>CM070302.1:17487634-18855967 GCA_036321655.1 Quercus alba | reverse complement strand
TGGTAGAAGACGAAGATGAAGGTATGCTGCTACCAAGTGGATGGACTTGTCGTTCGAAGAGTGCAAAAGAGTGATAGATTGATCATTGAGAGTCCTCGATGAGTCGTAAAAGATGACCATGATGAAGCACACTTGATGGCAGCCACTTGGAGAAGAAGAAACTCGTAGAGGTCACGACTTGAGCTAACGTAGGAGAGTCACAAAGTCGAGCAAAGGGTTGGCAAGCCTAAATCACCTGACACACTTAACAGCAAACCAAAGGAAAGGATGAATACCTTTTTCATTCAAATGCTCTTTACTAATAAATTTATAAAAATAAATAAATAATAATAGTAATAATAAGAAGCATGGCTTATTAGAAAGAAGGGGCATGTGGTATTCAGATTCAAACTCATTCGACATTAACATGCAAACATCGTGTGTAGGTGGTGAAATAACCATATGATGGACACGTAGAGGCTTGCATTAACATGCATGTGAAGAGAAGGACACGTAGAGGCTTGCATGTCCATTATCCAAACTTGGAAAACCATGTTATAGCTTTTGGTTATTAGGCGTGGCATTGAAGTTCAAGGCTACAAGGAAACCATGTGTCCGCATGGAGGCATTGAAGCTCTAGGCGTGTATTTAGTGTGCACCTTGGTTGTCACGTGAAGATGTAGGCAGCAGCACAAAGTCTAAGAGGGAGGCAGCAGCGCAAAGTCCAGGATGAAACCGCCAATGCTCGAATCCGCAAGACGCTGAAAGAAGAGGAGCGTAGTCCAAAGATGAAGCAGAAATCTCACTGCAGAATTGCCTTCAAGAGATAAAAAATTGATGCTTGAATCCGATATGTGGCTCTCTCAATGCTCCGGCGCCAACAGCCCTGAGGTGGAGACGACGGGTACGCGTACAGAGCTACGCACCTATGGTTGTGGAACGAAGGCAGTAAATGTGATCCGTTGGATGCTTAGACGAAGGGCAGAACAAAGCTCTGGACTCAGCGCCGACTCAAGAAGGTTGATCAATGATGAAGCCGCCAATGCTTTGGCACCAACAGCTGCGAGGTGGAGACGACGGATACGTGAACAAAAGCTACGCATCTATGGTTGTGGAACGAAGGCAGTAAATGTGATCCGTTGGATGCTTAGACGAAGGGCAGAACAAAGCTCTGGACTCAGCGCCAACTCAAGAAGGTTGATCAATGATGAAGCCGCCAATGCTTTGGCACCAACAGCCGCAAGGTGGAGGCGACGGATACGTGAACAAAGCTTTTGCACTGATGGCCACAAGATGAAGGCAGTAAGAAGGTTGCGTAGATGAAGCGCTCACACCAATGGTCTCGCATCGGCGAAGCTCTCGCAGTGATGGAAGGATGCGCCGACAAAGCTCTCACACTGATGACCGCAAGACGAAGGCAGTGAGAAGGTTGCGTAGATGAAGCGCTCACACCAATGGTCTCGCAGCGGCGAAGCTCTCGCAGTGATGGAAGGATGCGCCGACAAAGCTCTCGCACTGATGACCGCAAGACGAAGGCAGTGAGAAGGTTGCGTAGATGAATCACTCACACCAATGGTCTCGTACCGATGATGCTCTCACTGATGGAAGGATGCATTGATGATTGTGGGACGAAGGCAGTGGCAAAGGCAGTCAAAAGGATGCGCCGACGAAGCTCACGCGCTAATGGCCGCAAGAAGAAGGCAGTGAGAAGGTTGTGTAAATGAAGCACTCACACCAATGGTCGCGAGACAAGGGGCAGTGGAATGGATGCACTGATGAAGCTTACAAACTTGGAGGTGACAAGAAGACCGCTGTTGCTCGAATCCGTCGGACGCCGAGACAAGAAGGGCAGGAGGCTAACTCGCTTGAAATTGATGCTCGGCTCACGCAGTGCAACTTCTATGACCTGCATAGAGTAAAGCAAGCCGTTCAACACAAAATAATAATAAAGAAAATACAAAGAAAAGCACAAAATAGAATGGAAAAAGAGGAAGAATGCCTGCTACGGCTGAAAAAAAGAAAAAAAAAACTCAAAGAAAAAAAAAAAACGGCGCTCAATTGCCTCTAACCCATAAAACATCACCCCCTTTTATAGAGGTGGTACTCGCAAGAAACCCTAGCGATTCGCAAGAGTGCGGCTAAGGAAAAGACATGCTTGCTGAACAAGACAATTGCATCACCGATTTGCCTAGCAAAACTAAGGTGGGCTTGCACTCCAAAGAGGATGTCCCTTGCGTGTGACCAGGCCCGGGAAAGTGAAACCCAGTGTTCAACAAAAAAAAAAAAAAAGGGCCTTGCTGAGCAAGACAACTTCAACACTAACTCCACTAAGGAGACCAACGTGGGCTAGTGGTTAAAAAAAAAAAAGGGTCTGTTGTGAAATCAAGCCCACAAGGCGTCAACTGTCTAAAAAAAAAAAAAAAGACAAGTTGAAATCCTTCTTATACGTGGATGAACTGTCAAATTGTCTAAATCCTTCATGTACGTGGACGAAAGTCTTGCTTTCCGTAAACTTAGTGCCCGTTTGGATTCAAATGAATCCAGCGTCTGCGTTTTCTGATTTTTTTTTTTTTTTTTTTTTTTGCAGCCGCATATTATGACCAATTCAACTGTGAACAGTGCACAGATGCACTGTTCACGGACCCACATATTCCACTTTTTAACAACTTTTTTATTAAAAATGGGTCCCACAATACTATTCACACATTTAAAAATTATTTTGCTACAGTGTTTTCAGTTTCAGCAAAAATAAGCTCAATCCAAACGGACCCTTAGTACAAATTGAGATTAATAAAATACTTCAAGCCTCGTCTTCCTTGCATGACAATTGGGAATGAAGCCGAATCTTGAAGTGGGGGCATTTGTTGACATTAAAATTTTATGATGCACTTACAACTGTCTGATTGTTCATGATAAAATATTTGTGATCAAATTAATCTCCAATTGATGAGGTGGACGATCAGCAAATGAAATCAAGCCACGTGACAACTTCAAATAAGAAAGCCATATGGCAATGTCAGAAGAAAAGACCTATATGGAAAGTTCTTATTAAAAGGGAGACTAAATTAAATTCATAATTAGCTCTCAATAAATGCTGAGAGAAAATTCCAAATTAAATATGATTGAGTTACCTATAAATAGAGGCTTCTCATATGAGAAAATGGGAGAACACTTAGAGAGGAAACACTACTGACACTGCCAAAATAGAGAGTCATTTCTAAAGTTCACAAGAATTCCATTGTTCATCAAAGCTTATTCCTACTTCTTCAAATCAAAGTGGGGATTCTCCTTTAACCTAGTTCGAGATCAAGCCAACGGCCCTCGCATCAAATCAAGCACGTTCAACTATTCATTCAACTTGGAGACATCAAATCACGATTCAAGATCAAGCTTCCTAGCCCCTTCGGATCACAACGTTTCTTGGAGATTGAATCAGAGGAATTTATTGTACTCTTTCATTGTAAAGATTCATAAAGAGAATTGTACTCACACACATATATACAAATCAAATACAAGTTGATTATTTGTTACACTATTTTGTGATCGTGAGATTTATCTTTTACGAAAATTGTGTGTACAAATTTCTAGCACGCCCAGTAGGACATCTCTACCTCTCATCTCTTTCTCCTTCCTAGAAATCTTCTAGTCTCCAATCTACCAAGATCAATGGCCTCGAAGAAGTCTCAGATGTCTAAGAAAGCACACATTATGCTAAATGAACAATGCAAAGCTATGCATGATAATGCTTAACTAAGCTATAGAGGGTACACAAACAAAAAATATCAATTTTTTAATTAACCTATGAGTACAAGTACAAACTAGTACATACTCATACAAAATCATAAATAGCTTAGCACTTATATAACACATACTATTCAAGTTTCTCTACAATGTTAAGCATATTCTAAATCAAGAGAGAGATATTATAACTCATGTAACCCTTAAAACAAATAAAACTAGATACAAAAAATATATATATATATATTTTTGTCTTTTTGAAATTTTTCAGTGTTTTTGGATTTTTTTAAAAAAAATAAAAAACAACCTTAAAAACAAAACAACCAAAAAAAAAACATGTCCATAAACAATTGAAAGAATTAAATCAGGGACAAGTAAACAGTACTCACCTTAGAGAATCTTTTCTCACCCATATAGCACGAGTTTTCAACTTTTAGGTGAAAATCCACGTGAAGCAGAATGTATTTGAGGGATTACACCAATCTTCTGAGAAAGACTGAAATCCAACAAATTCCTTTCACAAGCCTTAAAAAGATCAACTGAAACAATAGTGTCCTTTTTATTCAAAACATAACAATCAAAAACAGTAAGACATTTAAAATTATCCATGATAACAGGGATCAAAGATCAACTCTAGGTATAATAACCTAAATCAAGAGCTAACCGGCTCTGATACCACTTGTACGTTTTTAGACCCTTGTAAAATAGATTGTTTAACCTAATTAATTAACCAAGTGAATACTTAGGTTTGTTATTCAGATCTAGGTTAAAACAAAACAATCATATCATGTAAAGCAGTGGAAAATTAAATAACACAATGATATGATGACCTAGGAAAACCAAATTGGTAAAAAACCTGGGGAGGATTTAACCTAACTATTCTTAAGGTAAAACAAATCCACTATGAAAGAATTGAAGTTTGTACAATAGAACTTAAACCACTAACATCCTATTGCTACCTCGAGTAGAAAACTTACTACCAAAACCCCATGATAACTTCGAGTCCACGGATTACTTCTTTCCTTGGCCTTTGCAACACAAGCACCCACACTTGTGATAAAAAACACAAACTCTCATATTTGTGACTCCAAGACCACTCTTGAAAGTTTAGATCATCAATACCTTTGATGATTAGAAAAGGCAACAACTTCTACAATATCGGATCTTGAGATTCTTTAAGGAATAACACCGGTAGAAGATATGAGAGAGCTTTTTGGGTACAAAATCCTAGATACAAAAGAGGCACACTCTTCTCTCTCTGAAAATCCTTATAAAAACATGCTTAGGGTTTCCTTTATATACTAGTAGTGTTTTACTTGAAACCCAATACATTTAAATAGAGTTTAGGATGAAATAAAATTCTGCAGATACGTGTTTTGATCGGTCGAGCTTGTCTTTCGATCAATCGAACTAGGCAGTTCTGAATTCTTCTTTCTACAGCTTGCTTGTTCTTGGATCTTGACTTGAATCACCTTGAGTATTGTCTAATAATACCTATAGACTCTAGGATCTATATCTAGGCAATTTTGTGTTCACAATTTGCCAATTGTGTAATTGGGTTGTTTTCACTTTGAGCATTTTATTTACTTGTAATGAGTTTTGTCACAGATTGCCAAAGGAGGAGTATGTTAGGTTCTAAGAGTTTAGGAACTAAATGTATTAGAACAACATCTTGTATTGTGTTGGCAAACCATGATCAAAACTATGAGTCTAGATTTAGGCATACTCAAAGTTTATTTAAGTGTAAGTTTGAATCGAGTAATTGCAAGAATTTATTGTGAAAATCTACAAGGCTCGATCGATCGAGAATTACGTTTGATTGATTGAAAATCGCAAATCTAGAAATTCTGTAGAAATTTCAAACGTAACCCAAGCCCACGAAATGTGTAGGATTAAGTGTTTTACTCCAAGTGTAAAAGGAAAACCCCAGCCACGCTTTAATAGTCTCTGAATAGTTGTGTGTTTGCTCTATTATGAGATTTGAGAGGTGTTTATCTTAGAATACACGAAAAGTTCTACCAAGATCAAGATTTACAGTCAAGATTTGGTGGTGATTCAGTTGCTGTATAAAGACCCTTCAAAGAACAATAAAACCTTTGAGTTTAGTCTTAAAGTCACCAGTAGAAGGACTTGTGGTTGCAGCAAATTCAAGAAAGAAGTAGTCCGTAGACTCAGAGCTAGCACGTGGTCGTGGTAGTAAGTTTTCTACTTGAGGTAGCAATAAGATGTTAGTGGTCTAAGTCTTATTGTAAAACTTCAATTCTTTCATAGTGAATCTGTTTTTACCTTGATGATAGTTAGGTTAAATCCTCTCCAGATTTTTTTTACCGGTTTAGTTTTCTTGGGTGATCAGTTCTTTGTGTTCTTTGTATTCTTCCGCTTTATGAATGTTTTACTCATGAATGTTTAACCTTGATTTGAATAAGTGAATTGTTAATCAACTTGACTTAGTAAAGTAGGTTAAACATATTGTGTTAAGGGGTCTAAAAACTAACAAAACCAACATTGCTTTCTTCTGCCTAACTAATAAAACTTTGTGCTATTTCTTTTGATATCATTTTTTTTTTTAATTTCATGCATTTTTTATTACTACTCCTACTCCAACTCAAAAATAGTGTCTTTTTTTTTCCTGAAACTCATCCAGTAACTATTCCCATGCATCGCACGAGTTAGCAACTAATTTTTCATAAAGTAAAATCATTCTATCTAACTAACTTGCATAATATAATTTCAACTATAATATAGTAATTACAAGTATTGATTTTTCATGGGTAAAATTTTCTCATAATTTTTATTATATATATTGTTAGATTCTAAAGACTTAGGATTTTATGTATTTAGAACTCTAATGTGTATTATTGGCAAACCATGATCAAAACAATATATTTAGTCGTGTTTAGACTTGCTCAAAGTTGATTCATTTATGTAAAGTTGGAATAAGCTGTTGCAGGATTCATTTATGCTTCTCAGCGTGGTTCGATCGATCAAAGCTTAGGCTCGATCAATCGAAAATCGGGTCAGATGCGTTTTCTGCAGAATTCCAACTCTGCCGTAGTTTTGTTTTAAAACGTTTAGGGTTTTCTAATTTGCCCTAAGTATAAAAATAAAACTCTAACCATGTTTTAGTATTACTCATATTACTGTTTGTGTAAATCTCTTGTGAGATCTATGAGGAGCTTTCCTTTACACAAGTTTAGAATTATCAAGAAGGAGATTTCTTCAATAGCTTTATGATTGTTTAGTTGCTGCCATAAGAACTTAAAGAAACACAAATAGGTGTGCTTGTACTTGCTGGAGAATCCAAGAAAGAAGGAGTCTATGGTTTAGAAGCTTGCACGTGGTCGTGTCAGTAAGTTTCTACTGGGGGGTAGCAATAGGATGTTAGTGGTCTAAGTCCTGTTGAACAACTTCGATTCTTTTATAGTGGATTCAGGTTTACCTTGAGGATAGCTAGGTTATATCCTCTCCAGGTTTTTACCGGTTTGGTTTCCTAGGTGATCATATCATTGTCTTATTTATCTTTCCGCTGTTTTGCATAATATGATTGCTTGATTGTGATAACCTAGATTTGAAATTTGGACTAAGTAACAACTTGGCTAATTATCTAGGTTAATCCAATTGTGTTTTTAAGGGGTCTAAAAACGGTCATATATAAAAATTGAGTTAGTTAAATAGCTCTTAATTTTATTATTTCATAAGACCTCCAAAAGATTATTTTTAAAAAAAGACCTCCAAAAGATGGTAAGGGTAAAGCAGACACCGTGTTTTACTTTCCCCCCCAAAACTAATGAGAAAGCAAGAATAGATAAGCCAACAAACCCAAAAGATAGAAAGCAGACAAAACACAATTTTTTTAACCTTTTTCCCCCAACTTGCATTAAAAGCAGACGAAACACTTTCCTCTGCATCGAAAGCAAACAATGGCAAAGTGTTTCTCTCCATTATTTAAGCTTAAAGCAATGGCCCGGCATATATGCCTGGTATAGGATATACCACCTCCTTGTTATGACAGTTGTATATGAAAGCAACTGTATATGAAAGTTGCAATCTTTCATCAGCTTTAAAAAAAAAAAAAAAAAAAACAAAAACAAACAAACATTTCTCTCCTCGACTAAAGCTGAAATTAAATTGAGTGGGTTAGACATGCCCGAATTCTATAGATGACAGATGGAGTTTAGATTTTCTGTCTCATTCTACCTACTTCACTTTATGCTCAACAAATAAAAATTTGTCACATATCTATTTATTTAATTAAATCCTTATTTTATGTCTATATTATTTCAGTTACCTAAATTAGATAAATAAAGAAAATGGTAAATTGCAAAATACACCCTTAAAGTTTAAGGGTGTTAGAATTTTACACTATAAAGTTTTTTTTTTTTTTTTTTTGGTAAACATAAAGTTTCAAATTTTGGATTTTACACCTTGATATTTTATACTTTTTGAATTGTTAGCACCCCATCCATTTGTTGCTGATGTGTCCGTTAAGTGACACATCAGCTAGCCACATATATTTCACTGGTCCAATGAAAATATGAGACGTCATCTTAATTATTTCATATAAATTAAATAAATATTAAAATTTATGGAAAATTAAAAAAAAATTGTTCTAAAATTTTAAAAATTGCATAAACATAAATTTTTTAAAAAAAATCACAAAATAACATATCTAAAACACACAAAAATGAAAAATATACAAACTCCCATCATACAAATAAACTATTACAAATCCACAAAACTTCAAAACACCAAAAAAAAAAAAAAAAAAACTTTAGGGCATGTTTGGTAACTATTTTTTCCCCTTATTTTCTGTTTCCAAAAACAATTTTCTATTTTTAAGACTAAAAAACTTATTTGGCAATCCAAAATTCGTAGAAAACAAAAACTGTTATCAAAACTCAATCTATGAAGGAAATTGAAAACATGCAAAAAACTGTTTTTAGTTTTTAGTTTTCAAAAATCAATAGAAACACACGTCTAATTTAATGAATTTATCTCATTTAATAAGTTAGCAATAGAGTTCAAATCCTAGTAAGAACATATTTTAGTATTTTCTTTTTTTTCCTCAAAGAACTGTTTTTTTTTTAATTTTAACTAACCAAACATATTTTTGATTTCAAAAATACAAGAATTTTTTTTTCTTTATATATACTCCCAAAACAAGTTTTTGAAAATTGAAAACAAAAACTGTTACAAAATGTAACCTTAATCTTTCATTATATTTTCTTTTCTCTCACTCGCACTCTGTTTCCTCTCCCTCTCATATTCTCCCCCTCTCAAAACTGGCTCAAACCTGAATGGAAATGGGTTATTCTTTTCAATCTAGTCGGTCTCAGATCCGAATGATTTCTTCAACTGTGTATTTTTGTGGGTGGTTTCATATCGAAGAAGGGTTTGGTTTGGTGGTGTTGTTTTGTTATGGGTCGGGTAGGCTTGATTTACTTTTGAAGATGGCATAGGAACCATAGGAAAGAAAACCCATATAGAGAGAGACCCAAAGAATGATTTGGGAATTTTTCTAATGGTAACAATGCATCTCTTGCTTAGATAGGGCGGCAATGATTCATCTCATTCTTTCTTACCCTTTCATTTTCTAGGTTTGTTAATGAAGTTGGAGAATTTGGTTTTAAAAATTTTTAAACAAAATAATATTGTTCTTACCCAGCAACGCACACATTAAAAACCCAAAAAAAAAAAAAAAAAAAAAAACCCTTAGCGACTAAGAAGCAGCAGAGTTAGAGGCCAAAGCTACCACACATAACCAGCAGCAAAGCCACACCTAAATCTAAGGTCTGACTCTGTCCTTGAACACACCCACAAATTCATTTGTTTTTCTTAAGAAACAAATACGAAAATAAGCACCAACCCATAAAATTCATCAGCAACCTAAAATTGGTTGATTAAACTTAAATTTTTTTTTTTTTAGTTTTACTATTGGTAATTTTTGTTGTTGGATTAATTTTTTTGGGCTTGTATATATTTTTTAAATTTTAAATCTATAAATTTTTTATAGTCTTTAAAATTAGGAAAATGCTAAAGCTACAAACTTTGCCCATAATTGCTAATGTGATGAGTGATTATTAGTAAGTAAAAAAATAATGTAAGAGGTGGGCCCAAATGTGAACCAATAAGAATTTGCTACCTTAACAGTTTGTAAAATGTTGTAAAATTTTTTGTGACTATAATAATACTCTTAAGAGAATCAATGATATTGTTAAGGGGAGCGAAGTGTAATTGTATAAAAACAAAATTGCTAAAATTAATACCCATATATATAATAATATTTTTTAAAAAAAAAAATTGGGGCCGTCCAACAGTGGCTCTGTCCATGGTTCTAAGTGGGTACAAGTAGAGAATAAGACTTATAAATCAAGTGGTAGGATTGAAGTTATGAAGATTACTCAAACTTCAGTGCAGAAAAGACAAAACATAAAGTGTAGATACATAGCTCGACAACTCTTGATCTATTAAGATTTAAATGAATCGCAATACTTGCCTTGATACCTCTCAATCTATTGAGAAATGTAGATTTCGACTATTTAGATATGTTTTTGGCCCATGATGACCAAAGTCTTCTAGGGTTTCATGCCTAAGGTTTTCAGAGATATAAAAGGCTTATTTATAGTCGTTATCATACAGAAAGATAGACATAGAGACGTATACAGTTATACACACTCCTGTGAAGTTGTTGCGACTTTTGTGTGCCTTAGGGTTATGTACCAAGCAGCTTTCAAATCTATAAGCGTGGATTGAAGAACTTTGCATCCAACAACAAATCTCAAGTTGCTAGTGTTAGTCACGTACTGGGAGTCATGCAAAGGGAAAAAGTCTTCTACAAGATAAAGTCCAATTCAAGATTGGAGTAAAGGTTCAACTGCAGGTTGATATTTTGGGATAGGGTGGGTAGTGGTAAGATTCTTTATATTTGTAATCGCTTGTTCTTAATTAGTGGATTCTTGGGAGTGGTGATCTGAAATTCACCCGGTAGAATTTTTGGCTTATGAAGGTTTTCTCCATTTGTTAACAAATCACCATGTCAAATTCAATTTCCGTTGCTCTCTGGTTTAGATTGGTGATTTGTATGTGCCTCCACATTTTTGCATGTAATTTAAATAATTAATCAATTTAGGTAATTGAATTAATTAACTTTGATCAATTTATAACCCAACAGAAGTAACTTATGAATTCAGTTTATATTATATGCAACAATCAAAGTTTTTTACTTGGATGTTTATAATGTTATCTCTAAAATAAATCAATTGGATAGAGATTGATGAGGTGCAAATTCGTCAGTAATTGCAAACATGTCCAAACGCCCAATCCTCGTTTATGTTGCAATAAAAGCAGCAATCCCTTAAGATGGTCACCGGTGTGGTGCCTGCCACAACACCTTCGATGTCAAAGTCAGTATAAAAAGCTTTTAGGGAAATAACAGAATGTCAAAATAACTAGGAGTGCTTTTAGGTGAGTTTTTTGTACCTTATGTTGGTGCTGGGAGGGTTGTATATATACATTCCCGTAGCCCCTAGCCGTTGTGGCTATTATGGTGGTTTTAATGCCTCTTTTGGTAACACCTTATGGTCAATGATGTGAGCTTTGATGGGCTTCCAATGGTCTATATAGTTGTCCCTGTAACCGTCTGAGGCATTTATTTGACTGCATTAAATGGCTTCTTTACCTTCGTTAGTAATGTGGCTTATATCGTTGGAGGCACTTGGTTAATTCATCTGTCATTATTGTCTCGTTGGTTTGGATGAGGTCATCCAGGTAAGTTGAGTTCGTCAATCCCATCAGAGATATTTCCATAATCTCTTTGGTTTTGTTTGGTCTTATTATTGGAAAAATATATGATATTATATTTAATGGATGAGTTATATTTAATGGATGAGTTCAAGCTGTACTAAGGTTACATCTTTTTTATATTATAAATTTATAGGAGATCTAATTTTTAAAAAATATCACTCAAATAGTTATTGTTTTCCACTTCATTTACTTATTTATACTCCATGGAGCATATATGTTGTATTGAGATTTGAACATTAAACATCTCTTTTAAAAATACTAAGAATTACCAATTGAATTACAAACCTCTTGATATGATTCCTAAAATAATTGAATTTACTAAACAGGCTTATATGGGATTGAAGGAAGCTTACACATATTAACAAGAAGGAAAAAAAAAAAAAAAAAAAAAAAAAAAAAAACGTAGAGGAAGCTTATACATGTGCATGAAAGAGACCTAGAAGCAGCATATTTGACCACTATTCAAATCTACTGACATTTTTTAAGACCAACATTTTCTACTTGAACTTACCCTTCACGTCAAAGGAAACAGAATAACAAACTTCACTAACTTACATTATATAGATAGTGTTTTGTCGAATGCATCCCATAGGTTACATTATTTAGAGTAAAATACTCATACTTGCAATTAAATTTTTTTTTTTGACAAGGTGTGTAAAACTTATTTAGGATCGGTTTAAAAACTGCTTATTTTATTAAAATTAAAATTTTTTTGTTAATAATACTATAAATCAAGGTTATTATTATTTTTTTTTAATATACTAGATAAAGATAAAAGTTAACTAAAATAGTACAATGAGATCCATAAATAATATCAAAAGGTGTAATTAAACACATAATTAATAGTAAAAATAAACTAACTTTTTAATTTATATCTAAATCCACACTTAATTACTTTTGTAATTTTTTTTTCTCTTCTCTTCCTCCAGTAACAAAGCTGGGGCCTAAAGTGGATCTTCCCTATCACCTCCACATTAGAGGTTTGCTGAGACAGAAGGACAAAAATACACTCCACCGACATAACATGTAAGAGCATCAGCACTGGGCATTGTATATGTCAAATGTAAGGTGAGTTTGGCATTTTAAGCCCAAAAAGCCTCAGCATCTGGGATTGTAAAAGGGAAGTATTGTAAAAAATTTTAGAATTGTGCTACAGTACAATTCTACCTTTGTAGCACAATTCTAAGCTTAAATAATAATATTTAATACTCTCTCTCCTCCTTTTTTAACCCCGAAATTTCTCTCTCCTCTCTCATTATTTCTCTTCTTTTCTCTCTCTTCCTTCTTTCTTTCTCATCTACTCTCTTCAGATCCAAGACCTTGTGGTGGAGATCGGTGGAGCTGTGGTGTTGTGATTGGCGTGGGTGTTAATGGTTTTTTTTTTTTTTTTTTTTTTTTTTTTTTTTTTTTTTTTTTTTTTTCTGGGTTTGTTGGTATATGTGATTAGCGTTGTGGTGGCTGTGGTGTTGTGATCGACATGGGTGTTAATGATTTTTTGTTTTTTGTTTTTTTCTAGGTTTACTGGTATATGTGATCGGTGTTGTGGTGGTTGTGGCATGGCGGAGATCGGTGGGTGGCGAGATCGATGGAGCTGTGGTGGCTATGGCGTTGTGGTGGCTGTGGCGTTGTGATCGGTGTGGGTGTTAATGGTCCTTTTTTTTTTTTTTTTTTTGGCCGATCTAAGTTGATATGGATGATGGAGGAGTTGTGTGGAGGAGTTGGGTTGATATGGATGATGGAGGAGGAGGCTGAAAGAAGGTGAAAAGTAAAGTAATGGAGAATTCTGGAAGGGACGCGTGTAGGGGAGAAAATTGAGAAAAAACAAAAAAAGAAAAAAAATATTTTATTGTGAAGATATATTATTTTAATGAGTAGAATAGGAAAATAAAAGTTAAGATGCTGGAGGTATTGTAAATGGTATTGTATAATTGATAAAGTGACTTTTTGGGATGGTAAAATAAGATAAGATGAGAATTCTGGCTGTGGATGCTCTAAGAGCATCTCCAGTAGCCTTTTCAAATTTTTGTACTATTTGGAGAGTGAACAGTTCATTTTACCTTTTGTCTACCTACTTTTTCAAATACACTTTCCAACAGACTCTATGTCCTTTTCTCTATCCTATTTAAATATTATTTCTTCATTCTTTCTTTAATATTTCTTTTTCAATCTACTTTCATTCATCTAATTTCAAATGAGAACTGCTACGTTCTTAACATTTTACAATATTTATACAATAAATCATACGTGATAAGTTATTACTGATTTTAATTTGAACAGATCACTTAAATATTTTTTTTTTCATCAGTATTAGTTAGTAACAACCAATTACTTAAAATTTATTGTGAAAATATTGTAGTAACATTTGTCAATTTTAATTTTTTATTCTTTATTTTATTTTTCCCTTATCTTTTTTTTTTTTCATCCACACGTTTCTTTTCTTTTTCTTTTTTCTCTTTTTTTCTCCCCCACACCTTTCCCTTATCTCTATCTTCACTTTTCTTTTTTCTTTTGTTTGGAGCTATTTTCTTTTCTTCTCTAGCATTTCGTCTGGAGCTATCTTCACTTTTCTTTTTTCTTTTCTTCTTTAGCACTTCGTCTATTCCAGAGCATTCAAGAAACTCTCTCTCTCTCTTTCTCTCTCTCACATCGTCGGTAGATGACAAAGGCTAGAGGACAACCTTTTTTCTCCTCCCACCACTGCAGGTCCTCCTTGCCACCGAGGCTCAGATGGGTCAGCTTTGCTCTTTTTTTTTTTTTCTTTTTTTTTTTCTTCTAATTTGATTGGTTTTTAAATTGTGATTTGAATTTGTGTTTTGATTGAGAGCTCCGTCGATTTTGTACTTCACCGTTGTTTTCTGATGAGAAGCAAAGAGAGAGTTTTTTTCTAAAGAGAAGCAAGAGAGAGACGGAGTGAAGAAGAAAGAGAAAGGAAGGAAAGAGAAAAAAGTATTTTTTAAGTTCAACCGGTATTATTTTAAGGGCAAATATTCTTTGCATAAGCTACAGTAGCTCTCCAGGCCTGGAGAGCTACTGTAACAAATCTAAAAAAAAATTTAGAAGTAGAGAGGCTGTTGGAGGTCTTTTTTGGTGTATTTGCTCTCCAAATTAGGCTTTAGAGAATCTATTGATGATGCTCTAAGAAACTTATTTATCGATGTGACAATGAGACCTAACAACTATTTTGTCTTTTTCCATCTCGACAATATACACTCCACCGACAATATATATTATAGGGTGAGATTAGGACATATATTAAATATCTATTTAAGAAATTTTTTTTATAAAAAATTGAAAAAATTATATAAAAAAAAGTCATACTCTTTTGGCAAAGGCACCGACACATAGTACAATCACCCTATGAGAAAGACTCTAATGGAAAACATATAAAAGATAGAATTATGCTTACAATTTCTTTTAGTCATTATGAATGGACTAACGATTTGACAGATAAACCAAGTAAATTATAATAAAGGACATATTTACACCCTTTACAATAATCTCAAAAACTCATATAACAAATATTTTATTAAAAAAAGTCTTGATAGATCATCCTTTACTAATTGTCGAGGGCGTTTTTTGTGCGCGTAGCCACGTGAGTTTGGAGGTGTGACTTTGCTAGGCCCAGATTTGTTTTGGGGAGGTTAGCCTAGAACTCGACATTGGGCCGCATAGACCAATGGCTACCGGTGTATTTTTAAGCCTACAAAATAGATAAAACCCAAAGTCTTAGAATCATGATAAAGATTGAAATAAATAAATAATATAATTAGCATGATAGCTTTGATTAAATTGTGAGTTAATACGTTATTATTATGTATATTGAGTGATGTCCAATATTAGAAAATAATTAATTAGGTATCAAATGTCCAACAATGGGATGAGTCCAATAGTCCATATCTAGTTGCGGTTCATGGTTTATGTTCATCATAATAAGGTATGTCTAGCAATGATCCATGTCCAAATAATATATGTCCGGCAATGGTTTATGTCCAAATGATACAAGTCCAACAATGGTTTATGTCCAAGTAATATATGTCCATTGGTGGTATATCAATTTATTAATATGTATGTTTATTATTAGTGAGACCATGTTTATTAAATGGTGAGATAATGGTAAAATGATAATGAGTTAACATATATTCAATAATGTAATTTCAAATATGGAGAAAATATTGACTTATCTTTTATGTTTTTGACTCCAGCCGTATAATGTTGGTGAGCTTCATAGTTTGTAATCATGGCCTTATAGTGTTAATGAGCTAATAAGATTCCAACAGTATAATGACATTAGTTGAGTGGTATAATAATAATGAAGAAAATATACTTGATAATATAAGTTTGAAGGTAAAATATAATGACTTATCTTCATAGTTTGGGGCTCCAGTCGTAGGACAGCAGTGGACTTAGACATTTCAACAGCGTGATAGAATGAGTTCAATGGTACAAAAGTAAGTGCTCTTTTGTTTTTTGGCCAAAAGAAGAAAGTTTGAGACTTAATGGTTGAAGTTATAGCTGTAACAGCTGTTAATCACAGCTATTACAACTGGATGATGTCATCCGAATGACATCATTTGCTTGGAGGAAAGTATTTGACATTGAATTCATGATTTGACTAAAGATGGTGAGATAAGTTTTATGAGATTTTTCCGGTACCACAACTGGAGCCACTGCAGAATGTGCTGGAACTGTTTCAGCTTCTGCAGAAGCTGTTTCTGCTTCTACTGGAGCTGTCTGCAGCTTCCACTGGAGCTGTTTTTGCAAAATAGCTTCTGTTGAGGCTATTTGCAGTTTCTGTTGGAGTTGCTGTTGGTATTTTTTTGCTAAGTTTCCTCTCTTGGAAAAAATATATGCTTTAGTCCATATATAATTTTGGTAAGTAATAGACTAATTGGTTGATATTTAATGAAGTTTTAGAGATGTAATCATGGTCTTTTTGTATCTTAACCAAATCTTAGAGAGTAAGGAGAGTATTTTAATGCTAAATATGAGATATTAATATATATTTAGCCATGTGCTTGGAATTGATTTAGATGATAATAATATAATTGATATGAAATACTATAATTACATTTTTAAACTTATATTATATGATAAACATTAATTTTTATTTAAAAAGCATGGAGAGTTTTATCATTTTAAGTGTTATGTGATATGAGAGGTTTACCCAAATGTTACCTATTACACACTAACTCGTCAGAGTTCAGGGAATTGGGGAAGACATGTCAAGCAACATGCTTTCGTTTATCAACTTTGAACCACTGGAGCTTTACTGAACATACTTTTTGGCCTTCCAAACCACGACTCCCAAAATTCCCCCGATGAGACTCATGAGCTTGGATCATGAGCCAAAAATGAGATGATGTGCCATGAGCTTGAACTATGGGCTTTGACATCTTTTTGTGTAAATATGGGCTCTTTTGGACTTTAAAAGAGGTTTTCCCAAAATCCATGATAATGTTGACGTGATGCGGGTCGTCAATGAAATGAAGCCATGTGGTGTGAAAAATTTGTCCTCAACACTAATCATTAAAGAAAACATTAATTGTGGTAATTTCTTGAACAAAGATAGATTTAATCTCTTAATAGATGAAGATAATCACAAGTCCCTAACAGATTTCCTCCAGACTATTATAGTAGTTGATGAAAGACTTTATGGAGAATATTTATTTCACATATTCTTGCAGAATGAGAGATATAGTAATGCTTACAAAACGGATAGAATCATGGTAGATTTTGTGAATTTTTTGAATTCCAATCACTCCGACATTGATAGACTTCACTATGACTACTCTTATGCCACTACTTAGCGAGAGAACCAAGGTGTAAAGGGAAAAGTTTGTTTAGTTTATTTTATTACTTTAAAATTTAAAAATGATTTTCTTATAAAACATTTCAAAGGAATTTTACAGAAAGACATTGATAGAAAAGTTTTCAAAATGAATTTTAAAGAAGCTTGGCAAAGATATGTTTATTTTCAAAATATTGTTTACTTTCAAGACATTGATATACCAACTAATCCTCTTTGCAAAGAAATGTTTATTTTCAAAATATTGTTTACTTTCAAGACATTGATATACCAACTAATCCTCTTACCAAAGGCCAATTGCAGGCTAATATGAATAAAAGACCCTCCAAGGCAGACATGAAAGGAAAGGGCAAGGCACCAGCAATGCAACCCAAAGAAATCCGAAAGTCTTCAGCGAAGATTTCGATGAAGCACGAAAGCGTCTCGATAGACACAATATCCTTTCAGGATACGTTGCTAGCAGAGGCAATGTATTTATGTGGTGAAAAAAGTGAAATTCTGCAAGAAGTGCTCTGCACTGATCTCATTTTTCAAGACAGAGAATTTAGAGATCTTCCTTTTCATATCAAATTACTTCTTGATAATTTCCAAGTAACTTTCACTCTTAGACAGAAACCCTTATTCCAAAAGACCCTTAAGGTCAAAGTTTTTTACTTGGATGTTTGTAATGTTATCTCTAAAATAAATCAACTGGATAGAGATATTTCCGTAATCTCTTTGGTTTTGTTTGGTCTTATTATTGGAAAAAATATGATATTATATGTAATGGATGAGTTCAAGCAGTACTAAGGTTACATCTTTTTTATATTATATATTTATAGGAGATCTAACTTTTAAAAAATATCACTCATTATTATATATTTATTGTTTTCCACTTCATTTACTTATTTATACTCCATGGAGCATATATGTTGTATTGAGATTTGAACGTCTCTTTTAAAAATACTAAGAATTACCAATTGAATTACAAACCTCTTGACATAATTCCTAAAATAATTGAATTTACTAAACAGGCTTATATGGGACTGAAGGAAGCTTACACATATTCAACAAAAAAAAAAAAAAAAAAAGGAAAAGAAGAAGGAAGCTTTCTCATACTTTTGGGAGTAATTGAAATTTTTTTTAACAAGGTCTGTAAAACTTATTTAAGATCTGTAGGGGTGAAATTTACAAGCCAACAGTGGGCTTTGGGCCCTGCGCGGAGTCTAGCCATGACAAGAAGGGAAAACGGGGCCAGAAGATTTCCAGCCCAATCCTGTTGGGCCGGACTTATTTAAGGGGCGTCCGACGAGGAGTGCCTCCTCGGACACACCAAATGGGAGTCCAACGTATACCCTACACACAGTGAGGAACCATCCCAAACAAGAGGAGAATGTTAGATGTCCAGGAGGCAACCACAGCTGCCGCATTAAATGCAAGGAAGCTACTTTTTCAGCCGCATTAATGTGGAGAAGACAGGTGAATAGTGTTATCTTGGTCAGTGCAACTCACAGAAAGATAAGGTGGATGTCCGATGGGACAGACACTCAAGTGAAAGTCCAGATGGTTAACAAGTGTAAGGCTCTTATCAATTTGAGGGTGCTATATAAGAGAAGGAGATCCCCATAAAGAAGGGATCGGAGAATCAAGGAAAAAGAAAGAGAGAGAGAGAAGTGAAAGAATTCTGTAGTCGGTAACCAGAGCAAGAGGTGCATTTATACGTCTCCTCGGATTGATATCCTGTGAACAAAAATGGAATATTCTTACGTTCAATATGTTGCATGACATACATCTAACTGACGTTCACTTCGTCTAGTCCTAGTTCTGTAACCCGCTCTCTACAAATTTATTGTTTAGGGACTTTTGGGGCAGAACCACTTACTTGCTGGGCCTAGGCCCCAAAAACCCCCCCTACAAGATCTTTTTAGAAACAGTTTATTTTATTAAAATTAAAAAAATTTTGTTAAAAATATTATAAATAAAGGTAATTTTTTTATTAAATTAAATAAAAGTAAAAGTTAATTAAAATAATACAGAATGACTTATAAATAATATCAAAAAATATAATTAAACATATAAATAATAATAAAAATAAACTAAATAGTAAAATAAGTTAATTTTTTAATTTGTATTCAAATGCAAACTTAATTACTTTTTGTAATTTTTATTTTTTCTCACTTCCCTTCCTCCAATAACAGAGCTGGGGCTTGTGTGGACCTTCTCTATCACCTATTCACCTCCACGTTAGAGGTTTGCTGAGACAGAAGGACAAAAACACACTCCACCGACATAACATGTAAGAAACTTATTTATGGATGTGACAATGAGACCTAACAATTATTTTGTCTTTTTCAATCCCAACAATATACACTCCACCGACAATATATATTATAGTGTGAGATTAGGTCATATATTAAATATCTATTTAAGAAAATTTTTTATAAAAAATTGAAAAAATTATAAAAAAAAATGTCAGAATCTTTGGAAGACGGCACCACAGAGATTGGGGGATCTCCAACGAAGAATGGATAACTCTTTGTAAGAGGAAACTTCCAAGAATATCACACCTCACCACCACGTTAAATGCTCTTTACTTACTGTTAAAGAAAAGACTCTTAAACAGTACTCCTCCAGCTTGCACCACCTTTTCACACTTTCGGCAGGACACAATGGAGGAAATATCTCATCCAAAACTCTGAAATCTAACACCTGGATGGTCAAGATGTAATGGGAGAAGGTATTTAAGGAGAATTTCCCCATAGAATTAGAAGAGGATGAAAATCTGTAAACAAGAGAGAGAAGAACAGAATTGTAACCTAGTCAAACTTTTTAGAGCCTTATAAATACAAGTGTTGGACCTCGGACTTAGTCCGAAGTACTCTTCCAATGCCATTATCATGTGTTATAGTGTGACGAATCTCTCTTTTCCTGTGTCCCGCAAGATTAATTGATAATAGGACTCTCCCTCTACAAAATTCTTTGTATGGGACCCAATCCCAAATTTTGGGCTCTTACATGACTTTTTTTTTTTTGGCTGAAAGTTACATGACTCATTTTATTTCACTTTCAAAATTATTCTATATCACATTTTGTCTTATATTTTAGGCTTAATTTTGGCATTGATTATTAACATGTTGGACTTATTAGCATTTTTTGTAGCCTGCTATTGCCGTCATTTCCTCATTTGTTTTACACAGCTAGCTTCCCTCTCTTCTCTGGAGCCCAACCATATAAACCCGTAGAAAGTACAGACAAACCCACAGATCTTGAAAGAAGAAATAAAGAAAGAGAGAAGGAAACAAGATGAAGTTGAGAGAATAAATAGGCGAGGAAAGAAAGAAGAAGAAGCTGGAGAAAAAATGGCGTGAAGAGGAAAGAGAAAAGAAGAGAAAGAAAGAAAGACAAAAGGAAAACAAAGAAAGAGGATGAAGCTGGAGAAAAAAAGGCGTGAAGAAAAAATAGAAAAGAAAAAGACAGAAAAAGGAAAAAGCTAGAGGAAAAAAAGGCTTAAAGAAATATGAGAAAAGAAAAAGGAAGAAAGAGAAAAGAGGAAAGAAGAGAAAAAAAATATTAAAAGAAAGAAAGAGGAAGATGCTGAAGAAAAAGAGGCTCTTTCTTTGGAGGCCACGATTTTTGAGTAATGAGTAAAAACTGAGATATGACTTACGAGTGATGATTTTTAGTGAGATATAGTGGACCCCATGCATGTGAAAAAGAGGACTCGTGTATTGATGCATGGTATATTTTTCCGAAGCACGGGAGGTCTATTTAAGAAAAAGAAAGAAAGTGAAAAAGAAGAGCTACCTGTGACTTTTGAGTGTGACAAATCTTTCCACACATGTGAAAAAGAAGACTCGCATTAACGCATGGAATAGCGGGTCCATGTGGGTTTTGTGCCTGGACGTAGGATTAGTGATAATATTATTTTGATACAGGAGGTCATCCCCACTTTAATATATCAGAGGGACAGGATTGGGTATGTCGCAATCAAATTGGATCTTGAAAAAGCCTACAATCGGCTTGAGTGGGGCTTTATCAAGGAGACGCTTGATTTCTTCCAGTTGTTGCCCAACCTTATCACCCTCATCATGAACATGATCTCTTCCACCCAGTTCCATATCCTATGGAATAGGGAGCCTCTACCAGAGATCGTGCCTACTAGGGGAGTGAGGCAAGGCGATCCTTTATCCCCTTATCTGTTCATCCTCTGCCTTGAGTGTCTATCCATCAAATTGGAAGAAGCTGTTCGGGATAAACTTCTCCACCCCATTAGCTTCCAAGGGCGGGTCCGCCTATCTCACCTTTTTTTCGCTAATGACATCTTTTTGTTTACCCACACCAAGGCTCAGGATTGTTCCAATTTAAGTCGTATTCTTCAACAATTCTGTGCTTCATCTAGACAACTTGTGAGTGTCACTAAATCGCGCATTTGGTTTTCCCCCAACACTTCCCGACACCACAAAGAACAGGTGGCTAGCATTCTCGGTGTTCCCCCAACACTTCTCGACACCGTTTTGAGTTTACCGTTATTTTTTATATTTATAAATAAATAAATATATGTATGTATGTGTGTGTATATATATATTATAATAAATATAAAAGTTTACCATAAAACATTTTCTCAATTTAGAACTAATTATTCATGGTTTTAGATTTTAATATTAATTAAAGAAAAAAAACAAAATATAAAAAATAGAAAGCTTAAAAGTTACCATTGCATACTAAGAAAATAAATAATACTAATAAGTTAATGCAAATAAGTTACCATCCTGTTCTAACAAAAATTCAAAAATTATAAAACTTAAAAAAAAAAAAAAAAATTTGTACCAGTCGATACGCCTGGTACCTACTGGTATTGTCCGAAATTGATCGGTATGACCTGTACGCTTGGTATTTTAACCGGTACAAAACATTGATGTCTCGATACTGGTATACATATTGGTACGGTACCGGTACCGATACAGTATTGACTATCTTGATATTTGTCCGGAGTACGAGATCTATTTAAGAAAAAGAAAGAAGGGGAAGAAGAGCAAGGGGTGACCCTTCAAAAAAAAAAGAGCTAGCGGTGACTTTTGTGTGACAAGTCTTGTTATCTCACTAGTGAGTATGTTCAAAAGAGATGACCTTGAAATGCTTATCAATGAAAATGACAATTATGGAAACACTCCTTTGCATTTGGCCTCCAAGGAAAGGCATTCTAAGGTAGTGAGCATTTTAACATGGGACAAAAGAGTAAGCTTGTAGTCGTTGAATAATGTAGGCAAGACAGCTCTCGATGTTGCTGGGGACTATAGTATTGTGGGGCTTCCCTCATTTCGAGAGGTATGTTAATGTGATCCTTATTCTTCATACAACTAGAAATCATTTGACCCTTGATCTAAACCCATTTTCTAGTAGCAAATTTTGTTTTAGACACATTATACAATTATTACAGGGATTTTTCCTGTCCCAACTATTGTCTAGTGCTAGAATTAAACCAAACAACGTTCATTAAATAGAGTCTAAAATCACATTTAGGATCTATTTGAGATCCGCTTATTTTGCTGAAATCAAAAATTTTTTGTTAAAAGTACTGTAGATGAAGGTAAAAGTTAGCAAAAATAGTACAATAAGACCCATAAATAGTACCAAAAAGTGTAATAGGACCCATGAATAATAGTAAAAATAAACTAAATAATAAAATAAGTTAACAAAAATAATTTTTACAAAACGGACACTTAACCTTTATTTAAAAAAAAGAAAGAAAGTTAGAAGAAGAGCTAGCACTAACTTTTTAGTGTGACAAGTCATGTTAATGGGTCTCACTAATTGTGTGTCTCCTTTTTCACATGGGAGTATACTCCACACATGTGAAAAAGAGGACTCGCATTGACGCATGGTATATTTTTCCGGACTATGGGTGGGCTATTTAAGAAAAAGAAAGAAAGAAAGGAAAAAGAGCTAGCGGGGACTTTTGAATGTAACAGGTCTTATTATTGGGTCTCACTAGTTGTGTTTTATTACTAAATTGTTATTTAACTCATTAATCAAGAATCAAAATGCACTATAAGTTTTTTTCATTTCATACTACTCATTCTCTCTCTTCTTTTTTTTTTTTTTTTTTTGGGGGTTAAAACTCATTCTCAATATATATTTTAAGTAATAAAAGATTAGATTAGAGTAATGAAAATCTGACCAAACAAATGTTGGTGCAGTTTGGATAGGGCGTTTGCGTGTCTACGTTTCCTCTTTTTGCCTTTTTTTTTTTTTTTTTTCTCCCCAGCTGCAGTTGTTGACCAAGTCTTTCGTGAACAGTGTAACTATGTACTGTTTACGGGTCCCACAAATTATACTTTTCAGTAACTTTTATATTAAAAATGAGTCCCACAATACTACTTACACATTTAAAAATTATTTCGCTACAGTATTTTCAGTTTCAATTTCAATTTTTAATTTTAACAAAAATAAATTATATCTAAACGGACCCGTTATATAGGCGGGCTCACGATTTTTGAGTAATGAATAAAAACTGAGATAGGAGGGATGATTTCTAGTAAACCAAACCCACTAATTGTCTCCTTTTTCACATGGAGTGGGCTCCACACAAGTGAAAAAGAGGACTTATGCATTGCTCCCGGAGGTCAATTTAGGCAGGGATTCTAGCGTGGAACCACCCTGTTCAGTCGTATAGAAAACTGTAATTTACTAGCTAGCTTCATTACTTCTGAAAATCATTAATGGCAAGTAAAATCTCCAGCACCCCCGATGAGATCCCACAGAGAAAGGTGCCAATGGACGATGTTACCATTGATGCTGGAATGAAGAAAGATCTCCCGGAGGTTCATGTAGCTAAAAAGCCATCGGTGATGCCAGTGCCCAAATTTTACCTTCCTCCGAAACCGATGGGGTACATGGCACAAAACGGTAGGCGCGCTGGGTTGCAAATGTCCGATTCTTTTGATGATGAATTTGATGATGATTATTCCGATGATGATGAGTTCTTCACAGCTACAAACATGAATCCAGAATTGTTCAAGGCTTTAAAAGGTGGTAACATTGCTTTTTTAGAAAAAACACGAGATATGGAATCTTCTCAACTCTTCGACACAAGCCCCAAGTTAAATACAATCCTTCATGTTGCAGCAAGCTCGGGCCATGAGAAGGTTGTAAAAGTGATTCTCGAGACCAAAGGGTGCCAACAACTTGTCATGAGAAAGAACTCCGCTGGTGACCTTGCTCTGCATGTTGCTGCAAGTGCTGGGCATCTTCCTATAGTTAAACTTCTGCTTTCAGCATCATACCAGCATCTGGAGGAATCTCAATGTAGTTTCGAACCACTGAAGGAGCCAAACAAGAAGGGGAATACTCCACTGCACTTGGCCTTGATAAACAAGTACCAAGAGGTGACCTTCAAAACCAAGTACAATGAGGTGACCAGATTCTTGGTTGAGACAGAACCAGTGGTGACCTGTTCTTCGATAAATAAGGAAAACAAGTCTCCACTATATATGGCAGCCGAAGCAGGAGATGTTGAACTTTTGGAGATCATGTTGAATAAATTCCCTTGCCTGCAAAATGTGGCTGGCAAATCGATCGTGCACCCTACCATTTCTTGTGCCTTTACTACAAAGAACATTGGTAATTTTCTTTCTTCACTGACACTACTTTTTTGTTTATTCTGTTTTTTTAGAATGAGAGATTCAAACCCAAATTTATTTTTAAGAATAGAGCCTAAAGGCTTTTAGCAAACAATATATGGTAAAACCTGCATGTTATATTTATGCCAAGTAGTTAAATGTAAATGCCATATTTGGTACCTTATTATTAACATAATTTATTTTCTTCACTATTACCAAAATTTCAATTCACTCAATTCAATTATATTCTTCTTATTATTTGTGTACCAGGTATCCTAGATACTGTTTTGAGAAAAATGCCACATCTCATCACGAATCAAGATATTACAGGGATGACTCCCCTTTCCCATGCGGCATCAATAGGATTCCTTGACGGGGTTCAGTGCTTATTAGAAAAAGCATCAGACTGCGGATATAAAATGGACCTGAATGGCTTTTTTCCAATTCACACAGCTTCCAAAAATGGACATATCGAGGTAATTGAATTTTTTCTAAAACAATATCCGGATATGAGTGAGTTGCTCAACCAAAACGGTCAGAACATTTTGCATGTAGCTGCTGTGAGTGGGAAAGCCAAAGCGGTAGCTTATATGCTCAAAAGAGATAACCTTGAAATGCTTATCAATGAAAAAGACAATTATGGAAACACTCCTTTGCATTTGGCCTCCAGGGAAAGGCATCCTAAGGTAGTGAGCATTTTAACATGGGACAAAAGAGTAAGCTTGAAGTCATTAAATAATTTAGGCAGGACAGCTCTCGACGTTGCTGGTGACTATAGTACTGTGGAGTTTCCCTCATTTCGAGAGGTATGTGATCCTTATTCTTTATACAATTGCAAATCATGTGACCCTTGATCTAAACCCCTTTTCTAGTAGCAAATTTTTTTAGACACATTATACAATTATTACAGGGATTTTTCCTGTCCCAACTATTGTCTAGTACTAGAATTAAACCAAACAACGTTCATTAATGTCTTCCTCTTTTTCATTTTTTTTTTAATTGTGTGTGTGTCAGATGGTGGTGCCATGCTAGGACCGAGCCCCCCCCCCCCCTCCCCAAATCCCCAATCAAATATATTTTCTATATATAAAAAAAAATGGTGTCTAAAATCACATTTAGATCCATTTTGCATTCATTTATTTTGTTAAAACTGAAATTTTTTTGCTAAATAAATGTGAAAATTAGCTGAAATAGTACAGTAAGATCCATGAATAGTATCAAAAATAATGAAACTCTTAAATAGTATTAAACATAAATTAAATAGTAAAATAAATTGACAAAAGTAATATTTATCAAACTTACACTTAACCTTCATTTATACTATGTTACAATTTAATTTTTAATTTTTTAGAAGAAACTATGCTATAGTCTGATTAGCGATAAATTGATAAAAGTATATATAACTAGATTAAAATAATTGGATCTTCACAACCTTATAATAAATACATAATTATTTTAACAATTATCTCAATAAATAAAGGAGGCAGTCATTTTCTAATTTTTCCTCCTTCATACTTATAAAACTTCTATGGCTTACTTTGGACTAACTGCAGAAGGAGGTTACGAACAGCAATCATTTTAACTCTACTTTTTATCCTTAAAAAATTATAATATCACGTTACTGCGAACTATTCAACCTAGTTCTTGCGAAAGATCTGCATCTCTCTCCCTCTCTCTCTCTCAACTCTAAACTCACTGTGTTAAGGTTAAGTTTGATTTGCTCTTTCTTTTTTCCCCCTTCTCTTTTCTCTTTTCTCTTTAGCTGTTTATGATGCAGACAACTGGTCTGCAGTTGAGATTTGAATAATTATTTGTGTTCTTTCTAACAAATCTTTAATCTATTAGTATTTTTTTTATGAATCAATGATTTTTTATCTTAATAATTATATTTAATGGTTCTATAATTTAATTTAAAAAACTAGATTTATGGAAAGTTAAAAACTATTAATTCTTTTTTTAAGAAGAAAAACTATTAACTCATTGTTCTAAAGAAAAGAAGAGAATAATCTAAAAGCAATATACCTTTAGGTTATAATATTGAAACTTCAACTTCTAATGAGCCTTTCCAAATCTCCAAGGATTGAACTCAAAAAAATTATTTTGAATCGATAAATGGTGAGTGTACTTTAATTTGTGTATTAAATATTACAATATTGTTTTAGACTATTGTACATAATAGGGATGTACTTAAAATATGTACTGAAAACATTTTTATCTAGCCCTTAAAAGTCAAATTCCTAACTCCACCATTGATCATGTAAACATTTGGTATTGGAGAAAATATCATATGACACCGTCAAATATATACAATTACCCCTCAAATTTGTGAGACCTATATGCTGTCCCACTTATCATATGTGCTGCTGTTCTCGTAAATAATCCTTTCTAGTATTTACAATCTGGACTACATTATACTTGAGAGAGAAAGAAGTGCTATTCATTCCAAGAAATGAACAGTATGATCATAACAAAAAGTTTCTTGTTCACCATGTAGCAATTGACACGGCAAGCCTTGCGATATGCCGGCGCCCCACGAGCTCCTCGAAGCACTACGAGCAAGAACAAGCAAATTATGATGCCTCCTTTGAAGCTACACAACGAAGACAAATACAAGGACAGAGTTGGCACTCTCTTGTTGGTTGCAACCCTCGTGGCTACTGTAACCTTTGCAACGGCTTTCACCGTGCCCGGTGGGTACAACGGCTCTGGAGGTGTGGCAACTTTTCTAGAAAAGCAGATGTTCCAAGTGTTCGTAATTTGTAACACCATAGCTATGTATAGTGCCATTGCTGTTGTTGTCACTCTCATCTGGGCACAACTCGGTGATCTGAACTTGGTTATTTCTGCCTTTAAGTTCGCTGTGCCAATTTTTGGGTTAGCTCTAACAATGGTCTCCGTAGCATTCATGGTAGGCAATTATCTAGTATTAAGAAACCTCAACTGGCTTGCCTATCTAGTTTTAATCATTGGCTCATTCGTCCACCTTACTCTCTTGATACTGTTTTCTCCACTTTGTTTTCCCAGTTCCTTACACCATCGTTTTCTTCGCTACATCCTTTACTACCCATTTTGCCTTTTGATAAAAGTTACTAGGAGTGACACTGATGATAGGAAAGAAGAATAATCTCCTTTACGTATGTTATATGTAGTTTGCCATTGTGTATGCCTTTGGCAATGCATTCCAAAAAGGGGGAGTTGGTGTTTTATGGGGGTTGAAGGTTTTAGGGGTAGAACTTCTATGTTGTTGTTGTTATTTTTTTTTTTTTGGTCTAGTCTTGATACACTATGCTTTCATTTGTTTTGAGCTGTGTTGTAACTCTGTATTTGGTATCAGACTTATTATGTTATGTGTTGAAAATCAAGCTTAAAGAAGGTTCAGCAATGGCGGAAAGCATGCAGAGACGTGAAGGCATGCAAAGAGAGAGAATGAACATTCGGGATGAGAGAATGATTTTCATATCATATAATTATCTGACTCTGTTTCTTTATATATAATAGAAACAGAGTAGCCATATTTGACCAACAATATACAATCCCAAGTCAGCCAATACAAACATGACAAGTGGCATGTAGCTTAACACTTTATTTACAAACTACAATATAAAACTACTAAACTAAAACTAATATCTACAAGATACTACAGATAGCTACATGACTAACTACATGACTCACAGATATCTACAAGACTCAACAAGACTCAAATATCTACAAGATTACAAGATATTTAATACTCCCCCTCAAGATGAACCGTATATGTTAATAAAGTTCATCTTGGAAAGTAAGTGATGAAACTGCTTCTGCCCAAGAGCTTTGGTAAAGAAATCTGCAATCTGGTGCCGTGTAGGAATATGAAATGTTTTAATAACTCCATCTTCAATCTTTTCTCGAATGAAATGGCAGTCTATTTCAATATGTTTCGTTCGTTCATGATACACAGGATTAGCAGCTATATAGAGGGCTGCTTTACTATCACAATAAAGGAAAGCAGGTTGAGAATGATTTAAGCCAAAAGTGTTGAGCAAAGTAATGAGCCAAACCACCTCACTAGTGACTGTTGCCATTGATCTATACTCTGACTCAGCAGAGGATCTGGACACCACCTGCTGTTTTTTACTCTTCCAAGAGATTAGTGAATCTCCTAAAAACACACAAAACCCTGTGATTGATCTTCTGGTATCAGGGCAGGCTGCCCAGTCAGCATCGCAATAGGACTTCAATTGCAATTCTGATCTTGCAGACAGGAACAAGCCTTGACCTGGTGTTTTCTTCAAGTACTTGAGGATTTTGTAAGCAGCTTGAAGGTGAGGTACTTTAGGTGAACTCATGAATTGACTTAACTTGTGGACTGAATAACAAATGTCAGGCCTAGTCAATGTCAAATACAAAAGTCTTCCTATTAACCTTCTGTATAATGAAGCATCCGGGACTGCATCACCAACTAAACTACTGAATTTAGCTGATTGATCCATAGGAATGTTTGTTGGCTTACAAGCTAACATACCAGCATCAGACAGAAGCTCAAGAGTGTATTTTCTCTGACATAATGAGATTCCATTGGTAGTTCTTGCTACCTCAAGACCTAGGAAATACTTCAAGGTTCCCAAATCTTTGAGCTTGAACTTGCTGTCCAGAAATTGCTTAAACACATTCACAGCATCCACATCATTACTGGCAATAAGAATATCATCAACATAAACGAGTATGATGATCATAGAACCTCCCTTAATCCTAGTAAATACAGAATAGTCAGCCTTTGATTGTACAAAGCCTTGATCCACAATTGTAGAGGATAACTTTGCAAACCATTGTCTGCTTGCCTGTTTAAGCCCATAAAGGGACTTTGTCAGTCTACAAACCTCCCCCTTGCTGCTAAACCCAGGTGGAGGGAGCATATAAACCTCTTCATGTAAGTCCCCATGCAAGAAAGCATTGTTGACATCTAACTGAGTTAAAT
This sequence comes from Quercus alba, assembly GCA_036321655.1. Taxonomy (NCBI): domain Eukaryota; kingdom Viridiplantae; phylum Streptophyta; class Magnoliopsida; order Fagales; family Fagaceae; genus Quercus; species Quercus alba. The sequence continues at coordinate 18,826,089 of CM070302.1, read as the reverse complement.
GCCAACCATGAATAGCAGCAAGAGCCAAAAGAGTCCTGACAGTAACAAACTTAACCACAGGAGAAAAGGTCTCATAAAAGTCTATACCTTCAGTTTGTGTAAAACCTTTGGCCACTAACCTAGCCTTATACCTCTCAACAGAACCATCAGCCTTCAACTTGATTTTATAAACCCATTTACACCCAATTGGTACCTTACCAGGAGGAAGCTTGCACATAACCCAAGTACGGTTAGCTTGAAGTGCATCAATTTCAGCCTTCATGGCATCAAGCCACTTAGGATCATTCAAAGCTTGAGCATAAGTTTCAGGTTCCTTAGCAATGGTTAATGCAAGAGCAAAAGATTTATGGGAAGAAGAAAGTTTGGCATAGGAAAGTGTTGAAGCAAGAGGATAAAGAATACCTGTATCACTAGGAGCAGTGGAAGCATCTGATTGAGGAAGTGAAACCGAGGCAGACACATGTGCAGAAGCCAAATTGCAATGATAGTCCTGAAGATAATTAGGAGGTTTCCTAACTCTAGTGGACTGTCTAACAGGTTGATCATTAGGTTGGGATTGAGGAACATCACAAGAAGAATTAGAATGGTTAGAATCAGGATGAACAAGGTCAGGGAACTCATCAGGAGGTACAGCCAAGTCTGTGGAGAAAGAGGGAGTGAATTCTGCAGTGGGAAAAGAAGAAGAGGAATCTGGTATGATAGGTTGAGAAGGAAACATGTTAGGGCAGGAAGAAATGGGAACAGACTTAGAATTGGACAACCAATGTTTAAAAGGAAAGATACTTTCTTTAAAAACAACATCTCTAGAGACAAAACAAGTTTTAGTAGCCAAATCATAAACTTTATAGCCTTTAGTGCCAAAAGGATAACCAAGGAACATACAAGGCTTAGCCCTGGCATCAAACTTAGTCCTATCTCTAAATAAGGTTGAAACAAAACACAAACAACCAAAAATTCTTAAATGACCATAGGAAGGTGAATGCCCTAACAGTTTTTCATAAGGAGTGAGATTTTGAAGAAGTGGACTAGGTGTTCTATTAATCAAATAAGTGGCAGTGAGAACACAATCACCCCAGAATTTGAGAGGTAAATTAGCTTGAAATCTCAAAGCTCTAGCCACAGTAAGAAGATGTTGATGTTTCCTCTCAACAACTGAATTTTGTTGAGGTGTTTCCACACAAGACAGTTGGTGTATAATTCCTTTAGAATCATAAAAGGAATTCAAAGCAAATTCAGGTCCATTATCTGATCTAATGACCTTTATAGGAAGTTTAAATTGAGTAAGAATGAGATTGTAAAAGGATTGAATCAAAGATGAAGCCTCTGACTTGTATCTCATTAGAAACACCCAAGTGCACCTACTATAGTCATCCACTAAGGTAAGAAAATACCTAGAACCATTTAGGGAAGGTGTAGAGTAAGGGCCCCAGATATCAACATGTATTAAATCAAAACATGTAGAAGAATGAGAAGTAGAAATAGGAAAAGACAATCTCTTTTGCTTAGCTAATGGACAAATAGAACAATCAAAGTTCTTATTATTGCAAGAAATGATGGTAGGTACAACAGATTGCAACAAATCAAGTCTCTTGGCAGAGGGATGACCTAATCTACAATGCCATAGACTAGTAGTATCAACAGAATTCACATCACAAGAATTAAGAGCTGTTACAGTAGCTGTTACAGTAGGAAAAGAAGGTGAAAGCTTGGAAAGAGCATTGGAAACACATGATGGTAGACTATCTGGCAAGCTGCTTTGCAATGTATATAATCCACCTTGATTTCTACCCAACCCAATCATCTTCCAGTGCTGTAAGTCCTGAATGAAACAGTATTGTGAAAGAAAAATGCAACAACAAGAAGGATGTTGGGTCAATTTACTAATGGAAATCAGATTAAAGGAAAAACTAGGAATGCAAAGCACATTGTCAAGAACTAAGGTAGAAGATAGTTGCACAGTGCCAATATGTGTAACTTTGGCCATGTCACCATTGGGAAGTCTAACAGAAATTTGTACAACAGAAGTAATGGAAGTGAAAAAGGCTAAAGAATGAATCATATGATCAGTGGCTCCACTGTCAAGAATCCAATCAGTGGATTGAATATGAGAAGTACTGATGGAAGAAGAAAAAATTGAATATTCAAGAGAGGGAACAGACCATATACCTGATATCTCATGTCCTTGAAGATCAAATGAAGGCTGAGTGATGATATTTGCAACCCGATGGGTATCTGCAGCTCCCTCAGAAGGTCCTTGAGTACCAAAATGGCAATTGGAGTTTAACAAACTAAGTAACTGTTGATATTCTGACTTAGTAAGGCTAACACCTCCACTTGCATCATCTTCAGGAGCAATTACATTGTTGGCAAAAGGTGGTAGACTAGCTGCAACCTGGCCTTTAGTGGACTTGAACTTATAGCCAGGAGGGTATCCATGCAACTTATAGCATTTGTCAACCACATGACCCATTGCACCACAGTGAGTACATTGTGGCCTACCCTTCTTGAAGTTCTTGACATTCTTTGCTGCTAATGCTGATGCCAAAGCAGCTGCTGTGTCAAGCTGTACTTTCTTGGCAGCACCAACCTTCCTTTGCTTCTCATCTTGAAGTATAAGAGAAAACACCTTGCTCAAGGGAGGCACAGGATCCATAATCTGAATCTGTCCTCTGACAGCTGTATAAGTCTCATTCAACCCCATCAGAAAAGACATAGTACACTCCTCCACTTGATGACCACAGGTACATGTCCTATAATTGGAAAATTCATCCCAAAGTCCCTTAAATTTGGTGTAATATGCATTGATGGTTAAATTGTCTTGAGTCAAAGAACTAATGTCCTTTCTCAACTCAAAGATCCTCGGGCCATTGCCTTGTCCAAATCTGAACTGTAAGTCAATCCACACATCTCTGGCAGTCTTGAAATAGACTATGCTTGGTTGTAAATCCTTGGAGACAGAATTAAACAGCCAAGCCAAGACTGTGCTATTACATTTACACCAAGCTCTGTAATAGGGATGATCAACAGATTGAGGTTTGGGAATAGAACCATCAATGAATCCTAGTTTGGTCTTGGCATCTAGAGAAATGAGGATTGCCCTACTCCAGGTGCTATAATTCTCCTCAGTGAGAGATTGAACCACCAATGAAATACCAAGATTATCACCACTGGATAGAAAATAAGGGCTAGAGGAATTTTCCCAAGGCTGAACAGTTGGAGCAGTAGCACTGGAAGTACTTTCAGTCATACTTAGTGCAATGTTTATCAAGAAAAAGATGAAACTTGATTGAAGGTTTAGGGTCCCAAACAGGATTTAGCAAACGAAAAATCAAGAATTGTCCTTTAAAAAAAAATCTTCAAGGAACAAGTAATGAACACTGTGATACAATGTAACGTCAGATCAGATCAAGATTCAATTTACAATCTTGATGAACTCACTGCAAATTGGGAATTGAAACCCTAAGATTGAAAGGAATCAATTTCCAATTATGAAGAGGGGAATCTAGATTTCAATATGCTAAAGAAATCAAGATCTAGAAGATGATGAACTTAGTGCTAGAATCAATCAGAAACACAATGAAGAAAATTACTAATTGATCGGAAAGAAGCACCAAGAAATCGAAAAGAAAATGAAATTGAACTAGGAAGAATCAGAGAATACCAGACTTGAACGATTCTCTGAGCTAGTTCAGCTCTGATACCATGTTGAAAATCAAGCTTAAAGAAGGTTCAGCAATGGCGGAAAGCATGCAGAGACGTGAAGGCATGCAAAGAGAGAGAATGAACATTCGGGATGAGAGAATGATTTTCATATCATATAATTATCTGACTCTGTTTCTTTATATATAATAGAAACAGAGTAGCCATATTTGACCAACAATATACAATCCCAAGTCAGCCAATACAAACATGACAAGTGGCATGTAGCTTAACACTTTATTTACAAACTACAATATAAAACTACTAAACTAAAACTAATATCTACAAGATACTACAGATAGCTACATGACTAACTACATGACTCACAGATATCTACAAGACTCAACAAGACTCAAATATCTACAAGATTACAAGATATTTAATATTATGTTCACTTGCTTTACTGCTTAAATGATTCTATCTTTATATTATTGCATTGCGATAAAATTATCATCGCCAATCACCCTTTGAAATTTCATGGTTGCCTTTGCTTCTTGCATAGTATGATTGCACAAATTTATTATCCCACCTGCATCCATATTAAGGCACATAGCAAACAAAAGCAAACATGCAAACACATAATCTTCCATGTAGTTGTTTAATTTCCCTAAACAAATGCCAAGTTAATGTTAGAGTCTCAAATTCAATTAGTAAACACTATGATAGACACCTATTCCAAAATTAAACACGCCACCAATTCTACCAATACATGTAACTCTGCATAACTCATGTTTGTGTCCATAACTCACAACTTTCCTGGCCCTAAAACCCATCCCAACAATTTTTTTAAAACAATCACCCATGTTTGTGTCTGTAACTCACAACTTTCCTCACCCTAAAACCCTTCCCAACAATTTTTTTAAAACAATCACCGCCCATAAAAATTTTCTATTATTAACAAAAATTTTCCATAATTTCTCTCTAAAAGAAGCTTCCACCGTTACCATGTACTAGTGTGTAACTCCGTACATATGCATGGATACATTTAAAAATAATCACAATTACATATATATAATTTAGAATCTAATTACATCTAGACTCTTCTGTTTTTGTATTCAATAATTTACTTGCCACCAAAATTAAAATATTAGATGGAACACATGTGCAAAATTGAATTCCAATTAAAATTCAATTTAGAATCTAATTGAATTTAGACTCTTTAATTTTTGTACCTAATAATTCACTTGAAACACAAATTTAAAAATTAGATAAGATACATGCCACAAAATTGGACTCCGGTTTAGAATTTAATTGGATTTTCTCTTAGTTTTAGCTATTAATATATATATATATATATATATATATATATGACTTATAAACTTGAATTGTTTTTAGTAATATAAAAAAAAAGCTCATATATATAAAATCATTCAAAAATTATATTTTTTATGGTTTACTTATATTGGACTCCTCATTTTTTACACTAAATTAACTCATTTAACACAAAAATTAAAAAAATTTAGATTAGATGGGACACATGGTACAAAACTAAACTCTAATTGAAATCCAATTTTTACATTGAATTAACTCACTTGGCACAAAAATTTATAAACTTAGATTAGATGGGACATATGGCGTAAAATTAGACTCTAATTTAATTCAAATTTGAAATCTAATTGGATTTTCTCAAATTTTTATCTATTATTATATATATAGATTTCCAAATAAGTTCTAACGCAACTTGTAGGCTTACTAATCAACAATTAGCTTGTAAGTATTGGAAATAACAAAATCTGCCTATATCATTGAATTCTTTCAACCTAGCAAGTATGATAACACATAAATAGTACGAAATCCTACCTAATTATGCTGCTATTTGAGGGAGTACAGATAGTCATAGATCTTGTGTGACTTCCATGGAGAACTTCTTTGCTAGAGTGCTAGCATTCTTCAAAATGGGCTTCCAAATTCTTAGATGTGTCTATAACATGAACGTTACTCTAAATAGGTGAGTGAACAAAGCATCATAAACAATATTATTATGAGTAAGACTCGTCATTTTTCTTACATTAGAACAAAATATGACACGTCAAAGAAGTTTTGAAGCTTTGAACAAAGTTAAGTATTTACGCACCTTCCTTTCATTAGAATTGTACAAAGCAGATTTGGACTTGTACATAACAAAGAAGGTACCACATGATCTATTGCTAATGCTAAGATCCTTACGTGTGCTCTCTCTTTGTCATTATGCTAATTTGACAGAGTTACCTAAGTCAATTGGAGATTTTAAACATCTACGCCATCTAGATGTCTCTTGCACTAAAATTGAGAGGTTGCCCAACTCTATATGCAAGTTGTGTAATTTACTGACATTGAATCTATCAGGATGTAAATTTCTCATTGTGTTTCCAACACAGATGCAAAAGCTCATTAATTTGCATCATCTTGATATTATTGGAACGAGTATAAAAAGGATGCCAATACAAATAAGCAGATTAAAATGTCTTCGGACTTTGACTAAATTTGTTGTCAACAAGAATATTGGATTCCAAATTGGAGAGTTAGGGAAGCTTCCAAATCTCAGAGGAGCCATTTTGATAGCAAAGCTTCAAGATGTGATAAACCCAACTGATGCTTTGTATGCAAAGTTGAAGGCTAAGAGACAGCTGAAGGACCTAACATTGGAGTGGGATGCCGATGATATTATTTCTCAAAGTGAAAGGGACGTACTCAACAATCTCCAACCTCATACAAACTTGAAAAGGCTTGTTATCAACAATTACAGTGGCACAAACTTTCCTAATTGGGTAGGAGATTATTCATTTTCAAATGTTAAAGATGTTCATCTAAACTCTTGCAGATTTTGCCTCAATTTGCCATCACTTGGGCAACTGCCCTCTCTTCAAAACCTCAGCATTGTTGGGTTTGATGAAGTTGTTAAAGTCGGTCCTGATTTCTATGGTGGCAGTTCTTCCACAATAACACCATTTCAATCATTGAAAATATTGAATTTTGAGAGAATGATAAAGTGGGAGGAATGGTTTTCTTATGAAGGAGGAGCTTTCCCGCGTCTTCAAGAGCTTCGTCTGGATGATTGTCCCAAACTAAGCAGAAGCCTGCTCAAGCACCTTCCTTCTTTAACCACACTTTGGATTCTTAAATGTTCAAAGCTTGGGACTTCTCTCCCAAGGGCTCCTGCCATTCGTGATTTGCGTGTAACACCTAATAATGACATGCTGTTGCAAATGAATGTATTGCCACCTACATTGCACATGCTCAGAATGGGCGGATTTGATAACTTGTCTCTGCCAAACTGAATGCTGTCTCGCAACAATTGTCTTGAAGAGTTAATGATTGATAGTGGTCCTCTGTTCAAGTCTCTTGATCTTAAAAGTGGTGGTCTACTCAGTACACTAAAAAAGCTTAGTATCTTGAATTGTAGGGAATTACAGTTTCTGATGTACCCATGCTACTATTCCCTTGAGTCATTGTACATATCCTATAGCTGTAATACTCTCAAGTCATTTCCTTTACACATCTTCACAAAGCTTCGTGTTATTCGAATCGAGACTTGTAGCAAAATGGAGTCCCTTTCAGTTTTGGAGAGACATCACCTAATTGATCTGATTTCCTTGAAAATTGAGGGTTGTCCGAATTTTATAGCTTTTCCCAGTGGAGGATTACCAGCCCCCAATCTCATACTGTTACTAGTCAATAAATGCCAGCGTCTCAATTCCATGCCTACAAACATGCACAGGCTTCTCCCATCTCTTCAATATTTGGAAATCAGAAATTGTCCACAACTCAAGTCTTTTCCAAAAGGTGGTCTGCCATCCAATCTAGTTCTTTTCAGAATTGATGTTTCGGAAAAACTCTTTGCCACTAGGATGGACTGGGGATTGAAAAGATTGCACTCTTTTACCACATTGATATTATCCAATCTTGCTAGTGATTTCCAGGCTGTGGAGTCCTTTCCTAGTGATTTCCGGGCTGTGGAATCCTTTCCGGAGGAGAATTTGCTACCCACAAGTCTTACCAATCTTTTCATTGGCGGATTTCAAAATTTGAGATCATTGGACAACAAGGGACTTCAACACCTCACCTCTCTTCAACAATTGAGGATCGTAAACTGTCCCGAGCTGAAGCACATGCCAAAAGTGGGGTTGCCTGTCTCTATTTATTACCTACGGATCTATTCATGTCCTTCAGTAAACAATACAAAGAGAAGAAGGGTAAAGAGTGGCGCAAGATTGCTCACATCTCCTTCATTCACATTGATGACGATGTTGTTATATGAGCCAAAAGTAGTGTAGACCAAATCTAACCCCATTTGACAATCAGGTATTTGTTTTGCTTGACTAGTTAAGTTTTAGTCTTGACTCTTCATGTTACTTATGTTTTTTGTAAATTTTACATTTAGAGACAAATACATTTTTGACAAATAATAAAGAAATTTCTATTATTATTCGAATTTAATTACTAATACTGATAGTTAAAACAATATTTAATTTCAACATGAGATTTAACATTTGGTTTCCGTGCCTATTCCCTTTCTTTTTACGGATGTCTACAAGTCCTTTTAATCAATCGTATAATATAATGTCATGAGAAAAAAATATTAGAAACCATGAATTTTATATTTCTTACAAAATCATCCAAGTGCAAATGTTGTTGTCAAAATTCTTCACAAGAAAAAGTTGAAGCATTTAAGAAACAAAAGGGAGCATTTTTTTTAAGGCTTTCAATGCTTTGGTCCTACTTTAGAATGTATCTCCTGTTTTCATTTTTTTCATAATTCTTTCTGTTTATCTAAACACACAGGATTTATACAATCACGTGGGGAAGGATACATTTACAATCTCAAATTCCCCAGACTAAATTCAACTTACATCATGCTACAATCTGCCTGTGGGTGCAGAATTGCCGGTCTCTTTTACATTTTGTAATTGACAGTAGATGCGAAGCCTCTCCAGACAGCTCAAGAGGCTCAGCATGTCGCAGCTCCTTCTGTCCATTTTGTCCTCACCAGTATGAGCAGCCCAACTCCCGTTTTTACCATCAAGATTATTAAACTTACAAGACAATGGTCCAGAGGCACAGGAAGGGAAAGCTGGCAGCTGGCCCAAGATTGCTCAGGTGCTTAAGGCCAATTTGACGTTCTCTCATGTCAAGACCAGCAAGTACTAATACATTTTCTCAAACCAAGGGTGCTCTGTGGTTGTCAGGTTTGTTCAATTGATTTATGTTTCTTGGTATAAAGTATAGACTTTGGGACCTCCTATCATGGACTATTTTTAAATCTTTGTGAATTCTTCTATAGGTGTACACATGTTTGAGGTTTCTAAAAAAAGTATATAAATCAATGTTGAGGGAGTTATTATATGAGCAAAAATGTCTAGACAAAGACAGAACTGTGAATTCCACTCTCAACTCAACAATTACGTTTAAGGTCCCTTTTCTACCCGATTTGCTTAGTCTCATTTGATTTTTCTGTTTCTCTTCTTTTAACTGTTTCTTTTGCGAGGTGTAGAAAAACATATCTAAAGAAAATGTTAACATTGAAAAAAGTACACATTTTTAGTTCTTTGTATACTCACTTGTTCTCAGCAATTTCACAAGTGGATAAATTAGCACAAGTAAAGAACTCAGGCATTTTTTTTGTGTGTGTGTGTGTGTGTGTGGGGGGGGGGTCACTCCAGTATTAGATTCTTGTGATTGCTGCAGAATTTCCTGAAGTCCGTCTTTTTTTCTTTTTTAAGTAAATTCTAGCTGGCAAGTTCTTTGGTTTTGACACTTCAGTTGAGGAGGCTCAACAAGATATCAATGCAGCCCATGTTGAATCGGAAAGCATTGAAAATGGTATTGGAGTTGTCAAGTTGATTGGCCACTACAGTGGTAAACTTTATTCTTTTAATAGCTAATGAAATTTGTTAGTTTGATCTGAAATTGTGCTTAATTTTCTAGTGAAATGAGCTTTCATTGGAAAGAGAGAAAAAGATTTTCCTTTGTAATGAACATTGAACTTTTATTATTTTTCGTTGATTCATGATAGATGCATGGGGATGGGCTTCATAGTTTTGGAGTGGTTTCTTTGTCCCCCCTCCCCTCAACAAAAAAAATCCAGTATTTTAAACTCATTTCTCACTCGCTATGCGCTATATTTAATTTTCTACTGTTTCTTTGATTTACTATTAATTGATAAGACAAATCTTAGCATCTGAGTAAACACTAGGTTTTTTTTTTTTTTTGTGGTAGGCTGTTCTCTTGCATTTACTCTTCTTAATAAAATCAACCATTAAAGCAAAGTTTCTTGCATTAGCTTCAGCTAATTCTTGTAGCCGAGATATTTTCAAGCTGCACTCCTAGCAATGTATGCTACTCTTGCTAGCCGAGATGTGGACTGTTGTTTGATTCCTGAGTCACTCCTTTTATCTTGAAGGACCTGGTGGCCTATTTGAATTCATTGAGAAAAGACTGAAAGAAATGGTTATAGTAATGCAGGAAAAGGGCTTCTTTCTGAAAGCATGGGCACCAACAACCAGTAGGATGCTTCTGAAAATAAGTTACTTCAAGATGTGGGTGTAGGGATATCTAAAAACATTAAGGTATGGATTAGTGTTAATTTTTTTCCCCAATGCCTTGCAATTGTGAGCATATGAGCTTTGATTTAGTAATGAAACAACTTGAAGTGTCTTATTTGTGTAGTGACTTCTAACTTAAGGCTTTGCTAATTTCCTTCAATTGTCTTTTGGACATGATGCCAAAGAGAGACTTTTGAAGTAAATTCAACTGATTAAGGTGCCCCTTTTCATTTTGACAAATAGTTAAGCTATTGGCACTACAACATGGTGAATTGGGTGTTACTTCCATTGATTTGATTATAAGAAATAATGTGGGGGTTTATACTTTCCTTTTTTCCTTTTCAGAGAAATGCTGTTAATTTCCAGTAACTAGACTGCAAACATCGATAGTTATTCCATATTAATCGTAGGTTTTTGTTGCTAGGATCACTTCACGAAATGGAAGAAGATGGCTATAAATCTTAAGTATATAGGTTTGTTGATTGAAATAACGTCTTCATATATATATATATATATATATATATATTTTGTTTCTTCTTGGATCTGTCCTTCAATCTGAAAGGGAAATAATAAGGCTTTGTTTGCTTGTAGATCCCACAAAAATGATCAGTACTACACCCTCCTTGCACACAGTGCCATTCATGGTGCAATGGCAGGGTATGTAGGCTTGACAGTTGGCCCTGTTAATGAACACATGCTTACATACCATTCCATGTAAGTTTCTATGTTTGGAAAGAAACTTCGTATCTTCCTTTCATCATATTTAGCTGTCTCTGTGGTCTATATGTATGTGTAGCCCTACTGCATGCATGCAATTTTGAAATTATCATGTTGATTGAACCGATTTATTAATTGACCTGTAATAAAATATCAGGCTAAATTTTCTCCTATTTAAATATAACTTGAGGGAACTTGTACTAACTTATCAAAAAGAAGTTTTAAAAAAATATCAGTGGATTTAAGTGGGAGATGTGCTCTTTCAACTGAAGCTGGATGTATATCAGTTTAATTACTAGCAAGTAGCAACTACAGCTGAAACTCTTTGTTTTCTTTAAACTCGCGGACAAACTTTACGTGCAGCAGGTGATTGAGACACAGACAAGGTTGTGATAACTGAGAGGATGTGGGCAAAGGCTAATACTATCTTCAACAAATCAGCCAATCTGATAAGACTGCATACCAAATCAAGACGAGAGGAAGAACTACAGATCTTGTTACCATTAGTAAATGGGAACAACCATTTAGAAGCCACGATGGATAAGCAGAGTGACTAGCAGCACAATCCAATTTGAGCAGCTGCTGATTTGAAGTTGTCTTTGTCATTGATTGATGGTATCCCTTTTCTCTTTATTTTTGCTGCATGGAAAGTGTTACCGATTGAACCCTATACCCAGTTGTGATTCATATGGTTTTAGCGTGAAATTTCCATATACCACAGATGAGGCTAACACAATACTTTCAAAAGAACCACTGTATATAATTCTGAAAAATGGTTTTGGCATTATTATCCGAAGAATATATAAGAAATTTCTGAGCATTTTATAGGCAATAAAAACATTATATTTGTACATAAAATTATACATTACGCGTCTGCAGCACACTTCTCCAATTTAATATAGACCATTTAGCTAGTTTTAATAATTTCTTAAATCAAGTTAGGCCGCACCATTGCCTCACATTGACACCGCCAAATAGTAACATGTTTAAATCCCACTTCCAACCAAAACTTAAAACCAAAATCATGATAAGAGAACAAACGCTAGGTTCACTCAAATCAATGTAATCAAAAGAACAAAGTGGATTCTGCGAAGCACTAATAGCATGAGACTAGAACATCGCAATTGCAACGGGGAGCATTTGATAAGGGTGGAGGTGTCAGAGGACATGACAAAGAGATTATTTAATTTAATTTAATTACTATTCCTCATTGTCCAAGGATATAATCTGAAACATTGCAAAAAAAAAAAAAACAAAGCAAAGAGATCCGTATATAGTAGATATATTGCATGAGCACGTATGTTAATAAAAGAAGTCCAGTGAGCATTGCTTACAGAAATACTAGCATATATCATCTCAGTTCTGCTCTTCAACTCACTGATTCAACTCATTTAATTTGGAATGGATTTAAAAAGTCATAATTTATTTATTTTATTGATTTAATTAACATTTATGACTAATAATAATTGTCTTTTGAAATAGTTTTAGTAGTACTTTCTTTACTTGTTTAGTTTAAAAATAAATTAGATAAACGTAAAATTATATGAAAATAAAATAAAATAAAATAAACCAAATAAAGCTTTTATTATTGATTAATAAAATAAACCAAATAATTTTGTTTTTTTAAACCTTAATCCTAATTTTGTGTTCTTTGATGTTGGCTTAAAAGAGGACCAAGTACCATGGAACAAACATTATCCATGCATGGGCCCAATTTGAAGACAAAAGCAAATTTCGGCCCTATAAGCTGAAGTAGTAACAATGATCCCAGGGCAGATAGTTAGTAACAATTAAATTCTTTTTTTTTTTTTTTTTTTGGTTGTTGTTGTTGTTGTCGTTGAAGAATGAATACAGAATACTTTTATTAATCGCAACAATCAAAGCAAAACAAGGGGGATTGGGCCTTCACCTATCTTCATATCTGGCTTTAACAATAGAACTAAAAAGATTTCAAATGGGTACAGGTCCAAAAATGTTACAAGAGCTTGCCCATTGTGCCCAAAAGTGAGCTACCATGTTATAATTTCTATTGACAAACTGAGCCTTCCAGCCAACAAAATAGGACTTATGATAACCCACATCAAAAAATTACAATCGCATAATCGACGAATACAATTTCATGGAAGCCCCCCCTCCCTCAAAGCCGAATAATAATAATAATAATAATAATAAGACGAAGAAGAAAAGAAAAGAAAAGAAAGAAAGACTTTGAATTTGCCTTTTTTTGAATTTTCTAACTTTTAATTAAAAAAGTTAATTTTGAATTCAAATTATATTAAATTGTCTACGTAGGTTTATATATATTAACGAAGAATATATCAGAAGTTATTTAAACATCTAAAATAAAATAATGTAAAAAAAAAAAAAAAAAAAAAACTTATTCAAACTTAGTACTTTCACGTTGGGCTCTTATAATTTTTTATAATTATTTTTTATGGAAGGGCTCTTATAATTCACATTTTACAATTTGCTTGAAAAATTAAAATTTGAAAGAGTTTTCCATTGAGGTGAGTTGGAAAAAGTAATTGGCCATGAATATATTATAGTCTTTTTCAACAAACTGTATAGCAAAAAACTTTCCATCTAAAACTCTACAGTCAAAACTCTACTTATAGTGTCAATACCAAACGGACTCAATGTGACACAAGTGTAAAAGTTATGGTTCTTATACTCGGACCGGACTGTACAGTCCGACCCGGTTAACCTTGAAACTCTCACTGTTATGGTTCTATTAGAACTAAGAACCTCTCCATGCGAAAAAAGCATGAAACCACTCAAATCGCGGCCGGTCCGAACAATTTTATGAACCATGGCCAGTTTTTGCAGTTCGCAAAGTTTCATTTTTTCAAACCTAGAACTCATTTGTAAGGAAAGAAAACAGAGAAGAAGGAGAAAAGGAAGAAGACGACGACGAAGTAGGGGTGGTGCCACGAAGCAACTTCTTCTCTGTCCATCTCCACTACTCAGTAATGACTTAATACCATCTCTTCTTCTTTTTTGTTTTTGTTGAACACTGTTATGTATGTGGTTTCTCACTTTCTCTATCTTTGCTTTGTATTTCTTTTTGAAGTTTCCTAAGCTCTCCACGTGACTATTGACACTAGCATTGGAAATATTGAAAACTTTTAATTTTTGAATAAAAGATGAATTGAATCCATTACTTCTTTTTAGCTTTGGCCTTAGAGCCCAATGTGATGTGACATAATGTACGTGTATTGCCAGATTGCCATTGTATTGCAACAAATTTTATATTTAGAACAATGCTAATATTTACAACATTTTAAATAATTTTTGTCATAATTTGTTCTATGAGGAGTTGTGAGTGATGAAAATGTGAACTCACATACATCCGCAATTTTTTTCACCACTCACAACTTATCATATAACGAGTTGTGGCAAAAATTGTGTGAAATATTATAATACTAGTATTGCTATAATATTTAATCTTTTTTTTTTTTGGGAAATAGATACACTTATACTTATAATTATAAATTATTAAATAATTATTTTAATTTTTAAATTATTAGATGATTTAAATATTTTATTTTATTTGAGGTAAGTGTCCTTCTCATTATTATATTATAATAATTATTATATTGTTATTATTATTATCATTATTATTACTACTATCACAAGTTTTACTAATTAACATGTAAATAAATAAAGATATACTCTATTTTTATTTGCTTAGGATTTGACATTTATTATCTGTCTTATGAAAGTTATAATATAAAAAATATTTGAAAGATAGATCTCTATATTAAATTAGACTATTTTAGTTAATTTTTCTATTTTTATTAATTTAATGTTTTTTTTATATTTAAAATAATTATTAAATTAATTATGATGTTATCACGGTTCGACCTCGGTTTAATCTCGGTTCGACTTCAAAAATCTTGAACATCTTCCTTTTACGGTTCAATGAACGATCCTGGTTTGAAAACCATGGTAAAAGTCATGCAATTCACAAATGAAACCAAAAATCACGCGCATGACACATTTTTTATATATGAAAAGAAAATAGAGAAATAAAATGCATAATCAGTAAAATCTTGAATTTTAAAACGATTAATGATGCCCTGTTTTTGACAGACTACCCCCAACAATGATTAGCTTCCCAGTAAGAATGAGTAAGCTCATTATGAGAGAATTTTTTTTTTTTTTTTTTTTGAGAAACATTATGACAGTTGAGTCATGACAATCAGTCAATCACCAATAATGCAACTCATATATAATATCATTCGTTAAAGTTGGATTATTAATAATGTATATCGTATAACTGATAGCTTCAACATCTAATACATGCATAAAAGGATGGTTTCACTCTGCTTAATTGTTGTGTAATATGATTAAGAATTGTGCTTATTACACACAAACTATTATGTACAGTTTTACACATATCTATGATGGGTTCGGTAAAGGTATCTTAATTGTGTAGGTTGAATGTATTTTACCATTATGAACTCGCTTTTTTATAAATTAGATAGTCAAAATAGTTAGCGACCATGTGTTATTATAATGATCGCAAATGAGAGTGAAAGAGAGAAGTTAACTGAGATCCGAGAGAACAGAGAATGTGTGAATTGTGAATATCCAGTGAAAATCCTTTTGGAATTGCAATTTTGGGAGGGAACAAAGAGAGAGACTAGACTAGACTTAAGGGCATAAGAGGAGGCAAAGTGGTGGAGCATCATTTTCTTTTTGATTTTGATATTTCTTATAACCAATCAAATCCTATTCCTTTGTGATATATGGGTCTGTTTGGATAGAACTTATTTTGCTGAAACTGAAAATTGACAACTGAAGACACTGTAGCAAAATAATTTTTAAATGTGTGAATAGTACTGTGAGACCCATTTTTAATAAAAAAAAAGTTGATAAAAAGTGGAATTTGTAGGACCCGTGAACAATGCACAAGTGCACTGTTCACAAAAGACCGGGTCAACAGTTGCGGCTGAAAAAAAAGAAAAAAAAAAAAAAAAAAAACCACAGAGGCAGCACTTTAAGTGCTATCCAAACGAGCACATAGTGAAGGCCAGTCCCTCCTATATACGTGATCTGATGGATGCCATCCTGTATATAGCGCATGTGTTATGGCATAGAAGGAAAAAAAAATAGTAATAGAAGTGACTGATGAGTGATGAATCCTACAGAACAGCCAATCACTTTCAAGCCAAATTTTTTTTTTTTAAATCAATATTACAATTATATATATATATATATATATATATATATATATTTGGTAGAAAAGGATGTAGCATTAAAACTAAACAGACGAAACAAGTTCAGGACATGGCCTATTTACATACAGCCCATGGTAGTCAGCCTCAACAATGGAAATAATGTCCACAGGAGGACTAGAAAGGACAACAAAATCAATCTCCATGGATGATCCAAGCTTTGCCAATTGATCTACACATCTATTCGCTTCTTTGTAGACATGCCTAAATCTTACTTGGGGGATCTGGGTAGCCAAATGTCTGCAATCCTCCATAAGAGAAGAAATAATAACATTCGAATTAGTCTGATTTGAGAAAGCATCTACTAAGGCTTTGGCATCCATCTCTACAATCAATGCTTGAACCTGGGCTTGCACACAAAGGAAAAGCCCATCTTTGAGGGACCACAACTCAGCAAAGAAGCTATTCACTGGACCGATTTTTCTGGCAAAACCAATCACCCAATTACCTTGTTCATCTCTAACCACACCTCCACCTCCAGCCAACCCAAGAGAATCCACTGATGAGCCATCCGTGTTGAGCTTCTTCCAACTGGTACTAGGCTTTTCCCATCTAATGCTTTTCAAAATCATTCTTTTTACTGCAGTGTGGTTGCTTGCACAATGATTGTATTCCATGGCTCAGGCCAATATCTCCTTAGCAACATTCGGGTTCTGCACTCCACCTTTGAAGACATGATGGTTTCTATTTTTCCAGATCATCCATATCGGGAAACAAAAACACTTGAAACCACAGCAACTGACCTGACCTGTGACTCGTCTTAGCATTACAATTAGAAACCAGCCACTCCTTTAGATTTTTAGCAAAAACCACCGAGTACGAGGGTAGCACTCCAAGTTGGTACCAAATGCCTTTAGCTAAGGGGCAATCTCGCAAAGCATGGATTATATTTTCAGGACCATTTAGACAGATGGGGCAATTGTTTTCTACTGCAATGCCTCTTGCCAAGAGGCATTCCCTGACATTGATGCTGTGGTGCAAGCATTGCCAAACAAAAAATTGAATTCTTGGCAAGTTTTTGAGATTCCAAATCCACTTCCCCTTTAAAGGAACTTCCAGGCAAGGTTATCGATTCCGTAACGTACCGGCCAGTACGACCGGAATATACCGTACCAGCCAACAATCCGGTACGCTCGACCCCCTTGTTTCATACCGAAAAAAATACTGACCGCACCGGCCAATTTCGGGCAATATTGGTCGGTACTGAGCGTATCGGCCAATACAGAAAAAAGTTTTATTTTTTATTTTTTATTTTTTTATTTTAAAGTTTTGTAATTTTTGAATTTTTGTTAGGACAAAATGGTAACTTATTTGCATTAACTTATTAGTATTATTCGTTTTCTTAGTATGCAATGGTAACTTTTAAGCTTTCTATTTTATTTTATTTTTTTTCCCTTTTAATTGATACTAAAGTCTAAAACCATGAATAATTAGTTCTGAATTGAGGAAATGTTTTATGGTAAACTTTTATATTTATTATAATATATATATATACACAGACACATACATACATACATACATACATACATATATATATATATATATATATATTTATAAATATAAAAAATAGCGATAAACCCGAAATGGTACACCGGTATTGACCGGTATCCAAAATATATCGTACCAGTGGCCAAACCGGTACGGCCTCCGATAGGGTATTGACATCCTTGCTTCCAAGTCAGGCACTAAGGTCAGAGAATATGCTGATTTTAATTCAAAATCTCCCTTAGAAGAGAGCTTCCAGGCCAATTTATCTTAGCTTTTACAAAAGCTCCTGGTATTTCTCCAACTAGTTTCTCCCTAAAGGAAGCTTTAGGAGATCCCCATACGTTCTGGTGTCTTTGTGATTGGCCGCCTTCACTTGGACCATCATTGAATTTAGCATGGTGAACGTCCTTCACCTTCTTTTTACTTCGCGATAGCTCAGCTTCCTCCTCTCTAGAGAGAACCCGATGCTTAGAGGGACCCATCTGCTTACTCCTTTTGATTATCGCACAATTATATATTATACAATATCAGAACATGTTCAAGTCCAGTACTTTCACACTGTTCTCTTTAAAATTAGCAATTCACAATTTGGGATTGTATTTGTACGTAATTATTGCTTGTAAAATTAAAATTTGAATGGGTTTGCCCTTGAGGTTTGCTGGAAAAAGTACTCATGGAGATATTCTAGTGTTAGGTGGGACAAAAAAGAAATAAACAAAGGTATATGTAACAGTACATGCAAGTGGGGTGGGTAATAAGCTTTTTTGCACATTTTGGGTCTAGAAGATGAGTTTAAATTTGATGAGGCTCAAACATAAGACCATTTTCTTCCGATTCCATACAAACGGATACGGACAAACAAACATTATAGTGTATATTTGGCAAAAATTATTTTTATAAACTTATTTTAATATTTTGCTTATTTTTGCCACTATTCATGGGTCTTGTTGCACATTTTGATACTATTCATGAGTTTCACTATACTATTTCAGCTAACTTTTACTTTTATCTACAATACTTTCACTAAAAAGTTTTCAGTTTCAATAAAATAAGTGAATCCAAAACAGACCCATAAATTGAGACTTTTCTACCAAACGCATCATTGAATTAGATAGTGGAAAAATGAGACTTTAGGTGGGAATTGGATAAGTCATTTTCTCACTTAGGTAGTGGCTATAATGATAAGTATTCAGAATTGGGAGAAATACTAAAATTATTAGGTCCATTGGGAGAATTGTTGAAGTGGTTTTTTTGGTCCTTCTAACCAATAAAGGATAGATTTTAATTTTTACAAAACCTTACTTTCGGATCTTTTTTTTTCCTTTTTGTTTTTTATGGTTTGAGAGAAGAGAGATATAAAATGGTAGCAAAAATACAAATTTACCTTTATTTTTAAGAGAGGTGGATAACTGAAGACAAACAGAGCTTACCTTAGGTGGATAAAGTGCCAAACAGAGTTTACCTTAGGTGGGTAAATTGCCAATTTTTAAACCATAGGTAGACAAAGTTTTTTTCAGGCAAACCAAGGTAGACGAAGTGTAATTTCCCATTTTAAAAAAATTATTAAAATAATTTAATTGATTTTTTTTATTCCTTTCTTTTTTTTGGAAGAACATATTCATGTTATTTGTGTTCTTCCTCAGAACATGATTCATATTCTTAGCAAATTAAACCTTATTTTCTTATCATATTCTCTGTCTTTCTTGTACTTTCTTTATAACCAAACACATCAAAACAAAATAAATTAATTAAATGTCTTTCTTGTCTTTTCTTCCCCCGTAATCAATCTCCAGCAAAGAACCAAACCCCAAACCCAAATCTCCAGCAAAGAACCCCTAAACCCAAATCTCCAGCAAAGCAACCAAACCCATGACCTAACAACCAAACAGATCTCCAGCAAAGCAAACCTTAGCCTTCAAACCCTTAAATTTTCTTGGCAAACAAACACACAAAAAACCCAGATCAGTTGAATCGTTGATGAAAAAAAAAAAAAAAAACCCAAATCACCACCCTCAAATCAATGAACATGAAAATCAAACCCAAGTAAAAGAATAGAAACCCAGCACGACCATCGATTTGGGCTTCACAACAATACAGCACCACCACCAATTGAGCCACACCAACATCCCACCACCACCACCACCACAGAACACCCACCAACATAAAACACCCACGAAAACCCAAATTGAAGGTAGAGAGAAGGAGACCAAGCCCACAAACTAAACTTCATAAAATAAAATGAGATTGTCGGTGGCTAATGATGGTCAGATCGGGTTTAGGGTTTTGAGAGGAGATGAGATTTTAAGATTAGAGAGAGATAGGGTCGAAATGGTGGAGGCTGAGCTTGTGAGCCTTGTGAGAGGGATGATGGAGGTGGTGGCGCATGGTGGAGAATAAGGCCAACTTGTGAGCTCTTGCCATGGAGCGATGGTGGGGAGAGAGAGAGGATTTGCGACTTGACTAGAGAGATGAAAGTTTCCATCCATGGAGAGATAGAGAGAGAGAGAGAGAGAGAGAGAGAGAGAGAGAGAGAGATCAGAGAAAGTATAGAGATTTTCTTTAATCTGATCAGTTTAAATAAAAGGGAATTTAAACTAATTTATTTTTTTTAAAACTAATTATTGTTTTATGGCCTTTTAAAAAAAAAAGTAAATGCTGACATGGCATTATTTAAATGCCAAATGAGTTTTTTTTTTTTTTTTTTTTTTTTGCTGATGTGGATATGACATGGATGTGTGGCTAATGACACGTAGGATCAATTATTTATTTTTTAATTGCAAAGCTTGCCAATAGAGCACTCCGTTTGCCACGTAGGACTTTTCTGTTAGTGGATTGACGGTAGGGACCAAAATGGAAACGATTTTTTGTTTTCAGGGACTGGGATAGGCGCAAAATCAATTTAAGGACCAAAATGTAGGGATCAAAAGTACATTTTCGCCATTACTAGTTTATAATGCAACTTTAAGCATTAGAACATTCACATTGGAGGTGGTAAAATAGCTAAAAAGCTATTTTAGCCCTTCAAACACTAAAAACCACCCAACATTGGAAGTGTTGTTTCTAAAAATTTTTAGCAACATGCTACAGTAAGTTTCTACTAGTAAGTATCAACTACTATAATGTGTTGTTAAATTTTTCTTATTGTACTTTATCTTCTCTCTCTCTCTCTCTCTCAAGTTAGTCTCTCACTCACTCTCCTTTTGCTCACTGTCGATCTCATAGCTTGGTTCATGGGTCGTTAGGTTTTGTGAATCTCTGTGATATTGGGTTGCCATGGTTGATCACGATGGTTGTTGGGTAAACCATGGTTAGTGGCTTCGTGTCTTCTTTTTTGGTTTTGGGTTTCAATTGATTTTGTGCAGTGTTTTGGTTGTTGCGGCAATGAGGGTGGGTTGTGGGTGGTTGGTGCGGTGGTTATTTGTTTTTTAAATTAGAATTGCGATGGTTGTGGTTGTGGCTGGTTGTTTTAGGTTTTTGTGGGTGTGTATTTTATTATGTTAACTGGTGTTTATATTATTTTAACGGGTGATGTGTTGAAGTAAAAAAAAAAAAAAAAAATGTAGGGTGTATTGTTAAGTGAGATATTAAAATAGATAAAGTAGTTTTTTTGGGTGCTAAAAGCTAAATTTTTTAGCACTACCAATATAAATGCTCTTAGATTGTAGAGTATATTTCCCAATAGAGCCAAATAAATATAAGGGCTAATTACAACTTATCTACTTATGGTTTGACTAAAATTTAAGTTACCTACCTGTGTTTTGAAATTTGACACTTTACCCATTTGAGCTAATAGGTGTAGGTAACAAAATCTTAACTGAGCCAACCTTAGGTAGGTAAAGTGCCAAATTTCAAACCAAGAGTAGGCAACTTAAATTTCGACTAAACAATAGATGGGTAAGTTCTAATTAGCCCTAAATATAAACCAGTAACTCTAGAGATACAAAATTTTTACAATTGTCAAGGTGATAAATTGTTAGTAGGTAAAAGAATAATGCAAGTATTGACTTTAAATGAAAACTAATAAAAACTTTTCAACACAACTGTTGTATAAATTGTTGTGTCTTAGTATAACTTTCATATTGATCTAGGTCAATATAAAAGTTATACTAAGATACAACAATTTGGGTTAATAATTGCTTGTAAATTTAAAATTTGAGAGAGTTTAAGAGGAAAAAGTAATTGGTCATGAATATATTCTAGTCTTAAGCAATGCATGGTTTTCAAATGCATGGCTGCCCAGATCAATTTTACAGATTGTAGATGGAACGGTAGATGCAAATGATGGAACGGTAGATGCAAAGAAGGGTAGATGGAACGGTAGATGCAAATGATTCTTAAAAAAATAAAAAAGTAATTAATATGCCTTGATAGATAATTAATTTTACTCAATTCATAAAAGAAAAATGGATAATTAATTTTACTCTCCGACAAACAGCAGAAGGTCCTTTGGCTTTTCCTATTACTCTTTTTTTTTTTTTGGCCTTTGCTTTTCTCTCTAAAGGGCGAGTTCATTATAAAAGCAGGAAAGAAGAATACCATTACCAGTACCACCTCTAATTTGCGTTATCTTTTATCAGTTTCTTCTATTATCTATTAAACTTCCAACTCCAACTGCAAGTATGGCCGGGGTTCTACTTTCTGCTCTCTTGGAGCAGTTGGCTTCAATTGCTGTTGGGGAGGCGGAACAAAAAATAAAGTTGGTCGTGGGTGTTGACGAAGAAGTCCGGAAGCTCAAAGACAATCTCCTAATGATCCACGCGGTGCTCGAAGATGCTGAGAAAAGACAAATGACCGAAGCAGCTGTGAAGCTTTGGTTAGGAAAGCTCAAAGACACATTCTACCTGATGGACGACGTGTTGGATGAGTGGAACACTGAATTGATCAAAGCAAGGATCCAGGAAGAGGAGAAAGAAGAAGAGAATGCTGAAAGCTCTCATGCTCGGAAGAAGACGAAGGTAAGCCTTTCTATCCCTTCCCTTTTATCAAGGTTCCGTCCAGTTCATAATCTTGGTGTGCGTGGCGACATTGCTCACAAGATAAAAGAACTGAGTGGAAAGTTAGATGACCTTTCCAAAGAGAGAGACAGGTATGGGTTTCGATTGTATGGGGGCACTACAGTAGTTGATCGACCAAAAACTACCTCCCGTGTTGATGTGTCTAAAATATGTGGTCGTGATAAGGAAAGGAATGAGCTAGTAAGCAACCTCTTGGGCAAGGATAGCCAAGAAGAAAAAAGCCCTCATGTCATCTCCTTAATAGGCATGGGTGGTATGGGAAAAACAACTATTGCCCAACTAGCCTACAATGATGTTGGTGTGCAGGCCCATTTTGAAACACTAATATGGGTATGTGTTTCTGATCCTTTTGATCAGATTAGGGTTGCCAAAGCAATCATTGAATCTATTGAACGTCAATCCCCCAACATTTCTGAATTGCAAAATCTATTAGATAGAATTTGTGATTTGATTAGGGGAAAGAAGTTTTTTCTTGTCTTAGATGATGTGTGGTCTGAAAAACACAATGATTGGGAGCCATTTGAACTTGCACTCAAATGTGGTGCCCAAGGTAGTAGAATTTTGATCACCACACGTAAGGAGGCAGTTGCAAAGATGGCAAATAGTGCTTTTACCATCAATTTGAAACTATTAAATGATGAAGTCTGCTGGTTGATATGCAGTCAAATGGCATCTGTTGACAAAGACGATGAGCAACTAGGAAAACTTGGTCGAGAACTAGCAAATAAGTGTAAGGGCTTGCCACTAACTGCAAAGATTCTAGGGAGTGTCATGGGCAGCCAAAGAAGTAGGCAAAAATGGAAGACTATTTTGGACAGTAATTTATGGGAATTAGAAGATTTTCAAAATGGTGTTACAGGACCATTATTATTTAGTTATAATGAATTGCCGTCAGCAATAAAACAATGCTTCTTGTATTGTGCTAACTTTCCAAAGGATTATCTCTTTTCTAGAAATGAGTTGGTCTACCAATGGATGGCACAAGGATATTCTTGCTCAGAATCTAATATGGAGGATATGGGAGAAAAGTACTTTGAAAAATTAGTTATGCGCTCCTTCTTCCAAGATTTTGTGAAAGACGACAATGATGATGATATAAGATGCAAAATGCATGATATGGTGCATGACTTTGCCCTATCAATGACTATAAATGAATGCTTCACAATTGATGTTGACAAAGTGTTGGGGATAGATTGGAAAAGTGCTCGCCATTTGACATTAGAATTAAAGAAGGAAACACAATTTCCAGTATCTATCTATCATACAAAAAATCTACGAACTCTTTTTTTTAGAAGATCAAGCCTGGTCTTCCCACTAGATTTATTCCAGCATTTGACATGCCTCCGATCATTGAATTTGAAATATGGATCCTTTGAGAAACTTCCAAATGAAATGGAAAAATTGAAGCATTTAAGATTGTTGGATTTATCAAATAATTATAAAATTACAGAATTACCTGAAATGTTGTGTAATTTATGTAATTTACAAACTTTGGATATTAGTAGGTGTTGGAAAATTAAGAAATTACCCCAAGGAATGGGTAAACTAATTAAATTGAGACATCTTCTTATTGATTGGTGTGATGAATTGACCGAACCCTTTCCAAAAGGGATTGGAAGATTGAGTTCTCTCAGAACATTAAGGAAATTCATGATAGGAGGTATAAACAATGTTGGAGACTGTAAACTTGGAGAGTTGAAGAATCTAGTCCACCTTAAAGGGTCTCTTGAGATAGGAGGCCTGGAAAACGTAACAGATGTACAAGAGGCTGAAAATGCACAGCTAAAAAATAAGATACACCTCCGTCAGTTGATATTACGGTTTGGTGGGCGATTTGGGCGAGCTGAGAATAGAAGAGGGGAGAATGATGAATTAGTTCTTAATGCGTTGGAGCCACAGCCAGACTTGGAGAGTTTATGGATTTTTGGGTACGGGGGTACAGGGTATCCTAATTTGGTGATGTCTTTGACCATTTTGAAAAAGCTTGAGCTTCAGAAGTGGAATAATTTAGAGCAATTGCCTCCTCTGGGGAAGCTGCGTTTCCTCGAATCATTAGATATAGGTTATTGTAGGAGTATGAAAAAGGTGGGTGTTGAATTTTTGGGAATAGAATCCAATAGGAAGAAGGATGAGGAGAAGGGATCAACATCAACATCATCACTTATCTTATTCCCTAATTTGAAATCTCTCTATTTTGGGCATATGTTTCAGTGGGAAGAATGGGATGGGATGGGAGAAAGTGGTGTTTCAGAATCAGTTTTAATTATGCCACGTCTTCAGAGTTTGGGTACTACATTTTGTCCAAAGCTCAAGTCACTGCCCAACTTCCTCGAGAAAACTTCGTTAGAGGAATTGGTTGTCGATTGTGGAATTTCCAATTGGATGACGTTGGCATACAATTTAGCCGGATTGAA
The DNA here is from genome assembly GCA_036321655.1 of Quercus alba. NCBI lineage: Eukaryota > Viridiplantae > Streptophyta > Magnoliopsida > Fagales > Fagaceae > Quercus > Quercus alba. The sequence goes on along the minus strand of CM070302.1, from coordinate 18,800,995 downwards.
AACACTTTGTCTCGGTCTGAATAACGACGTGGAGCATTTGCCCCCTTTGGGGAAGCTGCTGTTGCTCGAATCATTACAGATATGTGGTGGTGCCGTTAGAGTGAAAAAGGTGGGCGTTGAATTTTTGGGAATAGAAGAAGAATCCAACAACAAGAAGAAGAAGAAGATAGACGACGAGAAGGGATCGACATCATCATCTTCTTCTTCTTCGCTTGTCTTATTCCCTAATTTAAAGTCTCTCTCATTTTCGGAGTTGAGAGAGTGGGAAGAATGGGATGGGATTGGAGGAACAATGAGAGAAGAAGAAGCACAAGAAAATGGTGTTACTATCACTATTATGCCACGTCTTCAGGAATTACAAATTTCGATCTGCCCCAAGCTGAAGTCACTGCCAGACTTCCTTCCTACAACTCCATTGAAGACACTGTACATCTTTATGAGTCCAATTCTCAGTGAATGTTGCAAAACAGAGATAGGAGATCAATGGCCCAAGATTTCTCACATACCAAACATCCTTATTGATTTTAAATCTGTGGGAAGACATGGTTGTCCAATGGAAGAAACTTGAATCTCAGTTCGATTGGGGCTCTGCAAGTCGCATCCATTCAGATAAGGTAACTTCTTTCACTTTGTCTTTTTTTTTCTTCTTCTTCTTCTTCTTTCTTTTTATATCAATTATATATTCTATTTGTCTAGGTAAATAATTCCCACCATAAAAAACAAATTTAAATTAACAACATTCGTAGATAAATTCATCAGATTTGTGATCAAATAGTTCAATTTCATTTGCCCACTATTCACAAAATTACAAAAATGTGTTGGAGATTTATATATTTGAAAAGAAAAAGAAAAGGGTCAGATTGAAGTTTAACTTTTTTTTTTTTAATTAGAATATTAACGTTATTTTACTACTGCATCTTAATTATGTTCATAATCCCTTGTTCTTCAATATGTTATCTTGTTTTGTGATTATCAGAAAAATAAAATTTTATCTTATTTTATTGTATTTTTATTTTATATGGCTTTTCTTCTTCATACCAATGACAAGAAGACTCTACTTTTTTAAAGTGTTTTCTCTGTGGTAAAATCAAACGGGATGCATGTTTTGTGCTGGAGAAAATTTTTGCCTATGGATGCATGTTTGGAAACTTATTTTTCATTTTAAAATTGCAGTAAGGCTTGCATTTTGTATCGCATACTGACAAATGAAAGGTCAGCAAGGTATGTGATCATTTGCAACTTATGCAATCTTCTATCTATTAAATTTCTAGAATAAATATTTAGCATGAGGATTTAGCTCATAATTGTTAGCTTTAACGTCGCAGGTTCAAGAGTTTGAATCCGGAGGAGTGCATGTGGTTTTCTTGTCTTTTGGATTGAAGTGTTTCATGCAAATAAAGAGGGAGAGAGTGGAATGTTAGCACTGGGATCAGGGGAATAAGTAGATAAAAGTCTGTTGTTTGTTTGTCTGTTTATGCCATCCATAGTTGGCAATTTTGGAATGACAAAGGTGAAGAGTAGAAAAGTGGACCAGTCCAGAAATTCCCCAAATTCTGGAATCAAGGCCGTTCAACTTTTGGTTTAATATGGGCACTTAGATTATAGTTCTCCTACAGGTAACTTCTTGTGTTTTTTTCAGCCCCTTTTTGCTATTGTTGCATTTGCTTCTTTGTACATTTTTAACAACTATAATGTCCAACCTATCAAGGGTTTGGGTATGTTTCACTCTCAGTGCAAAAGTGTTACATGCTCCTCGGGCCTCATTCAATCTGATTTGATTTGGTGATACATGTAATTTTTTAATGGATATCATTGAGTATATATCATTTTAAAAGTTTTAAAAACCTAGCACGTAGCACAGGTTTTTTTTTTTTTTTTTTTTTTTTTTGGGGGGGGGGGGGGTGTAAAAATCTCCATTATCAATTCAACGATGTAGCTAAAAGAGCTACCCTACCATGTGACACATGAAAGGAAAATTAGATAATTCGCATCTTTTATCTATATGCTAATCTTAAGATGAAAGAGAAGGTCTCTTTAGGCTCCAAAATGATTTTGTTGTTGATCAAATTTTATAGATACAGGGTTAGATGCTTGCAAGTTATCAAGTTTTATATCTATATTGTATGTTTTGTTTCTTGTCTCAGAGGCTGAAGTGATTTTTTACATTGAAGAGTGCAAAGTATAAGAGGTGACAACCGGTCAAGAAGAAAAAATTACATATACCTTGACTTTGTTAGTTGGATAGAAAGAGTTGGATACTCTTCTCTAGAGCAACATTTGTGGAAGTGAATAACATTTTCTTAATAGTCTATTACAACTTCTTTGCTGGCTCAATCTTATCCTCACTCGACAAGTTTCCTCTATGGTTATGGTTTATTTCCTACATGATATAGGTAATTACAGAAACACTACACATAGATGTACTCGCTCTCTCTCTCTCTCTCTCTCTCTCTCTGAGGCAAATTATAACCTCTTGCCTCTATTCGTTCACTTGTCATTATGTCTTTTATCACACATTCAGTTGCATCTCCAAAGCTATCTGCAGAATTCAGGAGCAGAGCATGTTGCAAAATGTTTGAGATTAAACTTTAAGATTTGAATTTACATAGTTGTCTTTGCCTTGGGAATCGGCTCCAATTTATATGTTAAGTAATTGTTAAATCTTGCATCTTAGCAGATGTACTTTCTTGGAGTAGATGGGACTTGGAAAAAAATTCTGTGATATTAATATGAGGTAATGCAATTTGATTCAACAGAGATAGGAGATTGGAAATTTGGAAATGCCCCAAGCTGAAGATGCTGCCAGACTTTCTTCTGGCAACTCCATTGAAGAAACTGGAGATCTATGATAAATTCGTCAGATTTGTGACCAAATAGTTCAATTTCATTTGCCCATTATTCACAGAATTACAAAAAATGTGTTGGAGATTTATCTATTTGGAAAGAAAAAAAGGTCAGATTGAAGTTTAACGATTTTTTTTATGAGAATATTAACGTCATTTTACTACTGCATTTTACTTATTTTCATATTCCCTTGTTATTCAATATGTTATCTTGTTTTATGATTATAAAAAAAAACTAAAGTCATCTTGTTTTATTGTATTTAATTTTATATGGTTTTTCTTCTTCATACTGACGATAAGATGACTTTTCTTTTTGTAAAGTGTTTTCTCAGTGGTAAACTCCTCATCCTAAATATTTATTCTGTAGGCCTCATTAAATCAGAAATCAAATTGTAGTCTATGGGAAGTATGTTTTGTGTTGGAGCAGATTTTCGCATAGCAATGCAGGTTTGGGAAAGAACCACCAAAGAAATTCATTTATCATATTAAAATTGCAGCAAGGCTTTCATTTTGAATCACATGCTGACAAATGGTCAGAAAGGTACATAACCATTTGCAACTTATGCAATCTTCTATCTGTAAATTATGAGGGCTTGAAAATTGAGCTCATAATTTTCAGCATTAACGTCACAGGTTCAAGAGTTTAAATCCAGAGGAATGTGGTTTTCTTGTCTGTTAGTGATTGAAGTGTTTCATGCAAATAAAGAGGGAGAGGGAATAATTATATAAAAGTCTTCTGTTTGTTTGTCTTTTTGATGCCATCCATAGTTGCCCAATTTTAGAATGAAAATGTAAAAGGTGAAGAGTCGAAGATTGGACCAGTCTAAAAATTCCCCAAATTCATCATCAGTTTGTGCAAAAATTTTGGAATCAAGGCCATTCAGCTTTTGGTTTAATATGGGCACTTCGATTATAGTTCTCCTACAAGTAACTTCTTGTTCCTTTTTTCTGCCCCATTTTTCTATTGTTGCATTTGCTTCTTTGTCCATTTTTAACAGCTATAATGTCCAACCTATCAAGGGTCTAGGTATGTTTTGCTCTCATTCAGTCCAGACATCATGCAAAATGTTTCATGCTCCTCAGGCCTCATTCAATCTGATTTGATTTGGTTATACATGTACTTTTTGTTGGATATCGAGTATATTATCTAAAAAGTTTTAAAATCCTAACACGTAGCACAGTTTTTTTTTTTTTTTTTCTTTTTTTGGAATGTGTGTAAAAATCTCCATTATCAATTCAAAGATGTAGCTAAACTAGCTACCTTGCGATGTTACATGAAAGGAAAATTAGATAATTCTCATCTTTAATCTATATGCTAATCTTAAGATGAAAGAGACGGGCTCTTTACACTCCAAAATGATTTTGTTGATGATCAAGTTTTATAGATATAGGGTTGAATGTTTGCAAGTTATCAAGTTTTAAATCAAAATCACATGTTTTTTTATTCTTGTCTCAGAGGCTGAAGTAATTCTTTACATTGAAGAGTGTTAAGTATAATTGGTTACCTCCAGGCGAGAAGAAAAAATTACAAATACCTTGGCTTTGTTAGTTGGTTAAGAAAGAGCTTTTTCTGGAGCAGCATTCGTGGAAGTGAATAACATTTTCTTAATAGTCTATTACAACTTCTTTGCTGCCTCGATCTTATCCTCAGTCAACAAGTTTCCTCTATGGTTATGGTTTATTTCCTTCATGATATAGGTAATTACAGAAATACTACACATAGATGTACTCGCTCTCTCTGCTTTTGGTTGAGGCAAATTATAACTTCTTGCCTCTATTCTTTCACTTGTCATTATGTCTTTTATCATGCATTCATTTATGGGGGCTTTCAACTTTCTTATAAAATCAAGAACTGTTTAATCATGCTTCTTATACCTACCCCCCCAAAAAAATTTGTTATTCCTGAGTTTGTAATTTTTCCCAACTATTACATTTTTTTTTTTTCAAATGGGTTGTGGTCTTATATCAATTCTTTCTCCTAAGCAATTAACCATTACTTTTAAGATTTAGGAGTTTCTAAGCAGAGAATTTAGTTTTGTGAAAAGACAGTTGGCTGTCATTTTTTCTTATTACAAATTGTGAGAGGAAAAATGCAATAAGGAAGGATTTGTGTTCAAAATCCATTGCTTAGATATGACTAATAAAAAAAAAAAAAAATCCATTCCTAGGTATGCTTTTTATCTTTTATTTTCATTTTTTTAAGGGGTAGTACTTCTAGAAGTTTCACTAGAATGCACATCTGATACCACAAAATAATCTCAGTTGCAAAGCTTGACAAAATTGTCTCAGCTCCTGCTTTGTGTTTCATTCTATCATTCCTTCATCTTGGTTTTATTGTGCGGGGTGAACTCCAAACTATGTTTCATTTGGGAAAGCACATCTTGCAGAAGAGGGAATGGTCGTGCAAAAACATTTGGCACCATGATTGGAACATCACTAGGGGTCAGTTGCATCTCCAAAGTTGTCTGCAGCATTCAGGACTAGGGTATGTTACAAAATATATCTTGTTTGACATTAAACTTTAAGATTTGACTTTACATAGTTATCTTTACCTTGGGAAACAACTCCAATTTCTATGTTAAGTAATTATTAATTCTTGTATCTTAGCAGTTGTGCTTGCTTGGAGTAGATGGGACTTGGAAAGAAATTCTGTGATATTAATATGAGGTAATGCAATATGATTCAACACAAATATTGGCTTGTTGTGCTGTGGAGGTAAAATTTGATTATTTTAAGATCCCTGATTTTGTTAGTACTAGGTTGTGTAATATTAAGAGTCTTTTAGCTCAACTGCATCTCATGGTGTTTCCAATACATCTAGGGTTCAAATTCCCCCACAGAAAAGGTCTTTTGTTGTTTACATACCTTAAATAAGACTCATAGTGTTTGAAGTTTTAAGCATAGAAAATGGTGTATTGCATTACAGAGGTGGGCTTTATAAATATCTTTTTACTTGAAGTTCCTAGTTTTCTAATGTTCCAAAGTGATAATGATCTAAAAGATTAGCTTTTTCCAAATTCTTCATTGTAGCCTTAGCATCGTCTGATTTTTGCCCCTCATCAGCCTTACTTTGAAGTTCTGCATTTTGTTTCCTTAGTAAACTAGATAAATTTCCCGTATGAGGAACAACTATTTGCCAAAAAAAAAAAAAAACTGCTAGTATTATTGGGGAATTATTTAAAATGGAAAATGATCAGATTGAATGTTAATGGAGATAATAGGGGGGATTCTCATATTATGCAACTTCCCTTGTTCTTGTTTTAATTCTTTTTTTTTTTTTTTTGTGTGGTTTTAATTTCATTCTGCTACAAATAAGATCAAAGCATTAGAAAATATCAAGATTGTAACCTTTCTTATTTCTTACAAAGAAAGAAAAGAAGCGTTGTTTATCCATACACATGTATTGCTAGAAGAACTGTAAAGCTGCTTTTTGTCAATATAGAATTTTATATGGATTATTGAAGAAATTAATGTCAAGTATTGAAGTGTGATGAGAAAAGTGGATATCTTACGTTATCATGAGGTATATTAATTGAGTTACCTTCTTCATATGATACTTCCATTACTTGTTTCCCCATCTCCACTTCCCATGTACTAAATATTTAATATTTGGTTGGCCTTGTCTATTCCAGGTGTTAAATTCTATCTGGAGAAGCAAATTTTGTGTTGGTGCAAACTCTTATACATGGATGCATTGTTGGGAGGGGTGCTAAAAAAACACTCAATTATCATTTCAAAGAGGCAATATGGAAAGCATATCATATGATAATGGGTCTCTTTTAGTGGTCAACAAGATGTATGGAGTATGGACACATCAAGGGTAAACCTCTCTTATAATGAAATGATAGTCACTACTGAGACAGGGTTATGTATAGACCTTCATTATCATTTCATAGATGTATCAAAGAAAGTTCTTTTATATGAATAATTGTTCTCTTTTAGAAGTCAACATGATGTGGGGGGACACATCAAGAGTAAACCAGTTAGCTGACCACTGCATCTTAGGTAGTCCTCCATCTATAATTTTGAACACTTGCAAATTATCTAGTTTTCCTTTTTGTAGGGTTAGGTGCTTGCTATTAATCAAGTTTCAAATTAATGCCATTTGTCAATTTCTTGTCTTAGAGTCTAAAGTATTTCGTGGCATGGATGTATAGGAGAATGAAAGTGATTGCCTGGAGTAGAGAAGAAGATATAATCAATGCCTTGGCTTTGTTAGCTAGATAAAGTAGCCATCAGCGGGGTCTTGTTTTCTTTGTAATCCTATATCCTTGAGTGAACAGTGTATTCTACTAGATTATTATGACTTATTTGGTCTTTACCACCTCAATCCCATTATGTATTTTATTCCTGGAGTTTCCTCATTAATTTGGGTTTATTTCCTTCATGATACAGATGATTACAGAACACTGAAGATAAATGTACTTTGTAATTACTCCCTCTCTCTCCATTTATGGTTGAGGCAAAGTGTGATTTTTCTTCACTCTTTCTCCTTTCACCTCTTTTTTGGTGCCATAGCTCTCTTGTTTGATCACTGCTTCCAGCTTTTCAAACAGTCAAACTAGTGAAAAATGCTCCATAAATTTTCTTTTCTTTCTTGTATTAGCTAATTGATTTTCCTAGCAGAAAGCCATATTACAACATTACATGATTGTTTATAGTTAAGAAATAGGCACGCATAAAACGAATTCTTCTTTTTATGTTCATTGTTTCCAACAAATTTTGTTCTTATGTCCATTCCTTTTTAGCAGTTTTACCAATTATGAGTTGGAACATTGTATAGTTTCTAGCAAGAGAAGAAGTTTAGTCGAAAAAAAGTAAATAACTCTTCTATTTTTGTTGTTATAAAAATTGTATATTTGAGAAAGGGTGATGACAAAGGTTTTTTAGGCCAAAAATATTGCTCGACATAATTATGGTATCTGTAATCCTAGAAGTGAAACTCGAATTCCCCTTTAGTAACACCCAAAAAAAAAAGCATGAAGCTTATCCACTAATTCCCTCATTCTTTCTTCTTGTTCATTAAGCAGGGTGAGTTGGGAACTGTGATGTGTTTGGATAAAACATCCCATGCAAGAGAGACTGGTAAATGCCTTTTTTTTTTTGAAAAATTCCTACCTTTTGTTGCCATTTTATAATTTCCTAATTCTGGAATGGATTTTTAAAAAATGGACAAGAGAAGATTGGACCAAATAAAGAAAAAAGAATCCAAATTTGTCATCAGAATGAGCAAAAAATACCAGTATTGAAGCCATATAACTCTTGCCTTTGATATGGGCACCTCAATTCTAATTTACCTACAGGTAACGTTTTATTCTTCTCTTTCCGTGATGCTGCTGCATTTTCTTTTTGATCCATAGTCAGTAACAATAATTTCCAACCTTTTAAGGGCAAAAGAATACTTTGCTCTCATTCAGTCCAGACATCATGCAAAATTTTGTGTTCCCATGGGCCTCAGACATCATGAGTAGACTTTTAACTACAAAGCTCTGTTATCATTTCAAAGATGCAGCAAAAACAATCTTGACTTCAAATGCTGGTTTTCTGTAGAGGCCAGTCTATTTGGTGACCGGCAAAATCTTAATGTAATTTCTTATCTATATTTTTGAATGCTTATAACTGTTAGGTACTTAAAAAATATATATATATATGTATATATATAGATATATATCAACCTTTTAATCAATGTCATATGCTTGTTTCTTGTCTCAGGGCTAAAGTGTGCTGCGGCAAGCATGGGATGCAAACACCAGGTTGAAAAAGACATTACAAACACCTTGGAACAACATCCCAACTGGAAGAATGCGAACGTGGGAGGTAACGATCCGAAACTGCTTTTATGGAACAACATTACTTGAAGTGAATAAGAGTTTCTTGTTAACTTATTACAATTTTTTTGCTGAAGGAGTTTTTTACTATCCTCATTTGTTTTGGTTCATTTCTTTCATGATACAGGTAATCACAGAATTCATGAAACCTTTATGTTCTTTTTCTCCCTCCTCTTTTGGCTTGGGCAAAGTAAAATTGCCTATAACTCTTCTTGCCTTTCTGCTGCTCTCTGTAATACTGTTCTTGTGTTGATGTATCACATATTCATATATGAGGGTTTCAGGGTTCTAATACAATCAAGAGCTAGATACTCATGTTTCATAAATTCAATTCACTTTTTTCGCTTAACTAGTTGTCAGTTTTTTTCTATTAGACTGCCCCACATCATTGCATCGAATAATTGCTGCATTTTCTCACCATTGATTAGAACTGAATTTCAAGATGTTATTGCTATCTAGGTTTTTTATGTACAAGACTAAGTAATTGTAAATAACACTGAAATCACACCGTAACAGTCAAGGCTGCCTTTCTTTGGGCCAATGTCTGCTTGACTACTATTAGTTGCTTTGCTTTTATTTGATTAGCATTCTGAAGCATAGTTCATCTTGATATCTTTTACTAATGAAAAGAAATTTCTTTAAAATTGGTCTGTGATGCTATATTGATTCCTTTAAATTTCTTTTACTATTAGTTGCAAGATTGTTTAGTTTCTAAGCGTAAAATTAAGTTTAGTTGAAAAGTCAATTGTACATCAATATTTTGTATTATAAAATTTACAGAAGAAAGGCGGCATTGAGGAAAGATAAGAGACCAAAACAATACATGGTGTGTTAGACACCATTTTGGTGGCTATGATTTTAGAAGTTGCACTTGAATGCATAGTTAGTACTACAACAAAGACAATACAAAGGCTTAGAATGCACAATTAAAAATACAAAATAAATTTACGTGGCAATCTTTAAAAATGATGTTATACTTTTTGTTTTATTTATAATTCATTTTGTCTTATTTATTCTGCAAGGTGAACTTGAAACAATATTCCTTATGGAAGCAAATCTTGTGCAAGAGGAAATGTCATGCAAAAGGTTAAAATTTTTGTAGCACCATAATCTGAACATCATATGGGTTAGTGACACCTCCAAAGTAGTTTAACCATTTGTACCTAGGACATATACTAAATATATATTGTTTGCCACAAATAACTCTGTAACTTCATTTTCATAGTTGTCATTAACTGGGCAACACCATTTTATATGTTCAATGGTTATTGATCTGTGCATTTCAACCAGTTGCACTTGCTTGGAGTAAATGGAACTTGAAGAGGCACTTTGTGATCTACATGGTAATGAAATTCATGTTGGCACGAATATTGGTTTTCTTGTTGCAGAGGTAAAATTGGATTCATTTTGTGATCCCTTATTCAGAGAGGTGTGGGCTATGCACTGGAGCATTAATAAGTTGCTGTGAAAATGATAATTTGTAACTTGCATAAAAAGTATCCTTCTCTGTAGGAAACTATAAGGTGTGCATTCAAAGGTATTGTGGCTGGACTCCCTCAAAACGTTGATAGTGGAACTCCGGTAATCATATGCTTTGTTTAACCTGTGCATTGTGAGTCTGATTTTATCTCCTGATGCATATAATTTAGTCTGAAAACTGTCTCAAGTTGGTTATTAATCCTGATTTAGGTTACAAGGTCTTTAGGTTCTGACACTCACATGGATGAGGCCTAACAAGCTTTATTGATGCCCACATTTGAAGTTGGAAGCATTGAGAAGAATTTGCACACTGCAGTGGTGAGCTTTACCTTTTTCTTATAACTGGAAGTTCCTACTTCTTGACTGTTTGTATTGGCGGCCAAAATATTAGCTTACAATCTTGTGCTTTGTATCCTTAATATACTCTGATTTCTCTCATTCAATAGGCTTACCTCGATAATTTGATTTTTGTTCCCTTGAAGTCAGCATATTTTGAGAAAGGGACTTGATAGGGCATTTGGTGATATAAAATTTGCAAGCAATGGTAACCTGTGTATTTGTGGCTCGAGAATTCAAGGTAGTGAGGGATATATTGAAAGCTTTCTTCATTGATCAATGTCATTTTTGTAATCATTTTACAACCATACACTAAAATAAAATTTTTACTTTTCTCTTGCAGTCTGAGTGTCCACAAATTTTACTGTTAGCCACTTATTTGTATATACGTGAAATTGAAGGCCATAAAGTACAGGCTATGGTAATGTGTATCTCATTCAGCATATAGGTAACTATTTATCCTTATTCTTCTTTATCATCTTACCTTTTTCATATTATCTACGAACTTAAACTATAGAAATCTGTAATTATAATTACCATTTTTTTAATTATAACCAACACAATGCTCAATATCATTATACTGTGTTATTGTAGGGGATTACGTGGACTAATTGATATCTTATTTTCCAATGGTTATGCTCAACTCCTACCAAATTAAAGCTCTTCCTTTTCTGCCATTAGGAACGGCCTAATTTTCTGAATCATGCACGTTTTGTATACTTGCACCAAATACTTGTGATTTTCTTTTGGTGTCAAATCCACTAAAATTTTCATAGCAATGATGGCCTTACATCCAATGTTGGGCCTAGGAAAGATAAGCTCATATGGGTGGCAAACTCGAGGAATTTTCTCGGTAAAATCAGCATACCACAGAATTCCTCAATACCAGTACCATCAGTGATACTAAGTGGAAAGGGCTATGGAAAATCTAAACTCTAGAAAGGATCAAATTTCTTTTGTGGAGATTAGTAACCACTGCTCCGCCCACAAGAGACAATCTAAGGCATAGGATACATATCACAGATACATCATCCAATCTATGCGGACATAACTCTGAAACAAGTTGCCATCTTTTCTTGTTATGTCCCGTTGCCAGGGGCCTCTGGTTCTCTAGCTGCTGGGGGCTAAAACCTGAGGAACACCACATCCAAAGCACAGAGGAAATCATCAAATTCGTCCTAGAGCCACTCCAAGCATCCAACACTGATATTTAGCAATGGTTCATAACCTCAACCATGGCTTTTGTCATTGATGAAATCTGGTGCCTTAGAAACAGCTCCCTGCACAATGGAAACCAGCCAAACATCCAAAAATCCAGCTTGAGAATCAGGGATAGAACCCTTGAGTTTTCCCTCATATCCCAAGGCAATTCACAGACGCTCTGCCCTCTCATTAACACCTGCTGGACTCCATCCCCACAAGACTGGATAAAGGTAAATATAGATGCTGCCGTATCAACATCTTCGACAGCCCTAGCCGCTATTGCAAGAGACCATGCTGGCAAAGTGATACATGTACGGACCAAGATGCACAAGCCCTGTTGCCCTCTCCAAGCTGAAGCCTCTGCTCTTCTTTGGGTGGTCCAGCAGTCCTCCCTCAAAGGCTGGCCCCATGTCATCTTCAAAAGTGACTCCAAAGAATGCATTGACCCACACTCCTCGTCTGCGTCCAGATTGGTCCATGAGCACTGTTTTAAGTAATGTCCTTAGCTTAGCTTTTTCTTTTAATAGGTGCTCTTTGTCTTGGGTTAGAATATCTGGTAACTCCGCTGCCCACATAGCAGCCAGAATTACTATGAACTCTTAACTTGCCTTTATGTTTAAATAATGACAATCTGCCTGTGGCTCTTCAGTCCCTCTTGTTGCAGATTGTCCCCATGTACATCGTTCCTTTTAATTTATATCATTGAAGCTTATAAAATAAATAAATAAAATTACATCCAATGTTGGGAAAATTTATCACGATGTTCAATATGGTTTTCAAAACATTTAATGGTGAAAGCACCTGATCAATTGTTCAATGAAGTTTAGAAGTGCTTAAACGTTGGAATTATCCTATTATATTCTTTACACTTTCACAAAATTTGGAGCAGAGAATTTCACCAAAATTCTTATGTGGTTCACACTTTCCGGGGAATTGCCTAAATGCCCCTTTAGTTTGGAAATTTTTGTTTATTGGCTTTGCTTATGAGTACTTTTAACTATTTTTTCCCGTTATTACATCTTTGGCTGTGCAGTCTTGAACGTTTTGATGAAGCACATTTTAAATTGGTGGAAATTAATAAGCGCAAGGATATACTTCGGAAAGCCTTTTCTTACATTCTGGTACAGGTACAGCTTATTGATAAAGCTCTACACAGTTGAATGACAAAGCTCCAAAGTGCGAAATGGAAAATCTCTATGCTTGATTTAAGACACAACAGTATTGATTGATGAAGCTCCATTAACATATCATAGGCACATAACTGTAGTATATCATGGAGTTCAAGAAACAATATTGTGAAGCAGTAGCACACCAAGAAATTTACATTACCAGTGAACTTGGTTTTCAATTTCGAGCCTATAATTTGCACCCAACATTTACTTGTATTATTCTAGATTATTTGAACCTTTTATGTGCTGTCACTTGTGTATAGCCATGAAACTTCTGGGAGTACGCATTTAATTTTCTCTTTTTTATTTTCATCATCCTCATCTGACATGCATGGGATGCTACTCATTAGAACCGTGGAAATTTTGTTGTTAACTCGCTTTCATCTGGAATGTTGATGATGTCCAATGCGGTGAACTACTTGATGCATAGCCCCTCGTGCTATGATTGTAAATCAGGTTGGAGATTAAAGGGAAACCAAGTAATGCAATAATGTATTCAGTTTTGGTATTTGGTGGGCGATCGATTCAAAGTGACAACTACAGTGTATGTTTTAGATGCCATCAACTACAATGCATGTTTTAGGTGCCTTATACTTGATATTATAGAAGTGGCATTGCTATGTACTTCAATCTGTAACTATCCTCTCAAAGAATTAAATTTTTGTGTAACATTTTCGTATGCAATAATAAATCATTTTTTTTTTCTTAAAAAGTCACATCTGATATCTATCTTGCTAACACAAAACAGTCTTGCAGCGAACCTACTTTCATAATAAGGATGTCTTTATTACTTCATTTTAGTTTCTACGATGCAATTATAGAGTAGTACATAAAGATTTATGAAGGCTAACCTTAGGCTCTATACCATCCATTTGTTTACTTATTAGGCAGTTAGCAATTATGGCCACGATATAACCACAACCATATTATATTGTTAGCAATTAGGCTCTATGTTATTTTATGGCATAATTTAATAGATGTGAAGGTAATGGCATTAGCCAAAATCTAAAATTTCAAATCTATTATATACGCATACAAACATATAATATTATATAACTTAGATTGAGTCTCATATTTTGATATTCAATATCTTGTTTATAAATATACTATTATGTTTTAATTTAAATTATTTAATAGTCGAACTTTAACTTGAACCTGAACTTAACATATTTAATAAATTAACAAATATACACATTTTTTTAGGGGTAATTACATTCTCTTTTTTTGAAGTTTGAGGAAATGACACTTCATCCCAAACTTAAATGGAAAAAACACTTTCCCCTTTACATATGTTTGACCAAATTTTGTCAAATTAATATTAAAATATTGTGTACTAGCTTGGTGCTTTTGCTCTTTTTTTCCCTTTTTTTTCTTAATGAGTTATAAAGAGATTTGCTGTTGCAAATATTTTGGTACTTGATAAATTTTGTATTTTTATTCTAAATTTATAAAGAAAATCTTAAAGAAATTTAAAATATTTTGTTATTAATATAAATAAAAAGGAAGTGTTAATTTCTTCAAACCTCAAAACTCAAGGAAGGGAAATGTTATTACTTTCTTTTTTTTTTAAAGTCAAACCCAAGTTGTAAATAAACAACTTGGTTCATTTACAAACCAATTCACGAATTAGTACATTCCACTTGCTTCTTACCCCACTCCAATCTGTTTTGTTCTAGCTTAGAGAAATAGAAAAGGAAATGAGTCCATGCCTCTAGATATTATTAAAAAAAAATAAAACAAAGGTATGAGTTTGCTATTTTGCTACTGTCATTGGATCAATCTATTTTTCCATATAATTTCCAATTCAATAATGTTTTTTTTTTTTTTTTCCTCAAGGGAAAAACAATAAACAAAAACATGGCAGAAACTATGAAGATTTTTGACTATGAGGTTGGTTCTCAGAATGTAAATCCTCTGTACTACTTTTCGTGTATTACTCTATGTTCCATCAATCATTACTTGTCATGTGTATGACTGCTTTCTATTTTAAATTTCAGTTATTTTATAAGGAAAGTAAAATCAAAACATGGCACGTAATAATTGGTGGAAAATAGAGTAGTACACAAAAAGTGATACAGAGATTTGTATTCAAGTTCTCGACGTGTTGACCTTATGGCCTAGAATAGCCCCACTAATTTAGGGACCATTAAAACAAGTACAAAATGCCAATTTGGCTAACAGATCAGCAACAAATTTTTTTTTCCTTCAGATGAGCAAAAATTTTAAACTCCATCTAATAATTTTATTGGATATTAAAAAAAACGAAAAAAAGAATGAAAAACCAAATTTAGTTTTCTGTTTTCATTTATATCATAAAACAAATGTTTCTTGTTTAACTTCCTGAATTTCTTTATCCTATCGTTTGGGAGGAGGGAATGGAATGGAATGGAAAAGAATAAAAAGAATAATTTTAGAATATTCTTCCCTTCCCCTTGTTTGGGAGTTTTAATGGAGGGAATGGAAAATTCATTCCCTTGTTTGTGAGTTTAAGTAGAAGGGAATGGAATGAGTAGGAGGGAACACTCATTCCTAGGGGTGTCCAACTAGACCCGGTACCCGACCCACCCGGCCAACCCGGCCGATCCGGACCGAGAACCGACCGACCCGACGCCGGTGACTGTCGGCGGCGGATCCCAGATCCCAAAATCCGAGTCCGGCGGGTCGGTTGACGGGTTAAAGCATGGAAAACCGATTTCAACTGACCCGACCGGGAAATATACCGGAAAAGTTTTCTCCGTCGATGAAGTAGTTCGCCGGTATGATTTTCTCCGATCTGTCGAGATCCGGCGAGATCTCGTCGAGATCTGGCCTGATCTCTTCGAGATCTCGCCGGATCTCTTCGAGATCGGGCCTGATCTCGTTGAGATCTGCCAAGATCTCTTCGAAATTGGCCTAAGCTCGTTCAGATCAGCCAAGCTTTCTTCGAAATCCGGTCAGATCCAGCAAAAATAAGCAGATTTTGGCAAAAATCCGACGCGATTCTCACAATCTGAGCCCGACCGGAAACCGACCGGAAAACCTTGACGTCCGACCACCCGAACCGTTACTGTCGGCGGGTCGGCGGCGGGTCCATATTTAGAAGACCCGAAGTGATCGGATCGGTTCCGGGTTGGGCACAAACCCGACCCAGACCGACTCGTGGACAGCCTTACTCATTCCTCTCTATTCCCTTAAAACCTCAAATTTTCATTCCCTCCGAAATTGGGAGGAATGGGAGGGAATGGAATTAGATTTAATGATTTTTTTACTAAAACTCCCAAAATACCCCTGTATATTCAATTATTTATTTTAAAATAAGGGTCTAATAGTAATATTGTTATAAAATGAATCCATTCCATTCCCTCCATGTTGCTCCCAAACAAAATTACTTACATTTCATTCCTTTCCATTCCTTCATTTTAAAACATCCAATCAAGGTTACTTAATTCCATTCCATTCCATTCTTTTCCATTCCTTTCTCTTGCTTAAATACATTCCATTCCATTCCGTTCCTTTCCATTCCCTTATGATCATTCCATTCCATTCCATTCCCTTCCCTTATGAACTCCCAAACGGAGCATTAAAGATAGTGATTAATGGAAGGAAATTTTAAAAATAAAATAAAAGTAAAATAAATAGCTATTAAATTGGCCAGCCATTAGTTTTAGGTACCAAGGCCATCTAAAATTAACCCACCAAATTATCTTGATCATTTTTTTGTTAGCTTAACCTTTTATCTTTCTTATTCAGCTAAAAAAAATCTTTTATCTTTCTTTGTTTCCCAACTTGGAATTAGAATCTTTTCTCTCTCTGTCTATAACCAAATTCCCACAATTTTTATGTACCAATTATATATAATATATATATTATATATTCCCATAATTTTTTTTTGTTTTTATATATATTTCTCTCTCTAGCACACCCACATTTTATACATCATATTAAAGTGTAAGACAAAAAATCTGTTGCTAGTGTTTGTTAATTAGGGTTGTCCAGCGATTCGTTCAAACCGACACGCCCAAACCGAAGGTCCACGGGCTACTCCAAATCCTAGTATGGGTCGGTCACGGGTTATAATTATTAAGAACCGAATGATCGGTTTAGGTGGCGGTTTATAAAATATTTCACCCGAACCGATCGAATTACCAGTATAGCCCAACTTTTCTGGCCTCTGGCTCTGGGAAACGTATGTCAGTATATAAGCTAAGGCTGGGTTTGGATCCAGCTTTTTGCGTTTGCGTTGCGTTTCTGTTTTTTTTTTTTTTTTTTTTTTTTCACGCGTTTTCATTTGGAGTATTGCGGTTACTGTTCAATGAACAGTAACCGCAATTGTTGACTTTCTGCAGTGAACAGTGCACATATGCACTGTTCACGGACCCACAAATTACACTTTTTATTAACTTTTTCATTAAAAATGGGTCCCACAGCACTATTCACACATTTAAAAATTATTTTGCTACAGTGTTTTCAGTTTTCAGTTTTAAGTTTCAGTAAAATAAGTTCTATCCAAACAGACCCTAAATCAAACGTCTGCTTTTTGTTGCAGATCTTCCCAATTTACAAATCCACCGTTTATATCAAATCAAAATTTAAAATCCACGGTGAAGATTAGTGGCTACAGATTATAGAGCAGTGATTCAATAGGCACAAGTACCTTATTTGTAAATCATCCGTTAAAATTAGAATCATGACCAAAATCGAACGGTCAAAATTAAATATTAGACTTTTGATTTGATCTCTCACTGGCTCTAATCTCTTCACTTCAGTCTCACAGTTTCACGCTTCCTCTTCAGACTTCCCTGACTTCTTCGGTCTTCTCAGTTCTCACCACTCTCTCAAACCCTCAAGCCTCTGCTCTCTTCTATTCAATCTTTGGCTTTTCGCCTCAGTTCTCATCTCTCTCTTTGTGAGTCTCTCATTGGTTTCATTTGTTATGGAAATCAATTGTTAAATTCAAATAAACCCAAAGATTTATAATTTGAAAATTTAACTGAAAAAACTTGATACCCTAACCATTTTACCTTTGTTCATTGTTCATTTTTTTTTGATTAATTTTTTTCAATTTTATTTTGGATTGACAGTTGTCCAAGGCTCCAAGTTGGGTTTTCTGTCTTCAAAAATGAAACTCCAATACCCAATTATGATTTTTGTTTTACTTTGTGTTTAGTTTTTAAAGTTGGGATTTTGTTCTTCTTTTGGTTTGACTTGATGCCTGATATGAAAAATAGATCAATCTGGTATAACATGCAATGTAAATCATATCCTATGTTTAGTTGTAATTATTAACTGTAACAAATTATTTTATGTAGATTAGATTGACTCCCTAAACCATTTAGTGAGGGAGATTCATATGTCCTTTGGTTTCATTATAAATTGTTTTAATGCTGTTGTTTGATGTTTCTTCTGCTGTTAGGGTTGTTGTTGTTGTTGTTGTTTTGCTGTTGTTTGATAAATTTTGAGCATCATTGTTTTTGCTTTTATTATTTAATAAAATTTCAAGTCTTATACTGTTTGTATTTGAGCCTTTTTTATTAAAAAGTTTAATTTAGCTTTGTGTTATTATTTTTTATTTTTGGGTGCATAAGTAGGATATTGTTACTGTTTGTATTTGACCTTTTTTTTTAAAAAAAAATTAGTCTAGTTTAGTTTCTGATTTGTGTATTTGAGCTTTTTATTTTTTGTTCAGTTTATATTAGTTTTGATTTGTGTGTGTGTGTGTTTTTTTTTTTTTTTTTTCCTGCACAAGTAGGATACTGTTACTGTTTGTGTTTGAGCGAGGAATATGTTTAAATTCTAAAACTTTTTTTCTATTGAGTTTTATTCAATGTCTCATGTATTCAAAAAAAAATTTAAGCTATTGTTTTTATTTTATTTTCATTTTTAGTTATAAATCAACAAGCAACAGGAAGTGCAGCAGCAGCAAGTCCTAGCTCAGGCAAACGTCCCTTAATTTGTATTGATTGACTTGGTAAGTTACTGCCTTTAGTCCCGTACTGTTATTAACTTACTGTCCTTACTAATTGGTCTTGTACTTGGTACTGATATATTATTTGTTAAATATCTTTTTGTCTAGTGTAGGAGGAAGGTCATTCATTTTGGAAAGGAGGCAACTTTTGGAAACATTTTGGAAGCTTTTTGGATATTGCTTGTCTAACTATACTCAACTCTTAATGCTTATGCCTTCTCCCCCCCCCAAAAAAAAAAAAAAAACTCTTAATGCTTATAGGAAAAAAAAAAATCTTACTCCATTGGTTTTATTTTTCTATAAGCTATAGACATTATTAACTAAAGAGTAGTTGCCAGTCAATGCTTTGGAAAAGCTATTATCTGATAATACCTGTGGTATTTCATAGTTGTAACTAATTATATTGCTAGGAACTTTGTATAACTAGCTTTACTGCCTTACAAACTTGCCGTAGCTGCCTCTATGGTTACTATTATATATACATATATGGAAATATTGCAGTATACTATTATCTGTTTCTTATGCTTGCTGTTGTGATTTATTTGCTGCTGGAAATATTATTTGTTGTGTGATTGGCAGGTTTAATAGGTGTTAAGATTGGCTTTTATGCCTACTTGTGTTGAGCTACTGGCTTACTGCCTAGGTGCATATTGTGTTGTTAACAGATCACCAATGGTAAAATTAGGTTTTGTGTGTGTTGTGTTGTGCTATTTCGTCCAAATTTAGTCTATTTTGTTGTGTTTATTTTTTGTATTTAATGTGGAAGAGGTTATATATTTGGATTGATATGTAATGCCAGGTGCTTCTATTGTGTTGTTTAAGAGATCACGTGGTAAAAAGAGGCTTTTTTGTGTGTTCTGTTGTGTTATTCTGTCCAGGATTAAATTTATGTTATTCTGTTATTTTCTGTTTCTCACAAATTAATTACAAAAAATAAACATAACAGAAAGATTGTTTCAGCCAAAAAAAAAAAAAAGAGAAACAGAAAGATTGTATTGGGATTGATTTGTATGTCCTGGATGCCAACAAATCTAGTGTAGTTCTTAATATAAGTTAAGGCCTATTTTAAAATAAATTACGTAAAAAAGAGGCCCAATCTAAAATGTATAGGAGATTCAAAAAATTTGAAATCCAAGTGATTTATAAAACTGCTAAACCCCTTAATTTGGGCTAAAAAAGGCCCCCAAAAAAAAATTACGAAAATTTTAATGAAGTTCAAAAATTTGGACCAATCGGAGTCCCCAGACCCTGACAACTCTGACCAGTACCTCAAATGTTGGATCCGACCCAAACACCCAAACATTTGGTAGGGAAAAAATGTTCAAACACCTAGACAGGGCAAAACGGGCGGGTCGGGTTCGGGTCGGGTCAAGGGTTAAACGGGTCACGGGTCAAAAACGGGTCATTTTAAGCGGGTTGAAATCGGGTTCGGGTCAATCGGGTTGCGGGTCGGGTCGGGTTGACCCATATTTTTCACATGAAATTTTTTATTTTTTATTTTTTTTATAAAGAAAACAATATGTATTTGCCATTTGGATAGTTATGCAACATATTACTTGATGTAAAATGCATTATTTTGAATTCACTACTTATATCAAGAATAAACTCAGTTAAACTTATTAATATTTATTCAATAATTTTAAAATTATACAAATCCTAACATTGCTATCTAAAACAAAACAACTCAAAGATATGTAAAACAAATATACAAGTTTTATTTTTACACAATATCAACATTCCAAAAAAAAAAAAATTACAAATGACTTATTGGATAACTTATTTGATAAAGAATAAAAATATATATGAAAGTTACAATTTTAAAAATTAATTTTATAATCTATTATCAATTGTGGTTGACACTCTATTTCAATTTGAGATATACATTAACGTTTGATTGCTTACTTATTTATACCTAGTCTCTTTTATAAGGATCATATCATTGTTAACCAGCACACACTCTAGGAAATATCATAATTTGTTTTGAAAAGCTGTTTATTTTGAACATAAATTGTTAAAAAATAGATCTAAGCATTCATAATTTATGCTAATTTTATACTTTGGCTTTACTATTTTCACACTTGTGAATGTGTTTCACACATATCTACAATTTTAAATCTGTTTTTAACTTTACTGTAACCAGATTATCTTAGCATGTACTTTGCTATTTGATATCTAAAAATCTTTACTCATTATAGAATGCTCAACTATTTATTTTTCAATTAATTTGCATGTAGTTATGTAAATGTATCAATTGTTTCCTTAAAACTCACAATAAACAATTAAACTAATATTGTCTTAATTTCACTATTTTTTTTACCCAAAAAAAAAAGTTTTAAAAAAATGGTTCGGGTTCGGTTCGGGTCGCGGGTCAGGTCGGGTTGACCCGCACAAAACACGGGTCGGGTCACGGGTCAACCCGTTTTTGCTTCGGGTCAAAAAAAATCGGGTTCAGGTCAGGTATTTTTCGGGTCGGGTCGGATCGGGTCAGAAAATTCTGACCCGTTTTGCCATGTCTACAAACACCCTCCTAATCTTTGGCTTGTTGCTTCGACACGCTTTAAACTTTTATTTTTGCAAATTTATCACGTGAACTTCACATGTGCGTCCGATTGCTGCTTCTGCCAGTGCCGTTTAATAAGCCACCATCTACTCACGTGTGGACAAAAAGCAAATACCAAAATCAATTGTTTGTTGGTTCAATTTTGAGCGAAAAATCTTGGAGAGGATCCAACCATACCGAAAACCATACCGAATAGAGAAAATCGAACCAGATTTCTCCAGGGACTGAACCAAACCCTAATTACTCAGTTTTTCAAGTCTCGGTCTGTGTCCCCCTTTCTTTTTCTTCTTTTTTCTTTTTTCAAGCCATCGAATCTAGGAAACCCAAAAGGATTGTCTCCAAGTCATACTTAAACACATGCTTTCTTTGCAACCTACTCTTTCTCAGCCAATTTTTATTTCACAACTCAAATATCCATGGAACCAAATCAGTCAATTTCCTATACTAAGACCCGAAGTTTTGACCAAGAGAGGAAGAACTTTGCCAAACAGTTGGGTGCTATTAATCAGATTTGACAATCCCAAAAGGGGAAAAAAAAAAAAAAAACAAATACGAGTCTATAGAAAACAAAGGTTGCAAACAATTTTAATCGGTGGAACTAGCACAGAGGTATTTTAGATAATGGTAATTAGATTAAGAGTCAACATAAAACAACAGTTGCAAAAAATTTTAGTTTTAGTTTGATATCTCTCTCTCTTGCACGGAAGACAGAAAACGACCCAAATCCGGCAGGACCATGAATGTTGGCTCTGGCGGTATTACGAACGGCTGGCCTGGTTCCCTCCTATCTCTCTCAAATTGGTCCTGCAAACCATTATTTTTTTTTTTAATTTTTTTTTTACATACGTTTACGTTGTTTAGTGCTCACGTGAGAATGACGTTAGATTACTAAACAGCAATAACAGAAGTAGTAATTTGAAACATGTGTGAAATTGAGGTATTAAATTAGCTAAAATAAAAGTTTAGGGGAGTGTCAAGGCAACTAGCCCAAAGTTCATGGGGGTGTTAGGACATTTTTCCCAATTGTTATATATTCTCTCTTGACAATAGATAAGCATTCATAATAAGTAGGGATTCCTTTTATTCGAATTATTGGCTAAAATAAAAAAAAAGTAAAGACTATGAGTAATAAAAAAAAAAGCCAATATAAAGCAAAAGAGATTCTAAAAGAAATAGTTCTATTATTGAGATGATCAAAAGTATACTAGTTAAGAGTAACACAACTTTCTTATACATAATAATATACAACAAATAAATAAATAAAAAGGTTATAATGAAACTTTAAACATTAAAGTGATTAGATTAGAGATCGCATACACCAAACATCTAAATAGGATCTTTGCAAATAATCGTAGGAGAGAATGTCGATTGATATGGAAGAAATAAGTTAATAACATGGGTAGTGGGAGTAACGTACTGATACGTGTTCAATTACTTTTTCTTTATACTGTGTTCTCTTTTGGTCATGAATTTTAAATATTTGTTGTTATTGATAACAGGAGTGAGACTTGAAGGCGACAAACTTGACCATTTTAGAAATTGACACTAGGGTCCATTTGAATACAACTTATTTTTGTTGAAATTGAAAATTGAAAATATTGTAGTAAAATAATTTTTTAATGTGTAAATAATATCGTGGGATCGTGAATAGTGCATAAATAGTGTACTTTGTCTCCTTTAAAGTGAATTCATGTGACATTACTGTTCACGCACTGAGGGGGGAAAGACCAGAAAATGCAAACGTTAAATACAAACGTGTATCCAAACCCTCACTACGTTATGATATTATGCAAAAGCAGTCAGGTCCATTCACAACCAATATTAGATCAGAGCAATCAATCATGGTGGGGACAGATTTTTTTTTTTTTTGGTTAGAAATGGCATCCTATAAGCAAATGAAACCAAAAATATAGATAGAGAAAGAAATAGCAAACTTTATTGAAATAGAAAAATATCTATATATACAGCCCCAATAATAGTCTTAGCCATGTGACAACCAAAAAGCCAAATTATGTTAGTTTAAATAAACTTCTCTATTACATTCATAACATCTTAAACCAATTAGCTCTCAACAAAATTAACCTTAGCTATAGATGGCTTTGGTTAGAACTAAAAAAAAGTTAACAACACCTTTGAAAATAATGCAACTTTAGGCTTAAATGCTTGTAAGGATTTCCTCTACCACTTAAATTCAAAACTTCAGAGAGTTAGGGGAGCCAACATGAAAGTCCCCTGTTTCATGGCTCTAAAATTGAGTGTATTTTCCAACTTTTGAAACTTTGTAGCAACAACTTCTTGTTGACCCATAAAACCCATAGATCAGCTAGCTGAGATTCCCTCAAAAAATATTGAATTTCAAATATCGTAAAACACCAAAAGTGCCGTGAGACTTCTAATAATTATTAGAAAACAAAAACTATTGTGAGTCCATTATTAGGTTCTTTTTTTTTTTTTTTTTTTTCCAAATAATATGTAAAACTTATCTCTTCTTAGCAAAAAATCTGTTTTTTTTAATAGAAAGCAAACTAATCTTAATAATATGGTGTGGGGGGGGGGGGGGGGGGGGGGCAAAATAAGCGTTAAACTCCTGTATTGAAGGAGTTTGGGGGAACGTCAGAGGGGACATTATCCCTCTCCCCCCCCCCCCCCCCCCCCCGGACGGGTCAGTCGGGGGCCTAACCTTAATATGGGATAAGCCATTAGGTGCTAGTAAATGGGAAGCATGCACGCTTGCCATAAATCCCTAACCCATGTTAAAGTTGCATGTTCTAAATATTAGCTCAACTAATAAAATATTTTATTATAGACTTCGAACTTGAATTCCATTTGCACAAAAAACTAATTAGTGTCTTGGCTCGACGTTAAAGAAAAATCTTAATAGAGTAGATGATAGAGTTCAAATGATATTGTACCTAATAAAATAAATGGCCAAAGTGATATCGAATAAATTTTGCTTAATCATTGTCATGAGATTCACAACTCACCACGAGACTTACTACTAAAAAAAAATGTTCATAATTCACTAAGAGGCCAAGCTACATTTGATATTTGTTTTTAAGAATTCGTTATTTAAATATTGACCAGCAGTTTGAGCTAATGGGTGTTAGACCTTTTCTTATAGGTAAAATGTTAAAGTTACTATAAATGTTACTGCATTTGATATTTGAATTGTTTGTTTATAATTGATGAGTTCGTTTGACCATTAGTCAACCCGATGAAACTTGGTCAAGTAGGGCATTGGTTATTTTGGCACTTAATTTATGAAGTTGGTTAATTTGGCATCCAATCATGACCAATTAAATCAACCACCATGATCCGCATGATCTTAAGGTAAAAAAGAATGTAATTCTTGAAATTTTTTGGATTCAATTTGGGATTTCAACATCTATAAAAAAAAAAAAAAAGACAAACAAAATATGGAGTAAGTCTACTATCACAACAATTTTCTACAACTTTTGTTACAATTTGTCTACATGGTGAGTTATAAGCTATGAAAATAAAATGGTAGATTCATGATTCCATCGCTCACGAGTTACCACGTGGCAAAATTGTGATAAAATTGTGAAACTAGTTGTGGTATTAGACTTATTCCAAAATATAATACCAAGTCAATCTTTCAATTTGGATGTTAAACTCAATTAATGAATCAAGGCAGAATTATAAAAATAAAATAAAATAAAAATAAATAAATAAAAAGAAGAAGAAGAAGAAGAAGGTTGAGGGGAGGGGGGGGGGGGGGGTTAAAATCTTGGATATCTCCAGAGAACCAACTGACCCAAGAATCATTGGCAAGAATCAAAACAAATTCATGAATCGCTAACTAGTAGAAATATATCAATTTGGTTAACAAAAAACACTAGCATCTTAGCTACTGTCTAGAGACAACGTAATGCCGGGGGAAGGAAAGAAATGAATAACAGGCAACCTAGCGATAATCCAAATTGACCTGTCTACTTTGATCCACTGTATAGGCTTGCCACGTGTTTTGGACCACAAAAATAGGAATTTAGCTCTCTGTAATTTTTCTTGGATAATTTCATGATTGACCCACAAACTTTCTGTGATCTTAAAGCATCTCTTTCTTATCGAACTAATAGTTCTACAACTTGGACTAAAGAAAACAAAAACTCCACGAAGACAATTGAGTAAGTTGTCAATATCTCATATTCATTTTCTATCGATCATAATCCAAATTGACCTGTCTACCTTGATCCATTGTCCAGGCTTGCCACGTGTTTTGGACCACAAAAATAGGAATGAAGCTCTTTGTAATTTTTCCTTGATAATTTCATGATTGACCCACAAACTTTCTGTGATCTTAAAGCATCTCTTTCTTATCGAACTAATAGTTCTACAACTTGGACTAAAGAAAAAAAAAAAACTCCACGAAGACAATTAAGTTGTCAATATCTCATATTCATTTTCTATCGATCATAATCCAAATTGACCTGTCTACTTTGATCCACTGTCCAGGCTGGCCACGTGTTTTGGACCACAAAAATAGGAATGCAGCTCTTTGTAATTTTTCCTTGATAATTTCATGATTGACCCACAAACTTTCTGTGATCTTAAAGCATCTCTTTCATATCCAACTAATAGTTCTACAACTTGGACTAAAGAAAACAGAAACTCCACGAAGACAATTAAGTTGTCAATATCTCATATTCATTTTCTATCGATCATAATCCAAATTGACCTATCTACTTTGATCCACTGTCCAGGCTTGCCACGTGTTTTGGACCAAAAAAATAGTAATGCAGCTCTTTGTAATTTTTCCTTGATAATTTCCTAATTGACCCACAAACTTTCTGTGATCTTAAAGCATCTCTTTCTTATCCAACTAATAGTTCTACAACTTGGACTAAAGAAAACAAAAACTCCATGAAGACAATTGAGTAATTTATCAATATCTCATATTCATTTTCTATCGATCATAATCCAAATTGACTGTCTACTTTGATCCATTGTCCAGGCTTGCCACGTGTTTTGGACCACAAAAATAGAAATGCAGCTCTTTGTAATTTTTTCTTGCTAATTTCATGATTGACCCACAAACTTTCTGTGATCTTAAAGCATCTCTTTCTTATCCAACTAATAGTTCTACAACTTGGACTAAAGAAAACAATTACTCCATGAAGACAATTGAGTAAGTTGTCAATATCTCATATTCATTTTCTATCGATCATGGCAAAGACAATTCTACAAGAATCTTTTTTTTCATTTTGCTGAATTATGTGTGTTTATTGTTAGCATAGAGAATTGTAATATCTAACGAGAAAGTTCTCAAGAGAGTTGCATTAATTCCTATAAAGGACGTAATATTGTATTTTGTTAGAGATATATTAAACATATTAGCATAATATAATAGGCCCAAGCTCATCTATTTTGTGTGAAAGGCAAGTCTTCTACTTGTATTAGAAGTCTAAAATTTAGTCTACTATATATACTAATGTTATGGTTCATTGTAATATATACTTTATACTACACTCTTATATAATAAAGGTCGCATCAAATAACCCTCATGTTCTATGCTTTCTCTTTCTCATTTTCTCTAGCATATACAATATAGTATACACATTAATGCCAATATTTAACAATTTTGATGCTACCTTAAGAATTGAAAATAAATTGAGAAAATTTTGTAACTTATTTTATTATTATAATGAATTCGTTCAAGGTTGGTTCTATGATTTATTCCTAACGGGATTTCACGTAAATCTTAGTGCTTTTGTTAGAGATTAATATGTTTTTATGAGTTTAAGATCTTGGCCAGGTAATTTTGATTATAATATTTTTGAGGACAGATTAAAATTATTTGTTAAATTTATTACTTCAAATAAGATTAGATTGTGGCCCAACAATGTCTTATCAAAGCTTGGCTCATTAAGATGGATGACATTTGGTGCGATAGTTATATAATTATATTGGTACGACCGATCAATGGAATTTATGAGAAGATAATATTTATTACAAGTTTGCAATTAGTTTGATAAAGTGCACAAGAGCGTGGACAATGATTATCTTGTTCGGGGAAATTTTCCTCTTATTAAGGTGGAATTATCATGAAATGAAGATGGCTTGGTGGAATTTGTGTCAAGTAAAGATTGCTGGGTATGTAAGTGTCTCAAATTCTTATTATGACTTAGATAGTTATTTATTTATTTATTTTGAGTAAACAGTAATATTTGTTAGAACACACACGAAAATAGTAATATTAGTGTTTTAAACCGGGTTTATAATTCATTATTTAACTAAAGTACAATTACAAAAGGGTCTAACTTTTGTAGTTGTAGACTGTGATTATAAACAGCGGACACAAGACACACACAACTAATGTGGGATAAACATCCTTTTTTTTAGTAAACAGTAATACTTATTAGAATACACATAAAAATAGTAATATTAGTATTTTAAACCGAGTTTATAATACATTATTTAACCAGAGTATAACTACTTGGATAGTTATTTGAGTTTTCTAAATTAAGGAAACTTCAATTGGTTAGATTTATTATTATTATTATTATTATTATTTTATAGGAACTTGGCTATCATTGTTTTTCCTTGATGAGGAAGAAAATTTTATTCCTAGCTAAATAAATTTTATAGATCACATACATGGAAATAGATATAAACTATCACCAAACATCTAAATAGGACCTCTGCAAATAATCGTAGGAGAGAATGTCGACTGATATGGAAGAAATAAACTAATAAAAGAAAGGGAAAATATGCAAGACTCTAGATGGGAAACGCAAAAGTCATGATAATACTGGGAAACTAAGTGTTCAATGACTTTTTCTTTATACTGGGTTTTCTTTTGGCCACAACTTTTAAATATTTGTTGTTATTGAAGGCAACAAACTTGACCATTAGAAATTGAAACTACGTAGTACTGATATTATTTGTGCAAAAGCAGTTGGGTCCATTCACAACCAATAATTCAAGGAAAAGACACTAGAGGCCAAGAGGGTGAGTGCGAAGCTATTTATTAGATCAGAGCAATCATGGTACGGCAAGGATTTTTTTTGTTGTTGGTTAGAAATGGCAACCAATAAACAAATGCCATGCATGACACATTTCTGACATATAAAAGAAAATAGAGAAATAACAATATAACATGCATGATCGGTAGAATCTTGAATTTTAAAACAATTAGTGGCGCCCTATTTGGCTATTTTTGTTAGACTAACCCCACAATGATTAGCTTCCCAGTTTGAATGAGGAAGCACATTGTGAGAGAGTTGAGCCATGACAATCAGTCAATCACCAATAAAGCAAATCATAAATAAAATCATTGGTTAAAGTTGGATTATTGATAATGTATAGTGTATAACTGACAACTTCAACATCTAACACATGTATAAAGATGGTTCACTCAGCTTAATTGTTGTGTAATATGATTAAGGGTTGTATTTAATTATTACAAATAAATTATTACTTAAAGTTTTACACACTCATTTTTGAATTAAAAATATGACTTGAAGTCACGATTATGAAGTTTAAAATTGTGATTTTAAGTCGCAGTTTAGTTCAAAAATATCACGAATTTAATAATGTGTAACAGTTTATATGCAACAACTATTAGCCTATGGTTAAACTAGGTTTCTATCCATGATGGGTTTGGTAGAAGTATCTTAATTGTGTACGTAATGTCTTTTTACTATTATGAACACACTTTTTTTAGATTAGATAGTGAAAATAGTTAGTGTACGTGTTATTATAATGATTGCAAATGAGTGAAAGAGAGAGAAGCTAATGGGAGGATAAAGAATGTGAATAGTGAATATCCAGTGAAAATATTTTTGGAAATGTATTTGAGAGAGAGAGGACTAGACTTTTAAGGGCATAGCAGAAGGCAAAGTGGTGGAGCATCCTCTTCTTTTTGATTTTGCTATTTCTGATAATCAATCAAATATTATTCCTTTTTGATAGATAGTGAAGGGCGGTCCCTCCTATATATGTGATGGATGCCAACCCGTACATAGCGTGTGTGTTTTGGCATAGAAGGAAAAAAGAAAAAAGAAAAAAAAAAGAAGTGATTTCAAAACAAAATTAAAATTATATATTATATATCAGAACATGTTCAAGCCACGTACTTTCACATTAGTCTCTTAAAATTAGCATTTCACAATTTGGGATTGTAATTGCTTGTAAAATTAAAATTTGAAAGGGTTTGCCTTGAGGTTTGCTAGAAAATGTATTCATGAAGATATTCTAGTGTTAAGCAAGGAATGCATGGGTTTTGATTAAAGTTTGCACATACCATAGAAAGTTTTTTTTTTTTTTTTTTGAGAGAAAATACCATAGAAAGTTAGGTGTGACAAAAAAGAAACAAAGGTCGGTCCATATATTTAACAGTAAACGCAAGTGGGTAAGCTTTTTTGCTCATTGCGCTGTGGGTCTAGAAGATGAGTTTCAATTTGACGAGGCCAAAGCATGAGACCATTTTCTTCGAATTCTTTAAAAATGGACAAAACAAACATATAGAGTGGGACCTTTCTACGTAGTGAGCGCATAATTGAATCTGACAGTGGAAAAAAAAGAGACTTAGGTGGGAATTGAAAAAAGTCATTTTCTCACTTAGATAGTGGGTATAATGATAAGTATCAATTCGGTTACTTTTTCTTTATGATCATGTGAATGACCATGAATTATGATAATCACGTGAGTGGCCAATTATTTTTGATAATAAGGAATTGAACCATCTATTTCATCAGTTACATTTGTGAACGCAAGTTGCTGAAAATTAAATAGCAACGATAATCTTTCCCTACATAATGATAAACTGTTTTGAACCGGTCCGGTGAGTAGAATTTTTTTTATTTTTTTTATTTTTAAAAAAAAAATATTTTTTAACTTTTCGAATTCATGATTATTCATTATTTTCACGGGTGTGCATACAAGAAGTTGTATTTATTTATTTATTTTTGTAAGAAGAAGAAGTCAGTATTTCCTAATATTTGTTTTCCCTTTTATCAACTAATTTACCTTCCTCTTTTTCACATAATTTTATTGTTTTTTTTGTAATGATGGCAATTCATGTCCACATGTGGTGATTGTTTATAAGTATTCGACTTTATAGGTCAATAAAAACATGATAAATTTATTAATCATGTTAGAATCACTTGACCTTTACACATGTACAGTGTGTTTATTAAATAGGTTGACACGACATGACTCACATAACCTGTTTAATAAACAAATTGTGTTAGGGTTGACATGACCTTGTGTGATCACTATAACTAGAAGCATAAATATTCTATCAAGACAAGAATCAATGTGTATAGATTTTTTTTTTCCACAATTTATTGTGTTAGCAAGTTGTTGTGAATGACAAAAAATTAAAAAATTAAAAAAAAAATAAAAAGAGGTGTCATTGATAGATTCCTATAAAAACAACCATCCACCAATCATAACTTACCATCTGGGTGGGCGTTTATATTATTATTGTGAAGTAAGTTTTCATAGCAAATTTGATTCTTACGTAGATTTCTTCACGTGTTAACACAATAACAGCAGCCAACAAAGCCTGAGCCTAACAAACAGGAAACAGCAGAAGGTCGTTTGGCTTTTCCTTTAATTATTTTTCCCCCTTTCTTCTTTGCTTTCTCTCTCACTCATGGGCTGTGCTTTTCTTTGTCCCCCACATAATTTGGCTTTAATCATGTTGAGTGCCCATGTGGGAAATTGGGAATCTTTGGTCCTTCCAGTTCATTAATAAAGCAGGAAAGAAAAATATCAGTATCACCTCTAATCACCTCTTTTTCTATCTCTTATTCTTCTTCTTCAAGACATTCAGTTTAACTCTACATCCTTCTTTCTTTTTCTTCTACTTTCGGATTTAGTTTCTAAACAATTTAAACAGGTACTAGCAAAGGCTCCAACAATTTTCAAGTTCTATCTTTTGTAAGTTCCTCTTTGTTTTTTTTTTTTCTTTTCTTTTATTTATCATTGACTTTCTTTGAGTTCTTACCTGCCATGGCAGCCAAGTATTCATAATTTGAGGAGTACTTACCTGTGGGTCAATGTAATTAGGGATTCAAGGGTGTTTGTGCTTGAACTGAGTCCTTGAAAAAAGATATTGGTAAGGGTTCTTTCTTTTAGTTTTGGCCTAGAATTAAACACAAATTTTTTTTTTTTTGGGTTTTTTTCGGAACTTATGCTTTTTTTTGAGGATTACGCGACTTGGGTTGGTTTGGTTTGGTTTTTTTTTTTTTTTTTTTTTTTAATTAAAGAAATTTACTCTTCTTTTCTTTTCTTATATAGTGGGAATTTATGCTTCTCTTTGTAAAATAACGTGACAAACTAAAACTCACCTCTAGTGTAATCCTATTTTATCAATAGCATGTTACAATGTGATCCATAAGAACAAAATTTTCTTGCTATAGTGCTATCCATTCATCATTATTAATCCAATCAATAAATACTGGCATGGATCTTTTTTTATATATGAATTTACTTTCTTTGTAAAATAACGTGACATAACACACATACTACTTGGTTTAGTGTTTTTTTTTTTTTTTTTTTTTTTTATAGGAATTTTTTGAGGGGATTATGCTACTTAATTGGTCCCTCAATTTAAAACAAACACAAACTCTTTATATATATATATATATATATATATATATTAAAGTTTCCTTTTTTTTCCCTAACTTTTTTATTTCTCAAGTTGACATATGCACAAATTTATTGGATTGCATTAAAGAGGTATTGGAATAAAATATTAGATAAGATCGAGGGAGA
Source organism: Quercus alba (assembly GCA_036321655.1). Taxonomy (NCBI): domain Eukaryota; kingdom Viridiplantae; phylum Streptophyta; class Magnoliopsida; order Fagales; family Fagaceae; genus Quercus; species Quercus alba. Next base: position 18,768,890 of record CM070302.1, on the reverse strand, counting down.
GACTTTACAAGAATTATTGTATAATTCAAACCTCACATGAAGTGGTTGTTATCTAAGAAATTATCTTAAAAAAATTTCTTTTGTAACATAAATTATATTTATCATTTGTATAATTTTATGTGAAATTCAATTTACCTTTTTTTTATAATTATTAATATATTACTCCATCAAAAATGTTATGTACCCTTTCTCAGTTTTAAAGGTTTTTTTAATGGATTTGTAGTAAGTGGCTAACTTTTAGGATTAAAACACTACATTTTAGGATTAAAATTGAGCCTTTTACTGTAAAAGAAATATATTTAAAATTTAAATTCTTTTTAACTTTTGTTATTGTGGGGGCCGTTCGATCAATAGGCCCATTAAGTTCAGGATTGTTGGGCCTGTGGCCCATCCGAAGATGCATATCCGTCCGAGGAGGCCAAGTCAGGTCATAAGGTAATTACTGAAGAGGGTGGTAGTCAATATCACGAGGGTAGAGTTCTGTATCCGTTCGAGGACGCCATACTCCTTAGCAGTATGCGTCCGAGGATGATCAGGACGCGGTCTTGTTGCAACCAGACCTCAGAACTAAGTCACCACCAAAGATAGAATAACCGACCAAAGATGAAAGAGATAAGGCAAACAAATATCTATAACTACAGCTGCCTCCGCATTAATGACCTCTCAACCAACTCTCTGGCCGCATTAATGTGGAGGTGATACCTGAATAGTAAGGAAGCAGCTTTACAGCTGCCCATAGGAAGTTCCAAGAGGTGCTAGATGGGACAGAAAGAAATCTTTTGAACTCAACCTACACGTGTGCGGTGAGGATGGAACACAAAGGGGGAACACAAAGGGGGGTATATAAACTGAAAGAAGAACATGCAGAAAAGGAGGGGGATCAGAACAGAAAAGAAAAGAAAGGAAAACACAAACAAAAGTAGAAGAGCAAAAAGAGAGAAAAAGAACTGTAACGATTACCAAAGAAAACGATCGTTGTGCCAATTCTAGACTTTCAATATACGTGAGAGTGAGTCTTTTTATTATAAAAAAATTAACCTAGTTCTTTACACCCACGCTCTACAAATCATATTGTTTGGGCTTTTTTACGTGCGAACCCAGTACTGTTACGGGTCGTTACAAATCGTGTCCCTACAGTTATGAATGTGTAGTAAGTGGCTAACTTTTAAGATTAAAACACTACATTTTAGGATTAAAATTGAGCCTTTTACTGTGAAAGGAAAAAAAATGTTGGTTGCTAAATTTTGAATATAAAAGCTCTTTTAACTTTTTGTTATGGATGTATAGTACATGGATAAATTTTAGGATTAAAACACAAACATTTTAGGATTAAATACAACATGATATATGTCCTAAATAAAATAACAACAGCAACACCACTAAAAAGAAAAAAACGTGGATGCACATCTGAGCCTTTCCTTAACCAAAAAAACTAAAACAACAAAAATTTGAGCTTTTTACCATAAAAGGAAAAAAAAATGGTAGTTGCTAAATTGTAAATCTAAGCTATTTTTAACTTTTTGTTATGGATATTTAGTACATGGCTAAATTTTAGGATTAAATACTACTTGAAAACCATTAAAAAGGAAAAAAAAAAATGTGGATGCACATCTAGAGCCTTTACTTAACAAAAAAAAAACTATAACAAATTTTTTTTTGGAGTCTTTTACCATTAGGCCTCGTTTGGGAGGAGGGAATGAAATGAAATGAAAAAGAATGAAAAGAATAATTTTAGAATATTCTTCCTTCCCTTGTTTGGGAGTTTTAATAGAAGGAATGGAAAATCCATTCTCTTGTTTGGGAGTTTAAGTGGGGGGAAATAGAATGGGTAGAAGGGAACACTTATTCCTCTCTATTCCCTTTAAACCTCAAATTTTCACTTCCCCTGAAATTGGGAGGAATGGGAGGGAATGAAATTAGATTTAATGATTCTTTTACTAAAACTCCTAAAATACTCCTATATATTTAACCATTTATTTTGAAATAGGGGTCTAATTGTAATATTATCATAAAATGATTTCATTCCATTCCTTCCATGTTACTCCTAAACAAGATTATTTACATTCCATTCATTTTCATTCATTTCCATTCCTTTATCTTAAAACATCCAATCAAGGTTACTTAATTCTATTCCATTCAATTCTTTTCTATTCCTTTCCCTTACTTAGATACATTCAATTTGATTTCATTTCATTCCATTCTCCTATGAACTCCCAAACGAAGCCTAAAAAAAAATGTTGGTTGCTAAATTTTAAATATAAGCACTTTTTAACTTTTTGTTATGGGTATGTAGTACATGGCTAAATTTTTGGATTAAAACGTACTACATTTTAGGATTAAATACAACTTGATAACTGTCATAAATAAAACTAACCTTAGACTCTTATACTTTTTTTGGGGAAAAAGTTAATAATTTGTATATATTGTAATTTGGAATTACAACATTTTTTAATCACAACAAAAAAACCTAGGGTGTAATGAAAAATTATTTCACATGCAAACACATAGTACTCATCACACTCTTAGGGTTTTTTTTTTTGTTGTGATTGGGAAATGTTGTAATCTCAAATTATAATATATGCAAATTATTAATTTTTTCACAAAAAATAGAAGACCCTCTCGCATGCTTAGAAGCTAGTATTATTTCAATAGGTAATTTGTTAAAGTAAAAAAAAAAAAAGCGATATATGGTATATTAATGTTAAGTGAGATGTTAAAATAAATAAAATAGTTATTTTGAGGGTTGAAAGTTAAATTTTTTAGCACCATTGATGTGAATGCTCTTAGATTTTAGAGTATAGTATAGTCTATATAGATCCCATTGAGCTAGATAAATATGAACCAATAATTCTAGAGACACAAAAATTTCACAACTATTGATATGATAAATTGTTAGTAGGTAATGTTCTTAGATGAAAACCAATAAAAACTTTTCAATTCAACTATTGTAAAAAATTTTGTATGTTTAGTATTAATTTTCTATTGGTCTCTTAAAATTAGTATTTTGCAATTTTGGATGGTAATTGCCTGTAAATTTAAAATGTGAAAGAGTTTTAGTGGGAAAAAGTAGATAGTCTAGCCTTCAGCAATGCATGGTTTTTAAATAAAACTTGATCATGAACATCAAAAAATCGAATTTATGGCTTTTATGGTTATGGCAGCCCAGATCAATTTTGCAGATTGTAATTTATATCCATATATATATATATATATATTAGTTTTTTTTTTTTGGTAAACCATATATATTAGTTATTAACTTCTTATTACCATAGAATTTGCTGCTTTGTTCCATCTAACTTTTTAAGAAGTTAGGTGTAACAAAAATTAAATAAAGGTTGGTGGAACTGTAGACGCAAGTGATTCTTAAAAAAAAAATAAAAATAAAAAATAAATAAAAAACACTTAGTTTAGGTTTAATGCTTCTAGTACATCATCTTAATGATAAGTATTCGGTTACTTTTTCTTTATGATCATGTGAATCACCATGAATTATGATGATCATGTGGGTGGCCAATTATTTTTGATAATAAAGAATTGAACCATCTATATCATCAGTTACATTTGTGAATGCAAGTTGCCGAAAATTAAATAGCAACAACAATCTTTCCCTACATAATGATAAACTGTTTTGAGCCGGTGCAGTCATGAGTAGATTTTTTTTTTTTTTTTTTTTTTCCAAAAAAATTGTAGTTTTTAACTTTTTGAATTCATGATTATTCATTATTGTCACGGGTGTGTATACAAGAAGTTGTATTTATTTATTTATTTTTGTAGGAAGAAGAAGTTAGTATTTCCTAATATTTGTTTTCCCTTTCATCAATTAATTTACCTTCCTCTTTTTCACATAATTTTATTGTTTTTAATAACTATTGCAATTCATGTTCACATGTGATGATTGTTTATGAGTATTCGAGTTTATTAATCAATACTAACATAATAAATTTATTAATCATGTCAAAATTACTCTACCTCTACACAACGTGTTTATTAAATAGGTTGACACGACATGTTTAACACACAACCTGATTAATAAATAAATTGTGTTAGGATTGATATGACTTTGCATGAGCACTATAACCAGAAGCATAAATATTCTACCAAGACAAGAATCAACTTGTATAGAAATTTTTGTTTTTTTTTTCACAATTTGTTGTGTTAGCAAGTTGTTGTGAATGATAAAAATAAAAATAAAAATAAATTAAAAAGAGGTGTCATTGATAGATTCCTCTAAAAACAACCATCCACCAACGGTAAATTACCATCTGGGTAGGCATTTATATTATTATTGTGAAGTAAGTTTTCATAGCAAATTTGATTCTTACGTAGATTTCTTCATGTGGTAACACAATAACAGCAGCCAACAAAGCCTGAGCCTGACAAACAGGAAACAGCAGAAGTGGCTTGGCTTTTCCTTTAATTATTTTTTTCCCCGTTCTTCTTTGCTTTCTCTCTGACTCACGGGCTGTGCTTTTCTTTGTCCCCCACATAATATGGCTTTTACCATGTTGAGTGCCCACGTGGGAATCTTTGGTCCTTCCGTTTTATTTTAAAGCAGGAAAGAAAAATATCAGTATCACCTCTAATCACCTCTTTTTCCAGTTTCTTCTATTATCTACAGAACTTCCAACTTCAACTGCAAGTATGGCCGAACCTCTAGTTTCTGCTATCTTGGATCAGTTTGTTTCAATTGCTGCTCGGGAGGCGGAACAAGAGATAAGATTGGTAGTTGGTGTTAAAAAAGAAGTCAAAAAGCTTGAACGCAATCTCAAAACCATCCATGCAGTGCTTGAGGATGCTGAGAAAAGACAACTGACAGAAACAGCTGTGAAGGTTTGGTTACAAGAGCTCAAAGACGTATCCTACGAGATGGATAATGTGCTGGACGAGTGGAACACTGCGTTGATCCAATCAGAAATCGAGAAAGAAGAAGCAAAATCTGAAAACTCCCTTACTGTAGAGAAGAAGGTACGCTCGCTCATCCCCTCGTCTTCATGTTGTTTCCGTCCAGTTAAAAAACTTTGTTTGCGTCACGATATTGCTCACAAAATAAAAGAACTGAGTGGAAACTTAGATGAGCTTCACAGAGAGAGTGCCGGGTTCGGGTTTGGGATTTACTTGAATAGGGATACTGAAGTAGTTTCTCGACCAAAAACTACCTCCCTTGTTGATGTGTCTGAAATATGTGGTCGTGATGAGGAAAGGAATGAGCTAGTGAACAAACTCTTGGGCAAGGGTTGCCAAGAAGAAAAGAGCCCCCATGTCATCTCCTTAATAGGCATGGGTGGTGTGGGAAAAACGACTCTTGCCCAACTAGCCTACAATGATGTTGATGTGCAGGCCCATTTTAAAACACTAATATGGGTATGTGTTTCTGATCCTTTTGATCAGATTAGGGTTGCGAAAGCAATCATTGAATCTATTGAACGTCAATCCCCCAACATTTCTGAATTGCAAACTCTAGTAGAAGAAATTGGTGATTTGATAAGGGGAAAGAAATTTTTTCTTGTCTTGGATGATGTGTGGTCTGAAGAACACAATGATTGGAAGCCATTTGAACTTGCACTCAAATGTGGTGCCCAAGGTAGTAGAATTTTGATCACCACACGTAAGAAGGGAGTTGCAAGGATGGTAAATAGTGCATATACCATCAATTTAGATGTATTATCTGACGAAGACAGCTGGTTGATATGCAGTCTAATGGCGTCTGTTGACAAAGACGATGAGCAACTAGGAAAACTTGGTCGAGAACTAGCAAGTAAGTGTAAAGGCTTGCCACTCGCTGCAAAGATTCTAGGGAGTGTCATGGGTGGCCAAAGAAGTAGGCAAAAATGGAAGAATATTTTGGACAGTAATTTATGGGAATTAGAAGATGTTCAAAATGGTGTTTTAGGACCATTATTATATAGTTATAATGAATTGCCGTCAACAATAAAACAATGCTTTTTGTATTGTGCTAGCTTTCCAAAGGATTATCTATTTTCTAGAAATGAGTTGGTCTACCAATGGATGGCACAAGGATATTTTGGCTCAAAATCTAATATGGAAGATATGGGAGAACGGAACTTTGAAAAATTAGTTATGCACTCATTCTTCCAAGATTTTGAGAAAGACGACAATGATGATGATAAGATAATAAGATGCAAAATGCATGATATGGTACATGACTTCGCTCTATCAATGACAACAAATGAATGCTTCACAATTGATGTTGACAAAGTGTTGGGGATAGATTGGAAAAGTGCTCACCATTTGACATTAGAATTAAATAAAGAAACACAATTTCCAGTATCAATCTATAATGCAAAAAATCTACGGACTCTTTTTCTACGAACTTCTCCTTATTTTGGAAGAATGGTCTTCTCATTTGATTTATTCAAGCATTTGACATGCCTCCGGTCATTGAATTTGAAAGAAACTTCCTTTGAGAAAGTTCCAAATGAAGTGGAAAAATTAAAACATTTAAGATTGCTCAATTTATCAAAAAGTTATAAAATTACAGAATTACCTGAAACGTTGTGTAATTTATGTAATTTACAAACTTTGGATATTAGTTATTGTTTACGAATTAGGAAATTACCCCAAGGAATGGGTAAACTAATTAAATTGAGACATCTTCTTTTTAATAATTTGACCGAACCCTTTCCAAAAGGGATTGGAAGATTGAGTTCTCTCAGAAAATTAAAGAAATTCATAATAGGTGGTATAAACAATGTTGGAGAATGTAAACTTGGAGAGTTGAAGAATCTAGTCCACCTTAAAGGGTCTCTTGAGATAGAAGGCCTGGAAAACGTAACAGATGTACAAGAGGCTGAAAATGCACAACTAAAAAATAAGATACACCTCCGTAAGTTGAGATTACAGTTTGGTGGGCGATTTGGGCGAGCTGATAATAGAAGAGGGGAGAATGATGAATTAGTTCTTAATGCGTTGGAGCCACATCCAGAGTTGGAGAGTTTATGGATTTATGGGTACGGGGGTACAGGGTATCCTAATTGGTTGATGTCTTTGACCATTTTGAAAGAGCTTGAGCTTCATGAGTGGGATCATTTAGAGCAATTGCCTCCTCTGGGGAAGCTGCGTTTCCTCGAATCATTAGATATAAGTGATTGTAGTAGTATGAAAAAGGTGGGTGTTGAATTTTTGGGAATAGAATCCAATAGGAAGAAGGATGAGGAGATGGGATCAACATCAACATCATCACTTATCTTATTCCCTAATTTGAAATATCTCCGTGTTGTGGGAATGAAAGAGTGGGAAGAATGGGATGGGATGGGAGAAAGTGGTGTTTCAGAATCAGTTTTAATTATGCCACGTCTTCAGGTTTTGTATATTCAAAATTGCCCAAAGCTAAAGTCACTGCCCAACTTCCTCGAGAAAACTTCGTTAGAGAGATTGACGGTCGATTGTGGAATTTCCAATTGGATGACGTTGGCAACATTATCCGCATTGAAAACACTTGGTCTCCATCTGAATAATAAGGACGTAGAGCATTTGCCCCCTTTGGGGAAGCTGCTGTTGGTCGAATCATTAGAGATATGTTTTGGCGATAGACGACGAGAAGGGATGGACATCATCATCTTCTTCTTCTTCGCTTGTCTTATTCCCTAATTTAAAGTCTCTCACATTTTGGCATATGAAAGAGTGGGAAGAATGGGATGGGATTGGAGGAACAATGAGAGAAGAAGAAGCACAAGAAAGTGGTGTTACTATCACTATTATGCCACGTCTTCAGTCTTTGAGAATTCAGAAATGCCCCAAGCTGAAGTCGCTGCCAGACTTCCTTCCTACAACTCCATTGAAGACACTGAGGATCTATGATAGTCCAATTCTCAGTGAATGTTGCAAAGCAGAGATAGGAGATCAATGGCCCAAGATTTCTCACATACCCAACATTCATATTGATGGGAGAAGTGTGCGAAGAGATGGTCGTCCAATGCAAACTTGAATCTCAGTTTGATTGGGGCTCTGCAAGTCGCATCCATTCAGATGAGGTAACTTCTTTCACTTTGTCTTCTTCGTGTTTGAGTTAGTAATCTCAGTGAATTTCTGTAGAAACCAAGCTTTTCTTCAGCTAGGCGACATGCTTGACCATTAGAAATTGAAGCTATTATTTAGATCAGAGGAATCATGGTAGGGACATGGATTTTTGGTTGTTGATTAGAAATGGCGTCCAATAAACAAATGAAACCAAAATTCCACGTACCATGCATGGCACATTTTTGGCAACAATGAAAAGAAGATAGAGAAATAACATGCATAATCGGTAGAATCTTGAATTTTAAAACAATTAATGATGCATTTTTTTTTTTTCGAATAACGACTGAAATTTCATTCAAACAGCAAAGAAACAGACACAACAAACAAGAAGCCAGAAAAGTAAAAACAAACAGGAAACCAGCAACAATCTAGACCACAAACAATACCCAATTACATAGATCCCTCAGATCTTAACAGGTTTGCCATTATATATTTATGGCTCTCTTCCTATCCAGATCATAGTATCCCTCGTTCTTTTTGATAGACTAACCCCACAATCAGTCAATCACCAATAATGCAACTCATAATATCATTAGTTAAAGTAAGATTACTGATAACGTATAACTGACAACTTCAACATCTTACACATGTACAAAAGGAATAAAGGATGGTTTGATTCGGCTAATTGTTGTTGAATATGGTTAAGGGTTAAGTTTATTACATACAAATTGTTACACACGGTTTTACACATACCCTATTTTCTAACTAAAACTGTGATTTTAGGTCTCGATTGTCAAGTTCGAATTCGTGATTTTCAATTCAAAAGTTTGTACAATTTTTTTTTATTTTTTTAATTTTTTATATAAAGTTTGTACAATTAAATGATCTAAGTATCACTCAATAACTACACCTTTTAACAACCATAAAGCCTAGAGTATAGTCATACATTTCACCATCAAACCTTTCCTCATCTCATGATTAATTAGGTTAAGAAAAGGGCCACCTTGGTCCTTTGATGCAAAAAAGAAAAAGAAAAAAAAGAAGGTGGTGCGGGGCCTCGATCAAAGAATTACATATTAGATTGAAAAGGATAGTGCACCCCTGATTACTTACTACCGAAAAAAAAAAAAAAAAAAAAATACAATGAGAACAAATAAATAAACAAAATTAATACCACTTAACATATTATCATATGATACCAAGGTCCATACACAAATAATTAAGTATTTGACAATTTTTTTTTGGGGTATAAAACTACTTGACGATGTAACGTTATCTTATGTCATGTATGCCCCCACTGTGACCAATTCTAAATCTATCTAAATTTTGTTTGACAACAACTCTTCCTTTTTGCATGTTTTGATGGAAAATTCTTAGATACTTTCAGAGTATGAAGAAAGTACCTAAAAATTAATACCACTTAAACAACTCTTCCTTTGTTTCAATGCCTATTGTTATATGTTATGTTGGAAGCAAAATTTTGAATTCAAGTCACACTTGAGTGTAAGATATTTCGAGAGATTATTATTATTTTTTTTGTACAAGAATATTTTAAATTTAAGGTGTTCTGATTGTACTTTTGTCACATTCAATGGTACCATTATTCTTTTCTCACATCTGATGGTTCTAACATCACATTAGTTAGTACCAATGAAATGCAGAACAATCTTGTACTCCACCGTTGTCAGCCGTGTCTAACTCCATAAGAGACTCTTCTTGTTTCTCCATTGTAGCAAAGGAAACGTCATCCATTGGTAGTGAGGACAACTACTTCCCCTTGCATGTACTCGCCATTAAGGATTTTGGGCCCAAAATCATATTAACACATATTAAAAGAATTAAAATCATCAAACAAATCAAATAAAACAATTATAAAATCTATGTTAAGAAATTCATGTGAATCATATTAAACAAAGAAAGAATTCATTACATAATGATTGCTCTTTATATTTTTTATATAAGTATTCTCCTATAAGAAGTCTAATCACAAATAGATTGAAGGAAAACTCTATCATGGTCTGGTGTGGCTTTGATGGAGTATTAATATAAGGGTCTGATTAACTATTCATAATAGGAAACTTTTTATGAAAAATTAAAAAAAAAGTTGTCAAATCAATACTACAAAAAACTGGACCTACAGTGGTGTTTTCCATAAACGCTGTGTTCGAGGAGTTCTATAGTGGTGTTTCAAAAATGGGTTTATAGCAACGTTTCTAAGGGCCTATAGTGGCGTTTGTCAAACGCCATTATAGGCACTTTTTCTTTTAGTTTTTTTTTTTTTCCTTTTTCGGTTGGGTTTTTTTTTTTTTAAAAAAAAAAAAAGCTAGAGGAAAAACAGACCTATAGTGGCGTTTGTCAAACGCCACAGAAACTGTTCATTTTATTTTATTTTTTATTTTTATTTTTTCCTTTTTAGTTTGGTTTTTTTTAATAAGAGGTAGAGGGAAAAAGACCTATAGTGGCGTTTACGAAAGGCCGCTATAGCCCACCACCCCAAAAAATAAAAATGTTAGAACAATATTCTAGAAAAAAAAAAAAAAAAGCGTTCAAGCCTACGGCATATTCCTACAATATTCCTAAAAAAAAAAAAAATTGAATTTGTTTTAGTGTAAATAAAAATCATGGAATATGCCATAGAATATTCTAGGAATATTCAATGGCATATTTCAAAATAGTTAGTTGTGTGTGTATATATATATTATATATTATACATGAGAGATGTTACGTCCACAATATTTTCACAACAAATCATAGGTAATTAATTGTTATTGGTTCAAATTTGAACCTAATACTAAGATTACTTTTTTGTCTTAACAATAACAACTAGTAACAACCTGCTACTTAAAATTCGTTGTAAAAATGTTTTTAAAATGTTGTGAAAATGTTGTTGACATATCATTTCTTTATATATATATATATATATATATATATATTTAATGTATGAAAGATGCTACGTCCACAACATTTTCACAGCAAATCATAGGTGGTTAATTGTTATTGGTTCAAATTTGAACCTAACACTAAGATTACTTTTTTGCCATAACAATAACAACCAGTAACAACCTACCACTTAAAATTTGTTGTAAAAATATTGTGAAAATATTGTGGATATATCATTTATATATACACACATACATACTTATCATTTCTCTTTATATATATATATATATATATATATATATATAAATTAAAAAAAAAAAAAAAAACATTAAAACCCCCCAACTACCCCCACTCTCCCATATCTCTCCCTTATCTACATGCCAAGCCTCAGACTTCCTTTCTCTTTTGTTTTTTTCCTTTCTTTCTTTTTCTCCCTTGTCTCTCCATGCCAAGTCTAAGACTTCCTTTTTTTTTTTTTTTTTTTTTTTTTCCACTCCTCCATCTTTCTTCTTTTCTTTTACTCTTCTTTCACTTCACATCTGAATTGATTATTTTCTCTTCCTCTCCATTTTGATTTTATTTCTTTTGTTTTATTTGTGGTGGTTTTAATGTTTGTGGGTTTTGGATTTGCAGATGGTGTTGCAGCTTACTGATTTAGTTCAAATTTGTAGATGGTGTTTGAAGCCATTGGTTGTATAGTTGTAGGTAAGCATTAAAAAAGAAAAAAAGAAAAAAGAAAAAGAAATTATGATTGTTTTGGTCTATTTATTTTTTGATAATAGTTTTGGTCTATTTCTTGTTTACTATCAACTTTGCTTCGTGGGCGATTTCTAATTAATTTTTGTTAATTCTTTGGCTTTTTTTTTTTTAATTTTTTTTTATTATTGATAGGTCTATCTCAAGTGTGATAATATCTTTGTTAATAGAAACAAGAAAGTAGTGAAAAATTCAAAATCAATTTGATGATTTCTTTTTGCAGGTTGGTCTATGGCAGTTGAATGTGTTGGGGTGGAGTTGTTATTTTATTTTATTTTTAAATAAAATTTTGAATGTGAGCTTGTGTTTGATTTTGAATTTTTTTAGGTGGGTTATTTGTGTTTCATTTTGAATTTGCTGGGATAGCTATAGTGTTTGTATTTAGAGTTGCAATTTTTTATTTTTTATTTAATTTTTGGATGTGAGCATGATGTGTTTGATTTTGAATTTTTTAAGGTGGGTTTGTGTTTCATTTTGAATTTGCTGGGATAGCCATAGTGTTTGTATTTTGTTTTGTTTTTTTATCTTTTAATTTAATTAAAAAAAAACTTTTTCATGTCAAAAAAAAAAAAAAATCTTTTGATTACCAAAAACTAATTTTTGGTAATCAAATATTACAAACGCCACTATAGCCCAATTTTTTATTTTTTAAAAAGGCTATAGTGGCGTTTGGACGCCACTATAGAGCAGACCTATAGTGACGTTTACCAAACACCATCAAATGCCATTATAGCCTTTTTAAAAAAACTAGTCTATAGTGGTGTTTTTACAAAACACCACTATAGATGTATAGTTGCAATAAAATAGTGGCGTTTAAACGCCACTATAGCAAACGCTGCTATAGCCAAAATGGGCCCGTAGTGGCGTTTTTAGTACCTATAGGTCCACAGTTTTTTGTAGTGCAATTAGTTTTTTTTTTTTTTATAAAAAGTTTTCTAAAATTGTTTACTAACATATGCATTTAGGTCATACGTTAGTAAAACCCTTAATATAATGAATGTTTGAGGGATCTATTGCATAAATATAAAAACGTAATTTCATGATTTTAAAAACTGGTAGAGTGAAAGAACTACAAAAGAAACTGGTTATTGGTTTTCTATCGGACCAGTGATGTCATAAATAATATAATTAATAAAATTTTAAATTATATAAATAAAAATATAAAAAGTTTATTACTAATAATATGATAGCAAAATGTAAAAACATAACATTTAGTGACACTTTCTGTTTAAATTTAATCAATTTTCCGTGAAATGGACAATCACATGTTTAATTGGGGGAGCATCCTGGTGAATAAAGTAGAAGATTTTAGGGGAAACTAAGTAATTATTTTATTAGCTGAATAAACCTCTTCATTTCACAAAAGAAATCCGCAAAAGCCACAGCAGGGAATTCATGGGTTTTTGCCCATCTCTTTCCAAAGCCTGTGACACAGGTAGGGATGGATCATAGATGGAGACAGGCCCGGAGCTGTTGCAAAACTTGAACTTCACAAGCTTTAGTAGCAACAAACTACAATTGTATGATTTAGATGCCCTCAACTACAGTATATGTTTGAGATGCCTTATACTTGAGATGATAGAAATGATAATGCTATACACTTTTATCTATAACTATATTCTCAAGAACTAAATCCGTGTACGTAACAAGATTTTCTTGTACTATAAAATGTCATTTTCAATTAAAAAAAAAAAGTCTAATATTGCAGGATATCCAAGGCTTAGTCCTTGAACTAAATCCAATGACTTTTAAGTATCTTTGAGTAAAACAATTGTCACCTTCAATATTTGACTTCCTAACAAAAAAAAGTCCTGCAGCAATGCAAACCTACTTGCATAAAAATGATGTCCTTATTACTTCATTTTAGTTCCTACAATGCAATTTTTGATTTGTACCTAAAGATTTATGAAGGCAAGCTTCTCAGCGACTCAGCGTGTATGTCCAGTTAGCAATTATCAACGGCCAGATATCATATTGTAGATATGTTGATACGATAGATGTTAGTCATATTTTTTATTTTGCTTCCACAAACCATTGGCTTGTTGGACCATATTCATTACTTTTCAAGCCTATGTGAAGATTTGAATGACATAAATTTTCCTCTATGCTAAGGCAATGGCTTTGGCCAAAATGTAAATTAAAAAATATATGTTATTTTTTATTTTTTTATTTTTTTATTTTTTTTGTTAACATAGATCCTTTGATACTGGAAAAATTTTGTTCATGACTTTTTTTTCCCTGGGCTTAAAGACACAACCCACAAAAAAGGCTCAAAATCTGCATAGAAACATAATTGGGCCATTAGAGCCACAAGAAGCACCACAAACAAAGAAACCTATCTATCAAGACTGAGAGGAAAACTCAGATTTCATTGAATGAATAAAATTGAATAATTACATATGGTCCTCTGCTTATATATGTGAATAAACGGAGATAATGGAATCCAAGAGAAAAACTAACTTACTGCTAAATCAGTTACATGACTAACTAAAAGAATCTTGATTAACTAACTAACCACGTGCATATCACGTGTTTTACAACTCATCTCACATAACAGTGGCAATACGACAGGTAGCTTTGTTTAGTTAATAAAACGAATGTAGCTTTGCTTTATTTGGGTAAAGTTGTTGGTGCAGAGCACCATAGATTGAGAAGGGCTAGCACTTCCTTCGTTCTATGACGACTTAAATGATTCTACAAATTAATTACTTCAATTTTTTTTTTTTTTGAGAAACATTAAATAGTTTAATTAGTTTGATATTTTTTGCAACGTTTAATTTCCCACAAGGAGAGTTTTAATTAAGGTCACCGCCCATCTCAATGTATAAAGCAAGCATCAATCTTTCAAACTGCAAAAAGGTAATGTGTTCAGATAGTCTCTGTTTCAAGTTAACAAAAAAAAAAAAAAAAATAGAAGAATAAATACTTTACAAAGACAAGAAGCAATGCATATATATGGATCCCTTGCGTTGCGTAAATGTTCATCTCCTAACAGCATCCAACAAAGCTTGAGCGAGCGTAATAAACCTCAGATGGTCTTTTAGCTTTTCCTCTGATTCTTTTCTTCCTTCTTCTGCTTTTTCTCTCAAGGGTTATGCTTTTCTTTGTTTGGTGGCAAAGATCTTGTAACAATTATATGCCAGCATACAACAAGAAGTTGTCCCTACATAATTGCCTTTTATCAATGTTGAGTGCCCGTGATAGATTCCTTGGTTCTTTCATTTTCTTCTGATATATTTCCAAGTATGGCTGAATCTATAGTTTCTTCTCTCTTGGAGCAGTTTGCTTCAATCACTGTTCAGGAGGCTGAACAAGAGATAAGGTTGGTCATTGGTGTTGATGAAGAAGTTCGAAAGCTTAAAGGCAATCTCCAAACCATCCAGGCGGTGCTTGTCGATGCTGAGAAAAGACAGTTGAAGGAGGAAGCTGTCAAGCTTTGGTTAAAAAGGCTCAAAGACGTATCCTGCGAGATGGACAATGTGTTGGACGAGTGGAACACTGCAATGATCAAATCAGAAATTGAGAAACAAGAAAAAGCTGAAAGCTCCCCTATTCTAAAGAAGAAGGTAGGCTCTTTCATCGCTTCTCTTTGTGTTGTTTTCGTCAATTTAAAAAACTTGGTTTTCGTCACGATATTGCCCACAAAATAAAAGAACTGAGTGGAAACTTAGATGAGCTTCACAAAGAGAGTGCCGGGTTCGGGTTTGGGATTTACTTGAATAGGGATACTGAAGTAGTTGCTCGACCAACAACTACCTCCCTTGTTGATGTGTCAGACATAGTTGGTCGTGATGAGGATAGAGATGATCTTATAAGGAAGCTATTGGGAGAGGGTAGTGAAATAGAAAAAAACCCTTAAGTCATCTCACTAGTAGGCATGGGGGGTATTGGGAAAACCGCTCTTGCCCAACTAGCCTATAATGATAATAAAGTGAAAGATCATTTTGAGATAAGAATGTGGGTTTGTGTTTCTGAACCTTTTGATCGTTGTAGGGTTGCCCAAGCAATCATTCAAGAGGTTGAACACACTTCCACAAACATTACTGAATTTGGAACTCTAATGCAAAAAGTTAAAAGCTTGATTGAGGGAAAGAAGTTTTTTCTTATCTTAGATGATGTGTGGACTGAAGAGATCAAGGAGTGGGAGCCATTCAAACTTGCACTCAAATGTGGTGCCCAAGGTAGTAAAATTTTAGTTACCACACGTAATGAGAAAGTTGCAAAGATGGTAGATAGTGCCTTTATGACTAATTTGGGAAAATTATCTGAGAAACATTGTTGGTTAATAATCAATAAAATAGCATTTGATGGGATGGATGAAAATCAACTTAAGCAACTAAAAGACATTGGTAGAGAACTAGCTAATAAGTGTAAAGGCGTGCCACTTGCTGCAAAAACTCTAGGAAGTCTCATGCGTGACAAAAGAAGTAGGCAACAATGGAAGAACATTTTGAACAATAATTTGTGGGAATTTGAAGATGTTCAAAAAGGTCTTTTAGCACCGTTATTATTGAGTTATTATGAATTGTCGTCAGCAATAAAACAATGTTTATTGTATTGTGCTGTATTTCCAAAGGATTATGTTTTTTCTAGAAATAATTTGGTCTACCTATGGATGGCACAAGGGTATCTCGACTTAAAACAAAATATAGAGATAGAAATCATAGGAGAAGAGTACTTTGAAAAATTAGTCATGCGCTCTTTATTCCAAGATTTTGAGAAAGGCGACAATGATGATGAAAAGATAATAAGATGCAAAATGCATGATATGGTGCATGACTTTGCCCTATCAATGACAACAAATGAATGCTTCACAATTGATGTTGACAAAGTGTTGGGGATAGATTGGAAAAGTGCTCGTCATTTGACATTAGAATTGAATGAGGAAACACAATTTCCAATATCTATCTATAATGCAAAAAATCTACGGACTCTTTTTCTACGAACTCCTTTTTCTGGAAGAATGGTCTTCTCATCTGATTTATTCCAGCATTTGACATGCCTCCAGTCATTGAATTTGAAAGCAACTTCCTTTGAGAAAGTTCCAAATGAAGTGGAAAAATTAAAACATTTAAGATTGCTCAATATATCAAATAGTTTTAAAATTATAGAATTACCTGAAACGTTGTGTAATTTATGTAATTTACAAACTTTGGATATTAGTTATTGTTCTCAAATTAAGAAATTACCCCAAGGAATGGGTAAACTAATTAAATTGAGACATCTTCTTATTGGTGGGTGTTATGAATTGACACCCTTTCCAAAAGGGATTGGGAGATTGAGTTCTCTTAGAACATTAGAGAATTTCATAATAGGTGGTATAAACAATATTGGGGAATGTAAACTTGGAGAGTTGAAGAATCTAGTCCACCTTAAAGGGTCTCTTGAGATAGGAGGCCTGGAAAACGTAACAGATGTACAAGAGGCTGAAAATGCACAACTAAAAAATAAGATACACCTCCGTAAGTTGAGTTTATGTTTTGGTGAGGAAGCTGAGAATAGAAGAGGGGAGACTGATGAATTAGTTCTTAATGCGTTGGAGCCACAGCCAGAGTTGGAGAGTTTATCGATTCATTACTACAGGGGTACAGGGTATCCTAATTGGTTGATGTCTTTGACCATTTTGAAAGAGCTTGAGCTTTATTCGTGGGATAATTTAGAGCAATTGCCTCCTCTGGGGAAGCTGCGTTTCCTTGAATCATTAGATATAAGTGATTGTAGTAGTATGAAAAAGGTGGGTGTTGAATTTTTGGGAATAGAATCCAATAGGAAGAAGGATGAGGAGATGGGATCAACATCAACATCATCACTTATCTTATTCCCTAATTTAAAGTCTCTCACATTTTGGCTGATGGAAGAGTGGGAAGAATCGGATGGGATTGGAGGAACAATGAGAGAAGAAGAAGCACAAGAAAGTGGTGTTACTATCACTATTATGCCACGTCTTCAGTCTTTGGTTATATATAAATGCCCCAAGCTGAAGTCGCTGCCAGACTTCCTTTCTACAACTCCATTGAAGACACTGGAGATCTCGTCGAGTCCAATTCTCGGTGAATGTTGCCAAACAGAGATAGGAGATCAATGGCCCAAGATTTCTCACATACCCAACATCATCATTTTTTGAAGAACTGTGCGAATAGATGGCCGTCCAAGGCAAAATTAAATCTCAGTTCGATTGCGGGCGCTGCAAGTCGCATCCATTCCGTTAAGGTAACTTCTTTCACTTTGTCTTCTTCGTTTCTTTCTTTCTTTCTTTCTTTTTATATCAATTATATATTCTATTTGTCTAGGAAAATAATTCCCACCATAAAAAAAAAATTTTAATTAACAACGTTCGTAGATAAATTCATCAGATTTGTGATCAAATAGTTCAATTTCATTTGCCCACTATTCACAAAATTACAAAAATGTGTTGGAGATTTTATCTATTTGAAAAGAAAAAGAAAAGGGTCAGATTGAAGTTTAACTATTTTTTTTAATGAGAATATTAACGTTTTTTTACTACTGCGGTAAAATCAAAGAAAAGACTCTACTTTTTTAAAGTGTTTTCTCTGTGGTAAAATCAAATGGGAAGCATGTTTTGTGCTGGAGAAAATTTGTGCGTATGGATGCATGTTTGGAAACTTATTTTTCATTTTAAAATTGCAGTAAGGCTTGCATTTTGTATCACATACTGACAAATGAAAGGTCAGGAAGGTATGTGATAATTTGCAACTTATGCAATCTTCTATCTATTAAATTTCTAGAATAAATATTTAGCATGAGGATTTAGCTCATAATCGTTAGCTTTGACGTCACAGGTTCAAGAGTTTGAATCCGGAGGAGTGCATGTGGTTTTCTTGTCCTTTGGATTGAAGTGTTTCATGCAAATAAAGAGGGAGAGAGTGGAATGTTAGCACTGGTATCAGAGGGAATAAGTAGATAGAAGTCTGTTGTTTGTTTGTCTGTTTATGCCATCCATAGTTGGCTAATTTTGGAATGACAAAGTAAAAGGTGAAGAGTAGAAAAGTGGACCAGTCCAGAAATTCCCCAAATTCTGGAATCAAGGCCGTTCAACTTTTGGTTTAATATGGGCACTTAGATTATAGTTCTCCAACAGGCAAATTCTTGTGTTTTTTTCAGCCCCTTTTTGCTATTGTTGCATTTGCTTCTTTGTACATTTTTAACAACTATAATGTGAATGTCCAACCTATCAGGGGTTTAGGTATGTTTCACTCTCAGTTAGTCCAGACATAATGCAAAAGTGTTACATATTCCTCGGGCCTCATTCAATCTGATTTGATTTGGTGATACATGTAATTTTTTTATGGATATCATTGAGTATATTATTTTAAAAGTTTAAAAATCCTATCACATAGCACAGTTTTTTTTTTTGGGTAAAAATCTGCATTATCAATTCAAAGATGTAGCTGAACTAGCTACCTTGCCATGTGACACATGAAAGGAAAATTAGATAATTCGCATCTTTTATCTATATGCTAATCTTATGATGAAAGAGAAGGGCTCTTTAGGCTCCAAAATGATTTTGTTGATGATCAAGTTTTATAGATACAGGGTTAGATGCTTGCAAGTTATCAAGTTTTATGTCAAAATCGTATGTTTTGTTTCTTGTCTCAGAGGCTGAAGTGATTCTTTACATTGAAGAGTGCGAAGTATAAGAGGTGACCATTGGTCAAGAAGAAAAAATTACAAATACCTTGGCTTTGTTAGTTGGATAGAAAGAGTTGGATACTCTTTTATGGAGCAACATTCATGGAAGTGAATAACATTTTCTTAATAGTCTAATACAACTTCTTTGCAGTCTCAATCTTATCCTCACTCAACAAGTTTCCTCTATGGTTATGGTTTATTTCCTTCATGATATAGGTAATTATAGAAACACTACACATAGATGTACTCTCTCTCTCTCTCTCTCTCTTTGCTTTCGGCTGAGGCAAATTATAATTTCTTGCCTCTATTCTTTCACTTGTCATTATGCCTTTTCAACTTTCTAATAAAATCAAGACCTGTTTAATCATGCTTCATATACTCCCCCCCACCCCACCTTCCCCCCCTTTTTTTTTTTCTGAGTTTGTATTTTTCCCAACTATTACATTTTTTTTTTCAAATGGGTTGTGGTCTTATGTCAGTTCTTTCTCCTAAGCAATTAATCTTTACCTTAAAGATTGAGTAGTTTCAAAGCAGGGAATTTAGTTTTGTAGAAAGACAGTTGGCCGTCATTTTTTCTGATTACAAATTTTGTGAGGAAAAGTACAATAAGAAAAGATATGTGTCCAAAATCCATTGCTTAGATATGACTAATAAAAAAAGAAAAGAAAAATCCCTTGCTAGATATGATTTTTAGTTTTTATCTTTTATTTTCATTTTTTAATGGGTAGTAATCTAGAAGTTTCACTAGAATTCACGTTTGGTACCACAAAATAATCTTAGTTGCAAAGCTTGACAAAATTTTCTCAGCTCATGCTTTGTGTTTCATTCTATCATTCCGTCATCTTGTTTTATCGTGCAGGGTGAACTCCAAACTATGTGTCATTTGGGAAAGCACATCTTGCACAAGAGGGAATGGTTACGCAAAAGATTTTGGCACCATGATTGGAACATCTCGAGGGGTCAGTTGCATCTCCAAAGCTGTCTGCAGAATTCAGGAGCAAAGCATGTTGCATAATGTTTGACATTAAACTTTAAGACTTGAATTTACATAGTTGTCTTTGCCTTGGGAAACAGCTCCAACTTATATGTTTAGTAATTGTTAACTCTTGCATCTTAGCAATTGTACTTTCGTGGAGTAGATGGGACTTGGAAAGAACTTCTGTGATATTAATATGAGGTAATGCAATTTGATTCAACACAAATATTGGTTTGTTGTACTGTGGAGGTGAAATTGGATTATTTTAGGATCCCTGATTTTGTTAGGACTGGGTTGTGTAATATTAAGAGCCTTTTAGCTCAACATCTCATGGTGTTTCCAATGGAGACATCCAGGTTGTAACTATATATATATAAAAAGTAATACTAAGAAGCTTTTGCAAAATGATAAGTAAAAATTTGAAACTTGTGTAAAAGAGCACTCTTCTTTGCAGGAAACTAGAAGGCGTGCTCTCAAAGTTGTTATGGATGGACTTCCTAAAACCATTGATAAAGACATATTGGAAGTCCGAGACACTTTGAATAATTTGTGGTAGGTTTTAGATCACATCTACCTTATCTCCTAATGAAATCATAAGTTTAAATCTCATATAACTGAAATCTGGTTGCCACTCATAATTCAGGCCACAGAAAAAGGTCCTTGCTGTTCACATACCGTAAACGAGACTCATTAAGCCCATGTTTGAAGTTGTATGCATAGAGAATGGTGTTGTGCACTACAGGTAGTCTTTGTACACATCTTTTTACTAGAAGTTCCTAGTTTTTGAATGTTCCGAAGTGATAATGATCTAAAAGATTGGCTTTTTCCAATTGCTTCATTGTAGTCTTAGCATTGTCTGATTTCTTCCTCTCATCAACCTTATTTTGAAGGTATGTATTTTGTTTCTTTAGTAAAGTAGATAAATTTTCCTGTATGAGGACCAACTAGATTCTTGAATGAATAGTGTTTTCTACTAGATTCTTATGACTTTTTTGGTCTTTATTGCCTCAATCCCATCATGAGTATCCTCATTAATTTTGGTTTATTTCTTTCATGACACAGATGATTACAGAATCCTGAAGATAAATGTACTTTGTAAGTACCCCCTCTCCCTCCATAGCTCTCTTGTTTGATCACACATTTATTTACTAGGTACTTCCAGCTTTTCAAACAATCAAAATAAGTTAAAAATGCTCCATAAATTTTCCTTTATTTCTTGTATGAGTTAGTTAATTGATTTTCTTAGCAAAAAGTCATATAACTACATTATATGATTGTTTATAGTTAAGAAATAGGTACACGTGAAATGAAATCTTGTTTTTATATTCTTTGTTTTCACTTTCGCTTTCCAACAAATTTCTTGAACAAAGGACGTGTTCTTATGTCCATTCCTTTTAAGCAATTATGAGTTGGAACATTTTATAGTTTCTAGCAAGAGAAGAACTTGTCATAAAGAAGCAACTAGCCCTTCTATTTTTTTGTTATAAAAATTGTATAATTGAGAATGGGTAATGACAATGGTTTTTTAGGCCAAAAATATTGCTCGACATAATTATAGTATCTGTAATCTTAGAAGTGAAACTAGAATGCCCCTTTAGTAACACCCAAAAAAAAAAAATTCTTATACATTAATTCTCTCATTCTTTCTTCTTGTTCATTAAGCAGGTTGAGTTGGGAACTGTGATGTGTTTGGATAAAACATCCCATGCAAGAGAGACTGGTAAATGCTCCTTTTAAAAAAAAAAAAAAATCCTACCTTTGTTACCATCCATAATTTCCTAATTCTGGAATGGCTTAATAAAAGGTGGACAAGAGAAGATTGGACCAAGTAAAGAAAAAAAAATCCAAATTTGTCATCAGAATGAGCAAAAAATATAGGGATTGAAGCCATATAACTCTTGCCTTTGATATGGGTACCTCAATTCTAATTTTCCTACAGGTAACTTTTTATTCTTCTCTTTCCATGATGTTGCTGCATTTTCTTTTTGCTCCATAGTTAGTAACAATAATTTCCAACCTATTAAGGGTTGAGGAATACTTTGCCCTCATTCTGGCCAGACATCATGCAAAATGTTGCGTTCCCTTAGGCCTCAGACATTGTGAGTAAATTTCTAACTACAAAGCTCTGTTATCATTTCAAGGATGCAGCAAAAACAATCTTGACTTCAAATGTTGGTGTTCTGTAGGGGCCAGTCTATTTGGTGACACATAAAAAGCAACCGAGGTAATTGGCCAGCAAAATCTTTATGTAATCTCTTATCCATCTTTTTGAATGCTCTTAACTATTACCTTAAAAATATATATATTGACTTTTTAATCAATGTCATGTGCTTGTTTCTTTTCTCAAGGCTAAAGTGTTCTGTGGCATGCATGGGAAGCAACCACCAGGTAGAAGAAGATATTACAAACATCTTGGAACAACATCCCAACTGGAAGAGTGGGGGCATGGGAGGTAACGATCGGATACTGCTTTTATGAAACCAACATTAATGGAAGTGAATAAGAGTTTCTTGTTGGCTTATTACGATTTCTTTGCTGAAGGAGATTTTTACTTTCCTTTTTTGTTTTGGTTCATTTCTTTTATGATACAGGTAATCACAGAATTCAGGAAATCTTTATGTTCTTTTTCTCCCTCCTCTTTTGATTGAGGCAAAGTAAAATTGCTTATGACTCTTCTTGCCTTTCTGCTCCTCTCTGTCATACTGTTCTAGTGTTGATGTATCACATATTCATTTATGAGGGTTTTCAGTTTTCTAATACAATCAAGAACTAGATACTCATGTTTCATAAATTCAATTCACTTCTTTTTCTTAACTAGTTGTCAATTATTCCTATTAGATTGCCCAAAATCATTGCATTGAATAATTGCTGCATATTCTCACCATTGATTAGAACTAAATTTCAACACGTTATCGCTATCAGAATTTTTTATGTACAAGACTATGTTATTGTAAATAGCACTGAAACCACACCGTAACAAGAGTTCAAGGCTACCTTTCTTTTGGGCCAATGTCTGCTTGGCTACTATTAGTTGCTTAGCTTTTATCTGATTAGCATTCTGAAGCAATATAGTTCACCTTGATATCTTTTACTAATGAAAAGAAATTTCTGTAAAATTGGTCTGCAAGCCTATATTGATTCCTTTCTCAATAAATTATAATGAGTCGGAAGATTGTTTAGTTTCTAAGCATAAAATTAAGATTAGTTGAAAAGCAAATTGGACATCAATATTTTGTATTATGAAATTTAAAGAAGAAAGGGGGCAATGAGGAATGATAAAGAGACCAAAACAATAGATAGTTTGTTAGACACCATTTTGGTGGCTATGATTTTAGAATTTGCACTTGAATGCATAGTTAGTACTACAATGGCAACAACAAAAACAAGAACAATTCAAAGGCTTAGAATGCACAATTATAAATACAAAATAATTTATGTGGCAATCTTTAAAGATGATGTTTTTTTTCCGATAAGTAAGAAAGATATTTATTAAAAAAAAAAACTGCTTTATGCAAAGTAGCACAAAGCAAAATAAAGATTACAAAAAAGGAAAGAAAAGCAGAAACATAAAGGAAAAACTAAATACAAAGAAAAAGAGAGCTAAGGAACAACGAGAGAGAATCACTAGATGTTATTATTTTTCTTTTATTTATAATTCATTTTGTCTTATTTATTACGCAAGGTGAACTTGAAACAATGTTCCTCATGGAAGAAAATCTTGTGCCAGAGGGAAACGTCCTGCAAAAGGTTAAATTTTTTTGTAGCACCATAATCTGGACATCACATGGCTTAGTAACACCTCCAAAGTAGTTTAACCATTCAGGCCCAGGGAATATACTAAATATATATTGTTTGCCACAGATAACTTTATTATTTCATTTTCATAGTTATCATTAACTTGGCAACTCCAGTTTATATGTTCAGTGGTTATTGATCTATGCATTCCAACCAGTTGCACTTGCTTGGAGTAAATGGAACTTGAAGAGGGACTCTATGATCTATGTGGTAATGAAATTCAGGTTGGTGTGAATATATATTGGCTTTCTTGTTGCAGAGGTAAAATTGGATTCATTTTATGATACCTTATTCTGATAGGCGTGGGCTATGCAATGGAACATTAATAAGTTGCTGTGAAAATGATAATTTACAAATGTGTAACTTGCATAAAAGACTATCCTTCTCTGTAGGAAACTAAAAGGTGTGCATTCAAAGATATTGTGGCTGGACCCCCATAAAACATTGATAATGGAACTCCGGTAATCATATGCTTTGTTTAACCTGTGCATTGTGAGTCTGATCTTATCTCCTGATGCATATAATTTAATCTCAAAATTATCTCAAGCTGGTTATTAATCCTGATTTAGGTTACAGAGTCTTTTGGTTCTGACACTGATGAGGCCTAACATGCTGTATTGATGCCCATGTTTGAAGTTGTAAGCATTGAGAAGGATTTGCACGCTGCAGTGGTGAGCTTTACCTTTATCTTATAACTAGAAGTTCCTAGTTCATGACTGTTTGTATTGATGGTCCAAAAGATTGGCTTCTAGTCTTGTGCTTTGTAGCCTTAACATACTCTGATTTCTCTCATTCGATAGGCTTACCTTGATAATTTGATTTTTGTTCCCTTGAATTCAGCATATTTTGAGAAAGGGACTTGATGGGGCATTTTGTCATATAAATTTGCAAGCAATGTTATCCTGTGTATTTGTGGCTAGAGAATTCAAGGTAGTGAGGGATATATTGAAAGCTTTTTTCATTGATCAATGTCGTTTTTGTAATCCTTTTACAACCAGGCACTAAATTTAAAATTATTAATTTACTCTTATAGTCTGAGTGTCCACAAATTTTACAGTTAGCCACTTATTTGCATATACGTGAAATTGAAGGCCGTTAAGTACAGGCTATGGTATTGTGTATCTCATTCAACATATAGGTAACTATTTATCCTTATTCTTCTTTATCATCTTACCTTTTTCATATTATCTAAGAACTTAAACAATAAAATCTGTAATTATAATTTCCATTTTTCTTATTATAACCAACACATTGCTCAATATCATTATACTATGTTATTGTGGGGGATTAAGAGGACTATTTGATATCTTATTTTCCAATGGTTATGCTCAACTCCAGCCAGATTAAAACTCTTCCTTTTCTGCCATTGGGAATGGCATAATTTTCTGAATCTTGCACGTTTTGTATACTTACACCAAGTACTGGTGATTTTCTTTTGGTGTCAAATCCACTAAAATTTTCATAGCAATGATGGTCTTACATCCAATGTTGGGAAAATTTATCATGATGTTCAATATGGTTTTCAAAACATTTAATTGTGAAAGCACCTGATTGATTGTTCAATTGAGTTTACAAGTGTTTAAACATTGGAATCATTCTCATATTCTTTACACTTTGACAAAATTTGGAGTGGAGAATTTCATCAAAATTCACTTCTGGTTCACACTTTCACAAGAATGATTTTATAGTCACATAATCCACCAATACCATAACCTAAAAATCAAAGGGTGATTAAGAGGATTTACCATTATTGTGAATTAATAAAAATATGATCTTGGTATTAAAGCTGAGGTTTTTATGGAGTCGTCTAAATAACCCTTTAGTTTGGAGATTTTTGTTTATGGGCTTTGCTTATGAGTATTTTTAACAATTTTTCCCCTTCTTACATCTTTGGCTGTGCAGTCTTGAACATTTGGTGAAGCACATTTTAAATTGGGAGTAATTAATAAGCAACGATTTACCTCAGAAAGCCATTTCTTACATTCGGGTACAAGTACAGTTGATTGATAAAGCTCTACACAGTCAAATGATAGAGCTCCAAATGGCAGAATGGAAAGTCTCTATGCTTGCTTTGTAGACACAACAGTGTTGATTGATGAAGCTCCATTAACATATCATAGGCGCATCAATGTAGCATGTCATGGAGATAAAGAAACAATATTGTGAAGCAGTGGCACACCACACACCAAGAAATTTATGACCTGTGAACTCAGTTTTTCAATTTCGAGCCTAGAATTTGCATCTAACATTTACATGTAAATCCAGATTTTTGAACCTTTTGTGTGCTGTGACTTGCGTATAGCCATGAAGCTTTTGAGAGTGCATTTTTTTTTTCCATCATCCTCCTTTGACGTGCATGTGGTGCTACTCATGGAAATTTTTTTGTAAACTTGCTTTTCATCTGGATTGTTGGTGGTGTCCAATATGATTGTGGTTTTACTGCGGTGAACTATTTGATGTTCAGCCCCTCGTGCTATGATTGGAAATCAAGTAGGAGATCAAATGAAATTAGCTTTGGTATTTGGTGGGCGATCAATTCCAAGTAAAACTGGAACATCACAAACCTCAGATGCTATCAGCTACAATGTATGTTTTAGATGCCATCAACTACAATGCATGTTTTAGGTGCCTTATAGTTGAGATTATAGAAGTGAGATTGCTATATACTTCTATCTGTAACTATCTTCTCAAATTAATAAATCTGTGTAACATTTTCTTCTACAATAATAAGTCATTGAACAATGCTGGATATTCAAGGTGGGGTGACTTGCCAGTATTATTGAGCATAACAGTCACATTTGATATCTGTCTTGTTAACACAAAATAGTCTTGCATCGAACTACTTTCATTATAAGAATGTCTTTATTACTTCATTTAAGTTCCTACAAATGCAATTCCAGATTTGTACATAAAGATTTATGAAGGCTAACTTTTGAGCGTGTTAGGCTCTGTACCATCTATTTGTTCACTTATTAGGCAGTTTGCAATTATGGGCATGATAAAGCCACAACCATATTATATTGTTAAAGGTCAACACGACATTATATTATAGTCCTATTCATTTTTTTTGATTCCACAAACCGTAAGCTTGCTGGACCATGTTGATTACTTTACTGGACTATTTTATGATTTTTTATTTTTTATTTTAAAAGGACTATGTTAATGTTATGACTTTTATGGTATAATTTAATAGATGTGAAGGTAATGGACTTAGCCAAAGTCTAAAATTTTAAATTCTATTATACTCGCATACAAACATATAATATTATATAACTTAGATTGACTCTCATATTTTGATATTCAATAACTTGTTCATAAATATACTATTATGTTTGAATTTGAATTATTTAATAGTTAAACATTAACTTAAACTTGAGCTTAACTTCTTTAATAAGTTAACAAATATACACGTTTTTTTTTTATAGTTATAATTACATTCTCCTTTCTTGAAGTTTGGAAAAATGACACTTCACTCCAAACTTGGAGGGAAAAAACATTTTTCCTTTTACATTTGTTTGTCCAAATTTTATTAAATTAATATTAAAAAATTGTGTACTAATGTGGTGCTTAAGGGTAGGTTTCCAAAATTATCCTCAATTTCAAAATTAAAAACCCTTATTTTTAAATTTTAAATTAAAGCGTAATTTAAAATATTAAGTAATAAATTTTGTTTTTTTTTTTTTCCTTTTTTTTTTCTCAACGAGTTATAGAGAGATTTGTAGTTGCAATCATTTTTTTTTTCTCAATGAGTTATAGAGAGATTTGTCATTGCAAATGTTTTGGTACTTGATAAATTTTGTACTTTTATTCTAAATTTATAAAGAGATTCTTAAAGAAATTTGAAATATTTTGTTATTAATATAAATAAAAGGGAAAAGTGTTAATTCCTTCAAACCTTAAGGCTCAAAGAAGGGGAGTGTTATTACTTTTTTTTTCTTAAGTCACACTCAAGCTATAAAAAAAGAACTCGGTTTATTTATAAACCAATCCACGAATCAGTATATTCCATCCCCCTCACTACCCCACTCCAATTTGTTTTGTTCTAACTTAGAGAAATAGAAAAGGAAATGAGTCCATGCCTCTCGATATTATTCAAAAAAATAAAACAAAGGTTTGAATTTGCTCTTTTGCTACAGTCATTGGATCAATCTATTTTTCCATACAATTTGCAATTCAATAATGTTTTTTATTTTTCCTCAAGGAAAAAACACTAAAACAAAAACATGGTAGAAACTATGAAGATCTTTGACTTTGAGGTGGGTTGTCGCGCTTTTGGCCTAGAAGAGCCCCACTAATTTAGGGACCATTAAAGCAAGTACAGAATGCCAATTTTGCTAACAGATCAACAACAATTTTTTTTTTCTTTTTTTTTTTCAGATGAGCAAAAATTTTAAACTCCATCTGATAATTTTATTGGATATTAAAAAAAAGAAAAAAAGAATGAAAAACCAAATTTAATTTTCTGTTTTCATTTATATAATAAAACAAATGTTTCTTGCTTAACTTCCTAAATTTCTTTATCCTATCCCTTCTCTAGTGATAAATGGAAGGAAATTTTTTTTAAAAATAAAAAAATAAATAGCGATTAAATTGGTCAGCCATTAGTTTTTAGGTACAAAGGCCATCTAAAATTAACCCACCAAATTATCTAGTTCATTTTTTTATTGGCTTAACCTCTATATCTTTCTTTGCTTCTCAACTTGGAATCAGAATCTTCTCTATCTGTCTCTAACCAAATTACCACGATTTCTATGTACCAATATTTATATATTACATATTTCTCTCTCTAGAACACCTACATTTTGTACATCATATTAATCATGACATGTAAGACAAAAATCTGTGGCCAGTGTTTGTCAATACTATCATACATAACAACGGCGCAAGATTTGTGTTCACACCAAACCGTCTTTTTTCATCAAACCGTCTTTTTTCATCAAACCTATGAAACAGGCCTAAATAAACAAACAAACTCTCTTTTTTTTTTAATTAATTAATTTATTTTTATGGTAAACAAACAAACTCTCAATACAAACAGAAACCAAAGACAACGTCAAAACGTTACTGTTCTGTTGTTCCACCATGGGTCAATGCTTTTTGCGACGGTCTCTTTTTGGTAAACCCTCTCTCTCTCTCTCTCTCTATCTAGAATCAGCATAAACTGAAAAGGGTCTTCCTTATGTTTTGTTTTTATTGGATTATGTTTTGTTAGTTTGAAATGGGTTTTATATATGTTCTTGTTTCTTGGTATGTATAATCTATTTCTTTTGTCTATTATTAGCATAAGCTAATATTAGTTCTTAAATTTGATGTATATATTTCTTTCTTATCCTATTTGGGTCTAACCTGTTTTTTGTTGTTTTTATTGGATTATTTTGGTGTTAATTGGAAATGGATGGTCGAGATGTTGTTGTTGCTGGGTATGCATAATCTTTTTAATTATCTGTGATTAGCATGGACTGAAATTAGTTCCGTGTAAATTTGATTTTTGTTTTTATCCTTTTTGGATCTAACTTGTTATTGGTTTTAAGGAATCTTTCTAATTTTGGTTCTTGAATTTAACATAAACTAGTAAGGTTTTTTACTAAATTTGATATTTCTTATTCATTAATGGTTTAGTAATATGGGTCACATGAATTTTCTTCATCTGGGTATGTGGACTAATCTGACATAGGTCATATGGTTTTGTTTTGAGCATTTAGATGGATGATGATGAAGAAGAGGACCTCTGATCTGTGTTTTTGAATGATGATGGTGAAAGAATAGAGGGATATAAAACCTCTTTTATTGAAGTTTGGAGTGGCTTTAGCCATCTCTTTTGCTGGATTTTTCTACTCTCGCCTCAGAACCAAATGAATCAAACCTTAATGTTTTGACTATATTGCGCATCTTACTAGATCATGGGAGTGAAGTTAATTTAAAAGGTGGAAGAGTTTGGGATAAAGATGATCTTCATGCCATAAAAACAACATCCAGAGCTTGGCATAAAGTTAATTTAATTAATTTCTTATGTTTGTAATATTGTTTGATTGGTGGAGAATCTGTTGATGAAATTGCTCAGTCTGGATGTTGACAAAGCCTAGTGTCTGCATACCATATGAATAAAAGGCGCCAAAGGACAGTATTTTTTAAAATTACACCAATGACAACAACAAAATCACCACAGGGGCATTTGCTTTAAAAAACAAAAATCGTGTGATTGAATACTTCTACTGGCTATCTTAAATATGAAATATCTGAAAATTAGTATCTGTATGACATTAACAATAGAATCAGCTTTTATAATTAACAAACAAACACATAAATTTATAAGAAATCTCAGTTTACAATAACATTCAAATTATTTTTGGAAGAACTTAAGTATATGCCATTTAAAATTTTGAACACATCACTAGAGATCTTGATAAACCATACTTGTCCTATAATCATACTTGATCGCCATGACATACATGGCTGATCTAAGAGACTAGCACATTAAGACTGAAAATTTTGACACCAGACCATTATTCTAACAAAATTTTTTTATTGAAAAATCTGCAAATGTCAACTCAAACCGCTAAAAGCTATAATTAGTTTTTACATTAGACTTGCTGCTGATAAAGATGTCCAGCACACTAAAAGCATAATGTGTTACCCTCTTTGAGTCTTTGTGCTGCATATGAATAGTTCTGCATTTTTTTTTTTTTCAGTAATTCATTGTGTTTTTAATTCCCTCATTTCAATGTCCTAATATCAATAATGTTTTCCCTAATTTTTTTAGTTGAAAACCTGAGTTCTGTAAAAAAATTGAAATAAAATTAAATGACAAAAAACCCAATTATAAGACACATAACTACAGAGAAGAAAACTAAATTGGTAGCGCATCTATTATGGAAGGACAAAATTCTCCCCCAGTCCAGATGTGGCAATCTAATGACAGTCCACATACTCTTTTATTCACATGACTTTTTTTTTTTTTAAATTTTGATGCGATTTATTCACATGACTTATTTACGAGTCATGTGACTTATTTAATTCAATTAATGAGTTACGAGATTAAAATACACCAATTCGGGCGCTAAAATGTATAGATGATGAAACGAACATCATCCATGAACGGGCCCAATTTTTAGGCAAAAGACAATGCCGACCTTGTAAAGGTCACTTGCCAACTGGGTTTCCTAGTCCTTTGAAGTTCAAGGGTAATGATCTCCGGACTCCAGGGCAGGTAGTCCGATTCAAATGCCTATATACATCTTGGAGATGTGGAGGCATTCTTTCAATGTTTTTTTTTTTTTTTTTTTTTTTTTTTTTTTTTCAATAATTCATAAATTCTTTTAGATGCATTTTATGTTTTGGATTTTAGAGGGAGAAATTTTGGAACTTGATGTGATATTTTTTTTTTCTTTTTTAATTTGATGTTGGATATATTTCAACAATTTACTCATGTGATAAAGTAAAAGGAATAATACACAAATCTAAAATTAAACAATAACACAAATAGCTATAATAGGCAAAAATAATAAACAAATACTGAATATATATAATAAGAAATTTGCAAATAATTGAAGACTCATAAACCAGATGCTTGAAAGGATGAACAATGCATGAAAAGATTAACAATTAAGATCAAGTCTTGTGTTTTACACAATCTCCTTAAAGCAGATTTCGCCCCTCATACAATCACCATGGTGTTTTGAGACTCGTGGACGTCCGCCTCCCAGGATAAAATGATCAAACAGCATGAAAACGAAGCACTCAAGGTCATGCTCTACGAACTACTCAATGCCTCTTTCTCTCTCTTTGACACAAAATGAATGAACCAAAATTTCTCACTGGGAGAGTTTTCTCTGAAAAGTTCTTGTTTTTATGAATGAGGGACAATGAAACTATACGTAACTTAAAACTGAAACATTGTTTCAGAGATAACTGTTGTGCACAGACTAACTGACTCAATAATAAAATAATAAAATATTATTATTGATTGGATAAGTGGGTCTAGTCCACACATATGCCTAAAGCCCAACCCAATATCCAGCCCAAAGCTCATATTTTCTATTATTTCCAATGTGAGACTCAAGGATTTTCACCACTTATAATAACATCTTCAAGTGAACATAGAAAATATCAATTTCTTATTCACTCCATGCTATTTTTCCAACATTTGAATCATGGTTTTGTAGGTTTTGCGCCATAAATTGTTTGTTTCATTTTTTTTTCTTTTCCTTGTTTTATAATTTTTGGTATAAGGACTCAATTTGTAACGACCCCAAAATGATGTTGGGTTCGCACGTTAAGGGTCCAAACAATATAATTTGTAGAGCGTGGGCTTGAAAGGCTAGACCTTGGTCATAGGACGATGGTTAGTCATGGTGTTCATGTAGAACTAAACCATGTTCGCTCGAGAAGTCTTTCTCCTCGATATGGTCTGGGAGGCTCTGGTTCTTGGCCTTTTTTCCCCCAGCCCCCTTTTCTGGATTGCTTACCTCTCCTTTTATATTAGCCTTTACCCCTCCTCCAACGTCCACGTGTAGGTTCAACTTTCTAGGGCTGATACTTGTCCCATCAGCCCATACCCAAAGTGGTTGGGGGTGGTTGTAAAAACTGAAAAGCATTGCTCTGTCTGGCACAGAGTATTTAATTGCAGTAATGGCAGCCTTTCCTTTGTCCTTTGTCACCATATTGTCTAGGGTTCCTTTATCTATCAGCGCGGATGTGTTCGGCTCTTCTCAAAACTGTTCATATGCCGTTCTTGCCCTTTCTTTTAGGAGGGCCTTGGGGATGCCGAGGATAGAGTCATCCTCGGTCATGTCTCAAAGTTATTTGGACTTTCACTGTAGGTCCTCGGCTCAGGCCTTGGGCCCTAATGTAAAGTGGGCTAGGGTCACAAATCCTCTAGCCCCACATTTGGAAATATGGTTTTTGTGTTTTAAATATTAGAAAAAGAAAGTATGTATTTTAACCTAGCTCCGATTTTTTTTCCTTCGTTTCTTTTTAATTTTGAATCATGGTTTTGTTGGCTTTTGAATCCTTAAACTGTTTGTTTAACATTTTTTTTTAATCTTTGATCTATACATTTTTTTTTGGATAAATATTGTTGTATTTTAGATAATAAGAAAAGGTGGTTATGTTTGGTAACAGTTTTTTTTTTTTTTTTTTCTATTTTCAAAAACTTATTTTTGGAAATATAAAGAAAAAAAAATTTCTTGTATTTTTGAAATAAAAAACATGTTTGGTTAGCTGAAATTAAAAAGATAGTTTTTTGAAGAAAAAAAATAGAAAATACTAAAATATATTGTTACTAGGATTTGAAATTTAATACTAACTCATTAAATGAGACAGGTTCATTAAATTAAATGCGTGTTTTCATTAACTTTTGAAAATTAGAAACTGAAACAGTTTTTTGCATGTTTTCAGTTTCCTTCACAAATTGAGTTTTGAGAATAGTTTTTGTTTTCTGTCCATTTTGGGTTGCCAAACAAGTTATTTAGTCTCAAAAATAGAAAATTGTTTTTGAAAACAAAAAATAAGGGGAAAAAACAGTTACCAAACATACCCTTAGATTTCAGTGTATTGTTTTTTCTTTCTATTTGGTTTAAATCCTGGTATTATTGAGGTTTAGGCTTTTAGCTCTTGAAAGTATTTGCCAAAAGTTTTATAGTTCAACTGACGGTTTCTAATGTTTTCAATGAACACATATAGGGTTCAACTCTTTCCTATCCATTGATGTAATCATCAAATTATATTAACTACCAAATTGTCTACCTTTATACAAATGAACGAAGAATATGTAAGACCTTGTTCAAGCAAATTAAGTACTTTCATTTGGTCTCTTAAAATTAACATTTTACAATTTGAGATCTTGAGTGCAGGTAAAATTAAAATTTGAAAGTTTTAGCTAAAAAAATAACTACTCTTCAAGATCTTAAGCAATGCATGCGTTTTAAATCCCACAACCCCAACTATTAAATTATAAAAAATAAAAATAGAATGCAAGGGTTTGGAATAAAGTTTGAACTTCATTAAAAAAATTTAAGGCTTTTTTTTTTTAAAGAATAATTTTAAGGCTTTTATAGTTATGGGCCTTAGGGCTACCTTGATCAATCCTTAAGAAAAAATTAATAGTGAGTTTAATGCAATTGGGAAGCTATTTCTTTGTAAACTTCTCACAAGACTCTGAATTATTGCTTACCATTTCCCCATAAACTCATCATTTTTCCTTCCCTCTCAAAATTTTCTAGACAAAGTTGTGGTGAAAAATAAGTTTGTGAACCTATAATTTATTTAGTTTATTTATAAATTTTTTGTACATTGTGGGTCTAAATGAAGCTCTGCGTAGTGGGACTTTCACGTAGAACACATCATTGAATTAGATAGTCAACAACAGGATTGATGCAATTGCTCTCAAGAAAGTTCGAAAAAGAACCATTCAATTTCAACCGTTGAATAAAATAAGAGAAAATTATATGTGAAAATAGTAAAATTTTTGTTTGAGAGAGAATTGGGGTAATTGATTGAGACTTCTTGACAGTCTTTGTTCACTTTTTGAATTTTAATTTCTCCATCGCCAAGCGTACGTTGTCCTAAGAAAAACCAACCTGGAGAAATTATTAGGCCCTCCTGGGTGGACAAATGAGGTGGTCCTCCATCAAATAGCACCCAATAAATACATGCCACCTATTAAAAAAAATGACTCAGCATATTTAGTCATCAAACCAAACTGGACGAACCAAATTATCTAACCCAAATACATTTTGGTTCTAACTTCTAAACTAATCTATTTCTAAAACCCAAATCTCAGATGCTTTCTCTATCTAAGATTGAAAATCTAGAGAGGTATTTCTCTCTCAAAACTCTAGATTAGCTTTCTTCTTCCTCTCCACAACTACCATTCTCTCTCAGATGCTGCACGAGATGATGTCAGAGACTTTGGACAATGTGAACACATCAAGCTTTAGACTACCAACAAGTAGCAACAAATATCAAATAATCTAGCTCCACTGCTGCCAGAACTAATTATGAAAGCTGCAAAGACTGAAGAGGTTATACATGTGATATTAATTACCCCATAAATAATAGGGAGCGGACCTTAATACAACAAACAAAAATACACGAGTCTTTTTTAATGTCTGATTAATGTTCACCCTTAAGGTACTCATTAATCATCCATTTTTGGAATCATTTTAAGGGAAATAGAAAAAAATGTCAAAAAAGTTGGTAACTTTTTTATTTTTTCATAAAAAGTTTAAAATAATTAAAAAAGAGAGAATTCTAATCTTAGATTTTGCAAAAGTGAGAGGGAGAGTTTTTGAGAGACATTAAGAGATGTTCTCTTTATGTTAGGGTCGTATTTTATGTAATTGGTTAATCCTTTGACAAAATGCACTGTACTTGTAATTGGTAGATCTAAAATGGGTTTAATACATCAAGAAATATGTTGTTCAAAACATATCAAGTGTTCGTATTAAAAGACATGAAGATTAATCCAAGAAACAAGTGAAGAAAAACTGTTCTCTAAGTCTCGACAAATAGCTCAACAGATGCATGCTATTGAGACTTAATGTGAAGCTTGATAGATAGCTCGACAGCAGCTCGATCTATCAAGAATTACGATTTTCAGTTTTCCAGATCTAAAATCCGACCCAAACTTGTGTATTTGTTTAGGGTTTTTTTTTTTCTCACAACGTTAGACATATATAAGGCTTATTTTAAGAGCCATCATATATGGATATAGAGACCTAGAGATTTATTTTCTTTGTGAGAAGCTACTGCATTTGTACGCCTTAGGGTTTTGTAACCAAGTGCTTCTTGATCTTTATTGTTAATGAAGTGAAGAACTTTGCAGCCAACAACATCATTCAATGTTGCTAGAGTTAGTCACGTACTGAGATCCAGGCAAAGCGTTAGTCACAAATTGGAGATTTGTGCATCAAGAGAAAGAAGGCTACTACAAGATCAAGTTCAATATGGTATTGAAGTGAAGGTTCAACTGTAGGTTGGTATTTTAGAATAGGCCAGGGTAGTGGTAAAATTCCTTATACTTGTAACTGCTTGATTGTTGATTAGTGTATTCTTAAGATTGGTGAACTTAAAATCACTCGGTGGGGTTTGCCTTGTGAGAGGTTTTCTCCATTTGCCAACAAATCACCATGTCAATTTAATTTCCGTTGCATTTAGTTTATTTGGTGATTTGTTAATGCTTTCACGATTTGCATGCAATTAAACCTAATTAATCAACTTGGGTAATTGAATTAATTAATTGGGGTCAAGCTATTTTAACCTAACAATTTAGAACTGAGATGATGAGTTTTTGAGTTTGGTTGGGATTGATGTAAAAAGAAAAAAGAAAAAGAAGGTCAAATTACAATTTACCCACTTGTGGTTTGGCTGAAATTTAAGTTGTCTACTTATGGTTTGAAATTTGACACTTTAGCTACCTAAGGTTAGCTCAATTAGAGTTTAGTGACCCATTTCTGTTAAAAATAGGGTTAAATATGTAATTTTGCACCACTTTTATGTCTCTCTCCTCCAAAAACACAAAAAACATAAGAATACAAAATCAAATAAAATCAAAAACAATCTAGCAGAACACTTGCATCATGATTTAGAATCTAATTGGATCTAGATTGTTCGTTTTTTGCACCTAATAATTCACTTGCCACAAAAATTTAAAAATTTGATAAGACACAAGGCGCAAAATTAAACTCTAATTAAAATTCAATTTAGAATCTAATTGAATTTAAACTCTTTAATTTGTGCACGTAATAATTCACTTGATACACAAATCTAAAAAATTAGTTGAGATATGTTGCGTAAAATTAGACTCCAATTTAGAATTTAATTTGATTTTCTCTCAGCTTTGGCTATATATATATAGATAATTCCCGTGCAATGCATGGCTTGATGAGGATTCATATTTAAGCTAAAAAATTGTAAAATAATTAAAACTAAATTATTAAATAAATAGTAATAATAAATTATACTAAAATAAAAGCGTGTCGTGTGTAAGATTTAAGTTTACAAAATTTTTTATAATTGTCTTCTATTTTGAATAGAATTTAAATTTATTTTAAATTATTGTTAAAACATGCAACTTGAGGGAAAAAATCAAAATAAAAAAATATTATTATTTTTAAATCTTATCCCTTAGTCAAAACGTGAGTTTCTTTAAGAAAGAAAACATGGGTTTTTGTGTGAGATTTAAATTTATAAATTTTTTATAAAAGACTTTTAGTTTGAATAGAATTTAAATTTGTTGAAATTTAAATGATAAAATTTTACCTAATTTAAATGATAAAATTTTACCTAATTTAAATAGTTTTTAAATATTTTCTCTTAATTGAGGAAATATATCCTAACAAAAGATATATAATTAATTTATTGAATGTATATAAGTTTTGAAAATTTTGGTAATAGGCTTTTAGTTGGAGTAGAATTTAAATTTCTAAAATTTAGATGATAAAGCTTTATCTAAATTAAATTATTGTTAAATCTTACCCTTAGTTACCACCGCACACCCTTGGTGCGATGGTCACTCTACAAGTATAAGTGCTTGTGGGGTGTGGGGGGTAAGGGTCGAGGTTCAAGTCTCCAGAAGGGAGTTTCACACACATACACACTTAGATTAGACTAGAGTAGAAATTCTATTTTATATCAAAAAAAAAAAAAAAAAATCTTACCCTTAGTTAAGAGCTTTGTAGCTTAATATACTAATAAAAATAATTCAGATCTTCTAGAATTCCTAGGATACTCTACTAGGTAGAGTTTTTTAAATATCCACCATTCTTTTAAAAATAAATGGCTAAGATTTCACCATATCATTAATCCATTAATAAATCCCTAAATTTATCTTTCAAAAAAAAAAAAAAAACTCCTATTAACATTAAACTACCAAGCTGCAAAAACTCAAAATTCATCAACGCTTAAGCACTCCTATTTGAATCCAGATTCTCCAAATTTTATCTCTTAAAAATTAAATCGAATGTGGATAGTTGTTAAGCACTTGTTGCTTTGATCAACTTGGCTCTCAAGAATCCACCTTAAAAAAATAAAAAAATAAATAATAAAATAAAATAAAATTATGGTTACAGTTCCATCTCTTGATTTCAAGAGAAGGGAAAATGAATCAAAAGCCCCCACATATGGGTTTCTTTGCTCTTTTGACAAAAAGCCATGGATGATTTGATTTTACTTATATGGTTTATTTGCTCTTCCAATAAACATACATGGATGATTTGATTTTGCCCTTGATTCAGGTAGGACTGTAGGAGAGCTTTTGTGTTTGAATATTTAAATAAAATAAAATTAAAAAAAGAAAAAGAAAAAAGAAGAAGGAGATTTTATTAGACTCGTATAGTAGTCCTACATGGATAGTAGTACTTTTTTCTTTTCTTTTCTCTCTTTTTTTTTTTATTTTTTTTTATTTTTTTTGAAAGACAAATTTAAGCATGTAATGGATTGATGATGTGGTATAATCTCAACCATTTATTTTTAAAAGAATGATGGAAATTTAAAAAACTCTACCTGGTAGAGTACACTAAGAACTCTAAAAGATTTGAATCCTAAAATATTAATTTAATAAGATGCATCTTGAAGAAAAAAAAGTGTGGGTTGTGGGGGAATTTAAGTTTAGAATTTTATTTAATAACTTTTATTTTGAATATAATTTAAATTAGTTTTAAATTATTGTCAAAGTTTTGAAATTTTTGATAATAGACTTTTAGTTTGAATAGAATTTGAATTTGTTTTAAATTATTGTTAAATCTTATTTCTTTGTCAAAACGTGAGCTACTTATATTTTTTTTAATAAAATTAATTTACTATATAGTGAGAGTAGTCACTTGACCCAACCCTGACTTCTAAACTCAACTTTCATTATACTTGAAGAAAAAAAACAAAAACAAAAACGTGGTGTAAGAACGCAATTCGGATCCTAAGCCCAAATGATAAAAAGATTTAAGTCCAAAAGGCCCAATACAATAAATTTGTAGAGAGTAGGTTGGAAAACTAGGTTCTAATGAGTTGGATGGCAGTTACAATGGATCTAAATGACAACAAATTAAAAGTAGATTGGATTTATCTAAGGAAAATTGTCATCGGCATAGTCCGAGGAGATCAGTTCTTGTATATATCACTTGAAGTTGGTTACAAATATAGCTCTAATTGCTACAGTGTTTCTTTCTCAATTCTCTGATCCCTTTCTCTCACGGTATCTCTTCTATTTTATACTATCTTCCCCTTTCATCTCTACCCTCCACGTGCAGATCAGATTGTTGGTGTTGATCCTTGTCCCATCAGCACCTTCCTGAAGTCTTTGGGTAGTAGCTGTAAGGCTGAAAACTACTATTCAGGTATTACTTCCTCATTAATGCAACCAGAAAGTTAACTGTAGAGCATTCAATGCGGTGGTTGCAGCTTTCCCTTAGATATTTCATAGCTTTCCTTTGTCCTGTTCCTTCCTGATACTTATCCTCTTTCATAGAATGGTCTGGAACGTTGCTCTTGATGGCAGACCACATTTTCTGACCTCGTCTTTGTTTAGTCGAGGTAACATTCCTCCTCGGACCGCCCGTTAAGGTGATCATGATTAGACTTCACCTCTTCACTTACTAACATGGATTCCTATGAAAGTGTTTAATCGTCTTCGGATTACTTGCTGTCCTTGAATTGGGCCCCTGGCCCAATATATACATAGATATGGGCTCTTGGGCCTTTCACCCCTATACGACGGTTTTGTGGGATTTAAGTTTAGAATTTTTTGCTAATAGACTTTTAGTTTGAATATAATTTAAATTTTTTTAATTTATTGTTCAATCTTATTTTAAATTATTGTTAAATCTTATATCCTTTAGTCAAACTGTGAATTGTTTTTTTATATATAATTAATTTACTAATTAGTAAGAGTAGTCATTTAACCTAACCATGGTTTCTAAGTCCAAAATTTATTATACTTCAAGAAAAAAACAAAAATGTGAGTTGTGTAAATTTAAGTTTAGAAAATTTTAATAATAGACTTTTAGTTTGAATAGAATTTAATTTTTTTATAAATTATTTTAAAATATTATCCTTCAGTCAAAACGTGAGTTTTTTATTATATATATATATATATATATATATATAATTAATTTACTAATTAGTGATGGTAGCGATTTGACACAATCACGACTTCTAAACCCAACTTTTTTTTATATAGTATTTTATATATATATATATATATATATTATAAAGTGAGATCTAGTCAGAGACAAAGTCACATTATATGCTCCTTAAAACTTTAAAAACATTCTTAGTAATATATAAAATTTTACACACACACACACACACACACACACATATATAT
Organism: Quercus alba; assembly: GCA_036321655.1. NCBI lineage: Eukaryota > Viridiplantae > Streptophyta > Magnoliopsida > Fagales > Fagaceae > Quercus > Quercus alba. Next base: position 18,728,538 of record CM070302.1, on the reverse strand, counting down.
ATATATATATATATTATAGATTGAGCTCCCAAAAATCCCAAAATTTGAGCTAGACCAATAATGACCACAATTTTTTTTTTTTTTTTTTTTTTGAGGGAACAATAATGACCACTTAAAAATGAATATTAATCCCACATTGGAAAAGGAGTGTGAGTTAAAGAGGTTTAAAGTATGTGCTGTGTATCCAAAAGTTAGGCCCTTTTGGATATATACCATTATAAGTTTCTTTAATAAACCTTATCCCCTCTTCCCGTGTGTGTGTTAAAAATACTTAGTATTCTCAAAAAAAAAAAAAATTAAGTAATTAATCTTGTAGTCACGTAAAATATAATTGGCTTACTTGGTCCATTATAAATAGAAAGTTCTACTCCTTTCTTAATCCAAAAAAGGGCTTTCGACAATATAATCTTTTTTACTTTCTTATGAGGAATGATTTTGCTTTAATATTTAAGTTATTTAAAACTCTTAGCAAATTTATTGGTAATGTTTTGGCTGGATGACACGCATCAAAGTATTATTTTAAAATTAGTCGCTAACCCGTGCGATGCACGGGATAGTTAAATAAAAATTAAAAGTATTTATTTTGCTTAAAGTTCTATGACTTGACTTTAAAAAAAAAATGTATAACTTGAAAATGAATGAAAATAAGTAAATTTTTGTTCAATATAATGGTTTAGAAAAATTCTTTTTCTTTCATATCAAAACAATGGCTGAACTTATGCTTTAGATATTACTCACACTGCATAAATTAAGATTTGAAAAACTTCCAACAATATCCAAAAAATATAATAATAATAGTTCTTCATATATTAATTCTTTCATATAATACCTTTAATACCCTTGCACAATCAGTGTTCTTCATAAAGATGAGCCCTCCAAATAAATAAAGAGAAAAAGAAAGCTTACCTCGAGGAACACTACCAAAATCATTACATTGGAAAGCAAAGGTCGGCAACGGTGGAGAAAATCACGCATTGAAAACCAAAGATTTATTGAATCAAGACCGTGATATTATTGAATCAAAACTTTGTCACCTATTACAAAAAGAGATATGTCCTCAGGATTAATACCATTGCGTCTGACACTGGAAAAAGAGATTAAATTAATATCTTTAATTTACTTTTACCTTAAGAGTCTTTAATCACATGAACACAACCCACCAGGCAGCAACCTTCAGAGTTAAGGAAATTGATAACAACCGCAAAATCTCCTTCAACCTCAGTCACATTGGTGTCAATCTTCAGAGCAAAAACAATGGCTCCTTTCAGGGTTTTGAGTTTAGGGTTATAAAATAGAGTTGGGGGTTTCACCGTTTTAGTATGAATTATTATTTTTATTTAAATAATAAATAAATAAGGTATAAAATCTAAAATAAAAAGAATCTAAAACAAAAAGAATCTAAAATAAAAGGGAAAATTACACTTTACCTCCCTAAACTATACCCTATGTTACACTTAGCACCCTAAACTATGCGGATGCACACTTACCCCCCTAAACTATTACCCCTTGCACACTTTGCACCCCACTGTTAAGTTAGCTGTTAATTTGGATGGAATTTAAACTCATGTGCAAGTCATGTGACAGCTGCAAAGAAGGCATATAATTAAAAGACCAAATTACCCCTTTCAATCTCTTAAAACAAGACAACTCTCCCTCTCAGTCTCAGTTCTCAGCATTCCCTCTTCGCTCAGTTCCTGTCATATCTTTCTCCTCTGTTTCTTTTTCTTATTTCATTTTAATTTGTTTTAAACAAGCACAAGCTCTCCTTTATATTGGGTTAATAAATCTATTGATTTTCTACGATGGTGAAGGACTAATTTACATTGGGCTAATGCATATACTGATTGATAACATGCTCTCCTTTGATATACGAATACAATTGGCATTCTTTTATATATGTATCCATGGGTTCCAGTAATGTTTGAAAATCTGTAAAATCCAAATTCAATTCCTGCTTAACATCAATACATTATATTCTTAATCCCTAACCTTTGTAATAAGAACATGGTTTAAGGAATCAAACTTGGACCTTTATGAAGCACTCAAAAATTAAAATGAAATAAGAAAAAGAAACAGAGGAGAAGAAAGAACTGAAACTGAACTTGAGAAAACACAAAATACTTGCTACACACAAACTAAAACTGAGGGAGAGACTGAGTTCAGGTTTTCAATTTGGGGTAATTTCAGTCTTGGGTTATTTGGGGCTGGGACTAGGACTGATAGAGTGAAGCAAAAGATTGAGAGGAAACGAGAGATCTGTGATGTTGAACGGAGGAAGAAGGCGAGGACTGAAGTTTAAAGGCCAAAAAAAAAAGAAAAAAAAAAGAGTAATTTGGTCTTTTAATTATATGCCACATTTGCATATGTCACATGACTTGCATATGAGTTTAAATTCCATCCAAATTAACAACCAACTTAACAGTAGGGTGTAAAGTGTGCAACTGATAATAGTTTAGGGGGGTAAGTGTGCATCCACATAGTTTAGAGTGCTAAGTGTAACATGAGGTATAGTTTAGGGGGGTAAAGTGTAATTTCCCCAAAATAAAAAGAAAAAGAAAATAATGATGACGTGGAAAATTGTGAGAGCTTTAAAGGCTTCGGTTTTATATATATATATATATATATATATATAGATTAGCCTCATCACATCATATTATTTTTTAATTTTAGGTTTAGTGTCATAATGTTTAAAAGTGAGGCAAAGATAGTGTCCTAGTTTTTAGGATCTTTCTTTGTGTGAAAGTTGATAAAATTTTGAAATTTGAGTTTAAAATTAAAAGTAGTAGTTCAGATTGTAGAAGATAAAAAAAATAGTAAAAATAAAAATAAAAAATAAAAACTCAAAACATAGTAATTTTTTTTAAAATAGTAAATTACTCTTTTATCCAGTTTGTGTTTTCAAATTTAAGATTACAGTATTTAACTAAAAAATAGGGGTATTTTAGAAAGTTTAAGAATTTGTGTAAAGATATTTTAATACATAAAATGTTGGAATCCAAACATAGAATTTTATTATTATTATTATTTTGAGCAGATCGAAGGGGAATCCTGTTATTTTTTATTTTTTATTTTTTTTTGAGAAACGGGAATCCTGTTATTGTTATTAATATTATAGACTAGTTAAAAACCATTGCGTTACACATATTTAATCATAGACTTAAAACAGATAATTTTTTTGACAGTATTTAATTGGAATAGAGTTGTTTGGGTCATGAAACGGTTCACCTGGAGAAAAAGGGGATGAACATCCATTTGCGGCTAGATATCATTTTTGCCACAACTTATCTGAAGAGTAGACCCTTTCAATGAATTAATGGGAAAAATTCGTGATAATGTAATCGCAAAGATTTATAGAATTGCCAATATGCTACCAAAAAAACGAAATAGAAATGACAATAACTTTCATGGAAAAGGACTACTTCAAATAGCAACCTTGTGCCATCCTCATTAGTTTATTCATATCTTGTTCGTCATCCTTTGCGTTCGATCTAAACTGAGAAATTCATCCTTACCAAGCAAGGACAAGTCAACCTCGACGACTATGAAGGCATGGCATGCACCTCACCTAAGGACAAGGACTGCATCTTTATAAATCAAGCAAGAAGTACTGCACGGGCTTTTACACCACAAAGTAACAAACTGATCTCTTTTAGTTTGCTGTAGTTATTTTTATCCAATTTCTTTCCATTAATTGCAAAAAAGAAAGACATGGCTGAGGCCCTACTGGGAAAAGCAATTCTGAATGCAACCCGTCATGTGTTGTTTGACAGATTGGCATCTCGAGAGGTTCTGGACTTCATCCGGGGAAGAAAAGTCTCTGATACACTGCTAAAGAAGTTGGAGACGTGAGTTTTTTTATTTTTTTTTATTTTATATATATATATATATATATAATTAATTTACTAATTAGTGACGGTAGCGATTTGACACAATCTCAACTTCTAAACCCAACTTTTTTTTTATATAGTATTATATATATATATATATATATATATTATATAAAGTGAGATCTAGTCAGAGACAAAGTCACATTATATGCTCCTTAAAACTTTAAAAACATTCTTAGTAATATATAAAATTTTACACACACACACATACATACATATATATATATATATATATATATTATAGATTGGGCTCCCAAAATTTGAGCTAAACCAATAATGACCACAATTTTTTTTTTTTTTAGGGAACAATAATGACCACTTAAAAATAAATATTAATCCCACATTGGAAAAAGAGTGTGAATTAAAAAGGTTTAAAGTATATGCTGTGTATCCAAGAGTTAGGCCATTTTGGATATACACCACTATAAGTTTCTTTAATAAACCTTCTCCTCTCTTCCCGTGTGTGTGTTAAAAATACTTAATATTATAAAAAAAATATATATATTAAGTAATTAACCTTGTAGTCACGTAAAATATAATTGGCTTACTTGGTCCATTATAAATAGAAAGTTCTACTCCTTTCTTAATCCAAAAAAGGGCTTTCGACAATGTAATCTTTTTTACTTTCTTATGAGGAATGATTCTGCTTTAATATTTAAGTTATTTAAAATTCTTAGCAAATTTATTGGTAATGTTTTGGCTGGATGACACGCATCATAGTATTATTTTAAAATTAGCCTCATCACATCATATTATTTTTTAATTTCAGGTTTAGTGTCATAATTTTAAAAGTGAGACAGAGATAGTGTCCTAGTTTTTAGGATCTTTTTTTGTGTGAAAGTTGATAAAATTTTGAAATTTGAGTTTAAAATTAAAAGTAGTAGTTCAGATTGTAGAAGATAAAAAAGAATAGTAAAAATAAAAATAAAAAATAAAAACTCAAAACATAGAATTTTTTTTAAAAATAGTAAATTACTCTTTTAACCAGTTTGTGTTTTCAAATTTAAGATTACAGTATTTAAATAAAAAATAGGGGTATTTTAGAGAGTTTAAGAATTTGTGTAAGGATATTTTAATACATAAAATATTGGAATCCAAACATAGAATTCTATTATTATTATTATTTTTTTTTTTTTTTGAGCAGATCGAAGGGGAGTCCTGTTATTTTTTTATTTTTTATTTTTGAGAAACGGGAATCCTGTTATTGTTATTAATATTATAGACTAGTTAAAAACCATTGCGTTACACATATTTAATCATAGACTTAAAACAGATAATTTTTTTGACAGTATTTGATTGGAATAGAGTTGTTTGGGTCATGAAACGGTTCACCTGGAGAAAAAGGGAATGAACATCCATTTGCAGCTAGATATCATTTTTGCCACAACTTATCTGTAGAGTAGACCCTTTCAATGAATTAATGGGAAAAATTCGTGATAATGTAATCGCAAAGATTTATAGAATTGCCAATATGCTACCAAAAAAAGAAATAGAAATGACAATAACTTCATGGAAAAGGACTACTTCAAATAGCAACTTTGTGCCATCCTCATTAGTTTATTCATATCTTGTTCGTCATCCTTTGCGTTCGATCTAAACTGAGAAATTCATCCTTACCAAGCAAGGACAAGTCAACCTCGACGACTATGAAGGCATGGCATGCACCTCACCTAAGGACAAGGACTGCATCTTTATAAATCAAGCAAGAAGTACTGCACGGGCTTTTACACCACAAAGTAACAAACTGATCTCTTTTAGTTTGCTGTAGTTATTTTTATCCAATTTCTTTCCATTAATTGCAAAAAGAAAGACATGACTGAGGCCCTAGTGGGAGGAGCAATTCTGAATGCAACCCTTCGCGGGTTGTTTCAAAGATTGGCATCTCGAGAGGTTCTGGACTTCATCCGGGGAAGAAAAGTCTCTGATACACTGCTAAAGAAGTTGGAGACGTCTTGTCTTGCCCTTAACGCAGTGCTCAATGATGCAGAGGAAAAAGAAATCACTAACCCAGCTGTGAAAAAGTGGCTTGATGAGCTCAAAGATGATGTCTATGATGCAGAGGACCTTTTGGATGAGATTGCTACTAAAGTTTTGCAGTGACAGTTGGAAGCTAAGAGTAAGGTACATAATTTTATCTCTATTTCATTTAATTGGACTGGGATGAAACTAGAATCAAACATAGAAAAAGTCCTCGATAGGCTGGAATCTCTAGTTACACAAACAAATGTTATAGGCCTGAGAACAGGTGTTGAAGGGAAATCTTCCCAAAGAGTTCCCACAACTTCTGTACTAAAAGAAACTAGAATTTATGGTAGGGATGATGATAAAGAGCCAATAGTCAACTTGTTAATCTCAAATGATGCAAAAACCAATGACCACCCCTGTGTGATTCACATAGTGGGCATGGGTGGGATTGGCAAGACCACCCTTGCTCGACTTATCTACAATGATCAAAGAATCACTAAACATTTTCGCCTTAGATATTGGGTTTGTGTTTCTGAAGAATTTGATGTGCTTAAGATCACAAAATTAATTCTTGAGGCTGTCACTTTACAAATATGTGACACTACAGACTTTAATATGATTCAAACTACATTGAAGGAGAGTTTGATAGGAAAAAAGTTTTTACTAGTTCTTACAGGTCATTCAGCACATGGACAGCTGCTCTTGGATTTGCTCAATGAGGTTGCTGCCATACGAGCTGAGCTTGCTGCCACTAGAGGTGCCTCTCCACCAGCTCCACCCATGGTTCAGCCATGATTGCCCTTTGGCAATACATTACAAAAAGGGGGAGTGCATAGTGATAGGGGGAGATAACTTTTTTTTTGGTATGGGGAGTTCTTTTATGGAGATGTATATTTTTTTTTTTGATGTATGTATTTTATTTCTTTTATTTTAGTTCTTGTTTCACAAACTTTGATACATTATGATTATATTGTGATGTTTATACATTATATGATGGTTATTCTTTATAATATATGTCTTTTATTTTATATTTTGTGAAATCAAGAATTTCTATTTTGGTTTACTTGTATATTCCACACATGCACTTATGCTTTGTTTAGTGTTTCAGGAATTTACAAGTTGATTCATTCGAAGCTGCTGTCTACACCTGCAATTGATAGGTATGTATGTTTTTAGACCCCTGTAAAATAGATTGTTTAACCTAATTAATTAACCAAGTGAATACTTAGATATATTATTCAGATCTAGGTTAAAACAAAACAATCATATCATGTAAAGTAGCGGAAAATTAAATAACACAACGATATAAAGACCTAGGAAAACCAAATTGGTAAAAAACCTGGGGAGGATTTAATCTAGTTATCCTCAAGGTAAAATAGATCCACTATGAAAGAATTGAAGTTTGTACAATAGAACTTAGACTACTAACATCCTATTGCTACCTCGAGTAGAAAACTTACTGTCAAGACCCCATGATAGCTTCGAGTCCACGGACTACTTCTTACCTTGGCCTTTGCAACACAAGCACCCACACTTGTGATAAAAAACACAAACTCTCCTGTTTGTGACTCCAATACCACTCTTGAAAGTTTAGATTATCAGCACCTTTGATGACTAGAGAAGGCAGCAACTTCTACAACATCGGATCTTGAGATTCTTCAAGGAATAACACCGGTAGAAGATATGAGAGAGCTTTTTGGGTACAAAACCCTAGATACAAAAGAGGCACACTCTTCTCTCTCTGAAAAGCCTTATAAAAACATGTTTAGGGTTTCATTTATATACTAGTAATGTTTTACTTGAAACCCGATACGTTTAAGTAGAGTTTGGGCTGAAATAGAATTCTACAGATACATGTTTCGATCGATCAAGCCTGTCTTTCGATTGATCAAGCTTGTCTTTCGATTGATCGAACCGGGCAATTCTGAATTCTTCTTTCTACAGCTTGCTTGTTCTTGGATCTTGACTTGAATCACCTTGAGCATTGTCTAATAATACCTATAAACTCTAAGATCTATATCTAGACAAGTTTGTGTTCACGATTTGCCAATTTTTCTAAATTTTTAGAACCTAACAATCTCTCTCTTTGACAATTCGTGACAAAACTTACATACAAAATGAAATGCTTAAATACAAGAACAACCCAACACAATAAAATGCCCAAATACAACAAAAATTCTAATCTAAGACTCCTAACCTAGAAGTTACAAGAAGAGGTAGAAGGTCTTGATCAGAATGTACCTGTCTTTCTTGAAACACTCAAAAGAACACATTACCGCATTTGTGGAAAGAAAGACATATAAACAATAATATGAAACACAATATAAAAACAAAAGTAAATTCTAACTCTCCCCCTAAGTTAGATACATCAAAAAGTTTTTATATTTTCCCCCTTTCAAAAACAATTTTATCTCTCCCTAAACGAAACATTTTAAAAACTTTTTTAAACAGGATTCCCACATTTCATCTATTTCTCCCCATTTTTGTCACGTAATGACAAAGACAACTCAAACAAAGAGTAAACAGAAAACATACGCAACAAAAGTTAAGAGAAAATGGAGAATCAAGGAAACAAATGAATCTAGTTCTATAAAGAATAGAGGCAACTCCCCCTATGAAGAGCAACAACTCCCTCTAAGAACAACAAAGGTTAAAAAAAAAACTTTTCTCCCCCTATAAAAATAGGAAAAACAAAACAAGTTTTGGAAAAAAACAGTTTTGGAGAAAATTTAGGAGGTGGGGAAAATAAAGACGCACAAACCATACTTAAAAACTAAGTTGAGAATACACATGAGGAAAAATATTCTCTCTTTCAATAGATGTAAACTTGACACTACGTGGCCCATAAATAGATGGTGTTTGAACTTAAATCAAGTAGAGAAAATATTTGCACATTGATTATCTATCATATCTCTTAAGAAAAATATTTTCTGCAGTTCACACATAAAAATAGCATATACTAAAAAGTACATAACTCAAAAATTAATCAATCAATTTTTAGATCAAGTTGAGTACCCAATTTAGCAAAGTGTATGCATGTTATGTGTGAAAACAATGAGAGATATGACTGCAAAATTGCAAGATGGATACAAAAAACAATGCAATACATGTGAATCCTAACACATAAATGATGCATGAAAAAGAATTTTGGTCAAGAACTTAAAAACTGAAAATTTTCCAGTTTTAATCGATCGAGTTAGGCAGATTCAAATCAAAATTTTAATCGCAATTTCGATCAGTCGAGAAACAATTTTGATTGATCGAAAACCTGGAAAACTTAAATCTTTGTAAAACAGAGTAATTTTATGCAGAAACTCCTCAAATCACAGTATTTCATGAATGAAATGCATGAGTATGAGTTTAAAAGTTTTTCAAAAACACTTGAATTCAACCCAAATCTTCCAAAAACAAGTTTTTCCAACCAATTTGTCCTCAAAACTCAAACATCAAACACATTTTGCATTAAAATCAAGGAACATATAATCTTGGATGGCCAAAACAAATTCACACACACTATCATGTACTAAGTTTAGCAAAGAATAACTTGTGCAGTGTGTGCAACTAGTAATAGTTTGAGATATATGTGAGGTGATATGTAGATAGTAAACAATCACAATGTCTACAAAATTCATCACATAAGTTTGAAAGTGACTATCACCTAAAGATTTACATCATATAACTCTCACATCTCCTAGAAAACAAGCTTTCAATCATGTAATTTTTTTTTTTTTTTTTTTTGCCTCACAATGTACACACTAATTTTATTTATTTGTGTCATTTTTATTATGGCCCAATAATGTACACACCAATTTTATTATTAATCCGAGGCTACATGTTATGTTCTTTTTGTGCATGTGCTACACTTTCTCGAGCACAAAATCTTATGATATGCACTAAGGTGTTCATGATTGGCTAGTAAACAGTGATGAGATTGTTATTTATACCTTTCTCATTAAGTTCAAGTCCTAACAGTCAAAAGCATGTGATTTCAAAATCAAGATCATGTGATAAAAAACTATAAACAATTCCCACACAACATACACTACATAACTAAAACTAGCAAAGTGCAGTAAGATAAGCTCATCCAAGCTAAACAAGGTACACAAGCATGTTATGTAAAAATAATAGGCCAACCTTGATTACAAATCCACGATATGTAATACAAAACACAAAAATCTTTTTGGTTTTAAAAAATTTTTATGACCAAAAACAAAAAGCACACGTTATGCTAAATGAACAGTGCAAAGCTATGCATGATAGTGCTTAACTAAGCTATAGAGGGTACACAGACAAAAAATATCAATTTCTTAATTAACCTACGAGTACATGTACAAACTGGTACATACTCATACAAAATCATAAATAGCTTAGCACTTATATAACACATACTATTCAAGTTTCTCTACAATGTCAAGCATGTTCTAAATTAAGAGAGAGATATTATAACTCATGTAACTCTCAAAACAAATAAAACTAGATACAAAATAAAATATTTTTGTCTTTTTGAAAATTTTAGTGTTTTTGGACTTTTTAAAAAAAAAAAATAAAAAACAACCTAAAAAACAAAACAACAAAAAAAAAAAAAAAAAAAAAACAAAACAAAACATGTCCATAAACAATTGAAAGAATTAAATCAAGGGCAAGTAAACAACACTCACCTTAGAGAATCTTTTCTCACCAATATAGCACAAGTCTTTGGTTTTGTAGGTGAAAATCCACGTGAAGCAAAGTGTATTTGAGGGAGTACACCAATCTTCTAAGAAAGACTGAAATCTTGCAAATTCCTTTCACAAGCCTCAAAAAGATCAACTGAAACAATAGTGTCCTTTTTGTTCAAAATATCACAATCAAAAACAGTAAGACACTTAAAATTATCCATGATAATAGGGATCAAAGATCAACTCTAGGTATAATAACCTAAATTAAGAGCTAACCCGCTCTGATACCACTTGTACGTTTTTAGACCCATGTAAAATAGATTGTTTAACCTAATTAATTAACCAAGTGAATACTTAAGTTTATTATTCAGATCTTGGTTAAAACAAAACAATCATATCATGTAAAGCAACGGAAAATTAAATAACACAACAATATGATGACCTAGGAAAACCAAATCGGTAAAAAACTTGGGGAGGATTTAACCTAGCTATCCTCAAGGTAAAACAGATCCACTATAAAAGAATTGAAGTTTGTACAATAGAATTTAGACCATTAACATCCGATTGCTACCTTGAGTAGAATACTTACTACCAAAACCCCATGATAGCTTCGATTCCACTAACTACTTCTTTCCTTGGCCTTTGCAACACAAGCACCCACACTTGTGATAAAAAAAACACAACTCTCATGTTTGTGACTCCAAGACTACTCTTGAAAGTTTAGATCATTAGCACCTTTGATGACTAGAGAAGGCAACAACTTCTACAACATCGGATCTTGAGATTCTTTAAGGAATAATACTGGTAGAAGATATGAGAGAAGTTTTTGGGTACAAAACCCTAGATACAAAAGAGGCACACTCTTCTCTCTTTGAAAATCCTTATAAAAACATGTTTAAGGTTTTCTTTATATACTAGTAGTGTTTTACTTGAAACCCAATACGTTTAAGTAGAGTTTGGGCTGAAATAAAATTCTGCAGATACGTGTTTTGATCGGTCGAGCTTGTCTTTTGATTGATCGAACCAGGAAGTTCTGAATTCTTCTTTCTACAGCTTGCTTGTTCTTGGATCTTGACTTGAATCACCTTGAGCATTGTCTAATAATACCTATAGACTCTAGGATCTATATATAGACAATTTTGTGTTCACAATTTGCCAATTATTCTAAACTTTTAGAACCTAACAATGTAGTAGTTAGTTTGAATTGTATTTAGGGCAACAATGTGTAATTGGGCTGTTTTCACTTTGAGCATTTTATTTACTTGTAATGAGTTTTGTCATGGATTGCCAAAGGTGGAGTTTGTTAGGTTCTAAGAGTTTAGGAGCTAAAAGTATTAGAACAACATCTTGTATTGTGTTGACAAACTATGATCAAAACTATGAGTCTAAATTTAGGCATACTCAAAGTTTATTTAAGTGTAAGTTTGAATCGAGTAATTGCAGAAATTTATTGTGCAAATCTGCAAGGCTTGATCGATCGAGAATTAGGTTCGATCGATTGAAAATCGCAGATCCAGAAATTCTGCAGAAATTTCAAACATAACCCAAGCCCACGAAACATGTGGGGTTAAGTGTTTTACTCCAAGTGTAAAAGGAAAAACCCTAGCCACACTTTAGTAGTCTCTGAATAGTTGTGTGTTTGCTCTATTGTGAGATTTGAGAGGTGTTTACCTTTGAACACACGGAAAGCTCTACCAAGATCAAGATTTACAATCAAGATTTGGTGGTGATTCAGTTGCTGCATAAAGAACTTTTAAAGAACAACAAAACCTTTGAGTGGAGTCCCAAAGCTACAAGTAGGAGAACTTGTGATTGCAGCAGATTCATGAAAGAAGTAGTTCATGGACTTGGAGCTAGAACGTGGTTGTGGTAGTAAGTTTTCTACTCGAGGTAGCAATAGAATGTTAGTGGTCCAAGTCTTATTGTAAAACTTCAATTCTTTTATAATGGATCAGTTTTTACCTTAATGATAGCTAGGTTAAATCATCCTCAGGTTTTTTTTACTGATTTAGTTTTCTTGGGTGATCAGTTCTTTGTGTTCTTTATTCTTCCGCTTTATGAATGTTTTACTCATGAATGTTTAACCTTGATTTGAATAAGTGAATTGTTAATCAACTTGACTTAGTAAAGTAAGTTAAACATATTGTGTTAAGGGGTCTAAAAACTAACAAAAACAACATTGCTTTCTTCTACCTAACTAATAAAACTTTGTGCTATTTCTTTTGATATCATTTTTTTTTATAAAAAATTTCATGCATTTTTTATTACTACTCCAACTCAATTTTTTTTTTTTTTTTTTTTCTGAAACTCATCCAATAACTATTCTCGTGCATCGCACGAGTTAGTAACTAATTTTTCATAAAGTAAAATCATTCTATCTAACTAACTTGCATAATATAATTTCAACTATAATATAGTAATTACAAGTATTGATTTTTTATGGGTAAAATTTTATCATAATTTTTATTATATATATAAAAATTGAGTTAGTTAAATAGCTCTTAATTTTATTATTTCATAAGACCTCCAAAAGATTATTTTTAAAAAAAGACCTCCAAAAGATGGTAAGGGTAAAGCAGACACCGTGTTTTACTTCCCCCCCCCCCCCCCCCAAAAAAAAAAACTAATGAGAAAGCAAGAATAGATAAGCCAACAGACTCAAAAGATAGGAAAGTAGACAAAACACTGTTTTTAACCTTTTTCCACCAACTTGCATCAATAGCAAATGAAACACTTTCCTCTGCATCGAAAGCAAACAATGGCAAAGTGTTTCTCTCCATTATTGAAGCTTAAAGCAATGGCCCGGCATATATGCCTGGTACAGGATATTCCACCTCCTTGTTATGATAGTTGTATATGAAAGCAACTGTATATGAAAGTTGCAGTCTTTCATCAGCTTTTTTTCAAAAGAAACAAACATTTCTCTCCTCGACTAAAGCTGAAATTAAATTGAGTGGGTCAGACATACCCGAATCCTATAGATGACAAATGGAGTTTAAATTTTCTGTCTCATTCTAACTACTTCACTTTATGCTCAACAAATAACAATTTGTCACATATATATTTATTTAAATAAATCCTTATTTTATGTTTGCAAATTATTTTAGTTACCTAAATTAGATAAATAAAGAAAATGGTAAATTGCAAAATACACTCTTAAAGTTTAAGGGTGTTTAAATTTTACACTATAAAGTTTTTTTTTTTTTTTTTTGTGGTAAACATAAAGTTTCAAATTTTGGATTTTACATCTTGATATTTTATACTTTTTGAATTGTTAGCCCCCCATCCATTTGTTGCTTATGTGTTTGTTAAGTGACACATCAACTAGCCACATATATTTCATTGGTCCAATGAAAATATGACACGTCATCTTAATTATTTCATATAAATTAAATAAATATTAAAATTTATGGAAAATAAAAAAATTTTGTTCTTAAATTTTAAAAATTGCATAAACATAAATATTTTTTAAAAAAAAATTCACAGAATAACAGATCTAAAACACACAAAAATGAAAAATATACAAACTCCCATCATACAAATAAACTATTTCAAATCCACAAAACTTCAAAACACTAAAAAAAAAAAAAAAAAAAACTTTAGGACATGTTTGGTAACTATTTTTTCCCTTATTTTCTATTTCCAAAAACAATTTTCTATTTTTAAGACTAAAAAACTTGTTTGGCAATTCAAAATTAGCAGAAAACAAAAACTGTTATTAAAACTCAATTTGTGAAGGAAATTGAAAACATGCAAAAAACTGTTTTCAGTTTTTAGTTTTCAAAGATCAATAGAAACACCTGTCTAATTTAATGAATCTATCTCATTTAATAAGTTAGCAATAGAGTTCAAATCCTAGTAACAACATATTTTAGTATTTTTCTCCCCTTAAAAAACTGTTTTTTTTTTTTTTTTTTAATTTTAACTAACCAAACATATTTTTGATTTCAAAAATACAAGAATTTTTTTTTCTTTATACTCCCAAAACAAGTTTTTGAAAATTGAAAACAAAAACTGTTACCAAACGTAACCTTAATCTTTCATTATATTTTCTGTTCTCTCACTCGCACTCTATTTCCTCTCCCTCTCATATTCTGCCCCTCTCAAAATTGGCTCAAACCTGAATCGAAGTGGGTTATTCTTTTCAATCTAGACGGTCTCATATTCGAGTGATTTCTTCAACTAGGTATTTTTGTGGGTAGTTTCAGATCGAAGAAGGGTTTGGTTTGGTGGTGTTGTTTTGTTATGGGTCGGGTAGGCTTGATTTACTTTTGAAGATGGCATAGGAGCCATAGGAAAGAAAACCCAGATCGAGAGAGACCTAAAGAATGATTTGGGAATTTTTCTAATGGTAACGATGCATCTCTTGCTCAAATAGGGTGGCAATGATTCATCTCATTCTTTCTTACCCTTTCATTTTTTGGGTTTGTTAATGAAGCTGGAATATTTGGTTTTAAAATTTTTTTAACAAAATAATATCGTTCTTACCTAGCAACGCACACATTAAAAACCCATTAAAAAAAAAAAAACAAAACAAAAAAACCCTTAGCAACTAAGAAGCAGCAAAGTCAAAGGCCAAAGCTACCGCACATAACCAGCAGCAAAGCCGCCCCTAAATCAAAGGTTTGACTCCGTCCTTGAACACACCCACAAATTCATTTGTTTTTCTTAAGAAACAAATACGAAAATAAGCACAAACCCATAAAATTCATCAGCAACCTAAAATTGGTTGATTAAACTTAATTTTTTTTTAGTTTTACTATTGGTAATTTTTGTTGCTGGATTAATTTTTTTGGGCTTGTATATTTTGTTTTAAATTTTAAATCTATAAATTTTTTATAGTCTTTAAAATTAGGAAAATACTAGAGTTACAAACTTTGCCCATAATTGCTAATGTGATGAGTGGTTATTGGTAAATAAAAAAAAATAATGTAAGTGGTGGACCCAAATGCAAACCAATAAGAATTTGCTACCTTAACAGTTTGTAAAATGTTGTAAAAATTTTTGTAACTATAATAATACTCTTAAGAGAATTAATGATATTGTTAAGGGGAGTAAAGTGTAATTGTATAAAAACAAAATTGCTAAAATTAATACCCATATATATATATATATATATATATATTTAAAAAAAAAAAAAATTTGGGGCCGTCCAACAGTGGCTTCGTCCATGGTTCTAAGTGGGTACAAGTAGAGCATAAGACTTATAAATCAAGTGGTATGATTGAAGTTATGAAGATTACTCAAGCTTCAGTGCAGAAAAGACAAAAACATAAAGTCTAGATACATAGCTCGACAACTCTTGATCTATTGAGATTTAATGAATCGCAATACTTGCCTGATACCTCTCAATCTATCGAGAAATGTAGATTTCAACTATTTAGATATGTTTTTGGCCAATGATAACCAAAGCCTTCTAGGGTTTCGTGCCTAAGGTTTTCAGAGATATAAAAGACTTATTTTATAGTCGTCATCGTATAGAAAGATAGACACAGAGACATATACAGTTATGCACACTCTTGTGAAGTTGCTGCGACTTTTGTGTGCCTTAGGGTTATGTACAAAGCAGCTTTCAAATCTATAAGCGTGGATTGAAGAACTTTGCATCTAACAACAAATCTCAAGTTGCTGGTGTTAGTCACGTACTGGAAGTCATGCAAAGGGAAGAAGTTTTCTACAAGATCAAATCCAATTCGAAATTGGAGCAAAGGTTCAACTGCAGGTTGATATTTTGGGATAGGGTGGGCAGTGGTAAGATTCTTTATATTTGTAATCGCTTGTTCTTGATTAGTAGATTCTTGGGAGTGGTGATTTGAAATTCACCCGGTAAGATTTTTGGCTTATGAGGGTTTTCTCTATTTGTTAACAAATCACCATGTCAAATTTAATTTCCGTTACACTTTGGTTTAAATTGGTTTAGAGACCTAGAAGCAGCATATTTGACCACTATTCAAATCTACTGACCCTTTTTAACACTAACATTTTCTACTTGAACTTACCCTTCACGTCAAAGGAAACAGAATAACAAACTTCACTAACTTACATTATATACATAGTGTTTTGTCAAATTCATCCCATAGGTTACATTATTTAGAATAAAATACTCGTACTTGTAATTAAAATTTTTTTTTGACAAGGTCTGTAAAACTTATTTAGGATCGGTTTAAAAACGGCTTATTTTATTAAAATTAAATTTTTTTTGTTATTAAAAATACTATAAATAAAAGTAATTTTTTTTATAAACTAGATAAAAATAAAAGTTCACTAGTAAAATAATACAGTAAAATTCATAAATAATATCAGAAGATATAATTAAACACATAATTAATAACAAAAATAAATTAAGTTTTTAATTTTTATCTAAACTCACACTTAATTACTTTTGTAATTTTTATTTTTTCTCTCTTCTCTTCCTCAACGGAGCTGGGGCCTGAGTGGACCTTCCCTATCACCTATTCACACCTCCACGTTAGAGGTTTGCTGAGACAGAAGG
This sequence comes from Quercus alba, assembly GCA_036321655.1. NCBI lineage: Eukaryota > Viridiplantae > Streptophyta > Magnoliopsida > Fagales > Fagaceae > Quercus > Quercus alba. The sequence continues at coordinate 18,711,535 of CM070302.1, read as the reverse complement.
ACAAAAACACGCTCCACCGACATAACATGTAAGAAACTTATTTATCGATGTGACAATGAGACCTAACAACTATTTTGTCTTTTTCCATCCTGACAATATACACTCCACCGACAATATATATTATAGGGTGAGATTAGGCCATATATTAAGAATTTTTTAAAAAAAATTGAAAAAATTATAATAAAAAAAAGTCAGAATCTTTAGAAGACAGGACCACAGAGATTGGGGGGATTTGCAACGAAGAATGGAACCCTTTGAAAGTGGAAACTTCCAGCAATATCACACCTCTCCCTCCACGTTAAATGCTCTTTACTGACTGTTATGGTCGCATTTACAAAGAAAAGACTCTTAAACAGTACTCCTCCAGCTAGCACCACCTTTTCACACTTTCTAAGGCAGGACACAAAGGAGGAAATATCTCATCCAAAACTCTGAAATCCAACACCTGGATGGTCAAGATGTAATGGAAGAAGGTATTTAAAGAGAATTTCCCCATAGTGTTATGGTGTGACGAATCTCTCTTTTCCTGTGTCCCGCAAGATTAATTGATAATAGGACTCTCCCCCTACAAAATTCTTTGTATGGGACCCAATCCCAAATTTTGGGCTCTTACACGACTTTTTTTTTTTTTGGCTGAAAGTTACATGACTCATTTTATTTCACTTTCAAAATTATTCTAATATCGCATTTTGTCTCATATTTTAGGCTTAATTTTGGCATTGATTATTAACATGTTGGACTTATTAGCATTTTTTGTAGCCTGCTATTGCCGTCATTTCCTCCTTTGTTTTACACAGCTAGCTTCCCTCTCTTCTCTGGAGCCCAAACAAAACGAAGGGAAGCCACCATTTAAATCAAATCCGGGGGGGGGGGGGGGGGGGGGATTGAAATCACCATTAAAATACCATACTAACCGAAATAAAACCCACAAATACTAAAACAAATAAACCCGTAGAAAGTACAGACAAACCCACAGATCTTGTAGAAGAAGTAAAGAAAGAGAGAAAGAAACAAGATGAAGTTGAGAGAACAAATAGGCGAGGAAAGAAAGAAGAAGAAGCTGGAGAAAAAAAGGCGTGAAGAAGAAAGAGAAAAGAAGAGAAAGAAAGAAAGACAAAAGGAAAACAAAGAAAGAGGATGAAGCTGGAGAAAAAAAGGCGTGAAGAAGAAAGAGAAAAGAAAAAGACAGAAAAAGGAAAAAGCTAGAGAAAAAAAAGCGTAAAGAAATAAGAGAAAAAGAAAAAGGAAGAAAGAGAAAAGAGGAAAGAAGAGAAAAAAAAAATATTAATAGAAAGAAAGAGGAAGATGCTGAAGGAAAAGAGGCTCTTTCTTTGGAGCTCACGATTTTTGAGTAATGAGTATAAACTGAGATATGACTTATGAGCTATGATTTTTAGTGAGATATAGGTCCGTTTGGATTGAACTTATTGTTGCTGAAATTAAAAACTGAAAATTAAAAACACTGTAACAAATAATTTTTAAATATGTGAATAGTATCGTGGGACGCATGATCAGTGCATGAATAGTATTTTTTGTCCCTTGCACAGTGATTTTACTATTCACATGCAGAAAAAAAAAAAAAAAAAAAAAAAAAAAAGGCATGAAAATGCAGGGCTGAAACGCAACTTTCAACCCTGCCCAAACGCTCATATAATGGATCCCATGCATGTGAAAAAGAGGACTCGTGTATCGATGCATGGTATATTTTTCCGAAGCACAGGAGGTCTATTTAAGAAAAAAAAAGAAAGTGAAAAAGAAGAGCTACCGTGACTTTTGAGTGTAACAAGTCTTTCCACACAGGTGAAAAAGAGAACTCGTATTAACACATGGAATATTTTTTAAGGGAGTCAATATTATATTGGAGATTGTATTGGTTTGATCAGCAATACGATATATTTCAGATACTAATTAATATCAGTGTATTGTTTTGAGTTTACTGTTATTTTTTATATTTATAAATAAATAAATAAATATTTGTATGTATGTGTATGTATATATATATATTATAATAAATATAAAAGTTTACTATAAAACATTTCCTCAATTTAGAACTAATTATTCATGGTTTTAGACTTTAATATTAATTAAAAGAAAAAAAATAGAATATAAAAAACAAAAAGTTTAAAAGTTACCATTGCATACTAAGAAAACAAATAATACTAATAAGTTAATGCAAATAAGTTACCATTTTATCCTAACAAAAATTCAAAAATTACAAAACTTAAAAAAAAAAAAAAAAAAAATTCTTTACCGGTCGGTACGCCCAGTACCTACTGGTATTGTTCGAAATTGGTCGGTATGGCTGGTACGCCCGATATTTAAATCGGTACGAAACATTGATGTTTCGATACTGGTATACATATTGGTACGGTACGTATGACCGATACCGATACAGTATTGACTATCTTGATATTTGTCGGGAGAACGAGATCTGAATAAGAAAAAGAAAGGAGAGGAAGAAGAGCTAGCGGTGACCCTTAAAAAAAAAAAGAGCTAGCGGTGACTTTTGTGTGACAAGTCTTGTTATCTCACTAGTGAGTATGCTCAAAAGAGATGACCTTGAAAGCTTATCAATGAAAAAGACAATTATGGAAACATTCCTTTGCATTTGGCCTCCAAGGAAAGGCATCCTAAGGTAGTGAGCATTTTAACATGGGACAAAAGAGTAAGCTTGTAGTCGTTGAATAATGTAGGCAAGACAGCTCTCGATGTTGCTGGGGACTATAGTATTATGGGGCTTCCCTCATTTCGAGAGGTATGTTAATGTGATCCTTATTCTTCATACAATTACAAATCATTTGACCCTTGATCTAAACCCATTTTCTAGTAGCAAATTTTGTTTTAGACACATTATACAATTATTACAGGGATTTTTCCTGTCCCAACTATTGTCTAGTGCTAGAATTAAACCAAACAACGTTCATTAAATAGAGTCTAAAATCACATTTAGGATCTATTTTGCTAAAATTAAAAATTTTTTGTTGAAAGTATTGTAGATGAATGTAAAAGTTAGCAAAAATAGTACAATAAGACCCATAAATAGTACCAAAAAGTGTAATAGGATCCATGAAAAATAGTAAAAATAAACTAAATAATAAAATAAGTTAACAAAAATAATTTTTGCAAAACGGACACTTAACCCCTATTTAAAAAAAAGAAAGAAAGTGAGAAGAAGAGCTAGCACTAACTTTTTAGTGTGACAAGTCTTGTTAATGGGTCTCACTAATTGTGTGTCTCCTTTTTCACATGGGAGTACACTCCACACAAGTGAAAAAGAGGACTCGCATTGACGCATGGTATAATTTTCCGGACTAGGGAGGTCTATTTAAGAAAAAGAAAGACAGAAAGGAACAAGAGCAAGCTGGGACTTTTGAGTGTAACAGGTCTTATTATTGGGTCTCACTAGTTGTGTTTTATTACTAAATTGTCATTTAACTCATTAATCAAGAATCAAAATGCGCCATAAGTTTTTTTCAATTCATACTACTCAATTTTTTTTTTTTTTTTTTTAGTGGTTAAAACTCATTCTCAATATATATTTTAAGTAATAAAAGGTGAGATTAAAGTAATGAAAATCAAACCAAACAAATGTTATATTGGTGGGGCTCACGATTTTTGAGTAATGAATAAAAACGGAGATAGGAGGGATGATTTCTAGTAAACCACACCCACTAATTGTCTCCTTTTTCACATGGAGTGGGCTCCACACAAGTGAAAAAGAGGACTCATGCATTGCTCCCGGAGGTCTATTTAGGCAGGGATTCTAGCGTGGAACCACCCTATTCAGTCGTATAGAAAACTGTAATTCACTAGCTAGAGCTTCTTTACTTCTGAAAATCATTAATGGCAAGTAAAATCTCCAGCACCCCCGATGAGATCCCACAGAGAAAGGTGCCAATGGACGATGTCACCATTGATGCTGGAATGAAGAAAGATCTCCCGGAGGTTCATGTAGCTAAAAAGCCATCGGTGATGCCAGTGCCCAAATTTTACCTTCCTCCGAAACCAGTGGGGTACATGGCACAAAACGGTAGGCGCGCTGGGTTGCAAATGTCCGATTCTTTTGATGATGATGATGAATTTGATGATGAATTTGATGATGATTATTCCGATGATGATGAGTTCTTCACAGCTACAAACATGAATCCAGAATTGTTCAAGGCTTTAAAAGGTGGTAACGTTGCTTTCATAGAAAAAGCTCGAGATATGGAATCTTGTCACCTCTTCGACACAAGCCCCAAGTTAAATACAATCCTTCATGTTGCAGCAAGCTCGGGCCATGAGAAGGTTGTAAAAGTGATTCTCGAGACCAAAGGGTGCCAACAACTTGTCATGAGAAAGAACTCCGCTGGTGACCTTGCTCTGCATGTTGCTGCAAGTGCTGGGCATCTTCCTATAGTTAAACTTCTGCTTTCAGCATCATACCAGCATCTGGAGGAATCTCAATGTAGTTTCGAACCACTGAAGGAGCAAAACAAGAGAGGGAATACTCCACTGCACTTGGCCTTGATAAACAAGTACCAAGAGGTGACCTTCAAAACCAAGTACAATGAGGTGGCCAGATTCTTGGTTGAGACAGAACCAGTGGTGACCTGTTCTTCGATAAATAAGGAAAACAAGTCTCCTCTATATATGGCGGCCGAAGCAGGAGATGTTGAACTTTTGGAGATCATGTTGAATAAATTCCCTTGCCTGCAAAATGTGGCTGGCAAATCGATTGTGCACCCTACCATTTCTTGTGCCTTTACTACAAAGAACATAGGTAATTTTCTTCTTCACTAACACTACTTTTTTGTTTATTCTGTTTTTTTAGGATGAGAGATTCAAACCCAAATTTATTTTTATTTTTATGAATAGAGCCTAAAGGCTTTTAGCAAACAATATATGGTAAAACCTGCATGTTATATTTATGCCAAGTAGTTAAATGTAAATGTCATATTTGGTACCTTATTATTAACATAATTTATTTTCTTCACTAATACCAAAATTTCAATTCACTCAATTCAATTATATTCTTCTTATTATTTGTGTACCAGGTATCCTAGATACTGTTTTGAGAAAAATGCCACATCTCATCACGAATCAAGATATTACAGGGATGACTCCCCTTTCCCATGCGGCATCAATAGGATTCCTTGACGGGGTTCAGTGCTTATTAGAAAAAGCATCAGACTGCGGATATAAAATGGACCTGAATGGCTTTTTTCCAATTCACACAGCTTCCAAAAAAGGACATATCGAGGTAATTGAATTTTTTCTAAAACAATATCCGGATATGAGTGAGTTGCTCAACCAAAACGGTCAGAACATTTTGCATGTAGCTGCTGTGAGTGGGAAAGCCAAAGCGGTAGCTTATATGCTCAAAAGAGATAACCTTGAAATGCTTATCAATGAAAAAGACAATTATGGAAACACTCCTTTGCATTTGGCCTCCAAGGAAAGGCATCCTAAGGTAGTGAGCATTTTAACATGGGACAAAAGAGTAAGCTTGAAGTCGTTAAATAATGTAGGCAGGACAGCTCTTGACGTTGCTGGTGACTATAGTACTGTGGAGTTTCCCTCATTTCGAGAGGTACGTGATCCTTATTCTTTATACAATTGCAAACCATGTGACCCTTGATCTAAACCCCTTTTAGACAAATTATACAATTATTACAGGGATTTTTCCTGTCCCAACTATTGTCTTGTGCTAGAATTAAACCAAACAACGTTCATTAATGTCTTTCTCTTTCTCTTTTTTTTTTTTTTTAATTGTGTGTGTGTGTCACATGGTGGTGCCATGCTAGGACCGAGAGGGGCCACGGCCCCCACAAAGTTTTTGAAAAAAAAATTAGAAAACATACTGATATATGAATTATGAGAATTATTTTAAAAATTTTCAAGGAATATATCTGCTTCCGCCGCCCCCCCACAACTGAAATAAATTTTCTATATATAAACCCCCCCCCCCCCCCTCCCCCCACCCAAACTCAAATAAATTTTCTATATATAAAAAAAAAAAAAATGGGGTCTAAAATTGGGGATCTGTTTATTTGGTTAAAATTTTTTTGTTGAAAGCACAGTAAATAAAAATAAAAGTTAGCTGAAATTGTACAATGATATCTATGAATAGTATCAGTGAAACCCTTAAATAGTAACAAACATAAGTTGAATAGTAAAATAAATTGGCAAAAATAATTTTTGTCAAACTGTGCATTTAGGAAGCAATGAAAATTATAAATTATATTATTATTCAGTTTATTTTTATTACTATTTATAGATCCATTGTATTTTTTGATATTAGGACTGTATTATTTTAACTAACTTTTATTTTTATCTACAATATTTTTAACAATAAATTTTCAATTTCAGTAAAATAAACGGTATCCAAATAATTCCTTAACCTTCATTTATACTATGTTACAATCTTCTTCTTTCTTTCTTTCTTTCTTTCTTTCTTTTTTTTTTTTTTAAGAAGAAACTATGTTATAGTCTGATTAACGATAAATTGATAGAAGTATATATCACTAGATTAAAATAATTGGATAAATACATAGATATTTCAACAATTATCTCAATAAATAAAAGAAACAATCATTTTCTAATTTTTCCTCCTCCGTCCTTATAAAACTTCTATGCCTTACTTTGGACTAACTGTAGAAGGAGGCTACGAACAGCAATCATCGTAACTCTACTTTTTATCCTAAAAAAATTACAATATCACGTCACTGCAAACTATTCTACCTACTTTTGATTTGCTCTCTCTTTTTTTTCCTCTTCTCTTTTCTCTTTAGCTGTTTATGATGCAGACAACTGGTCTGCATTGCTCCAATTTCCAAGATACCATGCACCACGTGTATGGTTAAAATTAAGTTTTCATCAACGAAGGTAGTGGCCAGCTATGACTTTATTTTCTTCTTTATTTCTTATTAAAATAATAAATAATTTTTTGCTGAGAAAAAAATTAATATATGAAAGTTCAATAACGTGTATAAACACCCTTGAACGTTTAGACCCCCAAATACAAAATAACCAATTCAATCTTTATGACAAACAACTAGTGTGCGGAAAATGAACATAAGCTATAAACAGAATTGGAAATCAATCTAAGCCAATTATAAATCACATCCACAGCAGAAAATAAAAGGCAAAGATAAAGGGAAGAGAGATGCAAACACAAGGACAACACACGATGTGTTATCGAAGAGGAAACCGAAGTCCTCGGCGTAAAACCTCTCCGCCGCCCTCCAAGCGGTCAATAATCCACTAGAAAATATAGTTGGGATACATGAACAGCAATAGACCCTCCAAGCCTAATCTACCCGATGTACCTAAACCCTCCAAGCTTCTTGCTCCAACGAGATTGCGTCGAACCTTTTTCTTTTCTAGCTTACCGGATTCCGCTACTAAACCATAGCATCCGCCATCCTTGGCATCTTCCAATGCTTCCCAAAACTCCAAGAACACTTAACACTCTAAATGGGTGTGGGTAGTGTTTGGATAGAAATCTCCTCTCAATAGGTATGACAATGAGAGAGGGAATGAGAAGAGACTACAAAGATTTCTCTCTAAGAATGAGTAGCTCTCTCTAATTGGGTGGGTGTTTTGAAGAAACCTCTCTTAGGGTTTTTCTTTCTGAATGGCCACACATATCTTGTGGGAATGAGGGGTATTTATACTGGTGTGAGAATGGAATACGAAGAGTCAGTTTTTCCAAAAACAGGGCTGGCTGGCGACTTGACCTCGCGACTTGACTGAGTCGCGAGTTCAAGTCGCGAGCTAACTTAATGGCCAGTCTGGATTTTTGTCGTGTAGTGCTCCAGGTGGCGTGACTGTTCAGCTCCCCTGCATGCTTTGCACGTGAGCAACTTTTGGCGGCTTGCAAGCCGCGAGCCACCCGCGAGTCCTAGCCGCGAGTCTCTGCTTCACTGCACTGTCTTGAGCATTTCTTCACACTCTCTCACACACTACCCTTACATGATTCCCACCTAAATACAAGGTTTCTAAGTGCTGTATTACAAGCAAATTTGTCATGGAATAAAGCCAACACATGGTTAATTAAATTCAACCTTACAATATATTATATTATACTGCATAACATTATAATGTATATATAAAAAACTAATATTATTAAACTATAATACATCATATAATATAGAAAAATAATAGTATAGCGTTATTTTTTGGCTAAGCAAATAATTGATCGTTATTTTAAAAAAAATGTAATTGATTATTTGATTAAATTTTTTCATATACATTAAGATTTGAATAATTATTTGTCGACTTTCTAACAAATCTTTAATCTATTAGTATTTTTTATGAATTAATGATTTTTTATCTTAATAATTATATTTAATGAGTTATATAATTTAATTTAAAAACTAGATTTATGGAAAGTTAAAAACTATTAATTCTTTTTTTAAGAAGAAAAACTATTAACTCATTGTTCTAAAGAAAAGAAGAGAATAATCTAAAAGCAATATACCTTTAGGTTATAATATTGAAACTTCAACTTCTAATGAGCCTTTCCAAATCTCCAAGGATTGAACTCAAAAAAATTATTTTGAATCGATAAATAGTGAGTGTACTTTAACTTGTGTATTAAATATATTTACAATATTGTTTTAGAATATTATACATAATAGGGATATACTTAAAATATGTACTAAAAAAAAAAAAACTCATTCGTATCTAGCCCTTAAAAGTCAAATTCCTAACTCTGCAAATTCCTAACTCCGCCACGTAAACATTTGGTATTGGAGAAAATATCACATGACACTGTCAAATATATACAATTACCTCTCAAATTTGAGAGACCTATATGCTGTCCCACATATCATATATGCTGCTGTTCTCGTAAATTATCCTTTCTAGTATTTACAATCTGGACTACATTATACTTGAGAGAGAGAGAGAGAGAGACAGACAGAGAAAGAGAAGTGCTATTCATTCCAAGAAATGAACAGTATGATCATAACAAAAAGTTTCTTGTTCACCATGTAGCAATTGACACGGCAAGCCTTGAGATATGCCGGCGCCCCACGAGCTCCTCGAAGCACTACGAGCAAGAACATGCAAATTATGATGCCTCCTTGGAAGCTACACAACAAAGACAGATACAAGGACAGAGTTGGCACTCTCTTGTTGGTTGCAACCCTCGTGGCTACTGTAACCTTTGCAGCGGCTTTCACCGTGCCCGGTGGTTACAACGGCTCTGGAGGTGTGGCAACTTTTCTAGAAAAGCAGATGTTCCAAGTGTTCGTAATTTGCAACACCATAGCTATGTATAGTGCCATTGCTGTTGTTGTCACTCTCATCTGGGCACAACTCGGTGATCTTAACTTGGTTATTGCTGCCTTTAAGTTCGCTGTGCCAATTTTTGGGTTAGCTCTAACAATGGTCTCCGTAGCATTCATGGTAGGTAATTATCTAGTATTAAGAAACCTCAACTGGCTTGCCTATCTAGTTTTAATCATTGGCTCATTCGTCCACCTTACTCTCTTGATACTATTTTCTCCACTTTGTTTTCCCAGTTCCTTACACCATCGTTTTCTTCGCTACATCCTTTACTACCCATTTTGCCTTTTGATTAAAGTTACTAGGAGTGACACTGATGATAGGAAAGAAGAATAATCTCCTTTACGTATGTTATATGTAGTTTGCCATTGTGTATGCCTTTGGCAATGCATTCCAAAAAGGGGGAGTTGGTGTTTTATGGGGGTTGAAGGTTTTAGGGGTAGAACTTCTATGTTGTTGTTGTTGTTTTTTTTTTTGTCTAGTCTTGATACGCTATGCTTTCATTTGTTTTGAGCTGTGTTGTAACTCTATATTTGGTATCAGACTTATTATGTTATGTTCATTTGCTTTACTGCTTAAATGATTCTATCTTTATATTATTGCATTGTGATACAATTATCATCTCCAATCACCCTTTGAAATTTCATGGTTGCCTTTGCTTCTTGCCTAGTATGATTGCACAAATTTATTATCCCAGCTGCATCCATATTAAGGCACATAGCAAACAAAAGCAAACATACAAACACATAATCTTCCATGTAGTTGTTTAATTTCCCTAAACAAATGCCAAGTTAATGTTAGAGTCTCAAATTCAATTAGTAAACACTATGATATACACCTAATTTTAGACCTATTCTAAAATTAGACACGCCACCAATTCTACCAATACATGTAACTCTGCATAACTCATGTTTGTGTCTATAACTCACAACTTTCCTGACCCTAAAACCCATCCCAACAATTTTTTTTAAAACAATCACCGCCCTAAAAAATTTTCTATTATTAACAAAAATTTTCCATAATTTCTATCTAAAAGAAGCTTCCACCATTACCATGTACTAGTGTGTAACCCTATGCATATACATGGATACATTTAAAAATAATCACAATTACATATATATAATTTAGAATCTAATTACATCTAGACTCTTCTGTTTTTGTATTCAATAATTTACTTGCCACAAAAATTAAAATATTAGATGGAACATATGCGCAAAATTGAATTCCAATTAAAATTCAATTTAGAATCTAATTGAATTTAGACTCTTTAATTTTTGCACTTAATAATTGACTTGAAACACAAATTTAAAAATTAGATGAGATACGTGCCACAAAATTAGACTCCGATTTAGAATTTAATTGGATTTTCTCTTAGTTTTAACTATTAATATATATAAATATATATATATATATATATATATGACTTATAAACTTGAATTGTTTTAGTTATATAAAAAAAAGCTTATATATATATAAAATCATTCAAAAATTATATTTTTTATGGTTTACTTATATTGGACTCCTCATTTTTTACACTAAATTAACTCATTTGACACAAAAATTTAAAAACTTAGATTAGATGGGACACATGGCACAAAATTAAATTTTAATTGAAATCCAATTTTTATATTGAATTAACTCACTTGGCACAAAAATTTAAAAATTTAGATTAGATGAGACACATGCCATAAAATTAGACTCTAATTTAATTCAAATTTGAAATCTAATTGGATTTTCTCTCAGTTTTATCAATTATTAAATATATAGATTTCCAAATAAGTTCTAATGCAACTTGTAGGCTTACTAATCAACAATTAGCTTGTAAGTATTGAAAATAACAAAATCTGCCTATATCATTGAATTCTTTCAACCTAGCAACTATGATAACACATAAATAGTAAGAAATCCTACCTAATTACGCTGCTATTTGAGGGAGTACAGATAGTCATAGATCTTGTGTGACTTCCATGGAGAACTTCTTTGCTAGAGTGCTAGCATTCTTCAAAATGGACTTCCAAATTCTTAGATGCGTCTATAACATGAACGTTACTTTAAATAGGTGAGTGAACAAAGCATCATAAACAATATTATTATGAGTAAGGCTCTTCATTTTTCTTACATTAGAACAAAATATGACACATCAAAGAAGTTTTGAGGCTTTGAACAAAGTTAAGCATTTACACACCTTCCTTTCATTAGAATTGTACAAAATAGATTTGGACTTATACATAACAAAGAAGGTACCACATGATCTATTGCTAATGCTAAGATCCTTACATGTGCTCTCTCTTTGTCATTATGCTAATTTGACAGAGTTACCTAAGTCAATTGGAGATTTTAAACATCTACGCCATCTAGATGTCTCTTGCACTAAAATTGAGAGGTTGCCCAACTCTATATGCAAGTTGTGTAATTTACTGACATTGAATCTATCAGGATGTAAATTTCTCGTTATGTTTCCAACACATATGCAAAAGCTCATTAATTTGCGTCATCTTGATATTATTGGAACCAATATAAAAAGGATGCCAATACAAATAAGCAAATTAAAATGTCTTCGGACTTTGACTAAATTTGTTGTCAACAAGAATATTGGATTCCAAATTGGAGAGTTAGGGAAGCTTCCAAATCTCAGAAGAGCCATTTTGATAGCAAAGCTTCAAGATGTGATAAACCCAACAGATGCTTTGTATGCAAAGTTGAAGGCTAAGAGACAGCTTAAGGACCTAACACTGGAGTGGGATGCCGATGATATATTTCTCATAGTGAAAGGGACGTACTCAACAATCTCCAACCTCATACAAACTTGAAAAGGCTTGTTATCAACGACTACAGTGGCACAAGCTTTTCTAATTGGGTAGGAGATTATTCATTTTCAAATGTTAAAGTTGTTCATCTAAACTCTTGCAGATTTTGCCTCAATTTGCCGTCACTTGGGCAACTCCCCTCTCTTCAAAACCTCAGCATTGTTGGGTTTGATGAAGTTGTTAAAGTCGGTCCTGATTTCTATGGTGGCAGTTCTTCCACAATAACACCATTTCAATCACTGAAAATATTGAATTTTGAGAGAATGTTAAAGTGGGAGGAATGGTTTTCTTATGAAGGAGGAGCTTTCCCGCGTCTTCAAGAGCTTCGTCTTGAGGATTGTCCCAAACTAAGCAGAAGCCTGCCCAATCACCTTCCTTCTTTAACCACACTTTGGATTCTTAAATGTTTAAAGCTTGGGACTTCTCTCCCAAGGGCTCCTGCCATTCGTGATTTGCGTGTAACCCATTATAATGACATGCTGTTGCAAATGAATGTATTGCCACCTACATTGCACATGCTCAGAATGGGCGGATAAGAGTCTCTGCCAAACCAAATGCTGTCTGGCAACAATTGTCTCTTGATCTTAAAAGTGGTAGTCTACTCACTACACTAAAAAAGCTTAGTCTCTTGAATTGTAGGGAATTACAATTTCCGACGTACCCATGCTACTCTTCCCTTGAGTCATTGTACATATCCTGTAGCTGTAATACCCTCAAGTCATTTCCTTTACACATCTTCCCAAAGCTTCGTGTTCTTCGAATCGAGACTTGTGGCAAAATGGAGTCCCTTTCAGTTTTGGAGGGACATCACCTAATTGATCTGATGTCCTTGAAAATTGAGAATTGTCCTAATTTTGTAGCATTTCCCAGTGGAGGATTACCAGCCCCCAATCTCATACGGTTACTAGTCAATAAATGCCAGCGTCTCAATTCCATGCCTACAAACATGCACAGGCTTCTCCCATCTCTTCAATATTTGGAAATCAAAAATTGTCCACAACTTAAGTCTTTTCCAAAAGGTGGTCTGCCATCCAATCTAGTTCTTTTCAGAATTGATGTTTCGGAAAAACTCTTTGCCACTAGGATGGACTGGGGATTGAAAAGATTGCACTCTTTTACCACATTTTGATATTATCCAATCTTGCTAGTGATTTCCGGGCTGTGGAGTCCTTTCCGGAGGAGAATTTGCTACCCACAAGTCTTACCACTCTTTTCATTGGCGGATTTCAAAATTTGAGATCAATGGACAACAAGGGACTTCAACACCTTACCTCTCTTCAACAATTGTGGATCGTAAACTGTCCCGAGCTAAAGCACATGCCAAAAGTGGGGTTGCCTGTCTCTATTTATTACCTACGGATCTATTCATGTCCTTCTTTCAGTAAACAATGCAAAGAGAAGAAGGGTAAAGAGTGGCGCAAAATTGCTCACATCCCCTTCATTCACATTGATGACGATGTTGTTATTTATTTATTTTTTTTTTTTTTTGAGAAACCAAACCCAGGCACCAAATAATATATTGACAGTTTTTAGACCCCTTAAACAATTGATTAAACCTAGTTAATTAGCCAAGTTGTTACTTAGTCAGATTAATAAGTCTAGGTTATCACAATAATAAAGATCAAATCATGCAAAGCAGCGGAAAATAAATAACACATGATATGATCACCCAGGAAACCAAACCGGTAAAAACCTGGGGAGGATTTGACCTAGCTATCCTCAAGGTAAACTTGAATCCACTATCAGAAAGAATCGAAGTTCATACAAAAGGACTTACAAGCACTCCCGCTCGACTTCCTAATGCTACCAACCAGTAGAACTTACTGACACGACCACGTGCAAGCTCCGAATCCACGGACTCCTTTCTTTGGATTCCCACCAGCTACAAGCACCCTCGCTTGTGTATTCTTTAAGCTTTAATGGCAGCAACTGTTTTGATCATCAAGGTTTAGAGAATGTCTCTTCCTTGAAAACCCTAAGTTTGTGTAAAGGAAAACTCCTCTAGATCTCACAAGAGATTTACACAAACCGCAATATGAGCAACACTAAAACGTGGCTAGGGTTTGCCTTTTATACTTAGGACAAATAAGAAACCCTAAAAACGTTTTAAACACATTGTGCTGAGTTGGACGAATCTGCAGAAAAGCAATCTGTCCGACGTTCGATCGGTCGAGCCTAAACTTCGATCGATCGAGCCAGGCCGAAAGTCACACTGCTTTCTGCTTTACACTCGATTCCAACTTTACATTGACATACAACTTTGAGCTAACTTTAAACACTTCTAAACACATTGTTTTGATTATGGTTTGCCAACAGTACAAATTAGAGTTCTAAATACATAAAGTTCTAAACTTTAGAACCTAACAAATATAAAAACAGGAAGTTACAGAACATCCCTTAAAGCAAGGGGTGCTAGATCATCAGGGAGAGAGTCCAACCAGACCTGTAACTCGTTACCTGATTTAGATCGTCTAGCAAGGAAATGAGCAATAGAGTTGCTTACACGCTTAACATGGGTAAATGAACAAACCCGAAAATCAGAAGCTAGGACAAGAGAGTCCTGTACAACATGTCCATATTCAGGCTGATGCACCTCTTTGGCCAGCAAAGCTTTAATAATTTGCTCTGCATCTCCTTTGAAAACAGTATCCTTTAAGTTTAGCTCCTTAGCAAAGACCATGGCTCTTCGACAGGCTAAAGCTTCAACTATAGCTACTGAAGTTGGAATTGGAATTCGCTCTTATAACTATGACGATTTTGTTATAAGAGCCAAAAGTAGTGTAGACCAAATCTAACCCCATTTGACGATCAGGTATTTGTTCTGCTTGACCAGCTAAGTTTTAGTCTTGACTCTTCATGCTACTTATGTTTCTTTTAAATTTTAAATTTAGAGACAAATACATTTTTGACAAATAATAAAGAAACTTCTATTATTATTCGAATTTAATTACTAATACTGATAGTTAAAACAATATTTAATTTCAACATGAGATTTAACATTTGGTTGCTGTGCCTATTCCCTTTCTTTTTACGGATGTCTACAAGTCCTTTTAATTAATCGTATAATATAATGTCATGAGAAAAAAATATTAGAAACTATGAATTTTATATTTCTTACAAAATCATCCAAGTGCAAATGTTGTTGTCAAAATTCTTCACAAGAAAAAGTTGAAGCATTTAAGAAACAAAAGGGAGAATTTTTTTTAAGGCTTTTAATGCTTTGGTCCTACTTTAGAATGTATCTCCTGTTTTCATTTTTTCATAATTCTTTCTGTTTATCTAAACACACAGGATTTATATATTCACGTGGGGAAGGATACATTTACAATCTCATATTCCCCAGTCTAAATTCAACTTACATCATGCTACAAACTGCCTGTGGGTGCAGAATTGCCGGTCTCTTTTACATTTTGTAATTGACAGTAGATTTGAAGCCTCTCCAGACAGCTCAAGAGGCTCAGCATGTCACAGCTCCTTCTGTCCATTTTTTCCTCACCAGTATGAGCAGCCCAACTCCCGTTTTTACCATCAAGATTATTAAACTTACAAGACAATGGTTCAGAGGCACAGGGAGAGAAAGCTGGCAGCTGGCCCAAGATTGCTCAGGAGCTTAAGGCCAATTTGACGCTCTCTCATGTCAAGACCAGCAAGTACTAAAACATTTTCTCAAACCAAGGGTGCTCTGTGGTTGTCAGGTTTGTTCAATTGATTTACGTTTCTTGGTATAAAGTATAGACTTTGGGACCTCCAATCATGGACTATTTTTAAATCTTTGTGAACTCTTGTATAGGTGTACTTAGACACAACTTGTTTGAGGTTTCTAAAAAAAGTATATAAATCAATGTTGAGGGAGTTATTATATGAGCAAAAATGTCTAGACAAAGACACAACTGTGAATTCCATTCTCAACTCAACAGTTACATTAAGGTACCTTTTCTACCCGATTTGCTTACTCTCATTTGATTTTTCTGCTTCTCTTCTTTTAATTGTTTCTTTTGCGAGGTGTAGATAAACATATCTAAAGAAAGTGTTAACACTGATAAATAAATAAAAATACACACACACACACATTTTTCGATCTTTGTATACTCAATCGTTCTCAGCAATTTCACAAGTAGATAAATTTGCAGAAGTAAAGAACTCCTCAGGCTTTTTTTTTTTGGGGGGGAGGGGGTGTGAGGGCATTCTTCTACTAAGTCACTCCAGTATTAGATTCTTGTGATTGCTGCAGAATTTCTTAAAGTCGGTCTTTTTTCCTTTTTACGTAAATTCTAGCTGGCAAGTTCTTTGGTTTTGACACTTCAGTTAAGGAGGCTCAAAAAGATATCAATGCAGCCCATGTTGAATTGGAAAGCATTGAGAATGGGAGTTGTCAAGTTGATGGGCACTACAGTGGTAAACTTTATTCTTTTTAATAGCTATTGAAATTTGTTAGTTGATCTGAAATTGTGCTTAATTTTCTAGTGAAATGAGCTTTCATTGAAAAGAGAGCTAAAGATTTTCCTTTGTAATGAACATCGAACCTTCATGGCTAAAAGGGAAACTATTTAGGATTTAACTTTATTCTTTTTCGTTGATTCATGATAGCTAAGCATGGGGATGAGCTTCATAGTTTAGGAGAAGTTTCTTTGTCCCCCCTCACAACCAAAAAAAAATCCAGTATTTGAACTCTTTTCTTACTCGTTATGCGCTATATTTAATTTGCTACTGTTTCTTTGATTTACTATTAATTGATAAGACAAATCTTAGCATCTGAGTAAAAATGTATGTTTGCATTGGTCATTTTGTGAAATAGAAATTCTAAATTCTAAATCTTTTTCCTGCTAATCTGTGCCAATTTCAATCCCCCCTTTCCTTTTCCTATTTAGGTCTTTTAGATTTAATTTCTTTCACTTTTTTCTGTGGTCTTCTTTAACTCGGCATTCTCAAATGGTTATAGTAATGCAGGACAAGGGCTTCTTTCTGAAAGCATGGGCACCAGCAACCAGTAGGATGCTTCTGAAAATAAGTTACTCCAGGATGTGGGTGTATGGATATCTAAAAAGATTAAGGTATGGATTAGTGTTAATTTTTTTCCCCATGCCTTGCAAATTGCAATTGTGAGCATATCAGCTTTGATTTAGTGCCCGTTTGGTTCAGCATTTGAAGCCCAAAAAGCACTTTTTCAAAAAAGCTCAAACAAGTTTTGCGTTTGGTAAGCTCAAAACGCAACTTTTATAAAAAAGTTGCGTTTTGAACTTTTAGAAAATACTGAGGGAAAACGCGGAATAGCTTATGGACCCTCAGGGGTCCATAAATGAAAACGCGCTCTGCGCGTTTTGTGTTATTACCGTTGCAATATTGAAAATACCGAAATACCCATCACCAATAAACTTTGCCCTTTTCTCTTCTCCGCTCCTCTGTTACAGACCAACACCGGTCAAGAAAGTATCAACCAAATACAAACAGAGCACCACCCAACAATCACCGGTCTACCACCACAACCCATTTCAACATTTGATAATCCAAACACAAAATCAACAAAATCAAACCAATTTTACACAATTTTACAAAGGAACCCAATAATGAAATCATAACCAAAAAAAAAAAAAAGAACCGAGCTGACCCATTTCCGCTGCATGTCGTTGGCAGTGAGGAAGAGATCAAGCAACGGTGGAGAGGAAGACAGGCAGCGGTGAAGGCAGAGATCAAGCACTGATCTGACCCATTCCTCCCTTTTGGATTTCCCCTCTATCTTCGTTTGATGAGAATCTTGCAGACGAAGAGCTAAGGAAAAAAAAAAAAAAAAAAAGAGGAAGAATCATGCAGACGAAGAGCTAAGAAAAAAAAAAAAAAAAAAAAAAAAAAGAGGAAGAATCATGCAGACGAAGAGCTAAGGAAAAAAAAAAAAAAAAAAAAAGAGGAAGAATCATGCAGACGAAGAGCTAAGGAAAAAAAAAAAAAAAAAAAAAGAGGAAGAATCATACAGACGAAGAGCTAAGGAAAAAAAAAAAAAAAAAAAAGAGGAAGAAGGAGAGCTCTCTGGGACGTTCTGGAACTTGGAGAAGTGATGTGGAAAAAGAAAGGAAAGAAGGAAATAAAGGTAAAGAGTGGGTACGTGTGTGGACTGAAAAAAAGAGGGAAAAAAAAAAAAAGAAAAAAAAGAAGAAAATGCGGTAAGTGAGTGGAGGAGAAAAAAAATGAAAAAGTATGAAATATTATCACAATATTTTCACAATAAATATTAAGTTGTAGGTTATTATTAGCTAACACTTGTGAGAAAAAATAATTTTTTTAGAAAGAGAAAAAAATAATTTTAATAGTACGTTCAAATTAAAATTAGTATCAATTTTTATCACAATATTTTTACAATATTTTCACAATAAATCTTAAGTGGTAGGTTATTATTAGCTAATATTGGAAAGAGGAATAATTTTTTTAGAAAGAGAAAAATTGATTTAAGTATGATGAAGTAATTGATTTAAGTATGAAACAAACTCACATAAAAAAAAAAAAAAGTATGAAATAAATTCCCTTATATATACATTGTCCTTTTTGGTCATTTATCCCTCAAAAAGCCATTTTTATAAGTGCTAGCCAAACACTCAGCTTTTTCATTATGCACTTTTTAACAGTTTTTACCAAACACTCAGCTTTTTGAAACTCCACTTTTTCATTATGCACTTTTACAAAACTCCACTTTTTCATTATGCACTTTTTCAAAAAGCTGAACCAAACTCACCCTTAGAAATGAAACAACTCGAAGAGTCTTATTAGTGCAGTGACTTCTAACTTAAGGCTTTGCCAATATCCTTCAATTGTCTTTTGGACATGATGCCAAAGAGAGATTTGTAAAGTAAATTCAACTGATTAAGGTGCCCCTTTTCAGTTCGACAAATAGTTAAGCTATTGGCACTACAACATGGTGAATTGGGTGTAACTTCCATTGATTTGATTATAAGAAATAATGTGGGGGTTTATACTTTCTTTTTTGCATTTTCAGAGAAATGCTGTTAATTTCCAGTAACTAGATTGCAAACATAGATAGTTCTTCCATATTAATCATAGGTTTTTGTTGCTAGAATCACTTCACGAAATAGTCGAAATGGAAGAAGATGGCTATAAATCTTAAATATATAGGTTGGTTGATTGAAATAACATCTTCATGTTTTTTTGTCTCTTCTTGGATATGTCCTTCGATCTGAAGGGAAATAATAGGACATTGTTTGCTTGTAGATCCCACATAAATGATCGGTGCTGTTCTGAGCAATGCATCTGATAATGTGTACTACACCCTCTTTGCACAGTGCCATTCATGGTGCAATGGCAGGATAAATAGGCTTGACAGTTGGCCCTGTTAATGAAGACATGCTTACATACCATTCCATGTAAGTTTCTATGTTTGGAAAGAAATTTCGTATCTTCCTTTCATCATTTTGAGCTGTCTCTGTGGTCTATATGTATGTGTAGCCCTACTGCATGGATGCAATTTTGAAATTATGCTTGCTACATGATTCGTCTTCACAACGCCCAATTTAACAAAATTCCAGTTTATGATGTCATGTTAATTGCACTGATTTAATAAACCTGTAATAAAATATCCGGCCAAAATTTCCCCTCTTTAAATATAACTTGAGGGAACTTGTAACTTATCAAAAAAAAAAAAACAGTGGATTAAGTGAGTGATGTGCTCTTTCAACTGAAGCTAGATCATTATCAGTTTTATTACTTGCAAGTAGCAACTACAGCTGAAACTTTTTTTTTTCTTTTAACTCGTGGACTAGTTTGTTCAAGTGACAAACTTTCCGTGCAGCAGGTGATTGAGACACAGAAGAAGGTTCAAGGTTTTGATAACTGAGAGGATGTGGACAAGGCTTACTAACTTCAACCAATCAGACAATCGGCCATATTGATGTCAACAGGGAAAAAAACAAAAAGCCACCCCAACAACGGGTAAGCATAGAGATCCGAAAGATGTCAATGAAGACAAGAGAGGAAGAACCAAAGATCTTGTTACCATTAGTAAATGGGAACAACCATTCAGAAGCCACGATGGATAAGCAGAGTGACTAGCAGCACAATCCAATTTGAGCAACTGCTAATTTGAAGTTATCTATGTCATTGATTGATGGTATCTCTTTTATTTTTATTTTTGCTGCATGTGGATATACAAAAGTGTCACCAATTGAACCCTATACCCAGTTGTGATTCATATGGTTTTAGCGTGAAATTACCCTACCACAGATGGGGCTAAGGATGCTAGTTAAGTTTACACAATACTTTCATATACATCCACTGTACATTATTCTGAACAATGGTTATGACATTATTATCCGAAGAATATATAAGAAACTTCGGAGCATTTTATAGGCAATAAAAACATTATATTTGTACATAAAATTATACACGTGTCTGCAGCAAGACGCTTCTCCAATATATTATAGACCATTTAGCTAGTTTCTAATAATTTCTTAAATCAAGCTAGGTTGCACCATTGCCTCACATTGACACCGCCAAATAATACCATGTTTAAATCCCATTTCCAACCAAAACTTAAAACCAAAATCATGATAAGAGAACAAACGCTAGGTTCACTCAAATCAATGTAATCAAAAGAAGAAAGTGGATTCTGCGAATCACTAATAGCATGAGACTAGAACATTGCAATTGCAACGAGGAGCATTTGAAAACTACAATTTGATAAGGGTGGAGGTGTCAGAGGACATGACAAAGAGATTATTTAATTTAATTACTTTCTCAACGTCGAAGGATATAACCTGAAACATTGCAAAAAAAAAAAGCAAAGAGATTCGTATATAGTAGATATATTGCATGAGCACGTATCTATATATTACTAAAAGCTGAAGCGTAGCATTTAATGTTGCTACGCTCCCATTGAGCCACGTCAATAACCATGCCATTATCAATTTTTTTCCAATTTTTTTATACAATTTTTTAACATTTAAAGTGAATTAAAAACTCTATTATATTACAATCAAAATATCATATTTAATTTATCTTATTTTTAATTATTCTTATTTATTATTAAATTTTCAATTCCATTTTATCTTTTCATATCCCCACTACTCTCTACCTTAACTTTCTTCAACCTTTCTCATTCCATTTCAACTTTTCATATCCCCACTACTCTCAATATTAATATTATTCTATCTTTTTATCTTCCTTTATTTTTGACTCTTCTTATTCTTATCCTCATGCTATAAAATTGTCATTCTCCCTCTTATTCCATGCATAATTTCTATTTTTCCACACACAAAAGCCTCTCTCTCTCTCTCTCTCTCTCTCTCTCTATATATATATATATATATTTTCCTTCAATTTTTGGTATATATATATTTTTTTCAATTTTTGTGTAATAGGTTGACCATCAAAACATACTGATGCAGTATTGAAAGCTCTACCAAATGCATCACAAAAATCAGTTTTAGACTACTAGAAGTCAGCTATTTTTATTATTAATTAAAGATGACCTTACGAATGTTATTATAAACTTTACAACGCAAATAAATAAATCGTTAAATTCACTTAATTAAATCATATAATCAACAATTAAATAAAATCATACAAAATTTAAACTTGAAACTAATCAAACTCTAATCTAGAAAATCATATTTATTATCAAAACTAAAAGGAAAACGTTCTTCAGTAATAATAGAAATATATAAGAAATAAAGATGAAAATTTTCAAAATCTTTTTTTTTTTTTGACATTTCATTTAACATTATTTATAAATAATAAAATATAATTAAAAAAAGTCCTTAAATGCTTATATTCTTCACACACCATGACTTTTAAAATCTAATGAAAGGTTCTAAGAATTTAAGTCTCATTTAATGCCTCTATTATGAAAATCAACAGCCAGTAAAATATGATAATAGTAAGAAACGTTATAAATGAGAACATGAAAAAACTAATTAGCCACTATTATTATGGAATAGATGTCTTTTTTTTATGCATCTAAGAAAATGAAATGTCTAGGGTTTACTTATTAAGGTATATGTAAAGATTCACGTTAAAAAATATGTAAAGGTTTTTTGAAAAAAAAAAGTAGATGTAAGGTTTTTATTAACTTAAAAGACAATGAAAAACCAATTTTTAATTACTACAACTGTCGCTACTCTATAAATCACACACAACACTATATTCAATATCATAAACAACATAGTTAGGCCCTTTTGGATATACACCACCATATTCAACTTATAAATTACAACCCAAATCAATCATACAATTATGCAATCAAAGCATGAACATGTAACATGTATTACCTTCTGAATTATTGCTTGGAATTTTCACAATTATTGAAAGAGAATCTCCAAATTTAATTTTTAGAAAACATCAAGACAAGGTGAATTTTATTCTTTTTAACTTCCATAGAAAAAAAATATTACGCACATTATTTCAACCCTTATGGAAAAGAAGGTTTACATGTAGCATGCAAAACGTATTTAATTGACTTAGGGAAGTAAAAATTAGTCAACCAACTATGGTAGAATTAAGGTTTCAAATTTTAAATAAAACAATAATAAAAAAAAATATTTTGTGATAAATATGATTATGAAATGCATTACTTTTCATTAAATTAGTTCAAATTACAAATTAATAATAATAATAATAATGAGATCACCATAAAAAATAATCACGCGTAACGCGCGGGTCTACGACTAGTGTTAATAAAAGAAGTCCAAAGAGCACTGCTTACAGAAATACTAGCATATATCATCTCAGCTCTGCTTTCTCCAACTCGCTGATTCAACTCATTTAATTTGGAATGGATTTAAAAAGTCGTAATTTATTTATTTTATTGATTTAATTAACATTTATGACAAATAATAAGTGTCTTTTGAAATAGTTTTAGTAGTAGTTTCTTTACTTGTTTAGTTTAAAAATAAATTAGATAAAAGTAAAATTATATGAAAATAAAATAAAATAAACCAAATTAGTTCCTTTGTTTTTTTTTTGGTTGAATGAATACAGAATACTTTTATTAGACGCAACAATCAAAGCAAAACAATGGGAATTGGGCCTTCACCTATCTTCATATATGGCTTTAACAATAGCACTAAAAAGATTTCAAATGGGTACAGGCCCAAAAATGTTACAAAAGCTTGCCCATTGTGCCCAAAGAGGGCTGCCATGTTATAATTTCTATTAACAACCTGAGCCTTCCAGCCAACAAAATAGGACTTATGATGACCCACATAAAAAAAAAAAAAATTACAATCGCCTAATCGACGAATACAATTTCATGGAAGACCACCCACCCCCCCCCCCCCCCCCTTCTCTCAAAGCAAAAAAAGAAAGACTTTGAATTTGCCTTTTTTGAGCTTTGCCTAATGCTTTGACTTAATGCAGGAAGATAGATTTCACATTATATCCCGTCGAGTCTTTTTTTTTTTAAGTGAATTTTTCTAAATTTTAATTAAAAAAGTTATTTTTGAATTCAAATTATATTAAATTGTCTACGTAGGTTTATATACATTAACGAAGAATATATCAGAAATTATTTAAACATCTAAAAAAAAAAACACTTATTCAAACCTAGTACTTTCACATTGGGCTCTTATAATTTTTTATTTAATTGTTTTTATGGAAGGGCTCTTATAATTAACATTTTACAATTTGCTTGTAAAATTAAAATTTGAAAGGGTTTTCCATTGAGATCAGTCGGAAAAAGTAGCTGGCCATGAATATATTATAGTCTTTTCCAATAAACTCTATAGCAAAAAAACTTTCCATCTAAAACTCTGCAGTCAAAACTCTACTTCTAGTGTCAATACCAAACGGACAGAGTGTGACACAAGTGTAAAAAACAAAACAAAAAAGGGTCATTTCTCGAGTCATGCAATTAACAAATGAAACCAAAAATCACACGCGTACCATGCATGACACATTTTTTATATATGAAAAGAAAATAGAGAAATAAAATGCATAATCGGTAGAATCTTGAATTTTAAAACGATTAATGATGCCCCCTATTTTTGATAGACTTACCCCCACAATGATTAGCTTCCCAGTAAGAATGAGGAAGCTCATTATGAGAGTTTTTTTTTTTTTTTTTGTGAGAAACGTTATGAGAGTTGAGTCATGACAATTAGTCAATCACCAATAATGCAACTCATATATAATATCATTCGTTAAAGTTGAATTATTGATAATGTATATTGAATAACTGACAACTTCAAAATCTAATACATGTATAAAAGGATGGTTTCACTCAGCTTAATTGCTGTGAAATATGATTAAGAATTGTGCTTATTACACACAAACTATTATGTATAGTTTTACACATATCTATGTTGAGTTTGGTAGAAGTATCTTAATTGTGTAGGTTGAATGTCTTTTACCATTGTGAACTCGCTTTTCTATAGATTAGATGGTCAAAATACATAGTGTCCATGTGTTATTATAATGATCGCAAATGAGAGTGAAAGAGGGAAGTTAACCCGGAGAACAGAGAATCTGTGAATTTTGAATATCTAGTGAAAATCCTTTTGGAATTGCATTTTTGGGAGGAAAAAAGAGAGAGACTAGACTAGACTAGACTTGAAAGGGCAAAAGAGGAGGCAAAGTAGTTGAGCATCATTTTCTTTTTGATTTTGCTATTTCTTATAACCAATCAAAGCCTATTCCTTTGTGATATAACGTGAAGGCCGGTCCCTCCTATATATGTGATGGATGCCAACCCGTATATAGCTTATGTGTTATGGCATAGAAGGAAAAAATAGTAATAGAAGTGATTGATGAGTGTTGAATCCTACAGAACAGCGAATCACTTTCAAGCCAAAATTTAAAAAAAAAAAAATAATAATAATAATAAATCAATATTACAATTATATATTAGATATCAGAACATGTTCAAGCCCAGTACTTCCACAATGTTCTCTTAAAATTAGCAATTCACAATTTGGTATTGTATTTGTACGTAATTATTGCTTGTAAAATTAAAATTTGATGGGTTTGCCCTTGAGGTTTGCTGGAAAAAGTACTTATGTAGATATCATAGTGTTTTTTTGAGAGAGTTTCAACCTATAGCGTCTGCTCCTGATGATAACTCTTTATCATCAGACCAAGACACTAATCAGTTTTTAGTGTAGGCAAGGATTAAACTCCAGATCTCTTATTCGACTATCAGAGACTTTACCAGTTAAGCTAACTGGAACCCACGAAAATATTCTAGTGTTAGGTGGGACAAAGAAGAAAGTTCGTGGGACAAAAAAGAAATAAACAAAGGTATATGTAACGGTAAATGCAAGTGGGTAATAAGCTTTTTGCACATTTTGGGTCTAGAAGATGAGTTTAAATTTGACGAGGCTAAAACATAAGACCAATTTCTTACGATTCCATACAAACGGATACGGACAAACAAACCTATAGAGTGGGGCTTTTCTACTAAACGCATCATTGAATCAGATAGTGGGTATAATGATACTTTAGGTGGGAACTGAATAAAGTCATTTTCTCACTCAGGTAGTGGGTATAATGATTAGGCAGTGGGTATAATGATAAGTATTTAGAATTAGGAAAAATTATTAAGTCCATGAGAGGATTGTTGAAATGGGCTTTTTGGTCCTTCTAACCACTAAAACGTTGCTATTTATACAAATGTAACCTAGTGAGTTTTTATTTTTAATTTTTGTGCTGATTAGGATTTAACTCACACATTTGCATAAGTGGCATTATTTCGTTGATTAGGAGGACCGCTTCGACAATCCTCCCAATGGAACTAATGATTTCTCCAGAATTAAAGTGACTAGTTATTGAAGATTAAGTGTAGGTTGTAACTGAAATAAGGAATTGAACCATCTATACCATCAATTATAGTTGATGATTTATCAAACATGATGATTGCGTTTGGAAACTTCGATGTGGATTTTAAAGGCATTTCAAATATATTGATTTTAAAGGCATTTCAAATATATTGATTTTAGGAGTTATTTCAAATCCAAGCATTTTAAAGGTTTAAAATCCTTGATGGATTTGTTAAATCCAAATTATTGATCTTTTCTTAATCACCCAAATTCAAATTCAAATGCCCAAATCATATCATCCAAACACACCAGGTGGATATTGTTTTTGTTCTTAAGCTTCATCCAACTCCAAGAGAATATTCATATAAAATTATTGTGGGGTGGTTATAATATGATTTTTGCTAAGGTAAATTATGTCATTGCTCATTAAGTGGATGGGACCTACGTTTAAATCCAACCAATACTAGTCTAAAGTTAGTCATGTAGACCAGGGATTTTTTGCCGTTTAGCATGATTTAGTAACTATTTTGTTAGTTGGTATGTTTTTGAAACATTTTAGTAAACTAGCATTTTGAGTCTTAGAGGAAACTCAAGTCTTAGAGATTTGAGTTCCAAGTTGATGTGAAAGAAAAAAATCCATGTGACAAAAATTAAGCTTGCATGGCGATTCCTTTTATTCAAATTATTGGGCTAGTAGGAAAGCATTTTTACAAGGCTAAAATAAAGAAATAAACACACTTCAAGTAAAAAATACCAATATAAGAGCATCCGCAGCTGGGCATGGATATGCCAAATGTAAGATGGGTTTAGCATAAAAGCCCCAAAAACACCCAGCATTTGGACTTGTAAACATTTAGAATTGTAAAAAATTTTACAATTGTGCTACAGTAGCATCTTACTAATAAGATGCTACTGTAACATAATCATATTTCTAAAAATTATTTTTTAATTGTCTCTCTCCTCTCTCTCTCTCATTATTTCCTTTTCTTTTCTCTATCTTCCTTCTCTCTCATTCAGCTCTCCTCTCTTCAGACTTAACCCCATAGTCACCACACCATGGCCTAACCCACTGTTATCGGCCATGGCAAGCCACCACCTAGTCATTATTTCTCTTCTCCCTCTTGTTGCAGATCAGTGTGGTGGCGTAGAGATCGGCGTTTAGGGTTTGGTGTAGTGATCGGTGTTTGGGTGTGGTGTGGAGATCGGCATTGGGCGTAGAGATAGGCGTTGGGCGTGGGATGTGGAGATCGCCGTTGGGCGTGGGATGTGGAGATCAACGTTGGGCATGGAGATCGTGGGATGTGGAGATCGGCGTTTGGCGTTGGGTGTGGAGATCGGCGCAGAGATCGGTTTATGGGTTTTGTTCATTTATGGTGCGAGTTCTTCATTTATGGGTCTGATTTTGCTGGGTTTTTGTTGGTCATTTGTGGGTTTTGTTTTGGCGGTGGTGGGGTGATGGGCAGTGAAGCAGGGGTAGTTTGTTTGAGTTTTGTAGCCTTTTTGGACGGTGGAGTGGTGGTGGTTTTAGTGGAAGAGAGACAAAGGAAGAGAGTTAAAAATCAGAGAGAGGAGAGAGATGGGAGAGAATAGATATGGATTTAGGATATATTATTTTATTGGGTAGATATATTATTTTAAAGAGTAGAATAGGAAAATAAAAGTTGGGATATTGGGTATGTTATAAAATTGTACGGTATAATTGATAAAGTTGCTTTTTGGGATGCTAAAATAAGATAGGATGGGATTTCCGGCTGCGGATGCTCTAAAGTACTAGCATCAGATGTGTTAAATGCTAACTTTTTTAGCATTTAGCATACCAATGACCAAACACCCAAAAACAAGCTACAAAAGAAGTTTCAATTCACGAATTTCAAATTTTAGTTTTGTTCGCTATTTTCCTTTATTCTCTAATTTGATTCTTGATATTTATCACGTTGCAATCAAATTTGAAATGTGTTTAAAAAGTCGTAATTAAGTTATTTTCTTCATTTAATTATGATTTAAGACAAATAATAATAAGTGTTTTTTTATTTTTATTTTTTTTGGTATTTTCTTTATTTAAAAATAAATTATATAAAAGTAAAATTACATGGAAAAAAAAGAAGATAAAAAGTTATGCATTACGCAGTAAAAATGAAAATAAAAAATAAAAGCTATGCTTAATATATATATATAAAACCACATTCTTCTAAAAAAATAAACCACAAATTTTTTTATTAAAAAAAATTAAAAATTAATCAAACTAACACTAATATATAATATAATGTTTTGTACAAGCAATTATCTGAACACCTACCCATTTGCTTGGCTTGACAAAATAATAATGAGTAATAATACTTTATGATGATTTTTTTTATTAAATGCAATAAAAATATTGCTTATTATGAAATTTTATATAATTTGTCACAAAGAGAGAGAGAGGGAGGCCAAATATCATGTTGATTTTGATTTTGGTTTAGAGCTTCTTAATTTTATGTTATCTGGTGCGGGCTTCGAGTAGAACCAACCCATTCGGGTGCTAATATGCAGAGATGATTAAACGATCACCATCCATGAATGGGCCCAATTTTAAGACAAAAGGCAATGCCGACCTTATAAGCTTAGCCACTAAAAAAAGTCCCTTGCCAACTGGGTTTCAAGGGTAATGATCTACGGACTCAAGGGCAGGCAGTCCCACAATTCAAATGCCTGTATACTTTTTACTTTTCAATAATTCGTAAATGAAATTTTGGAACTTAATTTGATTTTTTTTCTCAATTGGAATCATGGTTTTGGACCATAAAAGTTTTTTTTTTTTTTTTTTCCTCTTGATTTATAAATTTTGGAAATATTGTTTCTGTGTTTTAAAAATTAGAGAAGGAAAGTATGGATTTTAACGTGACTCCGTTTTTGTTTTTTTAATTTTCTTTTTAATTTCCAATCTTGGTTTTGTTGCCTTTTGAATCCTTAAAGTGTTTGTTTCACATTATTTTAATCTTTGATTTATACTTTTTTTTTTCAATATGTATTGTTGTGTTTTAGATTATAAAGAGAAAATGTTTAGATGTTGATGTATTGTTTTTCCTTTCTATTTCGTTTAAATCCTAGTATTGTTGGGTTTTAGGTTCTGAAAGTATTTGTTAAAAACCTTATAGCTTAACTGACATCTCCATACTCTCTCATTAATGCAATTATCAAATTATTTTAAATTAAAAAAAAAATAAACGTATTTACTTCAATTTGAAATTTTATTTTCTTCAATTGATAAATTTTGTTAGAATTTTTTTTTTTTATAGGAAAATTTTGTTAGATTTGTTTTCAATGTTTTGGATATGGTTAAATATACTATTAATCTCTAAAGTTTAGTTTATTAACAATTTATTTAGTCCTTAAAATTTAAAGTGATCGCTTTTAATTCTTTTCTCATTGTATCCTATCAAGTCCATTTTTCTATTCATTAAGTTAAGTTTAAATGTCAAATTATTTCTACTTGTCTATGTAGCTTTATGTACATGAGCGGAGAATCTCTTTAAGAGATTGAAGCCCTCTACGATTGACGAATTCACCGATCTGTCTCTTTTTTGTTTTTCCGTTTGGGTTTGTTTGTTTTTCCGTTTGGGTTTTTTTTTTTTTTTTTAGCAAGTATATCTCTGTGTTGGTTTTTAAGCACCGATCTGTCTCTTTTTTGTTTTTCCATTTGGGTTTGTTTGTTTTTCCATTTGGGTTTTTTTTTTTTTTTTTTTTTTTTTTTTTTTTTTTTTTTTTCCGTTTGGGTTTGTTTGTTTTTCCATTTGGGTTTGTTTGTTTTTCCATTGAGGTCGTTGTGCACGGAGAAGAGAGAGAAAAATTGGTGCGAACGAAAATTAATAAAAAACTAAATACGCATGCTACAATGCCCGTGTAAATTTACACGGGTACTATAGCTTGTTGAAAATTTTAGATGATTATGCATGATTTTAGCTGGACTGATGTAGTGTGTTTTTTGCTTCAAAATGTGTAAAAACGGTCAAAATATATATTTTACACATTTATACACAATTATGCATAAGCTGATGTGAATGCTCTTAGTATAACAGAACTTCTATATTTGTGACTTTTCCCCTTAAGGATATAACAACTTGATTGCAACGTCGTGTGGTATAAGCTAATTTTGCACTAATAGCTTACCCCAAAACTCCACCAAAAATAACGACATTTCTTTGTCCAACTATTCTATCATTGTTAAATATTGCACTTCAATTGATATATTTACATAGATAATGTATGTTGCTATATATATATATATATATATATATATATATATATATTTATTTATTTATTTATTGGGGAATGATGCACATAGGCCAATTTATAGACCCGTAGTATTTAATCGAATCCAAATGAATAGAAATTATAACTCATTTATTCAAATAAATGAAATACCTATTATGTTATGATGAGTATTCTAAAATAAAGATTGAAACTGATTCTCAAAAAAATAAATAAATAAATAAAGATTGAAACTAACTTGTAACTCATGCATTCGCATGGACACATTTAAAAATAAAAACATTTTTTAATAATAAAAACATACATAATTAATCGAATTATTAGAAAAAAAATAAATGTAATTAGATGCATGTTAAAATTTATGCATAAGTTTAATATTATTTATGATAATTTTTATTCTAATTTTTGGTAAGATAGAATGTGTGGTGAAATTTGTTGAGAAGATATATAATTGGTTTCTTTTAATTAGATTGGACATATGGCGCAAAATTAAACACAAATTGAAATCTAATTTAGAATCTAATTGAATTTAGACTTTTCGATTTTTGCACCTAATAATTCACTTAACATAAAATTTTAAAGTTAAATGGGATACATGACAGAAAATTGGACTCCAATTTAAAATTTAATTGGACTTTCTCTAAATTTTGGCTTTAACTATATATAAAACACTAAATCTCTATTAAAATTTGAAACTCCTACCTTTCATTTATCAACAAAATCCAATACAAATAAACTGTATAATAATAAGAATTTAATAAATTATTTTTAATTAATATTAAAACGCTCCTCCCCTCAAAAAAAAAAATATATATATATATATATATATATATATACATATAGTTAAAATGCTCCAATATTGTGCCGGCATATATTATACCAAAACTTAAAAGAGTAGTCTATCGGTTAGATAGAAAGTCTTTTATAATACCTGTCGTTTATTAAATACAAGTGGATTCCATAATGCCAAAACTTAGGATAGTTTATTGGTTAGGTAACAAAACTTTTTCTTTACTTATTACTTAATGAATGTGGATGTCGTGATCAGCCAAACAGGGCGAGGAGGAGCTTCAATCATAGTATATATATAATGCCAAAAATTAGGATAGTTTATTGGTTAGGTAACAAAACTTTTTTTTTTTGAGAATGTATTAGGTAACAAAACTTTATCTTTACTTATTACTTAATGCATGTGGATGTGCTAAAAGAGTAGTCTACCTTCCGGTTAGGTGGAAAATATTTTTATTTATAATACCCTTTGTTTATTAAATACAAATGGATTCGAAAATTCCAAAACTTAGGATAGTTTATTGGTTAGGTAACAAAGCTTTTTCTTTACTTATTACTTAATGCATGTGGATGTGCTAAAAGAGTAGTCTACCTTCCGGTTAGGTGGAAAATATTTTTATTTATAATACCCTTTGTTTATTAAATGCAAGTGGATTCCAAAATTCCAAAACTTAGGATAGTTTATTGGTTAGGTAACAAAGCTTTTTCTTTACTTAATACTTAATGCATGGATGTCCTGATCAGCGAAACAGGGGGGAGGAAGAGGAAGAGGAGAAGGAGTTTCAACCATAGTGTTTATATATATATATATACTAGTCGCAAATCTATGCTACGCAAGAGAACCTACCTGTTTATGTGATAGACTAAAATAATTTTATAAAATCTTGAATTGATTATGAAACTACACTATTCCATGAATTGCTCACTTCTGACTCCAATTTGTGTTACAATTTGATAAAGAAACCATAGCTTGAATGTACAATGGCTTACAAAAAATAGAGAATTTGAAGATTCATATGCCTAGAAATTATTGAATATATATGACTACACAATAGAAAAAAAAGAAAAGAAAAAGATTGGTTACCTTCAAAAGAATAATCCAAGACCATAATTGTCGAAAATTAAAAAGTCAAAAACATTAAAGAATCAAATGATTCAAAGCCTACAAATTATAGGGGAAAAAGACTACACAATATAGAAATATAAGTGAAAGATGTGTTAACCTCAAAAGAATAATTTGTAGCTATAGTCATTAAAATTTTGCCGATAGTTTTAGATATTGCAAAAAAAAAAAATAATAATAATAATAATTCAAATGATAAAACTTTCGAAAGGCCAAAAAATTTTAATGAATATATTTGAAAATTCACTTCCTATAAATTATTGGAACAAATATATATATATATATATATATATATAACACTACACTATCGAGAAATATAAGAGAAAAATAAGTTACCTTCAAAAGAATAATCCATGGCATAGTCGTTGAAATTTACCAAACATGTTTAGATATTGCAAAAACTAAAGCAAAAATTTAGATGTTAAAACTTCCAAAAGGCCCAAAAAAAAAAAAAAAAAAAATTAAAGAATCAAAAGATTCAAAGTTTGTAAATTATTGAAACAATTTAAAATATACATGATTACTCAAAAGAGAAATATAAGAAAAAGAAAAAGAAAATACATGAATCCGAAAAGCAATAAGTTTTTATGGGTCTAAACTTTAAACAATGAAAAAAAATCTTAAATACGAATAGGCATAGGGTTTGGTGGTTCCTAAAAAACAATAACACAATTTTTTTCCCCTCACCTACTAACATGTGTTCATAGCAACATTGCAAAAACAAAAGAAAAAAAAAACATGAATAACCATAAAATAATAAACAACATAAATGCAAGGTTTGGTGCTTTAAGGTTGTATATTTATAAAGCAGACCAAGCACTAGAATTAGAAAATTCCACATGAAATAAAGAAAAAGATAAAAAGGACGTACGATGGTTGTAATACACAAGATTGTTACCTAACAAACACCCACTATAGCAAAAGAAAAAGAAAAAGGGAAAGGATGTAGATGTATTGGGTTTTTTTAATCGAAATGTGAGTCTCTTTAATAAATCACAATCCTAAAACGATTCTCTCTCATATTGTAGTCTAATTAAAAAAAAAAGAAAAGAAAAGACATACGATGGTTGTAAAACACAAAGTCGGTACCTAACAAACACCCATTATAGCAAAAGAAAAGGAAAAAGAAAAAGGGAAAGGATGTAGATGTATTGGGTTTTTTTAATACAAATGTGAGTCTCTTTAATAAATCATAATTCTAACATGAGTCTCTCTCATATTGTAGTCTAATTAAAGAAACTAAAGCCGTATGATGGTTGTAAAACACAAAGTTTTTTTTTTTTTTGAGAATCTTGTAAAACACAAAGTTGGTACCTAACAAACACCCACTATAGCAAAAGAAAAAGAAAAAGAAAAAGGGAAAGGATGTAGATGTATTGAGTTTTTTTTTTTTTTTTTTTAATCCAAATGCGAGTCTCTTTAATAAATCATGATCCTAACATGATTCTCTCTCATATTGTAGTCTAATTAAAGAAATTAAAAAATAAAATAAATTATAATGGGATGAAATTTGTGAGGCTTACAAAGCTAATGTGTTAAAATTTTAAAAGGTCAAAGACTTCGATTTTATATTGTATATAAAATATAGATAATATGCCAAAACTTAGGATGGTTTAATTGGAATCATGTGTTTGTTAGGTTTTGGACCATAAAAGTTGTTATTTGCGTTGTTGTTGTTTTATATATATATATATATATATATATATATATACCTTGATATATAAATTTTGGAAATTAATATGGTTTCTCTGTTTTTAATATTGGAAGAAAAAAAAGGTATGGATTTTAACTTGACTCTTTTTTTTTTTTAAATATTTTTTACTTCTTTTTTTTTTATAATTTTTAATCCAAATGTGAGTCTCTTTAATAAATCATAATCCTAACATGATTCTCTCTCATATTGTAGTCTAATTAAAGAAATTAAAAAATAAAATAAATTATAATGAGGTGAAATTTGTGAGGCTTACAAAGCAATTGTGTTAAAATTTTAAAAGGTCAAAGACTTCGATTTTATATTGTATATAAAATATAGATAATATGCCGAAACTTAGGATGGTTTAATTGGACTCATGTGTTTGTTAGGTTTTGGACCATAAAAGTTGTTGTTTGCGTTGTTTTTTTGTTTTATTTTTATTTTTTATATATATACCTTGATATATAAAATTTGGAAATTAATATGGTTTCTCTGTTTTTAATATTGGAAAAGAAAGTATGGATTTTACCTTGACTCTTTTTTTTTTTTTTTACTTCTTTTCTTTATAATTTTGAATCTTAGTTTTGTGGTGGGCTATGATCATGGTGGCAATGAGGGTGGGTTGTGTGGGTTGCAACGGTTTTGTGGCTATTTGTGGTAGTTAGTGAGGTGGGTTTGTGGTGGTTGGTGTGGTGGTTTTTTTTTTTTTTAATTAGAGTTGTAGTGGTTGTGGCAACATTTTTGTGGGTTTATATTTTATATTATGTTAATTGGTGTTTATATTATTTTAATAGGTAATGTGTTAAAGTAAGAAATGAGATATATTGTATATTGTTAAGTGAGATATTAAAATAAATAAAATAGTTATTTTGGGCGCTGAAAGTTAAATTTTCTAGTACCATAGATGTAAATGCTCTTAGACTATAGAGTATAAATTGCATAGAGCCAAATAAATATAAACCAATAACTCTAGAAGTACAAAAATTTCACAACTGTTGATGTGATAAATTGTTAATTAGTAGGTAAAACAATAATACAAGTAATGTTCTTAGATAAAAATCAATAAAAACCTTTCAATTCAACTATTGTAAAAATAGTTGTATGTTTGGTATTACATTCATATTGGTCTCTTAAAATTAGCATTTTGCAATTTTGGATAGTAATTGCTTGTAAATTTAAAATGTGAAAGAGATTTAGTGGAAAAAAGTAGCTCGTCATGAAGATAGTCTAGCCTTCAGCAATGCATGGTTTTTAAATAAAACTTGATCATGAACATCAAAAAAACAAATTTAGGCCTTTTATGGTTATGGCTGTCCAGATCAATTTTGCAGATTGTAACTTATATCCATATATATTAGTTTTTTTTGGTAAACCATATATATTAGTTATTACTATGGAACTTGCAGCTATTGTTCTACCTAACTTTTTAAGAAGTTTGGTAGATGGAACGGTAGATGCAAGTGATTCTTAAAAAAAAGAAGAAGAGTGCATTGATAGATAATTAATTTTACTCTCCGACAAACAGCAGAAGGTCCTTTGGCTTTTCCTATTACTCTTTTTTTTTTTCCTTGCTTCTCTCTCAAGGGCGAGTTCATTATAAGAGCAGGAAAGAAGAATACCAGTACCACCTCTAATTTGCGTTATCTTTTTTCAGTTTCATCTATTATCTATTAAACTTCCAACTCCAACTGCAAGTATGGCCGGGGTTCTAGTTTCTGCTCTCTTGGAGCAGTTGACTTCAATTGCTGTTGGGGAGGCGGAACAAGAGATAAAGTTGGTCGTGGGTGTTGACCAAGAAGTCCGGAAGCTCGAAGACAATCTCCGAATGATCCAGGCGGTGCTCGAAGATGCTGAGAAAAGACAAATGACCGAGGCAGCTGTGAAGCTTTGGTTAGGAAAGCTCAAAGACACATTCTACCTGATGGACGACGTGTTGGATGAGTGGAACACTGAATTGATCAAAGCAAGCATCCAGGAAGAGGAAAAAGAAGAAGAGAATGCTGAAAGCTCTCATGCTCGGAAGAAGATGAAGGTAAGCCTCTCTATGATCCCTTCCCCTTCATCATGGCTCCGTCCAGTTCAAAAACTTAGTATGCGTGACGACTTTGCTCGCAAAATAAAAGACCTGAGTGGAAAGTTAGATGAGCTTTTTAAAGAGAGAGTCGGTTTCGGGTTTGAGTTGAATAGGGCTACTAAAGTAGTTGAGCGACCAACAACTACCTCCCTTGTTGATGTGTCTAAAATTTGCGGTCGTGGTAAGGAAAGGGAGGAGCTAGTGAGCAACCTCTTGGGCGAGGATAGCCAAGAAGAAAAGAGCCCCCATGTCATCTCCTTAATAGGCATGGGAGGTATGGGAAAAACGACTCTTGCCCAACTAGCTTACAATAATGATGATGTGCAGGCCCATTTTGAAATGCGAATATGGGTATGTGTTTCTGATCCTTTTGATCAAATTAGGGTTGCCAAGGCAATTGTTGAATCTATTGTAGGTCAATCCCCTAACATTACCGAATTGCAAAATCTAGTAAATAGAATTTGTGATTTGATAAGAGGAAAGAAGTTTTTTCTTGTCTTAGATGATGTGTGGTCTGAAAAACCCAATGATTGGGAGCCATTCGAACTTGCACTCAGATGTGGGGCTCAAGGTAGTAGAATTTTGATCACCACACGTAAGGAGGGAGTTGCAAAGATGGTAAATAGTGCTTATACCATCAATTTGGAGGTACTGTCTAATGAAGACAGCTGGTTGATATGCAGTCAAATGGCATCTGTTGACAGAGATGATGAGCAACTAGGAAAACTTGGTCGAGAACTAGCAAATAAGTGTAAGGGCTTGCCACTAGCTGCAAAGATTCTAGGGAGTGTCATGGGCAGCCAAAGAAGTAGGCAAAAATGGAAGACTATTTTGGACAGTAATTTATGGGAATTAGAAGATTTTCAAAATGGTGTTATAGGACCATTATTATTTAGTTATAATGAATTGCCGTCAGCAATAAAACAATGCTTCTTGTATTGTGCTAACTTTCCAAAGGATTATCTCTTTTCTAGAAATGAGTTGGTCTACCAATGGATGGCACAAGGATATTCTTGCTCAGAATCTAATATGGAGGATACAGGAGAAAAGTACTTTGAAAAATTAGTTATGCGCTCCTTCTTCCAAGATTTTGTGAAAGACGACAATGATGATGATAAGATAATAAGATGCAAAATGCATGATATGGTGCATGACTTTGCCCTATCAATGACAACAAATGAATGCTTCACAATTGATGTTGACAAAGTGTTGGGGATAGATTGGAAAAGTGCTCGCCATTTGACATTAGAATTGAATGAGGAAACACAATTTCCAGTATCTATCTATAATGCAAAAAATCTACGGACTCTTTTTCTACGAACTCCTCTTCTACGAACTCCTCCTTATTTTGGAAGAATGGTCTTCTCATCTGATTTATTCCAGCATTTTACATGCCTCCGGTCATTGAATTTGAAAAATACTGCCTTTGAGAAAGTTCCAAATGAAGTGGAAAAATTAAAACATTTAAGATTGCTCAATTTATCAAATTGTTTTGAAATTACAGAATTACCTGAAACGTTGTGTAATTTATGTAATTTACAAACTTTGGATATTAGTGGTTGTAGTAGAATTATGAATTTACCGCAAGGAATGGGTAAATTAATTAAATTAAGACATCTTATTACTGATTTTGAAATCTTTCCAAAAGGGATTGGGAGATTGAGATCTCTTAGAACATTAGAGAAATTCAAAATAGGTGGTATAAACAATATTGGGGAATGTAAACTTGGAGAGTTGAAGAATCTAGTCCACCTTAAAGGGTCTCTTGAGATAGGAGGCCTGGAAAACGTAACAGATGTACAAGAGGCTGAAAATGCACAACTAAAAAATAAGATACACCTCCGTAAGTTGAGATTACAGTTTGGTTGGCGAGCTGAGAATAGAAGAGGGGAGAATGATGAATTAGTTCTTAATGCGTTGGAGCCACATCCAGAGTTGGAGAGTTTATCGATTTCTGGGTACGGGGGTACAGGGTATCCTAATTGGGTGATGTCTTTGACCATTTTGAAAAGGCTTGAGCTTCAGTGGTGCGATAAGTTAGAGCAATTGCCTCCTCTGGGGAAGCTGCGTTTCCTCGAATCATTAGAAATATGGGGTTCGGATAGTATGAAAAAGGTGGGTGTTGAATTTTTGGGAATAGAATCCAATAGGAAGAAGGATGAGGAGAAGGGATCAACATCAACATCATCACTTATCTTATTCCCTAATTTGAAATCTCTCATTTTTTATAGATTAGAAGAGTGGGAAGAATGGGATGGGATGGGAGAAAGTGGTGCTTCAGAATCAGTTTTAATTATGCCACGTCTTCAGAGTTTGGGTACTACATATTGTCCAAAGCTCAAGTCACTGCCCAACTTCCTCGAGAAAACTTCGTTAGAGGAATTGAGGGTCGATTGTCGAATTTCCAATTGGATGACGTTGGCATACAATTTATCCGGATTGAAAACACTTAGTCTCTATCTGCGTAATTACGACGTAGAGCATTTGCCCCCTTTGGGGAAGCTGCTGTTGCTCGAATCATTAGAGATATGGGGTGGTGGCGATAGAGTGAAAAAGGTGGGCGTTGAATTTTTGGGAATAGAAGAAGAATCCAACAACAAGATAGACGACGAGAAGGGATCGACATCATCATCTTCTTCTTCTTCGCCTGTCTTATTCCCTAATTTAAAGTCTCTCAAATTTGTGGATATGAAAGAGTGGGGAGAATGGGATGGGATTGGAGGAACAATGAGAGAAGAAGAAGCACAAGAAAGTGGTGTTACTATCACTATTATGCCACGTCTTCAGTCTTTGCAAATTTCCTTTTGCCCCAAGCTGAAGTCGCTGCCAGACTTCCTTCCTACAACCCCATTGAAGACACTGAAGATCGAAAGGAGTCGAATTCTCAGTGAATGTTTCAAAGCAGAGATAGGAGATCAATGGCCCAAGATTTCTCACATACCCAACATTCTGATTGGTTATACATGGGTGCGAAGAGATGGTCGTCCAATGGAAGAGATAGTCCCCCCATCCATTCAGTTAAGGTAACTTCTTTCACTTAGTCTTTTTTTTTTTTCTTCTTCTTCTCCTTTCTTTTTATATCAATTATATATTCTATTTGTCTAGGTAAATAATTCCCACCATAAAAAACAAATTTAAATTAACAACGTTCGTCGATAAATTCATCAGATTTGTGATCAAATAGTTCAATTTCATTTGCCCACTATTCACAAAATTACAAAAATGTGTTGGAGATTTATCTATTTGAAAAGAAAAAGAAAAGGGTCAGATTGAAGTTTAACTTTTTTTTTTAATTAGAATATTAACGTTATTTTACTACTGCATCTTAATTATGTTCATAATCCCTTGTTCTTCAATATGTTATCTTGTTTTGTGATTATCAGAAAAATAAAATTTTATCTTATTTTATTGTATTTTTATTTTATATGGCTTTTCTTCTTCATACCAATGACAAGGAGACTCTACTTTTTTAAAGTGTTTTCTCTGTGGTAAAATCAAACGGGAAGCATGTTTTGTGCTGGAGAAAATTTGTGCCTATGGATGCATGTTTGGAAACTTATTTTTCATTTTAAAATTGCAGTAAGGCTTGCATTTTGTATCGCATACTGACAAATGAAAGGTCAGCAAGGTATGTGATAATTTGCAACTTATGCAATCTTATATCTATTAAATTTCTAGAATAAATATTTAGCATGAGGATTTAGCTCATAATTGTTAGCTTTAATGTCGCAGGTTCAAGAGTTTGAATCCGGAGGAGTGCATGTGGTTTCTTTGTCCTTTGGATTGAAGTGTTTCATGCAAATAAAGAGGGAGAGAGTGGAATGTTAGCACTGGTATCAGAGGGAATAAGTAGATAAAAGTCTGTTGTTTGTTTGTCTGTTTATGCCATCCATAGTTGGCAATTTTGGAATGACAAAGTAAAAGGTGAAGAGTAGAAAAGTGGACCAGTCCAGAAATTCCCCAAATTCTGGAATCAAGGCCGTTCAACTTTTGGTTTAATATGGGCACTTAGATTATAGTTCTCCTACAGGTAACTTCTTGTGTTTTTTTCAGCCCCTTTTTGCTATTGTTGCATTTGCTTCTTTGTACATTTTTAACAACTATAATGTCCAACCTATCAAGGGTTTAGGTATGTTTCACTCTCAGTTAGTCCAGACATAATGCAAAAGTGTTATATGCTCCTTGGGCCTCATTCAATCTGATTTGATTTGGTGATACATGTAAATTTTTAATGGATATCATTGAGTATATTATTTTAAAAGTTTAAAAATCCTATCACATAGCACAGGGTTTTTTTTTTTTTTTTTTTTTGGGGTAAAAATCTGCATTATCAATTCAAAGATGTAGCTAAACTAGCTACCTTGCCATGTGACACATGAAAGGAAAATTAGATAATTCGCATCTTTTATCTATATGCTAATATTATGATGAAAGAGAAGGGCTCTTTAGGCTCCAAAATGATTTTGTTGATGATCAAGTTTTATAGATACAGGGTTAGATGCTTGCAAGTTATCAAGTTTTATGTCAAAATCGTATGTTTTGTTTCTTGTCTCAGAGGCTGAAGTGATTCTTTACATTGAAGAGTGCGAAGTATAAGAGGTGACCACTGGTCAAGAAGAAAAAATTACAAATACCTTGGCTTTGTTAGTTGGATAGGAAGAGTTGGATACTCTTTTATGGAGCAACATTTGTGGAAGTGAATAACATTTTCTTAATAGTCTAATACAACTTCTTTGCTGCCTCAATCTTATCCTCACTCAACAAGTTTCCTCTATGGTTATGGTTTATTTCCTTCATGATATAGGTAATTACAGAAACACTACACATAGATGTACTCTCTCTCTCTCTCTGCTCTCTCTCTCTCTCTCTCTGCTTTCGGCTGAGGCAAATTATAATTTCTTGCCTCTATTCTTTCACTTGTCATTATGCCTTTTCAACTTTCTAATAAAATCAAGAACTGTTTAATCATGCTTCATATACTCCCCCCCACCCCCACCTCCCCTTGTTTTTTTTTTTTTTTTTTTTTTTTTTTTTTTTTTTTTTTTTCTTTTTCTGAGTTTGTATTTTTCCCAACTATTACATTTTTTTTTTCAAATGGGTTGTGGTCTTATGTCAGTTCTTTCTCCTAAGCAATTAACCTTTACCTTAAAGATTGAGTAGTTTCAAAGTAGAGAATTTAGTTTTGTAAAAAGACAATTGGCCGTCATTTTTTCTGATTACAAATTTTGTGAGGAAAAGTACAATAAGAAAGGATATGTGTCCAAAATCCATTGCTTAGATATGACTAATAAAAAAAGAAAAGAAAAATCTGTTGCTAGATATGATTTTTAGTTTTTATCTTTTATTTTCATTTTTTAAGGGGTAGTAATTCTAGAAGTTTCACTAGAATTCACGTTTGGTACCACAAAATAATCTCAGTTGCAAAGCTTGACAAAATTTTCTCAGCTCATGCTTTGTGTTTCATTGTATCATTCCGTCATCTCGTTTTATTGTGCAGGGTGAACTCCAAACTATGTGTCATTTGGGAAAGCACATCTTGCACAAGAGGGAATGGTTATGCAAAAGATTTTGGCACCATGATTGGAACATCTCGAGGGGTCAGTTGCATCTGCAAAGCTGTCTGCAGAATTCAGGAGCAGAGCATGTTGCATAATGTTTGACTTTAAACTTTAAGACTTGAATTTACATAGTTGTCTTTGCCTTGGGAAACAGCTCCAACTTATATGTTTAGTAATTGTTAACTCTTGCATCTTAGCAGTTGTACTTTCGTGGAGTAGATGGGACTTGGAAAGAACTTTTGTGATATTAATATGAGGTAATGCAATTTGATTCAACACAAATATTGGTTTGTTGTACTGTGGAGGTGAAATTGGTTTATTTTAGGATCCTTGATTTTTTTAGGACTGGGTTGTGTAATATTAAGAGCCTTTTAGCTCAACATCTCATGGTGTTTCCAATGGAGACATCCAGGTTGTAACTATATATATATATATATATATATATAAAGTAATACTAAGAAGCTTCTGCAAAATGATAAGTAAAAATTAAGAGTCATCAAATAGCCCATGACCCATGGGCTGACCCAGTAGCCCGCTAGCCCACCAGGCTAATGGTTAGCCTAGCCCAGTAATATTGAAGCCTGTGGGCAGCCCAGTAGCCCAATGGGACAGGCTATGGGTTGGTTTCTTTACCCATGGGCGCCTAGTGGGCCGGCCCGTTAGCCCAGCCCAGTAACCCGACCCGTTAGTTTGACTCATTGTCCAAAATTTATAACAAAATAATTTGGGGGTTGGGTGGGGAGGGATTGAACTTTAGACATTATAAAAACTTTAAGACCACACACCTAACCACTAAATACTTTGAATGATTGTGATACAATATGCATAATAAATATATATTTTGGTATTAGTCTAGTAGCTTTGATTTTTAAAACAAAGTTACTAAGATGACTATTGTCCTACCTCTGTGCCTCTGGAAAGAAAGTCATTCTTTCCTTTGATAAATTCCAATTCTTTCCTTACAAGTTACAATTATAGAAGAAATTCCTTAAAAAAAAAAAAAAAAAAAAAAAAAAAAAAAAAAAAAAGAGCTTACCGTTGGTTGGAAGAAATTCTTTCCTTAATGAGTTGATATTTGATTCTTCATATATTTCCTTTAAGAATTGATATTTTATTCTTCAAATATTTCCTTTAAGAGTTGATATTTAATTCAATGTACTTATTTATTCTTATCAATAAAAGTTAATTAATCTTATTTTAGTACTTTTTAAAGAGGTATGTCTTAGTATTTTTTTTTTAATAGAATCTTTTTAATAGATTTAATTGTTCAATTTGATAGTTTGTAATAATATATAATTATAATTTTTTTGGTTAAATTTTTATAACCCTATTGAAAACCTGTTAAAAATGCCCATGAGTAGCATATTAAACCCACCTCACTAGTCCAGCCCGCTAAAGCCCAAATGGGCATTGCCCATGGGAAGGGCCACGGGCTAGGGTTTTTTCATCCAGCCTGGCCCGACCCAGCCCATTGACTAGTCAACAGCCCGTTAAGCCCAGCCCGTTAAGCCCAGCCCGACCCATTGACGAGGCCTAGTAAAAATTTGAAACTTGTGTAAAAGAGCACTCTTCTTTGCAGGAAACTAGAAGGCGTGCTCTCAAAGTTGTTATGGATGGACTTCCTAAAACCATTGATAAAGACATATTGGAAGTCCGGGACGCTTTGAATAATTTGTGGTGGGTTTTAGATCACATCTACCTTATCTCCTAATGAAATCATAAGTTTAAATCTCATATAATTGAAATCTGGTTGCCACTCATAATTCAGGCCACAGAAAAAGGTCCTTGCTGTTTACATACCGTAAACGAGACTCATTAAGCCCATGTTTGAAGTTGTATGCATAGAGAATGGTGTTGTGCACTACAGGTAGGCTTTGTACACATCTTTTTACTAGAAGTTCCTAGTTTTTGAATGTTCCGAAGTGATAATGATCTAAAAGATTGGCTTTTTCCAAATGCTTCATTGTAGTCTTAGCATTGTCTGATTTCTTCCTCTTATCAACCTTATTTTGAAGGTGTGTATTTTGTTTCTTTAGTAAAGTAGATAAATTTTCCCGTATGAGGACCAACTAGATTCTTGAATGAACAGTGTTTTCTACTAGATTCTTATTACTTCTTTGGTCTTTACTGCCTCAATCCCATCATGAGTTTCCTCATTAATTTTGGTTAATTTCCTTCATGATACAGATGATTACAGAATGCTGAAGATAAATGTACTTTGTAACTACTCCCTCTCCCTCCATAGCTCTCTTGTTTGATCACACATTTATTTACTAGGTACTTCCAGCTTTTCAAACAATCAAAATAGTTAAAAATGCTCCATAAATTTTCCTTTATTTCTTATATGAGTTAGTTAATTGATTTTCTTAGCAAAAAGCCATATAACTACATTATATGATTGTTTATAGTTAAGAAATAGGTACACATGAAATGAATTCTTGTTTTTATGTTCTTTGTTTTCGCTTTCGCTTTCCAACAAATTTCTTGAAAAAAGGACGTGTTCTTATGTCCACTCCTTTTAAGCAATTATGAGTTGGAACATTTTATAGTTTCTAGCAAGAGAAGAACTTGTCATAAAGAAGCAACTAGCCCTTCTATTTTTTTGTTATAAAAATTGTATAGTTGAGAAAGGGTAATGACAATGGTTTTTTAGGCCAAAAATATTGCTCGACATAATTAAAGTATCTGTAATCCTAGAAGTGAAACTAGAATGCCCCTTTAGTAACACCCAAAAAAAAAATTCTTATACATTAATTCTCTCATTCTTTCTTCTTGTTCCTTAAGCAGGTTGAGTTGGGAACTGTGATGTGTTTGGATAAAGCATCCCATGCAAGAGAGACTGGTAAATGCTCCTTTAAAAAAAAAAAAAAAATTCCTACCTTTTGTTACCATCCATAATTTCCTAATTCTGGAATGGCTTAATAAAAGGTGGACAAGAGAAGATTGGACCAAGTAAAGAAAAAAAAAATCCAAATTTGTCATCAGAATGAGCAAAAAATATAGGTATTGAAGCCATATAACTCTTACCTTTGATATGGGTACCTCAATTCTAATTTTC
Organism: Quercus alba; assembly: GCA_036321655.1. Classification (NCBI taxonomy): domain Eukaryota; kingdom Viridiplantae; phylum Streptophyta; class Magnoliopsida; order Fagales; family Fagaceae; genus Quercus; species Quercus alba. The sequence continues at coordinate 18,667,158 of CM070302.1, read as the reverse complement.
CTACAGGTAACTATTTATTCTTCTCTTTCCATGATGTTGCTGCATTTTCTTTGTGCTCCATAGTTAGTAACAATGATTTCCAACCTATTAAGGGTCGTGGAATACTTTGCCCTCATTCTGGCCAGACATCATGCAAAATGTTGCGTTCCCTTGGGCCTCAGACATTGTGAGTAAATTTATTACTACAAAGCTCTGTTATCATTTTAAAGATGCAGCAAAAACAATCTTGACTTCAAATGCTAGTGTTCTGTAGGGACCAGTCTATTTGGTGACACATAAAAAGCAACCGAGGTAATTGGCCAGCAAAATCTTTAAGTAATCTCTTATCCATATTTTTGAATGCTCGTAACCATTACATTAAAAATATATATATTGACTTTTAATCAATGTCATATGCTTGTTTCTTGTCTCAAGGCTAAAGTGTTCTGTGGCATGCATGGGAAGCAACCACCAGGTAGAAGAAGATATTACAAACATCTTGGAACAACATCCCAACTGGAAGAGTGTGGGCATGGGAGGTAACGATCGGATACTGCTTTTATGAAACCAACATTAATGGAAGTGAATAAGAGTTTCTTGTTGGCTTATTACGATTTCTTTGCTGAAGGAGATTTTTACTTTCCTTTTTTGTTTTGGTTCATTTCTTTTATGATACAGGTAATCACAGAATTCAGGAAATCTTTATGTTCTTTTTCTCCCTCCTCTTTTGGTTGAGGCAAAGTAAAATTGCTTATGACTCTTCTTGCCTTTCTGCTCCTCTCTGTCATACTGTTCTAGTGTTGATGTATCACATATTCATTTATGAGGGTTTTCAGGTTTCTAATACAATCAAGAACTAGATACTCATGTTTCATAAATTCAATTCACTTTTTTTTCTTAACTAGTTGTCAATTATTCCTATTAGATTGCCCCAAATCATTGCATTGAATAAATGCTGCATCTTCTCACCATTGATTAGAACTAAATTTCAACATGTTATCGCTATCAGAATTTTTTATGTACAAGACTAAGTAATTGTAAATAGCACTGAAACCACACCGTAACAAGAGTTCAAGGCTACCTTTCTTTTGGGCCAATGTCTGCTTGGCTACTATTAGTTGCTTAGCTTTTATCTGATTAGCATTCTGAAGCACTATAGTTCACCTTGATATCTTTTACTAATGAAAAGAAATTTCTTTAAAATTGGTCTGCAAGCCTATATTGATTACTTTCTCAATAAATTATAATGAATTGGAAGATTGTTTAGTTTCTAATCATAAAATTAAGATTAGTTGAAAAGCCAATTGGACATCAATATTTTGTATTATAAAATTTAAAGAAGAAAGGGGGCAATGAGGAATGATAAAGAGACCAAAACAATACATAGTTTGTTAGACACCATTTTGGTGGCTATGATTTTAGAATTTGCACTTGAATGCACAGTTAGTACTACAATGGCAACAACAAAAACAAGAACAATTCAAAGGCTTAGAATGCACAATTATAAATACAAAATAATTTATGTGGCAATCTTTAAAGATGATGTTTTTTTTCCGATAAGTAAGAAAGATGTTTATTAAAAAAAACTTCTTTATGCAAAGTAGCACAAAGCAAAAGAAAGATTACAAAAAAGGAAAGAAAAGCAGAAACATAAAGGAAAAACTAATTACAAAGAAAAAGAGAGCTAAGGAACAACGAGAGAGAATCACTAGATGTTATTATTTTTCTTTTATTTATAATTCATTTTGTCTTATTTATTACGCAAGGTGAACTTGAAACAATGTTCCTCATGGAAGAAAATCTTGTGCCAGAGGGAAACGTCCTGCAAAAGGTTAAATTTTTTTGTAGCACCATAATCTGGACATCACATGGCTTAGTAACCATTCAGGCCCAGGGAATATACTAAATATATATTGTTTGCCACAGATAACTTTATTATTTCATTTTCATAGTTATCATTAACTTGGCAACTCCAGTTTATATGTTCAGTGGTTATTGATCTATGCATTCCAACCAGTTGCACTTGCTTGGAGTAAATGGAACTTGAAGAGGGACTCTATGATCTACGTGGTAATGAAATTCGGGTTGGCGTGAATATTGGCTTTCTTGTTGCAGAGGTAAAATTGGATTCATTTTATGATCCCTTATTCTGAGAGGCGTGGGCTATGCAATGGAACATTAATAAGTTGCTGTGAAAATAATAATTTACAAATGTGTAACTTGCATAAAAGACTATCCTTCTCTGTAGGAAACTAAAAGGTGTGCATTCAAAGATATTGTGGCTGGACCCCCATAAAACATTGATAATGGAACTCCGGTAATCATATGCTTTGTTTAACCTGTGCATTGTGAGTCTGATCTTATCTCCTGATGCATTTAATTTAATCTCAAAATTATCTCAAGCTTGTTATTAATCCTGATTTAGTTTACAGAGTCTTTTGGTTCTGACACTCACATCGATGAGGCCTAACATGCTGTATTGATGCCCATGTTTGAAGTTGTAAGCATTGAGAAGGATTTGCACGCTGCAGTGGTGAGCTTTACCTTTATCTTATAACTAGAAGTTCCTAGCTCATGACTGTTTGTATTGATGGTCCAAAAGATTGGCTTCCAGTCTTGTGCTTTGTAGCCTTAACATACTCTGATTTCTCTCATTCGATAGGCTTACCTTGATAATTTGATTTTTGTTCCCTTGAATTCAGCATATTTTGAGAAAGGGACTTGATGGGGCATTTTGTCATATAAATTTGCAAGCAATGTTATCCTGTGTATTTGTGGCTAGAGAATTCAAGGTAGTGAGGGATATATTGAAAGCTTTTTTCATTGATCAATGTCATTTTTGTAATCCTTTTACAACCATGCACTAAATTTAAAATTATTAATTTGCTCTTACAGTCTGAGTGTCCACAAATTTTACAGTTAGCCACTTATTTGCATATACGTGAAATTGAAGGCCATTAAGTACAGGCTATGGTATTGTGTATCTCATTCAACATATAGGTAACCATTTATCCTTATTCTTCTTTATCATCTTACCTTTTTCATATTATCTAAGAACTTGAACAATAAAATCTGTAATTATAATTTCCATTTTTCTTATTATAACCAACACATTGCTCAATATCATTATACTATGTTATTTTGCGGGATTAAGAGGACTAGTTGATATCTTATTTTCCAATGGTTATGCTCAACTCCAGCCAGATTAAAATTCTTCCTTTTCTGCCATTGGGAATGGCATAATTTTCTGAATCTTGCACGTTTGGTATACTTACACCAAGTACTTGTGATTTTCTTTTGGTGTCAAATCCACTAAAATTTTCATAGCAATGATGGCCTTACATCCAATGTTGGGAAAATTTATCATGATGTTCAATATGGTTTTCAAAACATTTAATTGTGAAAGCACCTGATCGATTGTTCAATTGAGTTTACAAGTGTTTAAACATTGGAATCATTCTCATATTCTTTACGCTTTGACAAAATTTGGAGTGGAGAATTTCATCAAAATTCACTTCTGGTTCACACTTTCACAAGAATGATTTTATAGTCACATAATCCACCAATACCATAACCTACAAATCAAAGGGTGATTAAGAGGATTTACCATTATTGTGAATTAATAAAAATATGATCTTGGTATTAAAGCTGAGGCTTTTATGGAGTCGTCTAAATACCCCTTTAGTTTGGAGATTTTTGTTTATGGGCTTTGCTTACGAGTATTTTTAACAAATTTTCCTCTTCTTACATCTTTGGCTGTGCAGTCTTGAACATTTGGTGAAGCTCATTTTAAATTGGGAGTAATTAATAAGCAACGATTTACCTCAGAAAGCCATTTCTTACATTCGGGTACGAGTACAGTTGATTGATAAAGCTCTACACAGTCAAATGATAGAGCTCCAAATGGCAGAATGGAAAGTCTCTATGCTTGATTTGTAGACACAACAGTGTTGATTGATGAAGCTCCATTAACATATCATAGGCGCATCAATGTAGCATGTCATGGAGTTAAAGAAACAATATTGTGAAGCAGTGGCACACCACACACCAAGAAATTTATGACCTGTGAACTCAGTTTTTCAATTTCGAGCCTAGAATTTGCATCTAACATTTACATGTAGATCCAGATTTTTGAACCTTTTGTGTGCTGTGACTTGCGTATAGCCATGAAGCTTTTGAGAGTATGCATTTTTTTTTTCCATCATCCTCCTTTGACATGCATGTGGTGCTACTCATGGAAATTTTTTTGTAAAGTTGCTTTTCATCTGGATTGTTGGTGGTGTCCAATATGATTGTGGTTTTACTGCGGTGAACTATTTGATGTTCAGCCCCTCGTGCTATGATTGGAAATCAAGTAGGAGATCAAATGAAATTAGCTTTGGTATTTGGTGGGCGATCAATTCCAAGTAAAACTGGAACATCACAAACCTCAGATGCTATCAGCTACAATGTATGTTTTAGATGCCATCAACTACAATGCATGTTTTAGGTGCCTTATACTTGAGATTATAGAAGTGAGATTGCTATATACTTCTATCTGTAACTATCTTCTCAAAGTAATAAATCTGTGTAACATTTTCTTCTACAATAATAAGTCATTGAACAATGCTGGATATTCAAGGTGGGGTGACTTGCCAGTATTATTGAGCATAACAGTCACATTTGATATCTGTCTTGTTAACACAAAATAGTCTCGCATCGAACCTACTTTCATTATAAGAATGTCTTTTTTTTTTTTTTTTTTTTGATAGGAAATACTCGCACTTTATTGAAGAAGAAGCAAATTACAATTTGTCCTCATTACATGCATGATCTATAAAGCTAGGGCACTCCTCTAGCCATGCAACATAGTCCTCAACATGTTGGGCATGTTGGGCCAATAGGTGGGCAGGGACATTTCCCTGCCTTTTGATATGAGACACCTTCCACTGCCTAAAGTGTGATGCGTGATCCAAAAATCCTGTGAGTACGTTGACCACTGAGGAGGGAGGGGAGACAAGTCCCTGTAATGCATTGCAGACCATCAACGAATCCCCTTCGAATTCTGCTTCTCTGATCCCCACCTCCCTAGCAAAGATGGCTCCCATTTCCCATGCTTTTGCCTCTGCTTCTATTGCTCCTAATGGGAACTTCCACCTTTTGCTGAGGGCTGCAATCACATCACCTTCATCGTCCCGAATAACAACTCCAGCTCCAGCTTGCTTTCTTTTTGTGAAGACCGCACCATCGATGTTGACTTTGTAGAGTCCGTGACTTGGCGGTTGCCATGAGACCGTGGCAGAGGCTACCCTCAGATGCTCTGTTTTGGTTTCATTGGCGCTTTGATATTCCGCCACCAAGTTCATGGCATTTCTCAGGATTGTCCGCCCTGCCTTACCTTTTCCACCCATTCGGAGATCATTTCTATTCTTCCAAATGCCCCAGCAGACCGTAGTGACCTGCTCCACCAGCCCAGGCCGAAGGTGCTCAATCCTCTGCAAACTCCCAAGCACGTCAATGAACTTCCAATTTGCCGAGATTTCAAAAGGCAAAACGAATTTGCTGTTACGCCAAACTTCCTTGGCATGGTCACAAAGCCACAGTAAATGACAGATGGATTCTTCTTCTTTCCCACATAAATCACAAACCCCGTTTTCTATAATTTTCCTCTTCGCCAGATTTTGTTTCGAAGCAAGGATGTCTCGGCTTGCTTTCCAGGCAAAAAATTTGATTTTCTGAGGGATGTTTAAAGACCAAATAGTCTTCCATAACCTTCTTCTGGTTGCCCCGTTTGAGCAGTCAGCCATGGCTGTTTGCTTTTGCTCCTCTAGCGCCAATATATAAGCACTTTTGACGGAGAATTTTCCGTTCCGGTTTACAGCCCAGATTACTCTGTCCCTGTTGTTCGTTGTGCTGAGAGGAATGCCCAGAATTTCATCTCTATCCTCGGGAAGGAACCATTGTTCCACCTTGTCTCTATCCCACTCCTTTGTGTCTCTGTTTATGAGTTCACAGACCAGAGCATCTTTAGCGGAGGGCCTTTCTGGTGTAGTTACCTTGTAGGTACTCGGCCTTGGGATCCATTTATCACTCCACACCCTTATTTCAGTTCCCATTCCTACCTGCCACCTCATGCCTCTTCGAATTACTCCCTGGGCTGCCATTATGCTTCGCCATGCATACGACGGATTCCGGCCAATAGTCGCCTCCCTGAAATTACAGTGCGGGAAGTATTTGGCTTTGTAAACCCTGCTAAAAAGGGATGTGGAATTAGTTTGTAACCGCCACCCCTGTTTGGCTAAGAGAGCCAGATTGAAGCTTCGTAGGTCTCGAAAACCCAAACCACCCCGATCCTTCGGCATACACATTTTGTCCCAGCTCAGCCATGCTAGTTTCTTTTCGCTTTTAACTTGACCCCACCAAAATTGTCTGATCATTCCTGTCAACTCCTCACACAGCTTCTTAGGCAGCAAAAAACAATTCATCGTGTATGAGGGCACGGCTTGGGCCACCGCCTTTATTAGAATTTCCTTCCCAGCTTGTGTTAAAAGCTTTTCCTTCCACCCTGAGACTTTGTTGGCTACTCTTTGTTTGAGTTGGGCAAAGGTATTGTTTTTTGACCTCCCCACTAGAGATGGCAGCCCGAGGTAAGCTTCATGGGGCTTGATCACTTGGGCACCAAACATGGTTTTTACCTTCTCTTTTGTTGCATTGATTGTGTTGGGGCTGAAGTACAAGGAGGTTTTGTTACTGTTTAACTGTTACCCTGAGGAGAGTTCATAGACTTTGAGGATCCGTTGGATTTCTGTGGCTTCGTTCACTGTTGCTCTTCCAAAGATTATGCTATCGTCGGCGAAAAAGAGGTGGGACACCCTAGGACCTCGGGCAGAGGCAGCCACACCTTTTATGGCATTTTTTTGGGCGGCCTGGTGCAGAAGGGCGGAAAGGCCTTCGGCGCAGAGGAGGAAAAGGTATGGCGACAATGGGTCGCCTTGCCTTAGCCCACGGGTTGGAAGGATATGACCACACGGATTCCCATTGATTCGGACTGCATACTTCACCGAGGACACGCAGCGCATCACAATGCTAATCCATTGATCATGGAAACCAAGCTTCCGCATAATAAGTTGGAGGCAATCCCATTCGACGCGGTCGTATGCCTTGCTCATATCCAACTTGACCGCCATCTCCCCACATTTGCCTTTCCTTTTCTTGCTAATGTGCTTCATCATTTCATGAGCAACCAACACGTTGTCTGTGATGAGGCGTTCAGCCACAAAGGCGCTTTGATTCTCACCTATGATTTCCTGCAAAACCGGTTTCATCCTGTTCGCCACGACTTTGGAAGCTATTTTGTAAGCCACATTACACAATGATATTGGTCTATAATCAGTTACTCTCTCAGGATTCTTAGTTTTTGGGATAAGCACAATGTGAGTGTCATGGAATTTTGGGGGAGCAATACCATGGTTTAAGAATTCAAGTGCTGTATTAATAACAATGGACTTAACAGTGGGCCAAAAATGGTGATAAAACAGGGGAGGCATACCGTCTGGGCCCGGAGCAGTAAGGGGGTGCATTTGCTTGAGCGCCTTCTCCACTTCCCCTGCCTGGAAGTCTTGGATGAGAGAAAAGTTCATTCTCTCGGTGACCTTTGCTTGTATGGCATCTAACAGCTCTCCCGCCACATTTGGTCGTGAGGTAGTAAATAGCTGCTCAAAGTGATTCACAAAAATCTGCCCAACGAAATCCATATCATCATGCCACACGTTATTATCATCCATGATCCTGTCTATCGTGTTCCTTTGATGCCGGTTTGATGCCTTGGTATGGAAAAAGGAGGTGTTTTTGTCCCCTGCCTTCAGCCAGTTGTTCCGGCTTCTTTGGTGCCACATTTCTTCTTCAATACCAAGCCACCTGTTCAGTTCTTTTTTTATGTTATGTGTTTCTTCTAGGTCTGTGGCAGCACCCTTCAGGTTCTCAAGTGCTTGAAGTTTTCTTTGTAGCTCAGCAACTTGTTTTCCTACATGCCCAAAGCTTTGCATGTTCCAAGACTTTAGTGATGCTTGGCACTCCTCAATGCAGACTTCCAAAGGCCACTGGGAAGCCTTGCCCCGACCCCTTTCCCATGCCTCATGAACCACATCATTACATCTCTCATCCCCAAGCCACATTGATTCAAACCGCCACACCTTGGACCCCTTCCTTTGTTTTCTTGTGTGCCTAGACTCCTTGAGTACAAGAATGCAATGGTCTGAGACCGAGGTGGCCACGTGGAAGAGCCTCACATCTGGGAATGCAGCAGCCCAATTCGGTGATACCAGAGCCCTATCCAACCTTTCACGCACCCACCCCCTGCAACCCAATCTTCTGCTCCATGTAAAATCTGAGCCCATATACCCCAAGTCTCTCAGATGGCATCTATTCACCGCCTCACGAAAAATGCGCATTTGGCCCTCCGGTCTGGCACCCCCACCTTCCTTTTCTTTGGCATACATTATCTCATTGTAATCCCCCATGCAAATCCATGGCAAGTCGCTCCTCTGACTTAGATTCTCTAGCAACTTCCATGACTCCGCCCGTTTTCCTGTTTCCGGATGACCATAGAAGCCGGTGAAGCGCCATTTGTTCGTCCCCTGTTTTTCAGTTACTATTGCATCAATGTGCCTTGGGGAGTATGTCAGAATGTCAACCTGCAGCGAATTTTTCCAAAGCAATGCTAGACCGCCAGCCCGTTTTATACTGGGGACTACTAATCCTTGCTGCCTCTCTAATTTCCGTTTGATACCATCCATTTCCGATACTTCGAACTTAGTCTCCATGAGGAAGACTAGCGTGGGATCTTTCTCCAAAACCACCTTTTGGAGCGCATTAACTGTTAGGGGGTTCCCAAGCCCCCTACAGTTCCAGCTGATGGCACTCATTGCGCCCGGCGGGGCTGGATGCCAGCCTCCGCCGATCCCAAGTGTTGTGCTAGAAGTTTCCCCAGTTCTTTCACCTCCCCCTCTGTTCTTATCCGCTTCCCATTACCTTCCATGTTTTCTAGTTCTATCAACGGGGGTCGCGCTCTCCTTTTTTTTCCAACTTCTGCCAAATCAACTTCCATATTCACGTTACTACTCTTGTTCGCCCTTTGCATGTGTTTCCTTGTCCAACCCGTGCTCAACTCCTTCCCTGTAGGCCCCCTATTTTCTTTGTTTTTCTTTTGGTCGCCGCCTTTGGGCTTCTTCAGAGTTTTTATTTTTATTTCCTTTGGGGAGGCTGGCCCCAACATGAATTTCGGACCATTGGGATTCAGGCCCAGCTCTGTCGCTGGTATCATGAGTTGCGGGCCCTGAGGCCCAATTACAGTTGCTTGGCTTTGGTTTCCTATGTTTGGCCCACTTGCTTTAGCCCATTCCTCCTTTACCCGCCTACTGTCAGTTAGAGGTTGCGTGTTCTCCTCTCCAGTCAATATCATCACTTTACCAGGTTCAGAAATCAAACCTGGCACATCCCCATGAATTGCTGCGTCTATGTCTCGGATTTGCTGCTCAAAGTTCGGCGGTAGTAGGTGAACCGGGGTTTTGGGGTGGGTATTGGTTGGTGTGTCGCTAGCTTTCATCACATCAGTCCTCGTGATTCCCACCCTCTCTGTCACTTCTGAAATGACGTTGCCAGGCTGCGTCGTTTTCCACCTCGGGATGGCCTCATTGCTTCGTCGTTCCGGCGGTGTTTCAAATTCATTTCCCGCCGTGTCAGTCTCTCCATTTGTTGTTGCTGTTATGATCTGGGGTTTCTGGACTCTGTCCGGCGTTGCCCGTAACCACGGACCAAATTGCTTCTCCTCGGGTCGGAGAGTGTCTTTGCTTCGAACCTATTGCATGCAGTCCCTTTCATCGTGGTCCACTTTCCCACACAAATAGCAGTATATTGGTAGCCGCTCATATTTGAGATCCACCCATCTCAGGCCATGTTCTCCTAGGCGAACTTTCCGACCCCGGCACAGCGGCTTGGATATGTCTATGAGCACCCTTACACGCAGGCAGTTCCCCAGGCAGAAGCCTTTCGTATTTGCATCCACTTTCTCCACCTTTCCCAGTGTTGCTCCGATGCTCAGTCCGACTTCCTTGGTTTGGCACATTGTGGGCAAACCATGGATTTGAATCCAAAAAGGAGTCTTGTCAAACTTTATGTCCTTCACCGCTTCACCACACACCATTCTATGGAGTATAAGTAAATATTTATCGAAGGACCATGGGCTGAGGAGAAGTACCCTCTCCATATCATCTTTCGTTTGGAATAAGAACATTACCTTGTTCTCGCCTAAGTCACTGACCTCGAAGTTGTTCTCTGCCTTCCACACCGATTTCAACACTCTAGCTACTGCCTCCAGGTTTACTCTTCGCTTCGTGCAGAACTTCCCTATGAGGACTGGACCATCCTCTGTCAATGGTACGTTTATCTCTACCTCAGCCTCTTCTTTCATCGATAATTTTAGTCCAGCGCATCTATCTGTGATTTCGTCCATGTGTTCTTCTCGGAAAAACTGTTTCTACCGCTTACACGGAGAGAGCATTTGCCTAGCGGCAACCCTTTTGCTATAAGAAGCCCCTTCTTTCACCTCTGGGTTTTCCTAGGAAGACCTAGAGAGAAAACTTATCACTCGTGGGGGGGATCTTTTATTATAAGAATGTCTTTATTACTTCATTTAAGTTCCTACAAATGCAATTCCAGATTTGTACATAAAGATTTATGAAGGCTAACTTTTGAGCGTGTTAGGCTCTGTACCATCTATTTGTTCACTTATTAGGCAGTTTGCAATTATGGGCATGATAAAGCCACAACCATATTATATTGTTAAAAGGTCAACACGACATTATATTATAGTCCTATTCATTTTTTTGATTCCACAAACCGTAGGCTTGCTGGACCATGTTGATTACTTTACTGGACTATTTTATGATTTTTTATTTTTTATTTTAAAAGGACTATGTTAATGTTATGACTTTTATGGCATAATTTAATAGATGTGAAGGTAATGGAATTAGCCAAAGTCTAAAATTTTAAATTCTATTATACACGCATACAAACATATAATATTATATAACTTAGATTGACTCTCATATTTTGATATTCAATAACTTGTTCATAAATATACTATTATGTTTGAATTTGAATTATTTAATAGTTAAACATTAACTTAAACTTGAGCTTAACTTCTTTAATAAGTTAACAAATATACACGTTTTTTTTTTTAAGTTATAATTACATTCTCATTTCTTGAAGTTTGGAAAAATGACACTTCACTCCAAACTTGAAGGGAAAAAACATTTTTCCTTTTACATTTGTTTGTCCAAATTTTATTAAATTAATATTAAAAAATTGTGTACTAATGTGGTGCTTAAGGGTAGGTTTCCAAAATGATCCTCAATTTCAAAATTAAAAACCCTTATTTTTAAATTTTAAATTAAAGCGTAATTTAAAATATTAAGTAATAAATTTTTTTTTTTTCCTTTTTTTTCTCAACGAGTTATAGAGAAATTTGTAGTTGCAATCATTTTTTTTTCTCAATGAGTTACAGAGAGATTTGTCATTGCAAATGTTTTAGTACTTGATAAATTTTGTACTTTTATTCTAAATTTATAAAGAGATTCTTAAAGAAATTTGAAATATTTTGTTATTAATATAAATAAAAGGGAAAAATGTTAATTTCTTCAAACCTTAAGGCTCAAAGAAGGGGAGTGTTATTACTTTTTTTTTCTTTTTTTTTTCTTAAGTCACACTCAAGTTATAAACAAAGAACTTGGTTTATTTATAAACCAATCCACGAATCAGTATATTCCATCCCCCTCCCTACCCCACTCCAATTTATTTTGTTCTAACTTAGAGAAATAGAAAAGAAAATGAGTCCATGCCTCTCAATATTATTCAAAAAAATAAAACAAAGGTTTGAATTTGCTCTTTTGCTACTGTCATTGGATCAATCTATTTTTCTATACAATTTGCAATTCAATAATGTTTTTTATTTTTCCTCAAGGGAAAAACACTAAAACAAAAACATGGTAGAAACTATGAAGATCTTTAGGGACCATTAAAACAAGTACAGAATGTCAATTTTGCTAACAGATCAACAACAATATATATATATATATATATTGTTGTTGATCTGTTAGCAAAATTGACATTCTGTGTATATATATATATATATATATTTTTTTTTTTTTTTCAGTTGAGCAAAAATTTTAAACTCCATCTGATAATTTTATTGGATATTAAAAAAAAGCAAAAAAGAATGAAAAACCAAATTTAATTTTCTGTTTTCATTTATATAATAAAACAAATGTTTCTTGTTTAACTTCCTAAATTTCTTTATCCTATCCCTTCTCTAGTGATAAATGGAAGGAAATTTTTTTTTAAAAAAAAATAAATAAATAGCGATTAAATTGGTCGGCCATTAGTTTTTAGGTACAAAGGCCATCTAAAATTAACCCACCAAATTATCTAGTTCATTTTTTTATTGGCTTAACCTCTATATCTTTCTTTGCTTCTCAACTTGGAATCAGAATCTTCTCTATCTGTCTATAACCAAATTCCCACGATTTCTATGTACCAATATTTATATATTATATATCTTTTTTTTTTTTGGGTAAAATTATATATATTATATATCTCTCTCCAGCACACCTACATTCTGTACTTCATATTAATCATGACATGTAAGACAAGAGTGTGGCCAGTGTTTGTTAATACTATCATAACAACGACCCAAGATTTGTGTTCACACCCAACTGTCTTTTTCAATCAAACCTATGAAACAGGCCTAAATAGTAAATAAACAAACAAACTCTCGATAGAAACAGAAACCAAAGACAACATCAAAACGTTACTGTTCTGTTGTTCCACCCTGGTTCAATGCCTTTTGTAACGGTCTGTTTTTGGTAAACCCTCTCTCTCTCTCTCTCTCTATCTATCTAGAATCAGCATAAACTGAAAGGGGTCTTCCTTATTTTTTGTTTTTATTGGATTAAGTTTTGCTAGTTTGAAATGGGTTTTATATATGTTCTTGTTTCTTGGTATGTATAATCTATTTCTTTTGTCTATTATTAGCATAAGCTAAAATTAGTTCTTAAATTTGATGTATATATTTCTTTATTATCCTATTTGGGTCAAACCTGTTTTTAATTGTTTTTATTGGATTATTTTGGTGTTGATTGGAAATGGATGGTAGAGATGTTGTTGTTGCTGCTGGTATGCATAATCTTTTTATTTATCTGTGATTAGCATGAACTGAAATTAGTTGTGTGTAAATTTTATTTTTTGTTTTTATCCTTTTTGGGTCTAACTTGTGATTGGTTTTAAGGAATCTTTCTAATTTTGGTCCTTGAATTTAACATAAACTAGTAAGGTTTTTTACTAAATTTGATATTTCGTATTCATTAATGGTTTAGTAATATGGGTCACATGGATTTTCTTGATTTGGGTATGTGGACTAATCTGACATAGGTCTTATGGTTTTGTTTTGAGCATTTAGATGGATGATGATGAAGAAGAGGACCTGTGATCTCTGTGTTTGTGTGGGGATTCATGAATTTAGCTACAGGTAGAGGTTTTTGAATGATGATGGTGAAAGAGCAGAGGGATATAAAACCTCTTTTATTGAAGTTTGGAGTGGCTTTAGCCATCTCTTTTGCTGGATTTCTCTACTCTCGCCTCAGAACGAAAAGGATCAAACCCTCACCACCGCCCCACTCGCCACGCTCTTTGGGTTTGCATTTTTTCCTTATATCAAATCTTTTTATTGTAGATTTATCTGGTCCTAGTTTCAAGTCCATGTTTTGATTATATTGTGCATCTTACTAGATCATGGGAATGAAGTCAATTTAAAAGGTGGAAGAGCTTGGCCTAAAGATGATCTTCTTGGCGTAAAAACAACATCCATTTCCTCCAATACCGTTTCTGTTGCAGCTGAATATGTAAGTTAGTAACTTAGTTGGATCTTAAATCCCATTCAAACAAGAAGAGTGTTTTAATCTTATATGTAATGAATTCAACTTTTTAATAGTGAAAATCACTATATACAGGTGGAGTGAATGTTGATTAATTTTAATTGATTTCTTATGTTTTTAATATTGTTTGATTGGTGGAGAATCTGTTGATAAAGCCGAGTATTTTTTTTTATTTTTTTTTTCACAAAATGGACACATTGAATGATTTTTTCAAGTATGTTCTGTGAAATAATTTACCAAATTGAACTCTATTTTCTGTGTTTATGAAACTGGAAAATGAAAGATCTAAACTTGTAGATCTATTTCCTCTCACTTTCTCTTCTATTCTATGCAATCAAGCATTATAACATTGATGTGTGGATTATTTATGAAGTAATCATAGAGATTGTTGCAAATTGTAATCTGCTTGTTGAGAGATCAAGGAGAAAATAGAAGTGGTAATTTGAAGATTGCTGATGCAGTGACAAACTTAAATATTCCTTGTTTTTATCTCTGTCTCTTGATTTCCCTGCAATGACAGGGATTATTCTTTGATAGATTGGTATTTACTGTAAAATCTATTAGTTATGAGTCAATTCGGGGAATTAAATGACTTCATCTGCTAAATTTGCCAAATTTGCTGTAAATATTGGCTGTTCAAATGACTGGGAATGAGTGGACAACAGTCCCATTGGTAATAGTTTTCAGAGAACCAAACAAATGGATAATTAAAATTATGTTAGATTTTATTTTGCTGAATTAAAATTTAATATGATCTCTATTCATTAGGATGAGACATTCATACCGAAGGTCTGTGTTGACTCCATAGCTGGATTCTCTCCCAGCAGTAAAAGTAGTGGAGATAAAGAAGAGCTCCTCTTGCCAGAGTTTAATGATCTTGTGAATGAACTTGACTTTGCAGCTGCAAAGGCTGGCTTTTCTCCAAAGACTGATGTTGAAACACCCAGGTCAAATATAGATACTTCAAAAGCCTTTAGAAGTACTGAAAACGATGAATATGAGCAAGAGATCTGGTACCTGAGGAACATGGTCAGAGTGCTTCGGGAGAGGGAGAGAAATCTTGAACTGGAATTGCTTGAGTATTATGGCCTTAAAGAGCAAGAAACTGCTTGCATGGAGCTCCAAAATCGATTGAAGATAAACAATATGGAGGCTAAGCTATTTACTCTCAAGATTAATTCCTTACAGGCGGATAACCAGAGGCTAGAGGCACAATTAGCTGAACATGGGAAGGTGGTGGCTGACCTTGAGGCTGCAAGAGCAAAGATTAAACTGCTCAAGAAGAAACTTAGGTCTGAAGCTGAACAGAACAAGGAGCAGATCTTAGCCCTTCAACAAAGAGTTTTGAAGTTGCAAGACCATGAATACAAGGATGCTCCAGGTGATCCGAATATTCAATTAAAGTTGCATAGGCTAAAGGATCTGGAGGTTGAGGTTGAAGAGTTAAAAAAGTCTAATTTGAGATTGCAGAAAGAAAATACTGAATTGAGTCGGAGGTTGGAATCTACGCAAGTCCTTGCAAATTCTGTTTTAGAAGATCCAGAGGTATTAGTTCATTTTTAGTAAATCCCTTGTTCTACTTCTTCTCTTCTGCTTCCTCTTTTTTTTTTTTGGTTAATTAATTAATTTATTTTAAATTATTATTTGTAATTATTATTTTACATTTCACTATATGTGTATTCTTGCAGGCGGAAGCACTTAGGGTGGAGAGTGAGCACTTGAGACGCAAAAATGAGGATCTTGAAAAGGAAATTGAGCAACTAGAAACAGATCGATGCTCTGATGCTGAGGAATTAGTCTATCTGAAGTGGATAAATGCTTGCTTACGATATGAGCTTCGAAATTTTCAGCCTCCTGATGGTAAATCAGTGGCAAGGGACCTGAGCAAAACATTAAGCCCCAAATCTGAGGAGAAAGCCAAGCAGTTAATACTTGAATATGCACATTCTGAAGGGATGGGAGAAAAAGGGATCAGCATTATAGATTTTGATTATGACCAATGGTCAACTTCTCAAACTTCTGCTCTTGCAGACTCTGGAGAGTTTGATGATTTTTCTGTAGATAATTCATCTGCAACCAAAACCAACAGCTCAAGCAAGCCAAAATATTTCCACAAACTTAGAAGAATACTTCTTCATGGATATTTATCATCAGAAAAGTCTGGATCTTTAGAAGATGCTGATTCCTCAAGAAGTTCAGGTATTTCAACAGGAATGTATGCTGACACTGTGGGGCATAGGAATAAATTCAAAAGTCTTCAGGGTTCATCTAGACTCTCTTTTGATCTCAACAGATTCAAGAGTAAAGAAGAAAACTTCAAGGATATAGATGGTGCCGAAAGAAATAGTGATGTGGGATCCTCTTATTCGTACAAGAGATTTGTTTTGGGTAGGGAGGGTTCTGATTTGGCTCTAAAAAGCACACTTGATCATCACTCAGATGACACCGAGAAGTATGAGTTGATGAAATATGCAGAAGTTTTAAAGGACTCTCTGCCTCAGGGTGGAAAACGCAGTGTTCATAGAAGAGCATCATCCTATAGTTCCTGTTAACAGATTGCCATTTGTATACTTAACCTAAAATATCACCGTTTGACAATAGTAGCTGCACCTTTTCCACACTTTTTCAACTGTTTATACATAGGCAACAAAACATAGTGAAGGAATTTACTACACAATGGGAAGGTACCATATCCTTTTGCTTAGAAACCAGTCAGAAGCTTAATTTTTCCGTTTGAGAATGCATGTTTGATGACTGACAAGTGTTCATGAGTAGAAGCTTAGTTCTATGTATGAAAACAAAGTTTTCTACTTTTTGTAGCTGAAATTTGTAGATGAATGGTTAATCTTTTCGTTTTCCTTCTTGTCCTTCTTTTCAACATTTTGTCAGCATTTGCTTAATATTTAATTGAAGTTTTGTCAAAACTCGCTAGTATTTGATTCCTATTGATCTCCTCTCTTCTAGCAAGGGTGCTTCAAGATTGTCAAGCTAATATTATCTTTCAATCTTAAGACATATTTTGTTCATTGTCCAAGTTATTTCTCTATCTAAAGACAGACAAACCCATTTGGTCTGACAAATTAAAAGAACAATGACAATGAGTAACTTTGGTTTTCTTGGTTTTCCTGTGGTAAGAACACGTGGTGAAATCCATATCTAAAAAGTTTCATCCCCATTGTTACTATTGAATTATCATAAAATTAAGCTTCCCTTCAAGACCATAGTTCATAGTTCATACAATTTCCAAGTACCGGATTTCTATTCCCCTTTCCAAATCAATTCCACTGCTATTGGGGCCTGAGGGTAAGAGATACCAACTCGATCTTGCTACATCAGTAATGGGCTTCATTGATGGTTGGGTCCACACAGTCATTTGTAGGCTCAGTAGGTGAAATTCTACTCCCAATTGCCAAAATGCAACCACAATTTTTTGTTAGAAACTACTTTTGCAGAATAAAGAAAGCATATGAAATAAATGATGTGTTTATGAGGTACTGGTTTATTGTATTGTATCACCACAAAGCATATATTTTTCTTGTTCTTATTATGCATCAGGGATGATATTAAAGCCAATGTTTACTCTTTGCAACAAATGAACTTTCTCGGTCTAGGTCATATTTATGTTGTGTTGCAGCATGTCTTCATATTCTGACCCAAAATGGCTTTACTTTAAAACCACCTTAGCATTTTCTATAAATTGGCGCTCACCAAATTCGTCCCACAGTACCACAGGTTGCTTTTTCCTAAACTAGGCAACTTTTTTTCTTAACCCGAAAAGGAAAAAAAAAAAAAAAAAAAAACTACAAGTAGTGTTGACAAAAAAAAATTCAAAAATTGTGACAAATTATTATTCGTAGGTAATTAAGTGACTACAAATAAGAACATGTAAAAATTTATCGATTCATTTGTTATGAAAAGTATTTTCTTTAGTATTACTTTTCTGGTAAAATTTTAAAGTGAAAATGGTAAAACAATGCTAGAGGTCACTGACTCACTGAAAGGTGATGGGGTGAGCAAAGAGCACTCTTGTTTTTATTTTTAACGTTAAACTCTATTAGTAATGATCACTGAAATACGTTTAGAGTTTTGTTTTATGTTGCTTATATTATATCTTTTACAAGCCTGAAAAATATTTTAATGTTACAATTACCTCCACTTACAGTCAAAGATTATTGCTAAAGTTTTACAAATTGTGTCTCATTTTAAATATTTGATCGATATTAATAAGGATCAAAATTTACTAATCAATCATTCAATTTGTAATTAAAAAAAAAAAAAAGGGGGATGAAATTTAATTCAATCCCACTTTTTCAGTATTCATGGGCCACGGCAGGCAAGATCAGCAGGAACAACAAACACCTCATGCAATGCAATACAACCAAGAAAGTATGACCTCATCAGCTGATGATGTTGTTGGTACTATACAATATGTTCCCCAACAACAATTTTATTTTTTGGTTAAAACCCCAGCAACAATAACTTTAGGGAAATACAGGAGTAATATTTTTCAATTATTTAAAAACTTTTATAACTTTAATATTCACAGTGATATGAGTATGACTGTCTGTGAGTTGTGTATTGTGGGGCCAGGGAACTTATGATTAGACCCACGCTCTATTAGGGCCCAGGGCTCGTGCTAAGGATGGTATTTGCCGAGAACGAATGGGGAAAGGCCTAAGTGTCGGGAGAATAGCCGAGGATGACCCTGTCCTTGGCACTCCAAGACTTCAAAGGGAAGAGCAACATCTCGTTGAAGGCTGCCCCCAAAAAGCCCCCTGAGAGAGATGCGAGTAAAATGGGACCCACGTGGGGGTACGGTGCGAAATTGGTTTAGGGTAAATACGTCCCCTCCGCATTAAATGCACCCGCTAACGTCCTAATCATGTTAATGAGAAAAGACACTTGGACAGGGTGACTTTGATCATCGCAACTAACAAAAAGTAAGGAGGGACAGCTGATGGGACGGGTACTGAAGTAGGCACCTGCCTGATCAACAAGTGGAAGGCTATGATCAAACAAGAAGGGCTATATAATGTGAAGGCTGATGCACCACGAAAGGGGCTGGGAAAAATGGCTAAAAACCAAAGCCTCCCAACCCGCCTCCAGGAGAAAGACTCCTAGAGCGAACACGATTTAATTATGTATGAACACCACGAAAAACTACTATCTGGTGACCAAGGCCTACCCTTTCAAACTCACGCTCTATAAATGATATTGTTTGGGCCTTTTTACGTGCGAATCCAACATTATTATGGGTCGTTACAAATTGTATCCTTACAATTGGCACCGTCTGTGGGAAAGGCTTGTGTCTTGGCATAGGCGGTAGGACGAGACAGTCCCCTTGTCATTTCTAGCAACCGGTTGTAGTGTTCTAGCGTAAAGTTCCACTAGGGGCTACGTTTCTTCGCTAAGGGCTGCGCTTCGTAGCGTCAGCGGCACGGATGGTTCTAGGGGCTTGGCCGAGGAGGTAATCTCCCTAAACCAAAGTCCCACGCCATAGCCGAGGGGTTAAGTCCCCCAACTACTTAGAAATCAAGTTTTGGACAGAACCAAAGTATTGCATGGTACTCGGACTCAAACCTATGGGGAAACCAATTACTTAGAAATCAAGTTTTGGACAGAACCAAGGTATTGCATAGTCCTCAGACTCAAAACTATGGGGAAACCAACTACTTAGAAATCAAGTTTTGGACAGAACTAAGGTATTGCATGGTCTTCGGACTCAAACCTATGGGGAAACCAACTACTTAGAAATCAAGTTTTGGACAGAACCAAGGTATTGCATGATTCTCGGGCTCAAACCTATGGGGAAACCAACTACTTAAAAATCAAGTTTTGGACAGAACCAAGGCATTGCATGGTCCTCGGACTCAAACCTATGGGGAAACCAACTACTTAAGAAATCAAGTTTTGGACAGAACCAAGGTATTGCATGGTCCTCGGACTCAAACCTAAGGAGAAACCAACTACTTAAAAACTGAGTTTTGGACAGAACCAAGGTATTGCATGGTCCTCGGACTCAAACCTATGGGGAAACCAACTACTTAGAAATCAGGTTTTGGACAGAACCAAGGTATTGCATGGTCCTTGGACTCAAACCTATGGGGAAACCAACTACTTAAGAAATCAAGTTTTGGACAGAACCAAGGTATTGCATGGTCCTCGGACTCAAACCTATGGGGAAGCCAACTACTTCAAAGAAATTTGGATACTAAGCAGGACCTAACACTACACATGACATCTCGGATGATGCCTATATCTCCATTGAATGAAGGTCAGACATGAGTTCAAGGCTCTACAGGTGCGGGTAAGCTAACGTTTTGAAACATGATTCTAAATATATCGCATGCACAACTATTCATACGTGTTAAGATAATTAGTTCAAAAATCATAAACAATAGTAAGTATCGACAAGGGCAACTAACAAGTAACCAAAAGGAAAGAGGAAAGACGCTTCGGACAGGCTTTTTGTGCTGGAGATAGACTTGAGTTTGGATGAAAGTTCAGATGAACCCAGGGTATACGCGCTAGAACTCTTAAGTGCAAAACTGAAGAGACAGATCCATTCCAAAAAATCATTTATACTTCTTAGGGTAACTGCACGAATTTTCCCGCCCATAAAGGCCAAGGAATCACCACCGTTTGATCTTCATCATGCCGTAGAACGTGGGAAACACAGAGCCGCCTGTATTTAATGAGGCCACGTTTCACCTTCCAAGGACTCTAGGAACGTGTCTCAGGCAGACGAAAAGTCTCGGGAACCGATAGGTGACAAGGATTGACAGGCATTGACAGATATCTGATGTCATCAAAACCCTCCTATCCGTCCGAGGAGTCAAATAATAGGATTTTGAGGGGCTATTGTGGGGCCAGGGAACTTATGATTCGACCTACGCTCTATTAGGGCCCGGGGCCCGTGCCGAGGATGGTATTTGCCGAGGACAAATGGGGAAAGGCCGAAGTATCGGGGGGAACAGCTGAGGATGACCCTGTCCTCGGCACTCCAAGACTTCAAAGGGAAGAGCAACATCTCGTTGAAGGCTGCCTCCAAAAAGCCCCTTGAGGGAGATGCGAGTAGAATGGGACCCACATGGGGGTACGGTGCGAAACTGGTTCAGGGTAAATACATCCCCTCCGCATTAAATGCACCTACTAACGTCTTAATCATGTTAATGAGAAAAGACACTTGGACAAGGTGACTTCGATCATCGCAACTAACAAAAAACAAGGAGGGACAGCTGATGGGACGGGTACTGAAGTAAGCACCTGCCTAATCAACAAGTGGAAGGGTACGATCAACCAAGAAGGGCTATATAATGTGAAGGTTGATACACCAAGAAAGGGGCTGGGAAAAATGGCAAAAAACCAGAACCTCCCAACCCGCCTCCAGGAGAAAGACTCCTAGAGCGAATACGATTTAATTATGTATGAACACCACGAAAAACCACTATCTGGTGGCCAAGTCCTAACATTTCAAACCCACGCTCTATAAATGATATTGTTTGGACCTTTTTACGTGTGAACCCAACATTATTATGGGTCGTTACAAATTGTATCCTTACATGTATATATATAAAAAGTGTCATCCAAATAAAAATAATATTACTTTAATGATAAAAAGTTGTGAAAAATATTACATACCTATTATCATTGACCCAAAATTAGTAGTTGATTAAAAAGAAGAGAAGTATTACGTTCATAATATTTTTATAGCACTTTTATAACAAATTCTTGGTGGTTAGTTGTTATTTATTCTAATTTAAATTACTTTTTTACCCACGTATAATAGCCACTAATAACTTATCACTTAAATTTTGTTATAAAAGTATCGTAAAAATATTATTAACAAAACAACACAAATAACATAACCAACAAGAAATATAATAATTTACTCAACTAATAACATCTTTTATTTTTATATTCAGAGGAGAATAATTTATATCATTAAATAAGAGATTTGTATTAGAATTTTGTTATAACAATAATCAAAGATAAATGATATCTATCTCTAAATAATAACTATTAAAAAAAAAAAAAAAAAAAAACAAAAACAAAAAGCCGTCATAGCTTCATTCTCCCAAGTCTTCTTTCTTTCTTTCCACAGACAAAGGTACTCTCTACAAGTAGAATAAGCCCACCCACTGAAGGACAAGTTTAATCACAGACAAAATCACCAAATGTACACGTGTCAAAATCCCAGAGCGAGTACCCAAAAAAAAAATCACACAGCCCATGCCTATCTCAATCACACCTCACTGTCCGTACAAACCCATATATAAATCTCTCATTCCCTCTCTCTCACTCTCACTCTCAACAACAAAAATAAAAAAAAAGCCCTGCTACTACTGCATATGGTACCACTACACACATTACAGTTGTAACAAACACCACTCTCTCTCTAAAACTTTCTCTCTCTAAAAAAAAAAAAAAAAAAGACTCTCCTCTGTTTCTGAGCTCTTGTGACTTAGCTCCCAAGAAAATGGCGGCCAAGACTGTGTCTCTTCCGCCACAACCACAGCCACAGCCACAGCCACTTCCACTTCCACTACCGCACTCACAACCACCACCTGGGTTTGTGAATTCGCAGTGTGCTTCTTTATACGTGGGTGACTTGGACCCACAAGTCACGGAGTCCGACCTTGTCAAGCTGTTCTCCACCGTGGGTCCCATTGCCTCCGTTCGTCTCTGCCGTGACATTTCGTCCCAGAAGTCCCTCCGTTACGCCTACGTCAACTTCGTCCATCACTACCACGGTATAAAACAAATATACCCTCTGTTTCTTTTTTTTGTGTGTAGTGTGTAGTGTGTGTGTGTGCATGTTTCTTTTTCTGCTACTTGCTTTGTTTTTGGGATTTTCTTGGTGAATGGTGAAATGGGTTTGTCTTGGTTTTCTTGTTTCTCAAATGGGTTTTTGAGTATTTCTGGTTTCTTGGGTTTTCTTACTCTGTTTTTCTTTGTCTCTTTGTGTGCGTTTTTTATATATGTTTATGTATTTTGTGTGTTTTTTGCGTTGTGTATGCGTGTATGTATCTCTCTCTCTCTGTATGTATAATTTTATATCTCTGTATTTGTGTATAAGTGTATATATGTGTGTGCATGTAAGCTTTTTGTGGGGTTTTCTTGGTTGATTGTGACTTGCGTATTTTTTGTTTGTGAAATGGGGTTGTAATTTCTAGAGTTTTCATGTAAATTAGGGCTCGCTTTCTTTTTTTAGCTTTTGTGGTTATCAAGTGGGGTTTGCTTATTATGTTTTCTTTAGGTTGTAATTTCTACCATGAAGAACTCTTTAAGTTGTTTACAAATGGTCATTTTGGTATTTCTCTGACTTTCTTGAGAAACAAGTTATGTTTGTTTCATGTTTCTTTTCGCCTCTTCATTCTTGCATTACTATGTATTATGTAACTACTTGTGTTCTTCAACCACATCATTTGGTTTCTTGGACTTGATATTTTAGTAACTAACCTCCGCTTGCTGAAGGAATTAGTTACCTTACAATTTATGTTGCTTTTGTTTTCTTAAAAATGATAAACTAAACCAAGAATACCTTTGGACAGTTAGTAGTTAAGTCTTGGTTGAGCAGAGCATTTCCCTTTTTTGGGGAAGGATTACAAATTATGATACATACTCTGTACTAGACACTCGATTTTCTATTGTTCTTTTATTTCTTTCACTTTCTTGGCAAGCAAACAATAGTGTTTGGGTTTCCATCTTTTGTTGGGGGCGGGGGACTCTCGGTTTGTGTACTTCCAGTGTTTAATTTATTGTTAGTAGCAGTAAGATTCTTTGATTCTTCCATTAATTTTCCCTCTGATTCATCAAGTAAATATCACAATGTACTTTTCTACTTCTGTTCCGATCAGCATCTATGGCTCTGGCCCGTCTAAATCACACCTATCTGAAGGGATTTCCAATGAGAATAATGTGGTGTCAAAGAGACCCTCTTTCAAGAAAGACTGGTTATGGAAATCTCTTTGTGAAAAACCTACCCCCTTCGATCAATAGCCTTCAGTTGCACTCTTTGTTCAGCAGATTTGGGACCATACTTTCTTGCAAAGTGGCTGAAGAAAATGGAAAGAGCAAGGGGTTTGGATTTGTCCAGTTTGATACTGAGGAATCAGCTATGAGTGCTCTTTATGCTCTCCATGATACTGTGATTGATGAGAAGAAATTGTAAGTATTCTGTTGTATATTGCTCTCTCTGTTATTTATCCTGTTTTATTCTCTTTTGCTATCTTGATTATATTTTTTAACTTTTGCACATTGATAAGTCCTTTTGTCTTCTGAAATCTCAGATTTCCTTGAGATAGTACTTTCTTGCTTATCCTGTTTGTCATTTGATAAATGGCATTGTCTCTGTCATAATGTGTTGATTTACAATCTGGTTCTTGAGTGGAGAGGGACAAAACTGAAGGACAAAGTTTGAAAACAACTAGCTCTTGTTGTGCCAAGAGCCTTGTAATTCTATGGCATTGCCCAATTATCTCCCTGGGGGGAATTTGGGTTCAAATTGCCCACTCCCACATGTTGTAAGAAAAAAACCAAACAAAAGCATAAATTTTTTCATGTTCTCTCCAAAGTTAATCAGAGCAGGGAATTCTTGGCCCTCCTTATCTCTTTCTTGTTCTGCCTAAAATCTTTTCCTCCTATGTTTATTATATTAATTTGTGCTTTTTTTTTTTTTTTTTCATTTCTCAGTTGAATATGACAACAGTTTGTTCCCCAATATGATACTATATAAATTATGAACACTCCTTTTAAATTTTTCCTGTGAAGTGATTCTTAATTTTGTATCTGTTTTCATAAAATTGATCTCCAATGTGACCTCTGTATGGATACATGGATTTATTATGTTTGTAGGTCTCTTGTAATAATAATAATTATGTTTTTGCAATTAATTCTTCCCCTTTGTTTTCATTTCTCTTTAGATATGTGTCAAAGTTTATGAAGAAAAGTGAGAGGATGGCAGCACAAGAAGAACTAAATTTCACAAATCTGTATGTGAAAAATCTGAGTGAAGATACGACAGAGGAGCTCCTTCGAGATCAGTTCTCCAAGTTTGGAAAGGTTTCTAGTGTGGCCATCATGAAGGATAATCAGGGTAAATCAAGAGGTTTTGGTTTCGTCAACTTTGAGTCATCAGAAGACGCTAAAAATGCTGTTGGGGCTCTGAATGGTGCATTCATAGGTAAACATAGAACTTCTTCATTTCTTTTTTTCTTTTTTCTTTTTTGATAGGAAGAACTTCATTTCTATTTCCTTTCGTTTTGAGCATTATCATGCAAAGAAAAGTTCATTGATAAGTGAAATCAATTTGTGAATCAGGATCAAAATATCTGTTTGTAGGAAGGGCTCAAAGGAAAACCGAGAGGGAAGAACTACTAAAACGTGAATGCATGGAGAGGTGCAACCATACCAATGAGCAGTTGAAGGCTTCAAACTTGTTCGTTAATAACCTCAGTACATCAGTAGATAATAACAAGTTGAAAGAACATTTCAGTACCTGTGGACAATTAACATCAGTTAAAGTGATGCGCCTTGATAATGGGATTAGTAAAGGGTTTGGCTTTGTACGTTTCTCCAATCCTGAAGATGCTATGAAAGCTCTGCATACGCTTAATGGTAAAGTCTGTTTAATGAAAGTTCTGCTTCCACTTAGGGGTAATTGATTAGTAGCTTTCTTAATCGAGGTTTTTTTTTTTTTTGGTAGGAACCACTTTGGAGGGAAAAACTCTATACGTGGCTATCGCTCAGAGAAAAGAAGATCGCATTAGGACATTGCAAACTCACTGTGCTCAATTCTCACCAGAAACTTTCTATAATTGCAGCTGGAATGTCCACCCTTTCTTTTATCACTTTCCTCCTTGCCCTTCTTCAAACCAGCTCCTATCCCAACCAATCGTGTATCAAGATTGTCAACAATATCCTCTAGTGACACAAACTTATCACGACCGCTTCTCCATTTTTGTAAGGATTTTTCTTTATTCTGTAGCATGAATTTTGGGTTGAGCATTTCTATCTATTTCTCAAGTTATTCTTACATGACTGATGAAATTACAGGTTCCAAATGGGCAGAAAGAGTGGGATAACACCAGGGATCAGGTTTACCAGCAGCATGTATCTTCTGTATTCCTTTTTTTTTTTTTTTTTTTTTCTTCAGAAACAAATAATGTATATCTCTACTTACCATCTGTCACAATTGATAGTAAATGACATCACATAACACACACCATCGATAAATTTATTATTTCTCTAACAAATACTTGGGATCCTTTAAAGGCTTACATGTATCTGATTATATCACTCTTATGATCTTTTTCTTAGCTTATTCTATGGTTGTCTTGTTTTTAAATTGAACTGTTAGGCTCTTTTGTTTTGTTCAATTTTTAATGTTTTTCTATTTTTATGGTCCCGTGACAAATGCCTACCCTAACGTTTCTGCCAGCTTCTGAAGAACAATGGGACTCCTGGAGGTCAGAAGCTTGACTTCAGAAAGAAGGGGAACAAGCGCATAGGACCTGGGGAAAGTACCTATACTGGATCAGCAGGTGCCAAAGGCAGAGCTCACGCTGCAGGAACATCACCTGGGAAGTCCAGGAGGAACTTAGAAAAAGTTCTTGCTGAGAATCTTCAGGTCTGTGACTCATATTCTTTCATCTTAGAGGGTCTTAGAAGTTATGTCATTCTCTAAGGACTTTATATTTTGGGGGCAAAACCTACTAACCATGATGAGCTTGATATTGAATTGATTCTCTAATGCCTGAAAATGCTACACAGATAACAGGAATGCTGTTGGAGAACAACTCTTCTGATATAACCAAGCTGCTTAACCCTCCAAATGCTCTAGGCTGTTCAAGTTTTGGAGGAAAATGATAGAATCATCACAGAAGGCATTTTGTTTCTTGAAATACTAATCTGGCCTTGGACAAATCTAACAAGTTCACTAGTCTCTTCTCAAGTTCTCATCAGAAGGCGTTTTGTTTTTTGCTCTACTGACAAGGGACCGGCAGCGGATTTGTCAATATTGTCATATATCTGAAATAGAACATACAAACCTATTCTGACCCTGCTGTCGTTTTTCTTTTCCATCTTTTGTGCTTAGTTTTTTGTGAAGACAAATTGAGGTATTGAAACCGAAAATTGAAGTCTCATATGGCTTGCATGATGAACAAAGCATGGTTTCCATCTTTTTTCCTCTCTTTCTTAGCCAAATATATTCTGTCTAATACAATACTACATTTTCCTTTTTGTTTGCATGGTGAGCAAAGTATTATACTTTATTTTGGCCTTTTATTTTCCTTAATCAACTCTGCTATTATTCATGTAAAATGTCTCTTTTTGGATAGAAATAAGCCTAAGAAGGCAAAATCTATTACAAACAAACTGCATAATTTATGGATGGAGTGCTATGAGAGACAATAAATGTCCTCAGTTATAAGATTACTATTACAGCTGTTGCAACCTTTCCATGAAAGTAGCAGAATAGCACAGTATTGGTCTTCTTACATAATATAAAAAAGAAAGCATATATCAGTATCACCATCAGACGAGGGAGATGCCTTGGGAAATCAATGCATCAGCAAGGACCTGATTAGCAGCCTGAGATGGATGGACACTGTCCCAAAACACATACTGAGTTGCATTAGAACAAGTCCCTATTGACTTTGGATTGCACAAAAATGATGTCGTCTCTACGATCCCTGTACCACAGCAGCCTCTCCTTGCTTCAGCAAAACCTACAAAAAGGAAAAAAAAATAGGGAAAGATGATTACTATTAAAACGCTTAAAAGTAACCCAAGTTTTAATTCCTCAGACAGAGGCTTCCTAATCGGTAATCAGTTAAAAAAAACATGCTGCTTACCAAATTTGGATGGAGATCGAGTAAGATCATAGAGGGGCTTATAAATGTCAAAGATAACTATCTTAAGACCAGGAAGTTGCTTTTTGAGACTTGTTGCAGCTGAGTTGATCTTCTTATTAAATGCTTGGGCATCAGTGTTGATCCTAGAGACGCACCCATTATCATGAAATCCAAATAAGGTGATGGCAAGAGGAAGGCAACCCAATGGAGGGAGTGAAGTCACCCCAAGTTTTCTGGCTCCCAGACCATACAATTCCTGTTTTTAATCATAGCCAAGTAATTATCCAGGGGAATTATATAATTTTCAGGCACATTTTTCACAACTTATGTAAGAAAGTTAGAAAACAATAAAGCATTAAAAAAAATCATTAAAATTATAATTACTCCTTGAGCATAACCATAAAATTTTTTTTTTTTTCTTGAGTAAAAGAAAATCCATAATTAGGTAAACAAACAAATAATTTTGAAATTTCATATTTAATCATGTCAAGTACATAAAGGGGTCCACAATGAATTATATGATTTTAATTAACATATATATACACACACACATACCATTTAAAAAATATATATATATATTTTTCTCTTAGAGACTGAATATATTAGTTATCACAACAATAATTTATTTATTTATTAGTATGTGTTATATAAATTTCAAAATATATCTAATCATTTTAAATTTGCTAAGTGCCTTAAGAGTGAACTAGCTGTTCTTGGTGTTTCTATAGAGACATCTAAAGTTTAAATCCCCTAATTATTCAAAGATAAATAAAAAATAAAAAAATAAAAAAAGCTTTCCAACATGCATGTCAGCTAATTGTACCCTTTGTACTAAAGTTCAAATACTGATACATGCAATTTCTACATTTTTTCAAACAAAAACATTGGTCCAAACTGCGACCGATTCTGTTGAATTAGTTGGTTCAACCGGAGTTTATTCGGCTCTTGAATTTTGTTAAAAGATCCGGTTCAATGAGATTAAAAAACTGTGCAGCCAACTGTTTATTCAACACTTAACGACTAATCATGGCATTTGAGGCACATATTTTCAGTCTAATTAATTTAGTGCAAAACGTGAAATTTAGTAACCACAATGATGTACCTTAACAAAGCTTGTGAATGCGCCAACAAGGAGGTTGGAATACTGATCAGGAGTGTAGACTTTGTTGACCAAAGGATTGACATAATAATTCTGAAGAAAGTCACTATTACCAGCACTCAAAATATATATTGCTTCCTTGATTATGGTTGCTGCTTTCTTACTACCAGCCACCTTTGCTAGCTTGGTTTGGTATTCCTTGTAGTATTTCAACTGCTGAGTCAATGGGATTGCATGCTGCCACAAACCAAAATTTCATTTGAATAAAGAAATCAATTCTTATAATCAAATCAAGTTTACTAATTTGAGACTGAGAAAAGACTAGCATAAGATGAAATTCCTTACACTAATGCGGGCAGCTTTTTCATCATAACCAGAGGCAGCTGAAGCAAAGTTAGCTCCAATTAGGAGGTTCTTTCCTGATGCTTGTGGGCTAAGATATGCTGGAGCATAAGTCTTAAAACCCAGAGTTTCAGCTGCAAAATGTAAGATTTGAGTAAAGATTAAAGCTTATTTATATTATTAAAAGGACATAAATTTTTTTTTAAAAAAAAAACTGAATTTGACTGCTATGTGTTCTAATTGCTTATATACCAATTGAAAATTCTTATTTAGACTCCAATAAATTATGCAGCGGATAAGTAAATTAACTAAACAAATTATTATTCCACACAAATAATGCAAACAGATATCAGACATTCCCTTTATTTCGTTGTAAGGTGTTTTACACACTAAAATTTTCAACATTTTACCATGTTTGTTTCATTGTAAAATTTAGTTAAACTTGAAAATATTTTTCGTTAACTGTAAAATCTTTAATAAAATGTTTTACTTTTAAAAATTTGGTAAAACATTTTACAAAAACACACTATGACTCTTCCAGTCTTTCCCCATTTGGTGACTAGATCCTCGGTTGGTTGGCTAGGCAGTTGGTGGAGCTGGTCCGGTCATCAGAGCCACTAGTGTTAGACCTCTGGTACATGCAATTCGGTCACCAGAGCCATTGGTCTGGTAACCGGTGACTTTGGCAGTTTGGATCGAAGAATTTTACATGTCGTGTCAAACACTTGAAAATATTTTACTAAAAATTTTTTATTGCAAAACAAATGGAGCACAAAACACATTTATTCTATCAAAATCAAAAAACAATATAATCAAAACGGTAAAAAATATATAATTGGTAACGAAGTAAAAAACCAATGAAAGCCACTTTAATGGATTCACAAATTTGATTCATTACTCTGTTATGATCCCTATGCAGCCACTCTAGCATTGATGCTTTCTACTTACCAGTTATATCAGTGGCAAGTTTTCCATTGCAAAACCTGCCAGTAGGCTGGTGATTGATAAAGTCTCTCCCATATGGAGGGAAATTGGCCTTGAAAAGAGTGGGGAGATAGTCATTGTTCCCCACATCCACTGCAGAGTCGCCAAAAGTTATAATTGCTGGTACAAGAGCACTTGATTCTTGCCCATCTCCGAATCTTGCTAGTGCAAATGAGACCAACAAAAGCAGTGCACTTCTGAAGTGGGTATTCATCTTTCACAACAATGGTGTTCTGAGGCTTTGAGCTGGGACTTGAACCATATATGAAGTATGAAACGGACCCCATTGAAGTTGGTCTTGAAGAAAAGAGGATGGAAGTTGAATTAATAGTCATTAAATGAGAAGCCTCGAGTGGCTTACCTTTTCTTGATAGATGTGACTTACATCCAAATTTTTTATTATACATTTGTTCTTTGTGCATGTGTTAAAGATTTTTTCTCTGTAGCTCACACGTTAAGGAGAAATCACAAATAGTGAGTTCATCTTCTTCATTAAGGCAAATGTAGTTGGGAAGATAGTTGGTGGCATTATGAGTTTAAAGGCACCAGAAAGTTGCATACGCTAGAGTTATTTCGGTGGTTGCAGCTACAAAACTAGCTGATTGGTGACTACTGGTTTGAAGTGTAGGGTATGAGTGGCCCTAATACTAATTAACAGTATTCTTAAATGAAAGATGTGAGATTATGCAATATTGGTAAGATTGAATATCTATGTAAATTTTTTCAATGATAGTTGGGAAAATTTTGACCTCAAGAGTTGTTGAAGATGTGGAAAATCAAAGAGAATCAATGTGAATCCTCAAGCTCAGTAATTTTGGAATGTGAAATTAATGTAGATCAAAACTTGGCCACATCAAGAATTTGAAGAACTTGAACCTTGAAAGAAGTGGAGTTAAAAGTAATTTGTGATGTGGGAATAGAAGGGACTGTAATTATTATTTTTTGTTGTTCTTTCTGCTGAGATGGACTTTCAACCATGGTCACGGATGGACCAATCATAGCTACAATTGTTTCAGATCAATGCTTCCATAGCTGCCTTTGTGGTTTTTATATATTATAGCTTCCACAGCTACGCTTTTACCCGGGCTACCCAAAGAGAAAAGAGTCAAAAGGAAAAATACCAAATTTGAAAATATTTAAAGGCCCGTTTGGTTTAGTACTGACTCAGTACTCCATTTTTATAACTCAAACTTAAAACCCCTGACTCATTACCCAAACCCCATTATCACTCAAGAAAACCCAACACTTTTGTTTGGATACAAAAGTCAGTAATATATCTCAGTTTTTATCTCCACTTTTTTCAAAATGGTGGACCCATCCACTGACACTACACAAGGTTATGGTTGCCACCCGCGTCCCTTTTCTTTTCTGTTCTTCATCCTCTTTCATATTCTCCCATCAAAAAAACCCATAAAATGCAGAGTAGCCGATACACCCAAACCCAGCTCCACCACCGCCAACGGCAAACCCAGAAACCCACAACCACAACCTCCACCACCAACAGCCATCAACACATCCACAACCTCCACCAAAAAATCCGAATGAATCAAATATACAAACCCACCAACAGCCCTTAACCAAAACCACTATCTCCACCAAAAAACCCAAACGAATGCACAGAAAACCCACAACCACAAGCTCCACCACAGCCCAAGCCTCAAACCACCACAACCACAACAAAAAACCCAAACCCAAATCCTTAGATCGGAGACCCAAATCACTAAAATACGAAATTAAGGAGAGAAATGAACCGATCTGGTAAAGGGGAGGAGAGAGGGAGAGAAAAATTGCTTAGCCCAACGCGGTGTGAAAAAATGCTAGTGATAGAGCCCAGTCCGATGCAGTGAAGATTCTGCCACGCCTCGGTTGTTTGTCTTCAACCACGGAGTGTTCATCTCAGGCGGCTTTACAGTGTCGGTTCATCATCTTAGATGCTGCTGGGAATGGAGTGTAGACGAAATGAGAGGGAGGTGGAGAGAGGGACGTGAGAAAGAGGGATTCTGAAATATTTGGGGAAGAAAAATGAACTGAATTGAAGCCTTTCCAATGGTGATATCAAAGGCTCTGGAAATGATTTGAGAATTCACTGCAAACGGGTCCCACAAAATCACGATATTTACCGTTATGCCATTGAAACTCAGTTTTCAACTTTTGCAAATGCCAATTTTCGGATTTTTTTAGAAAATAACAACAAAACCCAAACAATATCATTAGTTAGGAAACATTTTAAACTATTTTGGTTTTTAACAATTTGAGTCTAAAGTGGACGATTTTGGTGTTATGAAATCGAGTAAATTTTACTCGATTTTGCTTTTTTGCCAGTACCTGTGGTGGGCCCAATATGCCAGAAATCGAGTTCAGTGGACTCGTTTTGTAAGAGTAAAAAACGAGTTCAATGAACTTAGTTTTTCCACGCATAAATCGAGTTCAATGAACTCGTTTCGCAAGACTGGAAAACAAGTTCATTGAACTCGTTTTTTACTCTTACAAAACGAGTTCACTGAACTCGATTTATGCGTAGAACGTTCAACCATGGCACACTCAAAAGGACTGCAGGCACACAAAACACACAAAAAAAATGAAGTTCAAACTTACTCTCTCATTCCCTCTCTGACTCTCTCAGTCCCTCTCACAAAAAAACCAAACACAAAAAACTAAATTCAAACTTATTTTCTAAAAAAATCCAAAAAACTAAGTTCAAACTTACACACACTCTCAATCTCTGTCTCTCACGAGAAGTTGAGTTCTCTCTGACACTCTCATTCCGAGCCTGTCGCTTCGTCGCCGGCACCGTCGCCGTCGCTGCTTCTCGCTCCCGTCACCGTCGCTGCTTCTCGTTCCCGTCACCGTCGCCGCTTCTCGGTTAGGCTAATGCACGTAGGCTTTCGTATATTTGATTTTTTCCCTGCACCTTCTGATTTCATTTTTTCTTGTTCTTGAGTCTTCTGATAAATTGCAATTCATTTTTTCTTGTTCTTATTGAGTGTTGGAACGACTGGTTTTGTTAATTTTTCCCTGCACCTTCTGATTCTTGAGTCAGGAACGAGTGGTTTTGCAGACAAAGAAACCGAGTTCAAAGGAGTCGGTTTCTAAGCCTGAAAAACAAGTTCATTGAACTCGGTTTTCAAGCCTGGAAATCGAGTTCAACGCTGTCGGTTTCCAAGCCTGGAAACCGAGTTCATTAAACTCGTTTTTCAGGCTTAGAAATCGACAGCGTTGAACTCGATTTCTGCTTACATGGCCGCTCCACCAACTGAGAGCTGCTAGTAAATGATAAAATAAAAAACCCAGAAATCGACCCTGCTTAACTCGAATTGCTAGAAACCAAAATAGTTTAAAACGTTTCCTAACTAATGATATTGTTTGGGTTTTGTTGTTATTTTCTAAAAAAATCCCCAATTTTCTGTTTTCGGTTTCCATCCTTCTTACTCAAAAATTTTGAGTTTTGAGTGATAGAAACAACATTAGAAAATCAAGCCAAACATAATTTTTTTTGTGGGTCTCATGAAATTTGGATGATGGATGATGGAAATTAAGTGATATGACTCAGTTTCCATGCAATCCAAATGAGCCCTTAATAACTAGTTACCAAGTGCTTTGTACCTCAACTAACATCTCTTAGCATTTTTAGGTAAAGATATCTAGCATTTGAATTCCTTTCCTATAACTATTGAATTATTGCCCGGGAGAGGAACTGTCATTTGGTGGAGGAAAAAGAGACATTACATTGATTTGTCACCAATTTTGATCTTTTTGACTACGGATATAGCATAGGAAGATTAAAATAAAAAAAATAAAAAACCCCTTTATAAAAAAATTACTCTTCCCAAAATTTTCTTTTTACTTCTTTAACTAACTTAGAAAATAAAAAATAAAAATCATTCTTGCTAAGAGCTTTGTAAATTAATTGATTGACACACTTTGATATTTTGAAATAAGATATTTAGGATTCAAATTATCCCTTTCCCTTATACCTAAAGATGCATCGGTGTAAAAAATTAAAAAAAAAAAAAGAAAAAAAAGAAAAAAAGAACAAAGTTTAGGAAAATTTTAGATATATGACTTGAATGCTAATGAATCAAGTTCGGGGGGATTACCACACTTCGCGCACTCAATACATGCATCATTTATTATAGCCGATTGGATCCAATTTTGTTATGTATGAGTCCTTTGTTCTTATCCATTGGCAATAGGGGTTTAACCGTTTAAGACCATAGGTTGAGCCCCAAAGCTTCCAATTAAATGAATGATTTTTCCATCGATGGCAACATGCATAACATTGATTGGCATTACATCAACATAATAAATAAAACTTTCCAAATTATAATTTCATGTGTGTTAGAAAGTCAACACGAAAGTTTTGTGAGGCATAATTCAAAAATATATTAACAATTTTTTAAGGTATAATAATGAAATATTGAAATTCCATTTTTAACGGTAGTTTCAAATGATTTGTAATATTTTACAAATAAATATCATCAATTATACAATGATTCAAGTGTTTCTTGAGTATTCAAAGTTGAATTAAGAACATCTTTATTACATGCTCGCTAAATCGATGATTTAATTCTTATAATTGAGAATTTACTAGAACATATAAAATATCAAATCGACATTAATGTTCAATTGTAAGATCATCTTGTTGATGAAAAAAAAAAACAATTCTTTAGGTGGTTTAAACAACATAATAGGATCGAAATCTTGAAAATCCCAAGCTTTTAACTTTGGGTCCCGAGAAAGCAAACAACCAACATATTATAACTCACAATTCATTTGCATTCTCCTTAAGAGGAGGTTTTAATAAGAAAAATTTTCTTGCTTTGTTAGTACAAATGATTTATTTCTGGAAGCTGGCTACAAGTACCAAACTTAGATATAGGTTAGGTGGTCACTCTAAATTTTTGGATTTTTTTGAGTTGACTTTCATTTTTGATTTTTTTTTCCTACTAATATATATAATCTTTTTATAGTTCAATCGTAAAATCATCTTGTTGATTGAAAAAAAAAAAAAAAAAAAAATCTTTAGGTGTTTATTTTTTTGTTTTTTTTATAGGATTCTTTAGGTGGTATATCTCAATCATGAAATTGATGAAAGTCCCAAGCTTTTAACTTTGGGTTTCGAGAAAGCAAACAACCAACATTTCGGGGGTGTTTGGTTTGTAGTTTTAAACAACCATTTTCAGTTTTTAAATAGCATTTCACGCATTTCAACGCACTTTTTCACCCACACGTATTTCCACAAATATTTTCAAACAACAATTTTCAGTTTTTAAACACATATACCAAACGGGCCCTTCATAACTCACAATTCATTTGCCTTCTCTTTCAAAGAATATTTATTTATTTAAAGAAATTTGTTCTAGTACAAATGATTTTTTTTTGGAAGTCAACTACGAGTACCAATCCTAGATATGGGTTAGGTGGTCACTCTAAATTTTTGGATTTTTTTTTAGTCAACTTTCAATTTTGAGGATCAAAAATAAAGATTTTGAACTCAGCAATTTCAAATTTTTTCTACTATTCTATATAATCTTTTTATAGTTTTGCCTCTGATTGTGGATGATTAATTTGAAAATTCAATTACTATAAGAAAATTGAAAAATATTATTTCTCATACTATTTAGGTTGAATCTATTATGTTGTAGGTAGGCTAGGCTTTCACCCTAGAAAAAAGTCCGGTGCACCTCAACATTTCTAAAGCTACTGATATATATATATATATATATATATATATATATATATATATTACTACTTTGCCAAAAAATTTAGTGTGAAAATATACTATAAACATTTTAGATTTTAGGGTAAATTACAAAGTTGGTCTTTATCCTTTGCACTATATTTCAATTTGGTCCATAACTTTTTAATTGTGTCAATTTGGTCTTTAATGTTTTTAGTGTCGTCTCAATTTAGTTCTTATTGTTATCCTTTGGATGAAAAAAGCTGATGTGTTAAACATGACAATAAAAAATTATTTTTCATACCACATCAACTATTATCTAGATTGCCATATTAGCATAACTTAAAAAAAAAAAAAAAAAAAAAAAAAAAAAAACTGTGACTAACCTCACATCCAAAATAAAATGATAATTAAAATTTTATTTAACATTTTAATATGTCACATCAGTATTTAAATGAAAAAAAATTATTCAAATAACCAAAATTTTTCATATTCTTTATACTTTCTTTTAATTTTTCCTGCACTTTCCCGATAATCAAACATATCTATGTTCAAAAAAATCCAAAAAGAAAAACTTCTTTACTTTTTTTTTTTTTTGATAATATGTAGAACTTTTAATGAACCAGAGAACTTAAGAGGAGCCCATGTTAGAACCATGGCAAACCTCCGGTAAGAAAACGTCAACCTTTGCTACCTAGCCAATAGCCACACATGAGGAGATTTATTAGCTTCCTATACAAATCCAATTGAAAATACATACACCGAAAGCCTTTGCTAGATTACAAACTATATAGCTCTAGCTTGAACTCCTTAATGGATAACTCTGACCCAGCCCCTGAATAGCCTCTGTGCAAGCTTTAGAATCACTTTCGATAATTTAAAAAAAAAAAAAAAGAATATGGAATGCTCGATTTCACCTTAGACTATGATTGAGTTGTAACTTGTTTTAAAAGAATCTTAAGCTTCTTTGAAACTTGCTGGGTTTTGGGGTTTCAACCACCGTACGTGTTACATTGGTACTCCAAAATGGGTTGTAGTTGGCTTAAGGAGAATGAGTTGGCTATATAGATTTGATTGGGTTTCGACCACCTAAATTGGTGTTTTCATTTCAAATCAATCTAAGATCTCTGGTTTTTTTTTAGAGTTGTGAGCTTGATTATGAATGTGAATGTTTGAATATGTTTTCATTTCCGTATGTGAAGGTTACATTTGCATCAACTCAAAAGAAATTTGAAAGGGTTGATTTTTGTAGGATTTGATTTTAGATTTTGTAGGATTTGATTTAGACTATGTTTGGATGCCAAGAAATTTAAAGGAAAAAAATGCATATTAAAAATTATTTTTAATTATTTTTTCTTTTTCTTTAAAAATTGAGGAAGAAAGATTAATATATATTTTTTTGATAGGGAAAGATTAATATTTAATTTAATTATGATGCTGATATGGCAATCCAAATGGAAGTCTATATGGCAAAAAAATTATTTTTTATTTTGGCTGTTAGCTATGACACCATTTTCCATGAATCACTTAACAATAGGGACTATTTTGGCACAGTACTAAAAGGTTAGAGACCAAATTGACATAATTGAAATGTTAAGAATTAAATTGAAATATGGTATAAAGAATAAGTATCAACTTTATAATTTACCCTAGATTTTAATTATGCAGTTATCGACAATCTTTTTCACTTTTCCACTTCTGAGGCCCTTCATTGTGCATTTTATTTTAAGACTTTTGAGGCCCTTCATCACCACTTTTGAACTCAAGTCTTTACTTCAGCCCACAAGTTGCCTTATTAATGAGATTGTGATTTACTAATTGTGTGACAATGGCAAATATATAATGGGCTGCCCATAGGTTCACCAGCCCAATAGGGCTCTACCTCGAGTTGAATTCATTCAAATTACAATAATGTTGAGGGCATAATATTTTTTTACAATGAGTTCCATCATTTTTTAAGTGATTGATCTGTAATCAACTGACATTCATGAACTCATTGCTCTTTTTCCACAACTCATAGTTTATTATCTTAGCAGATGTGAAATTTTATTATGAATAAAAACTGTGTCCATAGCATTATTATTCAAATTAACTCAATTGATAAAATTTATTTTATCTTAAATAAGAGATTTAGAATTTGAACTCTACTTATTCCAAAAACTAATTAGTGTCTTGAGCTTTATCATAAAGAAAAAAATATCATGCAACGAACATTAGGTTGAAATTATATCATATATATATATATATATATATATATATAAATGTATTCAAGTTGTGTACTAGTCTTAGAACCATTAGGGACTATGTTGTGCTTTAAAAAAAAAAAAAAAATCTGTGAATAAAGATAATGCATTAAAAAAAAAAGAGAGAGAGAGAGAGAGAGAGAGAGAGGAAGAGGAGGGCCGTATCCATCTCTAACCTTTGGGACAAAGACCCCTTTATTGCAATCGGTGCACCTTTAGTGTAATCAAGTGCTCTGGGCATGGTCCAGGCCCAGGCCTCACAGACAGAAGAAAAAAAAAAAAAAAAAACCCAAAAAACTTTGGGCTAGGATAAAAATTTATGGGCAGAAATTTATTGCCAGGTTATAGCCTGTATCTATTGTTGCAAGTGCTCTTCTTTTTACTCAAAAAGCTTTAATGAGTAGTGGCCAATAATCTATAGTTTAATTAACGCTTTTTATATGTTTTCAAGGGTCCAGGGTTCGAACCCCCTCCCCTACTTAAGATATATTTAGATAAAATATAGAGAGCTTAATGAGTGGTGATTATAAAAGTATAAAACAAGAGAATTTGCAGTCTGAAACTGGCTTTAATAGGGACTTGATATGTTCAAAATACAGAGTCACTGTAGTTGACATTCTAGAGCATTATAATGTACTTGTTATTACATAACAATGTTTCTTAAAAAAACTAAACCCTTAAGCACATGCAGAATATAAATTATGCATAATTATAATTTACTTGTCCATTAGAAAATATATGAAACAAGTTATAATACACTCTCATACTTTCATTGAAAAAGAGACAAAACAAGGATATAGGAAAGTTCATCAAATACTAATGCAAACTTGTCATATAGCATACAAAGAACAACTAACCACTAGTCTTTTATTTGATGACTACCTAATATGGGTCACAAGCTTTATAACTCAATTGACACTTTCTAGTGTTTTCAACGAAAATGTCCAAGTTCTAATGTCCCCTCCCCAACTATAAAATATCCAAAAATAAAATTCTACCTACTATGGGGCACAATATCTGATTCATACTTCAAATGGGTCATTTTAAATGGAATGTTTGAAGTTGTTAAATTGCCCTCAGTTGCCATCCTTTGAGTTCTTTCATGAGCCATCTCCAGAGCTAAACATTCTTTAAGTTCTGCCAACACATAACTCATGTCTGGCCTTTGGATAGCATATGATGGTATGCATGACATGGCTATCTCTATAGCTTTCCAGGCAGAAGTACTATTGAATTCTCCTTCTAATCTTGGATCAATAATGTTTTGAACATCACCCCTTTCAATCAAAGGATTAACCCAGTCAAGTATGTGATTGTTTCTCACAGGGCCTCGTACTATTGCAGTGCGGCCAGTGATTAGCTCAAACAAAATAATCCCAAAGCTATAGACATCGCTTTTCTTATTGAAGTTTCCAGATGATTGAAATCTGCATGAAAAACACAAGTGGATAGATCAATGCTAGAAACTCGTAAGTTGATGTAATTTTTCTAGTAATTACTTCCATTATATCCTAGTTGTACTTGGTGCTTAAGTGGTTAATTGCTTGAACCTTAAATTATAGTTGTTGGCACTCTTATGCTTATGACAACTTCCACTGGTGTAGAATGTGAGCCAAGCATCGAAATTATAATAGTATGTAATTAAAAACCGAAAAATTTCACAATTTTTGTGCTATTAAAAGAAATTCGTAAATTTGATAGGTTTTAAATGCATTGGGAACTTAAAATTGAATGATGTGATCCTCATTATGTACAGATTTCATTTAAACATATATACGTGATACTTGAAAAGTTAAATACGCTCTTGCTTCAATTTTTTTTTTTTTTTTTTTTTTTTTTTTTTTTTTTTTTTTTATAAACAAGCATATCAAATTAGCAAACACTTACTCAGGATCAACGTATCCTAATGTACCAGCTGGGCGAGTTGACACGTGAGAGTCATTTTCAGTTGCAAAGGCTCTAGACAGCCCAAAATCAGCTATCTTGGCTTGCATGTGTTCATTTAATAAAATGTTGGAAGGCTTCAAATCTCTATGGATTATAGGTGGCTTGCAACCATTATGTAGATACTCCAACCCTGCAACTCCATTAGAAAACCATTGCAAACCATTTCAAATTAAAAAAGATATATATAATAGATGAATAATCATATAATCGATTTGTTTGCAAACCTTGTGCTGCATCCACTGCAATATGAATTCTCTCGTTCCAAGTTAATACATTTGTGTTTGTCACTGCAGCCAAAACATATCAATTTATCTTTTAGCTGGGCTGTTATAAAAATTAGCTCTAATTTCCCTATCATGTAAAGAAAATTAATAAAATTTGTATGCTGTTAGTCAAACTAAACATTCCTAATCAGCTAATCCTAATTGTATGAAATAGTAATAGCACTTCAGTTATATGAAGATTAGATTGGCTAGTAGGCACCCTATCCTCCCCTTTATGGTTGGTCTTTTGTTTTGAATCAGTGTATCATGAAAAGATTAGCTGGGCCTCTAAGGGGCAAGACTTGGTTACAGTTTCATAGGCCATGGTCGTTGTGTTGCATGATAACAGCAGGCAAAATGGGACTGCCACTGGTAAATACTTGACAATAATCTGGCATGAGCTGCACCTGTAAGGTGCCCTGGTCTTACTCAAAGCCATCTAAATGCAGTTATGGTGCTCTATCCAAGCCTTGCCCTATACTAAATCTTGCTTTTGATTTGACAGAAATAACTTATAAAGGGTCATATGATGAAGAGCCTTTGGACACAAATAATAAACAGTAAATAACTATGTACCTGATAAATGCTGGAGCAGATTGCCATTAGCCATATACTCATATATGAGTGCCTTTTTTGCACCCTCATCACAGTATCCAACAAGAGAAACCAAGTTTTTATGATGAACTATCATTAAAAGTTGTGCCTATATTTCAAACCAATTCAACAATTTAATTGGATGAAAAACTTTTAGCTGCATGATATAATCACAGTTTCTATTTAAAATTAAATACTCAAGTAATTGAAAAGATTGGCTGCAATGTCCAATCTAACCTCTGCTCGAAATTCCTTATAGCCTTGGTTTGAAGAAGCAGAGAGCAACTTAACAGCAACTTGAGTTTCATCTTTCAGTTTGCCAAGGTACACTTTTCCAAATCCTCCTCCTCCAATGATGGTTCTAAAGTCATTAGTTATGCTCACAACTTTTGAGTAGCTATACTGTTGATTCTTTGATTTGATGTTGGATTTGGTAACCATATCTACAAGAAGGAAGATTTTCACAATTGTAACAATCACAATCTATTAAAAAATGTTTTCAGGGATGTGGGGGAATATGTATAGTTTATGTTCTAAATCCCTCAATGTTGTGTCCTCAAATGGATTCCATCTCACACAGTATTTTGAAGGTTAAATCCAGAGTCTACTATCCCAGACAGCAAATGCAAATAAACTCATGGGCTTGGGCCACCGAATCCATCTGCAGCAACATTTTAGCCTTCTCCGGATAAAGCTGAAGGAAGTCCTGGATTGCATGCTCATCCATATTTTTCACTTCAGGATGAGTTGTCCAATTTTATAAGGTCAGCATGGGCTCAAGATTGTATGAAGTGATCTCCCTAAGTTTGCTGGCTTTATCAATCTGAATATCATGAATTGAAGATGACTGGAACAGGTTCTTTTACAAAACAGCAGGGGATTGGGATGACATGGTTTTGGTGTATAGAGGGTAATAACATTTTCAATTCTATTGAACAGTGAACTTCATGGAGACTTTGGTTGATAATCTCTGACTCTGTGGCACAGTAGTTGGATTGTTATTTACCTATTTAATTTTTTGGCAATGCTAGGTGACTATAGGTATGGACCCGGTGTGTCGAAGCATATATAGGAATTTGCAGGAGTTGTGGCTGCATTTTTGTGTATCTGGAGATCTTAATGAGTACTGAAAGCTCGACAACTTTCCCACGGATGTAATTATTACTGTTATTAATATTTTGTCTTTGGTCGAGCAAAAAGGGTACCACTACAGTCCCAGGATGCCAATACAGAGAAAAATACATCCCACTTAAACCATAAAGTAAGGTACAGGACAACTGAAACATTACTCAAGCAGGATTCATACCCAAGAATTGCATGAAGAGAATGAGTGCACTTACCACTTGCTCACATGTTGAATGGTCCATGGATGTATTCAAAATTG
Source organism: Quercus alba (assembly GCA_036321655.1). Lineage (NCBI taxonomy): Eukaryota > Viridiplantae > Streptophyta > Magnoliopsida > Fagales > Fagaceae > Quercus > Quercus alba. The sequence continues at coordinate 18,624,817 of CM070302.1, read as the reverse complement.
TTGATCAAATGCATAATTTACTGTCTTGACTCTTGATTATGTAATTGGCCACAATGGCCACAGGTGAAATCTAATTAGGCGTTAGCTTTATTTTCTTCAATTTCTATAATTATCTTTCATAACTTTCTTAAAGGCTTTGGTGTATCAAAGGAAAAATAGGAATAGCTGGGATTGGGTGATACATCTCTTGTAAACGACCTCACTTTGGTGAAAAGTGATACTGATTACACAAGCAGAAAATAAAGAAAGAAGTACCTCCTTTTCTTTTCCTTCTATAGATAACCAAAGCACTAAAGATGAACAGAAGGACCAGGACTGCTGCTATAGATGATGCAACAATTGGAACAACAACCTCCTTTTTCTTCTTTCTCTTGCATGGAACTGACAGACAAAGATCTGGATTTTCGCCAACACTTGCACAAAAAGCATCAAGGTAATAAGCCATGGTAAGTAAGTCTTTAAACATAGTCTACATGGATAGATAGTGCAGTCATCATGCAATACAAATTGATGTTTGAAATATAAATGACATCTATTGTACATATCAGTGAACAACATTTACTTCTTTTCTCTCTCTCTCTCTCTCTCTCTCTAGTTTTGGCTGTATAAAAGGCAGTTATAAAGGGAAAAGATAGAAAACACAGGTAAGTGACAAAATGAACTTAGAATTATTAAGTACATTAAAATATTGGAGAAAGGAAGATAAGCTAACCTCAAGGCCAATTTCCCATCCCTAAACTTCTGCAGAAGAGCCTCAGGAACTGAACCTGTGAGGTTGTTCCCACTTACATTACTGCAAAGATATTGTTATGCAGATCACCTCAATTTCCTTCCCCAAAAAGTTATGTTTTTAATACCAAGATCAAAGCTCAACAACTTACAGGGTGTTCAAATTCGGTAGTTCCGACAAAAATTCTGGCAGTGGCCCAGTTAAGTCATTGTATGATAAATCCCTGAAACAGTAGTTAGCAAGATTTTGAGAATAACATATCCACATATGTTAAGATAAAAAACTGTTTTCTTTTTGAAAAATCGATATGAAATTGCAGGACTTGCATATAGCATTTTTCAATTAAAAACCCCTGGCATTAAATCCCACAAATACACTCTCCAAGCATTGAATCCTTTGGTAATTAAGGGATCCACCATCTATCTGCCGATTGGTAATCTCAACCTAGCAGATAGAGTTGCTTGACCTGCCGGTGTCTAGATGGGACTATTTTATATCAACTGAATGTTAAACATCAATCACAATTCAAATTAGAACTCACAAGGACTGCATTGCCTTGAGATTGGAGAACGAAGTTGCAATCTCCCCTGTCAAATTGCTTGAGCTCAAGTTCCTGCTTGTCATTAAGAAAGAAGGCAGAATTGTTGCAATTTTTTGAAAGATAATTTACATTTCAAACAAGATTTTTCTCATTTTTGGAGAGGTTCTGTGTTTGAACATTCCGTAAAAATTAAATAAATTCAATCAAATATCAGAAGGCATGACAGAACATTTTTTTTATTGCATATGAAAGGAGCTTGTTCCATTGTCAAATGTCCTAAAATGATGCATCATATTTTCATATCAGTTAATATCAGGGTCCATTTTATGTGATCCTCCAAGTTAAGGTAGAGTTTTTCCTATAAGATGATATATTGATTGAAATATTACAACATGAGTCACCAAAAGTTTTGATGTTTTGGAAGTGCACTTACAGTGAGATGATCCTTGGATGATTGTCGCCACTGCAGTTCAAACCATCCCAAAAGTATTCACTTGGGACACATGGATCGCCTTGCCAGTTTCTACTAGTCACATTGTAAAGTTTCTTGATGTCTGTGATAGCCTCAACTATAATTTTTTTATTCAAAAAGAACATGGGAATGAAAGTTGGGTGAATTCGTAATACAAAATCATATAGAAAAATGAAAAGTGACAGGTAGATCCAACATTTGCAGAAAATTGAACATATATGCCTTTGCTATCTTGATGAATTGCCAGATTGTAGCATATATGATGTTCAAAGTGAACTTCCAACAGAAAATTCTGTGGTGACCAGCAACAATGCAAGTCATGATACCATGCCATTTCATCAAATCTGTGAAATAATTTGAAGATTTCTTTCACAGTAAATTAACGAACTTGTATGACCCTATTCTATGTGGCATGGAGAGATTTGTTTATTTTATTTTATTTTTTTGGGAAAAAAAAAAAAAAAACACAGATTTCATTGATAGATGACAAAAATATTGACATGGCCAAAAAGTGTTGTGGCTCGGATAAAAGTTGTATAACAAGGATTTCTCGACTAAAACTGCTAGACAAAAAAATTTCATTTTCTATTTTGGCAATGAACAAAGGCTCATATGGAAAACTCTTCTTCTTGATGGCTCTGTCTTCCTAGTTATTGAGAGGACTATCACCGATATTTTAAAGCAGTATTATATCAGCAGTTAAAGTATCTCTTATTCATATAAGTTAGCAGCAAACTGAGCATAATCCTGGCAAGGAAGATAGAAAAGAGAAGAAGACATACCATCATCTGTGGCAGTTGGTTTATTTGGGAGATCTTTCAACACAAAAATCTCAACAGCATTGAGGATTGGAGGAAGCTTAGTTCCCTTAGCTGCAGATATTGAAAAGTGAATCTGCTCTCCACTAATTATTGGTGGATCATTTTGGGCTATAGTTTGTGGTTTTAGGTAATCCAGTTTAACAGATTCTGTCAGGTAGCGCTCACCGTTCAAATCAATTTTCAATTCCCTCTGCTGGCCAGCTTCAAGCTTCTCAATCTCAACAAAGTGAAAGTAAACATAGCATTTTGAAAAAGAATCTGGAGGACTCCAGTATAAGCTCAAGGGCAAGCTTGAGTTCTGTGTTTTGGCAGCACTCCTCAATACTACATCTGGTAAATTATAAGGATTCTCACTGCTATCACTGTAAATGGTTGAGCCTGTTGTAATTGGGATCCAATCATCAAATAGTAAAGGTTCCCAAACGCGATCATAGGTATCATTTGGATACCTAAAAAGAAAGAGAAAAAGAGAGATCACATTTATGTTGGATGGTACTAGAACAACCTCATATATTATTTATGTAAGCAGGCATTCAAGTGCTTTTGTAGTTTATGAACATGAACAAAATAACTAGAAACTTAAAATACTGTCACCCTGGAAAATTTACAAAATGCATCAGGGGGGAGAGCTCACTTTTCTTGACATATAAGTTTGAGAACATATAGCAGAAATGTGATAATCCTGAGTGATGTAAAAGTCATCGTAAAATGGAAGGCATGCTGACGCGGGAGATGCAAGAAAATTATTATTTAATATTATTTATATTCGCAAGTCAATTGTATTTTTATGTCTTAGGTTTTAGTAATTTATTGAGCTTTTAGTATTTTAATTTAGAAGTAAGGTTATTTTTATAATAAGACAATTAGGATTTTCTAGCCAATTAGAACTAGGATTTAGCAATCTTTTATAAGCAACCTATTGTACTCCCTTGAGGAGATAGTTGATATTTTGATGAATGAAAACAATGGCCGTTTGATCTTTTTTTGGTTTGGTACTGACTCCAATTCTACCCTAGGTGCTGACTCCTAGTGATTTCCCTGTTTGGTGCGCACTCCAAACAAGGCCTAGGTGCTGACTCCTAGATCATATATTTTATTTTTCTATTATTTCAGTTTTGTTCTGGTTGTCCTGCGTCAATTTTGGTATCAGAGCAAACCCCGATCCGTTTGAAGCACCATCGCAAGTCAATCCAGAACTAGAGAAAAAAAAAAAAAAAAAAAGCTTTCATCATATATTTTCCACCACCAGAAATCCAGCCCCCACACCACCTTCAAAATCCCTTCCCGACATCTCTGCCAAAGCACAAAAAAACCATCTCTCAATACCCACACGTATCAAGCCACCAGAAGGTTACCCGTCAAGCAAAGCCCTTTGACCCAACAACCAACAAACCCCATCTGTCAATCTTGGCCACCGTTGAAGCACCACACCAGCTGCCAAAAAAAAGCCAGCCACCACAACCCACAAACCCAAAAAAAAAAAAAAAAAAAAAGACACAAGGACCCACGCAAGCCATCAGCCACCAACCGAGACACACAAATCAACCCTCAGCCGCCGCAGCCCATCAGCCACCAGCCGCAGACCCATCAGCCACCCTCGCCGACACCATCTTCGCCCTGATCACCGCCGCTGAGGACGTCGGCCACCTCCAGGTCTCGTGCCGCCGTTGTCTTCCTCGTTGATGTCGGCGCCCCCGTCGTCGCGCCGCCACAGTCGTCGGTCCCCAGCACCACAAGCCCATCGCCGATCAACTTAGTTTCTATGGTCTTTTCTTTTCTTTTGTCCGTGGTTTGAGTTTCTTTCTTTTAGAGTCTGTCGTTTGAACTTCTTTTAAAAGTCTGTAATGTCTTAAGTCCATCCACAGTGTATTTTCTTATTTTGCAAAAAAAAAAAAAAAAAAAAAAAAAAAAAAAAAAAAAAGGAAAAAAGAGAAAAGAAAAGAAAAGAGAATCATGGAAATATTAGAAGCACCTAATTTTGATGGTTATGAAACTTATCCACGAGATTTTGTCAACTGGATGAATGGGATGAAGCAATTCTTTGAGCAAGCAAATTTTGCAGATAACAAAAAGTTTAGATATGCCAAGTCGAAGTTAATAGGTAAAGCACAAAGGTTTTGGGAGAATCTTGAACGTTTCCGCTATATGGATTATGAATCTGCCATTACTGTGTGGGAAGATATGAAAGAAAAGTTTTGTGATGAGTATTTGTCACCATAATATCGAGTTAAGTATCTACCCCAATCTCAGTGTGGTACTTTTCAAGTTGAAGCAAATGCGATGAATCCTCATCCTCATCCCATATCATGTCCTCAGCGTACGTTTGATCTACCAAGGAATTATCTACCAGAAAAGTAACGGAATTAACTGTAAAGCTCATGAAAGATATTCAAGATAGGATTGCTCAGATGAAGCAAATGAAGACTCAACCCGATTCAATTGGGAAACCAAGGATAATTGATTACAATGACCTTATTGATGCCCCCATAGAAGACAACATTGATGGTGATATCTTGGTCGTGGAGACTCCTCTAGCAACACTAAAGCCTAATGTTGACACAGAAGTACATGCCTCGACAAGTGTTGCTTTAACAAGTGTGTAAGGAAATGAATCTATTGAAGAACAACAAGGTGAAAAGATGGTGCCTAAAGAGAGTATTATGTTAGAGGGCGCACATGTTGTGAAAGTTGAAGTTGTTGAATGTGCTTCTAATCAACCCTCTACAATCCTTGAAGACCTACATCTTGGTGAAGTCGAAGAGGTTAAAACCACAGTACTTCCTATGGTTCATAAGGCTCAAGAAGAGATTATACTGATTCCACATTGATTTTGTTATTCCAAATGAGTTTGATGTGGTGGAATTCCAGGTTTTTCTTTTCCCTGTGCTCCCTAAGGTGATTTCGGACTTGAAGCAAGTGTTATTTGTCAGCATCCTAATCCTTCAATGCTTTAAAACTCGAGGTCGAGTTTTCTCCAACCAGAGGAGAATGATGCGGGAGATGCAAGAAAATTATTATTTAATATTATTTATATTCGCAAGTCAATTGTATTTTTATGTTTTATGTTCTAGTAATTTACTAGTCGCTAACCCGTGCGATGCACGGGAAATGTATTGAGTATAATATATAATTTAATCTTTGTTTATTTTACTACAACACCAAAATTGAATTTGTAAAATAAAATCATATAGCTAAAACATTTGTTAACAGCTATACGTTTCAGACATTTATTAAACTATATTATTATTATTATTATTATTATTATCAACTTAACAGTATTTTAATATATGATACCAACATGCTTCAAGAAAATGTCCAACACTGAAAACAATTTCGAAAACAAACTCAACTAAACAGTTTGATGAATAAATATATTACAATCTATAATATAAGCCAAGAAATAATCTTTGAAACCAATATGAACAAAATCCACGTCAAACAAAACCATTTCGATCATTAGGAATATGACTCACTAAAGTCATGAAAAACACAGGATTCATTACAAAAAAAAAAAAAAAAAAAAAAGCATATTTAGTCTTTATAGATTTTGCCTAAGTACCCAGATACGATGACACATACTCACACAAAAAGAGACATAAACACGGACAATTAAAGAAAAAATAAGAAAAACAAAAGAGACGTAAACACGGACAATTAAAGAAAAAATATAGGAAAAAAAAGTTAGGAATAGAAATATAAGATAAAAATGGGTTACCCTCAAAAAGAATAATCCATGAATATTCATTGAAATCTTCTAGATAATTTTTGATAATAGAAAAAATAAAACTCAAAAGTTATGATGTTAAAACTTCCAAAAGGCCAAAGAAAAAAAAAATTAAAAAAAATCAGAAGATTCAAAGTTTCAAAAGTATTGAAATAAAAAAATATATATATATAAAATTACGCAATAGAGAAATACAATAGAAAGAAGGGAATCCATGATTATAGCTTTTCCACTTATGTATTGGACTCCTCTCCTTCCTTGGTCAATGCATCAAGGTTAGGGTTATTTGATTTGTTCAATAAAAATTTGAAGATTTAATTAAAAGATTCAGGCCCAGCAATTAAATAAACAAAACAACAATTGACAAACTTATAAGAAAAAGCAACAAATCTATAATTTTTATTGAACAAATCAAATAACCCTAACCTTGATGCATTGACCGAAGAAGGAGAGGAGTCCAATACATAAGTGGAATATGTGAATTGTGAAGCATGAGCCGCCCTAAAAAAAAATCTTGAAGAAAAATAAGTTTTAAGGAGAAAATTGTGTTGCGGCAAAAATAAGTTTTTGGGGCTTAGATTTTCTACGCAAGCAATTCTTAAATAGGAGAGAGTAGAGGCAGTGGGAGAGTGTCCTTATTTGGCTAGAAGTCTAATTTGCATTGGAAAAGGAAAACAGTGATGAGGTGGAAAATTTAATTTAATTTAAATATTGTGCTGACGTGGAAAATTGTGAGAGTTTCAAAAGTTTCGGTTTTATATATATATATATATAGATTAGGCTTTTAGTATTTTAATTTAGAAGTAAGGTTATTTTTGTAATAAGACAATTAGGGTTTCCTAGCCAATTAGAACTAAGGTTTAGCAATCCTTTATAAGCAACCTATTGTACTCCTTGAGGAGATAGTTGATATTTTGATGAATGAAAACAATGGCCGTTTGGTCTCTTTTGGTCTGGTGCTGACTTCAGGTCTACCCTAGGTGCTGACTCCTAGTGGTTTCCCCGCTTGGTGCTGACTCCAAGCAAGTTCTAGGTGTTGACTCCTAGGTCATATCTTTTATTTTTCCGTTATTTCAGTTTTGTTCTGGTTGTCCTGTGTCGCATGCAATAATTTTATTTCATATGCAATGGAATAAGTTCAATAATTTTCTTCATATGCAATGGATTAAGTTCTGGCCATGCCATTGAAGATGAATATTCAGTGATAGAGAAAAGTTCGGTTGTAAAAATAAAAGATAAATGAACATGAAATCAAATATGAGATCCAGAAAATTGTTGAATTAATTTGTTTCTAGCTCAGGAAGGTATAAAAGATTCACCTGACGCTTGACTTAGAACTGTTCCTGCCAATGTCATATCCCATTACTTTTGAAAGTGCCCTGCCTTGAGTTTGATAAATGGAATTTTCCAAATGCCGCAGTTCCAATGATGAAATGAAGGGTACCCCGCTGCCAGTGTTTATTAGACACACATCTATGTAATCCGTCAAGGGGACATGAATAACGTCATAATAATAACTATATCCACCAGAATTTGTGAAATTCACTGTTGTCCATTCATTAACCCCAAGATGTAGGTCGAATACCGGTATCTGGTTTTCACCATCGTAATTCCCATATGTGAATGTTGCCCTGATCAAATAATTATTGTTTTTGCCTTGCTCTGGCCTCAGGGTGTAACAATTCCTTGTTCCCTGGGGAAAACTTCTCAAGTTCTTGGAAAACCGTGGAAGATTTGCAGGTGAATCAGAGGATACCGTCTTAACTATTCCAGTGTCTATCAATCCTTTATCTGATATGTAAGGGATTTTTGAATCCTCATCAATGTAATCTTCATTGCTGCCACAATCAATGCTAATGAAACGGAAACCTTGAAATTTTGAAAAAGAAAGAGGGAGTTAATTCGACATAAGCAATCTATATAGTCTCCTCAAATAAGGTACCAATGAGTTTCAGAACACCCTATGTTTTCAGTGATAAAATAAATTTGGCACCACATTCCTAAGACACAAATTTTCAAATAGCTTAAGCTCCAAACATGGTTGCAACACCCTCCTTTTTGTGGCCTCTTGAACTTCCTTGCAAAGACAGAACTGTATATGCATGTGAAAGCCAAAAATTTGGTTCTGGTTCGTTTAAAGTTTCAGACTATTCAGATGTTAACCTTTTTTTTTTTTTTTTTTTTTTTTTTTCCAAAATTGTAGTGTTTATTCTAGTAATTATAAGCTATTACACAAGTAAATAGGATTTAATTATTCAAAGGGAAGTGCAACTTCCTAAATACCCTGGTTGTATTTAACAAATTTACACACCGATTGAGGACCTATATTACTAGTGACTATCTAGTCAAATTTACATACCATTGAACAGACAGTTGTATTAAAGCTTGAGAAACTTCAAAATGAGGCAATATGGACCGAGAAAAAAAAATGATGAATGAAACATGCACATGGGCAGCTATGCTAAGACTACTGAAAAAATAAGTGAAAGAATCTCTCTGAATTAAATCTAAACTGCAATATGCTGTGCGTAGGGGTCGTTGTATGCGTGCTAAAAAATTAACAAATAACAACATTAAGATATCATAGATGACTTCAAAAATAGTTCTGAACATTATGAGCATGTTTGAAAAAAATTCGCTATTCAGAACATTTTGGAAATTGCAATGCTTTTCCGTCAGACTAAAAACATTACTATATGTATTGTGCAATATTTTCAACAGAAACGTTTGTCTTAACAAGTTTTCTTAGAAATGTCGTAAACATTAATGACTTAGATACTTGACGGTCAAGTTCAATGAAGTATGCATCCTCATAGGAAGATAAAAAAAGCTCAAATCTCCCATCTCCCATCTCCCATTTGTTGTTGGAGAAAAAAAAATGCTTGTGTGATGTGTGAAGTTTAACCACAAAAATGCTAGCCATTGCCGTTGGAGATTTTAATTGGGATTAGATTTAGCTGGTGATATTACTTTAAGTTTTAAAAGTGAATAAATAAATGACATATAGCGGCATGGTTGGCGTTTTAGAAATATCACCCTTAACCAGTAAGATGAATATCAATTTCTTCCTTGAATTTTCGATTTGCATTATTTTATTTTATTTTTTAAATAATTTGATAATTGAGAGAATAGAGATTTAAATATAGGACGTATTCATTTGATCATTTTTTTTTTTGTTGTTGATAATTTTATGTTTCCGTCTCCGTATCTACAATATTTTCCTCCACCGATTTATTTAACAAGCTATCACAGCATCTCAAACATGGCATCAAAGCCAATGTCCTCCGGTCATCTGCTAACATGTGCTAAACGCACCTCACTTGCTCTTTGTGGTCAACACTAACATCGTCTTGCCACATGCCTCCAAACAGATCCTACCACCCTTAAATGAATAAGTCTGGTGCTATAACTTGTGTCACAATTTGTAACCAATCAAATCTTATATTAATACTTCTATAAGTACAAGGATTTAATCTAATTTAACAGTATGATAATAAAGTCATTTCCAATTATTAAATGACGTGCTAGAAACCTTTTTCTCCATTGTTTGTGTGTTTGTTGCTTATAAAATAAAAAATAAAAAAAAAGATTAAATTTTATGTTTACACGATCTAATAATTAAAATATTTTCAAATCAAACTATTTAAAATAGAAATATAGAAAGTATTACAAACAAGCTAGCACAACCCTTTCCTATAATAATCAAATTCCATATATAAAGAAATTCGAAAGATGTTGCTAAACTCGTTGTGAGAAAGGCTACGCTGGATGCCCTATGCTTACTATACGTATACACCTTCTCCCAACTTTGTCTTCTCCCTTTAAAATTTAGCTATTTCATGGTTTGAATTAAAGATTTTAAATTTAAAGGCTTATTCGTTTGGAAACAGTTTATTTAGTTTTTTTATGAATTTTTTTTGTTGAAAGTGTGATAAAGTATACTTGTACCATAATCTTTTTTGAAAAAGTGAGGTTTTAAACAATTATGCATAAAAGTTAAAACTTAAAACTAATGCCAAACTCATCTTAAGTGTTGCATTATTTAAAATTTTAATTAAATGGTACTAATCAATTTTTGATATAGGTGTGGATTAAACTCTAAATCTTTTATTCAACCATTAGTCAAATTTTTAAAAATAAAATCTCATCAGTAAAACAGATTATCTCTATTTAAAGTGGAATGGATAGATCCTCAATTTTCACAATGAATTCACGAAATCCAAACAAAAATATAACAATAATAAGTCACTGTGGGCATTGGGCCATATGCTTGGATCCAATATGCGTCCCCGTTAAAAGCCCAATATTAAAGGAAATCTGAGTCCACCGCAACAGAAAGAGACGCTTCTCTAAAAAATAGAAAATGTGTATTCAGAATCCTCTTTCCTCACCAAAACTAACTTGAAGACACCAAAATCTTTAGTACACATCAACCTATACACAAATTTTGATCGAAAAATGAGAAAAAAAAAATCTAAAATTCCAGTTAAAGAAATAGAGAGAGATTGGAGGAATAGTGAGCCATATATATATATATATATATAAAAGAAGTAGAGATGGTGAGAGTTTGGGCGAGACATAAAAAGTTAAAAACATAGTCCCGGTTTTTGTGTCCCAGTCGAATGTGCAAGTGCGCGACTATTCTCTCTGGTGGGGAAATTTTTAGATTGTCTTTATTATTATTATTATTATTATAAATGGATTATATTGACTTTTAAAGGTATTTTGATTGTCTTAGTCACTATTTTTTATTTGAAGAAAAAAAATGACATAATAGTTTTTGATTGAAGGATGTAAATAAAGACTTTGACTTATCAAATTCAATTTTTAGACTTAAAAACAAAAGGCACTAAAAGACAAACAAAATTTAACAATGAACTTGTTTGGAGTCTTAGGTTTCCACCTACTCTAGAAAAATGATATGTGTCCCTCTCATATACAATGTATATGACTTAGTTGAAACCTAAGGCTCTGAATATGTTTGAAACCAAATTTTGTTTGTAATAAAATATGTAATTTCTATATATTAAGAGAATTCAGAGAGTTAGTTTTGACTTTAAAAAATGTCAAAAATACCCCTAATCTAATTAGATAATCCTTATTCTTAAAAAATAAAAAATATGGTGAAAATTGTAATTAACAAAATTCAAAATTAAAAAAAAAAAAAAAAAACTAACAAAGAAACTCTTTTCCTAAAAATTAGTACACTCTCTATTCAAATATATCTCAGGCATGTTTGATACATTTTTTTCCTAAAAACTAGCACACACTAAACCTAACAATTTACTCCAATTCAAATATTAAATTTTAGTTTCTTAAAAATCATTTCCTTTGTAACCTCACTAACAATAGATAAATTTAAATTGAAAAATCATATTAAACTCATATTAATTATTATTTTATTGAAATATTTGGGTTTAATTTAAATATACTTCTCTTCTAAAAAAATTAATATAATTCTTCCGCAATTTGTGATAACAAATTGAAAGCAACTTTTTAACATCTTTTTTCACAATAAATCTAAATTGTTACTACTAGACTAGTTAATCATAAACCACTTAAAAGTTTTAACTATTAAATTAATACTAACGTCCAAATTTATTAGTAATATTGGCAAACACTGTTACTTTCTCCTACTTGATTATTTATTTAGAGAAAAGACAAAAAGAAAAGTTAAGTCATTTATGCTTGAGAGTTGAGAGTTTCAAGTCGACTTCAGACTACTTGGATATATGTATAAATAAACTACATGGTTTATTTCTTAACTCTAAAAATCAAGGCAATAAAATCAAGCTGAAGAGGAATTTAAAAAAAAAAAAAAAATTTGAAATTAGGAAATAAAAGAAAGTTTGGTTATAGTCAGTTTTAGATTTCATTCAACAATCTAATTTCAATAAGGTCTAACACAAAGATATATTACAAATTCCACTCAAAAGTTATGATAACTTTTAAGGAAGAACAAGACAAATATACTACACACAATACATTTCTTGACCCAACATTATTTGTGTAGTTGTAATTTGTCGTTGTTTATTAATTGATGTGTGAGACCTTGTTTCTTTCTAAGAGCATTAATATTAGTTTGTCTAAAATTTTTAGTCTATTATAGCATAAAAACTTACTTTTTCTATTTTACACTACCATTTTACAAAAGCACCCATATCAGATTATCTATTATACACTCTGTACCTGCAAGTTAGATTTATAAACTCATATGGAAAGTGGATGAGCTATCTAATAGTACATTTTGATGAAAAAGCTTGAAAGTGATAAAAATGAAAGTTTTAACATTATAAGGTCAAGAGAAGAAGAAAGCATTGCAAGGAAAGTAAAGAAAACAATGGATGTATGTGGAAAACCCTTTAAAAGGGATGAAAAACCATGGGTGAGCAAGGGTGAATGTCCCCTACTCCTTTAAGCTCTCTATTATGTGAAAAATTGAAGTTTTCCTTGTATAATGGAGACCTTTTCTCTACCTCACTTCCTTACAAACTTTCTACTTTTTTCTCTAAAGTTCTCTCCTGGTTCTTGCCCTAATGGTCTAACAACATGTTCCTTTTCTAGTCTAAGGAATGTTGCCAAGTATGAAGATAGGTGTCAAACCATGATTCCCTCATATGAACCATAATACAGCTACTGTACTATGTAATGGCTGGAGGAGAGAGAGTGAGCACGTCGAAGTTAGGGTAGCGGCGTAAAGAGTGACCCTGCCACTACATGGGGAGCAATCATTGGACAAGGAAAGAGATATCGAGGGCATTGAGAATGATGCACGTGTCCTTAATAGTGGTTTAACACAAGCACAACCAATATAAAGGAGGGATTTCATAGCATCTGACCATAAGGGGTTACTATCTCCCTTTTGTGAGTGCTGGGTGTTCATGTTAGGTGCAAATCTCACTCTTTCCCAAGATGGTCACGCCATTGGCATGGACCAAAGATCCTTTCCCCCAGCCAATGTTTCCTCTCCTTTGCTCACAGCCACTCCACGTGTAGGGTCCAGATCTAGCATGTCAGCATTCTCACATGCCTTGGCTGGTGTACTATACACACTCTACTTTATTTTTTAAATAATATATATTTTCTTATTATATCTCCTACCCAAATCAAAACACTTTATTTGTCTGTTCAATTAAAAAGCTTCTCCTTTCAGCTCTATCTCATTCTCTGCTATTTCTTTTTCTTTTCCTACCCATGTCAAAACTCTCTCTCTTCTCAAAGCATCTCCTCTCAGTTCTCTCTTGCTCTTTGTTTCTTCTTTAGGTTGTAGTGTTGGGTTTTAGTGGTGGGTGGGTGATGTTTTTTATTTTGATTTTGGATCTTCGTTGGCTTTGATTTGGATTGTTATTTGCCATTGCTTCTTCTTTTGTGCTGCTAATTGGATTTGATTTTATGTTTTTGGGTTGATGGGTTTGAGCTACCGTTGGGTTTGATTTGGGTTTTCAGGTTGGTGGGTTGATCGAGTTTTGTGATATGAGTTGTGACTTGTGGTGGTGGTGGTTGGGTTTATTTAAGAGCAATGAAAAGAAGAGAGGGAGAGAGAGATGAAATAATAGGAAATTAAAAATATTAGGATACAAAACTACTATAATAATGTATATTTACACAGTTATTGTAGCAAAAATATAAATTTACAGTGTTTAGATGTTGTGGGCTGTTTTTTGAAGAAAATAGGTAATTTTGACAACTTTTTCTATTATACAACTACTGATGTATTATACAACCATGGATGTGAATACTATAAGTGTCCAATAATGAATTTCTTATTCAGAAAAAAAAAAAAAAAAAAAAATCACATAGCGTGGACGGTGCAGGTTTTGATGAGAAATCTAGGAGAAAAAAAAAAAAGCCTTTTTTCTGTTTTTTTTTTTTTTTTTCTCTTTATACGGGAATATATATAATAAACAACACTTCATTTAGATTGCCTATATTTACATTTTATGAGATGAGATGAATAACAAACACCCCCTCCCCGTAAAATACATATTATACATGAAAAGGGAAGTTTATAAGCTTGTCTAAGAAGTGGAGTAATTTTGATCATAGGAATACAGCTTCTAAGAAGAACAAAGCTCGAGGAAAAAGAAGGTTGTATTAAGTATAAAAGCGCCGCAAACTTTTCTATAACAAAAGTCCCCATGAATTGCTGGCTCCATTGTAAGAGACTAAGGAGTCCAAGAAAAAGCATGCATATATGCACAACAACTTGGCAAGCACACCAAAGAAAGATTGGGAAGAAGAAGAAGAAGACGAAGATAGAAATGTTGGTTGACCAAAATTCGAAGTACTTACCGGGAATTTCATCGAGTTTTCTTCCAGCGTTCTGATTATTCCCTGCAGCTAGTATTGAGTTGCCAAGAAAAGTTATGGCTAAAACAAAGAGGAGCCGTGCTTTTAGATTTGATGCGCCATTCATTTTGGTCTTTCGCAGCAAATTTTTGTTCATGCTAGTATACATGCTATATACACCAGAATGAGTGATACTTTAAGGCAGCGAGTGCTATATATATATATATATATATATATATATATATATAGAACTAGCAAATGACTTTCTCTCGTTTATTGCCAAAATTTGACTCATTCTTTGTTATCATTAAAACTGCTATTGTGGGTTCTAATTAGTTCAATTGGTAGAGTCTCTGATGGTTGAATAGAATATTTGGAGTTTAATTCTCACCTACACCAAAAACCGATTGGTGTTTTGGTCTGGTAATAAAGAGCTATCATCAATAAGCCAATACCATAAGTTAAAATTCTCTATAAAAAAAGAAAAAAGAAGAAAAAAAGAAGTTAAAACTACTATTATCTTCTCAAAAATAAAAGTTAAAACTACTATTAAAGGATAGAGTTTTCTTTCCAACCCACCACGTTGTGACTCAAAAGAATATTTTAGTGTACTTTTAGTCATATAAATTGCTTAGATAGTCATGTGATTTAGTGAATTATGCATGTGAATGGTTTTGTAAACAACTATGTAATGGGCGTTTGGAGAAAAAACTTTGGCCGGTATTAAATAAAATTTTCATTTAATTTATTCTTGTTGCTGTAGGTGGAGGTGGGGCGAGAAGAATTGAAACTTATGACTCATTTCATGATTATTGTTCTTTATCACTAGGTCAAGAATTTTTTTTTTTTGAGATTTTTTTTTTTTTTTTTTTTTTTTGAGATTAGGTCAATAAATTAGTGTTAGTCTAATCTTTTCTTCATTTTCTTCTTCTCTTTTTATTTTTTATATTTTTTTTAGTGTAGAAGGAATTCAAAGTAAGATCCCTTAATTATTTGAAAATAAAAGATTTTACAAATTAAGTTAACTAAAACTCACGGAAAAATCCTTACCATTTATCCAAATGACACCAGTAACATTGATTACTTATTTGCATTAAATTAATGACATAGCAAATTAATCTTGCAGTTTTTAAACTAACAAATTAAACTTCAAAAAGTAATAAATTAAACCTTAGTCTATATTAAACTCCAAGACAATATCATTCTACTCAAATGGATTGAAGTTAATTTGTTACTTTTTAAAGTATAGGGTTAAAATTAAATTTTCCCTTTACTGTTTTTTAAAAATATTAAGAAAAAAACCACCATCAATTTTTTATATTTACTATAGAGCGTGCCCAATTGTGAATCATTCATAAGGGATTATGATCTAAAAATTTTAGGGTAGCTTTACTGTGGGATTTATAAAATCTTAAACATTAATTTTTAAACAAGTGAATTAAATTTTCCTATATCATCATAGTTTAAATAAATACCAAAATAGTGAATGTCAGAGTCTATTTTTTTTTTTTTTTTTAGAAAGAATGTCAGAGTCTATTTAAATGCTGATGAGTTGGTAAGATTTAATCAAGTCATTTTAAGATGGATGAAATGGAAAATTTTTGGAAACTCCATGGTGAAATTACCCTAAAAGTTCTAGGGGATTTATTTTGTATTGATAGTAGTTTTTTTTTTGGGTGAAATAGTACAAAAAACCCTCTTATGATTTTTAGTAAAACACAAAACCCGACCCTTGAGTTTTTGCGTATAACACCAAATCCCACAATGATGTTGTTTTGTGTGTAAACAGCTAATTGCATAATAATTAACCCCTTAGAGCTTTAGAGAATAGCACAAAACCCCGATGTGTTATTGTTTCCTGTAAAATTATAGCTCTAAATATAGATATGCATCATCATATGAGTAATTCATTGTTTATTTTAATGGATGTTTAACAGGAAACATAAAACAAGATTACATGGGGTTAAGTTTTTCATTTAAAACTTCAAAGGGTTTTGTGTTTTAGCAAGAAACCAATTGGGCGGTCTTATGCATTTTTCTGATTCTTTTTTTATTATTATTCTTTTTTAATATTAAAGTTCATTCCAACTCATAACTCAACATTTATTATTCATAATCTGTGCTAATAGCGCAGCCATGACTGTTAACAAAACACACAAGAAATTGAACAAAGTTTTCCTCCAAGCACATTACGCAGTGGTTCATAAGATCATCTATGTGTATTTATATTATTTAAATTAAACAAGTCATATCACTATTAAGCATGTCATATAACTATAAGTACAAGTGAATAATTTTTTAAGTTATCGTGTGTAGTAGGTTGAAGCAAATTTTTCCCAAACTAACTTTATTCAAAGAAAATTATTATCCAATTATAATTCAAACTTTCTTTCTTGGATGAATATGAACATTTAGATGAATGTTATTTACAGTATGATTTGGTCAGTCCCTCGTATAAGGCACGGCAGATTGACATAACCATATACCTAATAAATTTGAATAGTACTCCCAACAAAGTAGGCAGGCCAAAATCAAAGCCCCTCATACAATAAGGGTCACGGAAAAAGAAAGTTTGAATCATGTACAGGCAGCATTTTTCTGGGCTTAAAATGTCTTTAACGCTTTCGGGTAAGTCAACAGTCAACACGACATATACATCAATGGAATTTTGAGCCCGTTTGTTTGGTTGTGGTCATATTGTCTACGCGTTTGTTTGACAAAAAACGTTTTCCAAAAAATGTAATTGTTTTTTTTGGTTAAAGATTTGACTCGTTTTGCTTGTGCTTTGGTTTGATTGCGATTTTGGAATAAGTCAATTTTATTTTTATTTTTATGTTAGGAAAAATGAAAATCAATAATATTTGTTGTAATTTCAATAATTATATGATTAAAAACTTTCATTTGTGAAAGTATATCTCAAATATGGGAATTCAGGAGCCTCAAATGGAAAAATATACCCCAAATTTGATAACTATTAAAAAAAATCAAGTGGAAAAGTAGTTAATTTGAGAAAAAAAGAAAAGGTCATTTAGAAAAAAAAAAAAAATCATTCAACATTCAATGTTAATCAATAATTGGTAATTAGAAGATAATGAGGTGGAAGGCTAAATTTTGCATCCTAAACTTTTCAAATGTACATTTTGCACCATTTTGTTGTTGTTGATAATCTTGTACATTTTGCACCATAAACTATAACCTTTGTTACACTTTGAACCTTGATGTTAAGTTTGCCATTAACTTGAATGGAAAACTATGACATCATGTGAAAATACCAAATTGTCCCTATCGATACCATATTTTGTTCGACCCCGATTCACGTGTCAAAACAAAGGCCAAAAAAATAAAAAACAAATATGCCAAAATCATGAATTTCAAAGGCAAAAAGGGTAAAAATAAGTACATGTTTGAATGGTAAATCAAAAAGTCACAACATTTGAAAAATCCATTTTACAATAGTTAAGACCAAAATCAGAGGGCATATTTGTTTCCTTCAAAACGATAGTTTATGGGCCAAAATCGGAGTTAAAACGGATGAGGTATCACCAAAATACCAAAACTCTAATAAAACCTTCACTTTATTTTTCAGGAAAACCGACAGTTTTTTACCTAACTTCGCGCAATAAATTGTACCAATTGGGCAAGAACTGTCAGGGTCATATTTTCTATGTAATTGAATAATAGTTTAACAAAACACACTTTACTTGTAATTAGGTAGATTAAGATGGGTTTAATGTATGAAGAAGTATGTTGTTCAAACATATCAAGTGGTATCATTAAAGACATGAAGTTTGATTTAAGAAACAAGTGAAGAAAAGTTGTTTCATTAAAGCTCGACACAAGCTCGATCTGTTGAGAACTACAAATTCAGGATTCTCAAATCTAAATATCGGTCCATGATGACTTGAATGATTAGGGTTTCTCTCTCTGCAACCCTAGTCATATATAAGGCTTATTTTAAAAGTCATAAAGTACGTAAACAGAGGCCTAGAACTCATATACTTTGTGTGAAGCTACTACGTTTTTACACCTTAGTGTTTCGTAATTAAGTGTTTTCTGATCTTCATTGTTTATGAAGTGAAGAACTTTGAGGCCAACAATAATCAATTAAGTTGCTGGAGTTAGTCTCGTACTAGGATTTGTATAAAGGAATTAATTACAGATTGGAGATTTGTGCAAAACAAAGAAGTCTACTACAAGATCAAGTTTAATTGGGTATTGAAGCGAATGTTCAACTGTAGGTTGATATTTTGGGATAGATCAGGGTAATGGTAAGATTCCTTATACTTGTAATTGCTTGATTATTTAGTAGTGGATTCTTGGGAGTGGTGACCTTAAATTCACCTAGTGAGGTTTTTGCTTTGTGAGAGGTTTTTCCCATTTGTCAGCATATCGCTGTGTTTATTTATTTATTTTGCTAAGTTTATTTGGTGATTTGTTGGTAGCTCCATGATTTGCATGTAATTTGACCTAATTAATCAACTTAGGTAATTGAATTAATTAATCAGGGTGTATCTATTTTAACCCAACAAGTGGTATCATAGCAGACACACTCTGATTAGGTTTTAATTTTTGCAGTGTGATTTATTGACCCTTATTGTCATGGATACAAATTACATGAACAAATCTTTTTCTAATAGTCTCTCTTGTAATACTAACATTGATGCTCTTCAGTTTCTTAGGATATGTAAGTCTGACACTTATTTGAAATTGATGTTTTTGTTGGTTGAAAAAGATTTGTGTATGGATGATTTATTGAAATCAGAACAGGTAACAAAATAGTTGATTCTTGAAAAATGCAAACTTCAAGGAAGACTAGATTGTCTCAAAGGAGCTTATGTAGGGCTGTCGGTAAAAGAAAGACAAGAGCTCGGTTAAGGTTATCTAAAAGAGTGAAAGTTCAATTAGTGTATAAAACACTATGAACGTTTAGACCCCCAATTTACAAATTACCAATTCAAGCTTAATGTCAAACAATTAATGTGCGGAATATGAACACAAGCTTAATACAGAATTGATAAACAATTTAAATAAAATAAAATCACATCCACAACAAAAATTAAATGGAGAAGATTAAGGGAAGAGAGATGCAAACACAAGGACAACACACGATGTGTTATCGAAGAGGAAACCGAAGCCCTCGGCGTAAAATCTCTCCGCCACCCTCCAAGAGGTAAATAATCCACTAAAGAATGTAGTTAGGATACATGAACAGCAGAAGACCCTCCAAGCCTAATCTACCCAATGTACCTAAGCCCTCCAAGCTCCTACTCCAACGAGGTAACGCTGAACCTATTTCTTCTTTAGCTTATCAGATTCCGCTACTTGTCCATAGCATCAACCAATATGAAATTGGTCCATTCTTAACTGCTTCCCAAACACCAAATGGTCTTCTCACAGATATGGATATGGTGAGAAAAGGTTTTGGTAATGTACCTCTCAAGGATTTATCAATGGAGAGGAAGAGAGTAGAGGAATTTGAAGAGTCTCTATGTGAAGATTGAGGATGAATCAATCTTATTTTTCTCTAAGGTTTCTCTCTTAAAATTCTCTCTGGAAACTCTCTACATTTCGTGGGTATAAGGATCTATATAAGTGGGGTGAGAAAGGAATGCGAAGAGTAAGTTTTTCCTAAATAGGGTGTTCTGGCGATTTGGCCTCGCGACTGAACTGAGTCGCGAGTTCAAGTCGCGAGCTAACGGCCTGGCCAGCCTGGGACTTTTGTCCTGTACTGCAACAGCTAGCATGACTCTTCAGCTCCCCTGCATACTTCACACGTGTGCCATCTTTGGCGGCTTGCCAGTCGCGAGTCCCAGCCTCGAGTCTCTGCATCCTTGCACAATCTTGAGCATTTCTTCACACTCTCTCACTCACTACCCTTACATGATTCCCACCTAAATACAAGGTTACTAATTGCTAAAATACAAGCAAATTTGGTACGGAATAAAGCCAACAAGATGGTTGATGAAATTCAACCTTACAATCTCTCCCTTTGGCTATTCCATGACAAAATCCTAAAACAAACTCTAGACTTAATATGTGAGTTGGGAACAGTTGAACAAAACTTACTCACACCTAACTCTAGAATCTGATAAGCTCTTGAATCATATGAACAAGAATCTCCTGAAACATAACAACACAGTATGATCATTGTATGTAGAAAAACTTGTAATTGCATATGAGGCAAGCACAATGCGATCAAGCAAAATGGAATGAGAAATAAACCATGGCTTGACCAAACCGGCAATCACTATAAAATAGTAAACACAATGCTCATTTACACTTGGAATGAACATCCGGACATACAAGCCAATAAGCTCAATGCAAATCACTTGCATGCCCAACACTCAACCAATGCACAATACATAAAGTATATGCATCTAGGAACAAAATCCTACAAGGGCACAAGAATGAGAGTACTTAAAGAAAATGCATAACATTTAGCTAGAAGTACTAGACAACTAAACATAAAGGCTGTATAAGCATGGTACAAACCATAAAAGCCTACAAATCTCATGGAAACAAACCCTAAAAGCTTAGAAAAGCAACATGGGCACAAATACAAAAGAACTGAATAACAACTTTAACTATTAACAAACCAAAGTATCATAAGTGTTTTAAAAGTAAAACAGATCCATGAGTTTTAAACCAAAATAATAACCAAAGTGTTTTAACATATCAAACCCATAAACTATAATAACATAAGAAACATAAAATAAAATTGAAGCATGAACTGAAAAAACACTGTTTAAACACTGTTTATGACATGCTCCCCCTTAAAATGACACTCCCCTTCAAAAGCTGCCCTTCAAAAATTCTCCCCCTTTTTGACCGGAATGGCCAAAGGGTCAGTGCTGGGTGTTGATGCTATCAAACTTGGCTGAAAGTATGTTGAGCTGATCCTGAATTCCTGCCATCCTGTCAGTATGCTCATTATGGACCTCTTTGAGTCCATCAATCCTCTCCAGGATAATTTGGAATGTATCAGGAGGTACCTCTGATGAGGTTGAAGCTCTGCTCCTCTTGCCTCAGCTTCTGGGTGTTGAAGTTTGTCCTGTAGTCACTGGCTCAATCTCCATTTGGTCACCTTCACCTTGATCACCTTCTTCTTCATCACCTGGAAGACGAACTTGTATCCTGATGATGGTTAGCTTGTTGATGGCTAAAGGTGTAGGCATGGGGCTGATATCTTGAGGGATTTCAACACCTTTTGCTCTGAAAAGCCTCATAAGAAGGCTAGGAAAGATCAGCTTGGGCCTAGAGGTGGTTTTAGTCTCATCCACAATAGTGTTAAAGATGTGAGAACTGATGTCAATGAAGGTTTTCTCCTTAAGTTCCATGAGGAAAATAGCTCTGTCATTGTTGATTGTAGTTAGCTTCCTCACAGGGTACAAGTTAAACATCATGATGGTGGTTAGGCACCTCATGTCAGCTGGAAATGCTGTAGTGTTGAGGCATCTCCCTTCTCTTTGTCCACCAATGCGAGTTTGGACAGTTTCTATTGATAGCATCCTGTCCTTGTAGTTGGTGAAGTTAGAGTCCTCTAAGCCTTCAAGCCCTAGCACCTCATCTATGTCATGGGTATCTATGGTGAATTCCTTTCTTCTAACCCAACAGCTCAACTCATCCTACCTTATCACAGCATTAGCATAGAATTCTCTGATTAAAGGCTCACAAACAGCAGGTAGGTCACTCAACTTATCCCATCCTCTGCCCACAAAACAACTTGGAATGAAGGTGTCCTTCAAATCCCCTAAGTCAACAAACCTTTCCTGAATGATGGTTCCCCTCAAGAAAGAATCTCTATATCTCTCAAAGTGTTGAACCGACCTAAATAGGTTATGGTCCATTTTCAACATTTTGTCAGCTTTCTTAACAGGAGTCTTCTTCTTTGTAGGAGATGGGGCCATCTATAAACAAGTAGAAAAAGCCACAATACATAGCACAATAGGTTGAAATACACATGTATTAGTAACAAGTTAGTTACATGGGGAGTAACAGAATGTCAAGGCAGTATATAAACCAAACACAGTTGAGAACCAGAGAACAATAGCTCAAATCAATAACCCAAAAACTCAATCAAGTATAGTCTGTATTGATGCAGACTGCAGCAAGCACTAATCAGCTACATTTGAACAGTGTAAACCACACGCAGTCGAAAGTAAGCATATGACAATGAGATATAACCAAAAAAAATATGAAGTGTGCAAGCCATACCCTCAAGATAGAAGCACACATATGATATGGCAACCAAAAAACAAAGCATTATTAGCCAAACACAGTCATTCTGAACCAATCATACTCACACTTAGAGTAAATCATAGAGAGCCCAAATACATATCTTATGGGTATGACATATTTCAAACAACCAAGGTCAGATAGCAAACTAGCTCAATGAAATATAATCATGATAGCAAACATATTTAGCAATCTAGCAACAAAAATAACCAACCCCAAACAACCAAAACCTATATTTGAAGCAGACCCATGTTTGAACAATGCAAAACAGACAAACTCAAACAAAATCTCACAAAATGATGAAATACATGAATAAATATGTAAAATAGAGTGAGAAAATAGAAACCCATACCTTTTTCCTTGAAGATTTGAGAATGAAATGATTCAAAAATGGAAGTTTGTTTGAGAGTGACACGGTGAATTTAAGAGTGTTTCAGGTAAGGAAGGAGATGAACAGTTAGAAATGTTCGAGGGAAAACTGAAAAGGTTTAAAAACTGACCAATTTTGTATAAAACACGCGTTTTTCGCGACTGAATCAAGTCGCGTGCAAGTCGCCTGGGCCAGCCTCCAAAACACTTGAAAGAAAACTTTTGAAAAATTTTCTAAGTGTTTTTCGCGACTGGAAGTTCCATTCGCAAGAGAGTCACGAACTGAGCCACAAAAATCTCTATGTACCCCTCGCAACTAAACCTTCCACTTGTGAACAAGTCGCCAACTTGAGCCGCAAAAAGCATGAAATTCCAAATTTTTGAAAAATATTCTAAGTCTTTTTCGTGACTGAAGCATTTACCCGCCAATGAGTCGCTAGTGAGTCGCGAAAAATCTCTGTTATGGATTTGCGACTGGGGCATGAGATTGGTTCTACCTGCGACTGAGTCACCAGAACAGGGCAACACAATTTTTGAATTTTTGGCAATTTTTGCAAAAACAAAGTACTTTCCAAAAACAACTAAAACACTCAAAAATCTTTTTGTGATTGATCAACAAAGATTGAGCATATGAAAACACATTTAATCAAGTACAATCACATGAATGAATATGGCATACATTGAACATAGACATGTGTGTTGTGTGTGAATATCAAAAATGAGATAGTCTTTAGTCTAATGTGAAGCTTCAATGATCAATTCAATCAAGGCATACACAACTAGTACTAGATAATGTGACTCATCTCAATTATAGAAGTATGCATATATGACCTCCCATATAGGCTTGAGTACAATATCTTTGAAGCTTTTCATTTGGCTCCATTTTTGACATATCATTTGATCTTTTTGAATCAACACATCTCATTGTGAGATTGATGCCTGAAATTTTTGATATTTCGCTTTGATGAGTTAGCCTTTGGCTTTTTGGGCATCATACAATTTTAATTTTTTGGTCGCTTTCCCTTTTTCCTAGGCAAATACTAGTATGTGCAACAAGCTTTTGCAGCTCAATATCTCTTTTCATTTGGAGATTTACATTTGGTGAGCTCTTTTAGCTAAAAATAATAAAATAAAGAGTGGGAAGATATATAGACACAAGTCTATGCATGTCTCAAGATCAACAAAACCATTCACTAATCATTCATGACAAGGTTGAAGATCTATTTACAATAGTCACATAGATTTCAAAATTTCTCCCACAATTATATGAGTGCATAGAGAACAAGCTATGCTCGTAGATGTACAAAGCTATTTGCACAAAGGTACAAGATAAAACATATTTTGAGACAAAACTCAGCAATGTTGATCAAACATTTTGGATTTTCTACTTTTTATGTGGTTTTTGGATTTTTGACACACAAGAAGAAAGAGATTGATCAAAGGCAACAATAAAAATAAACATTTTAGATGAATGAAAGCAAAAGCAAATAGTTTTCAATTCACAATAAAAAAAAAAAATAAATAAACCAACAGTCACACAACATAGGAAGTATTAATGCATGGACATGTTGTAATGCTTATGCATGAGTACCCTTCATCACCCACACGTCACGTGCATTTGGGGTGATATCCTTATAGGATTGGGTACGAGAGTTAGGACTTTCAAACCTTCTAGTGAAGCTTTCCAAGTAGTTGGTGAATGTACCAATCATCTTCATCACGTCCATCATTCCGAGATCACCATTTAGATCTCTTGATGGCTTAACAGCCCAAGTCCTCTTGTCATTTCTTGGCCTTCTTGACCTTTGATCACTAGCATTTCTCAATGCTCTCAGTTTATGACAACTGGGTCGGGTGTGCCCTTGAAGTCCGTAGTGATGACACACATGGTTCGTTCTAGGACATCTTTGCGATCATGGAAGAGATTTTGCTTTGGCTTCAAACCTGACCACAGATTGATTACGGGGCTTGTTCAACACTCGCTGGTCAGTTACATTCTTCTTCTTCTCAACATTTGCCTTTTCAATAGTAGGGGCAACTACAACCGGCTCTTTGGCCTTCACAAACTTCACTTCTTTGGAGATGTTAATAGTTGAACTACTTTCTCCGATGTATCCTAATCCGGTTTTGTCGGAGAAGGTCTTTTGAGAGGAAAGGACATCATCAAGCTTCTTTGTGGAGACTCGCTCTACCTTGGTATTTGCTTGAACCACCTTAAGCTCAAAGAATTTCACCTTGGTGTAAGCTTCGGTTAGTTCGCCATTTTGCGTCTCTATCTCACACTTGGCCTCCTTATATCTCACTAGGAGACTTCTATAGTCCTCCTCAGCTTTCTTCATCTTTTTCACAGTTGCCTTGGCCACCCTTGCATATTCTCCTGACTTCTCAAGTAGAGAATTGTAGTTCTCTTTAAGACCAGTTGTATCTTCATCTTCTTCAGCATCTGATTCTTCTACAATTCCCATGAATTCCTCATCACTATGCTCCCCAAGCTCTTCTACAAGCAAATTCAAGTCCTAGGAAGACTCGACATGAGCAACAGTCATGAATGCTGAGAAATTCCCTTCTTCATCATAGCTATCCTCCAAATCAGAGGTGGAGGAATCTAAGTAACTGAGAGTGGTGGCATACACCTTGCCCTTTGATCTCAGGTAATTAGGACATTCCTTTTTGAAATGACCCTGTCCATTACACTCAAAACAAGTGACTCCTTGAGTAGATTGGGACTCCTTCCCTTCTCTCTTTTTGAAGTCCTTCTTCTCTTTTCCGGAACTCATAAATTTCCCTTTATCACCAAATTTCTCATTGTTCTTGAACTTTAGAAATTTGCGAAAATTCTTTGCAAGGTAAGCAACATCCTTTTCTACTACATCTTTATTCGATGAACCATGACCTTCTACCCTTTCATTTATCGTCTTAAGAGCCAGTGATTTGCTCTTTCTTTGATTTGGTAATGAAAGTTCATATGTTTAGAGAGAACCAATCAGCTCTTGGACTTTGATTTCATCAAGGTCTTTGCTCCCCTCAATTGCAGTCACCTTTGCATGGAAGCTCTCCGGCAATGAACGAAGAATCTTTCGTACAACTTTCGAGTCCTTTGTTTTCTCTCCCAAGTTAAACTTGCCGATGACCACTTCATTTAGCTTACTATAGAAAGAGTCAAAGGACTCATCCTCGCTCATCCTGAGCTCCTCAAACCGGGTAGTCAGCATCTGTAGTTTTGTGTCCTTAACTTTCTTTGTACCCTTATAAGTGGTCTCCAAAATCTGCCATGCTTCCTGGGCAACGGTGATATGAGAAATCCGATGGAATTCATCTGGGGACACACCACAAAAAATTGCGTTAAGTGCTTTACTATTAGTATTTGACGCCGCGAGGGCTACCTTATCCCAAATGGATTTGGCTGCCTCTGGCTTTGTCCAACCTATTTGAACAGCATCCCAAACAGCCTCATCTATAGAATACAAAAATGCTCTCATCCTCAGCTTCCAAAAGGCATAGTTGCTGCCATCAGAATATGGTGGAGCATTTAAAGATTGAGACCGATCCATCTTAATATGGGATCAAGGATCACATTAAGGTAATGAAACCAATATAAGTGAACCCGCTCTGATACCAATTGAAAGTTCAATTAGTGTATAAAACACTATGAACGTTTAAACCCTTAATTTACAAATTACCAATTCAAGCTTAATGTCAAACAATTAATATGCGGAATATGAACACTAGCTTGATATAGAATTGATAAACAATCTAAACCAAATAAAATCACATCCACATCAGAAATTAAATGGAGAAGATTAAGGGAAGAGAGATGCAAACACAAGGACAACACACGATGTGTTATCAAAGAGGAAACCGAAGCCCTCGGTGTAAAACCTCTCCACCGCCCTCCAAGCGGTAAATAATCCACTAAAAAATGTAGTTGAGATACATAAACAGCAGAAGACCCTCCAAGCCTAATCTACCCAATGTACCTAAGCCCTCCAAGCTCCTACTCCAACGAGGTTACGCTAAACCTATTTCTTCTTTAGCTTACCGGATTCCGCTACTTGTCCATAGCATCAACCAATATGAAATTGGTCCCTTCTTAACTACTTCCCAAACACCAAATGACCTTCTCATAGATATGGGTATGGTGAGAAAAGGTTTTGGTAGTGTATCTCTCAAGGATTTATCAATGGAAAGGAAGAGAATAGAGGAATTTAAAGAGTCTCTATGTGAAGATTGGGGATGAATCAATCTTGTTTTTCTCTAGGATTTCTCTCTCAAAATTCTCTCTGGAAGCTCTCTACATTTCGTGGGTATAACGGTCTATATATAGTGGGGTGAGAAAGGAATGCGAAGAGTTAGTTTTTCCCAAATAGGGTGTTTTGGCGACTTGGCCTCGCAACTGGATTGAGTTGCGAGTTCAAGTCACGAGCTAACGGCCTGGCCAGCCTGAGACTTTTGTCTTGTAGTACAATAGCTGGCATGACTCTTCAGCTCCCCTGCATGCTTCACACATGTGCCATCTTTGGCGGCTTGCCAGTCACGAGTCTTTGCATCCTTGCATAATCTTGAGCATTTCTTCACACTCTCTCACTCACTACCCTTACATGATTCTCACCTAAATACAGGGTTACTAATTGCTAAAATACAAGCAAATTTGGCACAAAATAAAGCCAACAAGATGGTTGATAAAATTCAATCTTACAAAGAGGTTACAAAGAAAGAGCCTTGCCATATGATCTGGCTAATTGTGGACACAACGGGGGTGTTGTCACCTAGTTTTTGCAATAGTTTAGGAACCATATATATAACGTCCTCTTTAAGAAGGACATTTTTGATCTTACTACAAGAGATTTGGGTTCAGAGTTAAGGTACAGTCTTAGGAAGGTGTTAGGCACCCAAAACTGCCTAACCTTAAGGTTGGCTTCCTCTCATTGTGTCTTATGTCTTAATCTCATTAAAGACACTCAAAATTGTTATTCTAAACTCACACACACACACTAGCATTCATCTAACAATCAACATGGCATTAAGCATCCTTAACCATACATCTATCACACTTGTCATTCAACCCTAACATATATCTATCATGGCATATCAATCAAACCTAGCATACATCTAGCATGGCATCTCATATCGAAGCACACACCTTAGCATTCATCTAGCGTCATATCACATATCTCATCCAAGGTAGCAACATCATGTTAAGTCAGGAACATAAACGTGGCAACATTAAAGGATCATATTGGAAGCATTAAGAGCATCAAGAATACATTATCCAACCAATCATGTTCAGATTCATCACCTAGGCATGTTATCAAACAATATGCATGTACATATAAATGCATGACTTACCTCACTTACCTTATTGCAACTCAGCACTTATGGCATCAATGCATGAGCATGTGAATGCGGGTTCATGGTAACAAAGCGAGAAAACAAAAGAGAAACCCTAATTTAAGCATGTTAAAGGCAAATAAATAATAAACATGTGAAACAGAGACTCAAACTCATGCATATGTATAAGAAAGGATAAAATAGAAGCATAACATGTGAACAAAGCCAAGAAAACAAGGCAGAAACCTGAATTAGGGTTTCTAGGCAATGACCTGCGTGCACATACACAAGTCTGTGTACATAGGTCAAACACCTGCATGCACAAGATTTGACTAGCATATGCATGCATGATGCATGCGTGTGCAAGGTTGTTCAAAAACCCTAAGCTAGAAACACAGAAAGCATAAAAAGTAGAACAATACTTAAAACTATAAATCTAACAACCTATCATGCTTAAAACATAAGGAAAACGTAAACCTAATCTAAACAAACATTATAAAGCATAAACAAGGCAAATAAACAAGATCAAAACATCAAAGAAAATGGCAGAAATGAAAAGAAAAGTTAGAACTCAATACCTTAAACAAGAAGCTCTGTAAGCTTGATTTTGACCGTTCCTTCCAGTCAAATCTATTCATAATCAATAAAAAGTGATTAGTAAACTTTAAAACTCAAAGATCAAGGCCAAAAAAGGCCCCAATCAAATAAAATTGACTCGAGGATGTTTTGTGAAAAACTCCCTCTTTGATTCACTATTTCTTTCGAATCTTAGGTTTTTTTTTAGGATTTTCTCTGTGTTTTGAAAATATACCATGTAAGGCTATTTATATTGTGAAAATGGAGATTTAGAATGGCTCCTAGACGATGTGGGATTCATTCCAAACCTCAGTCTTTAATGTAGAAAACTTGCCTTTCATAGGTTTCTAAAACACTACCTGCATGCGTAGGCTCATGCTTGCGTATGTAGGCTTTGTGGCTGTGTACTCAGGTTCATGCCTGCATACGCAGGCTGAGGGCTTTCTTTGGCCTTTATTTTCCAAAAATAAATTTATTTGCTCATAAAAAGTTTTATATATATATTTGTTTTTTTTTTTTTTTTTTTTTCATTTTTACACCTCTCAAGTCAATTTGCAATCTGATTGAGCCCTAACCAACCTTGGGCCTTAGAATTTCAGTATCATTGGGGAATGGGGGCCCGAGTCATAAAGGGTACAAAATGTGGTGTCTACACTAATAAACATGAAGTATGTTTTATGATGCATACCACACTTAAAGAAATGGACACTTGTCTATGGTATCTTAATAGTGGCTGTTCAAGATATATGACTGGAGACCGTTCTCTCTTTAAAACATTTGAACCGAAAAAAGGTGGCACTACAAGAAATCTCGATTTAGGCGACGTTTTTTTTAGCGACATTTTTAAATTCGCCACTATAAATAGTATATTGTGACGTTTTTGAAAAACGCCGCTAAAGAGTGATCCTTTCGCGACGTTTTTCCAAAAACGTCGTTGTAACCATAAACAATAGCAGCGTTTCTTAAAACGCCGCAAAAGGTACAGTTTTAGTGAAGTATTTTTTGTTTATAGCGACGTTTTTAGAAAACGTCACTATAGTTTTTAAAGAACTCAGACCATATTTTCCAAAAAAATTTGGGGAAACAAATTGTGACGTTTTGTATAAACATATAGCGACGTTTTCAAAAACGTCGCTATATGTTTCCCCAAAATTTTTGTCCTTCTCCCGTTCAAAATTTCACTAAGTGGGAAAGTTCCCACCGTTTCTTCTTTTTGTTTTGGATAAACATATAGCGACGTTTTGGATAAAGATATAGTGACGTTTTCAAAACGTCGCTATATGTTCCCCATTCAAAATTTCACTAAGTGGGAAAGTTCCCACCATTTTGTCCTTTTTTTTTTTTTGGTCTCCTTTCCTTACACGTTTTTTCAGTCATTTTTCTTTCTTATCATTCTTTTTCTTTCTCAAACAAACTTCCCTTCCTACTTCCATATTCTCCCCCCTCCCCCCCCCCCCCCTTATCACTTCTTCACACTTAGCCATTGCCGCCACCGTCAACCCAATGATGTACGTGTTCTTCCCTCTCTAGCCACCACCCACTGCCACTACCATTCTTTTTTTCCCTCTTTTTTGGTGTTCAAGTTTCTTTAAAGTGTAAGTCTTTGTGTTTTGGCTTATGGGTTGCTTTGATTTGGTTTTTCTTTAATGGGTCTTGGAGTCTTTGTATTTTGGCTTATGAATTTGCTTTGATTTAGTTTTTCTTTAATAGGTCATGAAACTTTTGTGCTAATTTTTTTTGTTTGCTTGTTTTGGTTGGAGTTTGGTACAGAAACTCTTATTCAAATTTGGATTTGTGAGCAAAAAGACTTGAGCATCAAGGGCTAATCATTGTAAGTTTATGTACAAGTTTGTAAATCTTGGTTTTTTTTTTTTTTTCCTACAATTTTTCTGTAGTATGTAGATTTTGAATTTTTTTTGTTATTAGTTTTGTGGTTTAGCTAGCTTGAAATTAATTTTTTTTAAAAGCTCACTACCCACTAATGTGTAAATAATCTCAACTAAATGCTCTTTATATGTGTGTGTATATATATATATATATATATTTTTTTTTTTTTTTATTGTTACTAAATTCTCAACCACCATGACTCATTAACATTGGACATTTGATATTGTGGAATAATGATGATAGGTCTATTTGATCTATTACAAGCTTATTGCAAGCATATGTTAGTTATTATTGAATTTTCAATAGTTTTATATAGCATTTTTAATATTTTTTTTTTTAAAAAAATGAGTAGGTTTTGCGACATTTTAAAAACGTCACTAAAAAGCAAAAGGCAAATGCTTTTGTGACGTTTTCGAAACGTCGCTATTGGTGTGATTATTTGCGGCGTTTTATAAACATCGCTAAATGTATTTTCTTACATCATGAACGAAAATGTTATATTATTTAGTGACGTTTTATAAAACGTCACTAAAAGTTTCTGAACGCCACTAAAGAGTACCATATAGTGACGTTTTTCGAAACGTCGCAATAGACCTATAGCGACCGCTCTATTGTAACGTTTTCGAACGTCACAAAAAAAAAACGTCGCTGTAGGCCATTTGTGGCTATAGTGACGTTTTTGGGGTTTTTAGTGACGTTTTACAAACGTCGCCTAAACCCAGATTTCTTGTAGTGTGGCAATGTTACATTTGATGATAGAAGCAAATCTCAAATAAAAGGAAAGGAAATTATCTCCTTGCCTAGATTACATTGCAATTGTTTTATATGAAGAAGGGTTGAGAGTGAATTTGCTGAGCATAAGTCAAATTTGTGATCAAGACTTTATGGTACTGTTCTCCAAAGGAAAATGTCTAGTACTTAATGAATTAGGCAAGCTACTTATTGGTGGAATTCATACTCTGGATAATTGCTATGGTATTGTTCTAGATTCTGAAATAGTCTGTAATAGCATTCGGATGACTAATGAACATTTATGGCACCAAAGGATGGGACATGCAAGCTACAAGCAACTATCAATAGTGTCTAAGAAGAAAGCTGTATTAGGCATCCCCAAGCTTGTTAAAGTTGATAATGCTATATGTGGACAACATCAACTTAGAAAACAGACAAGAGCTCATCATCATGCAACCTTGAGCACAGCCACAGCAAGACCACTTGAACTACTCCATATTGATCTCATAGGTCCTGCTAGAATAGAATCTCTAGGAGGTAAGAGATACATTATGATTGGGGTAAATGACTTTACAACATTCATGTGGGCAATTTGAATAAGATCTAAGTCTGAAGCACCTCAACAAATAGAAACCTTGTGTAAAAGATTGCAGAATGAGAAAAGAGTGAGTGTAAATCGCCTTCAGAGTGATCATGGAAGAGAGTTTG
Source organism: Quercus alba (assembly GCA_036321655.1). NCBI lineage: Eukaryota > Viridiplantae > Streptophyta > Magnoliopsida > Fagales > Fagaceae > Quercus > Quercus alba. The sequence continues at coordinate 18,592,405 of CM070302.1, read as the reverse complement.
AAAACTCTTAACTAAAACAATTCTGCATTGAAGATGGCACAGCTTAAGAATTCTCTGCTCCTATTACTCCTCAACAAAATGGAGTAGTTGAGAGGAAGAATAGAGTCATTTAGGAGATAGCTAGAGCTATGATGCATAACAAGGATGTTGCTAAAAACTTATGGGGGTGAAGATGTGAACACTACATGTCATATTGTGAATAAAGTGTACTTCAGACCAAGAACAAAGAAAACTCCATATGAGTTATGGAAAGGAAGAAAACTAAATGTGAAGTATTTCAGAATATTTGGTAGCACTTGCTTTATCTTGAAAGATAGAGAAAATGTGGGAAAATTTGACACACGAAGTGATGAAGGAATTTTTCTTGCCTACTCTTCCTCCAGCAAGGCTTACAGAGTTTTCAATAAAAGGAAAAGAAAAGTTTTAGGGACTGTGAATGTTGTAATTGATGAAACCTCAACTTCCACCACACAAAAGGAGGTTGATCAATTGCCAAAATCTACTTTTCCTTTAGCACCTGAGAGTGACAAAGTTGAAGAAGATCCTTCTCCTCCTTCTACACCAAGTGTTGCTCAATCAACTAATAGCACTCCTATTGAAGATACTCTAGAACCAACCACTCCTTCTCCACCTGTTGGTCACATGGATAGAGAACCTTCATCAAGAATTAGATTGAATCATCCTCTATATGCGATTGTTGAGAATATGAATGAATTAAACTTGAGGAAGCAAATAGTTGATAAGTATGTGGCTAACTTTATGTCTTATTCATGCTATTTGTCTCAGGTTGAACCTACAAAGGTAGAAGAAGCACTTCAAGATGAAAGTTGGGTGGAAGCTATGTATGATGAACTTCATCAGTTTCAGAGAAATGGTGTTGGACTCTTGTTCCAAGACTAGAAGTTGTTAACATCATCGGCACAAAATGGATCTTCTGTAATAAAACTGATGAGGAAGGAAATGTCATTTGAAATAAAGCTAGACTTGTTCGTCAAGGCTACACTCAAGTTGAAGGGGTTGATTTTGATAAGATGTTTGCACCTGTGGCTTGTATTGAATTCATACGGATTTTACTTACTCTAGCTTGTCATCTTAAATTCAAGTTGTATCAAATGGTTGTCAAGAGTGCCTTCTTGAATGGGTTTCTCAAGGAGGAAGTCTATGTATCACAACTCAAGGGATTTGTTAATCCACATTATCCCATTCATGTGCTTTATCTGAAGAAGGCACTATATGGCTTGAAGCAAGCACCAAGGGTGTGGTATGATCAACTCACAAAATATTTGGTGGCCAATGGATTTTCAAGAGGACAAGCAGATAGAACCCTGTTCATCAAGAAGGTAGATGAAGAGTTGGTTATAGCCCAAGTATATGCCGACAACATCATCTTCAGGTCTACAAAAGATGACCTTGCACATTCTTTCTCCAGCATAATGCAGATTGAATTCGAGATGAGCATGATAGGAGACTTAAACTACTTCCTTGGACTTTAAATTCGGCAAAATGAATATGGTATCTTCATCTCTTAATCTAAATATGCAAATAATCTTGTAAAGAAATTTGATTTAAAGTTTGCTAGCTCTGTTAGAACTCCCATAAGTCCAAATATTAAACTCATTGTTGACTTGTTAGGTGAAAGTGTAGATCCTACGTTGTATAGAAGCATGATAGGTAATCTTCTTTACCTTATTGCTAGTAGGCCTGACATTAGTTACAATGTTGGAGTGTGTGCTCAATATCAAGTCAACCCTAAAGAGTCTCATGTGACTGCTATTAAGCGTATTATCAAATATGTTAAATCAACTAGTAACTTTGGTGTCTAGTATGATAAGGACACTAATAATGTGTTGGCTGAGTATTCTGATGTTGATTGGGCTAGTAATGCTAATGAATGTAAGAGCACATCTGGTGGGTGTTTTTACTTGGGAAATAATCTTGTCTCTTGAATGAATAAGAAGCAAAAATCTATTTCTCTCTCCATTGCTGAGGCAAAATACATTGCTGTTGGTAGTTGTTGTACTCAACTCCTTTGGATGCAAAAACTTCTTCTTGATTATGGTATTTATCAAAACCATCTCACCATATATTGTGACAATACCAGTGCCATAAACATCTCTAAAAATCAGGTTCAACACTCCCGAACTAAACATATTGAGATCAGACATCACTTCATTTGTAAGTCGGTTAAAAATGGCATTCTCGCTCTTGAGTTTATTAACACTGATGATCAAAAAGCTGATCTTTTCACAAAACTTTTGGATGGTCGTAAGTTTGAATTCTTACACCAAAACATTGGTGCAATTTCTTTGGAGTAATCTTTCTTCTTCATCTTCATGCATCTGCATATAATTTTTATTGCTTTTTAATATGCTTGTTTGTTTTTTTTGTTTACTGCTTTTAATAAAAAAAAAAGAAAAGAAAAAAAAAGGGAAAAATATGAAAAATACAAAAACAGTGTATGTTTGTGTATATTGGTACTTGTGTACTTTTGGATGGCCATTGAAATAAGGTTTCTTAACTTTGTATCTCTTTTATCTTAGATGAGCATCTTCATGCACAACTAAGCAATGTGAACTTCGTGGCTCATTGTGTGATTTGTATGATTTTGTTAATCTTTTACCATTCATATTTTTATTACTCTTTTTGACGGGAAGGACTAAAAAATCCTAAGAGAAATGTATAAATAACCTCACCACTAAAACTTGTTAATCATACAATATCTATGTGCAATTAAAAAAAGCTGTGTTTGGTAAAGTGTAGCACTTGCACAAGAAGAAAAAAATGTTTGGCTAACATAAATGGGCATTTCTTTTCTCTCTCATATGCCCATGCATGATATGCCTTTTATACTTAAAAGAAAAATACGAAAAGAACATGAAAAACTAAAAGAATTAAAATGCTTTTGTATATGGTTGCAAGCGTGTTTCTATGAGATATAGGAGTTATATGATGTATCTCAAAGGTGATGGTTCCCATAAACTGTTATGATATGTTTGAATAAATCTTGATTCTCCTATATCATTATTCTCATATGATGAAAAACTTGTGCTTTCTTGCAAAGGTTTCACACACAACACACAATTCTTTGCTACTCTTGATATTATTGTACAGGTACAATGTGATTTGGCTATCACAGGGAATACACGTGGTAGTATATGCTCACTAAACTGTCTTAACTTGTTTTTGAAAATAAAATTGGTTAGACTTGTTTAGTGTTTTGGATCTTGGAATTCTTTGCATCTAGAGTTTTTGTTGTGTTTGAGAGCTTAACATGCTTCTTTGTTGTTTGGTGTGGTGTTTATCTTGTTTGCATTCATATCTTGTCTTTTCTCCCTTGAAAAATCATGCTTCTATGTTGTTCGATACAAGCTTGACACAGGCCTCTTCTATCGAGGTTTTTTGGGTTTTCTCGATACCTCTTAACACCTAGCCCAATCCATTGAGCAAAATTCCTGAACTTTCTGTTTGCTCAACCCCTTCTTGACACCTCCTCAATACATCGAAGTCTTTTGCTTTCGACACCTCCTCAATATCTCTCAATCTATCGAGGTTTTGTTCTCGACACCAACTCGATCTGTCAAGAAGCCTGTTTCAATATATAATCTAGGTTCGACCTGGTTTTTCTCAAACTTAGTCATCTCGATACTTTTCTCTTCTCTCTGTATCCGAACCCCTCCTTTTCACAAAAATCCTTCTTCCTTTCAAGATTTTGGCCCATTCCAAGCTCAAATCTGTTAGTACGTGCTCTAAATCTCTTCCTTTCTTCATTTTCATGCATTTCATGCATTTTTAACCTAGGTTTCGAATTTTTTTGGAAAAATTCGGGGTTTTTAAGTTTTTTTCAAAATGTTTGGGTTGGGTTTTGTTGTAATGATCTGACATGCTTATGCATTGCATTCTCTAGCATTATAATCATATTTTCAGGCATTCTAGGTTGTGTGCTTATTTATAAAATGTGAATGTTGTAGTTTAGATTGGGTTTTTGCCTATGATGCAATTTATTTTTGCACGTAACAAGCTTATGTATTACCATGCATTGCTCATTTCTTTTCTTTCTTTCTTGAGCATCGCTTCCTCTTGTGTTTACTTTTTACTCTTTCCCTTAGTTTCCTGCCATGGCACCCAAGAAATCTATTCATTCGAAGAACCTGATATCCCATTGTGGTTCTTCCTCTTCTTCTACTCTTCCCATTGGAGATAGGTTCCGTGATTCATAATCCCAAAAGGATTTTAAGGAGAACTTCTGAGACAGGGAGATTCACTCGAAATGCCATGTCGTTTTGTCTGACTTTCTAAACACTCCTTTACTTGGTGCGTTTAACTTTCGGGGTTGGGAATCTTTTTACGAGAAACCCTCTAGATGTCCTCGCGTGTTTATGCAAGTGTTTTACTCTAACATACACGCCATTGATACTTCTATTTACCAGTTTATTACGGTACATGTATCATAGTTATACCAGACCTCATCACTGATGACATGTCCCTAGGGTAGCTCATCCAAACTATCCTAGTCATCCTTATCTCTATTCTATCTCTCAAGACAAGCTGGCCTCACATTTTTGTGAGCAGCCTATGTCATGGGGTGATACTCTTAATTTCACCACCCATGACTTTGCTAAGGGCCCAAGGATCCTTAATATGGTGATGACCTTTGCACTCATTCCACGGTCACACTATAATGCCATCACTAAGCCTCATGCCTGTTTTCTTCTTTCTCTTGGATGGTCTCTCTATAGACTTTCCTTTACATATGATAGTATCTATGATAAATATCTATCGAGACACTGCTACACATGATAAGCTAATCTTTCCTTTAGCTATCACATGCATTCTCACACACATGCACGTTCCTATTCCTTTTGCCCCTTTCTTTCTAATCATAGGTGCTATTAGTCAGAAATCTATGTGGAGGAGCGCTACACAACTAGTGGCAAAGGCCACGTGGCCTCGTCAGGAGTTTACTCTCTCCTAGAAAGAGAAGGCTGCTTTTTGAGCTATGAAGGATGCTGCCTATGCCTCTCGACCTTCTTCCTCGTTTGCTCCACCTTTTTCTTTTGGAGTAGAGGCATCACTTGCTGCCATCATGGATTAGCTTTAGCTCATGTGTGCTTATTTTGGTGTATCAGGATACACCAATGCTAGCCTCCCCTTGCAATGGACGGCTAGCACTAGTGTATCTTGGTACACTAATGCTAACCCCCCATTTTCCACCTCTCCCTATAAATACCCCCTATCTTTGTTAAAAATATGAAGAAAAATAAGAGAAAAAGTGTCGAAAAAAATAGAGGAATAGTGAGGAAAATAAGAAAAAAGTGAGAAAATTCTGAAAAAAAATAACCTTAGAAAATAAATAAAAATTGTCTCTCTCTCTCTCTCTCTAGGAAACCCTACATAAAAAGCCTCATCCTTTTTCTTTGTTGTAATCTTTGCGGGTAAGGCTATAGGGATGGGTTAGTTCTTTAATAACTAAACCCATCCCAACCCTTTTACTATATTGTAATTATTTTTCCATATGTTAAGGACAAATTTTCGGGCCTTAATTTCATTAGCCCACTCACAAAAATACCCACACAAGCCTATAAATTATTTTAAGCCCACATAAATATTTCTCACATATTACTCAAATATTCTCCATGTTATTGGGCTCCCACAAATATTTCCTATATAAAGCCCATAAATTACCTCGGGTCCTCTCACAAATATTACCCATTATATCCCACATATTATCCAACTTAGATTTTCCACAAATGATACTTATCACCTTGCTACCAAAATTGGGCCACAAAATTATGCTATCTCCACAAAAAACCCAAAATCATTTAACTTGTGGGCAAAGCCAAAAGTCCAACAAAACCTTCTTACAAAGTCTAAAGCCCGCTACGATGCAGCATTTCTAAAGCCCACTATGATGTGGCACCTCTAAAGCCCGCTACGATGTGGCATCTCTAAAAGCCCGCTACGATGTGGCATCTCTAAAAGCCCGTTACGATACGACAATATTTTTACAAAATTCTACAAGCCCAAATGCTAATTTGGCACCTATTTTCATAAAACCCAAATGTTAATTTGACACTTATTTTATAATGCCCAAACATTAATATTTGGCACCTATTTTACAAAGCCCAAATATTAATTTGGCACTTATTTTATAAAGACCAAATATTATTTTGGCAACTATTTCATAAAGCCCAAATACTATTTTGGCACATATTTACAAAATAAAATATTATTTCAACACTTGTTTTACATCTACTAAATCCCTAACTCATGGGAAATATAAATTACTCATCTCTCAAAAAATATTTCTTTCATAAAATTTATGGGAACTATGCTTATTTTTCCATAATCAACTAACTACAAAAGCTCATGAATGTGACCTATGGCAAAACTCTTCATTTTGTAGTGATAACCAAGCCCAAAGGAGCTCAACTACAAAGCCCAGCTGAGCTGGCCCAACCCACACACAAATCCCAGCAACTTGAGATCATGTGAGCTGACCAGCCAAATTTCAACACAACTACACAGCTGGAGCCCATTCCCATCAAATCCCAACTTGTCCAATTAGATCAGAGGAGGACACGTGTCCATTAGGGGTTAAACCCTTCCTTCACAAGTTGAAACTCCATCATTTCTCATGTGACATAAAGCTAAAACTGATGTGACAAAAAGCTGGGAAGTTTCAGCTAGCTGTCCCTTCTTTCTTCTCCAGTCCGTTCAGTCAAGAACCAGGAGCAGCCATGACCAGCCCACTAAAGCTCCTGAAACAACATGAAAACAATTCATTTTTATACTAAAAATGTGTATTCTCTGGTTCATGGACCAAGCACATGAACCCTAAATGGGGAAACTTAGGGAAATATGGTTTGGAGGGCACCAAGGGGGTCCCAACAGAGTTCCCAGCAAGGGCACCAAGATTGACACCTGGCTTGGGGTGATACCATCTGCCCTAGGGAGCTCTGATTCTAGCAGCAGCATAACCAAGATCATTAGCCTAAAGCATGCTTTAATCCCATCAGCCAAGGCCAATCAACATTCAATGCTAAGTCAGAATCCCAGCTGTTATTACCCAAAACAGTAAGAATCTTCTAAAAGTTAAGCTTACCACTCTTAGCTAAAATCCTAGGAACAATTTTCTAAGGATTTTCTGAAAATTGAGGGAGATTTAGCAGAGATTATTTGCTAATTACCACCTAAAAACCTAACTATAAATAGAACTCTCCATTAATGCTTCACGAGCACACTAAGAGATACACCAATAGAGAAGAACCCTTCCTTAGCTTCTCTGTTTAGTCTTCTCTAAGCTCTAGCAAAGTTTTGAGTCACTGAGCTTTCAGCTTCAAGCATAGAAATTGAGTTCTCCAGCTCCTAGCTCAAAAACACCCCTCATACTTCCATTTAAAAACACTTAGCTACCCCCAGCAGAAAGCCCAGCAGCCTTGCTGTACACTCTCACTCATTACTCATATTACTCACAAATGACTCTCTCTACTCACTACACATACTATATCCACGAGCATGCTATGGCACCATAATGATCTTGCTGCGCTAGCTGGAATCTCTCTCTCTCACCCTTCATCTCACACTAAGTTTTTCTCATTATTTGTTATAATGGAACCCATGATATTTACTTATTCATTTACTATTGATGGTTATGCTGTAACTGTTACTATAGCATTTTTCCCTCATATTATTGTATTAGAAGACTCTTCTCCAGAGTTAATGGATGATGAGTTTGAAAATATAGATATTTTCCTTAGTCTGTGAAACAGCTAACAGCTGGAAGTTTATTCTATCTTGCATTACTTTAGAGCTGGGACTTTATCGCTGGGCTATTTTCTGCAGAAACATTTTACTACTAAGCTATTTCTTACAGTATGCTTTTTAATCATGCTAATGTGTCCGCTGTAAGGATTGTTTATGGGCCATTCTTGTCAGTCTCAACTTAAGCCCAAGGCATAAAATACAGTGAATTATTTGGATCTTCACCGATAGCCTTTGGGCTGTGCATCGAGCCCATCACCAAGTTTCGGTTTAGACCCCCAACCCAATATAAATCTCATTTGTCAGAAGAAAAACTTTTTCTCCCCCGACACCATATATAAAAAATCTTTTCGTTACTTTGCTTGTGTTCATATTTGCTTTAACTTTACTGTGTTCTTGTACATATTTTGTGTGTGTGTGTGTGTGTGTGTGCGCGCGTGCATGTGTGTGTGTATGTATATATCTCTCTCTTTATTTCAAAGTTCGTATTATTGTTGTTGGTTTTTATTATTGTGTTGGTAGCCCTAGATGGGTATTGGATCATGTCCTAGGCTATGTATGGAAAATACCTTGAGGGGGAAGAAATCCCATCCCACCTAGGCATCCAGGGATTTTACTTTCATTGTTTTCATTTTATGCCATCCCATTTAATTTCTTGCACATCCCCTCTCCCCTTTTATTTCATTGCACTTATACACACACACACACACCTAAAAAAAAAGATTTTCTACTATCACTCTTAAATGGTTTTTAAACCTCCATTAGAGCACAATATGGGTATGTCTCATAAGAATGGTGATGCCTTAGAACTCCCATTTCTTTATGTTGAAGGATCCATAAGACTTGAAAGAGACTAAAATCTATTTAAGAGAAAAAAAAAAAAAAAAAAAAAACCTTTTTAATCAATCTTTACAATATTTCAAGTTCTTTACTTTTGTGTCATTTAAATTCCAAGTCTTTACCTTCATGTCATTTAAATTCCAAGCTCTTTACTTTTATGTCATTTAAATTCCAAGTCTTTACTTTTACGTCATTTAAATTTAAATTTCTTTATTTTCCTTGCAATCTATTTTCTGCACTTTATTATTGTTGTCTTTTTATATTTCTCATTAATAATGTGCCATAAAATAAATATGTTTGGCTAAAACATTTCACTACGCTCTATTCTAATAAAATGCTTTAAAAAAATTTAAAAAAAAAAATCTTTGCTCACCTCCTTTTTTTTTTTTTTTTTTTTTTTTTTTTTAAGAAATCTTTTTCAAAAAGGGAAGGCCTTTTTTTTTTTTTAAATGTCCGTTGTTCTTCTTAAAAGATTTTCAAAACAAAACCCTTTTTTAAAAAAATGGTTTTTCCTCTTCTAAAAAAAGGAGAAAGAAAGTTTTCAAATAAAAAAAATAACTTTTTTAGGGGAAAAACTGAAACTTTTATAAAAAAAAAGTTTTTCAAAACCCTTTTCTTTGTAAAACTGTTTTAAAAACTGTTTTTTTTTTTTTTTTTTTTTTTATAAATTTTTTAAAATTTTTTTATACCAAAAATCTGTTTTTATAAAAATCTGTTTTTAAAAAAAAAACTGTTTTCTAAAAACTGTTTAAAAAAAAAAAATCTGCTTTTTTGAAAAACTGTTTAAAAAAAAAAAATCCGTTTTTCCCAAAACTGTTTTTATTTTTTTTTTATAAAACTGTTTTTCAAAACTAAAAAATCTGTTTTTTTATTGCTTTTTTCGAAAACTGTTTTTTTTAACAAAAAAAATCTGTTTTTTCTATAAAAAAAAAGAGGAAGGCTGAAATAATAGAAACAATTAAAAAAAATGTTTTCAAAATTGTTATTCCAAAGTGCTTTAAAAAATGCCTCTTTTCAAAAATGTTTTCAAAGGTACTTCTTTTTTTTTTTTGTTTTGAAAGGGGGATATTCATTCATTTAAATGGATAATATATCATGATACAAAGCATCCATGACTGGTGGGAGAGAATCCTCCATCCAGTACAAATCCTCATCTAGTGTAAATCTAGCATGTTGAGCCAAAACATGTGCTACCCTATTCCCACCCCTCCTAATATAACAAACAGCAAACCAATGCAATCCCCTTATCAAATGGCGAATATCATCCACAACGTTACCAAAAAGTGAATTATTTTCAGCAGAAGAAGAAAGAACGTGAGCAACATTACTGTTATCACCCTCAATGATCAACCTATAGAAACCGGCATCCACAGCAAATTCTAAGGCTCTCCGGCAAGCGAGTGAGTCTGCTTCTTCATTGGTGTGTACAGCCAGTCCATAAGCAGTCATAGCAGCCATTACCTCTCCCTTTTCATTTTGAATAACTGCTCCAATCCCTATTCTGCCTAAGTCCGAAAATAATGCTGCATCAAAGTTGAGTTTGTACGCCTCTGATGGTGGTGGTTGCCATACCTCTCCATTCGGTTGCTGCCTTGGCTGAACAATTAGCTGGGTTTGAGCACGTTTAAATTCTTCAATGCACTCCTCTGCTCTTTTGTTCAAACAAGTTGGATTCTTCATTTTCCCTCCATGCAGCAAAGAATTTCGCTGATTCCAGATCAGCCATGCTTGAGTGTAGAATAGCTCAATTTCTTCTAAATTCAACCGCTCCAAAAGTTCCTCCATCAGTTGCAATAAATCGGACTGACCATGCTTGAATTTCTGCAGCTTACGGACACTTGCAGCCCAAATATCTTGAGCTGCTGCACAATCCCACAAAGCATGAATGGTAGATTCCGATTCTGTGGTGCACACTGAGCATTTATCTTCATGAATTACTCTTCTTCTAGTCAGATTCACAACAGTTGGTAAGATTTCATGGCAAGCTCGCCATGCAAAGACTTTGATTTTATTAGGGATCTGTAACTTCCAAATTGTAGCCCAGACCTGTTTTGCAGCACAGCCCCTAGAAGTTCCAACTCGAGCTACCTCAGTAAGGATTCTTCTTGCCACATGATAAGCAGATTTGACAGTAAACACACCCCGTGGATTATGTAGCCAAACTATGGTATCAGCTACATATCTTCTGCTCAATGGAATTTGATAGATTGCATCAGCTTCGTCTCTGTGAAATATGGTTCGAATATCCTCATATCTCCATACATTCAGCTCCGGATTGATCAACTCACACACCATCAACTCACCCCAATTATCTTGGATCGGATTTAGGACCTTGTTTGTGGGAAAATTTGGGAGCCACTTATCCTTCAAGGCATTGATTGAGACTCCATTACCAACCCTCCAACAATGATCAGTCATGAAAACCCTAGTGTGACGGATAAGGATAATGTCGTGATTCAAGGAAAAGGGGCTGAACTTGCGCACATTGACAACTCGAAAATTAATGACCATGCACACGTAACAGATACAAACTCTGCATTAAAGGAAACCAGGCCTAAAATTCAACAGTTTGATCATCTAGACATGGATTTTTCTGAAGTTGAGGAAATGGGTGTAATTAAAGATAAAATAGGTGGGGATCACGTGAAGCCTATTTCATTAGACGACCAGAATTTCAAATTTGGAAGTCTCTCTTCAACCCCGGGTCTGATTGGGCCTAGTCACCTCAAGCCCAAAAGTACATGGACCCATATGAACAGAATGGATTTTGGTTTAAGTGGTTTCACTAAGTCCATTACACTACTTGGCTTGGGCAAAAGAGATGCACGTGAATTACAGGGGATGCAGCTTGAAGAGCAGAATCTGAAGAAAGGTAGACTGAGCACTGAGGAGGAAATCAAAAACGATGTATCGGCGGGGGTGGAGAGCCACCCTTGCCGGGAGCAATGAGGCTGTTAAGTTGGAACTGCCAATGGCTTGGGAACCCTTGGATAGGTCGAAGCCTTCGCAAGATTGTGACAGAGCAAGTTCCCACGGTATGTTTTCTCATGGAGACAAGACTTGATAAAGATGGGTTTGATAATTTGTATGGAAACTTACCGTTTCAGAATAAAATCATAGTTAAACATCCGGATTCTGGAGGAGGGTTAGCCTTTCTATGGAAGAACGAAGTTAGTTTGGAGGTAATTAATTTCACTGTTAACCATGTTTTGGCAAAAGTCACGAAAGAAGATGGGTTTGTGTGGTACTTAACTGGTTTCTATGGGTGGCCGAAAGCACAACATAAAGAAAATTCTTGGAGATTGTTGAAGCATTTACAATCCTTTGTAGTGGGACCATGGGTGGTAATGGGAGATTTTAATGCTTATTTACAAGCTTCAGAAAAGAAGAGTGCCAAGCAGCCACAATTTTCTCAGATTGAAGCCTTTAGGGAGGCTTTGAATTCTTGTCATCTTCAAGACCTAGGATACATAAGGTATCCATACACTTGGAGCAATAAGAGACCCAGTGAAGCTAATACCAAGACATGACTTAATAGAGGTGTTGCAAATAAGGAATGGACAGATAGATTTCAGTTAAGTAAAATTGTACATCTGTTAACTCATGCTTCAAATCACTTACCCATTTTACTACATGTTCAATCCTTTACACAACCAAGGCAGCAACGTGGGAGAAGTTTCAAGTTTGAGGAATCTTGGTTGCTTCGCACTGAATGTGAAGAGATTGTTCAGGATGCTTGGGGGAAGGCAGGGGAGGAAAGGGTTGGTATAGTAGCAATACAGGAAAAAATAAAGGTCTGTGGAGCAGAGCTTATGGCTTGGGGTTCTTCCATTACTGATCTGGATACCATTGCTATCAAAGAAACTCAAAAATAGCTAGACAGACTAAATGAGGCCGAATTGACTGAAGATTTAAAAGCTGAATTTTTGGGGTTGAGCAAAAAGATGGATGATCTTCTACGAAAACAAGAAATTTTCTGGGCCCAACGGTCTAGAATAAATTGGCTAAAACATGGGGATAGGAACACCAAATTTTTCCATGTCAAAGCAACACAAAGAAGAAGGAGAAATTATATCAAGGGTATCCGAAATATTCATGGGAAGTGGGTGGAAGAGTTGGAGGAGGTGGTTGGGGTAGCTTTAGCCTACTTTGATAATCTTTTCCATGCAGGAGTAGAGGATCAGATGGAGGAGTGCCTAAATACAGTGCAGTGTACGGTGACTGATGATATGCGAGAATTTCTCTCTTCTGAATTTACGGCTGAAGAAGTGAAGGTGGCTCTGTTTCAAATGGGACCAACAAAAGCTCCGGGACCCGATGGTATGAAGGCCCTTTTTTATCAAAAATTTTGGCATGTTGTAGGGAATTCTGTTGTTCTAGCTATTCTAGATTTTCTTAATAATGGTAATATGCTACCTAATATTAACCATACAAATATTGTGCTTATCCCTAAAGTGAAAAATCTAGAGAGAATGTCTGAGTTTAGACCCATAAGCCTGTGTAATATTATTTGCAAAATTATTTCCAAGGTGTTGGCAAACAGGTTGAAACAGGTACCGCCTCAGATCATCTCACCCACTCAGAGCGCTTTTGTATCGGGGGCGGTTGATCACTGATAATGTGTTGGTGGCATATGAGACACTCCATACCATGCATTCCAGAAAAAAAAAAAAAAAAAAAAAAAAAAAAAAAAAAAAAAAAAAAAAAAAAAAAAGGGAAACGGGTTCTATGGCATTGAAGCTGGATATCAGTAAAGCCTATGATCGTGTGGAGTGGCACTTCCTTCAAAGGATTATGGAGAAGTTGGGGTTTCTGGTTGATTGGATAGAAAGTGTGATGAGCTGTGTGACAACACCATCCTTTTCTATTCTAATAAATGGGAAGCCCTATGGCATGATCAATCCATCTAGAGGAATCCGCCAGGGTGATCCATTATCACCATACTTGTTCTTATTGTGTGCAGAAGGCTTTACTGCACTACTGAAAAAAACAGAATCAGAAGGGCGGATTAAGGGAGTTTCCATCTGCAGAGGGGTACCAAAGGTCACAAAACTTATGTTTGCTGATGACTCGTTGCTGTTTTGCCAAGCAACTCGGGATGAAGGGGAAACCATAGCAGAAATCCTCCAAACCTATGAAAGAGCTTCTGGGCAAAGTATTAATTTGGAAAAGTCTTCAGTTTACTTTAGTAGCAATACTTCAGAGAGGCAGAAGAGTCAAATCTTGGAAGCTTTGGGAGTGAAAGAGGTGGGCCGGTTTGAATCTTATCTTGGTCTACCAACTTTGATTGGGAGGGCAGAATATTCCACCTTCTCATTCTTGAAAGACAGAATCTGGAAGAAGCTCCAAGGATGGAAGGGCATGCTATTGTCTAGAGCTGGCAAAGAAATCCTCATCAAGGCTGTGGCACAATCCATGCCCATTTATACTATGAGTGTATTTCAAATCCCTTTGAAACTTTGTGATGAATTAGATGCATTATGTGCAAAATTTTGGTGGGGTCAAGTGGGCAATGAACGGAAAATTCACTGGAAGAGTTGGGATAAGCTGACGGCTTCGAAGAAAGAAGGTGGAATGGGATTTCAGGATTTGAGAGCTTTTAATCTAGCTATGTTGGCCAAGCAAGGTTGGAGGATGGTCCAAGGTAATGATTCATTGCTCTACAAATGTTTTAAAGTAAGGTACTTTCCAAGATCAAATTTCTTAGAGGCTAAAGAATCACCTAATTGCTCGTATGTGTGGAGAAATTTGATGGCTACAATGCCTATTCTTCAATCCGGCCATATGAATATGTGCGCCTCCATCATCCCCACCGGCCCTCCTTGCTCCGCCTGAACAACTCTCTTCTTTGCCTCATAGCCCGTTCCTTCCTCAGAGACAAAGCTTGGACCCACTTCTTTACTACCTAAAGCTCTTGGACGACTCCCCATTGCCCTTAGAAAATCCCTAAACTAATATTCTATTCGACCTCCTTTTTTTTCCATAGCATAATGGGCAGCACAATGCTTCAGCTCATGGCCTAGGATTCCACAGTAATGACAAAATATGGGCAACCACTCATACTTAAGAGAAACCCATGACTTCACACCATCTAAACCAGCTATATAACCACCCCTTCGAATAGGTTTTGAGATTGGTAAGGCCACTCGGACTCGCATAAACATGCTGAGATCATCCTTTTTTTTCTTCCATTCCACCTCCTCTACCTCCCCCAGTCGACTCCCAACTTCCTTTGCCACTTGAGGGGAAACCATATCAAACGGTGCCCCCCATATTTGGACCCAAAGTGATGCAGCCTCCAATCGAATATTTCCCACAGTCATGCCTTTATTCCACCGTTTCAATAATAGTAACTGATTATCAAATGTCCAGTGACCTCCTCTCAAAATCCGATCCAAATCAAACTCAGATTGGAATTTGAACTGGAAGAGATTTGGCCCTACTTCAAGGATTTGCATTGATTCATTCAATCCCCATGCTCTCCTTATAGTATTCTTCGTAACCAGTTTATTATAAGACTTACATGTAAGGAATTTTCCAATCAAGTTCAGATGAAAACTTTCAATGGCTTCCTTTCTTCCTTCGTCAGAGATAGCAATAGTTTCTTCCTTTTCAGCTGTTAACTTCATCTTGTCGAGACTATCACACACCTCATCCTCCATTCTTTCTTAGTAAACTGAAAAAGTTACCCTTCACACGCAGCCAAGGGAGGGAGTACTCGTAGTAGTACGAGAGGGAGAGCTCCACAAGAGGGAGAGGAACTAAGGAAACATCTATTCAATTTGTTATGATCCTTTTCAAAGGTACTTCTTAAATATGTCATTTTTTTTTTAAAAGAACGTTTTCAAAATAATTGCTTCCTACAAAAATGCATGTTTTCAAAAAGAAAATGTTTTCTTAAAATACTCTTGCCACGTAACGAAAAAAAGTCTTCTTTTAACTCGCATAATAAAATCTTCTCAAAGAAAAATGTGCTTTTCCAAAACAATAAGGTTAACGTTGTAACTTTTTATTTCCAAGTTTTTCTTAGAATAGTTGTAGTTTGTGGATTTGTGTTCAAAGCTCATCTTCTTGGGTCTTTGGACACCTTAAGCTTACATTGTTCCTAACATTTCTTGGCACTAATGAGTTTCTTTTTGTCATCTTTTTGCATGAACAAAATGAGAAAATGGTGGATGACAACAAGGTGCTATTCTTCCAACCGTTTCTTTTCACATGCAACTTATGTATATATCTTACTTGCTTTGATTGTATATATTCTTTGGAGTTAATATTCACATGTTATCTATATGTAAATATTTACTCACATGTATATATACATATGTATATTATTTGCAAAAACCTTTTTTTCAAAAAATCAAAATGCCAAGTATCTTGTTTCTTTACCAAAAGATAATGTTTAGAATTAAATTAAAATGAGGTACTATTCTTTGAATAGGCATTGTGGGGTGCCTAACACCTTCCCCACATGTAACCAAACTTCCGAGTTCAAGATCTTTGGTTCAAAGACTTTTGGTTTACCTTAATTAATGAACCTTTAAAATTTGGTTTAGTTAATTAGGTAACTTAAAAAAAATTCGACATCTAGGTGACCAATCACACGTAATACAAAACCAATGGTTGGTGGTGACTCCTAAAATAAAAATAAGAAAAAGGGACTCACTCACACACAGACACACACACACCCCACTCTAGATACACAAACACACAGTGGCGGAGATAGGAATTTATATTTGGGGGGGCCATGTATAATTATTATTATTATTATTATTATTATTATTATTTTTTGTGTATGAAATGTAAAATAGTAATGTACAATACTTCACAATTGAATATGTATAAACCAAAGTATATTTAATTAAAATTAAACAATCAGGGGACAAAATTGACAAAATGATTTAATATCTTTAATCAACTATAAAATGGGCAAAGTCTCAAAACATACAATAACATAAAAGCTAAACATCTTGTTCAAAACTGTAACCTACGCTTTTTAAGAGATGTAAAGTCATCAAGTATTGAGTCAGTAGTGAAGTTCTCAGTAATTTCCTTTTCAATGTAGACAACTAAGTTATCTGAGAGACACTCGTCCTCCATTTTGTTGCGCAGTCTTGTTTTAACAATTTTCATAGCTGAAAAGGCTCGCTCACTAATTGCTATGGACACTGGAAGAGTCAAAACAAGGTGAATCAATCAATCAATAAGAGTATATACCTGTGAATTTTTTGTCTCTACTAACCTTCGACATAATTCTGCCATAGATGAAAAATTCTGAAACTTCAAATTATTTTGCACATCATGCTCAAATAGCTTCAATTGAATTTTCAAACCAGTCCACAAGATGACATATATTATCCACATTAAAGGATTTGTAAGCATCCTTTGGATCTAAAGTAGAGCAAAGTGTCAAGAGTTCTATTGGTTGTTCATCAAACCTATTGTCAAGCTCTTGCAATTGAACATCTATTATAGCATTAAATATATCAAAATGATAATGATGCTCCACTGTAACATGATCCCTTTTCTTACGACTTCTACCTTCTGCAAATTGAGCACTTAGATCTGGAATATCAATTTCAAATATTTTGGAGAATCCTATAACATTCTCAAGAAAATTATCCCAGCCATCTACTCTCAAATTTTGGATGAGTGCCTTTGTTGCTGAAACTAAATTTTGGGCATTTGAGATGTCTTGAGATTTCTGCTGTAAAGATTGACAAAGAACATTAGTAATACCCATGATTTCCTTCATTAGATGTAAACTAAATATAAACTCAAATGAATTAATCATTTTATGAGCTACATTTGCATCTCCATGTTACAAGTAGGTGGACCGGTCTTCCTTTATATCTTCAAGCACCAAACAAGTTGGACCAAACATCCTCATTAGGCTACAAATAGAATTAAAATGAGACCCCGAACGAGAATCTCTAGCTCGTTTTAGAGTCCCAATTTGGTTTGCTCTTGTTCCTGTTTTAAGTTCATCAATAGCTAACATTCTAGCAATCTATGCAGCTTGAGCAGCTCTTAGTTCATCATTATGTTTACACAAAGAACCAACTGTAGTGATAATGAAATTTAAATTCAAGAAGAATTCATGGATAGGGATTACCTCTCTTGATGCAACAACTAATGCTAATTGTAACTGTTGAGCAAAGCAATGCACATAGTATGCATAAGGAAAATCATTAAGAACTAAGGCTTGCAATCCTTTCCATTCACCACACATGTTGCTAGCACCGTCATATCCTTGTCCACGAATATTTTGAATGTCAATGTCAAGACAGTGATGAGAAAGAATAGCATATATTTCTTTCTTCAGGGTCAATGCAGCAGTGTCTTTAACATGAGAAAGATCAAAGAAGCGTTCTTGTATAAAGCCATCATCTATATATTACTAAAAGTTGAAGCGTAGCGTTTAATGCTGCTGCTCTTACGTTGCGCCACATCAGCTGCCACGTCATTTTTTTTCTTTTTCTTTTCTTTTTTAAAATATAATTTGTCCTACAATTTGAAAATGGTTTTTACAATTTTTAGCCCTATAAATGTAGCCGACTACTTATTTATTTACTTCCACTATCACCCTATAATAAATCCAGCCCACTATTTATTTATTTACTTCCACTATCACCCTATAATAAATCTGTATAATTAATCCAGCCCATCTCTTATTTATTTAGTTCCACAATCAAGCCCAACCCAAAGCCTTTTCAGTTTAGCTTTAGGGTTTTGTGTGAGCCTTTTCAGCTTAAAAAAAACAAAACAAAACAAAACTTTGAAGCCTTTCAAGCTTTAGGGGCTTTTTTTTTTTTTTTTTTTTTTTTCCAATTTTCTTATATTGTTTTTAACATTTATTTTTTAAATATTTACACTTCTCCAACCTTTCTCTCTCCCTTACCATTTCATCTCCCCACTACTTTAATCTTTCTCCCTTCCTTACCTTTTTATCTCCCCACTACCCTCTACATTAATATCATTCTTCCTCTTTCTCTTCATCTTTCTTTATTTTTATCTCTTCTTATTCACACCCTCTTATTATAAATTTGTCACTATCTCTTCTATTCTATGCATAGTTTTCCCTCACAAAAAAAAGGTCCCCTCACAAAAAAAAGGTCCCCTCTCTCTCTCTCCCTCCCTCCCTCTCTCTCTCTCTCTCTCTCTCTAAATTTTTTGGTGGATTTTTTTTATTTTTCTTGCATCTCTACTTTAGGTTGATAATTTTTTATATTCTTTAAAACTCTATTTTGGGTTAATGCGATTTATTTATTTATTTATTTTTTTAAATTGTGATTTAGTTTTGTTTTTAAAATTGTTGTTGTTGTTTTATTTTTATTTTTTATTCTCTTTGATTGTTAAATGTTATCCTATTGCATTCTAAAGAATTAAATATAGCACATAAAAATATAATATTATTCTATTATATAGCATGATTTGGATAATTTGGTATTTATTTTGTTACATAGCATGATTTTTTATAGTGCTCAATTTAGATGTTAAACTATGAGACTTTACTAATTTTTGTTTATTTTCTAATCCTTTGTGGTGGACAAAGTACTCTTAATAGTTGTATTAGAAGTACTCTATAATGTCATTTATTTAAAGAAAAGCAAAGGTTAGCCAAACAAAAATAATTGGATAGGTGACAAATTTTAACTTTTGCAATTTTATTTTTATTATTATTATTTTATAACAATGCATGTATAGAAATTTAATTCTTAGATTTTGCTAATAATTTTTTATTTGATAATATGTTTTGGGCGGCCAAAATTATAATTTCTACAAAGAAAATAACCTTAATAGATTATCAAAAACAAAATTTTATCATAATATTGGTTCAATTAATCATTGTTTAGTTTTATTAATTTTTTTTTAGTTTACGTTTTTTTGGTGTTTTGGATTGTTCCTATATTACATTTATGATTGTTCCTATAATAAATAAAAATATAATTATGAAATACATTACTCATTATTAGATTAGTTTAAATTGTAAATTTTTTTTAATAAAAACACTATAAAAATAATTATCACGCGTAACGAGCGGGTTTGTGGCTAGTTGTCAATAAATCTCAAAACAAGAGCCAGTTGCTCTCTCTTTGACTCATCACGTGACTTATCAACAATAATACAAAATTTGGAATCCCCAATGTCTTCACGAATCTTACTCCGCACTTTACTTGCAATAACATGCAGAATCTCCTTCTAAATTGTAGGTGAAATGTACTTAGCAGATTTAGGAGCATTTTCCAAAACAACTTGTGCAACCTTATCATTATAAGATGCCAAAATTCTAATCATCTGAAGGAAATTTCATCAGTTTTTTTATTGAGGGGTTTCATCATGACCTCTAAAAGGACACCCTTGAAAGGTGAGCCACCGAACAGTATCAATAGAAGTTTTCACCTGCAGTCGATTATTTAGAATTTGTTCAAAACTTTGCACATTCATCACTTTATCTATATGCACTGATTCATTCAATAGATCATCACAATATTTCACAGCATTGTTATGGGGTGAGCAAGGATCTTCCCCAACATGATTCAAAAAGGCACAATTCTTTCCATTATTGACTTTTTTCCAATTTCTAAATCTTGTGAAAGTAAATGCATCACAATCAGGGCGTCTACTTCTTTCCATGGTAAAGAGATAACATGGCAGACAATATGCAGCATCTTTAGTCGATGAATACTCCAGCCAAGAATAAAATTGAGTGAACCAAGAAGCTTGAAAGCGACGAGGATGCTTTTCTCTAGAAAATGGATAGTTTGAAAGACAGATTTGATATGGTTTACCTTTTAAATAAGCACGTCTAAATTCATCACGTATATTGGCTGGATAGTTACACATTTCAATGTGCTCTCCTAGATCTCGTTTTAAAATTCTAACATCAACTTCATTGGAACTAAGTGGTGAAAATTTTAAATGAATTTGTTCAAGTTCCACTTCCACCATTGACGGCCTAGAAGGATGTTTTTCAGGATCAATTCTTGGAGATTTGGAAGGACGCTCATTGGAAGTCGACGCTTCAACATTAGAACCCAAAAGTGTACTATTTTTTGAATTACCGTCTTCATTTTTTTTTTTGGAAGAATGAGTCAATAGTCCTAAACTTGCCCATAACCTAGATTTATCAAATTAAATTATCACTCATTAAATAAAATGACTAAGATTTTAAAAAAAAAATACTAAAAAAATACTAATAGTCCAAAGATTGCTAAATAAAAGACAAACAATCATTTAAGTATCCATTTGGAATGCATTTTTTATCCTATGCGTCTACGTTTGGCTGAAATATGGTGGGTCCTGTGCACTGCTCACGGGACCCGCAAGTACCTTTTTCACCAAAAACAACTTCAAAAATGGGTCTCACGGTACTATTCGCACATTTAAAAATTATTTTGCAACAATGTTTTCAATTTTCAATTTTCAGCAATAAGTGGTATCTAAGCACACCCTAAATGTCAATACATTAATATATATATATATATAACAAACAACAACTAAATACATGTGTATATATTGTTTATAATATATTGATTATTATAATAATAAATAATATATTATAAGAAATTTAAAAAAGAAAGCAATGAAAAGAAAAATAAAAAAAATTAAAACAAAGAAAATACAAATACCTGGAAAGTGGTAAAAACTTAGGGGTCAACCGGTCTTATTAGAATACTGCACACAGCACAAGCACAAGCACAGAAGCTTCACAAAATTGAGTCACAAATTGAGGGGCCCACGACAATAAGTTACTGACAATGATAATGACAAAGGGACAAAATTAGTCTAAATTCAACACATAGTACGTTTACCAAAAAAAATTTAACACATAGTACATACACTACACTACCACAATTCTGCAAAGTGCAAAACCTTTACTTTTAAACAAAGTGGCAAAAATTTTACTTTTAAACAAAGGGATGAAAAGTAAAGAACTAAAATTTGAAAAGAAAAAATGTGAGGGATTTCACAATTGGCTCCAATACCAATGGGCTTGGTCTGCGATCGAATGCTATAAAAGATTTGTGCCCCCTCATCCTTCACCAATTGGTCGTTGGATGGATTGGTAAGGCAAATGGTCCGACAAAAAAGAAAGAAAGAAGAAGAAGGCAAAGGCAGTGTAGTGGTGAGAAGAAGGTTGAAGGCAAAGAGAAAGAACTGAAAGAAGAAAAAGAAGAAGAATGCAAAGGCCAAGTCCTTTATGGAGATAGAAAGAGCGAGAGAGAGAGAGAGAGAGAGAGAGAGAGAGAGAGAGAGTCACCTGTGTAAGTCTGTAAGAAAGATTGTTTCTTGTAAGGTTGAATTTAATCAACCATTTTGTTGGCTTTATTCCATGCCAAATTTGCTTGTAATTCAGCATTTAGAATCCCTATATTTAGGTGGGAATCATGTAAGGGTAGTGTGTGAAAGAGTGTGAAGAAAAGCTCAGAAGTAGGCAACTCAACAGGGCCTCGCGACTGGATCTCGCGGCTGTCAAGTTGCCAAAAGAGGCACACGTGTGAAGCATGCAGAGGAACTAAAGATTCACGCCAGCTGTTGCACTATAGGACAAAAGTCCCAGGCTGGCTAGGCAGTTAGCTCGTGACTTGAACTCGTGACTCAGTCCCGCGAGGCCAAGTCGCCAAACCACTCTATTTGGGAAAAACTGACCTTTCGAATTCCAAACACACACCAGTATAAATACCCCTTATACCCATGTAATGTTGAGAGCTTCCAGAGAGAATTTTGGGAGAGAAACCCTAGAGAAAAACAAGATTGACTCATCCATAATCTTCATCCTTTGATTCTCCAAATTCCTCCACTCTCACCCTCTCCATTGATACATCTTTGTGAGGTACATTTACCAAAACCTTTTCTCACCATACCCATATATATGAGGAGGCTGTTTGGTGCTTGGGAAGTAGTTAGGAAGGGACCAATTGATATTGGTTGATGCTATAGGCTATAGTAGAATCCGGTAAGCTAGAGAAGACAAAGGTTCGGCTTAACCTCATTGGAGCAAGAAGCATGGAGGGCTTAGGTATACTAGGTAGATTAGGCTTGGAGGGTCTTCTGCTCTTCATGTATCCCAACTTTATTCTCTAGTGGATTATTGATCGCTTGGAGGGCGGCGGAGAGATTTTACGCTAACGACTTCGATTTCCTTTTCGATAACACATTGCTGTGTTGTCTTTGTGTTTGCATCTCTCTTCCCTTAATCTTTGCCATTTAATTTCTATTGTGGATGTGATTTTATTTGGTTTAGATTGTTTTATCAATTCTGGTTTAGCTTATTTTCATATTCTGCACATACATAGTTTGATAATAAGCTTGAATTGGTATTTTGCAATTTGGGGGTCTAAACATTCATAGGTGTTTTACACTCTATTTGAACATTCAATTGGTATCAGAGCGGGTGCACTTGCTATGGTTTAATTACCTTAGTACGATCCTTGACCCCGTTTGAGATGGACCGGTCTCAATCTCTAAATGCTCCACCATATTTTGATGGTAGCAACTATGCCTTTTGGAAAGTCAAGATGAGGGCATTTTTGTGTTCAATGGATGAAACCATTTGGGATGTGGTGGATATTGGATGGACTAGGCTGGAGGCTGCCAAATCCGCATGGGATAAGGCAGCCATCGCGGCATCTAATGCAAATAGCAAAGCATTTAACGCTATTTTTTGTGGTGTATCTCCAGATGAGTTCCACAGGATATCTCACATTTCTATTGCCAAGGAGGCGTGGCAGATATTGGAGACCACATATGAAGGAACGAAGAAAGTAAAAGACACTAAGTTGCAAATGCTGACCACTCAATTTGAGGAGCTGAAAATGAGTGAGGACGAGTCATTTGACTCTTTCTATAGCAAGCTAAATGAGGTGGTCATTGGCAAGTTCAACTTGGATGAGAAAATAGAGGACTCAAAGATAGTGAGAAAAATCCTTCGATCATTGCCGGAGAGCTTCCGTGCAAATGTTACAGCAATTGAAAAGAGCAAGGACCTTGATGATGTCAAAGTTCAAGAACTGATTGTCTCACTTCAAACATATGAGTTGTCATTGCCATCCCAAAGGAAGAGCAAATCCTTTGATCTTAAGATGATTAATGAAAGGGTAGAAGCTCATGACTCATCGGATGAGGATGTTGTCGAGAAAGATGTTGCTTACCTTGTGAAAAATTTCCGAAAATTTTTGAAGTTCAAGAACAATGGAAAATTTGGGGATAAAGGGAAATTTCCAAGTTCCGGAAAGGAGAAAAAGGACTTCAAAAGGAAAGATGGAAAGGAGTCTCAATCCACTCAAGGAGTCACTTGTTTCGAATGCAATGGACATGACCATTTCAAGAAGGAATGTCCTAATTATTTGAGAATGAAGGGCAAGGTCTATGGCACCACTCTTAGTGACTCAGACTCTTCCAATTTTGATTCAGAGGAAATCTGTGATGGAGAAGGGAATTACTCCGCTTTTATGACTATTGCTCATGTTGAGTCTTCGGAGGACTTGAGTTTGCTTGTAGAAGAGCTTGGGGAGCATAGTGATGAGGAATCAATGGGAGTTGTAGAAGAATCGGATGTTAAAGAAGATGAAAGTACAGCGGCTCTTCAAGAAAACTACAATTCCCTCTTTGAGAAGTCAGGAGAATATGCAAGGGTGGCCAAGGTAGCCATTAAAAAGATGAAGAAGGCAGAGGAGGACTATAGAAGTCTCCTAGTGCGATATAAGGAGGCCAAATGTGAAATAGAGACACTGAATGGAGAGGTAACTGAAGCTTACTCAAAGATAAAATTTCTTGAACTTGAGGTGGTTCAAGCCAACACCAAAGTAGAGTAAGTTTCCTCCAAGAAGCTTGATGAAGTACTTTCTCATCAAAAACCTTTCTCCGACAGAACTGGATTGGGATATACTGGAAAGAGTAGTTTGGTTGTCAATATCTCCACGGAAGTAAAGTTTGTGAAAGCCAAAGAACCGATGGTAGCTACCACAAAGGCTGAGAAAGTGAAGCCGGAGAAGAAGAGGAATGTGATTGACCAATGAGTGTTGAATAAGCCTCGTAACCAATCAGCGATTAGGTCTGAAACTAAAGGGAAATCACTTCCAAAATCATAAAGAGGTCCGAGAACAAACCACTTCTGCCATCACTGTGGAATTCAAGGTCACACCAGACCCAATTGTCATAAGCTGCAAGCATTGAAGAATTTAGGTGCTTAAAGGTCGAGAGGACCAAGAAATGACAAAAGGAATTGGGCTGTTGAGCAATCAAGAGGTCGAGATGGTGATTCCGAAATGATGGACGTGATGAAAATGATTGATGCATTCACCACCTGTTTGACAAACTTCACCAGAAGGTTTGAAAGCCCTAACACTCGTACCCAATCCTATAGGGATATCACCCCAAATGCACGTGATGTGTGGGTGAAGAAGGGTACTCATGCATAAGCATTACAACATGTCCATGCATCAATACTTCCTATGTTTTGTGACTATGCTTGGTTGTGTGCTTTTTGCTAGCTTGAGTTGAAAATTTTTTGTTTATTTGCATTTGTTTTAAATGTTTTTACATTGTTGCTTTCGATCAATCTATTCTTGCTTTTGTGTCAAAAATCCAAAAACACATAAAAAGTAGAAAATTCAAAAAGTTTGATCGACATTATTGTGTTTTGTCACAAGCATATTTTGCCTTGTACCTTCGTACAAATGGCCTCATGCATTTATGAGCGTAGCTTGTTCCCTATGCACTCATATCATTGTGGGAAAACTCTTGACATCTATGTAATTGTTGTAAATAGATCTTCAAACTTGTCATGAATGATTAGTCAATGGTTTTGTTGATCTTGAGACATGCATAGACTTGTGCCTATATATCTTCCCACTCTTTTATTTTATTGTTTTTGTTTAAAGAGTTCAACAAATGTAAATCTCCAAATGAAAAGAGATAATGAGCTACAAAAGCCTGTCGCACAAACTAGTATTTGACTAGGAAAAAGGGAAAGCGACTTAAAATAAAATGTATGATGCCCAAAAAGCCAAAGGCTTGCTCATAAAATTGAAATATTATAAATTTCAAGCATCGATCTCTAAATGAGATATATTGATTCAAAAAGATCAAATGTTATGATGTGAATGGAGCCAAATGAAAAGCTCCAAATTATGTTATCAAGTTATGTGGGAGGTCATATGCATATTTCTATAATTGAGATGGGTCACTCTATCTAGTGCTAATTGTGTATGTCTTGGTTGAATTGATAATTGAAACTTCACATTAGACTAAGGACTATCTCATTTTTGATATCCACACATATTACACATGTCTATGTTCAATGAATGTCATATTCGTTTGTGTGATTGTACTTGATTAAATGTGTTTTACATGCTCAATTTTTGTTGATCAAACACAAAAAGATTTTTGAGTGTTTTAATTGTTTTTGGAAAGTGTTTAGTTTTAGCAAAAATATCAAAAATTTCAAAAACTATGTTGCCTTGTTCTGGCGACTTGGTCGTAGGCCAAGCTAGTCGCATGTCCCAGTCGCAAGCTTACACAGTAGGTTTACGCGACTCATTGGCGGGTCAAAGTCCCAGTCGCGAAAAATACTTAGAAAATTTTTCAAAAATTCTGGGTTTTAGATTTCTTGTGACTTTGTTTGGCGACTTGTTTGCAGGTTGAAGCTTTAGTCACGAACTTACTCAGAGGTTTTCGCGGCTCCCTTCGCAACTTTCTCGTGGGTGGACCTTCCAGTCGCAAAAAACACTTAGACAAAATTTTCAAATTTTTGTCACAAGGTGTTTGGCGGCTTGTCCTAGCGACTTGTTTGCGACTTGGTTCAATCGCGAAAAACGCGTGTTTTGCGCATATTGGACAATTTTTAAAAACTTTTCAATTTTCCCTCGAACATTTTTTACTGTTCATTGTCTTCCCCGTTTATACCTCTCTCAAACTCATTGTGTCACTCTCGAAAAACCTCCATTGTTGTTCATCATTTCTACTTCATTCTTCAAGAAAAAGGTATGGGTTTTATTTTTCTCACTAAATATTTCATGTTTATAGCCTTGTTTTCTTGGATTTGTGAGTTGTTATTAAGATTTGTGATATATGATGATTCGGTTATGGGTTGGGTTCGTGTTTGTTAAGTTTGGGTGTTTGGGTTTTGTTGATTTTGATTTTAGGATGCTAGATATTCTTGTTATCATGATTGATTTTCATCCTTGAGTATGTCTACTGATTTGTCTTATTTTGAGCATATCATACCCATTGAGATATATATATTATAGACATGTGCTTAAATTTTAGGGATTTTGTGATTCACATTGTTTGTGAGTGTCTTTGGTTCACACTGTTTGCTTAGTGCATATTAGTTTATGTGTTTGGCTGTGTACCTTAGGTTGTTCATGTTGTGTTTCTGTGCACACTGTCACACTTATGCTTAAGAGTTGGTGATAAAACTGTATTATGGTCTTCTGTTTTGGGTTATCTCATGTCATGTTGATTCTAAACTGAATATAGACTGATTGTTTGGTATTATTCTCTGTTCTTTTCAGTGCTACTAACTTGTTACTAATTTTTGAGTTTCCATCTATTGTGCTCTGTTTTTGTGGGCTTCACTGCTGTGGTTTTGCAGATGACTCTTGCAAAGAAGAAGACTATTGCCAAAAAGGGTGACAAAAGGTTGAAGATGGACAATACAAAGTTCAGGTCTCCTTTAACATTTTGAGAGATACATTTAGTTCTACTTGAAGGCCCCTATCATCTAAGAACGTTTTGTGGATTTGGTTGATTTGAGAGGCACGTTCATTCCCAGGTGTTTTTAGGACAGAGGGTGGGATAAGCTATTGAGTGATCTGGCTGGGGTATGTGATCCTCTGATTAGAGAATTCTATGCTAATGCTGTTTTAAGAGAGGATGAGATCAACTGTTGGATATGAGGACATGAATTCAACATAGATATAAATGATATTGATGAGGTGCTGGGGTTTGAGGATTTGGAGCATGATTTCACACATTACAAGGACAGGATGCTATTTATAGAAATTGTCCAAACTCATATTGGTGGAGTTAGAGAGGGGAGATGCCTCAACACCATTGCCTTTGTAGTTGATATGAGATGCCTCACTGTGATCATGATGTTCAACCTATACCCAATGAAGAAGATGACCACAATCAACAATGCTAGAGCCATTTTCCTCATGGAGCTCAAGGAGAACACCTACATTGATATAAGTGATCACATTTTCTGTATTATTGCTGATGAGACCAAAACAACTTCAAAGGCAAAGTTGATCTTCCCTAGCCTACTTATGAGGCTTTTTAGAGCAAAGGGTGTGGAAATCCCACAAGATATTAGCCTTATGTCTACTCCCTCGGCCATTAACACTCTAACCATTACAAGGATAAGAGTTCGTCTTTCGGGTGACGAAGAGGAGGGTGATCAAGAAGAAGGTGAACCAATGGAGACTGAGACAGAGCCTGAAGGACAACCCTTAAGCTTAAGAAGTCGTGGCAAGAGGAGCAGAGCTTCATCTTTATCTGCTGTGCCTTCAGATGCATTCCAGATCATCCTTGAGAGGATTGATGGGCTTAGAGATGTCTAGAATGACCAATCTGACAGGTTAGCTACTCTCCAAGATCAAATGAGCTTACTTTTAGCAAAGTTTGATAGTTTCACCACCCAGCAATAGCCTTTTGGCCATTTCGGTCAAAAAGGGGGAGAATTTTGGAAGGTAGCTCTTGAGGGGGAGTGCCATTTTGAGGGGGAGCATACCAAAAACTTAATTTCAGCAGTCTTTACTTTATGTTATTTATGTGTTTTGGTGTTATGTTTATTATGGGTTTGCTAAATACACTTGGTTTAAACTCATGGATATGGTTTTAATACTTTGTTTAAAGCTTTTGGTACATTGGTTTATATATATAAGATGATATTCAATATTTAATCTGTACCCTTGCTTTGTAGCGTAGTACTTGTTGATTAATGTTATGCATTTTCTTTAAGTACATCACTCTTATGCCCTTTGTTGGATTTTATATCCTTAATGCAATTACCTTGAGTTGTTGCATTGGTTGAGTGTTGGACATGCAAATGATACTTTGCATTGAGCTTATTAGCTTGCATGTCCGAATTTTCATTCCCTGTGTGAATGAGCATTGTGGTCACTATTTATA
Source organism: Quercus alba (assembly GCA_036321655.1). Taxonomy (NCBI): domain Eukaryota; kingdom Viridiplantae; phylum Streptophyta; class Magnoliopsida; order Fagales; family Fagaceae; genus Quercus; species Quercus alba. The sequence goes on along the minus strand of CM070302.1, from coordinate 18,563,665 downwards.
GTGATTGTTCGTTTTTGGTTAAGCCATGGTTTATTGCTTTATTCCATTTTGCTTAATCGCATTGTGCTTACTCCATATGCATTACAAGTTTTCTGCATACAATTATCATATTGTGTTGTTGTTTTTCAGGAGATACTTGTACTTGTGGTTCAAGAACTACACAGATTCTAGAGTTAGGTGTAAGTGAGTTTTGTTCAAAAGTTCCCAACTCACATGTTAAGTCTAGAGTTTGTTTTAGGGTTTTGTCACGGAATAGCCAAAGGGGAAAATTGTAAGGTTGAATTTAATCAACCATTTTGTTGGCTTTATTCTGTGCCAAATTTACTTGTAATTCAGCATTTAGAAATCCTGTATTTAGGTGGGAATCATGTAAGGGTAGCGTGTGAGAGAGTGTGAAGAAAAGCTCAGAAGTGTGCAACTTAGCAGGGCCTCGTGACTGGATCTCACAACTGGCTCACAGTTGGCAAGTCGCCAAAAGAGGCACATGTGTGAAGCATGTAGAGGAGCTGAAGAGTCACGCCAGCTGTTGCACTACAGAGCAAAAGTCCCAGGTTGGCCAGGCAGTTAGCTCGTGACTTGAACTCGTGACTCAGTCCAGTAGCGAGGCTAAGTCGCTAGTCCACTCTGTTTGGAAAAAACTGACTTTTCGCATTCCAAACACAAACCAGTATAAATACCCCTTATACCCACGAAATGTTGAGAGCTTCCAAAGAGAATTTTGAGAGAGAAACCTTAGAGAAAAACAAGATTGACTCATCCACAATCTTCATCCTTTGATTCTCCAAATTTCTTTACTCTCACCCTCTCCATTGATACATCCTTGAAATGTACATTTGCCAAAACCTTTTCTCACCATACCCATATATGTGAGAAGGCTGTTTGGTGCTTGGGAAGCAGTTAGGAAGGGACCAATTGATATTGGTTGATGCTATGGCCTATAGCGAAATTCGGTAAGCTAGAGAAGACAAAGGTTCGACGTAACCTTGTTGGAGCAAGAAACTTGGAGGGCTTAGGTACATTGGGTAGATTAGGCCTGGAGGGTTTTCTGTTGTTCATGTATCCCAACTTCATTCTCTAGTGGATTATTGACCGCTTGGAGGGCGGCAGAGAGGTTTTATGCCAAGGACTTCAGTTTCCTCTTCGATAACACATCGCTGTGTTGTCTTTGTTTTTGTATCTCTCTCCCCTTAATCTTTGCCATTTAATTTCTGCTGTGGTAGTGATTTTATTTGGTTTAGATTGTTTTATCAAGTCTGGTTTAGCTTATTTTCATATTCCACACATACATTGTTTGATAATAAGCTTGAATTGGTATTTTGTAATTTGGGGGTCTAAACGTTTATAGGTGTTTTACACTCTATTTGAACATTCATTTTTATTCTACAAGACTACTGCAACTCTGTGGCCGTGTGGGAGAGACAAAGTTTCAGACGTTTCAATTTTTCTATTGTGTACAAGTAAGCCTTAGATGTGTTGGGATGAAAATTAGAATTTTTTTCTCTTTTATTTGTTGAGGTAATTGTTGAAATACCTATGTATTTATTTTAAAGATGCTAAATGTGTAATTACTGTAACTAGTTGCATATCCATGCGTTGCATGTGATAATATTTTTTAGGATGGTATCATTAAATATTTTATTAATACTATAATTTTAGTTATTAACCATTGGTTTTTTATTAGTTTTTAAGTTAATAAAAACCTTAAATATACATTTTTTTTTTACCATTAGAAAAAATAAAATCTCCGCATCTCTCATTCATTAAAGTTGCGACGGAAAAGTAAGTTCCAACTCCTACCTCCCCCGCCTGGTGCAAAAATAACCATGTTAGAAATTAGAGCTTCCTGAACCACAGCACAGGCAAACAATTTTGGGAATAACTCTTTCAAAGAAATAGGACCACTCCAAGGGTCGTACCAGAACCAAATACGAGTGCCCTCTCCCGCTGCAGACACCACATGACTGAAGAAATTGTCTGCACCTTTCTAATATTCTTCCATAACCCACAACCATGGGTCCCTCTAACAACTCTAGTGCACCAACCTCCACTACCCTCCCCATATTTGGCGGCTATTACTTAGACGCCATAAATGGGTAGCTTCCTTCCCAAACCGCTAGAGCCACTTCCCAAGTAGAGCTTGGTTAAAAAGCCCAATTTTCCGAATCCTCAAACCACCTACCTCCACCGGCCAAACAACCTTATCCCAAGCAACAAGCGGATATCTAAAATCTTCATTAGATCTCCCCCAAAAGAAATTCCTCTGAATCCTTTCTAGTTTGTCTGCTATATGATGCGGAATTGTAAACAAAAATAAATAATAAGTTGGGAGACTGGACAGAGTATTCTTCAATAAAGTAAGCCTATCTCCTTTTGACAAATACAACCACTTCCAACCAGAGAGCTTTTTCTCCACCCTTTCTATAATAGGATTTCAAATCGAAGCATCCTTAAAATGAGCTCCAAGAGGCATTCCCAAATAAGACATGGGCAAACAACCAACCTTACAACATAAAATACGAGCCAAAGCATTTAAATTCACAACCTCACCAATTGGCACAATTTCACTCTTGCCAACATTTACTTTTAAGCTTGTAATAGCTTCAAAAAAGATCAACACCATCCGTATATATAATAATTGTTCCCTAGATGCATCACATAAAAGAATAGTATCATCAGCAAACAGAAGATGAGAAATATGCAAACCTCCTTGTGCATTGGGGCTTGCTTGGAACTCCCTAAGAAAGTCACCCTCTTCTGTCCTCTTCAATAACCTACTCAGCACCTCCATCACCAACAAGAACAAAAGTGGAGATAAAGGATCTCCTTGACGAAGACCACGCGAGCTACCAAAAAAGCTAGCCGGGGACCCATTAATAAGCACTGAGAAACGTACTGTAAAGATACAAGCCTTCATCCATCTCCCCCACTTCTCCCTAAAACCCATCCTCTCCATAAGGTAAAACAAAGCATTCCAATTTATATGGTCATAAGCCTTCTCTATATCCAACTTGATAATGACACCCGAAACACCACTCTTCAATCTACTATCCAAACATTCGTTTACTATGAGAACAGAGTCAAGAATCTGTACTATAAACTTGCATGATCCTATTCTAATTTGGATTGGACAGATAAAATGGCATGGGAGTAACCCATTTTTTATTGATAGATGCAAAACTATTGACATGGCCTAAAAGTGCGGTGGCTCTGAAAAAACTTTTCATTTTCTATTTTGGGAAAAAAACAAAGACTCATCTGGCAAACACTTCTTGACGGAGCAAAGCTCTATAGTGAGCCTTCCTATGCTTAGGAAGTATCATCGCATATGCTAATGGCAACTTAAACTAGAATGTTCCATTTAGAAAAGGCCCACTTCTTAACCACTGAATCACCCAGCGCCAATGTTCTACAGCTTTGTTGTATCAGCAATTGAAGTATCTCCTCTTTATATTAGTTAGCAACAAACTGAGCGTAATCTGTCCTCTTAAGAAGGATAAAAAAGAGAAGAAAGCATACCATCATCTATGGAACTTGTTTTATTTGGGAGCTCTATTGACTGAAAAAACTCGAGCATTGAGGATTGGAGGAAGCTTAGTTCCCTTAGCTGCCTGTATTGAAAATCTAATCTGCTTTCCACTAATTGGTGGATCATTTTGGACTATGGTTCTTGGGTTCAGATAATCAAGTTTAACAGATTTGATCAGATTGCGTTCATCATTCAAATTAATTGTCAATTCCCTCTGCTGGCCAGCTTTAAGCTTCTCAATCTCAGCAAAGTGAAAATAAACATAATATTTTGAAAGAGAATCTGGTGGACTCCAGTATAAGCTTAGGGTAGTGCTAGCGTTATGTGTTTTGACAGCAGTCCTCAAGACTAAATCTGGTAAGTTATAAGGGTTATCATTGCTCGAAGAATAAACGGTTGAATTTGTGGCAATTGGAATCCAATTGTCAAATAGTAAAGGTCTCCAGATGCGATCATAGACATCATTTGGAAACCTAATTGAAATAAAATAAATAAATAGTTCAGACTGTGCTAGAATAAGATGATACTGGAACAATGTGATATATTATTGAATGTTCAATATGTGTGTAAAACACCTATGAACGTTTAGATCCTAAATTTACAAAATACCAACACTAGCTTATTATCAAACAATATATGTGCGGAATATGAAAATAAGCTAAAACAGAATTGGTTGGATGAGTCAATCTTGTTTTTCTCTAGGATTTCTCTCTCAAAATTCTCTTTAGAAGCTCTCTACAATACGTGGGTATAAGGGTATTTATAGTAGGGTGTGTATGGAATGCGAAGAGTCAGTTTTGTAACAAACAGGGTGTTCTGGCGACTCGAGCTTGCGACTGGAATGAGTCGCGAGCTAACGGCCTAGCCAGACTGGAAGTTTTGTCTTGTAGTGCAACTGCTGGCGTGACTCTTCAGCTCGCCTGCATGCTTCACATTGTGCCACTTTTTGCGACTCGCCAGTTACGAGATCCAGTTGCAAGGCCCTTCTTGAGTGCACACTCTTAAGCTTTTCTTCACACTCTCTCACACACTACCCTTACATGATTCCCACCTAAATACAGGGTTTCTAAATGCTGAATTACAAACAAATTTGACACGGAATAAAGCCAACAAAATGATTGAATAAATTCAACCTTACAATTATTTATATACATTCACATTCAAGTGCATTTATAGTTGATGAACATGAACAAGGTAACTGCAAATTTAAAATACTGTTGTCATGGAAAAAATTAATGAAATGCAGCAAGGTGGTGAGCTCACTTATCTTAACATACAAGTTTGAGAGCATATAACAGTAAATATGATAATCCTGAGTGGTGTAAGAATTATCTTAAAATAAAAGGCAACCAATAATATTCTTCATATGTAAGCCATGCCACTGAGGATGGAATATACAGTGTCAAAAAGCAGTTCCTTCTGTAAGAAGTAATTATTTTAAGTTCAGAATGGTGTAACTGACTCACCCGAATGCATTTTCAGAACTGTTACTGCCTACATCATATCCCCACGGCCAGTGTTTATCAGACACACGTCATAATAATAACCATATGCACCAGAATTTGTTAAATCCACTGTTGTCCATTCATTGACTCCAAGATGTAGGTCAAATATTGGTGTCTGGTTTTCACCATCGTAATTCCCACATACGAATCTTGCCCTGATCAAATAATTATTGTTTTTGCCTTGCTCTGGTCTCAAGGTGTAACAATTCCTTGTTCCTCAGGGAAAACTTCTCAAGTTCTTTTGTGACTGCGGAAGATCTTCAGGCGAATCAGGGGATACCGTCTTAACTATTCCAGTATCTATCAAGTCTTTATCTGACTTGTAAGGAATTCCAGTTTCCTCGTCAATGTAATCTTCATCGCTGCCACAGTCAATACTAATGAAACCTTGAAATTTTGCAAAAAGAAAAAGGAAATTAGACATAAGCAATCAATATGGTTTTCGCAACCTCAAAGAAGGTTTCAATATGAGTTTCGCAACACCCCATGTTATTCAGCAACAAAACAAAATTTCAAACAGCTTAAGCTCCAAACATCGTTGTGTCGTTGTTGATTTAACACCTATCTTATTGTGACCTTGTGCAAAAATGGCGTGTGTAATAGACATTTGGTCTTCAATCAAAGCGCTACTGAAATTTTCTTAGAAAAAACAAATATGTACCGTAGGATTCGAAATGAAACAAAAAGTTATAGCAATAAGTCACTATTGGCATTGGGCCATATTAGAGGAGATCTTAATTCCAGAGTTTAAGCACACTTTTGAAGAAGAGACCCCGGCCTTCTCTCTTGCTTTTTATTTGTTACTCTCCTTTTATTTTAGGATTGCATCATCATAGCTAGAAGCGCCCGAGACACCAACGATGAGCAATTGGTAGAGATTCTTCTATTGTATTTTATTAGCTTAATTTATATAGCATCCCAATTCACAGTTGATATTCTTTGTTTTGTTCTAATATGCTAAAATTAAATGAATATTAAAAGGTAAATAAATTACACTTTTCTAACCTAATTTTTCACCCAATTTATAATGTCCCCTCTAATTTTGAGGGAATTACTACAATATTCAACATGCCATCTAAATTGGAGTTATCTTGGATAGAACAATCGGTCACATGCAAAACATGTGATCCGTGGGCAGTTTCTCACTAGGTTGCAACTTTTTTTTTTCTTTTGTAAAAAATTAAAAAAAAAAAGATTGCAAGCTTTAAAAAAAAAAAAAAAATCAATCTCTTAGCAAAAAGTACTAACAGGATGTTTTATTTCATTACAAACTAGTTAAAAAAGAGTTTGGCTTACCTTCAATATTTTTTTAACTGTAATTTTTTTTTAATGAGAAATTACTACATTATCTACTAATTAAATAAAATATGGAGATTAAAACCCACTGTCATTATATATATTTTTAACTGGAATCTTTTTTTATTTTAATGAGAAACTACTACATCATCCCACTGCCTGTCTTTAGCTGATGACCTCTCTTTGATATTCTTCATAGAAGGAAATACACAAATCAACTATATGTAGTTGTATTAAGCCTTGCAGCACAAATAATATTATTATTTTCCTTTAACTGTAACTCAATTCTCAACTATTTATCAATACAATTATATTAATGAATTTAAGTGGAAAATATACAATCACTTAAAAAAAATTCTCTCATATAAGTTGATTTTGATCCTATTTATGAAAGGGTTAAGTGCTCTACGGGCATCGGATAAATATTAATAAATGTTTAATTATAATGTGCACTTTTCGAAAATAAGATGTATATATATGTTAATGATTCATTAGATTACATGTACAAATTGATTGTGGTTAATAGTGTTTTTTTTTATAAATATATGCAACATATTGATTTTACTTTTTGAAAAATGTGTATAAAAACATTATTTAATAAATCATTAAATGCATCTTAACTATTGCTTTTAGTGAGTTAACAAAATCCTTTATAAAATAAGGGACAATTTGATGTCAATTTAATGCTTTGTTTGTTTCGTTTATAATGTTTTCAAAAAAATGAGTCATTTTTCAAAAAGTATTTTCTATAAAACAATATTATTTTCCTATATTTGGTAGCAACCTTAAATGAGTTGAAAAACAATCTCCAAACTTCTTATATTTAGCTTGCTATGAAATAAAGTTGTTTTCCAAAAACAATTAGTGGAAAACAATCTATAAAAATAAGCCATACTTTTTTTGTTGACTAAAGATTGTTTTTCATTAACTCATTTTTTTTATGTTACCAAACACTAAAAAACACGGAAAATTATCTTTACATAAGATTTTCCATCGAAACAAGTAGAGCGTAATTGTTTTAAGATTGTGTAGGTCAAATCAAAATAAGATCATAAGATATGGCACAAAGCTACAAAGTGTTAATTGGTAAAATTCAGTTGCAGACTTGCATCATTTACTTTTGTACTTAATTGGTAAAATTTAACTTGGTCTTTTAATTTTCTTTTCTTTTTGGGAGCTATATCTTTCTTTTTTTTTTTTGAAAGGGAATAAAACTTCATTAAACCAATAACAGTCATACAAAGAAATTTGCTAAAGGACAAGCTAATTACACCAGATCAGAATGCAGAAATGGCAAAACAAAGGAAGGAGCAACGCCTTTCCAAATTTGATGGCTTCCATTTCTTCAGGCATATTGAGCAAGCTCGTGAGCTTCCGTGTTGAAGTTTCTTTGGGAGCTATATCTTATTACCTAATTAATAATACCTATAGATTAATGTACGGGCAAAAGTACAATTTCTGTGGCTGAGTACCACTTCTGTACGTGGCCGAGTCAGCCCAAATTCAAATACAGGCTGAAAGTCTTTAACTGTCAGTGAAGCCCAAACTTAAATCAAATATTGTAACCCAAAAAAATTGGTCCATAAGAGCGGAGCCCCAATTGAGAATGTTAGATGCCAAATACGAATAATTGGTTGGTTAGAGCAACGTTTCTCCCCTTTGAGGTAGACTCTATTCTAAGGATTCCTTTGTCTCATAGCATGCCTGAAGATAAGCTAATCTGGTTGGGTAATAACAGAGGAGAATTTACGGTGAAAAGTGCTTATCACATTGCTTTCAACCTGTTTGAAACAAAGAAGGATGGGGAATGTTCTTCAGGAGACCCATATAAATCACTTTGGAAGAAACTTTGGCATCTTAATCTTCCTGCCAAGGTCAAGATCTTTGCCTGGAGAGCTTGTATCAAAGGTCTCCCCACCATGGAAGCTATTTGCAACAGAGGAATCAGCAGTAATAGGGGCTGCCCAATCTGTAAAAAGGATCCTGAATGTATTAACCACGCCCTTCTCAGGTGTGACTTCCCCACCCTCGTCTGGAATCAATGGCCGGAAAACCCCTTAGGCACACAAGAGGTTCAGTGGTCTTTTATTGACTCAGCCATGTTCATCCTCTCCCACCATTCTCAGCAAGATCTGGAACTGTTCTTTGGAATTGCCTGGGCAATATGGTATAACAGGAATAAGGTAGTCCATGAGGATGGCTGCCTTTCTCACCAACAAGTATGGCAATTGGCTAAGAGTGTGGTGGAGGACTTCAATAATGTAGTTGATTGGGACTTCTCTCAACCAAGGGCTCTAACTATCAAATGGACCCCCCACCTCTAGGAATCTTCAAAGTTAATGTTGATGGGGCAACCTCGGACCATGGGGGGAATTCAAGCGTTGGAGTAATAGTCAGGGACTGCACTGGCCAGACAGTTGCAGCTAGTTGCAAGCTCCTAAAAGCATGCTATTCTGCAGAACTGGTGGAGATTATGGCCCTGCTTCAAGGCATTTTGCTTGCCCAAGACTTACACCTCCCTCGGGTTATTTTGGAGTCAGATGCACTGGTAGCAATTCAGGCCATAAATAACAAGTATACAGGCAGCAGCTCGGGTGAGATTATCCTGGAAATTCTGCATATTCGCAGCTCCTTTGAGTCCTGCTCCTTTCAGCACATAAGCCGAGACTTCAATCAAGTGGCACATGAATTGGCCCACTATGCGCGCAGGACTGGAAATTCCCAACTTTGGAGGGGTGTATCTCCCCCTTTTATTTCTTTGTTAATTCAATTGGATGCTGCTTAATATGTAATCTGTCTGGTTCTGCTTCTGCAGATCTTTGTATGGTTGTTCCTTCTTTGTGGTTTTATGAAAACCAAGTCCATTTTCAAAAAAAAAAAAAATTGGTTCTATGGATTAATTGCTCATTTGCTTGCACTTCTCTCACTGTAATGGAATCGGGCTTTGTGTGTGAACTGTGAATTGGACACAAGCTGAACCCAATAACGTGTCCAATTAGGCAACGATCTCGAATTTGTAATCAATTAATTATGTTACCTTCGGCTGCTATGAGCCACATACTCTGTAATCAGACAGTAGGTTTTTTTTTTTTTAATCATCAAATCAATAGTTATAATGAGGAATGAGAATTTAAATACTGAATGTTTTTGTGAAACGTCAAGAGCTGCATGTTGAGCTACAAGGCTTTTAATCAACTAGTTTTTCTTCTTCACTTAATTGAGCTATAAAGCTCTTAGGATCCGTTTGGTTGGAAGAGTGGAAAAATGAGAGAATGAAAAATTGTGAGATGATGGAAAAGTGAGAGAATAGAAAAAATTTTATTTTTTCTTCTTTTTGTTTGGTTGGGAGTGGAAAAGTGGATGAAAAAAATGAGTTTGAATAAATTTACTCATATACCATTGTTAAAGAATGATACTCAATTAAAACAAAAAAATGACAAATAAATACAAAAAAAGAGCAATCACCTAAATTTATTAGAAAAATAAAAATCATGTCGAAAAAAAAAAATCACGTCTAGTTAAAAAAAAAAAAAAAAAACAACTATAACGCCCAGATCCTAAAAAATCAAATAAAAAAAGAATAGAAAAAAAAAAAGAAAAAAAGAAAAAGAAAGAAAGGCAACGTCATTCCCCCCCCCCCCCCCCCCAAAAAAACAAAAAAAAAAGAAAAAGAAAAGAAAAAAGGGAAGAGGCAACGTTGTCCAGAAAAACAAAAACAAAACAAATAAAAAAGGCAAGCCAACGTGTTACAGACCAAGGGAGAAGGAAAAATATAAATAAAGGCAACTTAAAGGATGCACATGGGCATTTTTGAGCCCATCATTTATTTTTTATCCTTCTTATTCAACCAAACACAATTCAAAAAAGTTTTACTTCCTTCTCCCTTTTTCCCATGTGCGTGTGTTAAAAATACTTAGTATTCTTAAAAAAAAAGGGTTTTACTTTCCATTTTCTCTTCAAAGTTTTCTATCTACTGTTTCCTTCCAAACAAACACACCCTTAATCAACCGGTCTTTCTTCTTCTCTGAACTTCTCTGTCAGAGAAAGCAACTAGTTTGAGAAAAAATAAAAATATCACTTGGGAAAAACTTAACACCACGGGTCAATGTTGTTCAACAACCGATTTACGGTCTGTTTGTTGTTCTTTCTACTGGGATGGATTTTCAATCATGGTCACAGATGGACCAATCATATATAGCTACAATTGTTGTAGATCAATGCGTCCATAGCTACCATTGTGGTTTATATATATATACTAGTCGCAAACCTGTGCGATGCACAGGAAATCTATTAACTATGAAAAAAAATCAACAATGAATAAAGAATAGACAAACCCATGGAATGGATTTGAAATTTTTTCAAAAAGAAAGAAAGCCTTGAGTGAAGTTTTGTGAATATGATACCTTATGTTTTCTGAAAATGAAGATCATATTTGATATATTTCATAAGCAAATAAATATCTAACCATTTATCGAACCGGATAAAAAAGAGGTTCGAGGTTTTAAGGTTGGACCCAAATCGAACCAAAGTTGAATTGTAATGACATCATAATTAATTTAATAATTATTTAAAATATAATAAATATATTAAATTGGTGAAAGTTGAAAATTTTACTAAAATAGTCTAAATAAATATAAAAATCTATCTTTCAAATATATTTTTAAATCGCAACTTTTAGGTAAATAAAAATATTAAATTCTAAGTAAGCATATATAGATATTGAAGTTTGATAGTCTAATAATATGTTAAGTTTTTAACCTGTATTATCTTGTTCTCATAGGATTTTATTTCCTTAACCACAGAGTCTCCAGTTAAGTGGGCGGACAATCCGAGGAAGCTACTAAAGAAAAGTAAAAAATATTAACATAAAATGAAAAGTGATCAAGTTCCAAGAATGTGTTGGTAGCACAACATCCACGCAAAGTGCTTCAAACTTTCATAGTTGGCCTTTTTATTTTCTTAGGATAAAAAAAATTCAAACTTTCTCTTCATTTTATCTTTGTAAGTTTTAGACCATGTATAATCAAATTATCAACGGCTAAAACTTAAGTTTCCTCCACCGTGCCTGTGAGTTTCTGTTCTTTTTTCCATCTTACCTCCCCTGTCTTTTTTTTTTTTTTTTGTCAACAATTTCTTTCATTTTCTTTATCTCATCTCGCTATCTCTTCTCTATCATTTGAACAAAAAAGACCCAAATTTTACGGAGAGAGACACAAAATGGAAGATCTGAGAGCAGAAAGAGAAAGAGGGCAAAGTCTGAAAGAGACAGATGCAAAGGATGTTTTGTGATTTGTGGGCTTGGCTTGTATTTGTGATTTATGGGTTTGGTTTATGCTGCTTGTGCACTATGTTTGAGGAAATTTATGGGATGAAGATGAAGATGTTGAAGAGAGAGATGAGATTATTTTGGTTTTGATGATTTATGGGTTTGGCTTGACATTTGTGCTGGGTGTGTAATGTGTTTGAAGAAATTTAACGTTGAAAACATATAATAGAACTAATTTAACTTTAAATTTGTGGAGGAAAAAAAGTCAGAGAAAGAATTACCCGTCGGAGTCATTGTTAACCAAAAAGTCAGAGGGAATACTTTTTAGTTGACTTCATACTTCTTCTTCTTCTACTTCTTTTTCTGAATGATAGGTGATCCTTCCAACCAGTAAGAATCTGGGCTTGGATTGTCTTACGGCTTGATGCAGTTAGTGAACAGATTTCTTAGATTTCTCTCTCCAGATTTCTCAGTCTTTTTCTCTGTCTCCACTCTTAGCGACTCTCTCTCTCTCCCTCTGTTTCTCAAATTCTCTCAATTTTTCAATTTTAACAGATTTTGTTTTAAACCGTGTGGGATAAACTTTAAAGTTTAAAGCCCTCAAACGGTGTAAAGAAACGGAACAGGGCAGAAGAGGAGATCTTAGTTAGAGTGACTTTGAAGTTTTCATTGGAAATGCGGCATTTGGGTTTGTGTTTTTATAAAGAAGTTTGATATGAAGACTCTCAAATGGTCGGTAAAAAAAAAAGACTCTCAAGTGTAACGTGCTGTTTTTTCCAGATTAAACTGTATACGTGGCTGTTTTTAACGTAGCAATGTGGCGCAATGAAGAGCGATCAACAAAAAGTCAAACGTTTTGGCTATTAGTTATTATATATAGAATATATAGATATATATATATATATATATCTTCCATAGCTACAATTTTGGCTTATAATTATAGCTTACAAAACTTGTTTAATTACGATCATATTCAGGCGATTCAAAGAGAAAAGAGTCAAAAGGAAAAATACCAATTTAGAAATACGGTCACCAAGAGTTTTTTATTTCAACTAAAATCTCTTAGTGTTTCTAAGAAAAAGATATCTAAGCTTTGTTTGGTTTGCGCGTCCGCGTTTCAGGCCTTTTTTTTTTTTTTTTTAAAACCAACGCCTATTGCACTGTTCATGGGACATGTACAGTGCAAATAGGCATATGAATAGTAATTTTAAAAGTGAACAGTAACCGAAAAATGATTTTTTATTGTTTTCGGTTTTCAGTTTTCAGTAAAATAAGCGATATCCAAACGCACACCTAGTATTTGAAACTCCCTCCTCCAACAATTGAATTATAAGGAAAAAAAAAAAAGAGAGCTATCATTTAAGAAAGGAAAAAGAGACCATACATTAATTTGTGACTACAGATATAGCATAGGAAGATTAAAATAGAATAAAAAAAAAAAAAAAAACCCCCTTTTTTAATATAAAAAAGAAAAACTACTCTTTCCAAAATTTTCTTTTTCGAAGTCCAAATACTAATATTTTTTCCATCTCTCATAAAAGTGATGTTAAAACTTTCCTAAAATGGATTATTAACCATTGCCCTAAGGGCACCCATTAGCATGACTCAAAGAAAAATTACTCTTTCCAAAATTTTCTTTTATAAAGTCCAAATACCATAACTTCTTCTTTAACTAACTTAGAAAAATAAGTGAGTTTTAATTAGCTAAACTAGTTAAGTCTCTGATGATTGAATAAAATATTTAGGGTTCAATACCCGCCTACACCAAAAACCGATTGATGTCACCATAAATTGAAACTCTCAAAAAAAAAAAAAAAAAACTTAGAAAAAAAAAAAAATCATTCTTGCTAAAAGCTTTGTAGATCAATTCATTGAAACCTTTTGATGTTTCGAAATGAGATATTTAAGATTCAAATCATTCTTTCCCCATATACCTAAAGATGCATTGGTGTAAAAATTAAAAAAAAGAACAAAGTTTAGGAAAATTTTAGATATATGAGCTGAACCAAGTCTAGGGGGGATTACCACACTTCGTACACTCGATACATGCATCATTTATTATAGTCAGATCAAATTTTGTTAGGTATGATGAGTCCTTTGTTCTTATCCATTGGCAAAAGGGGTTTAACCGTTTAAGACCATAGGTTGAGCCCCCAAAGCTTCCAATTAAATGAATGATGTTGCCATCGATGGCAACATGCATAACATTGATTGGCATCACATCAACATGATAATTAAAATTTTATTTTGTGTTAGAAAGTTAACACATTAGTTTTGTAAGGCATAATTCAAAAATATATTAACAATTTTTTTAAAATTTATATGTTAAATTACATTGTGCTAATAATAATGAAATATTAAAATTTCATTTTTAACGGTAGTTCTCATGATTTGTAATATTTTACATATAAAATTTGTTTGTTGACAAACAAATATAATCAATTATAAATAGATTAGTGTTTCTTGAAGATCCAAAGCTGAATTAAGAACAACTTCATTACATGCTCACTAAATTGATGATTTAATTCTTGTAATTGAGAATTTATTGGAACATATAAAATATAAAATTGATAATGATTATTAATTGTAAAGTCATATTGTTGATGAAAAAAAAAACAATTCTTTAGGTGGATTTAAACAGCATAGCAGGACCCAAGTCCTAAAAGTCCCAAGTTTCTAACTTTGGGTATCAAGAACAAACAACGAACATATTATTCCAAATAGATAATCATAACTCACAATTCATTTGCATTATCTTTCAGAGGTTATTTATTTATTTTTATAAGTTTGTTCTTGTTTTATTAGTACAAATAAAAATAAAAATAAAAATAATTGGAAGGCCGCTACCAACACTTTTAGATTTGCTGCATCATGGTCCATGTTGGCCTTTCTCAGCATATATATTCTCATGCTAGTATGCTACTTATACGAGGATGAATGATACTAGGTAGATCGATTTTCTAACATCTTTACCGATAAAGGATAGGGTATTCCTAATTCCTCTAAATGAGTCCGGAGGCAAGTTTCGCCAACTAATTATTTGGTAACTCAGAATATCTATGATGATTGTTCTTAATCTATATTAAAATCCAAACATAATATCATTCGATTTAAATGGACTGAATTTTAATTTGTTGATTTTTCTTTAAACTATAGGATTTAAAATTAATTTTTTTACTTTAAAATTTTTTTAAAAACCACCTTTAATTTGTTTATATTTACTTTAGAGAACATCCAACTAGTGTATCATTGATATATGATTTTATCAATGGACAAAGTTGAGCTACAAAATTGGTTGTAATCTACCTTACTCAATGAAAGAAATATTATTACATATTTTAAAAATTTAATCGTTGAATTGCATTTTTTTTATACTCTTAATATACATGTCAAATTCTGTATCAATTGAATATTATTTGCTATATGATCTATAAGTTTATATTTTATGCATAATTTTAAACTACAAAAACTTGCAATTTAAACAATTTGTTGATAACAATAGCTATTAATCTTTAATTTTTTAGAAATTTTGCAAGCATGGAGAACATAAGAAAAAGATGTAATCTAATGGTGGATTTGTCAAAATTCACCTCCAATAAAAAGATATTGAGTAAGGTTGTGGTCTTAGGCTACAACTAATTTTAAAGCTAAATTTTGTCCTTTATCAATAGGCACCTAGCACATAATGGATTAGAGAAATTTTCCTCCAAACTAGTTTGGTATTAATTTTTTTTCCTTTTTAAATTACCGTGTAATAACTTGGAAAATCTTTTGTCCAAACTAACTCTATCCAAAGAAAATTATTATCTAATTAGGACAAAGTTTGCCTACAAATTAGTTTGTAGGCAATGGCTTCAAACTCCCACTAAAAAAATTAATATGGCTACGTACTTTAAAAATCTAACCATTAGATTGCATGTTCAAAAATAAATGTCAAATTTTGCTCAAATTGGATGTTATTTAATATTCGATTCATAAAATTAATTATTTTTTATGCATAATTTAATACTATAAAAACTTAAAATTTAAACATATAATTGATATATATAACTATTGATCTTCAATTTTTTTGAAATTTTGCAAGCATAAAGGATATAAAAAGAAAATGCGATCTAATAGTAGAGTTGTCAAAATTCATATCGACTAAAAATATATAGAGAGAGTTTGTAGTCATTGCCTACAAATCATCCAATTATAATTCAGACTCTTCTTCATTTTTTTTTTAAAGGAAAAAAAATTTTTTTATGGCTCTTTTTTTTTTTTTTTTGGGATGGAATTTTTTTTTGGAGAGAAAACCATACTCATTGGTATGTATTATTAAACTAGAAAATCTTAAAAAAAAAAAAAAAATTGAAGAACATCTGGTGGAACATCCTCCATTCAAACTGTCAAAGGAAAAGAAAGCCTAACTCTCTATGCTAAAACATGGACTATAGAATTGCCTGCCTCCTTACATGAGAGTAGGAGTGGGAATGACGCAAACCCGAAATAGACCTAAAGTCTTTTACAAGATAATCTATGCTCAAGAGAGAGGAATTTCCATCAACAAGGGCCTTTATAATACATTTTGAGTCGCTACCAACGTCTCCAAGGTCTCCACCGATGATGGTTGAGCTATCTTCTCAGATAAGGCAACCATAATTTCCTTGTTTTTATTTCGAATTACCACACCAATCCCTGCCTTGCTTAATTCCACAAACATAGCCCTATCAATATTTGCCTTCACTTTAGGAGCATCTAGAGGCTTCCACTTGGACCTTGCTGGGCTCGACCGATGAACCTGAACCCAAGTCTTTCTCTTAAACTCAGATAGAATATTACGAATAGATTCTAGAATTTTATAGGGAGGTAAACAAGGTTCATTACTTATGATTTTGTTTTATCTACACCACACTAACCAGGCCACCATCGCGAATAATTCCAGCTTGGAAGGTTGCATATCCACCACTGAAACAAGGTCCTAAGGGGAGTGAAGATGAGGATTATCAATTTTCACCTAGAAGAAAGATTTCATTGTAGTGATTTATGGTCACTATAATCCTCAATGTGTTTTATGGGGAGGTAAACAAAGTTCATTACTTTTGATTTTATTTTGTCAACACCACATTGACCAGGCCACCATTGCGAATAATTCCCGCTTGTGAGGTTGCGTATCCACCACTGAAACAAGGTTCGAAATGAAGTGAAGATGAGGATGATCAATTTTCACCCAGTCGAAAGATTTCATTATAGTGATTTTATGTTCACTATAATCCTTAATGTCATTCTAACTAAAAATGATTGTTGTTTTTTCTCTATTTATGGTCACTATAATCCTCATCATCTGGGAGATCAACCTCATAGAAACATTAGAAAATCACTATAATCTATGTCATTCTTAAAATTTATTGATAACCACATCATCTAACCTAATTAATTTGAAATAATATTTTTTTTTCTACTTTCTTTCTCTCTCATTCTTACTAAAAATGATTGATGTTTTGCCTCTATTCATGGTCACTATAATCCTCATCATCTGGGAGATCATCCTCACTGAAATATTAGAAAATCACTATAATCTATGTCATTCTTAAAATTTATTGATAACCACATCATCTAACCTAATTAATTTGAGAGAATATTATATTATTTTCTTTTCTACTTTCTTTCTCTCTCCTAATTAATTCATCCCTAACCTTTACAAGTGTCCATTCTTAACATTCTTAGGTTGAACCTGAGACCTCTCCCTTGTTAAGCACTATGGCTAACACCATGATCAACATACCAGGTAAGCTCCTTATGAGCTAATATGAAGTATTATTAAATTTATATTAGACATGATTTATAGTTTCTGAACTTACATGTCACCTCGATCTTCTTCTTCTTCTTCTTCTTCTTTTTTTTTTTTTTTTTTTTTTTTTTTTGAGAATCAAGAACTTGAACTTCATTAAGAAAAAACAATCAACCATAATCGGCACAGAGTACATGAGGAAGGTGTGGAGGAACATTCTCCGTCCACACTGAGAAACCTCTAACATGTCTAGCATGTTGAGATAGGTTATGTGCTACCATATTGCCCATTCGACCAACATAAGAGTACCTAATGTTGCTACCTGCCACCATGGATTTCGTTGAGCTGAGAATATGACCAAATGGGGACAATGATGTCTCCTCAGACTTTAGAGTTTGTATAATATTTACGGAGTCCCCCTCTAGTATGAATGAAGTGAAACCAAGCCCCTATGCAAAAGAAATAGCTCTAGCAGCAGCCATTGCTTTTATTATTTTTGGAGAGAAAGGAAGACTTGCTTGCTCTGATAGAGAAGCAATTGCTTGTCCTCTGCTGCTCCGGATAACAACTCTGATACAACCCTCTCTACGGCCGCGTGTAGATCCTCTTTTCCCTCGAGGGGCTATGGTTAGATCTAAGGATTTTCAGAAATAAAACAGTAGACAAGAGGAAATTTATGGTTATACTTCGAGGGATAACCAAGACCTCCTTAACAAGCAAAGCTTGATTTTTACTAAAATATTCTCATACCTCTTTATTAATCATAATAGGCCTTATATAGGCTTACAACTGAACGTAAAAAAAAAATCCAACACCTAAACGATAGAAACAATTCCTACAATCAAGCCTACTAATCTGATAAGGATAAAGGCAATTGTTATCCCAATAAATAACAAATACTTGAAGTATTAGATAACAATCAATAGCTAAGATAAAGATAAACTCCTAAGTAAATTCAAAAGCAAGAACCAAATTTGATATGGCAGCTGGTACGTAACATAATCTGATATGGTAGCTGGTATGTAACACTCCCTTCCCCTTAAAATCATCCCTTGTCCTCAAGGGATCCTTCTCCATGCTCATCCGGCCAACCCACCTCAATAAAAAATAGCTTCTTACATTGATGTCCTGGTGCAAATTTTTCATCACAATTAAAGCACAAGCCCTTGTCTCGCCTCTCTTTGAGTTCTGTAGGTGTAAGTTTCTTGATAGTCTTAGTAGTAGGACTCACTTTGCTAAGAGAAAGAGGCAAAGGCTCTTCATTTTCTTTAGATGGAGGTCGTTGATGTTGAAATTGGGACTTGGCTTCATAGAGGCAAGCTAAGCCCACTGTAGCAGATAAGGAAGCTAGCTTGAGGGCTTGAACATCAATTCGTAGATGTTCTTTAAGGCCACTAATGAAGCAACCCACTTGTTGCGCTGGTGGTAATTTTCCTACTCTGCTATGCAATCTTTCAAATTGGCTTTGATACTCTCTCACAGATCCCATTTGCCTAAGCTTCGTTAGATCACCAAAGAAGTCATTTAACTCTGTTGGGCCATAACGTGTGTACAAGCCTTCTTTGAGGAGAGGCCAAGTGATCACTCTCTCTTCTTCCTTTAGTAATTGATACCATAATTGTGCTTCCCCCTCCAAATGGTAGGCAGCCAATGAAATTTTTTCTTCCTCAGCAATATTTTGGAATTCAAAAAATTGCTTTGCACGGCAGATCCAACTAGTTGGATCTTCATTTCTGTTGAAGCGTGGGAAAGCTAGTTTTGTCACCCTTGGAATGACAGCACCATGTGAGCCGGATGGTCCAAAGTTGAATCTACTTGAAGACCTTTCCCCCTCACCACGCTTGTGAGAACTCTCACTACTATGATTACTCGAAAGGTTGTCAAAACGAGTATGCATTGCAGCAAGCATTTCCTGTATCTCCTTCATCATCTTTTGTTGTTCCGAAACCATGGAAGTCAAGTTGTTAACCTCACCTTCCAATCTATCCACACGATCCTCAGCCATAACCTGCTCTGATACCAATTTGATACAACCCTCTCTACGGCCGCGTGCAGATCCTCTTTTCCCTTGAGGGGTTATGGTTAGATCTAAGGATTTTCAGAAATAAAACAGTAGACAAGAGGAAATTTATGGTTATACTTCGAGGGATAACTGAGACCTCCTTAACAAGCAAAGCTTGATTTTTACTAAGATATTCTCATACCTCTTTATTAATCATAATAGGCCTTATATAGGCTTACAACTGAACGTAAAAAACAAATCCAACACCTAAACGATAGGAACAATTCCTACAATCTAGCCTACTAATCTGATAAGGATAAAGGCAATTGTTATCTCAATAAATAACAAATACTTGAAGTATTAGATAACAATCAATAGCTAAGATAAAGATAAACTCCTAAGTAAATTCAAAAGCAAGAACCAAATTTGATATGGCAGCTGGTACATAACACAATCTGATATGGCAGCTGGTATGTAACAAACTCCTAAACCTACTTTGCCCATATCTCTAAATTGAGCTCCGTCAAAGTTAACTTTAATTTCCCCATTCGTCGGTGGTGACCATCGAATCTGGGATTGAGTAGGGCCTTTGAGTTGTGCAGCATCAGTAGTATTGGCTTGTTGAAAGACTGCTAGTGCTTGAATCACTGTTGGTGCCACCTGTGCAAGTAGAAAATCCTTAGGAGAGGTTCGGACCTGGTTTCTGCGATGCCAAAGCGTCCACATCACCGAGGCCAGCAACTCCAGATTTTTCTGTTCTTTGTCTGTGTAAGTGAGCACTTCCTGAATGGACGAAAACACTCTCGTTTTCTTGAACGAAAATGTAGACATTGATCCCCAAACCTATGTGAGCTGTGAGCATCCCCAGAGTGCGTGGAAAACAGATTCGGTCTCAAGCTTGCAAAGTTCATAGGTGTCTTCATTTAAATATGCCTTCGTCACAGGTTTTGTTTCACCGGTAAAGCATTGTGACAGGTCCTCCATAAGAAATTTTGAACTTTGCTTTGCACATTAAGATTCCAGATTATCTTCCACACTTCATTATCCGGCTGCGTTGACACAACTTTTGGATATGTATCTTGGACATATGTGAGGAACCTTGTACCCGATCTCACTGTGTAAGTTCCTGATGGGGTGAAAGGATAAACAATGATATCCTCCACTGCATTTGGACACAATGGAATGCTTGAAATCAACTTTGCTTCCTGTGGGGTGAAAAGTCCATTTAACATGTTGGAATCCCACTTCTTCATGGCTGGGTCTATGAGTGCAAAAACTTTCATATCCTCAAAACCTGGTACCACTTGAGATTCAATTCTCGGATGAGCTTTAGAAGGCAGCCAAGTGTCATTCCGTACACTAATAGCATCACCACAACTCACTCTCTAACGGGCTCCTTTCAATAATAGATCTCGTCCTATTAAAATGCTATGCCATGCATATGACCCCGAACTTGAGTGAGAAGTTTCTAGGATAAAGCAATGTGGAAAGAACCTCACCTTAAAAACTCTATAAAATAGAGAGTTTTTTTTGGTGAAGTAATCGCCATGCTTGTTTGGCTAAGAGGGCATCATTGAAATTAGCCAAGTCTTTAAACCCTATACCCCCTTCCGACTTGGGCTTACAAAGGGTGTCCCACTTGACCCAATGTACCTTCCTTCTATCACCTTTTTGGCCCTACCAAAACTTTCTTATGAGACTCTTGATATCTCCACAAAGACCCAAAGGAAGTTTGAAGCAGCTCATTGTGTAGGTTGGTATTGCCTAGACCACGGCCTTGATAAGGATTTCTCTACCCGCTTGAGACAAAAGCTTTTCCTTCCACCCTTGAATTTTTTTCCAGACTCTCTCCTTAATGTAGTTGAAACTGGTCTTTTTATTTTTTTCCCACTAGAGATGGTAATCCCAAGTACTTCTCATATTGTAAGATCTTTGGTACTTCCAAGGCTGATTTGATCTAGTTTTTGACTCCCTCGAAGGTGGACTTGTTGAAAAAGATGGTGATTTTTGCTTTATTGATTTGTTGACCCAAGCCCCTGCCATAAGTTTCTAGTATATCCAAAACTTGTTGGCATTCCCGGATTGTTGCCCTACAAAATAATAGACTATCATCTACAGAAAAGAGATGGGTTAGTCTTGGACTATTTCTACATAGGGCATAACCCGTAATATCACATTTCTCCCCTGCCTTACTGATGAGACCATTTAATCCTTTCGTGCAAAGCAGAAAAAGGAATGGTGACAATGGATCTCCTTGATGGATACCTTGAGTAAGGTATATGATCCCTTTTGGCTCTCCATTCACCAATATAGAATAAGAAACCGTCTTGACACAAAGCATCAACAGTTTAATCCATCTTTCAGTAAAGCCCACACGTCTCATGACTGATTCAAGATACGACAATTCTACCTTGTCATATGCTTTGCTCATGTCTAATTTGATGGCCATATAGTCTTCCTTGCCCACATTTTTCTGCATACTATGGAGCGATTCAAAAGCAACTAGAATATTGTCAGAAATTAATCTGCTTTTTATAAATGCACTTTGATGTTTAGAGATGATCTTTGGGAGAATTTTCTTGATTCTATTTGCCAAGACCTTTGAAAATATTTTGTATAAAACATTACAAAGGCTGATGGTTCTAAAATCTGAAGCATATTCGGGGGAATTTATTTGGGGATGTGTGTAATAAAAGTGTGGTTGAGATTATCAGGAAGATATGCAGAATTAAGAAAATTTAATATAGATTGAGTAACTTCATTACCAATTGTACCCCAATAATGTTGGTAAAACAAAGAAGGCATTCCGTCCAGTCTTGGGGCTTTGAGAGGTGCCATTTCTTTGATTTCTTTCTGAACTTCCAATGCAGTGAAATCCTGTGCAAGCTGATTGTTCAAATCTGAGTTTATCACCTTCTCAATAGACACTGTGGCTGCATCAAATGGGGCCTGGTTGGCCGAAGAATATAGTTCTTGAAAATAGCCAATAAGTATCTTGGCTACCTCATCATTGCTAGAACTATATTGTCCACTTAATGATCGAAGCTTCTGAATGGTATTTTTTCGCCGTCGTTGAGTAGCCTGGCTGTGAAAATACTTTGAGTTTCGGTCACCTTGTGTAGCCCAAAGCACCTTTGACCTTTGAAACCATAGCCTATTTTCCTTGTCCACCAAAACCGAAATCTCATTCTTTTATTTCTATATTCTGAAGTTCTGTCCAGTGCGCAACTCCTCCTTCTCAGCTTCAGCCAACTCCTTTCTTTTTTCCTTCAAAGTGTTCCTAGTGTTGACGAAGTGGTCTCTCTCCCATCTTTTTAGTTCTTGGCCACACTTGTCAATTTTTCTAATGACTTTAGTTGCTGGATCATCCACTTCCCTTGCTTCCCAAATTGCTTCAACAACTTCTGAGCATGTATGGTCTGACAGCCATGCCTCTTCGAACCTAAAAGGTTTGGATACAGATTGAACTTCTAGGCCCGCCATATCAATCCATAGTGGGCTATGGTCCGAAGAATCTGACTTGAGATGGTGGACATTTGTACCTGCAAATCTTAAAAGCCAATCGTTAGTAGCCAAAGCATAATCAAGCCTCTCCCATATCGAATGACCTGCAGAAAAATGTTTCTGCCATGTATACCAGGGGCCTGCAAAACCGAGATCAATAAATCCACACTCATCTGCTACATCCCGGAATAGTTGCATCTGTGTTTGGTTTCTGCTACTTCCTCCCAATTTCTCAGAGCTTCTTATAATCTCATTAAAATCCCCGGCACACAGCCAAGGGATATTAAATTTGATGTGTAGTTGTCGAAGCTTATTCCATGATTCAATTCTTTTATGAATCACTGGTTCGCCATAAAAGCCTGTGAATTGCCATACCTCCACCTTCCCTTTATTGATGATGGAGTCTATATGATTTAGTGAGAAAGAATCAACATGCAAGTCAATTGAATTTCACCAAAAGAGCGCTAGACCCCCACCTCTATTATTTCTCTCAACAATAAATAAATTATCAAATTCAATTTTCTGTTTGATCTCCTTTAGCCTTGCTTCATTCGCCCACGTTTCGGCTATAAACACGATGGAGGGATCTTTTGTTCGAATCACTACTTCAAGCTCTTTTTCTGTCTGCAGGTTCCCAAGCCCACGGCAATTCCAAACTGTTAAAGATATATTAGCCCATTAGTATAGGCCTAAACCTAATTCTACTTTGTGTGCAAGCCAAGTCTCCTATTTGTACTAGAAGTCTATTAGTCTAGGGTTTAGTCTACTATATATACACATGTTATAATTCATTGTAACACAGGATTTGTATTACACTATAATATATTATTGATGTAACCCTTTAGGGTTTCCTCCGTGGATGTAAGCCGTTAGGTTGAACCACGTAACCCTCGTGTGTTATTATGTTTTATACTTTATGCTTTCACTTCCGCATCTATACTAGTATATTCAACATGGTGTATAAATGCTAATATTTAACACGGTATCAGAGCCACCTTCTTGTGGCCATGGTTTTCTGTCCTTACGGTATATTTAAGAGCAATTTTTGTCTTCCTCGGTGTTTTTCTTCGCTGCGTTCATCTTCTTTGGCTTCCTACTACTGCCGTCAAAACTCTCCGGTATAGTCAAGCCACTATTAGAAGTCGCATCAACACTGCAAGACCATTGCCTTTCTCAAACTACCGTCACAGAGCCAAACTTCATTTAAGGGATCTTCTCAACCTTATCAAATCTCAAAATTTCATCAAGCTTCCATCTTGAGTTTGAGAGGGGGTGTTAAAGATATATTAGCCCATTAGTATAGGCCCAAACTTAATTCTACTTTGTGTGCAAGCCAAGTCTCCTATTTGTACTAGAAGTCTATTAGTCTAGGGTTTAGTCTACTATATATACATATGTTATGATTCATTGTAACACAGGATTTGTACTACACTTTAATATATTATTGATGTAGCCCTTTAGGATTTCCTCCGTGGATGTAGGCCGTTAGGCTGAACCACGTAACTCCCACGTGTTACTGTGTTCTATACTTTATGCTTTCACTTCTGCATCTATATTAGCATATTCAACATGGTGTATCAATCCTAATATTTAACACAAACTATAATGCTCATGGTTCTTGGCGAGACTGCTTGGCAGCCTTCGCCAGTAAATTTTTTTGTATCCTCATCTTTCAAAACCCAGACCTTCTTCTTTGGTAACTCAGGGTGGACTTCCTCATCAAGCGCTCTGTTTCTTTTTTGTAAAACAGAGTGGTGGATAGGGTTCTCTGGTGACATATTATTTCGGGCCAATCTCTTCCACGTGCATAGTGTAGGGGTATCATGTGGGTTAACTTGGTTGGTCACGTGGAGGGGGTTACTTTATGCCTCAACTCTTAAAATATCTGTAATTTTTCCAGAGTTATCTCCACCGGGTTGTGAGTGTGTGAGGGTGACAGTTGGCATATTAGTTGTAGATGTTGTGTGGGAGTCAAACTTCTTCAATGCCAAATCAATTTCTTCAATTTGATTTTCAAAAACTTGTGGATGGTTATTGGATGAAAAGGAATTTGGAATGGAATTAATTACCCGTGTAATTGGAGATAATGATGGACGTAAATTTTGCACTAAATCCTCCATAAAATCCGCGGTTTCCATGTGAGAAGCACGAGGGCTATCCACGTTGGACTGAGCATTACTGAACTTTTTCGGGGTAGGTCCGCCCTGTGAGGTCACCAGTTGTAACTCCTCCGCCACCTTATTCTTTTTTCCAAACGTCTACTTGGTGGCACCTCCAAGCCCATCACCCATACCTGACCTCGTCGTGTAAGGGGACTTCCCTAGATTGAAAGGAATAGCCGCAACCATGCTCCATATTCCTGCTTTGCCTGAAGATTTGAGCCTTTCCCAGCAAGCCAATTTTCACACTCTTTCTCATCATGGGATACCATACCGCACCAGTAGCAGAAGTTGGTGAGCTTCTCATATTTAAAAGAGACCCAAGTCTCGGTTCCATCATCCAAAACAACTCTTCAACCTCTGCTCAATGGCTTTGAGACATCTATTTTCACCCTCACCCGTACGAAATCTCCACCCACCATCTCCTTTTCTGCTTCATCAATTGACACTTCTCTCAGGGTTTCTCCTAGTTTAATGGCTGTCTCAGGGTCTAGCATTCTTAGAGGTAAGCCATGTATTTGCACCCAAAACATGATCTTTGTAAAATGTAGGTGTTTGGCTGGAATCGAATAGTCATATCGTTGAAGAAGAATAAGATGCTTATCAAATGACCATGGTTCTTGAGCCAATACTCGTTCCGCATCTGTCTCAAGTTCGAAAACAAATAACAGAATATGGTCTCCTACTTCTCTGATCGTAAACTCGTTCCTGGCCCTCCATAATGGTTTAAGGGTTCTACCAATGGCATCCACATTCATGCCACGTTTTGTTAGAAACTTCGCTGCAAGAACATATTCTTTTCTTCTCAGGTTTTTGGACTTTGTCAGGCTAAGTTTGGTACCTTCCTCGTCAGTGAGGGAAAGTTTTTTCCATTCACTAAGAACTTCGTCCATATTCAAATTAAAGAAACTAAGGTAGAGAGGAATGTAGAAAGGAGGAAAGAAAGCGAAGGATGTGTTTCCCCAAACCCACGAAAAATAAAAAAACCAACAAGCCCTACTGCTAATAGTGTTAACAGAGGGAGAGAGATATCATTCGGAGGAAGATAATAGGGTTTCTACAGCCTAGTTTCTCGGCGAGAAAGCAAGGCCGAGAAAGTTCAAAAATGTTTGCCTCAATGTATTAAATGATGATGCACAGGATCGTCAGTAACAGTGAGCGGATGGAATCCTTCGTGGTGCAAGAGATTATGCTCAATGATGATCACCGGTGTGGTACCTGCCACAACGTCTCCGATGCCAAAGTCAGAATGATAAAAACAATAGCCAATCAAGATGTATTTTTGTGTGTATATTTCGTACCTTTTTACTGACTGTGTGGGAGCTTTATATTTGCAACCTTGGGGGCTAGCCGTTGGGGTGATAAATGCTTTCTCAAGTAACGCCCCTGGTCCAATAATGAGACTTTTAAGAGGTTCCCAACGGTCTGCTGGGCTGATTTCGTAATCGCTCAAGTCATTGATTGACTGCATTGAGTGACTTTCTGTCCCCGTCAGTGACGATGGTTTTCCTCGTTGTTCCTGATGACTTCGTCAAGGATGCTTCCTCCGTCACTAAATGTTATCTTCGTCTAGGGATGCAGCATCGTCATTCCCATCAATTGCCCCCCAGGTTCTGGGGTCGTCAGTGGCGTGTCATGACGATCACAGAAGATGAAAAGCTTCTCTTGTGACTCTTGGGGTTCTGTTCCGCATTTAATGCTTAGTGGCGGCGCTACAGGTAATCGTGGCCACGTGGCATGTGATGATCTGTAGCATTAATGGCTTGACCCTTGGGTTTCCCGCTGGTTTTTCAATCGTTTTTGGCCCATGTTTAAAACTTCTGCTCTTTCATTTTTCTACTTCTCAGATAGCAAAAACAGACCAATTCTTTAGTGATTCTCTGAGTATTTTCTTGGGACTTCCTTTCTCCTCCAAATTATCTTGCGTTGCGCTTCTGCAGTTCCGCCATTGGAGGTACGTTTCTCTTTCCCTTTTTCTTTCTTCTTTTTCTTCTTTTACCGTAGCATGATTTTTGATTCGCTGTTTCCTTTTTTCTTCTCTTCTGTTGTTCGCCCTTGCTTTTCTTTTTAGGGTTTTAGTTTCGTACTTTATTTTTCTGCCCTTCAATTTCTGTATTTTCCATGGTTGATAGTTTGGAGGTTAGGATAGCTTGTCCGTCGATCTCCTTCCTTTTTGCGCGCCTAGGGGGGTCTTTGGGTAATTACCCATTTTTAGAAAATTTCGTGTACGAGGGCAATAGTCTGAGCGTGGTTTTGGGCGAACTGTTGCCCTTGCTCCGTCAATCTCTCAATTGGTTCGAGGGTTTAGGAGGGAGAGGTTTAATGTCTGGGGTTAGGTCTAGTGATCTCGAGACGGGGCTATCGTCCAGTGGCGACCCGGCTGAAGGAGATACGGCCGTCTCTGGCCCTCGAGAGGTTAGGGCTTTTCATGCTCTTAATGAGGTCTGTGGTCTGGATGCCGAGACCGTAAATAGATTTAAGGATAGGTTTCAGTTTCCTTCTAAGGTTCGCGTTCGTCTACCTAGGGAAGAAGATAGGGCCTGCCACTTTTTTCCAGGCGAGGTCTGCTTTTACGAGTCAACCTTTACTTGCGGGGTTAGGCTCCCCGTCCACCCGTTCCTGATGGAACTTTTAGATCACTTTGGTATAGCTCCCGGGCAGCTCATGCCTAACTCGTGGAGGATCGTCATCAATTGTATGCAAATATGGTTGGCCTCCAACGGGGATATGATCAGGATAGGCGAGCTCACCTACCTGTATCGCTTGAAGGAGTCTAAGGAGTGGGGGTATTATGAACTAATCCCCTGGGAAAGAAAGACTAGGATCGTCAAGGGATTGCCCTCGTCATTCAGGTATTGGAAGTCGCGCTTTTTCTTTGTGTCCGGGGATGACTTCGAGACTCAATCCAGCAGTGATTGGGGTGATATCCCGAGGTTGCTCCGTCGGTGGGGAACCCCGACCCTAGGTGCGTCAGTATTTCTCTTCGTCGTTTCAATTTTGCCAATCTTGAGGTTCTGGTCTTGCTAACTTCTTTGTTTCTTTGTCTGGTATAGTTAAGAGACGGCCTGGACTGAAGAGCCGGTATAAGGAACGCATAGAGACTGCGATCGGGTATGCAGAAACGATTGATAGTTGGGACGAACTGGTTGACCCCCGGTCTCTTGCATTCTACAATCTTGGTCCTGACCCGTCTCCTTTCGTTCTTCGTCAGCTTGGCATTGAAGGAAAAAAGAGTAAGTTTTAACTTCGTCAACGTTGATTCTTCCCTAGTACACTTGAGCAATTTTTGACAGGCATTTTCTTCTTGCAGAGATGACGACAAAATTCAACAAGGACATGTACGCAAAGATGCGATCAAAGAAGGATGAACCCCTGTCCAATCTGGGGAAGAAAACTGTGCGAGTTACTGGGAAGGGACCTGCAGCCATTCCCCTTAGCATCGTTCCTTCCGTAGCTTCCGAAACGACGAGGACTGCCTCCCCGACCGCTTCAATAGAAGAGGTTCCACCTTCTGGCTCCAAGAGGCCGCGTGTGACTGGTAAAGGGAAGGGGAACACTGACACTCGTTCATCCACGATATGGGATGACGAGTCATTGGCGGTAGATAGAGCTCATGAGGTCGTCACTTCCGCAGACTTGAAGGCTCTCTCTGGCTTGTCTTTAAACGATGTGGCCTCTCGTCATGTCCATAAGCTCGTCCAGGTATAGGGTTCTTCCTTCTTCAAAACTCTTTTTTTTTTTTTTTTTTTTTTTTTTTTTTTTTTTTTTTTTTTTTTTTTTTTTTTTACAGACGGCTTCATAATTCCCTACAGGTGTTGGGAGAGAGCCTCCATATTACCGCCGAGTACCTCACTCAAGGAGCTAAGGTGGCGTCTCTGACGACCCGGATGGAGGCCTTGGAGAAGGAGAACTCTGACTTGAGGACGAACCTGATCACCTCCATGGACGAAGCCACGACTTTGAAAGAGAAAGTCAAAGTGCTGGAGGACGACCTCAGAGTCGAGCGCGGGTTGACTCACGAGAAGGACGAGCAACTTCTTGCAGCCAAGGAGAAACTCGTGACCATTGCTGCTCGGTCCGTGGAGGCTTTCCAGACCACTGACGAGTATAACACTGTGCTCTTCAGCTGGTATTTCAAAGGTTTCGAGCTTCTTCGGAGGTACATGATCAAGCATCCTTCTGGAGTCAACCTGGAGAGTTTGGACCTGGAAGAAGTTGACAAGGAAATGGCTCTGGACGAGGCGGCTTCATCTTCTGCTCCTGGTGATGACGTGCCTGAACCCGTCGCTGACGTACCGGCCAGTGAAGGCACAGCCGATGCCTGATTCAGATACTTAGAAAGTTTTTTGTTTTATTTTTTTTTTGTCTTACGGTGGGTGCCCGTCTTGTTTTGGGCCTCTTTTTGTAAATCTAATTTCGAAACAGTTAATTTTATTTTGGAAACAATGGTAATGGCCCAGTGGTTATGGGCTGGAATGAAATTTACTTACTTTTCTTCTAGATGCTTTGGCTGAATTATGTCCGTCTATAATTTTGTGCTTTGTTTTTGCTTTGAGGTATTGCACTCTTTTCTTTGTCAACTGACCCCTGCCACTTGAGATTGTAAGGGCGTGCTGTGTGGCGACTTTGGTCCGTCCAGGCGGATTCTTTTAGCAATCATAATATGGTCGTCAGTAACTTACATCCGTCGAAGCGGAATCTTGTTACTTAGTCTTTTAGCAATCATAATATGGTCGTCAGTAACTTACATCCGTCAAGGCGGAATCTTGCTACTTAGTGGTTTAGGCCCATTGTGTGGGTCGTCAGTAACTTACATCCGTCAGGGCGGAATCTTGTTACTTAGTGGTTTAGACCCATTGTGTGGGTCGTCAGTAACTTACATCCGTCAGGGCGGAATCTTGTTACTTCAATTCTTTATTGGGCTTATGTTTGACCAATGCTGCCTGCGTAGAAACATCAGAAGAATAATACTTTTATTAATTTTAATAACGAATGCATTCGTGTATTACATTTACTCATGGTACTTCTTTAAGTGCTCAATGTTCCACGGACGAGGGAGCTTCTGTCCGTCCATAGTTTCCAGGTGGTAACTTCCCTGCCTTGAGTAGTGGATGACGCGATAAGGCCCTTCCCATGTAGGGCCCAGTTTCCCTTGAGTGGGGTCTTTAGTCGCTATAGTGACTTTGCGAAGGACGAGGTCCCCTATGTCCAGACGCCTGAGTTTGACCCTCTTGTTGTAGTACTCAGCCATCTTTGTTTGATACTTCGTCATTCTACCGGACGCATTATCTCTTATTTCATCCAGGCAGTCCAGGTTGAACCGCAGTCCCTCGTCATTGAGTCCATCTCTGAAAGTTTCTCGTCTGATGCTTGTTACTCCAACTTCTACTGGGATTACTACCTCTGTGCCATAGGTAAGCCTGAAGGGTGTCTCTCCTGTTGGGGTTCTGGCTGTAGTCCTGTACGCCCACAGGACACTAGGTAGTTCTTCTGGCCAGGCACCTTTTGCTTCGTCCAGCTTGGTTTTGATTATCTTGAGCAGCGTCCTGTTCGTTACTTCCGTCTGTCCGTTTGCCTGAGGATGTCCAGGGGATGAGAACTGATTCTTGATCCCGAGGTCCGAGCAGAAGTCTCTGAAGCCTTGGCTGTCGAACTGCCTCCCATTATCAGATATGATCATCAAGGGAATCCCGAACCTGCAGATTATGTTTTTCCACACGAAGCTCCGGATCCGAGCCTCAGTGATGGTTGCTAGGGCCTCTGCTTCAACCCATTTTGTGAAATAATCAATAGCAACCAGAAGGAATTTTACCTGACCTTTACCTTGGGGCAGAGGACCGACGATATCGATTCCCCATTGTGCGAACGGCCATGGGGAGGCTATGGTCGTCATTTTCTCCGCTGGGAGCCGTTGCACGTTCCCATATCGCTGGCATCTG
This sequence comes from Quercus alba, assembly GCA_036321655.1. Taxonomy (NCBI): domain Eukaryota; kingdom Viridiplantae; phylum Streptophyta; class Magnoliopsida; order Fagales; family Fagaceae; genus Quercus; species Quercus alba. The sequence continues at coordinate 18,532,698 of CM070302.1, read as the reverse complement.
TCGCACCTTCTGACGATATCAGCAGCATCTCCCTGCATGGTTGGCCAAAAATACCCCGCTCTTACCACCTTGTGGACTAGGGATCTAGAGCCGGCATGGTTGCCACAGATTCCTCCATGTACCTCTTCTAGGATGTATTTGGCCTCGTTCTCGTCAACGCACTTTAGATAAGGCATAGAGAAGCCTCTCTTGTACAAGACGTCATTCAGGATCGTAAACCTGGCTGCTCTCTTCTTCACCTTTCTGGCTTCGTCAGTATTCTGAGGTAGGTGCCCATCCTGGAGGAAGGATATTATGGGCGTCATCCAGGTGCCTGTGCTCTGGATGGAGAACGCCGCCACCTCTTCAATACTCGGGTGTTTCTGGATCTCTATTGTCGTGTCTGTGCTCGCCTTTCCTTCTTCTGACGACGCAAGTTTCGATACTTCGTCGGCCCCAACATTCTGGCTTCTTGGTATCTGGACGAACTCCACTGTGTCGAACTCTTGGGTTAGTTGCCTCGTCAGTTTAAGGTATTTCTGCATCCTCTCTTCCTTTGCCTCGTATTCTCCACTGATCTGTCCGATTATCAGCTTTGAATCACTCTGGATTAGCAAATTTTTGGCCCCAAGAGCTTTCCCAAGCCTCAAGCCCGTCAATATTCCTTCATACTCAGCCTCGTTATTGGTGGCTGGGAACTTCAGGTGAACCCCATACTTTATCACTTCTCCGTCGGGGGTGGTTATGACGACCCCTACTCCCCCTCTTTTTTGGGCTGACGACCCATCTGTCTGTATTGTCCATTTGTCGACTTCGTCAGCAGTTCCATCTTCGTCTGGCAGAGTGAATTCAGCGATGAAGTCAGCCAGAGCTTGTGCCTTGATAGCTGCCCTTGGATGGTACTCGATGTCAAATTGGCTGAGTTCGACTGCCCATTGGACCATTCTCCCTGCGGCTTCTGGTTTGTTCATTGATTTCTTAATTGGTTGATCCGTCATCACGAGGATAGGATTTGACTGGAAATACGGCCTGAGCTTGCGCGAGGCTACTATAAGTGCAAACACAATCTTTTCGATCCTTGGGTACCTGAATTCAGCTCCTTGAAAGGCTTGGCTGACGTAGTACACCGGGAGTTGCTTCTTACATTCTTCTCTGATCAAGGCTGCGCTTACTGCCGAGGCTGATACTGCCAGGTATAAGTATAAGTTCTCCCCTCCTTTGGACGGGCTCAGGAGAGGTGGACTGCTCAGGTATTGCTTCAGCTCCTGGAATGCTGCTTCGCATTCGTCGGTCCAAGCAAAAGCCTGCTTGAGGGTTTTGAAGAAGGGCAGGCATTTGTCTGTGGCCCTAGAGACGAATCTGTTCAGGGCTGCTATCCTTCCTGTAAGTTTTTGCACGTCCTTGACGGTCTTGGGTGAAGCCATGTCGATGATAGCTCGTACCTTCTCTGGATTTGCTTCTATTCCTCTCTGGGATACCATGAATCCCAAAAACTTACCCGAGGCTACCCCAAAAACACACTTGCTTGGATTCAACTTCATCTGGTGCTTTCTCAGGGTTGCGAAAGTTTCCTCCAGGTCGTCCAGGTGAGCGAGCTCCTCCTTGCTCTTGACGAGCATATCGTCCACGTATACTTCCATGTTTCTGCCAATCTGTTGGCTGAACATTTTGTTCACCAATCTTTGGTACGTAGCTCCAGCATTTTTCAACCCAAAAGGCATCACCTTGTAACAGTAGAGTCCTTGGCTTGTGATGAAGGCAGTCTTCTCCTGATCTTCTTCAGCCATCTTTATCTGGTTGTACCCTGAAAAGGCGTCCATGAATGTCAGCAGCTTGTGTCCGGCGGTGGAGTCCACGAGCTGGTCTATCCTTGGTAGAGGGAAGCTGTCCTTTGGGCATGCTTTGTTCAGGTCGGTGAAGTCTACGCACATTCTCCACTTTCCGTTTGCTTTCTTCACCAGGACGACGTTGGCGAGCCATTCTGGATAATATACTTCCCGTATGAATCCAGCCGTCAAGAGTTTGGTTACTTCCTCTGCAACTGCCTGATCTCGTTCTGGAGCGAAGGTTCTTCGTCGTTGCTGAATGGGCTTCCTGCTGGGGTTCACATTCAGCCTATGCTGGATGACTTCTGGAGATATGCCTGGCATGTCCTCGTGACTCCATGCAAAGACATCTAGATTCCCCTTAAGGAATTTTATGAGCTTCGTCCTCATCTCGGGGCTTAACATCGTCCCTATCCTGGTCGTCTTGTCCGTATTTCCTTCTACCAACTCTACTGTTTCCAGGGTCTCCATCGCGTCCTCCTCTTTTTCTTCAATCGTCCACGTGTGGTTTTCCTTTTTTGCCAGTACGGCTTGATAGCATTCCCTTGCCAGGACTTGGTCACCCTTCACTTCACCCACGCCGTTGTCTGTTGGGAATTTCACATTCAAACAGTAGGTTGACGTTGCCGCCTTCCACTTGTTTAGGGTGGGCCTCCCAATGATGACATTGTAGGACGAAGGGCAATCTACCACCAGGAAGTCTACTTGTTTGGTCAACTGCAATGGGTAGGTCCCTGCCGTCACCGTCAGAGTCACTATTCCCCTGGGGTAGACCCTGTCTCCACTGAAGCTGACGAGCGGAGAGTCAAAGGGACGGAGCCTTTTTGGATCCAATCTCAGCTGCTGGAAGGCGGGGAGATAGATGATATCCGCTGAGCTCCCGTTGTCAATAAGGATCCTTCTGGTATTGAAACCTTCTATATTCAGTACTATGACCAGGGGATCGTTGTGAGGCTGCTTTACCCCCCTGGCGTCTTCTTCATTAAAGGACATGTCTTGGTACGTTCGTCGGTGCTTGGACGGAGGCATGGTGTGGACGCTGTTCACCTGTCTATGGCATGCTTTTCTGAGTGATCTAAATGACCCTCCTGAGGATGGTCCTCCCGCGATCGTATTTATCTCCCCAATCACTTTGCGTGGAGGCTGGGACGGATGGTCATCATCCTGAGTAAAGGATTCATGTTGGGTCCTGTTGTCGTCTCTGACCTTGCCATATTCTCCTTTCTTTACATATTTCTGTAACTTTCCTTTTCGTATTAATTCCTCTATTTGTTCCTTCAGGTCTCTACATTCTTCTGTGTTGTGACCGTGGTCTCTATGGAACCGGCAATATTTGTTCTTGTCACGTACGTTGGGGGACGAATGTAATGGCCTGGGCCACTTGAGATAATGCTCGTCCTTGATCTGCGTGAAAATCTTGTCAACAGGCATAACCAAAGGAGTGAATTTTACCTGACGAGGATTTTTGTCGTCTCTCCGTCTATTCCCATCGTTGTTCCGACGTTCTGGTCTATCTCTCTTTTGCCCTCTGCGGTCGTCTTCTCCTTTGGACTTGTCCCCTAGTCTCTCAGCACCTTTTATGGCAGCTAGAGCATCCTCCGCATTCATGTACTTTTGTGCCTTCAAGAGCATCTCAGCCATTGTCTTCGGGGGGTTTTTTGCAAGAGAGGCCACAAGGTCTCTGGATCTCAACCCTGCTTTGAAGGTCGTCAGCTGCACCTTGTCATCAGCTTCGTCCACTTCCAGAGTTTCCCGGGTGAATCGCTTGACATATGACCTCAGAGTCTCCTTCTCTCCCTGTCTTATGGTGAGTAAATAATCTACTGGTCTCCTTGGGCGTTGTCCCCCTATAAAGTGGCGCAAAAAAGCACTACTCAGCTGACTGAAGTTATCTATGGACGAGTTTGGTAACTTAGTAAACCATTCTCTTGCAGCTCCTTTGAGAGTCGTAGGGAAGGAACGACACAATATCTCGTCGGGTGGCTGCTGGAGTCCCAAAGTCGTCTTAAAGGTATTAAGATGATCCTGAGGGTCCTTGAGTCCATCGAATGGCTCTAACTGAGGCAGGCGAAACTTGGACGGCACGGGGCAATCAAGTACTGCTGCAGTGAAGGGCGAATCTGTAGCCTTTACCATCTTGTCTACACTCCGGTCCGTCTTTTCCTTGATAGCGCTCCTTAATTCGTCCATCTCCTTCCTCATTTCCCTAAGAAGATCTGAGTTCTGTTCGTCCGGAGTAGTTGGTCTCCGGGGGATTTCCCTCTGCTGGCTATCCCTCTCTCCCTCCGTGTTACCTTTGGACCGGTTTTCTTCCTGTTGAGTTTGTTGAACCTGCTGGAGCCGCAGCTTCATTTCCTGGTTCTGTTTGGTGAGTTCTTCAATGGTGGCTGCAAGGGCTTGAACTTGCTGGGCCAAGGTTGCTGAGTCTGGGTTGGATTCCATCTGGATATGGAGAATTGATGGAAGCTACGTTTTCGAATGTGAATCCGAAAAGATCGTTCCCCACAGACGGCGCCAAACTGATGATGCACAGGATCGTCAGTAACAGTGAGCGGATGGAATCCTTCGTGGTGCAAGAGATTATGCTCAACGATGATCACCGGTGTGGTACCTGCCACAACGTCTCCGATGCCAAAGTCAGAATGATAAAAACAATAGCCAATCAAGATGTATTTTTGTGTGTATATTTCGTACCTTTTTACTGACTGTGTGGGAGCTTTATATTTGCAACCTTGGGGGCTAGCCGTTGGGGTGATAAATGCTTTCTCAAGTAACGCCCCTGGTCCAATAATGAGACTTTTAAGAGGTTCCCAACGGTCTGCTGGGCTGATTTCGTAACCGCTCAAGTCATTGATTGACTGCATTGAGTGACTTTCTGTCCCCGTCAGTGACGATGGTTTTCCTCGTTGTTCCTGATGACTTCGTCAAGGATGCTTCCTCCGTCACTAAATGTTATCTTCGTCTAGGGATGCAGCATCGTCATTCCCATCATTAAATATTATTGAATTTGTTTTCATTGCTAAATTAACTTGTGATTTAAGAATAATACCTCTGCATAGGAATTTACTATTTATGACTTTATTTTAAAAGTGATTCTTATTTAATCAAAATAATTTCTACTTGAAGGATTGTTTAAGATATTTATTCATGCTTATTTATGCTATACCATTTTCTATTAACCTTATAATGTACTATTTTATGTTAACCTTATAATATCATGAAAATTTATTTGAAAGTTTGTTTCAATTTTTTAGATATTTTAGTCAATTTTGCTAATATTTACAAATTATTACCTTTATTTTATTTTAATTAATTACTAAATTAACTATGACATCATCACGATTCGACCTCGATCAACCTCGGTCCAACTTTAAAAGCCTTGAACCTCTCCTTTTACTGGATCTTTGAACGGTCTATGTCTGAAAACCATAGGTCATATCCCCTGGCCACATCCCACATCTTGTCAATTTGCTTCAGCTTTAAATTTGTCAATTATGAAAAATAGACCAAGAATATAAATATATATATATATATATATATATTTATATATATATAAAAGGATGGTTGGATCAGTAAGAAAATATATAAATAGAACTTCCCCATGCCAAACCTTATTGATGCATGGGAACACATTTTTGGGTAAAAATGCCACCATGGCTTGTGGGCTATGGCTCACTTTTCAAATATTACAAATAAGTGTGAAGAGCAAGAGCCAAGAGGCAAATTTTTTTTTTTTTTTTTTTTCTTGTTTGATAGTGTCTCAATAGGACCATCTCAAATGTTCTTAGTGGTTATACCGCATCACACTGTTATATTTTCCAAGTTTCAAATATGAGAATAAATTCGGTCTGGATGTGGCGTAAAAGGCCACTATTATGCTTTCCAATAATGATTTGCCACGTCATATTTTTGCAAATAAAAGATTAAGCACTTCCACACTAAATAAAATCCTTTCCAATACAAAAAACCAAATCCACTCTTCTTCTTCCCTAAATAAAGATGCTGTCGAGAATCTCTAGTTATGGCCATCAGAGGTGGGGGACAATTAGCGGTGGAGGAAGTGGACCATAGAGGAGCCTTCAGGGGTGTTGCTGATAACCCTCCAAACCAAAGATGGACACTGCCTAAGACAATATCGATCTCTCAATTTGTAAGAACAGAAGCCATCAACCTTTCTGTGGTGGAATTTCACCACCAATTAAATGAAAAAAAGTTGGAAAGAATGAAACCCACAAAACCAAATCTAAAAACAACTACTCCAGCAGTAAGATTTAAAAATAAAAATAAAAAATCTTTGATTTTTGAGTTGGGTTTTAATCTTGGTTGGCAACTCAGGGAGTGGTTGTTGAAGTGAGCTTATATGGGTTGGTGTTATGGTGCCATTTGGTTGTTGAAGTGGGCTCATGTGAATCGGAGAGAAAGGGAGCTAGTGAGAGAGAGAAGTGAGTTTCTAAGCCATTAACAGGTCGGGTTAGGGTTGAATCGTCATGACACGATTATTAAATGGATTGGGTTTAGATTAAGCCATTTAGTCGAATACTCATACCTTGACATAACACAAACATGACACGCTAACCTGAATTGACACCCCTACCTGAAACCATGCAATACATTCCACCTTGATAATTGTCAAGTACCCATGGGTCATCAAGTACCCTCCCTGACACCTAATATGTGAGAGTCTCTAAATAACCAGGGAGCTGACATGTACCCCTTATTGTTTGGTACCATACTTGACGATTTGCAATGCAACCTACCTAGTGTCTACACTTCCAAAATGCTATGGTAACGAACAAGCAAGACCTGATGAACGGTCCATTACACTTGGCTCTCAAACTCTAGCATGTTCTCCACTCCACTATCTCCATAAGGAAATAACACGCACACATCTTTTTACATATTCATATCTTCCAAGTATTGGAAGTCAAACCCGAATATCTTTGGACATTAACTCCATACACTCCTTATAAAGGATAAGCTACATTCACGGGAGCTTGGTCAGCTTTACACCACTATATAAGCAACAAGCCTCCTCTTCTCCAAGGTACGCCAAATTTCTTATCTCTAATACTTTTGGAGTTATTGGAAATCATTGAGTTACTAACTTCACTTTCGGAGGGTCTTTGGCCAGCAACCCCACCGGTGCTCTGTGTAGGTTCGTCGTTCTTCATTCTTCAAGTACCCCTCCTATCACTGCAAGTTTGGATGATTGGATCACTAATGATTTTTTTTTGCATCATCAGTGCTAAAAATTTTAGCTTTTAACAACCTAAAAAGCTACTTTATCTATTTTAACACCCCACTTTATAATACAACCAACATCAAAGGATAAGACTTTAGTCACACATGTATCACAATAGTCAAATTAGCTAACTTCATATTTGTTACACGTATGCTATTACAAAAACCTAATAAGGATAAGAGAAAATACTAAAGCTGAACAAGGAATATTATTTGTCCATAAAAAAACATAGAAATTTTTTTCCTCCCCCTGGGTGATTCTAAAAAGAATGTAAGAGTTACACATTTTTAAACTATTGATTTATATTTGATCTAAATATTAAGACCACTTGTGGCCATGTTAAGATTCTAGTAATTAGTGAATAAGGCTTTAAGCCATTAAACTATCTATAGCTGGATTCTTCTCTCTCATAAATGACTTCCTTTATACTACCACCATGAGCAAAGAATATAAATAAGCACTCACATTGATGGTGCTAAAATTTAGCAATTTTAGCACCCGAAAACACTAAAAACATGCTACATTGGTGGTGGTAAAGCTAAAATGTTTAGCAACCAAGCAATCGTAAAATGGTATCAATACCAGTTCGCTGTAGCTAAAAGGTAAGATTAAAAAAAAAAAAATTATTCTCTCTCTCTCTCTCTCTCTCTCTCTCTCTCTCTCTCTCTCTCTCTCTCTCTCTCTCTCTCTCTCTCTCTCTCTCTCTCTCTCTCTCTCTCTCTCTCAACCAGCCTTCTCCAAGACCCATGGCTGAAGCACATGATAAGGCCACCATTGATAGTGGCAACATGCAATAGCACCACCGCCACCAAGACCCATGGCCAAAGCTCTCCACCTCCTCTCTCTCACTTCATATCTCTTCTCTAACTCTCCATTTCTCTCTCATCGTCCTCTCCTCCCTTTCTCTCTCTCTTTCACTTCTCTCTATCTCCTCTCTCGCTCATCATGGATTTGTGATTGGGTTAGATCTGTTAATTTTTAGTTTTGGTTGGCTTTGGCTGAATTTAGTTGTTGTAGCAATGGGTGGGCTATGGATGTTTGTGGTAGCGATGGTGGGTTGTATGGGTGGTGGGTTGCTCAAATTTGTGGCTGTTTGTGATGGTTGTTGAGATGGGTTTGTGGTGGTGGTGGTGGTTGTTGTTGGTTTTTTTTTTTTTTTTTTTTTTTTTTTTTTTTTTTTTTTAAATTTTAAATTAGAGTTATGGTAGGATGGTTGTGATTGTGGTGGTGGTTGGTTGTGGCAGTGGGTAGCTGTGGCTAGGTTGGATCGATGGTTTTGATGTGGGGGTTGTGGTTTTTTGATTTGGTTTTGGCCCGAGATTCTAATTTGTAGGGGGTCGTGGGTGGTAATGGTGGTGGCAGCGACTGTGAGTTTGCTAGGTTATGAAGAAAAATGTGTGGGTTTGTTCATGGTTGTTCTTTCTTTAGAGAGAGAGAGAGAGAGAGAGAGAGAGAGAGAGAGAGAGAGAGAGAGAGAGAGAGAGAGAGAGAGAGAGAGAGAGAGAGAGAGAGAGAGAGAGAGAGAGAGAGAATAAATTTTTTTATTTTTTTATTTTACCTTTTAGCTACAGCGAACTGGTATTGATACCATTGCTTGGTTGCTAAACATTTTAGCTTTACCACCACCAATGTAGCATGTTTTTAGTGTTTTTGGGTGCTAAAATTGCTAAATTTTAGCACCATCAATGTGAGTGCTTATTTATATTCTTTGCTCATGGTGGTAGTATAAAGGAAGTCATTTATGAGAGAGAAGAATCCAGCTATAGATAGTTTAATGGCTTAAAGCCTTATTCACTAATTACTAGAATCTTAACATGGCCACAAGTGGTCTTAATCTTTAGATCAAATATAAATCAATAGTTTAAAAATGTGTAACTCTTACATTCTTTTTAGGATCACCTAGGGGGAGGAAAAAAATTTCTACGTTTTTTTATGGACAAATAATATTCCTTGTTCAGCTTTAGTATTTTCTCTTATCCTTATTAGGTTTTTGTAATAGCATACGTGTAACAAATATGAAGTTAGCTAATTTGACTATTGTGATACATGTGTGACTAAAGTCTTAAATTGAACAAAAATTATAAGAGTTGAGTGATTTTTTTATTATTTATTTTAAAATTCAACAGTAGGAGGTGAGGCAATTTGAATTATGAATGTCTCAATTGATTAATATAAGGCAATTGAACACAAAATTGTAGATACAATTTTTGGTTAAGTGATGTCCATATTAATTATATTTACTACTCAATTGAAGTTTGTCCGAAATGTCATCTTCCACCACTAACATGTAACTACCCTTTTTTGGGGGCAAAAATTCGTAGAACAACATAGTCATGGTGACAAAGGAGATCTAGCAACACAAACAATCCGAGCATAGAATTAATCAATCTTGTCATTTACGGATCTAAGTTATTTTACAATTTTAGCATAGACGTGTTTTTAACTTGATCCTCTAAAATAATTTTATCTGAATGCACCACTTTTTTTTTTCTCGTGTGTCAAATTTTATTTTTATTTTTTCTATTGCTAAATTTACTCGCATAGTCATTATCTCTATCAAACATAAAGTAGAGCAACTCAATATTTGGCTGCAGAAGCATTGGAGGAGCATAGAAAATTAGCGGCCATAACGTAGGCCAACACAGTTGTTGTGGACCAGCACTTCCAGAATCACTTATCACTCTTCCATTAATGAGCACCTTAAATATATAATACAATATACATAAATAAACCATAACTCATTTCAGGAATTAGATTTAAAACGGAAAAAAAAAAAAAAAAAATACAAGAAACCGAGTCAAACACCAAAAGAGAAAGTGCGAGAGAGACAGACCTGGTGATAGTAGGAGTTGACGGCAGATATACAATAAAAAATAATAATAATAATAATAATATAAACTCATTCATAATAAAAATTTACATCATTGTATCGATATGCCCAGCAAAAACAACAGAAATACATCGTAATACATCATTCGTACTTAATTGAAAGAGATACAAAACATTAAACAAGAATAAAAGAAATTCTCGAACTACCAATGTAATTCTAGAAATTTCTCATACGAGCATATCGCATGGAAGGAAAACTTGACCACAAACATTTTGTTTAACAACTACCTTGCAAGGGCAGCAATATCTGATTCAAGTTCTAAGTAGGATGTTTCAAGTGGAATGCTTGAAGGTGTCATATTACCCTCAGTTGCTAGGCTTGCATTAGTCATCTCCAAAGCCAAACATTCTTTTAGTTCTGCTAATACTTGACTCATGTCTGGCCTTTGGATTGCAATTGGTGGTATGCACGACAAAGCAATCTCCACAGCTTTCCAGGCAGAATTGGTGTGGAATTTTCCTTGTAACCTTGGATCAACAACACTTTGAATATCCCCACTTTCAATTATTGGATAAATCCAGTCAAGTATGTGAGTGTTTTTCTTAGGTCCTCTCATTATTGCAGGCCGACCAGTGATTAGTTCAAACAAAACAATACCGAAGCTGTAGACATCACTTTTTTTACTAAAGTTTCCAGATGCTTGATATCTGTATGTAAAACACAAGGCAATTGGATCAAGACAAGAAATCCTTAACTTGATTTAATTCAACAGGTTAGTACTTCCATTATATCTAGTTGCAGTTGGTGTGATTATATTGTTGAATTTATAGATATTAGTTTTATGTGTATTAGCCGAAGAGGCCCAATTATATTACTCGGCCCTAGATTCTAAACCATATATATACCCTACTTAAAGTTCCCTATAGCATAGAATTGAGATTATAGTGAAGATGAACTATCATAACAAGAGCTTCTTCCATGAATGTAAGCCATTAGACCAAACCACGTAATCATTGCATTCTCTCTCTTCTCTTTATACTATTTCTCTCTCTTTTTAGATTTTCATAATATCTATTGTGGTATGAGAGCCACAACTCTGATTCTTCAGTGTTGTTGGGCGTTTTAGTGCAATCCTATCTTTCTCAGTGCTCTTGCCTTTGTCTTTTTTGGTCAAGCTCCACCACGCTCTAGTCCTCTTTGGAATAGATCAATCATCACTACCAAAGACATTTTGTTTGTTTGTTTAGACCCCTGTAAACTCAGATTGTTTAACCTAGTTAATTAACCAAATTGTTACTTAGGTTTATTATTTAGATCTACGTTAAACACAAACAATCATATCACTAAGTGTAGAAAAGTAAAGAAGAAAAGCGATATGATGACCCGAGAAAACCAATGAAACCGTCCAGTTTCAAGGTAAAAAACTTAGGGAGGAATTAACCTAGACAATCCTCAAGACTTGGGATGCTCCTTCGCTGATTTACTCAACCATGAAAGAATCACGGTCATTGAACGCATCATGCCTTGTTCAAAGTTTTTGCTTTTGCTCTCACACACCCATGCATTACCACATGCCTTTTGGACTCTTCATATGCTAGTGACCTACCTCCACACACCGGCCCTCTATGCCTATGCCATGTGTCAACCTCCAAAATGTGCCACATCAAATCTAAGGCCATGTCATCAACCATGTTATGAGTACAAAACTAGGGGCAAAAGAGTAAACTGTATGTAGACCGATATATATCAATAATATGTTATATGTTAGGGTTAATTTTAATAACCCAATACATATGTTTTCTCCAAAACATGGTATCAGAGAAAGGTTAGCCACTCTCTGCTGTTAACCATACGACCACTACTCACCCACCCAATTTTTGCTGCCAATAACCACCAACCAATTCTAGTCTTGTCTCTCCAACGACCAACTTGCACAATTTTTTGCCACCAGCTATAGCTCCGACTTTGTGCCACCAGCGGAATTCCAACCTTGGGTACCGATTTGTCTTTATTTTCTACTTGTTGGCCTTTCTATGTTCTTTATGGGGTAGCCTTGGGTTGGTTTACAGTGCTGAGTTTAAATATTTTGTATTGCTATGGAATTGTTTGTGCGGTTGTGGTGACTGAGCAATGTTGATTTAACTTTTTTTTCAACATTGATCTGCCTCTTGACCCTGACACTCTTCCCATTACTCTGCGCAAATATAAGCATACTTTTACATCTCATCCTATCTCTCAATTTGTCTCTTATTGTCATTCTGATCACTCTATGTTTGGTAAATTCAGTGAAGCAGTGTTAAAGTTTGGATTGCGATGTCATTCTGATCACTCTGTGTTTTCTCATACCTCTACAAGAGGAAAGATTTTGTTGATAGTATATGTTGATGATATTATAATCATTGATGACAAGAAGGGTATTGATGATTTGAGAGATACTTTCAAAACTCTTCGTTATTTCTTGGGTATTGAGGTAGCACGATTTGAAAAAGGCATCAGTCTATCACAAAGAAAGTATGTGTTGGATATTTTGGAAAGAAACTAGTTTGTTAGGATCTAAACCAGTGAAGACTCCTATGGATCCTAATGTCAAATTGTATGAAGATCGGGGGGAGCTGTTATCTAATCTTGAGAGATATCGTCATCTGGTTGGTAAACTAAACTATCTCACCATTATTCGCCCAGATATATCATTTGCAGTTAGCATTTTAAGCCAATATATGAAAGATCCTCGCCTTCCACATTGGGAGGCAGTCATTCGGATTGTGAGGTATCTTAAATCACATCCAAGCTATGGTCTTTTGTATAAAGCTAACGGTCACCCATGGGTAGAAGCCTATACTGATGCTGATTGGGCAGGATCAGTGTTAGATAGAAAATCCATTATTGGATATTGCACTTTTCTAAGAGGAAACTTGATTACTTGGAGAAGTAAGAAACAAATTGTTGTTGCTAGATCCAGTGTAAAGGATGAGTATAGAGCCATGACACTCACATTATGTGAACTTATATGGATTAAGTATTTACTTGAGGAATTAAAATTTGTTGTGAAGTTGCCTATGACTATGCATTATGATAATCAAGTTCACATTGCCTCCAATCCTGTGTTCCATGAGCAAACCAAGCATATAGAAGTATATTGTCATATTACTTGAGAGAAAGTCGAAAATGGTGTAATTGCTACTCCATATGTTTTTACAAGAGTCCAAATTGTTGATATGTTTACCAAAACTTTATGTAAGACTCATTTGGGTTTATTATGTAACAAGCTAGGATTGTATGATATATACTCTCCAGCTTGAGGGGGAGTGTTATGAGTTTAAAACTAGGGGCAAAAGAGTAAACTGCATGTAGACCTATATATATCAATAATATGTTATATGTTGGGGTTAATTTTAATAACCCCATATATATGTTTTCTCTAAAACAAACCATATTTGCCATGTTAACACCAATGCCACATTAGTTATGCCGCGTTAGCATTCATGTGTCACCTCATCTTCCACGTCAGCCTATCTTCTCAGGTCATTATGCTATGTCAGGAATCTAGTTGAGTTGGGTTGAACTGAATATTTGACCTTACCCAAATTGAACTCGAATCGGTTTTATGGGTGGACTGCTTGATCAATTCAAATTTGGATCTTTGAACTAGATTGGACAGTTGAGTTTTGGTTTAAAAAAGACTGTGGACTAGCTTTGACAGTTGACTTTCAGTTTAAGTTTGACCGGTGACTAGAGTTGACATTTTACTACCAAATGTGTCCCAATTTGTAATAACGGGGAACCTCACCAAAGGTGGACCCTTTGGACCTACCATAGGGAATAAACCACAGATATGTGATCCCAACTACTAGAAATGTGTATCAAGTGATCCAGGGGTACTCCTAGTGAAAATCAAACCTAGGATATCTGGATCCATAACTCATCCCAAGCCTTCAACCACTAGGCCCACTTTGTTTCCTCATTTGAGGCTCCCAAGCCTCAAATCACCAAAATAATAATAATAAAATTTGACCTTTTGCTCATTGAGTTCGCCCGTCTATGATATTCATTATCTCATTCACATGCTTCATCACAACTCTATTTCGTTGCCAATGGTCCTCAGGCTATAACAGCTCCTCCTTGGTCACTGATGCAGCCTTCTTAGGCCCTTATTGTCTTTTGGCATTCAATAATCGTCGTTGTTTGCTCTCAATTTGCATGTTTATTGTCTGATCCATATATGATTGTCTTCATGGTCATCTTCAAGCCATCTTTATCTTACTTAGCCCATGTACGCTTAACCCTAGCTCCTAATCCCTATATATACGCTGCTTAGGGTTCAATGTAACATAGAATTGAGATTATAGTGAAGAGTCGTCAAGGGCTTCCTTTGTGGACATTGACTGTAAGGCTAAATTACATAATCCTTGTGTTTTCTCTCTCTCTCTGTCTCTCTTCTATCTTTACTCTTTGTTTCTCTCTTTTTTATATTTTCTAAGAATCTATCAGTTGATTACTTTAATCATAAGTAATAGCTTTTGGCATCCTGATGCTTTGACAACTCCCATCGGTGAAAATACTGAGTAATATCACCTTGTAACAATTTTAGTCTATTCTCAAATCCCATTAGACCATATGTAGAAGATACTTAAATACAACCCAACTCCAAAAACAAAAAAAAAATAAAAAATAAAAAATAAAAAAGTATATCAACCAGTAAGAATAAACACTTACTCTGGATCAAGGTATCCTAATGTGCCAGCTGGGCAAGTTGACACATGAGAGTCACTTTCAGTTGCAAAGATTCTAGACAACCCAAAATCAGCTATCTTGGCTTGCATATGTCCAGTCAATAAAATGTTGGAAGCTTTCAAATCTCTATGAATTATAGGAGGCTTGCAACCATTATGAAGATACTCTAACCCTACAACTCCACCAACAATCCATCATTAAGTCTAAGTAATAATTTTTATAAAAAAAAAAATCCAAAAGGTATTAAAGATCAACAATAATGTAATCGATTTGTTTGCGAACCATGTGCTGCATCCACTGCAATATTAAGTCTCTCATTCCAAGTCATCGCATTTGTGTTTTTCACTACAGGAAAAATATATGAATATAACTGTGTCAGTTGGGTTTTTTTGGAAAAGGCATTGTTTTGCAAATTCAAGGCATAAGAAATTATAATTGTAAGATGTTCATCAAACATATGCATTCCTAATCCAAATAGTATGAAATAGCAATAGCAATAGCAATTCAGTTGGATAAAGTTTATACTAGCTAGTTGGTACCTCACCCATCCCCCGTTTTGTCTGTTTTAATTGGTCGGATTATCAGAAATTTCAAATTGTTGTATCGTGAAAATATTAGCTGGATCTCTGATTAATTCTTATGCATTTTAACCTACCTTCTCTCTCTCTCTCTCCACATCTTAATATGTTTAGTTTGTTGCATAGGTGTTTCACTATGGGATGGGGTAAGGCCTAGTTTCATTTTCATAAGAAGTTATCATTTTCATGCTAAGAGCAGGCCAAATGGGACTGCCTACTGGAAATTATTTGGCAAGCATTTGATATGAGTAGTACCTTGTTTGGTGGTTTGCTCTTACTAAAAGCCCACCAAGTGCAGTTATGGAACTCAATCCAGGTCTTGCCCTATATTAAAAATCATGCTTTTGATATGATAAAGGTAACCTATGATGAGTCATAGGATCTATGGCGGCCTTAGAAATATTTTTCAAGGTGGTCATTGTTGACCAAAATTTAATAAAAGAGAACTTCATATATTGACCAAAACAGACTGTTTGACAATTTTCTTATTTTGAAATATTTGCATGATAGTCTCATTATTAATGTTGCAATTACATTTCTTTCAAAATTTTAGTTAGATAAAAAATTTATTGAGATTTTTCTTTTTTGTTTGTAAGGACCTAGTATATTGTTAAAGACTCCAAAATTTAAAGATAAAGTTTGGCTATAAACTTCGTTGTAGCCTAAGACTACAACTCTTACTAAAAAAATTAACGTAGCTATAATTTTGAAAATTTAACCGTTGAATTGCATGTTTTTTATGTTCTTAAGAGGGGCTAAGACACAAGTCAAATTTTATGTCAATCGGATGTTATTTATTATTTGATCTATAAACTTAATTTTTATGTAATTTTAGGGTCCGTTTGGATACAGCTGAAAACTGAAAACTGAAACTGAAAACTGAAAAACACTGTAGCGAAATAATTTTTAAATGTGTGAATAGTATCGTGGGACTCATTTTTAATGAAAAAGTTGCTGAAAAGTGAAATTTGTGGGTCCGTGAATAGTACACGATGTGCTGTGATTGGTCCAAAAAAAATTGAAAAGTCAAAGTTTGCGGCTACTGTTCATTGAACAGTGCATGAACAGTAGCCGCAACACCCAAAACGCGTGAAAAAAAAAAAAAAAAAAAAAAAAAAAAAAAAAAAACTGAAAAACGCAAACGCAGGATTGGGCAGAAAACGCCCAATCCAAACGCACTCTTAGACTACAAAAACTCAAAATTTAAAGATTTAATTGCTAACATAACTATTGATCTTTAATCTTCTTAAAATTTTGCAAGTATAGAGGATAAAAGAAGAAAATATAATCCAATGGTAAACTTTTCACAATATACATTCAATAAAAAAATATCGAGTAGAATTATAATTTTAGTCTACAATTAAGTTTGTTGCCAAATTACCCTAAAATTTTTTAGGCTCAACATAATTAATTTTAGTCTACAATTAAGTTTGTTGCCAAATTTTGTCCAAAAATTAATTATGTTGAGCCTAAAAAATTTTAGGGTGGACACAAATATTTTTTAAGGATAATAAAATTTTTAAATTTATATATAATAATTAATTATTTTGCTAGGTCAGGTGGTCCTGTGACCACCCTGAACTACATGTGGAGCCGCCAATGCATAGAATGAAGAGCCTTTGAACACAAATGGTAAATGGTAAATACCTGATAAATGCTTGTGCAAATCGCCATTTTCCATATACTCATATACGAGGGCCTTCTGGTCATCCTCGTCACAATATCCAACAAGAGAAACCAAGTTTCTGTGATGAACAATCATCAAGAGTTGTGCCTATATTTCAAACCAGTTCTTCAGTTTAGTTGGATGAAAATCTTTAGTTGCATGTCTCATGTAATTACAGATTCACAATTTCAATTTAAAAAAAAAAAAAAAACAAGCAATTCAAAAACTGGCTGCAATTTTCTATAACCTCAGCTTGAAATTCCTTGTAACCTTGCTTTGATGAAGGAGAGAGCAATTTAACAGCTACTTGAGCTTCATCTTTCAGTTTACCAAGGTACACTTTACCAAATCCTCCTCCTCCAATGATGGTTTCGAAGTTATTAGTAATGCTCACAACCTCAGAGTAGCTATATCGTTGATTCTTTGATCTGATATTGGATTTGGTAACCATACCTACAGCAAGAAAGATTTTCAATAAAACTATCAAAAAAATGTTTTAGTGTTGCATGAGAATATGCAGAGTTCATGTTCTCAATCTCTTATGCTTGTGTCCTCAAATCTATTTTATCTCACATGTTATTGTTACTAGGATTAAATATGGAGTCCACTTATCCTAGGCTAGGGATGCCAGTAAATGCTCACACTTGTGGCCCCAAATCCATACGCAGTAACAGTTTACCATATTTAGGTTAAGGTTTCTCAACATGTATTGTCCGTGGTAAAGCTAGAGGAAGTCTTGAATTGCATGTTTGTCTGCATCTTTTGCATTTTAGCATGAGTTCCCTATTGAAATTTTGTATTAATTTTTTTTCAGAATAATAAATTTTATAATCAAATATTTTTTAATTAGTCTCACTATACTCAAACAAAATGCAAAAATGAGTTTTCTACAAAAGAGGAGTTTTATTAGTAGTTAGAACATTGCACATAGACACACTTTGTTAAACATAGCACATTACTCTTCATTTGCACTATTGCTTTTTATTTCACATACACATTTTTCCAATTAGTAGGAAGCCTTATATATATACCATACAAAAGAGACAGGCTTCCTAAACTTGCCAAAACTACTTGCAAAAGGTTGAATATTCAAAGATACAAAGTCAACAAAGCAGCTATTTCACATCTAGATAGGGTTGTAAATGAGTCGAGTATTAAAAGTTCAGAATTGTTAGTTTTATTTTATTTTGAACACATGTCAAGCTTGAGCTCAATGGCAAACTAGATTACATATCCCAGCTTGGTCCATTTTCTTGTCGAACAAGTTTTAACTTGTTCACAAGCTACTTGATTAACTTGTTCCTTTCTCATATATAATAATTAAAGACCCCAACTAAAATGTTTTATCTCTTCACAAATATATGCTAATAATTAAATTCACCAAACCTATATTGTTAAAAATCATATATAATTTTTAATACAAAATGGACTATTTATATTCTCAATAAATTATAAATAATAATTTAATATCTTATAAACTTATTTACAAACTTACTATATCCAATTTCAAGTTTATAAAACTATATACACATGTATGCATATGAATATGTATTATTATATAAAGGAAAGGCATACAAACATGTTCTCATGTAGTAAATCAAAGGTTTTTGGTACTTTACCTCTTGGGTTTGGTATCAAACCCTAAGCAAAACTCAATGCCATGGAAATGGATCTACCACGACTCTTTCCCCAAACTCTATAGCCTTTCACACAATCTCTAATGGCTTCTTGGTTAGTATAAACCACAAATACGGGCCTTCTACTTGATGTTCCTAGGCTAATTAAGACCCAAGGCTTTGATGATGGAACCCCAAGACTAGAGAAAGCTTGACGAGAGTTTTCGTGCCTCTCTGATTTTTTGAATGTAAACGTACGTTCAAATGATTGTCGTGTAAACTAAGGATTATGTACTATTATATATGTTTTTACCAAAAAAAACCCTAATGGAATAGGTTTCCTACATGAGCGCCTATCTTGGAATCCTTATGGGCTCAAATGCCAACATTATATATATTAGATTAAATTATTAAATTCACCATTTCCTAAAAATTTAAAATTTTTAGATAATTTATAATTTATCATGCTATGAGGAATTGGGTTCAATCCCCTGTCTTCACGTTACCTCTCATTTAATAAAAAAATAAAAAAAAACCAAGTTTTAGGCCCCACTTAAGGGCAGCTCAGGTGGACCACATTGGAGTGTTAGATTAAATGACTAAATTCATTATTTCCTAACTGTTCAAGCTTTTAGGACAATCGATTTTATCAATGTATACTTAAATCAAGCTTTAGACCTATGAGTTTGTTCATGAATGCGTTATTATGTTTGAGCTTAACTCATTTAATAGTCCAAGTCTAAACTTGGGCTTGAGCTTGGCTCATATGATAAATATATGAATATAAACAAGTTTTTCCCTAGTTGAGTTTGAGTTGTTCATAAAATACTCGGTTCATTTACATCCCATCATCTAAAATGTTATGCCCAAGTTGCTTATGTATTCCTAAGCCATTGAATGCCAAAGACAACAATCCACTCACTAAAGTGAGATATTATCCCTATCTTATTTTGCAGCTACTCTAAAGACATGCAAACACAAAATAGCACCCATGTAAAATGCTTCAAGAACAAAGCATTGACCTATTGATAGAGTCAATGCTAACTCTTACGTAGTCTCCATCAGCACCAACTACTTTCTCACGGCGATGAGCTGCCATCAAAATTTGGAGAACTTAAAGATAGATTATCCCTTCATGAATATAACTGCTATATGTTCTTGAATATAACCTTTTAGTATATTTTCTCAAATAAAATGATGATGTACCTCAACTACTTCGTCCAAGCATGAAACACATTCTGTGCTGCCAACTTTATTCTCCACTTTATTTGTTGAGAGAGACATTGTTGGTTGTTGCTAGCTACACCAAGATATTGTCCCCAACTAGAATTGAACACATATCCAGTTGTGGACTTATGTGTTGAAATATCTCCAGTACAATCAGCAGTGGAAAAACCAACTTCGTAAAGAATCCCTAGACTAGATAATATCCTTAACATATTGTAGGATGCGTCAAACTTCTTCCAAATGTGGCTTGCTAGGATTCTACATAAACTACCTTACTATCCCAATTATATAAGCAATATTTGGTCATGTCAACGCTAAGTAGATTAAACTACCCAGTACTTTATTTTTGCGGTATGATTGTGTCCATCATAAACTAAATTGGGCCTCTGCATAATTGGCTTAATTAATGAAGTTGGTAAATTTGGCTTAAAATTAATCATCCAGGGTCTAAATTCCTAACAGAGCCTTTTTCAGAAAGATCACTTATGTTTAGGTAGGCAATATCTTATATGGGAAGCTATCCCCATCCAAGGAAAGAATGCAATGCATTAGTGCACGCCATTAATATGATAACCCTATGCATTCAATCTTGAGATCTTATATAACTACTAGAATTCTTGCCAACCTGCCATGGATGTAGTCATTATTGTTATTAATATTTTTTTATCAGTCCAGTAAAAAAGGCAACAACAGTTGAAGAATACTACCCACTGACACAATAAAGCTAATTAGAGCACCACCAAATCATGAATTCATACCCAAGCATTGCATGAAGAGAAATGAGTGCATTTACCCCTTGTTCACATGTTGAAGTGGTATGTGGATGTATTTATTATTGTCGATCAATTGCATAATATTGCCATCACGACCGTGTCGTGTGGTTGGTCACAATTGCCTATGGTGAAAATTAGACAGTGTTCGTTTTACTTTCTTCAATTTCTATAGTTTATTTTCATAACCATCTTAAAGGTGTTGGTGTATCACAGGAAAAATAAGACTGGCTAGGATTAGGTACTGCATCTCTTCTAAACGACGTCACTAAATCAATTGTGTTAGCAATTACAAGAAAGAAATACCTCCATGTCTTTTCTGTTTATAGATAGCCAGACCACTAAAGATGAACAGAAGGAGCAGGACTGCCGCTGTGGACAATGCAACAACTGGAATAACAAACTCCTTTTTCTTCCCTCTCTTGCATGGAACTGACTGACAAGGATCTGGATTTTCGTTCACACTTGCATAGGGTGAATCAAGGTAGTATGCCATGGTAAGTAAGTTATTAAACATTAGTTTTTCTGTCTTTATACAATAAAAATTGATATTGGAAAAATAAATGAGATACTCCTAATATTTTATGTACATTAGAATTAAGAAGCAAAAGGAATTATGAAGGAAGATAAGATAACCTCAACACCAACGTCCCATCCCTAGACTTCTGAAGAAGATCCTCAGGAATTGAACCTGTGAACTTGTTCCCACGCAAATCACTGAAAAGATAGTGTTAGGCAGATGACCTCAATTTCCCTACACGAAAATTTATGTTGCAATACCATGATCAAATCTCAAAAACTTACAGAGTGTACAAATTTGGCAGTTGTGCCAAAAATTCTGGCAGCGGCCCAGTTAAGTCATTGTATGACAAATCCCTGAAAGAAGAGTTAGCAAGATCTTTAGAAAACATATACAGAAATGTTAAGTTAAAGAATAGTTTTATGTTCTTGAAACCTGATACTGAACTAGCATATAACACAATTGTATAGATGGCGTTGCTGGAACAGCCAGTATCTAGCTAGTACAATTGTATTGTAACCAAATGCAACATATCAACCACAATTCAAATTAAGACTCACAAGGACTCTATTGCTTTGAGATTCGAGAATGAAGTTGCAATCTGCCCAGTCAAATTGCTTGAGCTCAAGTTCCTGTTTGTCATTATGAAAAAAGGAAGAGGAGTTGAATTTTTTGGAGATAATTTGCAATCCAAATAAAATTAATCTCATGCAATTAGTCTGCACCCATGGACCAAGGGAGGTGTTATGTGGTTGAACATTCAATCACAATGAAGTAAATTCAGTTAAATATCATAAAACAAGACATTACTTTTGGTCCACTCTATTATTGAGTGTGAAAGGAATCTGTTCCAATATCCCATTTCCTAGGATGACGCATCATAGTTCATATCAGTTTATACAATGGTCTATTTTATTTTTATGTGATGCCTACAAGTTAAAGAGGATACTTTTCCCTTCAGATGATATATTGATTGGAATTTCACAGCAAGCCTGAACACAAATTATGATGCTTTGGAAGTGCACTTACACTGATATAATACTTGGAATAGTATAGTTGTAACTGCAGTGCAAACCATCCCATGAGTATTCCCTCGGGACACATGGATCGCCTTGCCAGTTTCTAGTCAACTTGTACAGTTTCTTGATTTCCATGATGGCATCAACTATTATTTTTAATGGAAAACAAGAATTCATAGATGATTATTCTAAAAGAGAGTGGGAAAGAGGAGCGTGAGTTTGAAATACAAAATCATATAGAAATATGAAAAGTAAAAGCTAGTTCCAAAATTTGCAGCAGTTCAGAGATGATGAATTGTCTGAATGTAGCATGTATGATTAGCAAAGCAAATTACCAACGGTTGCAAATACTATGGTTTTCTTTTGTTGATAAGTACAGTTGCAGATACTATGGTGGCAAGTAACAATGCAACTTATGATACAATTTCAATTCATCATATTTGTGAAATAACTTGGAGATTTCTATTATAATTAATTAAATTTCCACTAAAGTATTTAGAATTAAGTAAAGTTAAAATCAAATCTTGAAAGAATATGCTGGATTAAAAACCATGGAGGGTTCAATAGAGTCAAAAAGCAAGTTATTATTTAGGGATTTTGATGATCTGACTACTTTGATTTCAAATCGAAGGTTGATATATGAAATCCAATTGTAGGTTTGAACGTTTATTTGGTGGGGTGATCAAATTTTTTGAAAAATTATATTTTAGAGTTGCAATTAACAGGGGATCTTAACTTAATTTGGTGTTTTTGTACATCAAAGCTAAGGAATTCAAAATGGAAAGTACTTAATTTAATAAGTTTAATGGTTATTAGTGAAAAAAATAGTAATAGGGGATTTTGGAGTCAAGAGATATTTTACATAAAGTGATAGCATAAGAGTAAGATTATATATATCATAATTAGGCAGCATTATGTTTCCTTGGTTTAGGCTCCAAAGATCTTTCTAACTCCTTCTGCAAGATTGTTTTGCTTATTTGATTTATGTTGTTAAGGTAAGTAGAATTTTACCCATCATGCTCTTATTTACTCCTTTGTAAAACCTTGAGTTAGTTAATGCGTATCATTTCATGTCTACCTGGTGCAGACATAAGGTACAAGCCTCTAATTATATGCATGTATAGGAGGAAGAGCAAAAAAAAGATAGCCTAACCTGTAACCTTATGAATGGAACCTATTAGCTATTAGTTATTGGGCTTGAGATTAAACAGACCCAAACATTTAATAATTATGATTTCTTTATCCATTTTATTATTAGCTAAAGCTTTTGAAAATTATTAAAAACGTGTGTTTTTTTACACCAGTGCCGAGTCCAATTTTGCTTGGTACTGACTCCAATTTTGCTCTTTTGTTGTTTATTTGCTCCATGAAAATACTGTGGTTGTAGTACGTCAGTTTTGGTATCAAAGCAGACTTTCGGGCCTCCAATTTTGCTCTTTTATTGTTTATTTGCTCCATGAAAATACTTGGTTGTACTACGTCAGTTTTGGTATCAAAGCAGACTTTCGGGCCTCCAATTTTGCTCTTTTGTTGTTTATTTGTTCCATGAAAATACTGTGGTTGTCCTACGTCAGTTTTGGTATCAAAGCAGATTTTCGGGCCATACAACAAAAGAGCAAGCCAGCCAAATATGACAATACCTTTTAAGTTTTTGCCCCAGGAGATCTTGAACAAGCCCAGACCAGCCCCTGCAATCCGTATATATCCCCAAGCCCCCCATGAGTTTTTCATCCCCAAGCCAACAGAGAAGCCAGCGACGGCTCCCAAGCCGCTGAACCCCATCCGTGCCCGCCTCTGATCACAGAACCCACACCCACAAACCAAAAAAAAAAAAAAAAAAGTAACCCACGCAAGACCCATCAGCCACCAGCCGCCGGAACCTATAAATCAACATTCACCGTCAACAAGCAGCCGCCGATGTCAGTACTGGAATCACGCCGTCAACACCGCCATGTCGATTCACGCTTCACAGGTTCTATCAACGCGATCTGACTGGCGAGCTCCGATCTCCACCATCGAGCACCGCCGACAGTGAACGCCGATGAACCCATACCGCCTCTCAGCCGATGACTCCGTCGCTTCTCTTCTCTTTAGTTTCTTTTGCTTCTAGTATCTAGTTTCGGTGTTTTTAATGTTTGAACTTGGCAAATTTTAGTTTTAAGTTGTAACTCTTTCTTTATTGTATTTCACCCAAAAAAAATAAAAGACCAAGCAGATTCCAGGCCCGTGACAGACCAGTCCAAGCCAAGAGCATGTCATCCAAGTGGGCTTCCATTACAAGGATCAGGTTCCCTCTTTATTTCATTGGTAGCCTCAATTTGTCATTTTTAATACATCTCTAGTTTCTTAATGTGCATGCCCCACCATTAGTTTATTTCATTTACCTTGTTTTGTCAGCTAGTTGCTGTGTTGGTCATTTGTTTCTTTCAATACCAATTTAAAAAAAAAAAAAAAAAAAACAAGGGGACTTTGAGATATCTTATTCTCATTATTAATTGTGGAGCTTATTGGAATTTGACTTTTATTTGGGCTATCTCTCAATATTGTGAATACTGTCACTACTTGACTGTAATTTATTCCTTTGATTCATTGATCTAGTCTCTACATGTAGGGATGACCATACCCATTAGGTAATGGATATCCAACCCTACCCGATCCAAATGTTCCGGGTAATACTTGGTTCTTCATGGGTAGAGCTTAATCGAGTAGGGTATGGATATTACCCAAATTGTTCAGGTAGGGTATGGATATTATCCAAACCCGACCCGTAAATTTAAAAAAAAAAAAAAAAAAAAAAAAAAAAAAAAAAAAAAAAAAAACCTCTCTCACCGTCAGTACACTCTCTCTGGCATTAAGATTAGAAGGGTTGTAATGGACATTCTCAGTGGCGAGATGAGAAAGGCCATCACCTTGAGCATTTCCCATCAAATCCTCAAGCATTCGAGCTTCTGGGCAACCTCAGCCATGTCTGAAGCTCGAACTTGGTAACCCAACACAGCTAAGAGCTCGTCCATGCCACCATCTTGTTGTACTTCCTCTTCCCAACACATCATGGCTTTTCCAGTACTTGAGCTGCCAGTCACGGACGAGTCAAGCAAGGGCTGGAGATTATGACTTTGATGAGGGTCAAGCTCCCTTTTCATGGCTTCAGAGTCTGTATTTTTCTCTGCTTACTGAGTGGTGGTGCTCAAAAATCAAAGAAAGAGAGAAATGGGTTTGTGGGTATGTGTGGGAGCTATGAATGGATGAAGAATTTACGCGTTGGGGAATGGGGGTTTTTGCTTTGCTTGGTTGTTCACTCCGAATGCCAGTTCATCATCAAAAAAAAAAAAAAAAAAGTTTCGAGTTTCGGGTAGGGTATGGATATCCATGGATAATATATTCGGGTAAGATTCGGGTATGGATACTAATGGGTATTGATATTCGGATATCCATGGGCAAACTTTTCGGGTAGGGTATGGGTATACCCGATCCATACCCTATCCATGACCATCCCTATCTACATGCATTCTTGCTTTACCTTAATTTTACATTGAGAATTGGTTGAATTTTTGGAAATCTCAACTACATTCATAAATATAGTGTTGCATGCATCTACGTAGTGGTCACATCATGTTAAACCCTGAACATCAATCCAATTTCGAGCCTTGGTCCTCCTTAGAGCAAACCATAGAAGACCTAGCAAAAAGTGTCCATAATTCACTGGAAAGGGTAGAGCAAGTTGAGGCATTTCAAAGAGAGACTATTAACCATGAAGGAGATAACATGCTTAGGCAAAATAACCACGGTTACTTTAATAGGGCCCCAAACTTTGAACATGATCACTATAATCACAATGGCCCTTGATGGCTGTCTAGACCCATGGGTTTTCACTGATTGGTTACGTCAAATGGAGAAATTTTTTGACTATTACCATTAGGCTGAGAATAAGAAAGTGAGGTATGCCAAGATGAAGTTAATTGGAAGAGCCGACCTTTTCTGGGAGGACTTTGAGGATACCCTTAAGAGATGACGTGAGCCCCCCATTACTGATTGGCTTGAGATGAAGGATGCACTCTCAAGGAATTATCTTCCTCCAACTTATAGGAGCTCCCTCCTTAAGGAATGAGATCGCCTAAAGCAAGGCACTGCTCCTGTGGCTGAATATATAGAGAAGTTCAAGGAGTTCAAGAGGCAAATTCGAATAGTCAAGGAAGAGGTTGTCACACTCAATAGGTTCAAGAAAGGTTTAAATGCTAACCTACTAGGCGAGATTATCACCCGAAGAGTAACTACCTTAGGAGAAGCATACGACCTTGCTAGGAATTGTGAATTAACATCAAAATCTATCTTTTGGCAACGTTCTGAGCTCTGGAGTGTTCCCACCAACCCTCAACCTTTTGGTAGCAAATCTAGATTTTCCTTACCCCCTAAGGTCCACCCCAATAGCACCCTAACAGAAAAAGAGGACAAGGGAAAATGTGTGGTCGATAAGCCTTCAAGATTAGGCTCTCGCCTCCAATGCTTCAAATGCAATGGGGTTGGACACATCGCAAATAGATGTCCCTCTAGGACCCTTGTCATTCAAGAAGATGATGAAAAGGTAGAAGATGTTGAGAAACTGGTATGTGATCCAAATGTTGAAGAAACCCAAGATGTTGAGGCAAAATGGGAAGATGATCCTAGCTACCTCGCATGCATTAGAGCCATCTCTCCCCAAGTTGCTGACTTCAAGGACTTTGGTGTCCATAGAGTGAATGTGGTAAGGTGTGCTTTGGTAGTGTAGAAAGACACTGATGATTGGCAAAGGAGTGTCATCTTCCAAACTTACACTAAGTGTGGAGACAAAACTTGCAAGGTTATTATAAATAGTGGAAGTTGCATTAATGTGGTGTCCTCTAACGTTGTTTCCCGCCTAGGCTTGACATTGACCTCACACCCTAACCCATATAAAGTTTCTTGGGCGGATACTTCCTCCATAGCCATAAAAGAAAGATGTGTTGTCCCACTTCAATTCCTCACCTATAAGGCTGAAATATGGTGTGAAGTAATTCCCATGATTGTAGGACATATTATCTTAAGTAGACCTTGGCTTTATGATTTGGATGTCACCCTTCATGGGCGATCCAATTCTTGCTCATTTATGTTTGAAGGTAAGAAGATTGTGCTCAATCCTTTAAAACCCAAGCCAATCGACATGAGCTAGAAGACAGAAGCACCAAAGGTGAAAGGCCTGAACATCATAAGCCCAAAGGCATTTGAAAGCGTAGCAGTTCAAGAATCCATTATGTTTGTCTTAGTTACCAGGGAACTTCATGGAGAGACCCATGAGGAGCAACTTAAAGAAGTGAAGTCAATGCTCCAGGAATTTAAGGATGTTTTTCCTAAGGAACTTCTCGATCATTTACTGCCCATGCGTGACATACAACACGCCATAGATTTTATGCCCGGAGCGACCCTACCTAACTTGCCTCACTATAGGATGAGCCCTGCAAAGCATTCCGAGTTGCAAAGGCAAGTAGAAGAACTACTTAGGAAGGGTTTTGTTTGTGAAAGCATGAGTCTGTGTGTAGTCCCTACACTCTTAACTCCAAAGAAAGATGAAACTTGGAGGATGTGTGTTGATAGTCGTGCCATCAACAAGATCACTGTTAAATATGTTTTCCTATCCCTCGGTTGGATGACATGTTGGATATGATGGCTGGAGCAACGATCTTCTCCAAGATAGACTTGAAAAACGGCTATCATCAAATTAGGGTTTGTTCTGGTGATGAGTGGAAAATTGCTTTCAAGACGAATGATGGTTTATATGAGTGGATGGTCATGCCTTTTGGATTGTCCAATGCTCCTAGTACCTTTATGAGAGTGATGACTCAAGTGCTCAAGCCTTTTATGGGGAAATTCTTGGTTGTGTACTTTGATGACATCCTCATCTATAGTAAGTCTAGGGAGCAACACTTAGACTACCTAACTCAAGTTTGTACTACCCTTAGGAAGGCCAGTTTAAATGGCAACCTCAAGAAGTGCTCTTTCTTCATCGATAAAGTCGTCTTCCTAGGTTTCATAGTATCCTCTGAGGGAATTTCTGCCAACCCCCAAAAGGTTCAAGCGATTGTGGATTGGCCCGAGCCCAAAAATATCCATGAAATTCAAAGCTTTCATGGGCTCGCTTCGTTTTATCGCCGATTCATCAAAGGGTTTAGTACCATTATGTCCCCCATCACTGACTGCATGAAACAAGGGGAGTTTGTTTGGACTAAAGCTGCTGTTAAGGCTCTCAATGAGGTAAAACAAAAGATGACTAAGGCACCTGTCATGCGTCTCCCTGATTTTACTAAGCCTTTTGAAGTGGAATATGATGCCTTAGGTATTGGTATAGGGGGAGTACTTAGTCAAGAGCGCCACCCAATTGCTTATTTTAGTGAGAAATTGAATGATGCTAAGCAAAAGTACTCCACATATGACAAAGAATTTTATGCCATTATTCGAGCTCTTTGGCATTGGCGCCATTACCTATTGTCTCAAGAATTTGTTATCTACTCTGATCATGAAGCTTTGCGCTATCTCCATTCCCAAAAGAAGTTGAATTTTAGGCACGATAGTTGGGTTGAATTTCTGTAACGCTACTACTTTGTGGTGAAACATAGGGCGGAAGTTGAGAATAAGGCTACTGATGCACTAAGTCGAAGGGTGTCTTTGCTATCTGTCATGAGTGTTAAGGTTACTGGGTTTGAACGACTCAAGAATGACTATGAGTCATGCCCAGATTTTGGGGAGCTCTACACTAGCCTAAGTAATGCCCCACTGCCAATCCTGGATGATTATACCCTTCAAGATGGTTACTTGTTCAAAGCCAACAAGTTATGTATCCCTCGGTCTTCAATGAGAGATTTCCTAGTTTGGGAGATACATGCGGGAGGCCTTGCAGATCATTTTGGCCGAGGCAAAATAATTGAGGAAGTGGAACGTCAATCCTATTGGCCTGGTCTTAGGAGGGGCATTGCTAAGATAGTTGGTTAGTGTCGTACATGTCAACTAGCCAAATATCGCAAGCAAAACATTGGTCTGTACATGCCTCTAATTGTGCCAGATCGCCTGTGGCAAGATGTGAGTATGGACTTTGTGTTAGGTTTGCCCCGCACCTTTAGGAAGCATGATTCTATTCTCGTAGTTGTTGATCGCTTCTCTAAGATAGCTCATTTCCTACCATGTTTTAAGACCTCTGATGCTTCTAAGATTGCAAAGCTCTACTTTGATGAGATTGTCAAACTTTATGGTCTTCCCAAAACCATAGTGTTTGATAGGGATGTTCGCTTCATGAGTTATTTTTGGAAGACCTTGTGGCATTTAGTAGGCACCAGATTGAAATTTTCCACGACATTTCATCCTAAAACTGATGGTCAAACTGAGGTGGTTAATCGTAGTCTAGGCAACCTCCTTTGGTGTCTAGTGGGTGAAGCCAATTGGAATTGGGATTCAATTCTTCCTATAGCCCAACTTGCATATAATAGCTCTATTAATAAGTCTATAAGCGCTAGTCCTTTTGAGGTTGATCATGGATATACACCTAGGAAGCCCTTAGATCTTTTGTCCATGTCCCCACATGTTAGGATTTCTGAATCTGTTGAGGCATTTGCACGACATATTCATGATTTGCATAATGAGATTCGCAAAAAAATTCAGGTAAGTAATTCTTAATATAAATTCATGCTGACACTCATTGGTATCATGCAAAGTTTCAGGTAGGGGATTATGTCATAATTCAGATTCAACCTGAATGGTTTCTCTATGGGACCATTAAGAAATTGCAAGCTCGTAGTGCCAGTCCATTCAAGGTATTGAAACGAATGGGCCCAAATGCATATGTCATTAACCTTCCTCATGATTATGGTATTAGCTCCTCCTTTAATATTGAGGATCTAGTTGCTCATAAAAGCCTCACAGCTATTCCTGATACTCCTTTTGATGCCCCTATTCCTACCCCTTTACCCTTAAATCTGCCCTATGCACATAAAGAATCTATTGATACTATTTTAGATGAGCAAATTGTTTCTACCAAGGATGGAGGAGTTCACCGTTTCCTAGTTCGGTGGTGAGGGCGACCAGATTCTAATTGCACATGGATTACTCGAGATGAGCTACAGCGGCTGGATCCTAACTTGTTGGAGTACTATCAGAGCTCTTCAGATTTCCACTCGATGAGGTCAAGTTCTTCTCACTCGGGGGGAGTTGGTGTAGACACAATGTACAAGCCCCCAATTATACACATGTATGGGAGGAAGAGCAAAAAGAAGACGGCCCAACTTGTGGCCTTATGAATAGAGCCTATTAGTTATTGGGCTTGAGATTAAGCAAGCTCGAGCATTTAATAATTAGGGTTTTTTTATACATTTTATTGTTAGCTATTTAAACACTTTTTTTTTATTATTGTAAGACAATTTTGAGAATTATAAAAAAAAAAAAAAAAAATGTGTGTTTCTTTTTACACTAGTGTTGACTCCAGTTTTTTGCTTGGTGCTGATTCCAAGTAGCCCTTAGGTGCTGACTCCTAGGGTTTATTTTGTTATTATTTGTTCCATTGAAATAGCGTGGTTGTCCTACATCACTACCTATTCGTTGTTGTCCTAAAGAATTATTTGTAGGTTCGAGATGAGCTGTAGACCTAAACATCTTATGTTCAATCCCCACTAGAAGTTCTCCTAGATTACTTGATTAACGGTTCTAGCGGTTGGGGTAGTGTATCCATGGTTTATTCCCCAGGGATGAATCCAAAAAACCCTACTTTAGCGAGATTTCATGTCATAAAATATATGTGTGTGTGTGCATTTACATCTTGTCATTATTCCTAGATTTTTATGTTTCTTTTGAAACATTCTTTTGCATTGTGAACAAACCTAAATATGTTTTATTTTAAATAATGGATAAACTGCTCTTTCTTGATTATAGCTCATATATGATTTCAAGGTTATACATGGTGTTGTGGAGGATATGTTGGTGGTGGTTGTGAAGGTTATACATGACCCTTTCATGGAACTAATACATAGGACATTCTTCTGCTTATGAGGCCTAATAAACAAGACAAGAAGTTATTAAATCTTATTTTGGTTATATTATTATATCCTTCATTGGATTCCTGTTTTGGTTGTGGTTATGAATTTATATGTTCTTCTTCTTCATTTTTTTCCCTTGATAATTTGACAATGACAATGGCAATAAGGAAGGGGGGATTTGGATCTTGGATGTTTCCGCTGGAGACAGCTCGAAAGTGCTAGTTGAGCTACTAGGCTTCTTCTTCTTCTTCATTATTATTCATTTGAATATTAGGTATCATTACTTCTTTAGTTTTAAATTTTTTACTTTAATTGGTAACTAAATCTTTTCACCCTGGTCTTTGAGTTACCTCTACAACTTTTGTGTCCATTTATTTTCCAACTCTTTTATACCTACCTCATTGTACAAGTGAGTCACTTTTTACTTTCTTTTTTTTATCAGTAACAAAATATTTTATCGAAAAACATAATAAAAGTACAACAAAGAACAAATTCCCTGGAACACGGAGTTTACAAGGGAAGCAAAAATCTACCCAAAACTGCATAAATCTTGGAAATCTAAAATAGAGAGTATGGCTAGACCATTCAAAGCAGTCTTCCATTCAAATAAAGATAGAAGGAAAATTTGCTTCAACTCTATGATAAAACACTCCTCCCCTTCAAAGATTCTATTGTTCCGCTCTCTATATACTCCACATAATACACTGCGGAATAACATCCCAAACAGGTGCTGCTCTATATCTCCCAACACCTCCATGCCAGCAAGCAAGCAACTCAACCACTTGTTTAGGCATAACCCAAGAGATACCAAACAAGCTAAACACAAACGACCACCAGTCAGAGGCAAAAGGAAAAATGAATGGGGTGGTGGTCCACCGATTCCCAATCACTTTTTACAGGTCACATTTTACTTAATGGTCTATATAGCAAAACAAAAACTTGTCAACTTAAACTACTACACTTAAAAAGGTTCATTTCTAATTTGGCAACAAACAAAGGCTATTGAGCATAATCCTTATAAGGAAGATAGAAAAGAGAAGAAAGCATACCATCATCTGTTGCAGTTGGTTTATTTGGCAGCTCTTTTAACACGGCAGTCTCTACAGCATTGAGGATTGGAGGAAACATACTTCCCTCAGCTGCAGTTATTGTAAAGTGAAGCCGTTCTCCCATAATTGCCGGCTCAGTCGGGAGTATGGTCCGTGAGTTTAGATAATCAAGTCTAACAGATTCTGTCAGATACCGCTCACCGTTCAACTTAATTGTCAATTCCCTCTGCTGGCCATTTTCAAGCTTCTCAATCTCAGCAAAGTGAAAGTAAACATAACATTTTGAAAGAGAATTTGGTGGAGTCCAGTATAAGTTCAAGGGAATGCTAGCATTCTGTGTTTTGGCAGCGGTCCTCAGCACTACATCTGGTATACTATAAGCATTATCATCGCTATGGGAATATATCGTTGAGTTTGTGGTGATTGGAATCCAATCATCGAATTGTAAAGGTGACCAGTAGCGATCATAGACATCATTTGGATACCTATTTGGGAGAAATTTTACAGCTTTTTTTGTTAATAGGTACAAAATGGAACAACCTGACAAATTAATATTAGTACGGTAGTAGGTTTTCTTCAAAAAAAGAAAAGAAAAAGTATACTAGTAGGCATTCAAGTGCTTTTATAATTGATTAAAAAAAAAGTTCTTTAATAATTGATGCACATGAAAATGGTAACTGGAAACTTAAAAAATACTGCTGCCATGGAACAAATTTATAATATGCAGCAAGGTGAGCTCATTTTACTTAGCATATCAAGTTTTAGAACATATAACAGTAAATATGATAATCCATGACTGAGGTAAAAGTTTGATAAATTACTGATTATTCCAAAAGCTTATGCGGTTAGAAAATGATGAATTTAATCATTTAATTAATATTCTAACAGAGTTATCATAAAATGAAATGCACACCATCATATTCTTCATATTCAAAGGAATATGTTAGACATGACATTGAAGATTAATATTCAGTAAAAACATCAATTCCATTTTAGAAACGTGATGCAAATTAATATGAGATCCAAGACCTGGTTTGACAAATTTATTTTTAGCTCATGATGGTATAACTGATTCACCTGACTCCTAAATCACCTTCTCTGCCAATGTCGTATCGCACTATGTTTGTAAGTGCCCCTCCTGCTGTATGATAAATGGAATTGTCCAAAAGCCGTAGTTCCAATGCTGAGATGTAGGGTATCCCTTGGCCAGTGTTTAGTAAACATACATCTATGTAATCTGTCAAGGGAACATGAATGACATGATAAAATCCATCATCTGTATTCACTGTTACCCATACATTAACCCCGATCTGTAGATCAAATGCAGGGGTCTGGTTTTTGCCATCGTAATTCCCATAAAAGAATCTTGCCCTGATCATATAATTATTGTTTTTGCCTTGTTCTGGTCTCAGGGTATAACAATTCCTTTTTCCTTGAGGAAAACTTCTCAAGTTCTTTAGATACTGCGCAAGATTTCCGGATGAATCAGAGGGTATTGTATTAACTATTCCAGTATCTATCAGTTCTTTATCTGACTTGTAAGGAATTCCCGTGTCCTTGTCAATGTAATCTTCATCACCGCCACAGTCAATGCTAATGAAACCTTGAAATTTTGCAAAAAGAAAGAGGAAACTAGACATAAGCAATCAACGTGGTCTTCTCAAATAAGGTTCCAATATGAATTTCTGGAACACCACATGTTTTTCAGCAACAAATCTGGCACCAAAATTCTTAAGACACAAACTATCAAACAGCTTAAGCTCAAAATATAGTTGAGTCCATGTTGATTTAACACCTACCTTTTTGTTACCTTGTGAACTCCCATGCTATTACAAAACAGCATGTGAAAGCTAAACCGTTGGTTTTTGTTTCATTTAAAGTTTCAGATGTTAACCTTTCTTTATCATGTTTGAAGTGTTTACTAATTAAGAGCTATCACACAAGTAAGTAGTAAGACTCAATTATTCATAGGGAAGTACAACTTTCTAACTAGGCTCCTTGTGTGCAACAAATTTACACCGATTGAGGACCAATATCAGTTACTATCTAGTCAAAGAGACATACAATTCAACAGACAAGCTGTATTTAAGCTTGAGCAACTTCAAAAGGCTGAGTCAATAGGGACCAATTAAACAATATGATGAATGGAACATCCACATATAGGCCGCTATATGCTGTCCATAGGGGTCGTTGTATTAGTGTGCATGCTAACAAATTAACAAATAACAACATTAAGATAACATTGATGACTTTAAAAACAGTTCTGAACATTGTAAACATGTTTGAAAAACTTGGCTAATCAGAACGTTTTGGAAATGACAATGCTTATGCTTGGGTTTAGGGTTCAGGGTTCTGCATCTGCAAGATCTTGAACAAACGTTTGTCTTCATAGGTTTCTCAGAAATGTCGGAAACTGGATAGGATAGAATCCCTGTACGCAACATTTATGTCATATCTATTGCCACAACCTGACATGTGGGAATTTGGGTGAGAGAGAAAAAGTGATATGTCATACCTAGGATCAAGTTGTGCATACTGCAGCGTGTAATCAGGGAAAAACTACTTTGATAGTCCACAATAATAAGTACGTTTTTGTTAAAAAAAGGGCAAATTCATTACACTCGAGGTTTTAGGAATGTTACTCCCCGAAGGGAAAAAACATCTTTACCGTTCACAATCATTTTACCGAGGACAAGTTTAACTATAAAATTAATTGAAACCTTAAACTATAATTTTACTCAATATTTTTTTATTGGAGATGAATTTTGATAAATTCACTATTGAATTATGTCTTCTTATATCCTCTATGATTGCAAATTTTTTAGAAAATTAAAGATTAATAACTATGTCATCAATAAATTGTAAGTTTTTGTAATTTAAAATTATGCATAAAATATAAACTTATAAATCATATAATAAAGAATATTTGATTGACACAAAATTTGACATGTGTATTGAGAGTGTAAAAAACATGTAATTCGACGGTTGAATTTTCAAATTATGTAGTAATGTTTATTTTATTGAGTAATGTTGTGATCTTAGGCTATATAATAAGGGTTGTCAATGGGTCGGGTCGGGCTGGCCCGACACATTTTTACTTGGCCCAGGGGCACAATGAGCTGAGCATAATGGACAATTAACTAGTTAACGGACTAGGCTACTAGGTTGGGCCTAATGGGCTACCAATGGGATTGTGTTAGCATATTATTTTATTATTTTTATAAAGAAAGAATCATTTTTTATAAGGGAATAATCAATCTATTTTTTTTTAAAGGAAAGAATCAAAGAATTTAATACTTAATTACAATTTTTTTTTTAACAGTCAAATCAATTTAATTTTTTTTTTTTTTTTGTTGATGAAAACTTATTTAATTTTTTTTAATTAAGGCTTCAAATAGTTTTTTTATTTTTATCTTTAATAAAAAAAATATCAAATGGTTAATTCAAATTTGCTAGACTACTAGAAAAATATATATTTAATAAACTAAGTTTAACATAATTACTTTAAGTATCTTAGTGGTTGAGAGAGTTCTCTTAAGAAATTCTTTTACAATATCTCAAGATCAATCCTTCATACACCTCTTATATATTTTTGTTATAAATTCTAAGTTATTGGATTGCGCAACGGGTTGGGCTACTGGGCTAGCCCATTGGGTGCCCATGGGCATAAAAACTAGCCCATGGCCTAACCCACTAGGCTAGTGGGCTACCCATGGGCCTCAATAACAACGGGCTGGGCCACCCATTAGCCTGATGGGCTATTGAATTTCTAGGTTGGGCCGTGGACCATGGGCTATTTAATGACCCTTAGGCTATAATCAATTTTGTAGTTAAACATTTTTTTTTACCAAACTCTTTTAAATTAAAGTTAAAAATGTTATATCTTAATTTGTCATTTGGTTAAGAGTAGATTTCCAAAATTACCCTCCACTTTGCCTTTTTGAGTAGAGTTGTGATGTGCCTTTATGTTAAAACTCATTTATCTCTCCTTTGCGTGTGTTTTTGTTTCTCAAAAAAAAAAAAAACAAAAAACAAAAAACAAAAAAAAGGTCACATTCTATACATGTGTTGTGCTTGTTTTGATGAGAAAGTCCAGAAGAAAAAATTCCTATCTTTTTTGCCCCTCATCATAGGGGAAAATATATAGTAAAGAACACTTCATTTAGATTGTCTATAATTATATTATATTAGATGGGATGAATAACAAACACCCCAAATATATATATATATATATATATATTTATATTTATATGTATAGGACTAATTTTTATCATAGGAATACCGAATACAGTTTCTAAGAAGAACAAAGCTCTTCAGCCAAAAAAAAAAAAAAAATTAAATAAATAAATAAACCTAGAACTAAAACTCACAGCTTTCAAAGGAGTATAAAGCTTCACAATTCTTTTAACTGAGTGTAAAGATGTGAGTTTAGAACTAGAACTTTTTTTTTTTTTTTTTGGGAGAAACTAGAACTAAAACTGGAATACTGGATAGTGGCTTTAGAGATCACTGCAAACTTCTCTATAACAAATAGCATCCATGAATTACTAGCTCCATTGTAAGAATCCAAGAAAGCATGCACGCATAACAACATGGCAAGCACCAAAGCAAAGAAGAAAAAAAAAAAAAAAAGGAAAGAAAAAAATGTTGGACCTGTTGGTTGACCAATATTTGAAGACATGCTTACCGGGAATTTCATCATCAAGCTTTCTTCCAGCGTACTGATTATTTCCTGCAGCTAGTCTTGAGTTACCAAGAATAGCTATTGCTAAAACAAAGAGGAGCCACACTTTTTTCAGATTTGATGCACCGCCCATGTTAGTCTTTCTCAGCAAATATGTAACTAGCAATGATTTTTACTCTCGTAGTCTCGTATACTTAGAAGAGTATTAATGATACTAAAATGGCAACGCAGTGTCATATATATTAGCCTTCATCACGTGTCTCTGTGTAGACCTGGTAAACGAGTCGAGTCCATCAAGCTTAGGTCATAAATGGATCCTTCTAAACGGGTTATAGAACACATGACCTTTTACCCGATCTTTGAGGGTTGGATCAACTTTTAATGTGTGTTAATTTTTGCCAACTTATTTTACTATTTAACTTATTTTTACTACTATTTATGGGTCTTACTACACTTTTTAATACTATTCATAAATCTTAGTATACTATTTCAACTAACTTTTACTTTTATTTACAGTACTTTTAGCAAAAAGTTTTTAATTTCAGTAAAATAAATAGTTCCCAAATGGACACTTAGTATATATAGCCCGTATTTTTTTTTTTTCTGACATAAAAAAATTAATAATATTATCTGTCTTCCTATTAAAAAAAATAAGCGAACAAATAAAAAAAAATTTAAATAATACATAAATTGTTAAGTTTATACCATCCAAAATTCATTAAATTAAAATTTTCAAACCTTGACCTTGTGAAAAAAATAATTTGTGAGAAGAAAAAAAGCTCAAAAGATAGTAAAGGTGAGAAAGGGGTTAGACAACTCAAACCATGTGACCCGTGGGTCGACCTTACCTAACCCGTCATTTTGCATGTTGACTACAAGTTAACTTGTTTTCACACATCTAAATATTCCTATCCATGTCCATATTTTCCCTTTAGGTTCGACTTTTTATTGGATTTGAATCCATATTCGACAAATCTACATGTGTGCAATAAGGATTTAGCTTAGGTCCAGTGTCATGTGCACTGGACCAATAGGATACTACCATGTGTACATAAATTGCCACGTGGTGGTAACATCCCATTGAGTTTTGTGCACAAGACGTACTATACCTAAGCCTCTCCAGGTAGTAACATAAACCAAAATTGGACCAAGTCTCTCTTGTCACTATTACTAAATAAATTAGTATGTAGTCCCGAGTATATGTACGGATACAATTAAAAACAATTACAATTATATGGTTTAAATTATACATTTTTTTAGAAAATGTTCAAATTATGCATAGTATTAGCTTACATTTTTTTTAAACCATACATTTCTAAAATATGTAATGGTTTCTCATTATATATATATATATATATATATATATATATATATGATTTAGAATTAATTGGTTTTAGACTCTTTGATTTTTTCACTTAATAATTCACTTGTCACAAAAATTTAAAACTTATATGAACACATGTAGAAAACTTGACTTTAATTGAAATTTAATTTAGAATCTAATTAGATTTGGAATTTTTGATTTTTACACTCAATAATTCACTTGATACAAAAATATAAATCATATAGGACACGTGACATAAAATTGAAAATTCAATTAAATTTTTTTCCAAGAATTATCACTTTTCTTACAATGTATGTACCTTTGATTGCCCTGTTGCAAGTTGGGTGGCATGAATTTAAACTTAGATTGACCTTACTCCTTTTTTTTTCTTTTTTCTTTTTTTGGCAAAAACCACATTTTCTTATCTACATTTTCAAGCGATTCCCACTTTGGTCCCTAAATTTTATTTTCACCATTTTTAGTCCCTAAAAAAAAAAAAAAAAAGGCGATCTCGTTTTTGTCCCTACCATCATCTCAGGAACGGAAATAGTCTACGTGGCAAACAGAGTGCATCGCTAGCACACTAAATGCTGACGTCAAAATTAAAATAATAATATAATATTTTATTTAGCATTTTAAAAATGCCACGTCATCTTTTAAAAACAAAAAAAAAAAAAAAATTATGAATTTTAACTAAATGAAAAAAAAGAATAAGGAAAAAACAGAAATAAAAACCCCCACAAAATAAAAAAACAACAAAACAAAAAGGGATAATTACAGTAAACCCACCTAGGGTATGACCCGTTTTCACTTTGCTTACCCGTGGTTTAAAACTTTACACTTTTCCCACCTAAGGTTACTTTTGTTAGCCTTTCGTAACCCACCTCTTCGTTTGCCGTTAGAAAAACACATTTTTAGGCAAAAACAAATATAACAAGAATAAAAAAGCTGGGGTTTTTCATTACTCATGAACTTCAATGAGAACAAAGTGGAGGAACAACAAACCAATCAAATGGCTCAATGAAATTATTTTTAATCTATAACAATATCAACAATTTCACAACAACTCAAAATTTTGAACCGAATTTTACAAGAAGACCAACATCTCAAAAAAACCAGCAACGTTATCAACAAAGAGAGAGTGAGATAGAGATAAGCCAACAACTGAAGTGTGAGGTATAGAAAAATCCAGCAGTGGGTTTGGATCATGGTAGATCAGCCATGGGTTTGGTGTCATGGTGGTTGTTTGGGTGTTGGCTGGGTTTCAGTTCCAATATTGAAGTTGAATCAGTGACTGGGTTTCAGAGGTGGGTTGAATCAGCATGTGTTGCTGAATCGGCGTTGTGGGTTGTTGAATCGGTGTGGGTTGCTAAATCGGTGGTGGGTTTTTGAATCGATTTCGGTGGCTAAAGCTTGTTTGAATCGATGAGAGTGGTGGAGACAGGGAGATCAAATTGGTGGTTGCGTTTTGCATGGGTTTCAGTTGTTGAGTTTTGCATTTTGAATCATTGTGGGTTTCAGTTATTGCGGTTTGAATCAATAGCTGGAGCTTGTTTGAATTAATGTGGAGAGTGGTAGAGCCATGGAGATCAGATTGGTGGTGGGTTTTCTTCTTAGGCTCTCGGATTTCGGACACCCATTTGCCCCATGTTCTCATTCAGACCCCAATTTGCACCATCAGCATCGGCAACCTCAACTCCTCTAGCGATGATGCAATGAACCAGAACATCATCGAAGAAACCAACTGCATCCTTGCCAAGATCCAGTTTGACTCCAACCCATCGAACTTGGTCAACGAACAAGATCTCTATCTCTGTCCCTAAAAGAAGAAGAAGAAGATGAAGAAGAAGAAGAAGAAGAAGAAGAAGAAGTAATGGTTCTATCAAGGAGGCAATTGAAACTGTACTCTTCTTCTTCTACAACTCCATAACCCAAACTCTTTCAAAACCCCATAACTTCTCTTTCAAAAAATTCAAACCCTAACTTTTTGATTCGTGTTATGTTATGTTTTGGTGGTAGAAGTTGTTTTTTAACAGAAAAGCCAATAGGTGGGTAACAGAGCCCTAACAGAAGTAACCTCAGGTGGGCAAAGTGTAAAGTTTTAAACCACGGGTAGGCAAAGTGAAAATGGGCCATAACTTAGGTGGGTTTACTGTAATTATCCTAAACAAAAAACACTACCAGCTCTAAACCTCACAAACCACTCCAACCTAAACAGACAAAAAGAAATTCAAAACCTCACAAACCACTCTGTCTAACCTAAACACACAAAAACAAATTCAAAACCTCAAATTGTGGCCAAATTAGCCCTAACCAAAACTAATTCCCTCAAAGTTGAGATCGGTTTTGGTATCTCTCTGTTGACTGAAACTTTTTCTCTCTAAGGTTTTTGGATCGTGGTTTGATTTGGGTTAGAGATAGAGAGAGGCTGAGATAGGTTTAATTCGGGTTAGAGAGAGAGATGCTGAGATCAGTTGTTGGCGGCGGTGCAATGCAAGACTAGAGAGATGCTGAGATCGGTTTGGTCTCTTTGATCTAAACGAAGAGATTTAGTCTCTCCCTCATGAGCACCACTGCCAAGATAGCCACCACGACCACAAAGCCAAACCCAGTGACATCTCGGTCTCTCCCTCTCTTTGATCTACATGATTGGAATGGGTTTTTGCTATTTGGTTTTCATTTGGGTTTGCTTTGTTGGGTTTGTAAATTTGGATGAAGGTGTGTAAGGTCTTTGTGTTTGTTGAAGCTCTTTGTGATTTGAATCTTTGAAGGTCTTTGTGTTTGTAATGAGAATGTGAAAGAATCGACTAAGTAATTGTTGAATGTCTTTGTGTTTTGTAAATTTGTGGGTATGTCGTTGTGTTTTGTAAATCTGAGTAATTTTATAGGTTTGGTTGCTAAGAAAATGTAAGAAAAGAGAAAAAAAATTTTGATTCTTTAATTTTCTGGGCAAGGTTGGATGATTGACCTCGAAAACACATGTTCTGGTTCTTCATGTCCTTCAAAAAAAAAATTATTTAATTCTTTTCTTTTATTACGGTTTTTAAAAAAAAAAATTTCATTATTTGATTTTTAATTTTCTGAGGTGGCATTTTTATCTATTATTTTAATGCTAAATAAAATATTATATTATTATTTTAATGCTGACGTTAGCATTTAGTGTGCCAGCAATGCACTCCTTTTGCCACGTAGACTATTTTTGTTCGTGAGATGATGGTAGGGACAAAAATGAGATCGCATTTTTGATTTTAGGGATTAAAAGCAGTGAAAATAAAATTTAGGGACCAAAATGGGAATTGCCTGAAAATATAGGAACGAAAATGTGGTTTTCGTCATTTTTATTATTATTTTATTTTATTTTATTTTATTTTTTGATAATCCTGAAGTCATTCATTCAAACACAACCGGATAACAGGGGACAATCTGCCTCACAAACAGAGGTTAAAGCCTTATCCTTATTGAAACAAAAGGACGAGTTGGAGTTCAAAGCAAATTTTGCTGCGACATGGGCAGCAGAATTGCAAGATCTTTGAACCCAAGAGAAAGAGCAAAATTAAAATTATGAGACCAAGGGGGATATATTGTAGTCTATAGCCACCCTTGTATTTGAATAATACACACACAAATATATGTATATATATACTAAATTATTTTATAGACAAAATTAAAATTTGAATTTTATCCCTCTAAAAATTACATTTAATTCTCTCTCAACATGTTTCTCAAAAAAAAAAAAAATTCTCTCAACTTTTTCTCCAAAAAAAAAAAAAAAGGTTGTCGCAAAAAAGTTCCCAAATATAGAAATAACCCTTTTTTTTTTAGAAGTAGAAATAACCAATTGGCTTACTCCTATACCTACCTAAAAATTTATAATTAAAGGAAAAAAAATTTAGTTAATAAATAACTAAACTCATTCTCATCAACAAAAAAAAAAAAAAAAAAAAAAAAAAAAAAAAAAAAAAAAAACTAAACTCATGTAATGTTACCGTTTTGAAAGTGTTAACAAGTTCAAGAATATGGCCAACTTTTCGCAAAACATTTGTACCTTGAGATCCTTTTCTACCGATAATATCGAATGGGACAAGTGCTCTCAAGTCTCATCCCCATTCCTTCTCTCTCTCTCTCTCTCTCTCAAATTAATTTCTAAAAAAAGTTTTTTTTTTAATTATTTTGTTTCTCGACTAAAAATTACTTCGAGATTTGAAAGTATATTACTTTTCTTTTCTATTTTTTTCCTAGGTAATTTAATAATTTTAGTTATAAGATATATATATATATATATATAACACACACACAATTAAAGGCTAACTATGTTTGTATGTTTGGGTATGGATATATCTAGCTAGAGAACGGATTCTTCTTCTTCTTCTTCTTCGATAGAGTTGAATTAAATGTGCTATTTTTATGTCAAATTGCAGCATAGTCAGCAATTTATCATTTTTTTCCTCAAAATTGATATTTGTTTTTGGATCTGAAAGCTACTTTTTCCATATATATATATATATATATATATAATTTTTTTCTTTTTTTTTGGTTTGAATTTTGGCACCTATATATCAACACCATAATTTCTTTATGAGTTATATTAACAATGATTTTAGAGGAATTGTTAATAAATTATTTTAAGAAAATAATGCAAGTTCTCTCAGTAAAAAAGACTCACTGAATACAATTGAATTACAGAGTTCTTTGCCTCGAACTTTTCTCCGTTAGAAAGTTCCGTTTAGATGAATGTCATTAAACCTTTATTTAGGTTACGACTTGGTCAAGCCCTCGTATCAAGCACGGCAGGTTGACTTGCATTGTAAATTTGAAGGTTACTTAGAAATTACTCCTAACAAAGTAGGTAGACGGTCGACCTCCCAAAAAAAAAAAAAAACGACAACAGCAGCAAAGTAGGTAGACCAAAATCAAAGCCAATACTCACAATAATTGATCTCTCCAACTGTACATGATTTGGGTCAGTTCCTGAAAATGTAAGGCAAGTTCCCTGAACAGAACTTTGATCCTTGACTTAAAAGACTTTAACCCAGACTGATGAATCAACGTTCAACAGTCAACATGACAATACATCAATATTGAAAAAGTTTACTTCCAATTTGGTTCGAAGGATTTTTTTTCTCTAACTTATTATGTGGCATTTGAAAATACCACTTATGTGTAATTTTAGTTATATGACATTTTTATTGCATAAATCTTTCTTTTTTTATATAAAATTTACTGCATACATCTTGTGACTTTTTTAAATAGAAAACATTGACAATCTAATAAATTACTATAAATAGTCCTTCAAACTAGTTTAAAAATAAACTTTTTTCTTGTCAATTACCTTCTATTTGACCGAAAAAAATTTCAAAAGAAATTTACTTGGAAAAAAAAAATTTCTAAAACTAAAACATTGACTTGTGTTTGTGTGTGTGTGTTTGATTGCTAATTTGAAAATGAGTTTTTTTATTTTATACTTATGTTGTTTTACTTGTATGAAAATTAATAAATTATATTTTTTGTAACCTCAGTATCTTATATAAATAAAAACTTTCAGTTATGAAAGCATTCCTCAAATGAGAAAACATTCTTTATTTTTGGATTATTTGGGAGCCTCAAATGAGAAAATATATTCCAAATTTGGAATTTACACAAAAAATTAATTGGAAAAAAGATTAGTTTGCGTAAAGAAACCATTTACGAAGATAATACTGGTCCACAGCTAGTCAACGGGCAGTTTGTGGTGAGAGCCTGAGAGGGAGAGAAAGGGAGAAGTTGTCACTGGAAGAGTTTTATTTTCTGTGAAGTTTATTTGTAGTGGTTTGCTAAGTTTCCATAAAAAAGTTTGCTGCCTTTAAAAAACGAAAATGTTTTATGCTCTATTGGACAAGATTTTCATTGA
Source organism: Quercus alba (assembly GCA_036321655.1). Lineage (NCBI taxonomy): Eukaryota > Viridiplantae > Streptophyta > Magnoliopsida > Fagales > Fagaceae > Quercus > Quercus alba. The sequence continues at coordinate 18,488,721 of CM070302.1, read as the reverse complement.
TCAGAAGAAAAAAAAATAACATATTTCACACCAAAAAAACCAGAAAACTATGAAAATACATTTTCCACTATTTATGAGTCTCGCATACTAAGTAATTAAGAAGCAGATTAAATTCAATAAAAATGCAGTGTAAAAGGATATGTTTACACCCTCTAATCAAACATTGCCACCTTAGATTAGCGAGATGCATGGGTCGGGTTGAAGGATTTTTTCAATTAGACCCACCATGATCAAGTTGAAAAAAATCTAACCCAATCCAACCTATCATATGCAAGGGTCCAATTGTCCAAACCAATCTATCCAACCCACCTAGATCGGTTTGGACTCATGGGTTGGATAGTTTTTTATTTATTTTATTTTTAATTGAGGATTAGAATAGCACCAACATAAATAAGAGTAAATTCATAACCTAATAAACTTGAACATAGCACCAAACCAACACAAAGTCACAAACTACTTTATTAGTGCTTCAAAGTTCAAATCAAGTAAGTTAAGAAACAAAATAAATATGAACTAGTGCTTCAAAGTTCAAATCAACTTAGTTGAAAAAAAAAAAAAAAACAAAAAAACATGAACTAGTTTTATTATTCTATAGTTAGTAGGATTTCATATAGTTTTAGCTATCCCATTTTAGTTGACAAATAAATGAGTAAATTATAAAATTATATAATGTATTTTTTAAATATATATTAAATATAGGTGGATCAAGTTGGGTTTGTTAAATTTTCAATTATCCCAAAAGTTTAAGCTTTGGGATATTCTTTATTTTCACTTTTGAGAAAATCCAACCAACCCGTCGATTTGCCAAAATTGATCAGATTCAACCCAACCCACTGGGGTGGGTTAGTTTTTAGGAGTTGGTGGGTTGGGTTGGATTGGATTGTTAATTTTTTTTAGTGAGTCAAGTTGGGTGCGAATCAACAAATTCACCCAACCCTGTCAAATAACTGATTGTCCCAAAAGCTTAAGGTATTGAGTTCAATCCTTGTCTCCTCCACTCTACCTCCCATTTAAATTCCTCACATGTGGACCGAAATTATCTTTTAATAAGTGTGTTAGGATTATTGTGATCATTGTACATGTACTTTCTATAATTACCTTGTGTATTCTAATAGTTGCCGCCATAGGTGATAGTTGCTGCAATAGGATTCTATTGGAGTTAGTTAAGTTGGTTCGTGACAGCTAGTGACAACTATGAGTAGTTAGTTAGTTACAAATGGTAGAGTTGAGAGAGTGGTATAAGAATAGCAACAACTTGTACAAAGAATTCAAGCAAACTGTTTATGACTCAATACTCTCTTTGTGTTTCTATTCTTTCCCTCAATTCTTTTCCCATTCTTAGGAGGCCTAGCTAACATCGAAACTAGCTACAATCATCCAATTCTTTCTGTTCTTTACAATTGGTATCAAAACAGTGCTTTTGCGACTTGATGGCTGAGACACGATCCACTGCTGCCATGGCTGCAACTAATGAAGCCATTGCCTCCCTGCAAGCTACTTCAGACCATCAAAGCAAGAACATTCAAGAAATCCAAAAGATTCAAGAGATTCATACCAGAACTATGAATGAGATGAATCAACATCTTATTGCAATCCTTCAGAAGTTGGGTTCTGATGAAGCCTGGCCACAAACATCACGAGAACCATCATCCCCAATTCTAAGTTCTTCTACAGTGTCCCTTGTGAAGCCTATCAAGCTTGACTTCCCACGCTTTTCAAGTGAGGATCCTACTAGTTGGGTGTACAAGGCTAACCAATACTTTGGGTATTACCAAACTCCAATTGTTGAGAGACTTATGGTGGCCTCTTTCCACATGGAGCAAGAAGCACTGGTTTGGTTTCAAGATACAGAAAAGGCTAGTGTGTTCTCTGATTAGGAGGGTATGGTACAGGCCTTACATGTGAAGTTTGGTTCAACACCCTATGATGATCCTATGGAAGCCCTTACTAAGTTGAGGCAAACTTCAATAGTAGCAGTTTACAAGCCAGATTTTGAGACTTTGTCAAATAGAATCAAAGGCTTGTCTCCAATGCATAAGCTGAGTTGTTTCCTAAGTGGCTTGAAGGATGAGATACGCCTGCCAGTGAGGATGCTAACTCCACAGTCATTGAATGCAGCTTTTGGATTGGCTAAAATTCAAGAGGAGTACTTGATTAGTTACAAAAGGAGCTCTAAGATTCAACAAGAAATAGGTAAGCCATCTATCTTGGGTTTTCCTAAAGTTAATATCTTTGTAGAAGCTAAGTCAAGAATTCGAATTAAAAGAACTTCCCTTGCCCAAATGGAAGAAAGGAAGAAAAAGGGTTTGTGTTATAGTTGTGATGAAAAATGGGGCCTTGGTCATAAGTGTAAAAGTGCCAAATTATTCCTTCTTGAAGGTATTGAATTTGTGCCTGATTCACAGTTTAGGGTTAAGATCATTGAGTGAGAGGAAGAAGTTGGAATTTCAATCAATGAAGGGCAAAATACTAGTACTAATTCTAAGGAGGTAGAGATAACTTTATATGCTTTAATTGGTACTCCCACACTTGGTAATATGAAGATTAAGGGTAGAATCAATGACATTAGTTTGGTAGTTTTGTTGGAGACAGGAAGCACACAATTTTATTGATGCAGCATTGGTTTTTAGCTTGTATTTGATGGTTAACCAATCTCAAACCTTGGAAGTTAAGGTAGCTAATGGTGTAGTGGTGAAGACTCAAGGGTTTTGTGATCAGGTACCAATATGCATTCAAGGGGAGGAATTTTCCATTCAATTTCATGTTCTGCCACTTGGGGGTTGTGATGTTGTATTTGGAACTCAGTGGCTTACCACACTTGGTTATATTCAATGGAACTTTCAGTTTTTGATTATGGAATTATGTCATAAGGGACACAAGGTTCTAAGGAACGAAGCAATTTGGTTCACACCTTTTTTATGGGGATCAATTCTTTAAGGCTCCAATCAAGAAAGGCCTTTTGGTTCACATGTCAACTCCCTCCTTAGCCAAAGGGCAGGTTGCCTTACCTGCAAAGTGGCAAATTTACTTCAAGAATTTGCTCAGGTTTTTGACACTCCAGTAAGGCTACCTCCTTCTAGGGGGCGTGAACATTACATTACTCTTAAGGAAGGAGCCCAACCAGTTTGCCAAAGGCCATACAAGTACCCTTTTTACCAAAAAAATGAGTTAGAAGAGATAGTTAAGGAATTATTGGCTGCTGGATTTATAAGGAATAGTTGTAGTCCTTTTGCCTCCCCTGTTTTGTTGGTGGGGGTGGCAGATGGATCATGGTGTATGTGCATTGATTATAGGGCATTTAACTTGAATATTGTCAAGGATAAATTCTCTATTCTTGTTATTGATGAATTACTTGATGAGTTGAATGGTGCTTGCATGTTTTTTAAGCTTGACTTGAGGTCTGGATATCACCAAATTAGGATGAATGAGGAGGACATTCCTAAAATAGCTTTTAGGACTCATGAGAGACATTATGAATTTTTGGTAATGCCATTTGGCCTTATTAATGCACCTTCAACATTTCAGTCCCTAATGAATCAAGTGTTTAAACCTTTCCTTAGAAGGTTTGTTCTAGTATTCTTTGATGATATTCTGGTTTATAGCAAATTCTTGGTTGATCATGTCTCTCATCTTAGAGCTGTGTTGGAGGTATTAGCCAAGGAACAATTATTTGCTAAGAAGTCCAAGTGTGTTTTTGCTTGTGGTGAAGTTGAGTATTTGGGGCATCTGATTTTTGGTGAGGGTGTAAGAACAAACCTAAGAAAACTATGGCAATGTAGTAGTGACCTACTCCAAAGGATGTTAAGGCTTTGAGGGAATTCTTAGGTCTCACAGGGTATTATAGGAAATTTATGAGAGGGTATGGGCAAATTGCATCCCCATTGACTGCTATTCTAAGGAAGGATTCTTTTACTTGAATTGAAGAAGCTAATTTAACTTTCCAAAATCTCAAGTTAGCTATGTCCAATCCACCTATTTTAGCTTTTCCAGACTTTGATAAGATGTTTGCGGTTGAGTGTGATGCTTCAGGGGTTGGGTTGGGAGCTGTACTAATGTAGGAAAGGAGACCTATAGCTTACCATAGCCAAGCTCTCAAGGGCAGGAGTTTGGCCTTATCAGCTTATGTGAGGGAATTGTTGGCCTTAATGACTGCTATGCATAAGTGGAGGCCATACCTAGTTGGATAGCCTTTTCTGGTGAAGAAAGACCAGCAGAGCCTTAAGTATATCCTAAAGCAAAAATTTGGTACTCCAGCTCAACAAAAGTGGATTACCAAGTTGTTAGGGTATGCTTTTATTGTGGAATATAAGAAAGGTAAGGAAAATGTGGTGGCTGATGCTTTGTCAAAACAAGTTAATAGTGGTGGAGCTTCTTCTCAGGAGGGTGTTTTGTGCATGATTTCCTTTACTACCCCTAATTGGTTGGCTTAACTTAAAGCTAGTTATGTTAATGATCATTCCATTATGAGTATCTTGGATGCTTTTCAGGCAGGGACAGAAGGTCCTAAAGGCTTCAATATGCAAAATGGATTACTGTTATATAAGGGCAGAATGTATTTGGGGACTTGTGATTCATTGGAGACAACCATTTTGTAGCAGGTTCATGATGGGCCATTAGGAGGTCATTCTGGTTTCCTTAAGACTTTGCATAGGGTTCAAAGGGACTTCTACTAGCCTGGGTTAAGGGCAGATGTTAGGAAGTATGTTAAGGAGTGTCATACTTGTCAAAGGCTCAAGCATGAAACCTACAATCCAACAGGTCTGCTACAACCCTTGCCTATACCAAAGAAACCTTGGGTGGCTATAAGCATGGTTTTTGTTGAGGGTTTTCTAAAATCTTAGATGAAGGAGGTGGTTATGGTGGTGGTGGACAGGCTTACAAAGTTTGTTCATTTTGTAGCCTTGTCTCATCCATACACTGCCTCTAAAGTAGCAACTCTTTATATGCAACATATGTTCAAGTTACATGGAATGCTACTTCAATTGTTAGTGACAGGGACCCTATTTTTACTTCTCATTTTTAGCAAGAGCTGATAAATCTTCAAGGCATATCCTCAGGCTATCACCCTCAAATAGATGGCCAAACTAAGGTGGTGAACAAGAGTCTTAAGCATTATTTGAGAGCTTTTGCAACTGACAAACCAGCTATTTGGGTTGAGTGGTTGCCCCTTGCTAAATTCTGGTTTAATACTAATTTCAATACCTCACTCAAGCTGACTCCATTTGAAGCATTGTATGGATATCCCCCTCCTAGGCTTATGGACTACATTCCTAGAACAACAAAGGTAGAAGGTGTGGATGCTCATCTGAAATCTAGACAGCAACTGACTTCTTTGTTAAGGCAGAACCTGGTAGTAGCACAAGAAAGGATGAAGATGTATTCTGACAGGCATAGGACTGAGAGGAGTTTTGCAGTGGGAGATTGGGTGTTCCTTCAACTTCAAGCCTACAAGTAGAAGTCCCTCAAGCACCACCAAGTGAAGAAACTATCTCCTAAGTACTATGGACCATTCTAGATCTTGTAGAAGGTTGGTGAGGTGTCTTATAGGTTGGATTGCCTCCAAATTCTAAGATACATCCCACTTTCCATGTGTCCTACCTAAAAGCTAAGCTTGGGTGGCATGTGGTCTCTATTCCAACCCTACCACCTATTGATTTGGAAGGGGCTATCATTTCAGAACTAGCAACTGTTCTTAAGGAAAGGACTCATCAACTTCGCAGCAGGACTATCACTCAAGTTCTGGTTCAATGGCAAGGTGAAGGCCTTGATGATGCCACTTGGGAGAGTTTGTATGTTATGCAATAGAGGTTCCCTCAGCTTCTGGGCAAAGTCTTTTAAGGGGGTAGTTTTGTTAGGATTACTGTGATCATTGTACATGCACTTTCTATAATTACCTTGTGTACTCTAATATTTGTTGCCATAGTGTGATAGTTGCTGCAATAGGATTCTGTTGGAGTTAGTTACATTGATAGGAGTTATTTAAGTTTGTTAGTGACAGTTGGTCACAGCTGTGAGTAGTTAGTTAGTTAGTTAGTTACAGAGGGCAGAGTTGCGAAAGTGGTATAAGAATAGCAACAACTTGTACAAAGAATTCAAGCAAACAGTTTATGACTTAGTACTTTCTTGGTGTTTCTATTCTTTCCTTCAATTCTTTTCCTATTCTTAGGATGCCTAGCTAACCTCGAAACTATCTACAATCATCCAATTCTTTCTGTTCTTTACAAAGTGAGGTCCAAAACATAGGAATTTAAATGAGAGGTAGAGTGGAGAAGACAAAGATCAAACTTAGTACCTTAAGCTTTTGGGATAATCGATTATTTGACAGGGTTGGGTAAATTTGTTAATTTGTTGACCTGCACCCAACCTGACTCACTAAAAAAAAAAAAAATCCAATCCAACCCAGCCCACCAACCCCTAAAAACTAACTTTCCCTAGTAGGTTGGGTTGAATCTGATCGATTTTGGCAAATTGATGGGTTGGTTGGATTTTCTCAAAAGTGAGAATAGAGAGTAAAACACCAAATCACAATATCCCATACTCTAAATATTATTATTATTATTTATATTAAAAAAAACTATTCAGTTGAAATAGAAAATCCTCTGGACATCGTCAATGGGAGATGGCGTGCAGCTTTGGAAAAATCTTTTATATATCTAAATCCATGGACAAATCTTTTGTTTGCTCTGTAACTTTATAAGAAATCTGAAGGAAGAACTGTTGGGAGCTCCAACCACGCCGTTTTTGTTGAGTGGGAGCAACAGCGACAACACAATGTACAAGTGAGTGTGCTCATATAACCCCCCTAACTTGCCAAAAAATAATATTATACTTGCAAAGAAAAATTATATAAACAATTATTTCTAAACTAATCTGTTATGTCTACCATGTTAAGGACATATGTTTATATAATTGGCATATCCTTTGACAAAACGCACTTTACTTGAATTGAGGTAAATCTAAACAAGTTCAAGATGATCATTACAAGTGATTAAATTGAAGACATGAAAATTACTCAAGAATTGCTCAAGAAAAGTGCAATTTGTAGGTCTCGATACCTCCTCGACAGAAGCTCGATCTGTCGAGATTCATTAAAGCTCAACACATGTCTCGATCTATCGAGTTTACGAGATTCAACCTATAGCCAGCAACGTTTTTATTTTAAAAGGCTTTTTGTTTATGGGTTTGTAAAATCCTTATAAGACTAGGAAAACCCAAGGTTTGTGGGTTTGTATGATCCTTATTGGACTAAGAAAGCCCAAGGTTTGTGTATACCTATTTGGAATAGGAGAGCCCATTAAACTCCTATTTAAAGGAGGTGGTAAAAGAAAAACCTAACCCTAGAGAGCTTTATAAAGTTTTCTTTTTGAAACCCTAGCCTCCTCCTATAGAAGAAAGAGTTCTTACTGCGTTTCTTGTACGCCTTTGGATTCTGTAACCAAGCAAAGTCTTTTGCACCAACATTGAAGATCTTATTGGTGTTTCTATGTGAAGCTGCTGTAAATCAACCACAACAATCAAAGGATTGCTGTGGAGTTAGTCACATACTGGGATTTCTGCATCATTAGTTAGTCTCGTACTAGGATTCGTGCATTGAATGGAGAGATTGCTGCTACATCACAAGTCCAATTAGGTATTAGGGTAAGGGTTCAACTGTAGGTTGGTATTAGGTACTAAGATTCATTTTACTTATAACCACTTGTTTTGATAATAGTGGATTCTCAAGAATGGTAACCTTAAATTCACCTGGTGGAGTTTTGCTTTGGTAGTTTTCCCCATTCGTAAACAAATCACTTGTGTCAAATTTATTTTCCGCTGCATTTAGTTTAGTTGGTGATTTATTTGTGCTACCGCGCTATTGCATGTTAAATTGACTTAATTAATTCCCTTGGGTAATTAATTAATTAATTAATTTGCCAAAGGGGTCAATACTTTCTTGGCCTATCATACCACAATAATTTATTGAACATCCTAACTTGATAATCTCAAAATTTTGGATTCAACAAAAATAAAAATAATTTTAGCCCCCAAACACAATCCTTACCCTTTTAAAAAAAACTAAATAATAACAATAAAAATTAGCCTAAATGACCACAAAAATATATAGCTTAATCAAGAACATGATAGGCCAAACAACAACAAATGAACAAAATATTCAACAAAATTCCCATTAAAAAACGAAAAATAAAAACCCCTAATTATTCAGCTTTGCAACTTTTTTTTTTTGAAAGAAGCTTTGCAACTTGTTCAACTCATTTCATAAAAATAATTTATGATTTCATTTTCCTTATATAAAAAAAAAGGAGAGATACTAGGGCCGTGAATTCTCCTTGGCAGGGACGGAGAGAGACTTGGACTAGGGGGGCAATGGCCCCCCTATTTTTTTTTTAATTAATATATACATAGTCCCCAATTTTAGCAATTTTGATCTATAAAATCACACTTTGCCCCCCTTAATATTATCATTGATTCTTTTAGGAGTACTACTCTAGCCACAAAATTTTCTATAACATTTTTACAAACTGTTGTGGTAGTAAACTTTTATTGGTTTGCATCTGGGCTCATTACTCACATCGCATTTTTACTTACTAATAACTACTCACTACATTAATAATTTGTAAAAAAAAGTTTGTAATTCTAGCATTTTTCTCATTTTAAAGGCTAAACCTAAAATCTAAAGCAAAATAAACAAGCCCAAAAAAATTATTTAACAACAAAAATTACCAATAGTAAAGCTAATTTTATCTAAAACAAATAACTTGACCCTTTAAAAAATTTTAAACAAAATAATTTTGTCTATACTTGGATGCATACATAAAAAACACAAAAAAAAAAAAAAAAAAAAAAAAACTCATTAGCTGTTAAGCAATTGACCCGGAAGCCAGAACCATCGCACGCAATTAACAGTAAAATTGCCCCCCTTAACTTCAGGTTTTGGTTCCATCCCTGCTCCTTGGTAGTGTTGGCAACTCTGCTCTCTTTTGCTTTCTAGTCACAGTAATTTTGCTTTTCTTATGACTCGTTTGGATACAACTTATTTTGCTGAAAATTAAAAACTGAAAATATTGTAGCAAAATAATTTTTTAATGTGTGAAAAATTACTGTTCACTCTATTTTTTACTGTTCATAAGCCTAAAATCAATGTTCATGGACAATGAACAATGCCAGATATGCATCTAGGAAAAAAAAAAAAGCTGAAAATGTGCAAAGAAGCAAAACGTGGCCGTGGACGTGAATCCAAACCCACACTTAGTGGCTTGGTTTGTAGTTACAGTAGGTATAATTTGTTACCCTCTCCCTTTTTCTCTTCTCTATCACCATTTTTGACTCTCTCTCACTTTATTGCTTTTATCTCAGTATTCTTAATTCTCACTTTATCCTTCATTAGTCATTTTTTGCCTTTTTCATTTTGTTAGTAGAAGGAAATTAAAAAACTTCATATATTCATTTGTTTGTTTGGTTTTTTTTTTTTTTTTTTTTTTTGTAATAACATTATATTTAAAATTTTATTTTATTAGATTTTTTATAATTTAAGCTTCTTAATAATTACTCTAGAAAAAAATTCCTAGAGCTGCCACTAGGTAGCACAACATGTTTCTTCCTCCTTTCTTTTTCTTTTCTTAATACTTTCTTTTTTCGTTTTTTCTTTTTTTTGGTTGAGAATGTTCTTTTCTTAAAACTAAATATTCTTCCTCTCAAAAAAAAAAAAAAAACCAAATATTCTGATTATATTGGCTTTTGATCAGGTGTTATCAAATGTATTGGTCTAGGTAAAAAATAATTCTACAGTGGCAAACTCTTATTGAATAGTGCAGACTTTGTACTCTGCACTTTATCCTTATCAAATTTGCACTCATTTTTTTTTTGCCCTCATTTGGGAAGTTGACCAACAATATTAATGTACCTGGTGCACACATGCTTAAATCTAAAACTCACCGTCACAAGCAAGTATGCCGAAGGCCAATATCACCGACCAAATGTGGCTTTATAGGACCATCAAAAAAGAAAAAAAAGTGGCTTTATAAGGCAACTTGCGTATTAATGTTAATAGGCAAATAAATTAATTTTTGAAGTTGCAATTTATATATATATATATATATATATATATATATAATGAATTTGGATCTGCAACATCCAAATTCCAAAATTTTATTTTATTTTTTGTCCAGAAGTGAATACCGACGTCCAAAATCTGAATTTCAATTTTTATCTTCTAAAAAAAAAAAAAAATTCAATTTTTATTTTTTTATCTTTCCCCTCATCTCTCTGTCTCTCTCTCTCAATTATTTTATTTATAAAATTTATTCTCCACGCTCAGTTTCTTTCTCTACTCTTTATATTATTGGAGAGCTTTCACCCCACAATATTATGATAAGTTTCTTGTATTCATGTCCTTATTTTTTAAGTCATGTTATACTAGAATTCAATATAACTTATTCTTATTTTTGTTAATACCTAGTTGTAGATTTTTTCTTTCTTTCTTGTCTTCTATTTGGTTTGTTCTTTCATAACTTGAAAAAAGTTTTTTATTTTTATTTTTATTTTTTTTATCAAGGCGTATATTTGTATCAAGTAATGAGCTACAAGCTGTACTTGGTTTAAGTTTGTTTAATGTAATAGCAAAAATGTGACCAAATGAATAAAAAATAAGGACAAAACTTACACACAATACCTTAGGTGCAATATAGTAGGTTTTCTAAGATACACACACACACACACACATATATATATATAACAGCAGAGACCTCATGTGGGAGAACTTGATGTTTTGCCAAGTAGCGCATTGTGTGATATTTTTTTTCATTTGGGCTTTCACCTCATCTAAATTTAACATTTATGTCAAACTATTAAGTAATAACATATGCATTTATTTCAATGCAATAATAAAATTTAAAGAAATTTTATAATTTTAAATGCTTTGGATAGAAACATATGGATCTAAAAAGTCATGGGAAATGTAGGAATTAAGAAAACTTTTCAATTTTCTGTATAAGACTAACTTCAGTGTAGAATTACAAGAGTTAGATTCAATGAATATTGAGTAATATGATTATTTATCTCCACATTTGTCCAATGTAGATCCCCATTTCCTTTGGTCTTAAAAATCAAACTCCCATAATTTCTCTCACAATATTTTTGATTCCCTTTTTGCGAGGTTTGTTAACTTCCAAAATATTATGTTTGTCTTTAATTTTTTTTTTTTTTAGATTTTATGTATTCATTTTTACTGATGTGGCATAGTAATGTGGTTCGGATGTTGTTTTTTTTTTTTTTTTTTTTTTTTTTTTTTTTTTTTTTTTTTTTTTTTTTCTTTCATATTATGTACCAATTTAAATTTTGGTTTTCAATACGATGCATATACTTGGTATGGATTTGTAGTATATTTAGTTTTTTTGCTGCTCTTAGTTCAATTATGATTTGGAGGTTAAATTGTGATATTAATTATTGCGTCATTATAGCATTTTTCTTTCCATTGTTGTAGGGCAAATTACAAATTACCTATCTGTAATTTGACTGAAATTTAAATTGTCTAACTGTGATTTAAAATTTGACACTTTACTCATCTGAGATTAGCTCAATTAGAGTTCTATAACCCACCTTTGTTAAAAAATGGCTAAATGTACAATTTTGCTACTCTTTTATGTCTCTCTCCTCCCAAAACATAAAACAAATACAAAAACAAGACAAAAAAAAGATAAAAGAGGGAGGGTTTTGTAAAAATTAATATTTGGAACTTATATTCAAAACTCCTAACAACAATTACAAAAAAGTGACAAATCAAATTAAAAAAACCAACAATAAATCTAAGCACTTAGAAATAAAAATGTGATTTTGGTCTCTCTTTAACTCACATAAATGTTGAACAAGAAGAACATATACCTAGAAAATAAAACCCAATTCAACTCCACAAATCTCATATTACCCTTCTCTCTCTCTCTCTCTCTCTCTCTCTCTCTCTCTCTCTCTCTCTCTCTCCCCTATCACAAAGCTAAATATGCATTCTGATTGTTATTGTCTTGTCCATTGGAATCCTTTCGAAGCCTTAGATTGTAGATAATTTCCCAGATTAAATTTTGTTTTGTTGTTTCTTTCCCACTTGTCACCTAAGTTGCACAGACGCGGACATGACACAGACATAGATACGGGGATACGACAATTTTTGAAAAATAAGGATACGACATGACGTGGACACGACAATTAAATAATTAATTAAATTTTATATTTAGGCATATTTTTTAATATTTTTAGATATAAAATACGTTTATGTCTAGTATTTAAATTATGTAAGAACTACAAATAAATAAATTAACACCCAAAGTAGTACAATAATACACATAAAATGTTTAGAGTACAAACCAAAAGTTTAAATAGGCTACATTCAACATCAAACTAAAAACATAAAAGGAAAACAAGCAGGACACACAAAAACAAAAATCACTAAATTCATAATGAACATTATAATTTATAAGGCAAGGCTGAGTAAAGAAACAAAAAAAAAAAAAAAAAATATATATATATATATATATACACACACACACAGAGTAAAGTATAACGCAGTGATTGAGATTAAAAAAAAAAAAAAAAAGCTTTGGGTGTTATAAATACTAGTCGCTAACCCGTGTGATGCATAGGAAAGGTATTGAGTACAATATATAATTTAATCTTAGTTTATTTTATAACAACACCGAAATGCTATACCTTTTAGACATTTATTAAACTATATATATATATATATATATATATTATCATTATTGTTATCAACTTAACAATATTTAAATATATGATACCAACATGCATGCTTCAAGATAATGTCCAACGCTGAAAACAACTTCGAAAAAAAAAATTCAACCAAACAGTTTGATGAATAAATATATTACAATCTATGATATAAGCCAAGAAATAGCACATGAAATAAACTTTGAAACCAATATGAACAAAACCCACGTCAAAGGAAACCATTGTTATCATTTAAGAATATGACACACTAAAGTCAAGAAAATACAGGATTCTTTATAAAAAAAGAAGCATCTTTACAGATTTTGCATAAGATGACACATACACAAACTATTAAAAAAAGAATCAAAGATCATACACAACATGTACATATGCTATGAAAGTAAAAAAACAAAAAAAAAAAAAAAAAAAAAAGATGAACACGCACGATTAAAGAAAAAATATGGAAAAAAAAAAGAAAAAAAAAAGCTAGGAATAGAAATATAAGATAAAGGTCATTGAAATCTTCTAGAGATTTTCAGATAATGGAAAAAATGAACACAAAAGTTAAGATGTTAAAACTTCCAAAAGGCCAAAAAAAATTAAAAATTCAGAAGATTCAAAGCTTCAAAAATATTGAAATATATATATATATATATATATATATATAATTATGTAAATAGAAAAATACAATAAAAAGAAGGACCCTCAAAAGAATAATTCATGATTACAGCTTTTCTACTATTGAAATATGACTCAATAACTTGAATCAAAAAACTTAAAAAAAACAATTGTAAAAACAAAAAGCTCACTATAAAGAGAGAGAGAGTATGAAGAATGAACTAAAGTTTAACGTTTTTTGTCTAAAGAAATATAAAGTGAAATTTATTTGGAACAGTGTAAGATTCATTACAACCCATTGGAATGATGAAACTGAACAACAATAGTGGTAAAAATAGTACTGAAACAGTTTGCTTAAGCCGCCAAATGAATAAGTACATTTTTCTGTGATGGTGTCCATCTGTAACAAAACATGGAACGCATAGTGAACAAATCATCATATGTTGTTCAAAACAACCAAAGGTAATAAACTAATGCAAATACCAACAAAAAAGGACAACAACTTAAAAAAGAGTGTTTTTTAAAGATAAATAGAGCCTAGACAATAACAAAGACACTTCTTCAACGTGATTAACTTTAAATGAGACATTAAAGACGTGTAAAAAGCCCAATTATGTAAACAATCATAAAAATATCAAAAACATAAACACATAAAACCAATACAAATGTCCAAATTCCAACAGCGAAACTATTTTTAAAGCCTTTTATATTGTGAATTAGAGATAAAAAGAAGGAAAGGCATACCTTAGGAGGCTTGACGCCTATATCCTCATGTCGTTCAACTGCCACTTAATCAAACCTTAGGAGCCATCTCACCCATGATTAATCAAACCGTAGGGCAGTCTTAACCTTCATCGTAGACAACATTAGATTAATCAAACCTAAATAACCAAATCTAAATCTTATTTTAACACCTAAGTTTTTGTCTATTTTAAATACCTTTACCAGTTGCGGTTTGGTTCCGACAATATGAGGGTGGTGGGATGCGGCCACAGATTTCTCTCTTTCTTTCTCTCCATATGCGATTTTCTTCTCGATGACATACAGTGAGTAGATACGGAAAGTTTCGCTTTAGAGGATTTGGAGAAATTGTTTCACAGTTACCCACTGGAAATAAAAGTTAGAGAGAAGGAGAGAGAAGGGCATAGAGATAAGAAAAGAAGTGTCTATTTGATCTTTTGTAACTGCTACCCAACAGGTGGTAAAAATTTCACTGAACCGGTTTGCTTAAGTGGTCAAATGAGAAGATACAATGTTTCGGATTTTCTAAAATGTAGACGTGTCATTAATTTATGTAACCCCGTGGTACAATGAAGAGTGATCAACAAAAAGTCAAACGTTTCTACTATTAGTTATTATATAGATATAAAGAACACGACACAGTACACCAAACCAAAGATCCAAAACAGTCAGCAAATAAAAGAAAGAAAAAGAAAAAAAAAAAAAAGAAATTGTGAAACAGAGAGAGAGAGAAGAGAAGCTTGGACCTGTCCACGCCGAAAGAGAGAGAGATCAGAAGGGATAGAGGGAGCTTGCCGACTCATTGATCGGCCCGATGTAGCGCCCGCGAGGGACAGAGGGTAGCGGGCAGAGGGAAATCAACGGTTGGGTTGTGTAGGTTTTTGATTTGAGATTTTTCACTTCTCACTTCTCACTCAACGGTATATCACAAAATCAATAGTAAGGATTTGTCCATCTGTCAAAATCTTGAATTTTTGTTTTTGTTTTTGTTTTTTTTTTCCACTACTGGCGTGTCGGCGCCACGTCGGAGAAGCAAAAAAAGAAAAAAGAACAACCCTGCTCGGACACTGGAGTCCGGCGAGTCATGTCGGTATCCGTGTCTAACATGTGTCCGACACCAACACGTCGCCAAAAATGGTGTGTCGGTGCAACCTAGTTGTCACATGACCTCAATCTTATTTTAGACTAAGGTTCGTTATAGTGTTCTACATGCAATAATGTTAATAGACATTGAAAAGTTGTGAAAAATTGAACTTAAGCATTTCTTCTTTTCAAAGTTAGTTGGCTAAAATTGGGAATTAAGCCCATTTTCCCAACTATTTAGTTAGTAGGTACGGTTTCAAAAGTATATATTTTACTAACATCTCGAGTCTCAAAAACTCGGTTTCCATGGTTGATCATGTTTGATGTGGCGTTTTTTCCATGTGGTGTCCACGTGGAAACCGAGTCTCTAAGACTCGATTTATAAATCAAAAAAAATTTAAGCCTCAAGTCTCTCAAAAAACAAGCCAGAAATACCCAAAAAAAAAAAAAAATTTAAGAAATCCCAGAGAGAGCTCACCTCACCTTGCTGGACGGCTTGGGTTGCGTTGCTTGGGCCGTGCGGCCTGGGCCATACTACTTGGGCCACACTGCTTGGGTCTGGCGTAGTGGTGCAGTGGTGGTGTGGTCCCGCGCGATGGTGTGGTGGTGGCGTGGTCTAGTTGGATCAGGCGGCTGTGGGTTCTTTGGTTTCTGGTCTGATGTGAAGGTGGGGTGGGGTGGGGTGAATGGTTTGTAATTTGTAGTGTAAGGAGGCTGAATGGCTTGTACATGAGAGAGTTGAGAGTTTTTTTGGTTTATAAATCGAGTCTTAGAGACTAGATTTCTAGGTCGTCACCATGTGAAAAAAATGCTATATCAGACGTGATCAGACCATGGAAATCGAGTCTTTAAGACTCGATTTATAGGCCCTAAATCGACTTTTTAAAACTTGAGATGTTAGTAAAAAATATAGTTTGAAAACAGTATCTACTAATTATATTATTTGGCAAACGGTGTTAATTTCCAATTTTGGCCAAAGTTAGTTATTTACGACTTCTGTTTTTGCAATTCCGTTTTAATTTTAATTTTAATTGAGATGTTGAATATTTTCAAGAATTATGGAACTAATATGTCCATTCTGGATGATTTTGATTACTTTTCAAAAGTATGGTTGCCTCTTGCATGGTATTCTCTAGGTGGTCGAGCTCCAGACTCCCACATTGCCTCCCGAGGAAGTTTGGCTCCTTGGGAGACATCACTTGTTTGTTGTTATTGGCCCTTGTCCTCAGCCCATCAACCCACATACTCTTCTTACTATTTGATCAACCTCGAGTGCCTTTGCATCCTCAGACGCGGCCCACGGCCTAATATTCGTACTCAGCTCTCTTATCCCCACACTTATAAATACAAAATTTCCAATATATGGGAAAGGAGCAATGTTTTATAAAGCTTAATGATCTAATACCATATTTTATTATTAAAAAAACATATATACACCACCTTTAACTATTAATTTATAAGAAAATTTTTAAATCATGAGTTCTATAATTGTTATTATTATTTTTATTCATTGCTATGAAGTTGTCGAAGAGCAAGCATAAAGACGAGTTGGTCATAAAAAATAAGGAATAAAATAAAGCTGAGAGAATGGCTTAGGACCTTAGGCTGCACAGAGGTAAAGAAGAAGGAGGAGTTTATCGGGGGATAGGTCGGGTGAAAAAAAAAAAACTAAAGCAAAATTTTTTATTTATTTAAAAATAACAATGAGGTGTAAAATTGTGGAGGATGCAAAGCTGAGTTGCATACTTTTGTGAGGTAAACAAAAAGTCAAAGGCTTCAGTTATATAGTATTTATAAACTAGTGTGTAGCCTAATGTATATGCACAAGTATAATTAAAAAATAATCACAATTATACTGTTTAAATTTACCTGTTTTTTAGAAAATGTTCAAATTATACATGGTATTAGTTTACACTTTTTTTGAAACCATACATTTATAAAATATTTAATGGTTTCTCATTATACACACACACACACACATTTTAGAATTTAATTGGTTTTAAACTCTTCGATTTTTGCACTCAATAATTTATTTGCCACAAAAATTAAAAATTTAGATGGACAAATGACAAAAAAATTAGACTCCAAATTAAATCCAATTTAGAATCTAATTAGATTTGGACATCTCGATTTTTACACTCAATAATTCATTTGTTACAAAATTAAAAATTAAATAAGACACGTGACGCAAAATTGAGAGTCCAATTAAAATTTAATTGGATTTTCTTTGAACTTTACCTATTAATATATATATATATTGATTATTAATTTTTTTTTATTACTTTCTTTTTAACTTTGTCTTTTAATCTCCCCCTAAATCCCGACTCTTTCAAACTCTATAGATTTAATGTACCGATTAGATCTAATAAGTAACTTGTGTCAGAATTAAGAAATTCTATGGCTTGAATGCTTAGTATTATTTTAATTATTACCTGTTAGGCAAAATACTGTCACCCATTGTTACTAAAAAATAGAAAGAAACCTTAGAAATGGAAGAAAGGGAGAGAGAGGAAGAAACATATGTAGAAATGGAAACAACTTCCAAAACGAAGGAGACTAAATAGGAACAAGAGGAATCCACCAAAGAAGATCCTTCTCCTTCTCCATTTTCGAAACAAGAGGATCCGTACAAAATTAAAATTGATGAAACGAAAGAGATCCCAATGAATGGAAAGGAAAAAATAAAATGACCGATTTGAAAATGATGTAAAATAATGAAATGTCACAATCCTTTTTTCATATATGTCAAAGTGATGGAAAAGAAATGATGTCCTTAATGCGTCCACCAAATTTATCAACTTTTTTTGAAAATGATAGAAAGAAAAATGTCTTTATTTACAATATCAAAAATATTTATAAAATCTTTTTGACCATTTGAGTTTTAAGGTCACATTTGTATACATATCTGTGCTGCCCTTATTTTGATGAGAAATCTAGGAGAAATTTTTTCCAGTTTTCCATTTTTTTTTTTTCTTAATTTATCACAGGGGAAATTTTTAAAGACCTATTTATTTGGATTACTACGTGCAGACTAACTTTACTTGAAAATAATAATAATAATAATAATAAGGTTGGACTAATTTTTATCATCGGAATACTGCTTCTATATAAGAATGACAATCCAAGAACCTTGTAGCTTAATTGACATATCTTCATGCACAAAATGCTTGGGACTTTAGGGAGGGAAATGATTCCTGCTGTGAGGTTAGCAGTAACATATTGTAATTATATATGACAAAGCTGGGCAAAAAAGGATGTACAAACTACAAAAGCAACCCGAATTCCTCAAACTTTCACAATTATTTAACGGAGTGTAAAGGAGTATGTGAGTTTGTAACTCAAACTGTATAGTGACTTAGATCACTGCAAACTTCTCTATAATAAATAGTCTCCATATATAAATTACTTGCTCCATTGTAACAGTCCAATAAAGCATGCATGAATACCAACTTGGCAAGCACCAAAGAAAGATTTAAAAATAAAGAAGAAAGAAAGAAATGTTGGTTGACAAAAATTTGAAGACGTACTTACGTGGGATTTCATCATCAAGTTTTCGTCCAGCGTAATGACTATTTCCAGCAACTAGACTTGAGTTGACAAGAATAGCTATGGCTAAAACAAAGAAGGGCAACGCTTTTAGAACCGTAGCCAATTTCGGTGTACCATCCATGTTCTTCCTCTGCAACAACGAGAGTTAGGCATATATCTATATATATATATATATATATATATACACACACACACACTTAGTGGTGGAGGACATATTTTAGTTCAGGGAAAGATTTAAAGAAAAGATTTAAAGTAAAATTAACTTGAAAAATAATCATTTAATAGTTAATATTAAATTAAGGGTGTGTTTAGTAAAGTGGATTTTATGGAGGATGAAAAAAAAAAAAAAAAACCTTGAAAAATAATCATTTAATAGTTAATATTAAATTAATGGTGTGTTGGGTAAAGTGGATTTTATGGAGGATGAAAAAAAAACAAAAAAAAAAAGAGAATGAGGAGGGAAAACTTTTTGGAGGGTGCTTGGTTGGGAGGGAGAGACGAAAAAAAAGATGGGCCTGAGTGTTTTCTCTCTAGACCTACCAGAAAGTTTTCTCCCCAAAATGGGAGAAAACTATTGGGGGGAGTTTGATTTATTTATGGATAAAGTTTAGTTACAAAATTAGTTGTAGCCTAAATTTACAACTTTATTCCATATCTTTTTATTGAAGGTAAATTTTGACAAATCCACTATTGAATCACATCTTCTTCTTATATTCTCCATGCTTGCAAAATTTTTAGAAAATTAAAAATTAATAGCTATGTCATCAATAAATTGTTTAAATTGCAAGTTTTTGTAGTTTAAAATCATACATAAAATATGAGCTTATAGATCATATAGTATATAATATCCAATTGACACAAAATTTGACATGTGTATTAAGAACATAAAGAACATACAATTCAATGATTAGATTTTCAGAATATGTAGTAATGTTTATTTTATTGACTAAGTTTGTAATCTTAGGCTACAACTAATTTTGTAGCTAAACTTTGTCCTTCATTTATTAACCAAGATGTCCATGTGCACTTGCACATGTGCTTTTGTCTAGTACATTTGTTTTTTTTTTTTTTCTTTCTTTCTTTTGATTTCCTGGGGCATGGTGTAACAGTGCTCTGTAATTTTTTTTTTTTTTTTAACTATAAATGATTTTTTTTTTCTAGATATGATTTTTAATTTTTAATAAATTTGGATGATTGCTTTTTTTTTTTTTTTTTTGGTTGTTTGTCATATTTTTGTTTTAATTGGGTATTATTTTTTAATAAGGGCATATGAGTATATTATACAAACTCACTTTTTCCGTCATTCCACTTTTCCACTCCCAACCAAACTAAAATGAGAGAAATTAAAATCTTTTCTATCCTCCCACCATTTTCTATCCACCCACTTTTCCACCCCTCCAACCAAACAGATCCTAAGAGATTAATTTAAATACGTACATATATTTTAAAACATGAAATTGATTTCTTAAAATAAATTGAGAAAATAAATGGTAAAAGTGTTATAGAATATAAATGGTGAAACTACATTGTTGGTTCTTGAAATTTACCTTGTGAGAACAATTAGTTTTTCAAGTTTCAAGTGAGCACTATTAGTCCCTCAAGTTTTAAAAATGAGCGATATTAGTCGTTTTGTTTATTGTTGTTAGTAGTATTGTTTGCATGCTTAATGAAAAAGTGACTTAGTATTTTCTTTGGATGATGTGACATTTTTTAATGAAAAAATTACAAAAATTATTTTACATATCAGAAACCCATTAATACTAAAATATATACTTGACCCGACAAGTAACACGTAATACGACTCATTTGTAAAATTTTAGGGACTAATAGTGCTCACTTAAAACTTGAGGGACCAATTGTGCTTATAGTTTAAACTTAAGAGACCAACAATGTAGTTTTGCCAATATAAAAATATACTTACAAAGTTTTATATGTGCCTCACTGCCTCGAATGCTTTTAAATCAAAAGTTTTTTTTTTTTTTTTTGAGAATCAGTTCAACATGGTTTTATTCAACTATTAACAAATCAAATACAAGAATACGGTAAATATCCGATGGAACAAACTCCATCTAGATTAATAACAAAAAAGAAACCATTGCTTTGCTAGTTAAGGCATGTGCTACAACATTGTCTTGCCTACTAATATGAGAGAATGAATCGATATGAAGAGAAACAACAATAAATACAATGTTTTTACAAGGTGGCCGATGGAAGACCTAGACATATCCCCATGACGAAAAGCATTGATGACAATCTTTGAATCTCACTCGAAAGTAGACTGGTGAAGACCGATCTCTTGGACGAATTAAGCAACTATCCAAGTAGCTAATGTCTTTAATACCACAATCAAAAAAGGTAGTGGTATTTTTTCTGAAAGGGCAGCAATGATCTCAACAACACTAATTCCAGATTCATTAGTTTCCTCAAACACTACCCCATCGAAACTCAAGAGCTCTATTCGGTTGAAACTCAATAAGGTTGCACTTGTCATTGTTGAGAATCTCATCCAGGTAACCACTTAGCTCATTCAATTGTAGCTTACTTCTTCTATTCCATAAGGACTTGAAAAGAAACTCATATGGGAAAAATCATCAGACCTAAGACAGGCGAAATATGGGTTCCAAACACCTTTTACTTCGTTGCATAAGGAATCTTACCACTAACCTAATACTATCCCAAAATACCAACCTACAGTTGAACCTTTACTTCAATTCCCAATTGGATTTGATCTTGTAGAGACTTCTTCCTATATGCATGGATACCAGTATGTGTCTGACTTCCCAACAACTGATTGATTATTGTTGGTTGCAAAGTTCTTCAATTCAAAGCACATTGAAGATCTGGAAGCACTTGGTTACAAAACCCTAAGGCGCACAAGAACGCAGTAGCTTCTCACAAATTATATGATTTCTCTTATTGAGTCTCTGTCTTTGATGACTTTAAAATAAAAATTTTATATGGTCTAGAGGTTTAGTGAACAAAACCTTAGCAATCCAAGTCATCATGGGCCAAAATTATGATCTGAGAATTATGAATCCTCGAAGCTCAATAGATAGAGAGGTGTTGAGCTTAGTGACAAGAATTACTCATTAACTCTCGATAGATGTTAGTGTCGAGCTTGTGTCGAGACTAGACTCATTAAGTCTCAATAAATGCTAGTGTTGAGCTTGTGTCAATTCTAGTGTCGAGGTTCACGGTTTCAGTTTTTCTTCACTAGTTTCTTGGCTCAATCTTCATGTTTTTAATGACAACACTTGTAATGTTTGATCAACACATTTCTTGATACCTTAAATAGATCTTAGATCTACCAAATTACAAGTAAAGTGCATTGTAGACACCACATTTTGTACCCCTTATGACTAGGGCCTTTATTCCCTATTGATGCTGAATTCTAAGACCCATAGTTGGTTTAGGGCCCAATCAATAATTAAATCGATTTGAGAAGTGTTAAAATGAAAAATATAACTTTTAATGAGCAAATAAATCAATTTTTGAAAAATAAGACCAAAGGAAACCCTCGCTATGCACATGCATGAATTAGCCTACACATGCTGCTTTTTGCATGCGTACGCAGGCCCAATCTTGCGCATGCATAGTGATTTCCAAAAGACTATACAAGGCAAGTTTTTTGCATTTATGTTAAGGTTTGGAATGAATCCCACATCGTCTGGATATCGTTCCAAACCCCTTTTTTCTTACTATAAAATGCCTTACATGGTATATTTTCAAAAGAGACAGTAATCTCACGGGAAAACACTAAGATTCACTACAAATAGTGAATTAAGGAGGGACTTCACTAAACACTCTCAAGTCAATTTTCATTTGATTAGGGTCTTTTTTGGCCTTGATCTTTGAGTTTAAGATTATTAGATACTCTTTTATTGAATTATGAATAGATTTGACTGAGGGAAACGGTAAAAAATCAAGCTTGAAGAGCTTTTATTTGAGGTATTAAGTCTAAATCTTTCTTTTTCTTTTCTTTTATTCTACTCTTTAATTCTTTCTGTTTGTTTTGTTTTCTTGTTATAACATGTTTTGATATGCTTGTCTAGTCTAGGTTTACATATTTGTATGTTTAAAATGCATGTTAGGGTGTTGGATTTAGTGTTTTAGGCTTTGTTGTGTTTTTTCAGGGTTTTTGGGGCAAGAACCTACGTACGCATATTCTTGCTTGCGCATGCAGGCTTGATTATGTGCACGCAGGCTTGTTCTTGCGTGCGCAAACCGCTACCCAGAAACCCTAATTTTTTATTTAATTTGTTTTGCTTCTGCTTTCGCATATTTGTTTGTTTAGCTTCTTTTCTATGTCTTTATGCTTCCAAAAGTCTCTGTTTCACATATTTAATTGCTTGTTTGCAATCATATGTTAGAATTATGGTCTATCTTGTATTTTATTACTTTGATGCTATGAACATGCATTCACATGTTCATGCGTAATGCCATAGGTGCTGAGTTGTTGCAAGGTAAGTAAAAGGTAAGTCATGCATTTGTAATGTTCATGCATTTGTGATTTTATCTTGCTTTGATGATAGAGATTAACGTGCTTTTTTGGTTGAGTGTTTCCAACGTGTACATGCAATGCTTTTAATGATGATATGATGTGCTTGTTGCCTATATCCGTGCTTGTTGCCTATATCCTTGCTTTGATTTAATTATACATTTGCTATTTGATGATGATAATATGATGAAGCATACTTAGGGTTTATGATCTATGCTTTGATGCCATGCTAGATGTATGTTAGGACCTTGGATATGTGATGCCAAGATTAGAAGAATTGTACGTCTTTGTTTGCAAGCATTATAGATGTACGGTTAGGGATGTTTGATGCCATGTTGATTGCTAGATGTATGCTAGTGTGCGTGTGAGTTAGATACATGTATTGAGTGTGCCTTTAATAGGGTTAAGACATAAGACACAATGATATGAGGCCAACCTTAAGGTTGGACGGTTTTGTATGCCTAACACCTTTCTAAGACCATACCTTAACTCTGAACCCATATCTCTCGTAGTAAAATAAAAATGTCCTTACTTCAAGGGTATTGGTTTATGAATTATTTTTAGAAATATTTTATTGAGAGAATGATAAAATAATAAAGGTTGTTGACATATTTTTATATTTCTCATGAAAACGATGTTTAAACTTTCATATTTCTCAAAAATTAAGCTAAAGAAATCCTAAAAATAGAAATAACCAACTGACTTATACTTATGCCTTCACTTCTCTCTCTCTCTCTCTCTCTCTCTCTCTCTCTCTCTCTCTCTCTCTCTCTCTCTCTCTCTCTATATATATATATATATATATATATCTTCTTTTTTTTTTTTTAGAAAGCGGAATTGAAAAATATTAACTACTTCAAGAAATGCAATGAATTCGTCCACAAACATTAGGATTGAAAAGTATATTTTCTATCTTTTCTTGGCCAAAATTGGCTTTTACCCCTTTCTCACAAACTTTCCAGCAAAATGCCCCATGTTTGAAACTAATTAGGAAAATATCCTTGTTTTGAAACTCGATTTTCTAAAAATCGAGTTCCAAATGTAAAACTCGATTTTTGAAACATCGAGTTATAGTGAATGTGGACTTAGGAATTTTTTTTTTTTTTGGAACTCGAGTTCCAAGAACTCGAGTACCATGTAAAGTACTCGAGTTTCACTTGAATTTTTTCAAGAAACTCGAGTTCCATGAACTCGAGTACTTCACATGGTACTCGAGTTCATGGAACTTGAGTACTTTACATAGAACTTGAGTTCCATGAACTCAAGTTCCATAAATTTTTTTTTAAAAAAAAAATTTATCAGTTTGCTATAACTCGATTGTCCAAAAATCAAGTTTTAAATTGAAACTCGATTTTTCGAAAATCGAGTTTCAAAACAGAAGTATTTTCTTAATTAGTTTCAGATATGGAGTATTTTGTTGAAAAATTTTGGCAAAAGGGACAAATGTCCATTTTCTCCATCTTTTCTTTCAAAAAAAAAAAAAAAAATAAGAGTATATTATTTCCTTTCCGCCACACGCACTCTCTCTCTCGCACATTAATTTCGGAAAGAAAGGAATTTATTTTTATTTTTATCATCAATCTATTCAATGAATTTGTTTTCTTTTATTACAAAATGCTAATACTTTAGGATTGAAAAGAGTGAGTCATTAACCTAGTGCCAGACAGCTAGAGTCGACAATGACTCACATTTTGCATGTGGGTGAGACTACAAGCAAGGTGTGGAGAAATTTTGAAGAATGCTAATAATTTAATGTGAGTCATTGTCGACTCCAGCTGTCTAGCACTAGGTTAGTGATAATCTTTTCAACTATTTTGCATGTGGGTGAGACTACAAGCAAGGTGTGGAGAAATTTTGAAGAATGCTAATAATGTGGAGGCTTAGTTCTAATAAGGAAACATCTTCTCTCCTTGACTTTTCTTCTCCATGATTTCAACAATCGCAACTTTGTAGAATAGTTTCATTTGCTTTCATATGGAAGCGTTTAATGCTTTGTTTTCTTGTCTCCTTTGTAAGTTCTAGCTACGGACTGTATCAAGGCATTCAATAGAAGTATTCTATCTGGTAAGAAAGAAGTGATATGGAAATCCAATAAGAAATGTAGTGAGATAGCAAATAAGTCTGAGGAAATAAATAGTGAGTGAAACAGTGGAGAGTGGTGTGACTAGCAAAGTTTGTGTAATATATTAAGCATCAGTAAAAATTATATTTTATTGATAACTCTTTTGTGTATTCTATTTGAGTGTGTGATGAGATTTTCCACAAATTATTTAACAAAATACTTTCTTTTTGAGTATCAAATTTATTTTTACAAAACTTCCACGGCAATAAATCTATATTATTTCTTTTCCTTTAATTTATTTATTTTTAGTTAATTTACTAAATTTAATTATAATTTAAAAAAATAAAGAAAATGTAAGGCTAGCAATGTTAGTCATGTATAAGTTTTTTGTGCTCTGACTCTGAGTCTTTGTAGTTTGTACTTTTCCTTTACTCTTTCCTGGAACTTGGCCACTGCATTTTCTATGTTCGTTTCTATCCAGGACGGAAGGACCTGAATTGTATACTTTTTTTTTTCAAATTAATATATGTTTTCTATAGCTTTCAGTAAATAAATAATATAGGTTTGTCCAATTAAGAATTCATTAATAGAGGATTAGAATCCTCTAAAATTCTTATGATAAATCTACTATGGAATTTCTAAAAGCTTATTCATCTCTTTGAAATGAGGAAATTAAATATATCAATTATCAATAATTAAAATAAGTACCAAAATTGGATAGGTAATGTTTGTTTAAATGTTAAATGACGTAATCAAAATTTAATCAAATCATTTCAAAATAAGTATTTTTTGGAAATCATGATTGCGTTACTCTTATCAATTCTAGAGAATCTCATTGTATAGCTAAGTATATAATTATTATTAATATTATTATTATTAAAGATTTTATGTTTCATAACTGTGCTCATATTTCTTATTAATGAAATTTAAGTTTTCCTCATTAAAAAGAAAGAAAGAAAGCGTGTTCATAGAGTTATTATAGCTGTTAAAGACGCTCAAAAGAAATCACCCAAAAACCTTGTACTTCTTTCTCTTTTTTTTTTTTTTTTTTTTTTGGAGGGGAAGAACCTTGTAGCTGAATTCGTGTTTTTTGGTGTTTTCAGCAAAAACATTTAAAGTTAAAAATTTTCCTTCATGCTATAACTCTCAAATAATAAAAAGAAAAGCAAAGTTTCTACGATGGGATGGAAATCATGGAACTTAATTTGATCAATGCTATAACAGTTTGATTCTGGTCAAGCCCTCGTATTAAGCACGGCAGGTTGATTTACGAATAGATTGGGGGGCAAAGTTTGGGTCACTAGTCCCTTTGTTGAGAACTTCCAAGTCCAACAAATTAGGTGGACATGATTTTGACATTTGTTGGAATGTAGGCAAGTTGTGTGAACAGAAGATTCTTTTTTAAGAAGAAAGTGGTGTGAAGTTACAGAAGATTCTATTTCTAAGAAGAAAGCGGTATGAAGTTACAGTAGATTCTTGACCTAGAGCCTTTAGTCCGCCTGTCTCATATCATATAAAAAATAGAAAGACTTTATCGATATCCCAATCCCACACGATTGAATCAAAATCAACACGGCATTTACTTCAATCAACTTCAAATTCGAAAAAAATCTAGAACCATGGACTTGTCGTAGAAAATGTGGTTCTAAAATAATTACTAGAATTCTTGTCGTAGAAAAGGAGCTGGTACTACAATAAAATTATCTTTTTTTTTTACATGACTCACAAACATGACACAAGCATGACACCGATTTTTACCAGTTAAGGTTTTTTTTTGAGAAAGTTTACTAGTTAAGGTTGGGTCTTAAAGGATTTACTCAAACGCAATACAATAAGAAATGTGTTATAAGCAAGTTAATCCATGTGACCCACTAATTTATTCATGTCAACTCGAAATGACGCATTTAACTCGTATAAAAAAATATTCTTTTTAATTTAGATTTACCAAATTCTTTTTATATCCAACCTATATTTTAAACTTAAAAAAAAAAGACATAAACTATGTTATATTTTTTTATATTTAGCATTTGGTAAGTTCTTTGAATATTATATTCATGTTGAACTATTTTAATTTGAATTTTAGTTGAAGAATATGCATTTCTTTTAGGATGTAAAGAACTTTTTTCTAGATGGATATTATATTTTGTTGAACTATATTATTTTGAATTTAGGTTGAATTATATGCACTTCTTTTAGGATGTAACTAACTTATTTCTAAATGGACAGTATTTACGGACTAAATAGAATGTACTGATTACAAAACCTGTATAGAACCATATATTCACATTTCATTCGGTAAGGCATATCTCATCAAAGTACAAAATAGATGATACTATTTCACCAAAAAGCATAAAAACAAGTCTACTTTTGGTAAGGTATTTTGCAGCAAAAAAAAAAGCATCTTTTACATGTTCATTATAATAACAAGTAATTTATTCTCTCTCTCCTCCACCGTAGCAACATGTAGAATGAGATGTAAAATGTATTGTATAAAATATAGTTTTATTCTAATGAGATGTATGTTGTGTTGTTAAAAAAGTTATGGAAAATAGATAAAGTGAGGTTTTGGTAATAGAAAATGATTTTCAGATGTGAAAGCTCCCCTCTAAGTACCCGTTTGGATACAGCGTTTTTGATCAACGTCTGCATTTGGCGTTTGCATTTCGTGAGCCCCACGGCTACAGTAGTCGTCCATTAAACGCCCAAAACGTGTAGCTTTTTTTCCTCAACACATCGTTTCAATAATCCTCCATACGTGTACTATTCTCATGACCTACATTTGAACGCATTGTTTCAGTATTACACCCATATCATCACCCATGAAACACACAGAGAGAAGTAGAGGATCACATATGAGCTCTTTGCCAGTGTCGGACTGGGTTCTCTTCGTCGGAAGGAAAAGTACACCAGAGGGAACCTGATCTTCACCAAAGGGAACTCGATCTTTACCAATGTCGGACTGGGTTCTCTTCCTCGTGGATTTCTCTTCTAAGCTCTTTGCCAACGTCGGATTGGGTTCTCTTCGTCAAAAGGAAGAGTACACCAGAGGGAACCCAATCTTCACCAGAGGGAACCCAATCTTCGCTGGCGTCGGACTGGGTTCTCTTCCTTATGGATTTCTCTTCTGAGCTCTTCGCCGGCGTTGGATTGGGTTGTCTTCCTTTGTGGATTTCTCTGGTGGGCGTGAACTTCTCTTCTCGAAGACAGGCAGTAGGGTGGGAGAGGAGTATAAAAAAAATTAAAAAAAAAAAAAAACACGACCCTTAAATACTTTTAGCTGAGCTATAGTAGTCGGCCCCAAAAATAATCAGCTGGCTTTTAAAATTATTTGTTACAGTGTTTTCAGTTTTCAGTAAAATCAATGGTATTCAAACGGACCCTAAAATTGTACTGGTATAAATATTAGAGCATTTTAGCTTCTTTCTAGGGCTGGCTCAAGCCATTGTAGGGCCTAAGGTGACTAATTTAAGTAGGGCTTATTTGTATATTTTGAATATCAATAAAAGATTTATTTAACTTTTGGGATTTTTTTCATTTAAAATATTTTTATTTTAGGTACAAAATTACAAATTAAAATGAATCCATTGTATTATTTAATGACTATATAATTGAAATAAACACTATTTATTGAGTGAAGCAACCAAATACTAAAAAATTATGATTGAAAATTTTAACAAAATTATATATTTGATATCTCTAAATAAAATTTGAATATAATTTATTTACTAGTGAGAGATTAGTCAGTTATTTCAACATTTGTGTGTGGGAGATTAATGAGTTCTACACTCTAAAACTAAGAAAAACGAACAGTCATTATCACATCCAATGAAAAGATTTTTCTTAAACTGGTTTTTCTTTGATAAAAAAAAAAAAAAAAAAAAAAAAAAAAAAAAAAAACTATGTTTTATTTATTTGCGAATATTTGGGGCTTAATTAACACTTTAATTGGTACATGAATATCTCTATTGGTAAAACTTTGAGGGCCTTAGGCAGTTACCTATTCACCTCACCCATTAAGCCAACAATATTGCTTCTTTCAACAATTTCGACTTAATCTGGGTGTTTTAGGCAATAAATCAATTTTAGGTCGTTCTAAAATAGAAGGGATTTTTTAATTGTTTTAAAAACTTATAATTGTGTTTGGATTGAGAGAAGGAAGAGAGGAGTAGATGGAACGAGATAAAAAGGGTTACGTTGTTCTGACTTTTATAAAGTAGGCCAGGAGGGGTTTGAGAGAGGTTCTAGTGTTGTTTTGTTTTGTTTTTGTTTTCGTTTTTGTTTATGTTTTTGTTTTGTTTTGTTTTTTTTTTTTTTGGGGGGGGGGGGGGGGGGAGGGAGAGAATAAGGAGAGGGTTTCTTTATCATCATCTTCTTCTTCTTCTTTCTTTCTTTCTTTCTTTCTTTCTTTTTTTTTTTTTTTAAAAAAAAAAAATTAATAGAATAACAAAACAGGGCTTCTAGTATATTAAAAAAAATAGTTTCAAAATTATAATTTTAAAACTAATAAAAGACAGTTGTAATTGTTAATTTTTATAATAATTAATTTATCTCTTCTCCTGTATCCATTAAATCCCTTTAAAACATAAAAAATTATTAAAAGAATATCATATTCATTTAATCAAATCAAAATGATTAATGAATTACCTCATGAGCTACTTCAATAGTAAGCTCATTTGTCTGAGGTATGACCTAAATTCAGAGATCTTAATTTCAATCTACCACACTATAATAATCTTAAATGACAACTGTTCAAATTTATAAGGTGTAAATTACATTTTTTTTTAACCTTTTTAACAATTCCCCTATATCATGTATCTCCCCCTTAGTAGCCATGCTCTCAGAACCAAAATCGATTCTCTGGCACGGCTTATGCTGATATTCTTGTCATATTATGCCTACTGATCAGAAGGAAGATGTGTTATACTACTAAGGGCTAGCAAATAGAAATAAAATGTATAATGGTTATTAGATAAAACAAAACATTTCTCTTATACGAAGGTGGACCATATATTTGTGACTTGTGAGATCCATCCTGTGAGAGATGTTGTATATAACCATTATATAAAATGCCACATTCAACAACAAAAGACTTGTGTTACTTGACTTTTCTACGGCCTCACATCTAAAGTGCCTCTAAATGTAGTTTTTTTTTTTTTTTTTTGGTTGAAAATTGGATAAAGTAGACTCGTAAAAAAAAAAACTAAGACTTTTGATTGATGGGTGTCCTTAAAGCATTAATTAATAAACTATTTTAAAAATATTTTGATACCATTTTTATGACAAATATAAAATACTATTTTTTTTTCTTATAAAAAGTTTATAAAGTATTTCCTAAATAGTGTTCTAACAAAATCCTTTAAAAATGTACATAAAAAATTAAAATAAAAAAGGATAAAAAATTAAAAGAAAAATTTATACCGGAGAAAGATATTGTCCAGGGTCCACCTTGAATTTAAGGTAATTACACAACATTTTGAATAATGATTACGGTCTCACCTTGAATTTCCTGCATTATTCCCTTCGTATTCATTACTTTCAGCCTTGTGGGCCGCTATGCCTTAGGCGCCTAATTCTCTAACATATTTTTGTTTCTTGAATAAGACATTTCTTACAAGCGTAATGGCCGGGCAAAATTGTTAAATTGAGTCATAGTATTTAAGTTTTATTAACATCTCTCTAACAAGTTTTGACATATTGATAATGATTATTCGACATACTCAGCATTTTTTTTGGTTACAAAATGGCTTATAATTTCAATTTGGTTGTTTCTTAAAAAAAAAAAAATCAATTTGGTTGGATTCTAGTAGATCAATTTTTTTGGATACTTCCATGGAAATGAGGGAAAGAGTGCAAAATCAACCGATATATATATGTGTATATATATATATATATATATATATATATATATATATATTTAAAAAGTCGGTTTTACCATTCTAAAATTTTGGGGCCATGGGACCTTAAGATGGGGCCGTAGGCATGGACCTAGTGCTTATTATATTTATATAAATATTTATGAGTTTAGTTCAAGTTATATGGTTGAATTTTGGCTGTTGCTACTCAAAAATTGCCAAATCATTTTGTTGACTGTACCTATATTTCTAGCATCCTT
This sequence comes from Quercus alba, assembly GCA_036321655.1. Taxonomy (NCBI): domain Eukaryota; kingdom Viridiplantae; phylum Streptophyta; class Magnoliopsida; order Fagales; family Fagaceae; genus Quercus; species Quercus alba. The sequence goes on along the minus strand of CM070302.1, from coordinate 18,457,344 downwards.
GTAACGTATATGAAATAAGATAATCTAACAACACTATTTATATTAAAGAGTAGTAGAACACCACCATCATGGTGACAAAGGAGATCTAGCATCACAAAGTCTCCAAGCATAGAATTTATCAATCTTGACATTAATGGATCTAAGTTATTTTACAAATTTAGGGTCCGTTTGGATTGAACTTATTGCTGCTGAAACTGAAAACTGAAAACTGAAAATATTGTAGCAAAATAATTTTTAAACGTGTAAATAGTATTGTGAGACCCATTTTTAATATTTTTTAATACGTGAACAGTGCATGAACAGTGCATACACTGTTCATAACAGTAAATATTGTCTCCCAAAATCAACAAATGCGGGCACAAATAAAAAAAAAAAAAAGCGCAAAACTGGAAAACGTGAGCGCAAGATTCAGTTAAATCCAAACGCTCACTTAGTATAGAAGTGTTTTAAACTTGTTCCTTTAAACAACACCACCCCACCCACCCCCACCCACCCCCCCAAAAAAAAAAACAAAAGACTTTTTTTCTATTGGAAAATCCACTTGCCCCATAACCATATCTATCAAGCATGAAGCAGAGCAACTCAATTGCTTGGTTGAAATAATTTTGAACTAAACACCACATTTAAATTAACAAAAACAAAAACACAACAACAAACAACTAGTATTTTTTTTTCCCCGTGTACAATCAACGAAGAATTGTTACTCGCAAAGTATGAAGAGTAATTGAAAACTAATTCAATCGAGTGGTTGGACATTTCAATGAGCTAGTAAGCAAGGTCAAAGTATGTATTCAAGTTTTCAAATACGAAGTAGATACAACTAATCATATATACTTCTAAAAGATTGAGACTATTAATTAGAAGTGCAATAGCCTAATAAACTACTAGGACACAAAACATAAAAATACAATCAACTTGCAAACATAAATATTACTAAATAAAAATCTTCTTGCTTCTCCCCCATCACTATCTTTAATAGTATGATAGATTTTTTTTTTTTTTTTTTTTTTTTTTTGAGAAAGAATAGTATGATAGAATTGAATCTATTATGTTGTGGGCAGGTTCATCCTAGAAAAAAGTCTTATGCACTCTAACAGCTACTGACCAAAACATTTAGTTTGAAAATATATTTATTATGAAAATTTATAAAAGTAGACTGTAAATTATTCTACAATGCAAATAAGCACGTACAATGATTGCAATTTAACAATCCCCACGGTTATAAGGGTGATAGGCTCATTATTTTAGGACATGATGTAGACTTGAAAATCACCATTGAATTATCAATAAAAAGAAGCTATAGAGATACCTTATAATACACCATCATACTTTTTTATTTTGAGTAAATACACACTCGCTTCTCAAAAAAAAGAGTAAATACACACTCATACTTTAATTGAAAATTTGAAATAGAAAGACAAATATGTAACACGGATATAAGAAGTACTAGTGTAATACAAACTTGTCATATTCTTCCTTAAAAAAAAAAACAAACAAACCTAGTCGTTGTATAGCATACAAGGAACATTTATGACTAATTATTTGTTTGATAACTACCTAATATGGGGCGCAACATCTGATTCATACTCCATATGAGTCATTTTGAATGGAATGCTTGAGGTTGTTAAATTGCCCTCATTTGCTATCCTTTGAGTTCTTCCATGATCCATTTCTAAAGCCAAACATTCCTTAATTTCTACTAACACATGACTCATGTCTGGCCTTTGGATAGTATATGATGGTATGCATGACATGGCTATCACTATTGCTTTCCAGGCAGAATTGGTGTTGAATTCTCCTTCTAATCTTGGATCAACAATGTTTTGAACATCACCCCTTTCAATCAAAGGATTAACCCAGTCAAGTATGTGATTGTTTTTCACAAGGCCTCTTACTATTGCAGTGCGGCCAGTGATTAGCTCAAACAAAATAATCCCAAAGCTATAGACCTTGCTTTTCTTATTAAAGTTTCCAGATGATTGAAATCTGCACATAAAACACAAAAGGATAGATCAATGCTTGAAACTCTTAGATTTTTTTTTGAGAAAGTAGAAACTCTTAGATCGATGTAATTTTTCTAGTAATTACTTCCATTATATCCTAGTCGAACTCAGTATTTAAATGATTAATTGCTAGAGCTTTAAATGGTATTTGTTGGCACTCTTATGCTTTTGATAACTTCCACTAGTAAAGAATGTAAGCCGGGCATCCAAATTTTTATAGTATGTACTTAAAAACCACAAAATTTCACCAATTCTGTGCAATCAAAAGAAATTCGTAAAATTGATAAATGTATTGGGAACTTAAAAGTCAATGCTGTGATCTTTAGTGTGTAGCAGATTCCATTTAAACATATGTACATGAGACTTGAATAACTCTTGCTCCAATTTTTAATTTTTAATTATTTTTTAAAAAAATGCATATCAAATCAGTAGACACACTTACTCAGGATCAAGGTATCCCAATGTGCCAGCTGGGCGAGTTGACACATGAGAGTCATTTTCAGTTGCAAAGGCTCTAGACAGCCCAAAATCAGCCATCTTGGATTGCACGTGTTCATTCAATAAAATGTTAGAAGGTTTCAAATCTCTATGGATTATAAGTGGCTTGCAACCATTATGTAGATACTCCAACCCTGCAACTCCACCAAAAAACCATTTAAACTTATTCAATTTTTTTTTTTTTAAAATCAAATCAAATCCAAAAATATTGAAGATGAATAATCATGTAATTGATTTGTTTGCAAACCATGTGCTGCATCTACTGCAATATGAATTCTCTCATTCCAAGTTGAGACACTTGTATTCATCACTGCAGCCAAAACATATCAATTTATCTTTTAGCTGGGATGTTATCAAAAATAGCTCTGATTTTGCTATCACGCAAAGAAAATTAAAAAAATTTGTGAGCTGTTAGTCAAACTACGCATTCCTAATCAGCTAATCCTAATTGTATGAAATAGCAATAGCACTTCACTTATATGAAGATTAGATTGATTAGTTGGCACCTCTCCCTCCCCTTTTTGGTTTGTTTTAATTGTTCTTTTGTTTTGAATCAGTGTATCATGAAAAGATTAGCTGGGCCTCTGGATAGTTTCCCAGTCCTTTCATCCTTTTATTTTCCAGCCTCTCCACATTCTAATATTCTTAGATAGTACCATAGTTGCTTCACTAAGGGACAAAAGTTGAATACAGTTTCATAGGCCATGGTCGTTGTGTTTCATTATAAGAGCAGGCAAAATGGGACTGCCCACTGGGAAATACTTGACACTTTTCTCGCATGAGCTGCACCTGTTAGGTGCCCTGATCTTACTTGAAGCCAACCAAATGTAGTTATAGTGCTCTATCCAAGTCTTGCCCTATACTAAATCTTGCTTTTGATTTGACAAAAATGACTTATAAAGGGTCATATGATGAAGAGCCTTTGGACACAAATGGTAAATAGTAAATAACTAAATACCTGATAAATGTTGGAGCAGATTGCCATTAGCCATGTACTCATATATGAGTGCCTTTTTTGCACCCTCATCACAGTATCCAACAAGAGAAACCAAGCTTTTATGATGAACTATCATTAAAAGTTGTGCCTGTATTTCAAACCAATCCAACAATTTAATTGGATGAAAAACTTTTAGCTGCATGATATAATCACAGTTTCTATTTAAAATTAAATACTCAGTAGTTGAAAAGATTGGCTGCAATGTCCAATCTAACCTCTGCTCGAAATTCCTTGTAGCCTTGGTTTGAAGAAGCAGAGAGCAACTTAACAGCAACTTGAGTTTCATCTTTCAGTTTGTCAAGGTACACTTTTCCAAATCCTCCTCCTCCAATGATGGTTCTAAAGTTATTAGTTATGCTTACAACTTCTGTGTAGCTATACTGTTGATTCTTTGATTTGATGTTGGATTTGGTAACCATATCTACAAGAAGGAAGATTTTCACAATTGTAACTTGCACAATCTATTAAAAAATGTTTTGAGGGATGTGGGGGAATATGTATAATTTATGTTCTAAATCCCTCATGTTTGTGTCCTCAAATGGATTTCATCTCACACAGTATTTTGAAGGTTAAATCCAGAGTCTACAATCCCAGACAGTAAATGCAAATAAACTCATGGGCTTGGGCCACCGAATCCATCTGCAGCAACATTTTAGCCTTCTCCGGATAAAGCTAAAGAAGTCCTGGATTGCATGCTCATCTATATAACTATATTTTTCACTTCAGGATGAGTTGTCCAATTTTATAAGGTCAGCACGGCCTCAAGATCGTGTGAAGTGATCTCCCTAAGTTTGCTGGCTTTATCTTTCTGAATATCATGAATTGAAGATGACTGGAACAGGTTCTTTTACAAAAACAGCAGGGGATTGGGATGACATGGTTTTGGTGTATAAAGGGTAATAATATTTTCAATTCTATAGAACAGTGAACTCCATGGAGACTACGATTGATAATCTCTGACTCTGTGGCACAGTAGTTGGATTGTTATTTACCTACTTAATTTTTTGGTAATGCTAGGTGACTATAGGATGTTGAAGCATATATAGGAACTTGGTGGGCTTGTGGCTGCATTTTTGTGTATCTGGAGATCTTACATGAGTACTGAAAGCTCGCCAACTTTCCCATGGATGTAATTATTACTGTTATTAATATATTGTCTTTGGTCGAGTAAAAAGGGTACAACTACAGTCCCAGGATGCCAATACTGAGAAAAATACATCCCACTTAAACCATAAAGTTTGGTACAGGACAACTGAAATATTACTCAAGCATGATTCATACTCAAGAATTTCATGAAGAGAATGAGTGCACTTACCACTTGCTCGCATGTTGAATGGTCCATGGATGTATTCAAAATTGTTGATCAATTGCATAATTTGCTGTCTTAACTCTTGATTACGTGGTTGGCCACAATGGCCACGAGTGAAATCTAATTAGGTAGTCGCTTCATTTTCTTCAATTTCTATAATTGTCTTTCATAATTTTCTTAAAGGCTTTGGTGTATCACAGGAGAAATAGGACTAGCTGGGATTGGGTGATACATTTCTCGTAAATGACCTCACTTCAGTAAAAAGTGATAATGATTACTCAAGAAGAAAATAAAGAAAGAAGTACCTCCTTTTCTTTTCCTTCTATAGATAACCAGAGCACTAAATATGAACAGAAGGACCAGGACTGCTGCCATAGATGATGCAACAATTGGAACAACAAACTCCTTTTCTTCTTTCTCTTGCATGGAACTGACAGACAAAGATCTGGATTTTTGCCAACACTTGCATAAAATGCATCAAGGCAATAAGCCATAGTAATTAAATCCTTAAACATAATCTATATCTATATATTACTAAAAACTGAAGCGTAGCATTTAATGTTGCTACGCTCCTATTGAGCCACGTCAGTAGCCATGTCATTATCAATTTTTTCCCAATTTTTTTATACAATTTTTTAACATTTAAAGTGAATTAAAAACTCTATTATATTACAATCAAAATATCATATTTAATTTATCTTATTTTTAATTATTCTTATTTATTATTAAATTTTCAATTACATTTTAACTTTTCATATTCCCACTACTCTCTATCTTAACTTTCTTCAACATTTCTCATTTCATTTCAACTTTTCATATCCCCACTATCCTCAATATTAATATTATTCTATCTTTTTATCTTCTTTTATTTTTTACTCTTCTTATTCTTATCCTCATGCTATAAAATTGTCATTCTCCCTCTCATTCCATGCATAACTTCTATTTTTCCACACACAAAAGCTCCTCTCTCTCTCTCTCTCTCTCTCTCTCTCTCTCTATATATATATATATATATATATATATTCCTTCAATTTTTGGTATATATATTTTTTAATTTTAGTGGAACAGGTTGACCATCAAAACATACTATGCAGTATTGAAAGCTCCACCAAATGCATCGCAGAAATCAGTTTTAGACTACTAGAACTCAGTTAGTTTGCTAAAATTGCAATTGACAGGTAATCCAGCTTGATACGATTTAGTTTTATATTTTATGTTGTTATCTTTTTTATTCTCATTGGTTGTTAAATGTTATATTATTGCATTATAAAGATAGTATATAAAAATATAATATTATTTTATTACATAGCATAACTAAAATAATATGGTGTTTATTACTATACATTTCATTTTTATTATTTTATTCAACATTTAAATTTAGCAACATCCTCCATATCATAATTATTTATATTTTGTCTCATTTTTTTTTTATTCAATAAATAAAAATTGTTCTTAGAAAGTCTTCCCATGAAATGTTACAATGCATCAATGGAAAAATGAAATACAAAACAAATATCAATTTAGAAACACTCAATTTAAATAATAAAAAAAAAAACAATTTTCTTATAAAGTATTCCCATAAAACGTTACAATACATTAATAGAAAAGGAGAATACAAAACACATGCTATTTTAGAAACACTAAATTTATTATTATAATAATAATAATAATATCAAACCAAATATATCATAAAATAATAAACTAATAGTTATGGATGTACTCACTTCATGGCAGCAAAATGGAGTAAAATATAAATATAAATAAACGTTACAATATGTATATTTAGTGCATTAGAATTATCATCAAATTTGGGAAAACAATAGGATGTTAACAAAGAGGGAGAGAAAGAGATTAGTAAAAGAAATCAAACGTCAATTAAATAAATTAATTAGTAACCGTTAATTGGAAAACGAAGAGAACGACAGCTAAAGGAGTAAAAAATTAATTAAAGATGACCTTACGTATGTTATTATAAACTTTACAATGCAAATAAATGAATCGTTAAATTCACTTAATTAAATCATATAATCAACAATTAAATAAAATCATACAAAATTTAAACTTGAAACTAATCAAACTCTAATCTACAAAATCATATTTATTATCAAAACTAAAAGGAAAACGTTCTTCAATAATGATAGAAATATATAAGAAATAAAGATGAAAATTTTCAAAATCTTTTTTTTTTTGACATTTCATTTAACATTATTTATAAATAATAAATTTTTATTTTTAAAAAAAGTCCTTAAATGCTTATATTCTTCATACACCATGACTTTTAAAATCTAATGAAAGGTTCTAAGAATTCAACTCTCATTTAATGCCTCTATTATGAAAATCAATAGCCATTAAAATATGATAATAATAAGAAATATTATAAATAAGAACATGAAAAAACTAATTAGCCACTATTATTATGGAATAGATGTCTTTTTTTAATGCATCTAAGAAAATGAAATGTATAGGGTTTACTTATTAAGGTATATGTAAAGATTCACTTTAAAAAAATATGTAAAGGTTTTTTGAAAAAAAAAAAAGTAGATGTAAGGTTTTTATTAACTTAAAAGACAATGAAAAACCAATTTTTAATTACTACAACCGTCGCTACTCTATAAATCACACACAACACTATATTCAATATCCTAAACAACATAGTTAGGTCCTTTTGGATATACACCACCATATTCAACTTATAAATTACAACCCAAATCAATCATACAATTACACAATCAAAGCATGAACATGTAACATGTATTACCTTCTAAATTATTGCTTGGAATTTTCAAAATTATTGAAAGAGAATCTCCAAATTTAATTTTTAGAAAACATCAAGGCAAGGTGAATTTTATTCTTTTTAACTTCCATAGAAAAAAAATATTACGCACATTATTTCAACCCTTATGGAAAAGAGGGTTTACATGTAGCATGCAAAACGTGTTTAATTGACATAGAGATGTAAAAATTAGTCAACCAACTATGGTAGAATTAAGATTTCAAATTTTAAATAAAACAATTCTACAATAATAAAAAATTATTTTGTGATGAATATGATTATGATTATGAAATGCATTACTTTTTCATTAAATTGGGTCAAATTACAAAATAATAATAATAATAATGAGATTACCATAAAAAATAATCACACGCAACGCGTGGGTCTGCGACTAGTGAGGCATTAAGCCACTTTCATGTTGGTCTCTTGTGCATACAAGAAAATGCAATAGACAGATGACCTAACATGCAAGATGTTATTTACTTATTTATATGCTTTTTAATGAAACCATCTAAATGCACTATTCATAAAAAAAATTTCAGGGACGGATCCTATAGACAAATGCACTATTCATTTCCAAATGTATATATGTTCATTTAGGAATTCGTAGGGTAGTATTTTTAATTTATATAATTGCAGATTTAGAAGGATTTCTTGTAGGTGCTATATGTAAGAGCATCTCCAACAGTGTAGCTAAATCCAAAATTCTCTCTATAATAGAGAATGAAACCATAATTCATTGCTCCAACAGTCTCTCTATATCTCAAAAAGTTTTTTGCTCATGAACAGTAACTCATCAAGTTTGATGAGTTACTGTAGATTAGGAAAAGAATTTATCACATTAAAAAATTCCAAAGCTAACTTTTTTGTGCCAGAGTGAATAAAGGAAGAATTAAAAAAAATATTAAAGAAATAATATTTTAATGGAATAGAGAAAATATAGAGAATCTGTTGGAAAATATATTTTATAAAGTGGGTAGATAAAAGGTAAAAGTTACTGTTCACTCATCAAATAGTACAAAAATTTGAAGAAATTGCTGGAGATGCTCTAATTAGTCTTCTTGGGTTAAAAATATTATAATCAGATTTAAAAGGAAATATAATCAAACTAATCTATATATTACTAAAATCTGAAGCGTAGCATTTAATGTTGCTACACTCCCATTGAGCCACGTTAATAGCCATGTCATTATCAATTTTTTCCCAATTTTTTTATACAATTTTTTAACATTTAAAGTGAATTAAAAACTCTATTATATTACAATCAAAATATCATATTTAATTTATCTTATTTTTAATTATTCTTATTTATTATTAAATTTTCAATTCCATTTTATTTTTTCATATCCCCACTACTCTACCTTAACTTTCTTCAACCTTTCTTATTTCATTTCAACTTTTCATATCCCCACTACTCTCAATATTAATATTATTCTATCTTTTTATCTTCCTTTATTTTTTACTCTTCTTATTCTTATCCTCATGCTATAAAATTGTCATTCTCCCTCTTATTCCATGCATAATTTCTACTTTTCCACACACAAAAGCCTCTCTCTCTCTCTCTCTCTCTCTCTCTCTCTCTCTCTCTCTCTCTCTCTCTCTCTGTATATATATATATATATATATATTTCAATTTTTGTGTAATAGGTTGACCATCAAAACATACTGATGCAGTATTGAAAGCTCCACCAAATGCATCGCAGAAATTAGTTTTAGACTACTAGAACTCAGTTAGTTTGCTAAAATTGGAATTGACAGGTAACCCAGCTTGATACGATATAGTTTTATATTTTATGTTGTTATCTTTTTTATTCTCATTGGTTGTTAAATGTTATATTATTGCATTATAAAGATAGTATATAAAAATATGATATTATTTTATTACATAGCATAACTAAAATAATATGGTGTTTATTGCTATACATTTCATTTTTATTATTTTATTCTCATATTATTTTATTCAACATTTAAATTTAACAACATACTCCATATCATAATTATTTATATTTTGTCTCTTTTTTTTTTTAAATTAAATGTATAATATTTTATTCAATAAATAAAAACTGTTCTTATAAATTCTTCCCATGAAATGTTACAATGCATCAATGGAAAAATGAAATATAAAACAAATGTCAATTTAGAAACACTCAATTTAAAAAAATAAATAAATAAATAATAATAAACAATTTTCTTATAAAGTATTCCCATAAAACGTTACAATGCATTAATAGAAAAAGAGAATACAAAACACATGCTATTTTAGAAACACTAAATTTATAATAATAATAATAATAATAATAACAATATCAAACCAAACATATCATAAAATAATAAACTAATAGTTATGGATGTACTAACTTCATGGCAGCAAAATGGAGTAAAATAAAAATAAAAATAAACGTTACAATATGCATATTTAGTACATTAGAATTATCATCAAATTTGGGAAAACAATAGGATGTTAACAAAGAGGGAGAGAAAGAGATTAGTAAAAGAAATCAAACGTCAATTAAATAAATTAATTAGTAACCGTTAATTGGAAAACAAAGAGACCGACAACTAAAGGAGTAAAAAATTAATTAAAGATGACCTTACGAATGTTATTATAAACTTTACAACGCAAATAAATAAATCATTAAATTCACTTAATTAAATCATATAATCAACAATTAAATAAAATCATACAAAATTTAAACTTGAAACTAATCAAACTCTAATCTAGAAAATCATATTTATTATCAAAACTAAAAGGAAAACGTTCTTCGGTAATAATAGAAATATATAAGAAATAAAGATGAAAATTTTCAAAATTTTTTTTTTTTGACATTTCATTTAACATTATTTATAAATAATAAAATATAAAAAAAAGAGTCCTTAAATGCTTATATTCTTCACACACCATGACTTTTAAAATCTAATGAAAGGTTCTAAGAATTTAACTATCATTTAATGCCTCTATTATGAAAATCAACAGCCAGTAAAATATGATAATAGTAAGAAACGTTATAAATGAGAACATGAGAAAACTAATTAGCCACTATTATTATGGAATAGATGTCTTTTTTTTTTTATGCATCTAAGAAAATGAAATGTATAGGGGTTACTTATTAAGGTATATGTAAAGATTCACGTTAAAAAAAATATGTAAAGGTTTTTTGAAAAAAAAAAAAAAAAGTAGATGTAAGGTTTTTATTAACTTAAAAGACAATGAAAAACCAATTTTTAATTACTACAACTGTCGCTACTCTATAAATCACATACAACACTCTATTCAATATTATAAACAACATAGTTAAGCCCTTTTGGATATACAACACCATATTCAACTTATAAATTACAACCCAAATCAATCATACAATTACACAATCAAAGCATGAACATGTAACATGTATTACTTTCTGAATTATTGCTTGGAATTTTCACAATTATTGAAAGAGAATCTCCAAATTTAATTTTTTGAAAACATCAAGACAAGGTGAATTTTATTCTTTTTAACTTCCATAGAAAAAAAATATTACGCACATTATTTCAACCCTTATGGAAAAGAAGGTTTACATGTAGCATGCAAAACGTGTTTAATTGACTTAGGGAAGTAAAAATTAGTCAACCAACTATGGTAGAATTAAGGTTTCAAATTTTAAATAAAACAATTCTGCAATAATTAAAAAAAAAATTGTGATAAATATGATTATGAAATGCATTACTTTTCATTAAATTAGTTCAAATTATAAAATAATAATAATAATAATAATAATAATAATGAGATCACCATAAAAAATAATCACGCACAACGCGCGGATCAGCGACTAGTCTATATATAAAATAATAGGTGAAGCAAAGAGAGTGTGAAATTGAATTCCAAATTAGAACTCTAATTTTGTGCCATGTGTCTAGAATCTGAAATTGAAGTTGAATTTTGTATCATGTGGCTAAATGTATGTGGTCTCATTCTCATTAAAACCACTTCTATGTATCGGGTCAAGTGAGTTACTGTGCTAATTAAGTTTTTTCTTGATTTTGTAGTCAAACGCAAAAACCAAAGAGATTAATATCGGTGATAAGAACTTGGTTTGGGTACATTGCATAATTTCCAAAAAGATAGCAAAGCCAGAGTTTGCATCTTTGTTATAAATTGCTTACAAAGTTTGCATATTTACATTTGCACTGAGTTTCGGATTAAAGTGTTTTCTTCTTGGTTCTGACATTGAGTTTTGTTTACTATTCACTTACAAAGTTTGCATCTTTACATTTGTTATAAATTGCTAATATGTGATTAGATGCACATTATGCCTAAAATTCACTATCCTTATATTTGGCTTTTTGTTCAGGTTTGACACCTATAAAATGAAGAAACCATTGTTTTGGACCGATAGATGATACTTTTTGCAGGCTGCAAAGGAACTTAGTGATCAATGGAATCTTACGCGAATTGGAGAGGACCCGGTTGTAGATGTCTGGATGGCAGATGTAAGTCACTATGTTTTTAAAATGTTCAATGAAGGTAAAGGTTATGAACAATGTAAATTTTCCGGAGAGAGATTTATTATTCTATGTTTATGCAAGTTTGGTCACCTTCTTGGAGTGGATCACTCTACCCTGTCTTTCTACTGGAATTTTTTATTCAGATTGTTACAATTTAATTTGAAATTTTATTTGAATTTTCCTATTGTTGTTACTATCATATATTATCATTCCAATTGTTCAATTAGAATCTGAAATTGGAGTCCAATTTTACTATACACGTGTACAATCTAATTATTTTTAATTTTGCTGTCATGTGCAGAAGCCAATGAGATGAAATTAATAACACATTAAACACTCATGCTTTGGGAATCGGTAGTACCAATCTAAATCCATTGGACCTGCTTCGTGATAATACAACTATGAAGGATGTATAAAAACACGCACAAACCCCTCTCTCTATAAAAAGAGATTGGAGAGAATTTCTTTTATCAGTCATGGAATTTCAGAGGTTTTTTCTTCACACAAATGCCCATCATGTTACAAAATGATCCATCGTAAAACTACAAAATGAGTACAACTCTGAGGGGTTTTTTTTTTTTTTTTTTTTTTAATTTAAAATTTTTTAAGTTGAGAAAATTTCAATCACCAATAGAGATTGAAGATTCAAAAGCGTGAATGGATCTTTTGGATAAACATTGTCACCAAGGTTCATCTTTCTGTGTAAAATATATATACTGCTAAGTTTTGTTAATGAAATTTTCGGGTTAATAATATGAATTTAGACTTAACTGAGCCTTTTAAACATGAATAAACTCATGATTAATAATATATCCATTCCCGTGCGGTAGCACGGGGCTACATACTAGTATATAATAATAGATGAAGCAGAGAGAAACTCAAATTAGTTTTAAATTAGAGTTCCAATTTTATACCATGTGTCTAGATTTATGTGGGAATCACATCATAATTATCCTTCCAGTTGTTCAATTCAAATCTAAAATTGGAGTCCAGTTTTGCTCCATTTGTCTAAATCTAAGTGGTTATAATGATGCATTAAAACCAAACACGAAAGCCAAAAAGACATTAATAATCAAGTTCGTTCACCTAGGCAAGAACATCTCACTTGCACACTTCTATGCACACTTTTATTGGTGGACTCAAAATAGAGTCTCATGCTCTTTGCTCTCTTAAACGTTTCCTCCCCTTTATCAGTTCTCTCACACAATCTCAATCTCTATCTCTTTGTTTTGTGGGCTTCGTTGAATTTGTATTTTATTGCTGATAGTTGATTTTCTGGTGTTATAGGCTCAACCAAGTGATTTGTGAAAGGAAGATAACAAAGATCTCACTAGGCCTCTATGGCATCCATAGTAACTCCACTGGTACTCCTCTCTCTCTCTCTCTCTCAATTTTGATTTCAAACTAAATCTCTTATGCAATATTCGTTTATTCCAAGTCTCTCAAACACCAAATTTCACTTCCGAAGACGCTAGGAATGACTTGACTAACCATCCTCTAACAACATTCTATTCAAAGAATAGAGAGATTACATCCTTAGACAAACTTCGGTAGTCCATCATGTAACTCCCCTCTCTCTACTATTTGTTACCCTTATTAGGGACTTTAAAAACAGAGATAGATAGAGTTTGTTGATTGGCCATACAATACATACTCAAAGGAGGTTTTTTCTTTTCCTCACTGAAATGGTCCATCATCTTACCCATTGACCTGCCATACAATTACAAACTAATTTTTTTTTTTCCTAATGAAAATTCCAGGCCCCAACAGCGATTGGAGGTTCAAAAGCATGGGTGGATTTTTTTCAATATTTTTGTCACTAAGGTTCATATCTCTCTCAATTTCTCATTTAGTTTTCATTCCCTTATTTGAAATAGTGATGGGTTTGTGTCAATTAATGATCTTTGCAACTTCAATGCTTTAGTTTTATTTATATTGAGGTAATATAATATTTGTGTGTGGGATTTGGTACTGCAGTGGTAAAAGGGTGGTCGGTGACTCAAATTATTGTTGTCATAATATTGAAACTACCAGAAATAGGGGACACTGAGTCACTGAGATATTAGCGTGTGTTTTGAATTGGATTAATTGATGGACTATCCATTTTGTTCCTATTCATAAAATTTTAATGGAATTGTTTTGGATAGCTAGAATGCTAAATAGAGTGGAGGATTGCATCGCAAATATATTTGATTTCATACGAGTTTCAGAGCATTTTAGAACAATAAAACCATCATAATCTCTCTCTCTCTCTCTCTCTCAAGAAAACCTTGACACTATTTTTTGTTTGTTTGTCGTTGTTTTTTATTTATTAATATTTAAATCTTTCATATTGAGTGCAAGTTGTACATTTAGGCGATTATGCTGAGGTGTGAAAATTTCCATATTGAAGTTGATGAGGATATAGAGATAAATGTGTAAAAAGACGAAGATGTGTTATCATGAAATCACTCAGTGAACATTTTTTTCAAGAATTTTTGAAGTTGATGATGACATAGAGATAATTGATAAAATTCTTTAATGTTTTTTTTTTTCCCTTTTTATCAGTAATGTTCAAATGTTTCCATGCGTATGCACAGGGTACATGCTAGTCTACATGGATAGATGGTGCAGTCATCATGCAATACAAATTGATGTTTGAAATATAAATGACATCTAATTGTACATATAAGTGAAAGCAGTTATAAAAGGAAAAGAGAGGTATACACAGGAAAGTGAAAAAATGAAATTAGAACTATCAAGTACATTAAAAAATTGGAGAAAGGAAGACAAGCTAACCTCAAGACCAATTTCCCATCCCTAAGCTTCTGCAGAAGAGCCTGAGGTACTGAACCTGTGAGGCTGTTCCCACTTACATAACTGCAAAGATATTGTTATATAGATCACCTCAATTTCCTTCCCCAAAATTTATGTTTGTGACACCAAGATCAAAGCTCAACAACTTGTAGGGTGTTCAAATTTGGCAGTTCTGACAAAAATTCTGGCAGTGGCCCGGTTAAGTCATTGTATGATAAATCCCTGAAACAGGAGTTAGCAAGATTTTTGGGAATAACATATCCACATATGACATATGCTAAGCTAATTTTTTTTTTTTTTTTTTTTTTTGAAAATTTGATATGAAACTGCAAGACTTGCATATCGCATTTTTCAATTAAAAATTCATGGCATTAAATCCCACAAAATACTCTCCAAGCATTGACACCTTTGGTAATTAAGGGATCCATCATCCATCTGCTGATTGGTAATCTCAACCTAGCAGATAGAGTTGCTTCACCTGCTGGTGTGTAACTAGGACTAATTTATAGTAAGTGAATGTTAAACATCAATCATAATTCAAATTAAGACTCACAAGGACTGCATTGCCTTGAGATTGGAGAATGACACTGCAATCTCCCCTGTCAAATTGCTTGAGCTCAAGTTCCTGCTTTTCATTAAGAAAGAAGGAAGAGTTGTTGCCATTGTTTGAAAGATAATTTACATTTCAAACAAGATTTTTCTCATTTTGGAGAGGTGCTGTGTTTGAACATTCCAAAAAAAAATGACATAAATTCAATCAAATATCAGAAGGCATGACAGAACATTTTTTTTATTGCACATGAAAGGAGTTTGTTCCATTGTCAAATATACTAAAATAATGCATCATATTTTCATATCAGTTAATATCAGGGTCCATTTTATGTGATCCTCCAAGTTAAGGTGGAGTTTCCCATAAGATGATATATTGATTGAAATATCATAGCACCAGTCAACAAAAATTTTGATGTTTTGGTAGTGCACTTACAGTGAGATAATCCTTGGATGATTGTCATTACTGCAGTTCAAACCATCCCATGAGTAATCACTTGAGACACATGGATCGCCTTGCCAGTTTCTAGTCACATTGTAAATTTTCTTGATGTCTTTGATAGCTTCAACTATAATTTTTTTATTCAAAAAGAAAGTGGGAATGAAAGTCAGGTGAATTTGTTTTACAAAATCATGTAGAAAGATGAAAGTGACAGTTAGATCCAACATTTGTAGAAAGTTGAACATATATGCCTTTGCTATGATGATGAATTGCCAGATTGTAGC
Source organism: Quercus alba (assembly GCA_036321655.1). Lineage (NCBI taxonomy): Eukaryota > Viridiplantae > Streptophyta > Magnoliopsida > Fagales > Fagaceae > Quercus > Quercus alba. The sequence continues at coordinate 18,441,211 of CM070302.1, read as the reverse complement.
ATATACGATGTTCAAAGTGAACTACCAACAGTTGCAAATTCTATGGTGGCCAGCAACAATGCAAGTCATGATACCATGCCGTTTCATCAAATCTGTGAAATAATTTGAAGATTTCTATTGCAGTAAATTAACGAACTTGTATGACCTTATTCTATGTTAGATTTCATTGATAGATGAAAAAATATTTGACATGGCCTAAAAGTGTGGTGGCTCTGATAAAAGTTGTATAACAAGGATTTCTAGACTTAAAGTGCTACACTTTAAATTTTCATTTTCTATTTTGGCAACAAACAAAGGTTCATATGGAAAACTCTTCTTGATGGAGCAAAGCTATATATCAAGCCTTCCTATGCTTAGCAAGTTCCATTTAGAAAAGGCTCCCTCTTCCTAGTTATTGAAAGGACCATCACCAATATTCTAAAGTTGTATTGTATCAGCAGTTAAAGTATATCTTATTCATATAAGTTAGCAGCAAACTGAGCATAATCCTTGCAAGGAAGATAGAAAAGAGAAGAAAAAATACAATCATCTATGGCAGTTGGTTTATTTGGGAGCTCTTTCAAAACAAAAATCTCAACAGCATTGAGGATTGGAGGAAGCTTAATTCCCTCAGCTGCAGATATTGAAAAGTGAACCTGCTCTCCACTAATTGGCGGATCATTTTGGACTACGGTTTGTGGTTTTAGATAATCCAGTTTAACAGATTCTGTCAGGTAGCAGTTGCCATTCAAATTAATTTTCAATTCCCTCTGCTTTCCAGCTTCAAGCTTCTCAATCTCAACAAAGTGAAAGTAAACATAGCATTTTGAAAGAGAATCCAGCGGACTCCAGTATAAGCTCAAGGGAAATTATAAGGATTCTCACTGCTCTGACTGTAAATGGTTGTGTCTGTGGTAACTGGGATCCAATCAAATAGGATAGGGTTCCAAATGTGATCATAGGCATCATTTGGATACCTGGAAAAAAACAGAAAGAAAGAGAAGAAGAAGAAGAAGAGAGAGAGAGATCATATTCATCTTCTGGATGAAACTGGAACAACTTTATATATTTTTTATATGAGTAGGCATTCAAGTTCTTTTGTAGTTGACAAACATGAACAAGGTAACTAGAAACTTAAAATACTGTTGCCATGGAAAAAAATTTATGAAATGCATCAGGGTGGTGAACATGAACAAGGTAACTAGAAACATTTTTTTTCCTTTTCTTTTAGATAATTCAATAGTAACAATGGTGAGTTCACTTTTCTTAACATATAAGTTTGAGAAGATATAACAGATATATGATAATCCTGAGTGGTGTAATAGATCATAAAATGGTAAGGACACAATAATTATCTTCATATGCAATGGAATAAGTTCTAGCCATGCCATTGAAGATGAATATTCTGTGGAAGACAAAAGTTCCATTGTAAATTTGTAAAAATATAGGAAAAATGAACACGAAGCAAATATGACATGCAGGAAACTGTTGATATAATTTATTTTTAGCTCAGGAAGGTATACAAGATTCACCTGACGCTAAAGTCAGAACTGTTCCTGCCGGTGTCATATCCCCTTATTTTTATTAGTACCCTGCCCTGAGTTTGATAAATGGAATTGTCCAAATGCCGCAGTTCCAATGCGGAAATGAAGGGTACCCCGCTGCCAGTGTTTACTAGACACACGTCTATGTAATCCGTCAAGGGAACATGAATTACGTCGTAATAATTACCATATTCATCAGCATCTGTTAAATTCACTTTTTCCCATTCATTAACCCCAAGATATAGGTCGAATACTGGTTCCTGATTTTCACCATCGTAATTCCCATATACAAATGTTGCCCCGATCAAATAATTATTGTTTTTGCCTTGCTCTGGTCTCAGGGTGTAACAATTCCTTGTGCCATTGGGAAAACTGTGGAAGATCTGCAGGTGAATCTGGGGATACCGTCTTAAATATTCCAGTATCTATCAATTCTATATCTGATATGTAAGGGATTTTGGTTTGCTCATCAATGTAATCTTCATTGCTACCACAATCAATGCTAATGAATCCTTGAAATTTTGAAAAAGAAATATTAGACATAAGCAATCAATATGGTCTCCTCAAATAAGGTACCAATGAGTTTCAGAACACCCCATCTTTTTCAGTGATAAAACTGGCACCAAAATTCCTAAGACACAAATTTTCAAATAGCTTAGTCAATATTGTTGCAATTCCTACCTTTTTGTGGCCTTGGGAACTCCCATGCTAAGACAAAACTGTATATGTATGTGAAAGGCAAAACGTTGGTTTTGGTTTGTTTAAAGTTTCAGATGATTAAAATACACCCAACATCAAAGCATGTAAAATTTTTAGCTTTTCATTTAAATATTCTTTTTTATTACATAAAGGTGAGGAAATACTGAGGAGCATATATGGGAGAGGCTGATACCGTGAGTGTGATTTGTGTAATTAAAATAGTCTTTTTTGAGTTGCTAAAATGACTAAATAGTCATTTTAGCAACCTTATTGTGAGTACTCTAATTAGCTACGTTTGTCCTAGCTGATGTCAGCGTGTCGTGTCAGCATTCTGACTCCACTAGTGCTTATCATTGCCACATCAGCATGTCATGTTATCGTTCTAGGCCTCTCATATCATGCCACAAGTCACAAATTGATTCACCGCATCAGCCATATCCAAGTCAGCTACATGCCAGTGCCACATACATTAGCACCTTCCCCTACAACGTCTACAAACTCATTTACGGAGCTAACTCGACTTGACCATAACGAACTTTGACTCAAATTCAACACTCCAATCCGATCCGCAAGTCAAGTCTTATTTTTGGCTGTTGGATAGTGTTAAGAAACAACTTTATTCCAATAAAGTCAACTTTTTGTTAGATTTCTTTTATAGGATGTAAAGTCAAGAAAGCTCACTATTGAGTTTTACTTGTCATTTTAGTACTAGTTTCAGTTATGTCATCAATTTATACCAATTTTTTATTAAGTAGACTCCACAATAAATTATCTTTAACGGACACCTTACGGTGCCTGTTAACATCTGTCTTAGTGGTTTTGTTGAATCGGTTTAATTGAACCAAACCGTTGACCAATATTTCCATATTGTTGACCCACTCTTTTGACTGTTGACATTGACTTTGATCAAAATGTTAAAACTTTCCAACAATGCCTATTTTTCTCAATTTATTTAACATGCTATCATAGTATCTTTACCAATCCTGAACATTAGATTTGGGACCAATTAAAACTTATATTGATACTTTCTATAAGTCTAAGGATTTAATCTAATTTAACATATAATAATAAAGTTATTTTTGTGGGTACCAATCAGCTCAACTGGTAAAGTCTCTGATGGTTGTATAAGAGATCTAGGGTTCAATCCCTACCTATACCAAAAACTGATTGGTATTTTGGTTTGGTAATAAAATAGCTAACATCAAGAGCGGACGCTATAGTTTGAAACTTTCTAACAAAAAAAAAAAAAGTCATTTCCCATTATTAATGATGTGCCAAAAACCTTTTTCTCTCATATAATCAAAGAGATTAAATTTTATGTTTACATGATCTAATAAAATATTGTCACGTCAAACTATTTAAAATAGAAGTATAGAAAGTATTACAAAAGGCAAAAATACATTATTAGTCTTTAAAGTTTACCTACTAAGTGCTTTTAGTCCCTAAAGTTTCACATGAGCGCTATTAGTCCCTGAAATTTAAAAAATGACTTCAATTGGTCCTTCCATCAACTTTTGTTAAATTTTATTGCTTATGTGTCTATTAAAATAGTGATGTGTTATTTTTTTTTATGATGTGGCATCGATTTTTATTATTAACTTATTACATGATGCGGCAAACCCACCACCCATCCCAAGTTCTCTCTTTCGATCCTAGTGACCAGTGCCTCATGTCCACCATTCACCAGTGCAACAAATTCAACCTCCATGAAACAAATTGAACTTCCGTAAAGAGCAACAAATCCATATTAGACGAAGATCAACCCAAGATCTAAGCTTGAATTACACAACCCATTACAAAACATCTCTTATGAAAACCAATAACCCCAACTTCGGCAAATTAAATCTGGCTATAAATCTTAAAGTGGGTCACTTTGGAAACAAGCTCATACATAATAAAAAAATTTTGGGTCTGTTAGAGAACAGATTTAAGCTCACAAAACCTCAAAAACACAAGGAGCGATTTAAAATATGGACTAAATTGGAATCTAGGGTATTCATTTGATTGCTTTTCATGGCCATTGAGTTTGTTTGAGGTCGTTGCTGATGTTGGTGATGAGGAGGAGGGGTTGGGAGCAGAACCAAGAGGAGGGAGTGAAGTACTGACTGGAGCCATCTATGGCGTTTGAGACAAATGCAGACTTGAGGCCGAAAAAGAAAAACTTAGGATGATAGAGAGCACGGGAGATTGCTGACATGTAATTTGTTAATAATAAAAATTGTTGCCACATCATTAAAAAAATTGACACATCACAACTCCATTAACAAAAGTTGAAGGAGGGACTAACAATGCTTATTTTTTAAACTCTAAAGACCAACAATACTCACTTGAAAGTTCAAGGACCAAAAACACTCAGCAGATAAACTTTAGGAACTAACATTATATTTTTGCCTTATAAAAACCTATTTCCTATATAATAATCAAATTTCATATAAAAGAATAAATAAATTCAAAAGATGCTGCTAAGCTCGTTGTGACTTGTGAGAAAGGCTACGCTAGATGCCCTAAGCTTACTATACATATACTCCCTCTCGCGACTTTGTCCCCATAATTTGAAATTTGTCTATTATATGGTTTTAATTAAATATTATAATCTTTTTTTAAAAAATTAAGATCTGTTTGGATACCGCTTATTTTGATAAAATTGAAAATTTATTACTAAAAGTACTATAGATAAAGATAAAAGTTATACTCCCTCTCGCGACTTTGTCCCCTTAATTTGAAATTTGTCTATTATATGGTTTTAATTAAATATTATAATTTTACAAAAAAAAAATTAAGGGTCTGTTTGAATACCACTTATTTTGATAAAATTGAAAACTTATTACTGAAAATACTGTTGATAAAGATAAAAGTTAGCTGAAATAATACAGTAGGACCATGAATAGTATCAAAAAGTGCAGTAAGGCCCATGAATAGTAACAAAAATAAGTTGAATAGTGAAATAGTTTTCAATTTTCATTTTTCATTAGTATCCAAACAGAGGCTAAATATTATAAATCTAAATGCGTATTAAATATTAAATTATTAAAAATTTTAATTGTGTGGCTTTTTTTTTTAGTTAATTTTGACTGATACTTTACACATAGTCAAATCTAGAAAATAAAATGTCAGCCGTGAAACAGCTAATTCAAGTGAATTCTTGAAATCGAGACAAAATTATAATAATAAGTCACTGTTGGCATTGGTCCATATGCTTGGGTCCAATGGGCGTCCCCTTGTAAAGCCCAATATTAAAGGAAATCTGGAGTCCACTGCAATAGAAAGAGAGAGATACAGATGCTCTCCAGAAGAATTTTATCTTTCTAAAAAAAAAGTTAAAAAAAAACAACTATATTCATTCGATATCAATATATTTCTATTGCCTTTCTATCAAAAAAATAAAAAGGAAAATCGCAGCCACTTATCCAAACGGTGCTGTGTTACCAAGACTCACACACATGTGGCATTAAATAATGAAGGAAATGGGTTACGAGATCATATCTATCCTAAGTAATGTTACAGTCACAAATTATTTTACAATATTTTTATAAAATATTAATATGATCAACCTCTTATTGGTTTTCATCTAGGTCCACAATTAATATTATTTTTTTTCATTTATTAATAATTATTCATCACATCAGTAGTTTGTAAAATTTTTTGTAAAATAGTTTGTATCTCTAGTATTATTCATCTATCCTAGACCTGCTCGACTCGGTCAAACTATCTGACTAGTGGTGGCCTGATCCAAAACCCACTCAATTCGATGAGAGTGGTGGTCAACAATGGATGTGCAACTTCAATAATTCCATCGGGTTGAGTGGTGGGTCTCACTCTCCAAAAATTGGTCAAATTGATCTAATCACCCCTATCAACTCTGTTAAGATCTCTGTTGCCTATGAAAAAAATCATTGTTGTCTATTGGTGGAGATCTCAAGATCTCCGATAAAGATTTTCTGCCTCTCTCCATTTCAATCGAAATTGACTTGACTAGGTTGAATCCGATTTGATTCAATCTGATGATGCTCTTTGGTCAATGACAGGCCCTCCATTCTATTACCCAACGGGATTTGGTCGGGTCTAGATTGAGCCCAAACCCATTAGCGGCTCTACATGTTACTCAGGGTGGTCATATGACCACCCTGAATTGATTTTTTTTTTTTTTTTAATACCTTAAAATTTTTGAATTTTAAATTAATATGGGTGTTGACTATCCGAGAAAAAAATCTTGACTACCCTAAAAAAAATCTTGAACACCCTAAATAAAAATTTGAGTTCATTAAAAATAAAGTTTGGTCACTCCAAAATTTTGGTCCGTTGAAGGTTGAACCAAAGAATTTCAAAAAATGCAATTTTTACAACATTTTCACAATAATTTCACAAATAAATCTTAAGTAGTAAGTTGTTATTGGCTGTTATTGGTGGACAAAAAAGTGATTTCTGTGGTAGGTTCAATTAGAACTAGTAAAAATAGCTCATCTATGATTTATTGTAAATGTGTTGTAAAAATGTTGCAAACATAAAACTTTTCAAAAATTTCCCAAACAAATACAATTTAGCCTAAAAACCCAAATCAAATGTTTAATTGTGGTGTTTAAATTGTATTCTCAAAAGACACACCTTTTCAAATGGCTAGTCTATTAGTGTTTATTTTAGTCTAGTTGAATTTGTTGGATTTATGTGATATATTTTGTACATACGCATATGCACTAAATTAAGTAATTCCTGAATACTTTATTGAATATGATTAATATAATAGTTGAATGCCTAAATTGAATATATTGAATGAACTTATAGTTTACCCTTTATTATTTTGCACTATGAATAAATTTCTTATAAAGAAATCACTTGTATTGTAAGATTAATATTCTAAGCAAAACTGTATTGACCTTAATAATTTTCTTTCAAATCATAGGCTATGAGAAAATGTCTCATCTTTTCATCCTATTGATTAGGTTGAAATAAGAAGAGCATATTTACAAAGAGGTTTTTGTCAACTTCTTGGCCATGATTTCCCTTAAAAAGAAATTAATGGAGCATTGTGTTGATTTAATACTAATTAGTTTAAAGAATACAAAAATTGTTTGCAATTGATCATTAAAAAAAAAAAAAAAAGATGATGTCTTTTGTTTATATTGTTACTTATTAGGCAAGATGTTCGTAATTGGATGGGATATCAGTAGTTTAATGATTTTTTGGTTGTATACTGAAAATGATGTAGTTGATAGAATTGATAACGAAACTATCATACATCAATTTCAAAATATAAAACTCGTAGAATAGAATTTTAAAGATCTATGTATTTGCACTTTTTTTTGTGATATCAATATATTCAAATTTTATTTTATTAAATTTTGTTTAATTTAAGTTTTTTAATGACCACCTTGAGAAAAATTCCTAGAGCCACAACTGCCCAAACCCGACTTGACCTAACCCATGTATACCCCTAGACGATAAAGATTCATTCTCTCAATTGTAAATATTAATAGAAAACTAGATTTCTTCATAAATTTAGATTCTTTGTAGAGAGAAGGTAAATACCATATTTTTTACTCTTGAGAAACTGAATAATTATTATAAGAAATGACTTTAGCAAAGAAGATTGTTAGGCAGCTTAAGGCATAGGCCCATAGGGTCAATGAATTTGAAGGGAAGAAGCCATGGAATTCACCCAAATTATTATTCAGAGTATATTTTTGCTTGATCAATCAATGAGACAATGTTCAAGTCTCTACTTTTTTATATATAAAAAAATTATAAATTGATAGTTAATATGGGCGTCAAAAAGATGGATTCTCAAAGATAACTCACAAAGAATCAAGTTTCTGGCCTCACAACTAATTTGTATGAACTAAGGATGAAATGATCCACAATAGGAAACTTGAACAAGAACTTGATTTGAATAATGCTAGTTTTATATTAATAGAGAACTTAAAAATAAGCTTGCCGAGGATAAAAACTTCTAAAAGCAAAGGTACATTCACTCTATGATATTTCTCTCTACATTCGCAAACTTATCATATTGCATACAAAGAACACTTGACTTCTAATCTTTGTTTGATAACTACCTAAGATGGGGCCATAAGCCTTATAGCTCAATTGACGCTTTCTAGTGAAGATGTCTAGGTTCTAATGCCCCCTCCCCAAACTACCAAATATTCCCCCCCCCCCCCCCCCCCACCAACCCCCCAAAAAAAAATCTACCTAGTATGAGGCACAATATCTGATTCATACTCCAAATGGGTCATTTTGAATGGAATGTTTGAAGTTGTTAAATTGGCCTCAATTGCCATCCTTCGAGTTCTTCCATGAGCCATCTCTAGAGCCAAACATTCCCTAAGTTCTACCAACACATGACTCATGTCTAGCCTTTGTATAACATATGATGGTATGCATGACATGGCTACCTCTATAGCTTTCCAGGCAAAACTGGTGTTGAATTCTCTTTCTAATCTTGGATCAACAATGTTTTGAACATCACCCCTTTCAATCAAAGGATTAACCCAGTCAAGTATGTGATTGTTTTTCATAGGGCCTCTTACTATTGCAGTGCGGCCTGTGATTAGCTCAAACAAAATAATCCCAAAGCTATAGACATTGCTTTTCTTATTAAAGTTTCCAGATGCTTGAAATCTGAATGTAAAACATATGTGGATAGATAAATACAAGAAACTCATAGGTTGATTTAATTTTGCTATCTATTACTCTCATTATATCCTATCCTAGTTGCACTTAGTGATTAAATGATTGATTGCTTGGACCTTAATTAAGCATCCTAATGCTCTATATAACACTCCCATTGGTGAAGAAAGGGAGTTGTGCATCAAAATTATTATAGTACCCCGATGCTTTATATAACTCCTATTGGTGAAGAAAGTGAGCTGTGCATCAAAATTATAAAACTATGTACTTGTAAAAACTGCAAAGTTTTGAAATTTTGTTCAATTAATTGAAATTTGTGAATTTTATAGTGTTTGGATGCATTGGGTACTTGGAAATCAATGTTTGAACTTTAAAGGCAGAAAATATTTTTAATTAGTGGAAAATTTTATGATAACAGGCTTAGTGTGTTGCAGATTCCACTAGAACATATATACATGACACTTAAATTCACCCTTAACTCCAATTATATATATGAATTTCAAATCAATAGGTCTCAAAACTTACGCAGGATCAACGTATCCCAACGTGCCAGCTGGGCGAGTTGACACATGAGAGTCATTTTCTGTTGTGAAGGCTCTAGACAAACCAAAATCAGCTATCTTGGCTTGCATATGTTCATTTGATAAAGTGTTGGAAGGTTTCAAATCTCTATGGATTATAGGTGGCTTGCAACTATTATGTAGATACTCCAACCCTACAACTCCACCAATATACCATTGGTAACTTATTCTTAATATATTTATAACTGAAATACAACAATATTGAAGATGAATAATCATGTAATTGATTTGTTTACAAACCATGTGCTGCATCCACTGCAATATGAAGTCATTTCTGTTTGTCACTGCAGCCAAAACATTATCAATTTATCTCTTTAAGCTGGGATGTTATAAAAGATAGCTCTGATTTCACAATATTGTCAGAAAATTAGTAATATTTGTGAGTTTTTAGTCAAACTACACATCCCTAATCCTAATTATATGAAATAGAAATTGTACTTTTTTATATATTAAGCTTAGATTGGCTAGGTGGTACCTCACATTTCCTCTTTCTGGTTTGTTTTAATTGTTCTAATGCTTTGTATTGGTGTATCATGAAAATATTACCTGGGCCTTTGGATAGTTGTCATGCCCACATTCTAATATGCTTAGATAGTACCATAGGTGCTTCACCAAGGGGCAGGACATAGTTACAGTTTCATAGGCAGTATGCATTGTGTTTCATGATAAAATCAAGCAAAATGAGACTACCCACTGGAAAAAACTTGATACGCATCTGGTATGAGCAGCACATGTTAGGTGCCCTGCTCTCACTAGAAGCCATCATTCTTTTTGATTTGACAAAGGTAACTAATCGCGGAAAAGACTGTACAGATTCTAATATGCTTAGCTAGCACTATAGGTGCAGTTATGGAGCCTTGCCCTAAACTAAATCATGCTTTTAATTTGACCAAGCCACAAAGGTAACTTATTGTGGGTCATATGATGAAGAGCCTTCAAACACAAATGGTAAATGGTAAATACCTGATAAATGCCGGTGCAGATTGCCATTAGCCATGTACTCATATATAAATGCCTTCTTTTCACCCTCATCACAGTATCCAACAAGAGAAACCAAGTTTCTATGATGGACTATCATTAAGAGTTGTGCCTATTTCAAACCAATGCTCCAATTTAATCAAATGAAAGTATTTTAGCTGCATGCCTCATGCAATCCTAGTTTCAAATTAAATTAACATTTTTAAGTAGTCAAAAAGATTGGCTGCTATGTTCAATCTAATCTCTGCTCGAAATTCCTTATTGCCTTGGTTTGATGAAGTAGAGAGCAACTTAACAGCAACTTGAGTTTCATCTCTCAATTTGCCAAGGTACACTTTTCCAAATCCTCCTTCTCCAATGATGGTTTTGAAGTTATTAGTTATGCTCACAACCTCTAAGTAGCTCTAATGTTGATTCTTTGATTTGATGTTGGATTTGGTGACCGTATCTACTGCAAGGAAGATTTTCACAATTGTAAAATGCAAAATCTATTAAATAAATTTCAAGGCTTGCGTGGGAATATGTAGATTTTATGCTCCAAATCTCTCATGTTTGTGTACTCAAATCGATTTCATCTCACACAACATTTTTGAGGATTAAATCTAGAGTCCACTATTCTAGATACAGAATGAAAATAAACTCTTGGGCTTGTGCCACCAAATCCATCTGCTGCTACATTTAGCTGACTTTATTTACAGTTTCTCCATAATATTTTGTTAGTGGTAAAGCTAGAGGAGGTCCTGGATTGCATGCTCATCTATGTGTTGTGCTTAAGGTAGAGTTGTCCAAATTTATATGGTCAGCATGGGCTCAAGATTGTATGAAGTGATCTGCCCAAGTTTGATTGCCTTCTCAATCTAAATTCCAAGAATTTTAGATGACTGGAACATGACCTTTACAAAACCGCAAGAGATTGGGTTGACATGGTTAATAATCTCTGTGGCTCAGTGACTGGATTGTTATCATTTATTTGGCAATTTTAGGTGAATTTAGGTACGGACTTGGTGTGTGGTGGTATATATAGGAACTTGGTGGTGTCGTGAAAGAAATAGTCAATTGTTTATTTGTTTTTTAACTACTTTTTTTTTTTGTGTATCTTGAGATCTCATATGACTATTAAAAATCTTGCCAACTTGCCCATGTTCCCATGGATGTGATTAATACTGCAATTAATATTGTCATTTTGGTTGAGCAAAAAAGGGTATCACCACACAGTCCCAGGATGGCAATCCTGAGAAAAATACATCCCATTGACATCATAAAGTTAGGTAAAGCACAACTGAAACATGACTCGAGCATGATTCATATACGTGCATTGCATGAAGAGAATGAGCACATTTACCACTCAGATATTGAATGGTAAATGGATGGATTTTTATCGAATGCATTATATTCTGTCTTGATTGTGTGGTTTGTCGCAATCGCCACTGGTGAAAACTAATAATATTCTCAGCATTTTTATTCAATTTCTATAATTGATTTTCATAACTGTCAAAATAGCTTTGGTGTATCACAGGAAAAATAGGACTAGTTGGGACTGGGTGCTACATCTCCTGTAAACAACCTCACTTCAGTGAATTGTGATAACAATTACTGAACCAAAATATAAAGAAAGACGTACCTCCTTGTCTTTTCCTTCTACAGATAGCTAGAGCACTAAAGATGAACAGAAGAACCAGGACTGCTGCAATAGACGATGCAATGATTGGAATAACATATTCCTTTTTCATTTTTCTCTTGCATGGAACTGACATACAAAGATCTGGATTTTTGCCAACACTTGCATAAAATGCATCAAGGTAATAAGCCGGTAAGTTATTAAACATAGATAGATGGTGCTTCCATCATGCAATACAAATTGATGTCAGAAATATAGAAGACATCTGATTTTACATATCAGTGAACAACATATACTTTTTCTTGCATTTGGCATGTATAAAAAGCAGTTATAAACGGAAAAGAGAGAGAAAAGATGAGAAGGTAAAAAAATGAAATTAGAGTTACTAAGTAAATAAAAATGTTGGAGGGAGGAAGTTAAGCAAACCTTAAGATTAATTTCCCATCCCTAAACGTTTGCAGAAGAGCCTCAAGAACTGAACCTGTGAGCTTGTTCCCGTTTACATTACTGCAAAGATATTATTATGCAGATCACCTCAATTTTCTTCCCTTGAATTTATGTTTGCTATACCAAGATCAATGCTCAAAAACTTACAAGGTGTTCAAATTCGGTAGTAGTGCCAAAAATTCTGGCAGAGGCCCGGTTAAGTCATTTTATGACAAATCCCTGGAAAAGAGTTAGCAAGATCCACAGATGTTAAGCTAAACAATTTATTTATTTATTTTTTGACAACCTAATATTCAACTGCAGGACTTGCATAGAGCATTTTCCAGATAAAAATTCCTGGGATCAAATCCCACATATACACTCTCTGAGCATTAACACCTTCTGCAATTAAGGGATCCATAATCTCAAGCTAGCAGATGGTGTTACTGGACCTGCCGGCTGCTGGTGTCTAGCTATCACTATTCTATAGCAACTGAAAGATAAATATCAATCACAATTCAGATTAAGACTCACAAGGACTGCATTGCTTTGAGATTGAAGAATGAAATTGCAATCTCCCCTGTCATATTGCTTGTGCTCAAGTTCCTGCTAGTCATTATGAAAGAAGGAAAAATTGTTACCATATTCTAAAAGATAATTTGCAATTCAAACAAAGTTATTCTCATTTTGGGAAAGTGATGTGTTTGAGCATTCCGTTGAAATGAATAAATCAAATATCAGAAGGAATGACATAACATTTTTTTTATAGCATATGAAAGGAGTCTGTTCCATTGTCACATTTCCTAAAATAATGCATCATCATATCAATAAATATGAGGGTCCATTTGATGTGTGTACAAGTTGAGGATTTTTTCACATTAGACAATATATTGATTGAAATTTCACGGCGTTTCAACACAAGTTTTGATGGTTTGGAAGTGCACTTACAATGAGATGATCCTTGGATGATGGTTGTCATTGCAGTTCAAACCATCCCATAAGTATTCACTTGGGACACATGGATCGCCTTGCCAGTTTCTAGTAACATTGTACATTTTCTTGATGTCCATGATAGCTTCAACTATAATTTTTTTTTTTAATTCAAAAAGAGAGTGGGAGAGAAAGGTAGGTGAATTCAAAATACAAAATCATACAGAAAGATGAAAAGTGACAGCTAGATCCAACGTTTGCAGAAGTTGAGCTTCTATGCCTTTGCTATGATAAATAATTGCCAAACTGTAGCATATATGATGTTCAAAGTGAACTACCAACAGTTACAAATTCTATGGTGGTCAGCAACAATGCATGTCATAATACCATGCCATTTCATCAAATCTGTGAAATAATTTGAAAATTTCTTTTGCAGTTAATTAATGAACTTGCGTGATCCTATTCTAATTTGGATTGGACAGATAAAATGGCATGGGAGTAACACATATTTCATTGATAGATGCACAACTATTGACATGACCTAAAAGTGCGGTGGCTTTGATAAAACTTTCATTTTCTATTTTGGAAACAGACAAAGACTCATCTGGCCAACACTTCTTGACGGAGCAAAGCTCTATATTGAGCCTTCCTATGCTTAGGAAGTATCATCGCATATGCTAATGGCAACTTATGGCCTGTTTGGAAGTTTGAAAATGGAGGGGGAGTAGAGTAAAGGGAGGGAGAGTAATCCAATTACATTGTTTGGAAGTTTTTTTAAGGAAGAAGGGGGAGGGATTTGGAGGGGTTTCAATTACCTCTAACCTCTCCTTTTTAATTCCTCCAAATTGGAGAGATTTGGAGGGAGAGTAAAGTAGAAAAATTATTGATCAAACTAATTTCCTAATTTAACCTTTTTAAATTAACAAAATTACAAACAGATTATTCAAATAATTTTTGTTTGTTTCCCGAGAAAATATGAGAAAAAAAATTGAATCTGACTTACTGTTGTTACTGACTTTGCAAATAAGGCAACCCAACAAGAAAATTTCAAGCTCACGATGAAATACAAATTCCATTAGAAATTGAAACCCTAACAACAAAATCAAAACGAAAAAAAAAAAAAACAAAACAAAAATTAAAAAAAAAAAGAGAGAAGCAAAACGATTCGGATTGAACCTGCAAAAAATTCAAAGCAAAACCAAAACCCACATCCAATCTGAGAGAGAGAATCAGAGTGAGAGAGAAAGGATCGGAATGAGAGAAAGAGAGAATCCACCATCGCCGCCGATCTCCAAACCACCACGCTGTCGCTGCCGATCTTCAGTCCCTGCTGCCGATTTTGATATCCAATCCACGCCGATCTGAGAGACCCACAACAAAAATTCAAAACAAACCAAAACCCACATATAATCTGAGAAGAGAATCGGAGTGAGTGAAAGAGAGGATCGAAATGAGAGAAAGAGAGAGAATCCACCATCGCCGCGGCTCCAAACCTCCACGCCATCGCCGCCGCTCCAAACCACCACACCATCGCTGTCGATCTCCAATCGCTGTGCTCCGACACGACGGTGGCTCACTCCGACGGGTTCTCCTTGGGGTTCGCCGGGAAAACCTCTTTCTTCTTCTTTCGTTTTTTTGGTTAAACTGTTTCTGCTTCAACCGAACAGGTATATACAATAAAGAAAATTCAATTTAATTTTTAAAAATTATTTTATAATATTTTTTAGGTAATAAAAATTATTTTATAATAGTTAATAGTAGTTTTATATATATATATATATATATATATATATTATGGATATTAGTGATATTTAATGGAATGAGAATGTAGATTAAATAATTATTTAATCTAACAAATTAATCGTAGACTAATGTGGTAAGTCAATTTTCAAATAAGGGTAAATTTGTCTATTTAAATTATTTTTTCTCCTCTTCATCCTAATTTTTAAAACATCCAAACAAGGAGAATGACTAATTACTCCCTTCCCCCTTACTAATTCTAAAAACATCCAAACAAGATAGAGGAAAACCATTTCACTCTACTCTCCTCCCCATTACTCTCCTTCCCTCTACTTCACTCTATTCTC
This sequence comes from Quercus alba, assembly GCA_036321655.1. NCBI lineage: Eukaryota > Viridiplantae > Streptophyta > Magnoliopsida > Fagales > Fagaceae > Quercus > Quercus alba. Next base: position 18,425,745 of record CM070302.1, on the reverse strand, counting down.
CTCCCTCCCTAAACTTCCAAACAGGCCATTAAACTAGAATGTTCCATTTAGAAAAGGCCCACTTCTTAACCACTGAAACCCCCATCATCAATGTTCTAAAGGTTTGTTGTATCAGCAATTTAAGTATCTCTTCTTTATATTAGTTAGCAACAAACTGAGCATAATCTGTCTTTTTAAGAAAGATAAAAAAGAGAAGAAAGCATACCATCATCTATGGAACTTGTTTTATTTGGGAGCTCTATTGACTGAAAAAACTCAAGAGCATTGAGGAATGGAGGAAGCTTAGTTCCCTTAGCTGCCTGTATTGAAAAGCTAATCTGCTTTCCACTAATTGGTGGATCATTTTGGACTATGGTTCTTGGGTTCAGATAATCAAGTTTGACAGATTCGATCAGATTGCGTTCATCATTCAAATTAATTGTCAATTCCCTCTGCTGGCCAGCTCTAAGCTTCTCAATCTCAACAAAGTGAAAATAAACATAATATTTTGAAAGAGAATTGGTGAACTCCAGTATAAGCTTAGGGGAGTGCTAGCGTTATGTGTTTTGACAGCAGTCTTCAAAACTAAATCTGGTAAGTTATAAGGGTTATCATTGCTCGAAGAATAAACGGTTGAGTTTGTGGCAATTGGAATCCAATTGTCAAATAGTAAAGGGCCCCAGATGCGATCATAGACATCATTTGGATACCTAATTGAAATAAAATAAATAAATAATTCAGACTGTGCCAGAATAAGATGATACTGGAACAACGTGATATATTATTTATATGCATACGCATTCAAGTGCTTTTATAGTTGATGAACATGAACTGCAAAGTTAAAATACTGTTGTTGTGGAAAAAATGAATGAAATGCAGCAAGGTGGTGAGCTCACTTATCTTAACATACAAGTTTGAGAGCATATAACAGTAAATATGATAATCCTGAGTGGTGTAAGAGTTATCTTAAAATAAAAGGCAACCAATAATATTCTTCATATGCAAGCCATGCCAATGAGGATGGAATATACAGTGTCAGAAAGCAGTTCCTTCTGTAAGAAGTAATTATTTTGAGCTCAGAATGGTGTAACTGACTCACCTGAATGCATTTTCAGAACTGTTACTGCCAACATCATATCCCCATACATTCAGAAATGATCCACCAAGTATCTATTCCAGTATCTATCAAGTCTTTATCTGACTTGTAAGGAATTCCAGTTTCCTCGTCAATGTAATCTTCATCGCTGCCACAGTCAATGCTAATGAAACCTTGAAATTTTGCAAAAAGAAAGAGCAAATTAGACATAAGCAATCAATATGGTTTTCCAGAGTTTAAGCACACTTTTTAAGAAGAGACCCCAGCCTTCTCTCTCTCTCTTTTTATTTGTTGCTCTCCTTCTATTTTAGGATTGCATCATCATAGCAAGAAGCGCCCGAGACACCAACGATGAGCAATTGATAGAGATTCTTCTATTGTATTTTATTCGCTTAATTTATATAGCATCCCCATTCACAATTGATAGATACTCTTTGTTTTGTACTAATATGCTACAAATTAAATGAATATTAAAAGCTAAATAAATTACACTTTTCTAACCTAATTTTTCACCCTATTTATGTCCTCTCTAATTTTGAGGGAATTACTACAATATTCAACACGCCGACAATCGGTCACATGCAAAACATGTGACCCGTGGGCAGTTTCTCACTAGGTTGTAACTTTTTTGTTTTCTTTTGTAAAATTTTTTAAAAGTAGATTGCAATCTTCTCAAAAAAAAAAAAAAAAAAAAAAAAAAATCTCTTAGCAAAAAGTACTAAAAGGATGTTTTATTTCATTACAAACCAGTTAAAAAAGGGTTTGGCTTACCTTCAGTTTTTAACTAGAATCTCCTTTTATTTTAATGAGAAACTATTACATCATTCACTAACTAAATAAAATATGGAGATTAAAACTCATTACCATTTATTATTATAAATTTTTTTAATTATAATCTCATTTTATTTTAATGAGAAACTACTACATCAGTCCACTGCTTGTCTTTAGCTGATAACCTCTCTTTGATATTCTTCATAGAAGGAGATACATAGATCAACTATATATAGCTGTATTGAGTCTTGCAGCACAAATAATAATATTATTTTCCTTTAACTGCAACTCAATTCTCAACTATTTATCAATACAATTATATTAATGAATTTAAGTGGAAAATATACAATCACTTAAAAAAAAAAATTATCTCATATAAGTTGATTTTGATCCTATTTATGAAAGGGTTAAGTGCTCTGAGGGCATCGGATAAATATTAATAAATGTTTAATTATAATGTGCACTTTTCCAAAATAAAATGTATATATGTGTTAATGATTCATTAGATTACACGTATAAATTAATTGTGGTTAATAGTGTTTTTTTTTTAATATATGCAACATATTGATTTTTTTTTTTGAAAAATCTGTATAAAAAATTATTTAATAAATCATTAAATGCATCTTAACTATTGCTTTTAATGAGTTAACAAAATCCTTTATAACATAAGGGACAACTTGACATCAATTTAACGCTTTGTTTGTTTTAGTTATAATGTTTTCTAAAAATGAGTCATTTTCCAAAAAGTATTTTGTAGAAAACAATATTATTTTCCTATGTTTGTTGGCAACCTTAAATGAGTTGAAAAATAATTTTCAAACTTCCCATATTTAGCTTGCTATGAGATAGAGTTGTTTTCCAAAAACAATTAGTGGAAAACAATTTATAAAAACAAACCATACTTTTTCTATTGATCAAAGATAGCTTTCCATTGACTTTTTTTTTTTTTTTTTTTAATGTTACCAAACACTAAAAAAAACCAAAAACTATATTTACATAAGATTTTCTATCGAAACAAATAGAACGTAATTGTTTTAAGATTATGTACATCAAATCAAAATAAGATCATAAGATATGGCACAAAGCTACAAAGTATTAATTGGTAAAATTCAGTTGCAGACTTGCATCATTTACTTCTTGTACTTAATTGGCAAAATTTAACTTGGTCTTTTAATTTTCTTTTCTTTTTGGGTGCTATGATGCCGTTTGAATTCAGCGTTTCCGTTGAATCCTACGTTGCATTTTTCTCCTTTTTTTTTTTTTTTTTTGCTTTCACGCGTTTCAGGGAGGAGACAAAATTTACTGTTCATGAGACAAATGTTATTGTTCACGCACTGTTCTAGTACTGTTCACACACTATTCATGGACCCACAGCCACTTTATTCAGAAAAAATTAAAAATGGGTCTCATGATACTATTCACATATTTAAAAATTATTTTGTTACAGTGTTTTCAATTTCAATTTTCAGTTTTAGCAAAATAACCTCAATCTAAACGGACCCTATATCTTATAGATTAATAATACCTATTGATTAATGTACGGGCAAAAGTACAATTTCTATGGCTGGAGTACCAGTTCTGTACGTGGCCGAGTCAGCCCAAATTCAAATACGGGCTGAAAGTCTTTAACTGACGACGGTGAAGCCCAGACTCAAATCAAATATTGTAACCCAAAAAAATTGGTCCATAAGAGCGGAGCTCCAATTGAGAATGTTAGATGCCAAATACGAATAATTGGTTCTATGGATTAATTGCCCTCTTGCTTGCACTTCTCCCACTGTAATGGAATCGGGCTTTGTGTGTGAACTGTGAATTGGACACAAGCTGAACCCAATAACGTATCCAATTAGGCAACGATCTCGAATTTCTAATAATCAATTAATTATGTTACCTTCGGCTGCCATGAGCCACATACGCTGTAATCAAACAGTAGGTTTTTCTTTTTTAATTATATTTTTTTAATTTAATTTTATCAAATAAATAGTTATAATGTTTTTGTCAGAGACGACAAGAGCTGCATGTTGACCTATAATGCTTTTAATCAACCAGTCTTTCTTCTTCTCTGAATTGAGCTATAAGGCTCTTAGTACCCATTTAGTTTCAGTGTCTGTGCGACTGTATTTTTATTTTTAGCATTTTTCTCTTTTTTTTTTTTTTTCTTTAGCCCGCACCTATAAATTTCACTTTGCAGTCACTTTTTCATTAAAAATAGATCACACAGTACTATTTACATATTTAAAAATTATTTTACTACAGTATTTTCAATTTTTAGTTTCAACAAAATAAACTGTATCCAAACGAACCATAATCAGCCGGTCTTTCTTCTTTTCTGAACTTCTCTGACAGAGAAAGCAACTAGTTTGAGAAAAAAATAAAAATATCACTTGGGAAAAACTTAACACAACGGGTCAATGCTGATCAACAACCGATTTACAGTCTGTTGTTCTTTCTGCTGGGATGGATTTTCAATCATGGTCACAGATGGACCAATCATATATAGCTACAATTGTTGTAGATCAATGCTTCCATAGCTGCCGTTGTGGATATATATATATATATATATATATATATATATATATATCTCTATATCTTCCATGGCTACAATTTTGGCTTATAATTATAGCTTACAAACTTGTTTAATTACGATCATATTCGGATGACTCAAAGAGAAAAGAGTCAAAAGGAAAAAACCAATTTAGAAATACGGTCACCAAGGGGTTTTTTTTTTTTTTTTTTTAACTGAAATCTCTTAGTAATTCTAAGCAAAAGATACCTAGTATTCGAAACTCCCTCCTCCAACAATTGAATTATCTGAAGAAAAGGAAAAAAAAAAGAAAAAAGGCTATCATTTGAGAAAGGAAAAAGAGACATTACATTAATTTGTGACTACGGATATAGCACAGGAAGATTAAAATATAATAATAAAGAAAAAAAAACCCTTTTTTAATATAAAAAAGAAAAAACTACTCTTCCCAAAATTTTCTTTTTAAAAGTTCAAATACCAATACTTTTTCCATCTCCCATAAAAGTGATGTCAAAATTTTCTTAAAATGAATTATTAACCATTATGCTAAAGGCACCCATTAGAATGACTCAAAGAAAAATTACTCTTCCCAAAATATCATAACTTTTTCTTTAACTAACTTTGAAAAATAAGTGAGTTTCAATTAGTTCAACTGATTAAGTCTCTAATGATTGAATAAAATATCTGGAATTTAATACCCGCCTATACCAAAAACTGATTGGTGTCTTGTGTTTTGTTCTGATGATAAATAGTTATTATCAGGAGCGAACGCCATAGATTGAAACTCTAAAAAAAAAAAAATTACAAAAAAAAAAAAATTCGTTCTTGCTAAAAGCTTTGTAGGTCAATTCATTGAAACCTTTTGATGTTTCGAAATGAGATATTTAGGATTCAAATAATTCTTTCCCCCTTATAACTAAAGATGCATTGGTGTAAAAATTTAAAAAGAGAACAAAGTTTAGGAAAATTTTAGATAGCTGAATCAAGTCCAAGGGGATTGCCACACTTCGCACACTCGATACATGCATCATTTATTATAGTCAGATCAAATTTTGTTACGTATGATGAGTCCTTTGTTCTTATCCATTGGCAATAGGGGTTTAAGCGTTTAGGACCATAGGTTAAGCCCCCAAAGCTTCCAATTAAATGAATGATGTTGCCATTGATGGCAATATGCATAACATTGATTGGAATCACATCAACATGATAAATAAAGTTTTCAATTATAATTTTATTTTGTGTTAGAAAGTTAACACAATAGTTCTGTAAGGCATAATTCAAAAATATATTAACAATTTTTAAAAGTTTATATGTTAAATTACATTGTGCTAGTAATAATGAAATATTGAAATTTCATTTTTAACGGTAGTTCTCATGATTTGTAATATTTTACATATAAAATTTGTTTATTGACAAACAAATATAATCAATTATAAAAAGATTATAGTGTTTCTTGAAGATCCAAAGCTGAATTAAGAACAACTTCATTACATGCTCACTAAATTGATGATTTAATTCTTGTAATTGAGAATTTATTGGAACATATAAAATATCAAATTGATAAAGATGTTTAATTATAAAGTCATATTGTTGATGAAAAAAAAAAAAAAAACGATTCTTTAGGTGATTTAAACAGCAAAGCAAGACCCAAACCCTAAAAGTCCCAAGTTTCTAACTTTGACTTTGGGTATCAAGAACAAACAACCAACATATTATTCCAAATAGATAATCATAACTCACAATTCATTTGCATTATCTTTCAGAGGCTATTTATTTATTTTTATAAGCAATTTGTTTTTGTTTTATTAGTACAAATAAAAAATATATATATTTGGAAGGCCGCTACCAACACATTCAGATTTGCTGCATCATGATCCATGTTAGCCTTTCTCAGCAAATATATGCTCATGTTAGTATGTACTTATAGGAGGATGAATGAGCTACTTATACGAGGATGAATGATACAAGGCAGATCGATTTTCTATCATCTTTATTGTTAAAGGATAGGGCATTCCTAATTCCTCTAAATGAATTCGAAGGCAAGTTTCTCCAACTCATTATTTGGTAACTCAGAATATCTATTGTAGGAATGATAGGCTTAGTAGTACATATTGGGCCGTGGGCCATGTACGAGGACACCTAGTAGTTTGAGGACGGGTAAATGTTATCACAGAAGTCCACATTAGTGAATGAAGAAAGGGGTCTAGTCATGAAGGTTCAGGAAGGTAGTTCGAGGAGGAGTGCCTCCTCAGCTAAGCAAAGTAGAGGTCAGAAGTTGTGGTCTGCTATTAAGAGCAACACTCCAGAAGATTTTATTGATAAGGATAAACATCATGAAAGCATAGAAAAAAGGGAAGTTAAGAAATATCTAAGAGAAAGCTGCTACTATCATATTGAATGCTCTGCAACTAACTTTCTGACCGCATTAATGTGGAAGTGATACCTGAACAGTGATTTTTAGCCTTACAACTATTCCCAGAGATTTCATGAAAGTGCTAATGGGACAAGGATCAAAACCAGCTACTTGACCTACACGTGGATGGTGGATATGAAAGAAATAGGATAGTATAAAAGAGAAGGAAGCCCCTGAAGGAGGGGGATCGGAAAATTGATAGAAAAACATTGTAGCAATAAGAACTGGACTTGTAATCAAATTCAAAAGAAATATATACAAGAACTAATCTCCTCGAATTGTGCCGATGATGATTTTCTTTGGATAAAACCAATTTATCTTTGCTTTCTTGTCATCTGGACACTATAATTGTTATCCAATTCATTAGAGTCTAGTTTTCTAACACACTCTCTACAAATTCATTGTATTAGGCTCTTTACGCCTAGATCCTTCTATCTTTTGGGCTTAGGAACCAAAATCTGCCCTTACATCTATGAGGATTGTTCTTAATCTATATTAAACTCCAAACATAATATCATTCGATTTAAATGGACTAAATTTTAATTTGTTGATTTCTTTTCAAACTATAGGATTTAAAATTAAATTTTGTACGAAAAAAAAAAAAAAAACCACCTTTAATTGTTTATATTTACTTTAGAGAACATCCAACTAGTGCATCATTGATAAATGATTTTATCAATGGAAAAGTTAAGTTACAAAATTAGTTGTAGTCTAAGGCTACAACCTTACTCAATAAAAGAAATAGTATTACATATTTTGAAAATCTAACCGTTGAATTGCATGTTCTTTATGCTCTTAATATACATGTCAAATTCTTTATCAATCGAATATTATTTACTACATGACTTATAAGTTTATATTTTATGCATAATTTTGAACTACAAAAACTTACAATTTAAATAATTTATTGATAACATAACTATTGATCTTTAATTTTTTAGAAATTTGCAAGCGTGGAGGATATAAGAAGAAGATGTAATCTAATGGTGGATTTGTCAAAATTCACATCCAATAAAAGATATTGAGTCAGGTTGTAGCCTTAGGTTATAACTAATTTTATAGCTAAACTTTGTCATTTATCAATAGGCACCTAGTACATAATGGATTGGAGAAATTTTCCTCCAAACTCGTTTGGTATTAAATTTTTTTCCTTTTTAAATTACCGTGTAATAAATTGGAAAATCTTTCCTCCAAACTAACTCTATCCAAAGAAAATTATTATCTAATTAGGAAAAAGTTTGCCTACAAATTAGTTTGTAGGCAATGGCTTCAAACTCCCATTAAAAAAATTAATATGGCTATATATTTTAAAAATCTAACCATTAGATTGCATGTTTGAAAATAAATGTCAAGTTTCATTCAAATTGGATGTTATTTAATATTCGATTCATAAACTTAATTATTTTTTATGCAAAACTTAATGCTATAGAAACTTAAAATTTAAACATATAATTGATATATATGACTAATGATCTTCAATTTTCTTGAAATTTTGCAAGAAAGAAGAATATAATAAGAAAATGTTATCTAATAGTAGATTTGTCAAAATTCATATCGACTAAAAATATATGTAGACAGTTTGTAGTCATTGCCTACAAATCATCCAATTATAAATCATAATCTTCTTCATTTTTTTTTTAAAGATATAAAAAAAATAAAAATAAAAACTTTTTGTCTCTTTTTTTTTTGGGAGAGAAAACCGTACTCATTGGTATGTATTATTAAACTAGAAAATCTAAAAGAAAAAATGAAGAACAGATAGTGGAACATCCTCCATCCAAACCGTCAAAGGAAAAGAAAGTCTAACTCTTTATGCTAAAACATGGACTATAGAGTTGCCTACCTCCTTACATGAGAGTAGGAGTGGGAATGATGTAAACCCGAAATAGACCTAAAGTCTTTTACAAGATGACCTATGCTCAAGAGGGAGGAATTTCCATCAGCAAGGGCTTTTATAATACATTTTGAGTCGCCGCCAACGTCTCCAAGGTTTCCACCAATAATGGTTGAGCTATCTTCTTAAATAAGGCAACCATAATTTCCTTGTTTTCATTTCGAATTACCACACTAATCCCTGCCTCGCTTGATTCCACAAACATAACCCTATCAAAATTTGCCTTCACTTTAGGAGCATCTAGAGGCTTCCACTTGGACCTTGCTCGGCTCGGCCAATGAACGTGAACCCAAGTCTTTCTCTTATACTCAGATAGAAGATTAAGAATATATTCTAGAATTTTATGGGAAGGTAAACAAGGTTCATTACTTCTAATTTTGTTTCGTCGACACCATACTGAACAGGCCACCCTTGCGAATAATTCCAGCTTGGGAAGTTGTGTATCCACCACTGAAACAAAGGCCCTAAGGGGAGTGAAGATGAGGATTATCAATTTTCACCTAGCAGAAAGATTTCATTACAGTGATTTTATGGTCACTATAATCCTCAATGTCTTCTACGGGGAGGTAAACAAAGTTCCGTCAACACCACATTGACCAGGCCACCATCGCAAATAATTCCTGCTTGCGAGGTTGCGTATCCACCACTAAAACAACGTTCGAAATGGAGTGAAGATGAGGATGATCAATTTTCACCCAGTCAAAAGATTTCATTAGAGTGATTTTATGGTCACTATAATCCTTAATGTCATTCTTATTGAAAATGATTGCTGTTTTTTTCTCTATTTATGGTCACTATAATTCTCATCATTTGGGAGATCATTGTTATGAAATTTTAAAGTACTCGCAACGGTACAAACCGTATCGAAGTATAGTTTGACAAGAACGAAGTCGAACCCACAGGAACTTGAATGAACGTAGGAAAATTAATCAAATCCTAACCAAATTAATTATAATCTAGTTTAATAAAAATTGGTTTTTTTTTTTAAAAAAATTAAATAAACTAAACAAATAATTAAACTAAGCAAAGATATAATATAAAGCATAAAAGAGATGTAAACAATCTAGATAAAGAGTTAAGGTTTTGGAATCCACCTTGTTAATTCTTATCAGCATATATTCAAAATCATTAATTTTTCCCAACCATTACATGATAATCTAGAAATTAATCTTGCTACCATGGAGAATATTATCATTAAAACTTCTATTTAAATATCTAAAACATGCTCTTCTTTGGTTCCTTGGTATAAAATCAAATCATCAATTGTATCTGTAGTCAAATAAATCACAAGAGATATCCAATTTTATAATCAAGAAATAATAAACCAAGTATTCAATTAATTAAGAAAAATCATAAATCATGAGAAAAACATGATTGAACTTATATCTAGAATCTCATCTTAGTCAATTGATATGAAGCAAAAACAATTTAAATCATTAAAAAACAAATATTGTGGAAAAAATCAAATCACATAAAAAATACTGATAATCCTTAACAAAGTTTCATCTTTAACCCTAATTATAAATTTAGCTAATCGTGATAATTGAAATAAAAGACAAGAATAAAATACTAAACATTAAACTAAACAAATAAAATAAAATAAAAAATAGTCACAATGCTATCAAAAAGCCACATGCGGGCCCCAGCATTAGCCTCACTTTTCTGTTTGCTCGTATTTATATCACACAAAGACGCGCACTTCAAAGAGAAGCCGCCTGACTCTATGAAAATTCCTAATACAAGTGAAACTAGGATTGTAAGCCACACGTTATGCTTTAAGTTGTGCCCAACTGAAACCGAAGACTAGCCCAAGAGTGTTTGTGTTTCAATAAGAAATAGAGAGGCCCACCAACAATTAACAAATGTTCATTTAAACCTCAAGCCCATGTATCTCTTCCACGTGAATAAGCTCCCTATCTATTAGTTATTTTCTTTGCTCCTTCACGTATCTCCATGTCCTTCTTTTCATGTTGGCTTTGAATCAATAAGCCTGGACCTCTTTTCTTTAATTTTCTTTCTACTTGCTTAGCACGTCATGCTTTTATTTTCTTTACTTCATGCCCTCCAGGTCCTTCAGGTTGGGTTAGCAACTGACTGAGCCCCACTTAGCATGTAAACCCTTATCACCTATTAAACAAAGATAATATATAATCAGTCGCAAAATAGCTTAAAAGTATAGCAAAAAAAATGCAAATATGAGAGTATTTTATTATATATGTTTCATGCACATCAATCATCCTCACTAAAACATTAGAAAATCACTATAATCTATGCCATTCTTAAAATTTATTGATAACCACATCATCTAACCTAATTAATTTGAGATAATATATATATATATATATATATTTTCTACTTTCTTTCTCTCTCATTCTTACTGAAAATGACTGTTGTTTTCCCTCTATTTATGGTCACTATAATCATCATCATCTGGGAGATCATCCTCACTAAAACATTCTATGACACTCTTAAAATTTATTGATAACCGCATTATCTAACCTAATTAATTTGAGAGAATATTATATTATTTTCTTTTCTACTTTCTTTATCTCTTTTAATTAATTCATCCTTAGCCTTCACAAGTGTCCATTCTTAATGTTCTTAGGTTGAACCTGAGACCTCTCCCTTGTTAAGCACTATGGCTGACACCGTGACCAACATACCAGGTAAGCTCCTTATGAGCTAATAATAAGTATTATTAAATTTATATTAGATTTACATGATTTATAGTTTCTGAACTTCCATATCACCTCTATCTTAATGTATTAAATATTACTAAATTTGTTTTCATTGCTAAATTAACTTGTGATTTGGAATTTACTACTTATAATGACTTTATTTTAAAAGTGATTTTTATTTAATCAAAATAATTTCTACTTAAAGGATTGTACAATATATTTATTCATGCTTATTTATACTATACCTTTTTCTATTAACCTTATAATGTACTATTTTACGTTAACCTTATAATATCATGAAAATTTATTTGAAAGTTTGTTTCAATTTTTTAGATATTTTAGTCAATTTTGCTAATATTTACAAATTATTACCTTTATTTTATTTTAATTAATTACTAAATTAATTATGACATCATCATGATTTGACCTCGATCAACTTCAGTCTAACTTTAAAAACCTTGAACCTCTCCTTTTGCTGGTTCTTTGAATGGCCTGTGTTTGAAAACCATGGGTCACATCCCCTAACCACATCCCACATCCTGTCAATTTGCTTCAGCTTTAAATTTGTCAATTATGAAAAATAGACCAAGAAAATACATATATAAGGATGGTTGGATCAATAAGAAAATATATAAATAGAACTTCCCCATGCCAAACCTTATTGATGTGTGGGAACACGTTTTTGGGTAAAAATGCCACCATGGCCCGTGGGCTGTGGCTCACTTTTCAGATATTACAAATGAGTGTGAAGAGCAAGAGCCAAGAGGCAATTTTTGGGTTTGTTTCTTTTCTTGTTCGATAGTGTCTCAATAGGACCATCTCAAACATTCTTAGCGCTTATACCGCATCACACTGTTATATTTTCCAAGTTTCAAATATTAAGCTTGGAAGCAATTTGGAAGAATAAAATGAAAACGAATGTGTGGAGACATGTTGGCCGGCTTCATCATCATCAAGACCATTCTTGTGCACTCATTCGTCGACGTGTTTCTTGAAAGTGCTATGAATATATGCAGAAAGATCCAAACTTATTTTGAATATGGCTTCAAAAGGATGAAAGAAGGATATCAATGTTTTAAGTCGCAATATGGTGAAAGAAGGATTTCTTTTCGGATCAATTTCTAATGTTTTGGTTGCAAGCTAAGAACAATACAGTTCTATATGGATGTTATATTTAATAGTAAGTAGGTTGAAATGGGTTGTGTCACATTCATGTCAACCTAACACCACCCATTTATTAATCATGTCATGTGGGTTGGATTGTGTCAACCCGCCCCATTAATAGGTCGAGTTAGGGTTGAATAGTCATGACATGATTATTTAATGAGTTGGGTTTAGATTGAGCCATTTAATCAAATACCCTTACTTTGACATAACACAAACAAGACACGCTAACCTGAATTGACACCCCTACCTAACACCATGCAATACATTCCATCTTGATAGTTGTCATGTACCCACGGGACATCAAGTACCCTTCCTGACACCTAATATGTGAGAGTCACTAAATAACCAGGGAGCCGACATGTACCCCCCTATTGTTCGGTACCATACTTGAAGATTTGCAATGCAACCTACCTAGTGTCTACACTTCCAGCATGCTGTGGTAACAAACGAGCAAGAGCTGACAAATGGTCCTTTACACTTGGCTCTCAAACTCTAGCATGTTCTCCACTTCACTATCTCCATAAGGAAATAACATGCACACATCTTTTTACATATTCATATCTTCCAAGTATTGGAAGTCAAACTTGAAGATCTCTGGACATTAACTCCATACACTCCCTATAAGGGATAAGCCTACATTCACGGGAGCTTGGTCAGCTCTACACCACTATATAAGCAACAAGCCTCCTTTTCTCCAAGGCACACCAAATTTCTTATCTCTCATACTTTTGGAGTTATTGGAAATCATTGAGTCACTAACTTAACTTTCAGAGGGTTTTTGGCCAGCACCCTATCGGTGCTCTCTGTAGGTTCTTCATCCTTCATTCTTTAAGTACCCCTCCTATCACTGCATGTTTGGATGATTGGATCATTGATGATTTTTTGTGCATCATCAATGCTAAAAGCTTTAGCTTTTAATAACCTAAAAAACTACTTTATCTATTTTAACACCCCACTTTATAATACATCCAACATCAAATGATCTATTTTCTTACCATTTCTTTTAAATATTTTTTCTTGTTCTTTCTCTATTCTTCCATCTCTCTCTCTTTCTCTCTTTTCTCCATCTCTCTTTCTTTCTCTAAAGAAAGAACAACCATGAACAAACCCACACATTTTTCTTCATAACCTAGCAAACTCACAGCTGCCACCACCACCACTACCACCCACAAATCAAAATCCCGAGCCAAAACCAAATAAAAAAACCACAACCCCCACATCACAACTATCGAACCAACCTAGCCACAACCAACCACCACCACAATCACAACCATCCCACCATAACTTTGATTTAAAATAAAAAAAAAAAAATTAAAAAATTAAAAAATTAAAAAATAAAATAAAATTAAAAAAAAAAAAAAAAAAAAAAAAAAACGCAACAACCACCACCATTACCACAAACCCATCTCAACAACCATCATAAACAGCCACAAAAATTGAGCAACCCACCACCCTTACAACCTACCATCGCTACCACAAACATCCATAGTCCACCCATTGCTACAACAACTGAATTCAGCCAAAGCCAACCAAAATTGAAAAATAACAAGTCTAACCCAGCCACAAATCCATGATGAACAAATCCATGATGAACGAGAGAGGAGATAGAGAGAAGAGAGAGAGAGAAAGCGAGGAGAGGACAATGAGAGAGAAATGGAGAGTTAGAGAAGAAATACGAAGTGAGAGAGAGGAGGCGGAGAGCTTTGGCCATGGGTCTTGGTGGTGGTTGTGGCACTGTTAAGAGAGAGAGAGAGAGAGAGAGAGAGTTAGTAAATAGGGAGAGAAAGAGAATGACTAAAAATAATTTTTTTTTTTTTTTAATTTTACCTTTTAGCTATAGTGAACCTTTTAGCTACAACGAACTGGTATTGATACCATTTTATTGTTGCTAAACATTTTAGCTTTACCACCACCAATGTAGCATGTTTTTAGTGTTTTGGGGTGCTAAAATAGCTTTTTAGCAATTTTAGCACCATCAATGTGAGTGCTTATTATTCTTTACTCATGGTGGAAGTATAAAGGAAGTAATTTATGAGAGAGAGAGAAGAATCCAGCTATAGATAGTTTAATGGCTTAATGCCTTATTCACTAATTACTAGAATCTTGACATGGCCACAAGTGGTCTTTAACCTTTAGATCAAATATAAATCAATGATTTAAAAATGTGTAACTCTTACTGTGGGGCCCGGCCCAAATATGATGGGCTATTCCAGATTCAGGCCCATCCGAGGAGAGTCTTGTCTGAAGAAAAACCACGTATGAAGCGCTACTCAATCCCAATGACGCCAAGGAAACCTGTCCGAGGAGTAACTCCTCCTCGGACATCACGAAGCCCAGACGAAAAACTCTCCCCACTCACTTCAGTTCATCCTCCCAACATATAAAATGAATAAAATCCAAAATATCTGACAAAAGCTACCACCACATTAATTGCGCCCCAACCACCCTCTTGACCGCATTAATGAGGAAAAGACCCCTGAACAGTACCACCTTGGCCTCTGCAACTCACAAAGGAAGTGATGGGGGCGGCTGATGGGACAGGTGCTCAAGTAAATGCTTAGATAATCAACAAGTGTAAGGTTGAGATGAGAGGAGGAGAACTATATAATGTAAGGGAGTCCCTCAGAGAAGGGGACGGAAAAACTGTATTAAGAAGATAAAAGGAATAGAATCATACAGGGGAACTCCATTCTTGTGTTTTCATTTTCGGTAACAATATTATCCATGCATTAGACCGAATAGGCTCACTGAGGCTAAGTTTTTTGACCCATTCTCTACAACTATTTTATTGTGGGTTGCGCTTTGGGCCAAGGCCTGATCAATAGAATTTGGGCCAGGAAAATCGTGCAACTACAATTGGCGCCGTCTGTGGGAAGAACTAGGGCATCAGCTAGCACAACGGTCAAGCATGGCAGAACTAGGTTCGCACCCGGAGAATCCTCACCAGGCTAACTCCCAGCAAACACAACCCATCGAGTCCCAGAGGCAAAATAACCCCGGCAACCCAGGCCACAGGGGAGATCGTGAGGGAAGTGTGAATACTATCCGGACAAGCCAGAGTCACACTCAGATAGGTAGTCACGTGTCCCAGAAGCGAAATAGTCACCAGGCCATGCAGCGAGAGATAGATGATCTGAAGAGGATGTTACGACAGGCACAGCGAAAACGATCTCCTTCAGACTCAGATGAGTCCTCTAATGCGGAGGACGCGAGTTACCGACGGAGGTCAAGGACCCCTCCAAGTGAAACCTTTTCCTACGAAAAGGAACCACGCCCTGTGCGGAAGTATGAGAGCACATCTAGCAAGGGTTCGGGAAGCGACGCCATGAAGAAGGCATTGGACCAGGTTTCAAGGTCCCCCTTCACGTATAGAATTGAAGGGGCTAAGCTGCCTCAACGGTTCAACCAACCAGCATTCGCCATCTATAACGGTCGAGCAGACCCGGTAGAGCATGTGAGTCAATTTAACCAGAAGATGGCGATCTACTCGCAAAATGAAGCCCTTATGTGTAAAATCTTCCCGTCCAACTTGGGATCAATGGCGATGAGGTGGTTCAACGGCCTGAAGACAAATTCCGTAAGCTCTTACAAGCAGCTCACTCAGGATTTCTGCTCCCGTTTTATCACCAACACCAGAGTCCCTAGGCCCCTCGGTTCGCTATTGTCCTTATCTATGTACGAGGGAGAGACTCTGAAAGCATACTCCGATAGATACTGGGAAGTATATAACGACCTGGATGATAACCATGATGCTGTCGCTATTAGCACATTCAAAAGCGGGCTCCCCACCGACCACGGCTTGAGGAAATCCCTCACTGGTAAACTGGTTGCCAACGTTGATCAGTTAAGGGATAGGATAGACAAGTACAAAAGAGTGGAAGAAGATCAGCTGCAAGGGAAGGGAAAGGAGAAGGTTACCCACCCCAAAGCAAATGATTTCAGGTCGGAACGGCAAAACCCTGGTCAGCCGAGGAGAGATTTTTCGCGACAGGCTGGGCAGAATAACCCGCAAACAGTGAATGCCATATTCAGAGAGCCAGTGCAGCAGGTACTGGAGAAAGTAAGGAATGAGCCCTATTTCAGGTGGCCGGGAAAGATGGCTGGAGAACCTTCCAAACATAACCAGAACCTGTACTGCCACTATCATCAAGACCATGGGCACACTACTGAGGACTGCAGGAATCTGTGGAATCACCTAGATCAGTTGGTCCGAGAAGGAAAGTTACGTCACCTACTGCACCCGTCGAGTGGCCATCCCGGCCAAGCAACATAAGAGCCTCGAAAGGACGTGACCTTAAGACCCCCCACCGGGACGATACACGTCATCCTCGCTGCACCAGGAAGAATGGGGCCACCCATCCCCAGGGTGTTAGCTGTTGATCGGCTCCCCTCCGAGGGCAGGCAAAGGGAACACAAAAGGTCAAAAAAGGGAAGCTCTTTGATACTGGGGTTCTCGGATGAGGATAAGAGAGAAACTATCCAACCTCACGATAATGCCTTGGTGGTCACGCTAAGGATTGGGGGCTTTGACGTGAAAAGGGTGTTGGTGGATTCAGGAAGTGCAGTAGAGATAATGTACCCTGATCTATACAAGGGGCTGAACCTGAAGCCAGAAGATTTGGCAGCTTATGACTCCCCCCTTCTCAGCTTCGAGGGAAGAATGGTTACGCCAAAAGGACAAATCCGACTACCCGTGCAGACTGGGGCGGAAGTGGTGGAGGTGAATTTTATCATGGTCGACGCATATTCACCCTACACCGCGATAGTTGCAAGGCCGTGGATCCATGCCCTAGAGGCTGTGACCTCCACACTTCATTAAAAAGTAAAGCACCCATCCAGAGGACAAGTAGAAGAGATCCGAGGAGATCAGGCCGTATCCAGGCAGTGTATGGTGGCCGCCGTCTTACATCGGCCCCATGCCGAGCCCTCGGCCCCTGAAAGTTTATAGCAATCAACCGCCTCGGCAGGGCAAGACAATGAACTAGCCGAGGAGATAAGGTGTAAAAGTTTAGATAAGATCACTATCAACAGCGACCTGGAGAAGTTTTTTCAGGTCGGCTCTGAGTTATTTTCTCAAGAAAAAGAGGAACTGGTCGGATTTCTCAGAGGGAATGTCGATGTGTTTGCATGGGACACATACGATGCCCCGGGCGTTGATCCTAGCCTTATTTGCCACCACCTGAACGTCAACCCCTCTTCCACTCCGAAGAAGCAGCCACCCCGACGCCCTTCAAAGGAACATGCTAGTGCCGTAAGAGACGAAGTGGCAAAACTAAAAAGAGCGGGGGCTATTAAGGAGGTCTTTTACCCTGAATGGTTGGCAAACACTGTGGTGGTGAAGAAGAAGACAGGGAAATGGAGGGTCTGCGTGGACTTCACGGACCTAAACAAGGCGTGCCCGAAGGATCCATTCCCCCTGCCCCGAATTGACAGATTAGTGGACGCAATCGCGGGCCACCCCCGAATGAGTTTCCTGGATGCCTTCCAGGGATATCATCAGATACCCCTCGCGCTAGAAGACCAGGAGAAGACGGCTTTCATGACACCCATCGAAAATTATCACTATAAGGTAATGCCCTTTGGGCTGAAGAACGCCGGCTCAACCTACCAAAGGATGATGACCCGAATGTTCGAGCCACA
The DNA here is from genome assembly GCA_036321655.1 of Quercus alba. Taxonomy (NCBI): domain Eukaryota; kingdom Viridiplantae; phylum Streptophyta; class Magnoliopsida; order Fagales; family Fagaceae; genus Quercus; species Quercus alba. The sequence goes on along the minus strand of CM070302.1, from coordinate 18,407,583 downwards.
GCTGGGCAAGATCATTGAGGTTTATATAGACGATATGGTTGTGAAGAGTAAAAGGGTGTCCGAGCACGTGAAAGACCTCGGAATAATCTTCGCTATCTTAAGGGAACACCGGCTGCGGCTGAACGCTTCCAAATGTTCATTCGGGGTCGGGTCTGGGAAATTCCTAGGGTACATGGTCACCCACAGGGGAATAGAAGTAAGTCCCGACCAAATCAAAGCCATTAACAGCCTACAGGCTCCTCGGAATCCGAAGGAAGTGCAGAAGCTCACTGGCATGATTGCGGCATTAAACCGGTTCATATCACGATCGGCGGATCGATGTCGGCCTTTCTACCTCCTGATAAACAAATGGAAAGGGTTCGAATGGTCGGAGGATTGCGCTCAGGCTTTCCAGCAGCTTAAGGACTACCTGTCCTGACCACCCATCATGTCCAGCCCTGAGGCAGATGAGGTGCTGTTTGCATATGTCGTTGTAGCTCCCCATGCTGTAAGCTTGGTACTGATTTGTGATGATAACGGGGTGCAGCGACTGGTTTACTATGTGAGCAAATCATTACATGATGCCGAGGTGCGGTACCTACCTTTAGAAAAGGCAATTCTGGCGATAGTACACGCAACCCGGAAGCTTCCTCACTACTTTCAGGCGCATACGGTCATCGTTCTGACTCAGCTTCCCCTTCGAGTAGTGCTTCGAAGCGCTGACTACACCGGAAGGATCGCCATGTGGAGTGCGCTTTTGGGGGCCTTTGATATTAAATATATGCCCCGATCTTCCATCAAAGGACAGGTCCTCGCAGACTTGGTGGCGGAGTTTGCCGAGCCCTCTATAGAAACAATAACTGAGGAGAAAGACATGGATGGAAAATCGGTTGGTGCGATTTCAACAAGGACCATGCACTGGAAGATCTACGTCGATGGCGCAGCCAACCAAAGAGGGTCAGGAGTGGGGATAGTTTTAATATCCTCGGACGGTGCTGCCATTGAAAAATCACTGAGGCTCGGATTCTCGGCTACCAACAATGAAGCCGAATACGAAGCCTTACTCCAAGGAATGACGATGGTTCAAAGGCTGGACGGAAGAGTAATAGAAGCATTCTCGGACTCCAGGCTGGTAGTCGGACAAGTGATGGGTGAGCTGGAAGCTCGAGATACTAGGATGCAGGAGTACCTGGGGCAGGTTAAGAGGCTGCAAACGAATTTTGAATCCTTCAATCTGACGCACATTTCCAGGAGTGTAAACACCCACGCGGACTCGCTGGCCACTCTCGCCACGTCTTCGGCACATAATCTGCCGCGGATGATCCTGGTTGAAGATCTAGCCCGGGCAAGCCCTATTAGCAGAAGCCTGGTTGGAGTCCATCAGATCAGAAAGAGTCACAGCTGGATGGACCCCATAAAAAACTTCCTTCAAAACGACATCCTACCGGAGGAAAAATTGGAAGCCGAGAAGATACGTAGGAATGCTCCTCGGTTCTGGCTATCAGAGGACTACAAACTATATCGGCGCTCCTACTTTGGACCGTACCTGCTCTGCGTGCATCCAGAAGAATCCGAATCTCTACTTGAAGAGTTACACGAGGGGATTTGTGGAAGTCATACCGGAGGAAGGTCGCTAGCACACAGGGCACTTACCCAAGGGTATTGGTAGCCGAACATGCAAAGAGAGGCCTAAGAATACGCTAAGAAGTGCGACCAGTGCCAAAGATTCACCTCGAATATTCACCAACCCGGAGGGGTTCTCAACCCCCTCTCTAGTCCATGGCCGTTCGCACAATAGGGCCTTGATCTGGTTGGACCCTTCCCCAAGGCCGCGGGGAACAAGCGATACATAATAGTCGGAACTGATTACTTCACTAAATGGGTGGAAGCTGAACCCTTGGCCAACATTAGGGACGTGGACGCCCAAAAATTTATCTGGAAGAACATCATCACCCGCTTCGGGACTCCGCGCACACTCATTTCCGACAATGGTCTACAGTTCGACAGTAAGAACTTTAGGGAGTATTGCCATGAGTTTGGAATCATTAATCGATATTCCACCCCCGCCTACCCTCAAGGAAATGGGCAGGTCGAAGCCGTGAACAAGGTCATAGTGAACGGACTAAAGAAAAGACTGGACGAGGCCAAAGGGAGATGGGTAGAAGAACTCCCCCACGTCTTATGGACTTATCGGACGACGCCGCGACGATCGACCGGTGAGACCCCCTTCTCGATGACTTATGGGGCTAAGGCCGTGCTCCCAATCGAGAACAACTTTCCCACATTAAGGTCTAGATCGTTCACCCCAAGCGATAACAATAAGTTATTAGAACGGAGTCTGGACCTAGCCGAAGAAAGAAGGGAAAAAGCGATGATTCATATGGCCTATTATCACCAGAAGCTGAGACAAGGGTATGATACTAACGTCAAGCTGCGGCCTCTGGGTCCAGGTGATCTCGTGATGAGGAAGGTTCTTGGCAGCGCAAAAAACCCTTCTTGGGGCAAGTTGGGGCCCAATTGGGAGGGACCATACCGTGTCACATCTGTGGCCAGAATAGGCGCCTACTACCTAGAAGATTTGGATGAAAAAGCTGTACCTCGACCATGGAATGTAAATAACCTTAGAAGATATTGTTATTAATGAGAATGGCTTGGCATACGTTTTCTTTCATGAATGTTCGCTGCTTGCTGGTCTACTGACAACTATTCATAGTTTTAAACAGAATCCAAGTCCTGCATGGCTCCTCGGACCACAGACTTGGGGGAAATTATTACTCATGACAATTCTTATAAGTTTTAAACAGAACCTAGTTCTGCATGGCTCCACGGATCACAGACTAAGGAGAAATTAATACTTAAGACAACTATTCATAGTTTTAAACAGAACCCAAGTCCTGCATGGCTCCTCGGACCACAGACTTGGGGGAAATTATTACTCATGACAATTCTTATAAGTTTTAAACAGAACCTAGTTCTGCTTGGCTCCACGGACCACAGATTAAGGGGAAATTAATACTTAAGACAACTATTCATAGTTTTAAACAGAACCCAAGTCCTGCATGGCTCCTCGGACCACAGATTTGGGGAAAATTATTACTCATGACAATTCTTATAAGTTTTAAACAGAACCTAGTTCTGCATGACTCCACGGACCACAAACTAAAGGGAAATTAATACTTAAGACAACTATTCATAGTTTTAAACAGAACCCAAGTCCTGCATGGCTCCTCGGACCACAGACTTGGGGGAAATTATTACTCATGACAATTCTTATAAGTTTTAAATAGAACCTAGTTCTGCATGGCTCCATGGACCACAGACTAAGGGGAAATTAATACTTAAGACAACTATTCATAGTTTTAAACAGAACCCAAGTCCTGCATGGCTCCTCGGATCACAGATTTGGGGGAAATTATTACTCATGACAATTCTTATAAGTTTTAAACAGAACCTAGTTCTGCATGGCTCCACGGACCACAAACTAAGGGGAAATTAATACTTAAGACAACTATTCATAGTTTTAAACAGAACCCAAGTCCTGCATGGCTCCTCGGACCACAAACTTAGGGGAAATTATTACTCATGACAATTCTTATAAGTTTTAAACAGAACCTAGTTCTGCATGGCTCCACGGACCACAGACTAAGGGGAAATTAATACTTAAGACAACTATTCATAGTTTTAAACAGAACCCAAGTCCTGTATGGCTCCTCGGACCACAGACTTGGGGGAAATTATTACTCATGACAATTCTTATAAGTTTTAAACAGAACCTAGTTCTGCATGGCTCCACGGGCCACAGACTAAGGGGAAATTAATACTTAAGACAACTATTCATAGTTTTAAACAGAACTCAAGTCCTGCATGGCTCCTCGGACCACAGACTTGGGGGAAATTATTACTCATGACAATTCTTATAAGTTTTAAACAGAACCTAGTTCTGCATGGCTCCACGGACCACAGACTAAGGGGAAATTAATACTTAAGACAACTATTCATAGTTTTAAACAGAACCCAAGTCCTGCATGGCTCCTCGGACCACAGACTTGGGGGAAATTATTACTTATGACAATTCTTATAAGTTTTAAACAGAACCTAGTTCTGCATGGCTCCACGGACCACAGACTAAGGGGAAATTAATACTTAAGACAACTATTCATAGTTTTAAACAGAACCTAAGTCCTGCATGGCTCCTCGGACCACAGACTTAGTGGAAATTATTACTCATGATAGGTTGGGGGATTATTACCTAAAGGAAATCATCCTAATGCGGGCGCGCAGTCTGGCACCATCGCAACCCACAAGTGCGCAGCCCAAAAACCCATTTTACTTTTGCCGTTTACCTGTATCTACATCGTTGCAAATGTTTAAAGAACAGCATTACTGACATACATTTGTAGTAAGCAAAACGAACATTTTATATTAGTATTCCGAGTACATCAGAAAGAGAAGTCCTTACAAAAGAATGAAAAATAAGGACGACTCTCATTCAAAAAAAAAAAAAAAAAAAAAAAAAGCTAAAAAGCTAAGCCTTAGCAGGAGGATCTTCTGTTGGCTCGGGCTGGGGAGGAGGAACCTCGATGGAAGAGTCTGTGGCAGGATCCTTCGCCATATCAGGCACAGGGGCGGCCTCAGGCACCATCAGATCCTGCTCAGAGACCGCTTGGACACCATCAGGATGTTCTCGGATCTCCTCAGGATAGAAGATGCTTTCGAGCTGTCTCAGCGCCGAATCGGTAGGAACTCCTGCAGCATCAAGGGCACGAACCCATGTGATGCTGCAATAGTCCCGACATACCTTGGGGATCTCCTCGGATAGCCTGGCCTCCATCTCCTCGGCCCCGAGCTGGCGAGTGGCACTCTTCTCAGCCTCTGTAGCCTCTCGGATCAGCTGGGCCTCCTCTTTGACTCGCCGCAGCTCATCCTCGACTTTTTGCAGAGCAGTCTTGAGGTCCTGCACTGCCTGCTTCTTAGTGGCGAGGTTAATCTGGGTCGTGAACAGCTCTTTGCGCTGGTCCTCTGCCTGGGTCTCGGCACTCTTCAAACCAACCTTTGCAGATTTGCGCTGGTTCTCCAACTCCTTGAACTTGTCCATGAGTTCAGCGTGATCGTGCTTGAGGGACCCCAAGGTTTTCTCCATCTCCGCCTGAGCTTGGTTCTCGACCTCAGCCCGGCTACTGTTACCGCGACAAAATTCCTCAGCCACAAATACCTGCTGAGTAATCTACAAACGAAACAAGAGTGCTTTAATCTAACAAGGTCAAATAAATCAATGAAACAGTAAAAGGATTACTTACCATCGCGAGATCCCTTTTCAGGGATAGGAAGATCTCAGGCTGAGAGAACCGCCTATAAGCCTCCATATCCCGAGGAAGGAGCAGGGGTTGCTCTAAGGCCTCGGCCACGTACCCTGCCCGGCCTCGATTATACTCTCGGACCGAGGCATTGTAGGGGATGGCAACCCCATCCAGCTCCAACTTGGGGCTCCATGTACGCGGAGTAGCGTGCACCTCAGCAATGTTCTCCTCATCCCGTCTCTCCGAGGAGCTACCCCTTCTGCTCCTTGGGGCACGAGTGGTTTTTTGCTGTTTGGTCGGCTGGGCAACCACCTCACCCTCCTCAGGGGTGTCAGCCGGCCTCTTTTTCTTCAGGTCCGGATTAACCTTAAGGCCAGGTTCCGAAATGCCCTGAGGGACCATAGGAGGAAGGGTTTTGACTTTTGAGGGAGATGGTCCCTTCGATGACTGACCTTTCCCTCGGGAGGCCATCAGCTCCTTTAGGGATTTTCCCTTTCCTGCCATGGGCTGTGTCTCTTCGTCCGAAGTATTGTCCGAGTAGATAACGATGGAAGGAACACCAACTACAAAATGTCGGTCCTGCTCTCCTTCAGGATCGGAAAGTTCCACCAAGGGGGTCTGCTGAACTTCCTCCTCAAAGTAAAACTCGTCTATCTCTTCCTCAAGGGAAAGACGAGATGAGTCAGCTTCCTCTTCAGCCTGAACAGCAACACCAGGCTCGTTCGGCAGAGGTAGCTGCTCTGCCAAGTAGGGATCTCTAACACCGGGCAACACGACTGGTGGCAGATCGTGTTCAGCTAGGAACCCGTCCTTGGACACGTCAATCCTAGCCAACCTCGGACTGCCAGCCCTTATAGCGTGACCGATAGCCTGGAAAGAGCTGCTCAGAGGTTGATAGCCCAGAACCAGATGGGCCGCACGCAACTGTCCATCCTCGGAAACGTAGATCTCCGACCTAAGAAGGTAGTTCAACGCGGGCACGTTCACAAAGTTTAGCCGAGGAGCAACGTGAACTTTATCTGCAAACAACCAAGAAAAATAGGGTCAGTTCACAAAATTTTCCAATTACAAAGAAAGCAAGAAAAATAACCCCTCAATACTAAATCCTTCCCCAAAAAGGACCGATCCTAAAAACGTCGCACCTGGGTTTCCTGCCCGAGTTGGACAGTGAATACCGTCGAACCACTCCCCAGAAGCAATAAGGAAGTCATTCTTCACGGTCTTATTGGATATTGGGAGACAAGAGATCAACCTAACGTCCTCGTTCCGGGATTTAAGATAATACCCATCATCCCCGCGGCGGTGACATTCGTACAGATAAGCCACATCGTGCCAAGTGAGGCCTAGATTCATCCGCTCGTCTAAGACATCTATATAACCTAGTATCTTGAACATATTCGGGGCATACTGATACGGCGTCAACCTATGGTTGAACAGGTAGTCCCTTGTAATCCTACGCATGGGAAGTGTCATCCCTCCCTCTATGAAAGCAATCATGGGGATAACGACCTCTCCCTCACCTCTATCTGTCAATACTCCTTCAAGAGGACAGTACTGCAGCCCAACCCCCGGGGGAATTTGGTATTTAGCCTTAAAGGCCTCCATAGCGGCTGGAGTTTTTACTAATTTCTGAAATCTACCCATCTGAACTGAACTGGGGAAACGAAAGTAAAGACTGAGAAGAAAAGTAGAGTCCGAGGAGGGAATTGAAACGGCAAGATGAACGAAATGTACCGATACCTTCACAAAACGCTCAAGGGATCGCCTGGAAATCTCTTTTGGGCAAAACGCTTCACAGAAACGGCTAAGGTGGCGTAACGGACGCAAGTGTTCGTATATCTCTGGGATTCGCTGGAGTTTTCTGGAGTCCTTTGAGGTTTATGAAACGCAGATAAAAAGAAGGAACTGAACCCCTCTGACGTCTTATATAGACGGGAGGAAAGAGAAAAGATCACTCCTGCCTAAAAATACGAGAAAAAACGATGGCCGTTCGATCCACGCCACACCGTTGGATGAAGGGAACATAACGCCTCCAGAAATTAATGGCCGCGCCTCGTAAATTGTAGCGCGTCAAAAGTAACGGTTCGCACGCGCGCCTCATGACTCTCCCTATTTCCATCCTCTCACTGACATCAAAACCCCGCTTTTCTCCTCGGAAAGAGATAAAAATCGGAGTTTTGAGGGGCTATTATGGGGCCCGGCCCAAATATGATGGGTTATTCCAGATTCAGGCCCATCCGAGGAGCGTCCTGTCTGAAGAAAAACCACGTATGAAGCGCTACTCAATCCCAATGACGCCAAGGAAACCTGTCCGAGGAGTAACTCCTCCTCGGACATCACGAAGCCCAGACGAAAAACTCTCCCCACTCACTTCAGTTCATCCTCCCAACATATAAAATGAATAAAATCCAAAATATCTGACAAAAGCTACCACCACATTAATTGCGCCCCAACCACCCTCTTGGCTGCATTATGAGGAAAAGACCCCTGAACAGTACCACCTTGGCCTTTGCAACTCACAAAGGAAGTGATGGGGGCGGCTGATGGGACAGGTGCTCAAGTAAATGCTTAGATGATCAACAAGTGTAAGGTTGAGATGAGAGGAGGAGAACTATATAATGTAAGGGAGTCCCTCAGAGAAGGGGACGGAAAAACTGTATTAAGAAGAGAAAAGGAATAGAATCATACAGGGGAACTCCATTCTTGTGTTTTCATTTTCGGTAACAATATTATCTATGCATTAGACCGAATAGGCTCACTGAGGCTAAGTTCTTTAACCCATTCTCTACAACTATTTTATTGTGGGTTGTGCTTTGGGCCAAGGCCTGATCAATAGAATTTGGGCCAGGAAAATCGTGCAACTACACTTACATTCTTTTTAGGATCACCCTGGGGGAGGACAAAATTTTCTATGTTTTTTTATGGACAAATAATATTCCATGTTCAGCTTTAGTATTTTCTCTTATCCTTTTTAGGTTTTTGTAATAGCGTACTTGTAACAAATATGAAGTTAGATAATTTGACTGTTGTGATCCATGTGTGACTAAAGTGTTAAATTGAACAAAAATTATAAGAGTTGAGTGATTTTTTTTAATTCAACAAAAATTATAAGAGATGAGTGATTTTTTTTATAAAAAAAAAAAAAAAAAAAATCAATAGTTGGAGGTGAGCCAATTTGAACCATGAATGTCTCAATTGATTAATATAAGACAGTTGAACACAAACTTGTAGATGTACAATTTTTGGTTAAGTGATGTCCATATTAATTATATTTACTACTCAATTGAAGTTTGTCCGAAATGTCATCTTCCACCACTAATATGTAACTACCCTTTTTTGAGGCAAAAATTCGTAGAACAACATAATAATGGTGACAAAGGAGATCTAGCAACACAAACAATCCGAGCATAGAATTAATCAATCTTGTCATTTATGGATCTAAGTTTTTTTACAATTTTAGTATAGACGTGTTTTTAACTTGTTCCTTTAAAAATAAAAAAAATAAAAAAAATAAAAACCTTATTCCTTTAAAATAATTTTATCTCGTCTGTGTCAAATTTTATTTTTATTTTTTCTATTGCTAAATTTACTCGCATAGTCATCATCTCTATCAAACATAAAGTAGAGCAACTCAATTGCTTGGCTGCTGAAGGATTGGAGGAGCACAGAAAATTAGCGGCCGAAACGTAGGCCAACACAATTGTCATGGACCAGCGCTTCCAGAATCACTTATCGCTCTCCCATTAATGAGCAGCTTAAATATATAATACAATATACATAAATAAACCATAACTCATTTCAGGAATTAGATTTAAAACGAAAAAAAAAAAAAAAAAATTACAAGAAACCGAGTCAAACACCAAAAGAGAAAGTGCGAGAGAGACAGACCTCGTGATAGTAGGAGTTGACGGCATATATACAATAAAAATAATAATAATAATAATATAAACTCATTCATAATAAAAATTTTACATCATTGTATCGATATGCCCATCAAAGCAACAGAAATACATCGTATTACATCATTCGTACTTAATTGAAAGAGATACAAAACATTAAACAAGAATAAAAGAAATTCTTGAACTACCAATCTAATTCTAGAAATTTCTCATATGAGCATATCGCATGGAAGGAAAACTTGACCACAAACATTTTGTTTAACAACTACCTAGCAAGGGCAGCAATATCTGATTCAAGCTCTAAGTAGGATGTTTCAAGTGGAATGCTTGAAGGTGCCATATTACGCTCAGTTGCTAGGCTTGCATTAGTCATCTCCAAAGCCAAACATTCTTTTAGTTCTGCTAATACTTGACTGATGTCTGGCCTTTGGCTTGCAATTGGTGGTATGCATGACAAGGCAATCTCCACAGCTTTCCAGGCAGAATTGGTGTGGAATTTTCCTTGTAACCTTGGATCAACAACACTTTGAATATCCCCACTTTCAATTATTGGATAAATCCAGTCAAGTATGTGAGTGTTTTTCTCAGGTCCTCTCATTATTACAGGTCGACCAGTGATTAGTTCAAACAAAACAATACCGAAGCTATAGACATCACTTTTTTTACCAAAGTTTCCAGATGCTTGATATCTGTATGTAAAACACAAGGCAATCGGATCAAGACAAGAAATCCATAGCTTGATTTAATTCAATAAGTTATTACTTCCATTATATCTAGTTGCAGTTGGTGTTTTTATATAGTTGAATTTGTAGATATTAGTTTTATATGTATTAGCCCAAGAAGCCCAATTATATTACTCGGCCCTAGATTCTAAACCATATATATACCCTACTGAAAATTCCCTATAGCATAGAATTGGGATTATATTAAAGATGAACTATCATATCAAGGGCTTCTTCTATGGATGTAGGCCGTTAGACCAAATCACGTAATCATTGCATTCTCTCTCTTCTCTTTATACTATTTCTTTCTCTCTTTTTAGATTTTCATAATATCTATTGTGGTATGAGCGCCATAACTCTGATTCTAAAGTGTTGTTGGGCGTTGTAGTGCAATTCTATCTTTCTCTGTGCTCTTGCCTTTGTCTTTTTTGGTCAAGCTCCACAATGCTCTAATCCTCTTTGGAATAGATCAATCATCATTACCAAAGACATTTTGTTTGTTTGTTTAGACCCCTGTAAACTTAGATTGTTTAACCTAATTAATTAACCAAATTGTTATTTAGGTTTATTATTTAAATCTAGGTTAAACACAAACAATCATATCACTAAGTACGGAAAAGTAAAAAAGACAAGCGATATGATGACGCGAGAAAACCAATAAAACCGTATAGTTACCGTATGGTTTCAAGGTAAAAAACTTGGGGAGGAATTAACCTAGACAATCCTCAAGGCAAAAAATTTGCTATATAGAATGGAAGTTTTACAATAGATTTTTCCCTAAATCTAATGCTATCTCTTGTCATACTTACTTGACTCGATGCAGCTCCGAATCCAAGGACTTTTGTATCTGAATTTGGTGTGCACAAACACCTCCATTTGTGACTTTGAGATCTTACTTAAAGCTTTAGATCATCATCAGCAGTTGATCTTGTATGCAGCAACTTATCTCCACTAGTTCTTGTGATTGGATCTTTCTTTCGGTAGATGCTTGTTGAGTTAGAAGGTAACAGAACCTCACAGATCTCACAATAGTAACTCATAAAACTTCATAAGACTTTTGAAACTTGAATTAAGGTTTTCCTTTTTATATCTAGCAGTGTTGGACTCAAAACCTAAACGTTTCATGGGCTTTCGAGCCTGATTTAAAATTTGTAGAAAACGAGTTACGATCAGTCGAATCTGTCTCTCGATTAGTCAAGCCTTGCAATTTCTGAATTCTTCTTTCTGTAGCTTGACTATTCTTGAATCTTGACTTGGATCAACTTGAGCAATGTCTAACATTGTTCTAAAACTTAAATATCTTAAACTAGACATGTTTTTGTACTCAATTTGCCAACATATATAAAATTAAAGCTTAAACATTTATTCCTAAATATTTAGAACCTAACACATTTGATGTCATTAGATGCTGATAGACTGCCATAACACCATTGTTGATATTGGAACCACCTCTGTTTTGCCCACTGCCACTGCCCTTGGGATGCTCCTTCGCTGATTTACACAACCATGAAAGAATCACGGTCATCGAACGCATCATGCCTTGTTCAAAGTTTTTGCTTTTGCTCTCACACACCCATGCATTACCACATGCCTTTTGGACTCTTCATATGCTAGTGACCTACCTCCACACACCGGCCCTCTATGCCTATGCCATTTATCAACCTCCAAAATGTGCCACATCAGTTCTATGGCCATGTCATCAACCATGTTATGAGTATAAAACTAGGGGCAAAAGAGTAAACTGTATGTAGACCTATATATATCAATAATATGTTATATGTTAGGGTTAATTTTAATAACCCAATACATATGTTTTCTCTAAAACAAACCACATTTGCCATGTTAACACCAATGCCACATTAGTTATGCCACGTTAGCATTCATGTGTCACCTTAGCTTCCACATCAGCCTATCTTCTCAGGTCATCATGCTATGTCAGGAATCTAGTCAAGTTGGGTAGAACTGAATATTTGACCTTACCCAAACTGAACTCGAATCGGTTTGATGGGTGGACTACTTGATCAATTCAAATTTGGATCTTTGAACTAGATTGGATAGTTGAGTTTTGGTTTAAAAAAGACTATGGACTAACTTTGATAGTTGACTTTCAATTTGAGTTTGACTAGTGACCACAGTTGACATTTTACAACCAAATGTGTCCCACTTTGTTTTTTGCTTAGATTCTAATTTTTATTTTTTTAATAACGGGGAACCTCACCAAGGGAGGACCTTTTGGACCTACCACTAGGGAATAAACCATAGATATATGATCCCAACTGCTAGAAATGTGTATCAAGTGATCCAGGGGTACTCCTAGTGAAAATCAAACCTAGGATGTCTGGATTCATAACTCATCCCAAGCCTTCAACCACTGGGCTCACTTTGTTTCCTCATTTGAGGCTCCCAAGCCTCAAATCAGCAAAATAATAATAATGAAATTTGACCTTTTGCTCATTGAGTTCACCATCTATGATATTCATCAACTCATTCACACGCTTCATCACAACACTATTTCATTGCCAATGGCCCTCAAGCTATAACAGCTCCTCCTTGGTCATTGATGCAGCCTTCTTAGGCCATTATTGTCTTTTGGCATTCATTAATTGTTGTTGTTTGCTCTCAATTTGCATGTTCATTGTTTGATCCATATGTGATTGTCTTCATGGTCATCTTCAAGGCATCTTTATCTTCACAAGTTACATTCCAAACCCAAGATGACACGTTGAGTTTGAGGGGGGGGGGGGGGGGGTGGGGGGGTGGGGGGGAAGGGGTTAGAGATATTAATGAGTATTAACCTAAGAGGCCCAATTATCTTACTCAGCCCATGTACGCCTAACCCTAGCTCCTAATCCCTATATATAGGCTGCTTAGGGTTCACTGTAACATAAAATTGAGATTATAGTGAAGAGTCGTCAAGGGCTTCCTTTGTGGACATTGACTGTAAGGCTAAATTACATAATCCTTGTGTTTTCTCTCTCTCTCTCTGTCTCTCTTCTATCTTTACGCTTTCTTTCTCTCTTCAAAGAATCTATTAGTTGATTACTTTAATTATAAGTAATAGCTTTTGGCATCCTGATGCTTTGACAACTCCCACCGGTGAAAATACTGAGTAATATCACCTTGTAACAATTTTTGTCTGTTCTCAAATCCCATTAGAACATATGTAAAAGATACTTAAATACAATCCAACTCCAACATAAAAAAAGAAAATAAAAAAGTATATCAACCAGTAAGTTTAAACACTTACTCTGGATCAAGGTATCCTAATGTGCCAGCTGGGCAAGTTGACACATGAGAGTCACTTTCAGTTGCAAAGATTCTAGACAACCCAAAATCAGCTATCTTGGCTTGCATATGTCCAGTCAATAAAATGTTGGAAGTTTTCAAATCTCTATGAATTATAGGCGGCTTGCAACCATTATGAAGATACTCTAACCCTACAACTCCACCAACAATCCATCGTTAAGTCTAAGTAATAATTTATATAAAAAAAAAAAAAATCCAAAATGTATTAAAGATCAATAATAATGTAATCAATTTGTTTGCGAACCATGTGCTGCATCCACTGCAATATTAAGCCTCTCATTCCAAGTCATCACATTTGTGTTTTTCACTACAGGAAAAATATATGAATATAACTGTCAGTTGGGTTCTATTGGAAAAGGTATTGTTTTGCAAATTCAAGGCATAAGAAATTATAATTGTAAGATGTTCGTCAAACATATGCATTCCTAATCCAAATAGTATGAAATAGCAATAGCAATTCAGTTGTATAAAGCTTATACTAGCTAGTTGGTACCTCACCCATCCCCCTGTTTTGTCTGTTTTAATTGGTCGGATGATCAGAAATTTCAAATTGTTGTATCGTGAAAAGATTAGCTGGACCTTTGATTAATTCTTAGGCATTTTAACCTACCTTCTCTCTCTCTCTCTCTCTCTCCACATCTTAATATGTTTATTTGTTGCATAAGTGTTTCACTATGGGGTGGGGTAAGGCCTAGTTTCATTTTCATAAGAAGTTATCATTTTCACGCTAAGAGCAGGCCAAATGGGACTACCTACTGGAAATTATTTGGCAAGCATTTGATATGAGTAGCACCTTGTTTGGTGGTTTGCTCTTACTAAAAGCCAACCAAGTGCAGTTATGGAACTCAATCCAGGTCTTGCCCTATATTAAAAATCATGCTTTTGATATGATAAAGGTAACCTATGATGAGTCATAGGAATACAGGATGAAGAGCGCTCTTCATCCTGTATTCCTATGACTCATCATAGGTTAAATGGTAAATACCTGATAAATGCTGGTGCAAATCGCCATTTTCCATATACTCATATAAGAGGGCCTTCTGGTCATCCTCGTCGCAGTATCCAACAAGAGAAACCAAGTTTCTATGATGAACAATCATCAAGAGTTGTACCTATATTTCAAACCAGTTCTTCAGTTTAGTTGGATGAAAATCTTTAGTTGCATGTCTCATGTAATTACAGATTCACAGTTTCAATTTAAAAAAAATAAAAAATAAAAAAATTCAAGCAATTCAGAAACAGGCTGCAATTTTCTATATTACCTCAACTTGAAATTCCTTATAGCCTTGCTTTGATGAAGGAGAGAGCAATTTAACGGCTACTCGAGCTTCATCTTTCAATTTACCAAGGTACACTTTACCAAATCCTCCTCCTCCAATGATGGTTTCGAAGTTATTAGTAATGCTCATAACCTCAGAGTAGCTATACCGTTGATCCTTTGATCTGATATTGGATTTGGTAACTATACCTACAGCAAGGAAGATTTTCAATAAAACTATCAAAACAATGTTTTAGAGTTGCGTGAGAAAATGCAGAGTCTATGTTCTAAATCTCTTATGTTTGTGTCCTCAAATCTATTTTATCTCACATGTTATTGTTACTAGGATTAAATATGAAGTCCACTTATCCTAGGTTGGGGATGCCAGTAAATGCTCACGCTTGTGGCCCCAAATCTATACACAGTAACAGTTTACCATATTTAGGTTAAGGTTTCTCAACATGTATTGTTCGTGGTAAAGCTAGAGGAAGTCTTGAATTGCATGTTTGTCTGCATCTTTTGCATTTTAGCATGAGTTCCCCATTGAAATTTTGTATTAATTTTTGTCAGAATAATAAATTTTATAATCAAATATTTTTTAATTAGTCACACTATACTCAAACAGAATGCAGAAATGAGTTTTCTACAAAAGAGAAGTTTTATTAGTAATTAGAACATTGCACACAGACACACTTTGTTAACATATTAATCACTCTTCATTTGCACTATTGCTTTTTATTTCACTTACACATTTTCCCAAGTAGTAGGAAGCCTTATATATATATACCATACAAAAGAGACAGGCTTCCTAAACTTACCAGAACTACTTGCAAAAGGTTGAATATTTAAAGATACAAAGTCAACAAAGCAACTATTTCGCATTTAGATAGGGTTGTAAATGAGTCGAGTATTATAGTTCAGAATTGTTAGTTTTATTTTATTCTGAACACATGTCAAGCTTGAGCTCATCGGCAAACTAGATTACATATCCCAGCTTAGTCCATTTTCTTGTCGAACAAGTTTTAACTTGTTCGCGAGCTACTTGATTAATTTGTTCTTTTCCCATATATAATAATTAAAGACCCAAACTAAAATGTTTTATCTCTTCACAAATATATGCTAATAATTAAATTCACCAAACCTATATTGTTAAAAATCATATATAATTTTTAATACAAAATGGACTATTTATATTCTCAATAAATTATAAATAATAATTTAAGATCTTATAAACTTATTTACAAACTTACTATATCCAATTTCAAGTTTATAAAAATATATATACATGTATGCATATGAATATGTATTATTATATAAAGGAAAAGCATACAAACATGTTCTCATGTTGTAAATCAAAGGTTTTTGATACTTTACCTCTTGGGTTTGGTATCAAACCCTAAGCAAAACTCAATGCCATGGAAATGGATCTACCACCACTCTTATGAATATGAACTATTATATATGTGCTCACCAAAAAAACCCTGATGGAATAGGTTTCCTACATGAGCGCCTATCTAGGAATCCTTATGGGCCCAAATGCCAACATTTTATATATTAGATGAAATTATTAAATTCACCATTTCCTAACAATTTAAAATTTTTAGATAATTTGTAATTTATCATGGTATGAGGAATTGGGTTCAATCCTCTGTCTCCAAATTATCTCTCATTTAATAAATAAATAAATATAAATAAATAAATATAAATAAATAAATAAAAACAAAGTTTTAGGCCCCACTTAAGGGCAGCTCAGGTGGACCACACATGAGTGTTAGATTAAATGACCAAATTAATTATTTCCTAATAGTTCAAGCTTTTAGGGCAATCAATTTTATCAATGTATACTTAAATCAAGCTTTAGACCTATGAGTTTGTACATGAATGCATTATTATGTTTAAGCTTAACTCATTTAATAGTCCAAGTCTAAACTGAGGCATGACCTTGGCTCATATGCTAAATATATGAATATAAACAAGTTTTTCCCTAGTTGAGTTTGACTTGTTCATAAAATACTTGGTTCATTTACATCCCATCATCTAACATGTTATGCCCAAGTTGCTTATGTATTCCTAAGCCATTGAATGCCAAAGACAACCATCCGCCCACTAAAGTGAGATGTTATCCCTATCTTATTTTGTAGCTACTCTAAAGACATGCAAACACAAAATAGCACACATGCAAAATGCTTCAAGAACAAAGCATTGACCTATTGATAGAATCAATGCTAACTCTTACATAGTCCCCATCAACACCAACTACTTTCTCATGGCGTTGAGCTGCCATCAAAATTTGGAGAACTTCAAGATAGATTATCCCTTCATGAATATAACTGCTATATGTTCTTGAATATAACCTTTTAGTATATTTTCTCAAATAAAATGATGATGTACCTCAACTACTTCGTCCTAGAACGAAACACATTCTGTGCTGCCAACTTTATTCTCTACTTTATTTGTTGAGAGAGACATTGTTGGTTGTCGATAGCTACACCAAGATATTGTCCCCAACTAGAATTGAACATATATCCAGTTGTGGAATTATGTGTTGAAATATCTCCAGTACAATCAGCAGTGGAAAAACCAACTTCATAAAGAATCCCTAGACTAGATAATATCCTAACATATTGTAGGATGCGTCAAACTTTTTCCAAATGTGGCTTGCTAGGATACTACATAAACTACCTTAATATCCCAATTATATAAGCAATATTTGGTCATGACAACGCTTAGTAAATTAAACTACCCAGTACTTTATTTTTGTTTTGTGGTATGATTGTGTCCATCATAAACTGAATTAGGCCTCTGCATAATTGGCTTAATTAATCAAGTTGGTAAATTTGGCTTAAAATTAATCAGCCAAGGTCTAAATTCCTAACACAGCCTTTTTCAGAAAGATCACTTATGTTTAGGTAGGCAATATCTTATATGGGAAGCTATCCCCATCCAAGGAAAGAATGCAATGCAGTAGTGCACGCCATTAATATGATAACCCTATGCATTCAATCTTGGGATCTTATATAACTTCTAGAATTCTTGCCAACCTGCCATGGATGTAGTCATTATTGTTATTAATATTTTTTTATCAGTCCAGTAAAAAAGGCAACAACAGCTGAAGAATACTACCCACTGACACAATAAAGCTACTTAGAGCACCACCGAATCATGAATTCATACCAAAGCATTGCATGAAGAGAAATGAGTGCATTTACCCCTTGTTCACATGTTGAAGTGGTATGTGGATGTATTTAGTATTGTCGATCAATTGCATAATATTGCCATCACGACCGTGTCGTGTGGTTGATCACAATTGCCTCTGGTGAGAATTAAACAATGTTCGTTTTACTTTCATAACCATCTTAAAGACGTTGGTGTATCACTGGAAAATAAGACTGGCTAGGATTGGGTACTGCATCTTTTCTAAACGACATCACTAGCAATTGCAAGAAAGAAATACCTCCATGTCTTTTCTGTTTATAGATAGCCAGACCACTAAAGATGAACAGAAGGAGCAGGACTGCTGCTGTGGACAATGCAACAACTGGAATAACAAACTCCTTTTTCTTCCTTCTCTTGCATGCAACTGACAGACAAGGATCTGGATTTTCATTCACCCTTGCATAGAGTGAATCAAGGTAGTATGCCATGGTAAGTAAGTTATTAAACATTAATGTTGCTGTCTTTATACAATAAAAATTGATATTGGAAAAATAAATGAGATACTCCTAAGATTTTACGTACATATAAGTGAAGAAGTATATATATATATATATATAGTTTTTTTCTAGTATTAGGCACACAAAAGTAGTTATATATAAAAGGAAGAGAGAGAGAGAAAAAAAAAAACAAAAAAAAACAAAAACAAAAACAATAGAAAATGACCAAGTGAAATTAGAATTAAGAAGCAAAAGGAATTATGAAGGAAGATAAGATAACCTCAATGCCAACTTCCCATCCCTATACTTCTGCAGAAGATCCTCAGGAATTGAACCTGTGAACTTGTTCCCACGCAAATCACTGAAGAGACAGTGTTAGGCAGATGACCTCAATCTCCCTACACGAAAATTTACGTTTGCAATACCATGATCAAATCTCAAAAACTTACAGAGTATTCAAATTTGGCAGTTGTGCCAAAAATTCTGGCAGCGGCCCAGTTAAGTTATTGTATGACAAATCCCTGAAAGAAGAGTTAGCAAGATCTTTAGAAAACATATACAGAAATGTTAAGTTAAAGAATAGTTTTCTGTTCTTGAAACCTGATACTGAACTTGCATATAACACAATTGTATAGGTGGTGTTGCTGGAACAGCTAGTATCTAGCTAGTACAATTGTATAGTAACCAAATGCAACATATCAACCACAATTCAAATTAAGACTCACAAGGACTGTATTGCTTTAAGATTCGAGAATGAAGTTGCAATCTTCCCAGTCAAATTGCTTGAGCTCAAGTTCCTGTTTGTCATTATGAAAAAAGGAAGAGGAGTTGAATTTTTGGTAGATAATTTGCAATCCAAATAAAATTAATCTCGTGTAATTAGTCAGCACCCATGGACGAAGGGAGGTGTTATGTGGTTGAACATTCGCTTTGTTTGTTTTGATGTAAAATATTTTCAGAAAAATATTTTCCTATTTTACTATGTTTGTTTTGCAGTAAAATATTTAGTCAAAAGTAAAATATTTTCAGTCAACCAAATCAACTAGGCAAATTAATGTAAAATATTTTACACTTAAAAATTTTGGTAAAACATTTTACATTTTCTTTCAAGCTCTCACCCAAACACTTCCTCAGACCTCACCCCTTAGTCCCTCTCACGCTCTTTCCCTTCTCACTCTCAAGTTCTCCCTCCCCACAAACTAGAGCCACCTAGCCACTCTCAGTTTCGTCGGCACCACTCATCTCCGGTAGTTCTCATCACCGGCTCCACCTCTGCCATCGTCGCTTGACTCCCCTCCACACCTCCACCGACTGAGTTTGGTTCAACCACTCAAACCCACCGATTCTTTTTTCGATCTGACCATACACCAGCTCTTACTCCACCGATTCTCTTACCACCATCACACCGGCTCTACCTCCACCTTCATCAACTCACCCACTAGTTCTCATATCTAGTTTTCTTTTTTTTGACCACTACATGGGTTTATTGATTTGGGCTTTTTGGCTGGTTTTATGGGTTGTGGTGGGTGGCTGAGATGTTTGTAGGTCCGTTGATGGCTAAGGTTTTAGGTTGCTGGAATGGTTTGTGGGCTATGGTGAGGACTGGGTTTGTGGGTTATGGTGGGTGGGTGGCCGGCTTTGGCCTCTCTTTTTTTGTTTTTCATTCTCCAATTTGTGGATTTGTGTGGTCAATGGAGTGTCGGGGTGGTGGTGGTGGGTGTGTTTGTGGGGATCTAGTGGTGATTTGGGTGGTGGTGGTTTGGTTTTGTGAGATTGTTTTTTTTTTTTTGAGCTAAAACAATAGAAAGTCTTTATTTAACGGAAGAAATTACATGTAAAACTAGTAACTAACAACCACATGGAGTGGTGTTCCCAGAGAAAGCACTGAAATACAATGGAAAACCCAACCCTAGAAACATTATACTTAGCCTTTTCAAACTTGTGTAGCCATTAGTTGTTGATATTACTTAAAAAAAAAACCCATTGACACCCTCAAGGAATATGTTCGGTGGACCTGGACTTGCTCAAAATTGTTTTGTGAGATTGTTAAAATTCTTTTAAAATATACTTTTTTTTTTTTTTTTTTTTTTTTTGCATTTTCAAGAATACAAACCAAACATGGTAAAATGAAAATATTTTCAATAAAATATTTTACATGTAAAATACTTTACCTTTGCAAATATTTTACGTCGAAACAAAAAAAGCGTGACATCACAAACAAGTAAATTCAGTTAAATATCATAAAACATGACATTACTTTTGGTCCACTCTATTATTGCGTGTGAAAGGAATCTGTTCCAATATCCCATTTCCTAAAATGACGCATCATAGTTCATATCAGTTTATACAATGGTCCATTTTATTTTTATGTGATGCCTGCAAGTTAAAGAGGATACTTTTCCCTTCAGATGATATATTGATTGGAATTTCACAGCAAGCCTGAACACAAATTATGATGTTTTGGAAGTGCACTTACACTGATATAATACATGGAATAGAATAGTTGTAACTGCAGTGCAAACCATCCCATGAATATTCCCTCGGGACACATGGATCGCCTTGCCAGTTTCTGGTCAACTTGTACAGTGTCTTGATTTCCATTATGGCTTCAACTATTATTTTTAATGCAAAACAAGAATTTATAGATGATTATTCGAAAAGAGAGTGGGAAAGAGAAGCATAAGTTTGAAATACAAAATCATATAGAAATATGAAAAGTAAAAGCTAGTTCCAAATTTGCAGCAGTTGAACACATGCCTTGGCAGAGATGATGAATTGTCTGAATGTAGCTTGTATGATTAGCAAAGCAAATTACCAGCGGTTGCAAATACTATGGTTTTCTTTTGTTGATAAGTACAGTTGCAGATACTATGGTGGCAAGTAACAACGCAACTTATGATACAATTTCAATTCATCATATTTGTAAAATAACTGGGAGATTTCTATTATAATTAATTAAATTTCCACTAAAGTATTGAGAATTAAGTAAAATTAAAACCAAATCTTGAAAGAATATG
Organism: Quercus alba; assembly: GCA_036321655.1. Taxonomy (NCBI): domain Eukaryota; kingdom Viridiplantae; phylum Streptophyta; class Magnoliopsida; order Fagales; family Fagaceae; genus Quercus; species Quercus alba. The sequence goes on along the minus strand of CM070302.1, from coordinate 18,386,452 downwards.
CTGGATTACATACCATGGAGGGTACAATAGAGTCAAAAAGCAAGTTATTATTTAGGGATTTTGATGATCTGACTACTTTGATTTCAAATTGAAGGTTGATATATGAAATCCAATTGTAGGTTTGAACATTTATTTGGTGGGGTGATCAACGTTTTTGAAAAATTATATTTTAGAGTTGCAATTAACAGGGGATCTTACCTTAATTTGGTGTTTTTGTACATCAAAGCTAAGGAATTCAAAATGGACAGTAGTTATATGGAATTGAAGATCCAAATTGACTTTTAGCACATTCTTAAGGCTAGTTACATATTAATTTAATAAGCTTAATGGTTATTAGTGAAAAAAAAAAAAATAGTATTAGAGGATTTTGGAGTTAAGAGATATTTTACATAAAGTGATAGCATAAGTGTAAGATTATATATATCATAATTAGGCAGCATTATGTTTCTTTGGTTTAGGCTCCAAAGATCTTTCTAACTCCTTGTGCGAGATTGTTTTGCTTATTTGGTTTATGTGGTTAAGGTAAGTAAAATTTTACCCATCATGCTCTTATTTATTCCTTCTTTGTAAAACCTTGAGTTAGTCAATGCGTATCATTTCATGTCTACCTATTCGTTGTTGTCCTCAAGAATTATTTGTAGGTTCGGGATGAACTATAGACCTAAACATCTTATGTTCAATCCCCAATAGGAGTTCTCTTAGATTCCTTGATACACGGTTCTGGCGGTTGGGGTCGTGTATCTACGGTTTACTTCCCAAGGTGGATCCAAAAGACCCTACCTTAGTGAGATTCCATGTCATAAAATATATGTGGGTGTGTGTGCGTTCTGCATTTTATCATTATTCCTAGATTTTTATGTTTCTTTTGAAACATTCTTTTGCATTGCGAACAAACCTAAATATGTTTTATTTTAAGTAATGGATAAACTACTCTTTCTTGATTATAGCTCATAAATGATTTCAAGGACCATGTTCATAGAGGCAATGCATGGACTGTGATAGGGATTATGTTGTTCTTATATATGGTGTTATGGAGGATATGTTGGTGGTGGTTGAGAAGGTTATACATGACCCTTTCATGGAACTAATACATAGGACATTCTTCTGCTTGTGAGGCCCAATAAACAAGACATGAAGTTATTATATCTTATTTTGGTTATATTATTATATCCTTCATTGGATTCCTGTTTTGGTTATGTGGTTATGAATTTATATGTTCTTCTTCTTCATTTTTTCCCTTGATAATTTGACAATGACAATGAGGGAGGGGGGATCTGGACTTTGGAAGTTTCCGTTCGAGACACTCGAAAGTGCTAGTTGAGCTACCGGGCTCCTTCTTCTTCTTCATTATTCATTTTAATATTAGATATCATTATTTCTTTAGTTTTAAATTTTTTACTTTAATCGGTAACTAAATCTTTGCACCCTGGTCTTTGAGTTACCTCTACAACTTTTGTATCCATTTATTTTCCAACTCTTTTATACCTACCTCATTGTACAAGCGAGTCACTTTGTACTTTTTTTTTTATCAGTAATAAAATATTTTATTGAAAAACAGAATAAAAGTACAACAAAAAAGAAATTCCCTGGAACACAGGGAGTGAACAAGGGAAGCAAAAATCTACCCAAAATGGCATAAATCTTGGAAATCCAAAATAGAGGGTATGACAAGGCCATTCAAAGCAGTCTTCTATTCAAATAAAAATAAAAGGAAAATGTGCTTCAACTCAATGATAAAACACTCCTCCCCTTTAAAGATTCTATTGTTCCGCTCTCTATATACTCCACATAATACACTGTGGAATAACATCCCAAACAGGTGTTGCTCTATGTCTCCCAACACCTCCATGCCAGCAAGCAAGCAACTCAACTACTTGTTTAGGCATAACCCAAGAGATACCAAACAAGCTAAACACAAATGACCACAAGTCAGAGGCAAAAGGAAAAATGAATGAGGTGGTGGTCCACCGATTCCCAATCACTTTTTATAGGTCAAATTTTACTTAGTGTGCATTTGGATACCGTTTATTTTACTTAGTGTGCCTTGATGCACTGTTCATGTCCCATGAACAGTGCACCAGGCGCTGGTCAAAAAAAAAAAAAAAAGCCGATGCAGACGCCAAAGCAAACCAAACAGAGCCTTAATGGTCTATATAGCTCAATTATGCATTATTATCATTATTTTTCAAATTAATTGTCTAGGTTTATAATCTTAAGGATCATTTAAGACGTGCATATTATGGCCTATAGGTTGACTCTTAGTTGAGATTTTGAGGGCTTAATATTTTAGAGAATTTTTCTTTGTTTTCTAGAAGTTTAAATATTATTAGGAAAAGTATACAAAACCCCCATGCGGCTTCTCCATAAAATATGGAAAACCTAACATTTCGACTGTAACGTTAACCTCCCTGTTGTATTGTTTTGTTTTTAAAACATTAGTTGTACACACTAACCCCTGGGCTTTTTCAATGTAACACAAAAACCCCCTATGGTTTTGTTTTATGTGAAAATTTAAAACCGCATTTTCACATAAAACAATCCAACAAGGCACAAGCGGTTTTGAGTTACACTTACCACAAGGGGATTAAGTGTTACACTCAAACCCCTCCCCCCTCTCTCAAAGAAAATTGTTAAATTCAAAATCTAAAAAAAAAAAAAAAAAAAAAAAACTAAACTCAAGGGTGTTCAGTGTTTAAGGGAAAACTAAATTGTGGGTTTTGTATATTTTTTCCAATATTATTTTGGGAGTTTACTTTACCAAAGATTTTTTTTTTTTGAATGTTGTTAATGTTTTATCTTGAGAAGTCTATATATTATTGATGATTATTATGTGATTGGAATTGTTGGGAAAATTAACCAATTAATACAACATTCAGCGGAATTGCCTAAATTTATTTAAAACAGAGATTTCATATTTTGATTTTAATATCGAGGTTCGGATTTAAAAATTCCGGGCATTTTAGACATACAGAATCACAGATTTTATTTTATTTTTTGGTGTGTAGAAGAATCACAGATTTCGTTGATAGATAGCAATCTATCGAAAAGGGGTAAAAGTATGATGGCTTTGATAAAAGTTTAGTGACAAGAATTTCCCAACTTCAACCACTACACTATAAATTTGCATTATCTACTCGGCAACAAACAAAGGCTCATGATCACAAGTCTATAACAAGCTTTTCTATATTTAGCATATGACACTAACAACTTAAAGCTATAATGTTCCATTCAGAGAAGAAAACCCCCGAATAAAAATTATTGAAACGACCATCATCACCAAGTTAAGGTTAGAGCTCTTATTGAATCAGCAATTGAAGTCTCTTATTAAAAGATAAGGCTAATCAGTACAAAGGAAAATATAAAAGAGAAGAAAGCATACCATCTTCTATGGCAGTTGTTATATTTGGGAGCTCCTTTGACGCAAAAATCTCTACAGCATTGAGGATTGGAGGAAACTTACTTCCCTCAGCTGCAATTATTGAAAAGTGAAGCCGTTCTCCCATAATTGCCGGCTCAGTCCGGAGTATGGTCTGTGGTTTTAGGTAATCAAGTCTAACAGATTCTGTCAGATACCGCTCACCGTTCAACAAAATTGTCATTTCCCTCTGCTGGCCATTTTCAAGCTTCTCAATCTCAGCAAAGTGAAAGTAAACATAACATTGTGAAAGAGAATCTGGTGGACTCAAGTACAAGCTCAACGGAGTGGTAGAGTTTTGTGATTTGGCTGCAGTCCTCAACACTACATCTGGTATGTTATAAGCGTTATTAGTGCTCAGGGAGTAAACGGTTAAGCTTGTGGCAATTGGAATCCAATTGTCAAATAGTAAAGGCTTCCAGATGCGATCATATCCATCATACGGATACCTAATTAAAATAAAATAAAATAAAATAATTGAGTCAGAAGATGATAGGGTTCACTCTATTAGTATTTATGTTTGTTATGTAAATTTTTGGCCGCAGCAAGCTTGGAATGTTTGCTGCCTTTGTTGTGTTTGATAAAGTTTCTCAATGAACAGAAGGTTCAAAAACCAAATTCATTGTATATGTATAAGCCACAAACTCAATTCCACACTGTTGAACTCAACAGATAAAAGCTCAAAATGTGATTTGAAACCCAAGTTGGAATGCTTTTACAAAGATGGAGTTGTGTCAAACTTGGACTCAGTGTGAGATTCGAAACCCAACTTGAGATTTGCTTTGTTTCATTTGTGTGTATGAGAGAAAGCAAGATGAAGAGAGGAAGACCAATGAAACTGGCTGGGAATTTAGCTCTGAAAATTTAAGCACGAGCACAATTTGTGCGGAATAACGGAGGGAAACACAGCCGTTGTGTTTTGGCATCTCTCTCTTTGTCGATAAACTGAGTGGTTTTTTTTTTTGGATAAGAAACTGAGTTGGTTCTTTCTTATGGATTTTTAATTGATGTGGCAGTATATAATTCAGCAACAAAGTTTTACAGAAAAATTTAGTTGTAATATAAGATTACAACTTTACTCAATACTTTATAGGGAAAAACTATGACATGATAGAGTGTAATTAGTAAAGAAAAAATTGTGGATCCATGTATAAGTGATGGTTAATCACTCACAGTTTACTACATCAAAGTTGTGACAAAAAAATTGTTAGATGTAAATTTTGACAAATCTTCAATTGGATCATTTTTTTTTTCCCATATATCCTCCATATTTGTATAATTTTCAGAAAATTAAAGATCAATAACAATTTCATCAATCAAAAGTTTATATTTCAAATTTTTATGGTTTAAAACTGTACATAAAAAATAAATTTATTAGTCGAATAGTAAATAACATCTAATTGGCATACAATATGACATATGTGTTAAAAACATAAAAACATGTAATTCAATGATTAGATTTTCAAAATATACAATCATTTTAATTTTTTTAGTGGGAGTTGGACTACAACCAGTGGCGAAGCCAGGATTTCAAGTCAGGAGGAGCAAAATTGAAGGTAAAATTAATCTAAGAAATATTAATCAATACTAATAACAAAATAAATAAACGACTATATGCAAAAGTTAAATATAAAATTTTACTTTAATTTTTTTTTTCATTTCTAATTAAATTTACTCGATTGAAAAATCTACTTCAGTACGAGCTTGTTTAGAATTTGACCTGGACATATTACTATGAAGTTGCATATGTTCCTCAATATCAGGAATGCTTTTAAAATGTTATGTAGACATTTGAGTTTATAGCAAAAACTCAGGTTTTTTTTTTTTTTTTTTTTTTTTTTTTTTTTTTTTTTTTTTTCTTTTAGATCAGCAAAAACTTAAGTTCAGCCTAAAAATGGTTGATTACAAAAGAAAAAAAATGTAAATAAGAGGCAGACTGGTGAGGTGCTATAGTTTGTATCACTATTTTTTTTTTCCGGTCCTATTCAGCGAAGTTGAGTGCAAAACCAATGTACTAGTAGATGGGACCCATTATTCAATAAAAGTGCTGCTTCAGTGCTTTGTGAATGTAAAATTGTCTTCTTGTTGACAAGTTAGCTATACATATATAGTAAAAACTAAAAAGTTGTTTTAGTCAGAAGGGGTAAATAACCTTTTACTACATTTATTAATAATTTACTACAAATACATAGAGAATTTTTTAGAAAGTTGGGGGGCAGTTGCCCCCCTCTCTCAGCTCCTGACTACAACCAAGTTTGTAGCCAAATTTTATCTTAATTAATATTGCACAAATTGTACATTAGTCAATTTTAAGTGAATACAAATCTTCTATCCCACCTTTTGTTTTACCTTTTATGCTCTACCAATCATGATATGTTATAACCTGTTATAGAATTCACATTTTGAAAATCTCTTAATTGAATTACGTGTTTTATATGTTCTTAACATTCATGTCAATTGTATGTCAAAAAAAAAAAACACATTGATGTCAATTGGATGTTATTTACTACTCAATCCATAAACTCATTTTTATGCATTATTTTAAATTATAAAAACTTGAATTTAACAATTGATTGATGACATAGCCATTAATCTTTGATCACTTTAAAATTTTGCAAGCACGGAGAATATACGAAAATAATATAATCTAACAATAGATTTATCAAAATTCACATCCAATTAAAACATATTGAGAGGTGTAACATTGTTTGAAACTACACTAGGTATAACTTGAACCCTATATATATATATATATATATATATGATTTTAGGCTAAAATGCAGAACCCGCCCTCTATGTCTCACCATAATTGATTTCGGTCCACTAGGTCTCAAGTTTATTTAATTAAGGTCTCTTCACCAACTTTTGTTAAATGTTGTGGTTAATTGTGTCCAAATTTTTAATTTTTTTTCTTCAATTTTTATTAAATTAAAAAATCTAATTAATAATTGAAAGATATTTTCCAGAATTTTTTTAAAAAAATTAACAAAAGTTAATGGAAATGCCTAAATTAAATAAATTTGAAACTTAAAAGATTAAAATGAACAAAAGAAAAATTAGAGAATTAAAATGAATTATAATGAAACTTTTCAGTAAGTTTTGTATTTTAACCTTGATATTAATTTTTTTTAATACTCATTTTTAAAGAGTAGATTTTAATAAGATACAACATTGAATGAAACGTTACTTGTCATATCATCAGGAAAAAAAAGTGTTTTTGATAAGGTCATGTCATCAATTGTCAATTACTACTTGCCTTCACCTCATCTATATCAAGAGGAATTCCTAGTTGCTTTGGGAGTGAATGATGCTCTCTCCTCATACATTTATGGTGAGGGTACACTTATTAAATTTATGGTGAGGTCCACCAATAATGTGAGAGGAGCATCATTACGCTGTACTTTGGGAGTACTTAAGCATTTTCCCTATATCAATACTCCATTGCCAAGTGACAGAGGACTCTAACTAGTAAAAAAGTTAACAAATTTTGGCAAACTTGGGTTTTAGACTGATATCTAAAACTACATTATACTTCTGAATTTCCAAACTAAATTTAACATGCATTTCCAGTAAGTCATGTGAGTCAGAGGAGGAGGTGTGTTAAGGGAGGTCTAGGCATATGAGAAAGATAGAGAAAAGAGGGAGAAAAAGTAGAGGACCGGGAGGGAGAAGATAAGAGAGAAGGTGTGTTTGGTAACCATATTTTTCCCAGTTTTTTACTTAAAAAACTATTTTCTATTTTCTATTTTCTAAACCTAAAAACTTGTTTGGTAACTGAAAAAAAAAAAAAAAAAATGCTGTTTCCAAAATCTCTTATAATAAATCATATATATATAAATCATATATATATATATATATATATATATATATTATTTTGTGTGATTGCCTATTTCTCTTTTGGGTATTCTACATACTTAGTATTTTATATTGGAGATCTTTCAATAGTAGTAATATTTTCACAGTTAATATTGTAAGTTGTATCTTGTATGGGAGTTCTATCTCTGGAGGTTTTTTCCCTTAACATTCTTAACATCTGAAGTATTCTTCATGATATGCAATAGAATGAGTTATAGCCACCACGTTATTGAAGATGAATATTCAGTGATAGAAAAAACTTCTGTTGTAAAAGGAAAAGAAAAATGAAGATGAAGCAAATATGAGATCCAGGAAATTGTTGAACTAATTTATTTTTTAGCTTAGGAAGGTATAAAAGACTCACCTGACGTCCGAGTCAGAAGGGTTCCTGCCAACGTCATATCCCCTTATTTTTGTCAGTGCTTTTCCCGGAATTCGATAAATGGAACTGTTCAAAGGCCGTAGTTCCAATGATGAAATGAAGGGTACCCCACGGCCCGTGTTTATTAGACATACGTCTATGTAATCCGTCAAGGGAACATGAATAATGTCACTATGAACAATACGATTTGGACCAGCATTTGTTAAATTCACTGTTTTCCATTCATTAACCCCAAGATGTAGGTCGAATACTGGTATCTGGTTTTTACCATCGTAATTCCCATAAAAGAATCTTGCCCTGATCAAATAATTATTGTTTTTACCTTGCTCTGGTTTCAGAGTGTAACAATTCCTTGTTCCTTGGGGAAAACTTCTCAAGTTCTTAGCATTTTGTCGAATATTTCCGGGTGAATCAGGGGATACCGTCTTAACTATGCCAGTGTCTATCAATCCTTTATCTGATATGTAAGGGATTTTGGTATGCTCGTCAATGTAATCTTCATTGCTGCCACAATCAATGCTAATGAAACCTTGACATTTTGAAAAAGAAAGAGGGAGTTAATTAGACATAAGCAACCTATATAGTCTCCACAAATAAGGTACCAATGAGTTTCAGAACACCCTATGTTTTTCAGTGATAAAATTACCAAAATTCCTAAGACACAAATTTTCAAATAGCTTAAGCTCCAAGCTTGGGTGAGTCAATGTTGTTGCAAGTTGCATACCTAACTTTTTGTGGCCTTGTGAACTCCCATGCTAAGACAAAACTGTATATGTATGTGAAAGCCAAACGCTGGTTTTGGTTTGTTTAAAGTTTCAGATTATTCAGATGTTAACATTTTTTTTTTTTTTATACCATAATTTTAGTGTTTAGTGTTTACTAATTAAAAGCTACCAGCCTATTACACAAGTGAATAGGAATTGATTATTCATTTGATAGAACAACTTCCTAAACCGCCTCGTTGTGTTTAACAAATTTACACTGATTGAGGAACATAGTGACTCTCCAGTCAAAGAGACGTACAATTGAACAGACAAGTTGTATTAAAGCTTGAGAAACATTAAAATGCTGAGGCAATAGTGACCAAGAAAAAAAAAATGATGAATTGAACATGCACATGGGCAACTATACTAATGAAAAGAATCAAAAGATAAGTGAATGAACCTCTGGAATCAATCTTAAATGCACAATGCTGTGCATAGGGGTCGTTGTATGCATGCTAACAAATTAACAAATAATAACATTAAGATATCCTAGATGACTTTAAAAGCAGTTCTGAACATGGAAACATGTTTGAAAAAATTTGCTATTCAGAACATTTTGGAAATTGCAATGCTTTTCCATTAGACAAAAAACATTACAATATCAATTGTGCAATATCTTGAACAGAAACGTTTGTCTTGACAAGGTTTCTTACAAATACCAGAAACATTGACTTTGATAGTATGGTACCATAATAAGTACGCATCTTTATTGGAAAAAAAAAAAAAATTTGGTTAACGAGTACCATTAGGGCATTAACAGCATTTGTTAAAGGAAAATTAAAAAAAAAAATTAATATCATTTTTATGAAAAATATAAAAAGCTGTTAAAAAAAATCAATTATATATTTTTTTTTTCCTATAAAAATTTTTTATACTCGGGCACCCATTAACTTTTTCAAAAAAAAAACAAAACAAAAAAACTTCAAAAAGAGCGTGTGTGCCAACTTTAAAAGGTCTCCTGGAAGCAATTGTGTACTCCAAAAAAGGAAGGTGTGAATTGGTATTAAGAAGGGCTGGAGAATGGAACGGGGTTGCTGTTATGAAACACATTTGGAACCTTTTTGCTGAAGTTGGTTCTCTTTGGGTTGCATTGGTCCATGAGGTTCTTTTGTAGGGTAATGTACTTTTGGAATGTTAAAATTCCACAACAAAACACTTATTAGAGTTGGAGAACTTTGCTCAAATAAAAGAATGAGGCTAGGCAATTCTTTAAGTTTGAAGTAGGAGATGGTACTAAAAACATCATCCTTTGCCTGGATTGGTGGCATCTAGAGTGTGTTGACCAATGGGTAATGGGCTTGGTCCCCAACTAGATGAATTTTAAATGAGTGGTATTTTACTTACAATCAAATCTAAGAAATAAAATCTTAACAATAAAACGAATTAACTCTATTTTAACTGAAATGGATAAAATCATGTTCTCCCAATTTTCATAATGAATTCATGAAATTGAAATAAAAATATAGTAACGAGCCATTCTTGGAATTGGGCCATATGCTTGGGCCCAATAGGTACCCATGTGGACAGCCCAATATCAGGAAATCTTAACCCACTGCAACGCTTCTCCAAAAGAACTAAAAGAAAATCATGTATTCAAAATAAATCCTCTCACCTAAACTAAACTTGAAGATGCCAGAGAATTTTGTACACATAAACCAATACAAAAACTTTGATCGAAAAATAAGAAACAATCTCAAACTCCAGTTAAAGAAATAAAGAGAGATTGGAAGAATCGTGAGCCTTATAGAAGAAAGAAGAAGAGGAAGAGGTGGTGAGAGTTTGGATATGAACTAAAAACATGGTCTCGGACTTTGTATTGTATCCCAGACTCGAATGTGCATGCAACTTCTTCGATCTAGTCAGGAAGTTTTTAGATGGCGTCATGGCAGAAATTCCTTGTATTTTAATTTTTTTTTTTCCTTAAAAAAAATATTTTGATTTGGGAGTGTGTGATTGTGTGCATTTAGCTTTCTTAAAAAGGTATGACAAGGCACCAATTTAGCTTAACTTGAACTGAGTAATGCTACATAGTATATATACAAATTATTTTACAACATTTTTACAAATTAATGATATAGTTTTAGTTGTTAGGACATATGTGTTTCACATGTTAAGAACATATGTCATGATGTTATGTAATTATCTTATCCTTTGACAAAACGCACTTTACTTGTATTTTGGTAGATTTAGGATGTGTTTAAATACTTCAAGAAACCATGTTTCAAGATCAAGTGTTGAAAGCCTTCAAGTCTGTCCAAGAAAACAAGTTGATAGTGCAAATTCATTAAAACTCAACAGCTGGCTTGACAACTGCATCTATCGAGATTAAGAAAGCTGTTCAAAGCCCGGTGTGCTCGACACTTGCTCGACGCCTGCTCGACACTTCCTATCTGTCGAGGTTTAAGATTTTCAGAATTCAAATCTGATTTTCTTGGGATCCGTGAATATGTCTTTGGACCTTCTTTTTTCCTAACCCTAGACATATAAAAGGATTGTTTTAAGGACCGTCAAAGAGTTCACAAGTTGCAAAAGAGTTTACAAATTGCACAAGTATTGAGCAAACTCTGTTCAAGCAAATTGTGACTGAAGACGAAGTTCTTACCCTAATTCATCTCTTTCTCTTGAAGAAGTTGTTGTGTATGTGTACCGTAGGATTTTGTGACTAAGCATCTTATTGATCTTCATCGTGCGGATGAAGTGAGGAACTTTGCAACCAACAACCTTCTTAGTTGGTGATTGAGGACGCGTATTGGGATCTGCACAATTGGTTAGTCACGTACTTGGGAGTCGTGCATCAAAAAGGGGAACTGTCACTACAAAACAAGTCCAATTGGGTATTGGGGTAAGGGTTCAACTGTAGGTTGGTAATGCACTTGGGATTCCTTTACTTGTAACCGCTTGTTGTGATAATAGTGGAGTTTCGGGAGTAGTGACCTGAAAATCACCCGATGAGGTTTTTGCCGTTAGGTTTTCTCCATTTGTAAACAAATCACCGTGTTATTTATTTTCCACTGCATAATTAGTTTATTGGTGATTTGTTTGTGCTACCACGTTTTTGCATGATAAATTGATTAATTAATAACTTGGCTAATTAATTAATTAATTTCTATCACAAGGGGTCATTCAGTTTGTGGCCTATCAAGTGGTATCAGAGCAGACACACTCTGATTAGGGTTTAATCTTTGTTGTTTTGATCCATTGACCCCTGTTGTCATGGCTGTAACTGGCTTGAAGAGATCTTTGTTTTCAAATACATCTTGTTTTTCTAATCTCTTTTTAGTTGAGTGTTTTAGAAAATACAAGTCTAAAAGTTATTTGAATTTTCTTATGATAACTATTGAAAAAGATCTCAGTTTTGCTAAGAAGAAACTAGACTGTCTCAAAATAAAAATGTGTAAAGGAGTGCATCTGAGAAGAGTGAAAGTTAAAGGCTTAGCTCAAAAAAGGTAGATGAGAGAAAGCATCATTCCCACTGATCTGTCATCTAAACATGAAGTGTGTTTTATGATGAAATCCGCATTTAAAGTTATGGACACATGTTTGTGGTACTTCAATAGTGGTTGCTCAAGACACATGACTGGAGACAGATCTCTCTTCAAGACTTTCGAGTCTAAAAAAGGTGGAAATGTCACTTTTGGTGATGGGAGCAAATCTCAAATTAAAGGAAAGAGAATTATTTCTCTACCTGGACTGCCAGACATTGCAAATGTCCTCTATGTAGAAGGTCTAAGGGTGAACCTGTTAAGCATAAGTCAGATATATGATCAAGACTTCATGGTACTATTCTCAAAGGGAAAATGCCTTGTTATGGATAAGTCTGGAAAGAACCTCATAAGCGGTGTTCGCACTTTAGACAACTGTTATGGATTGGTTCCTGATGCTGATATTGTGTGCAACAGCATTCGTTTGCCAAATGAAGATTTATGTCATCAACGGATGGGACATGCTAGTTACAAACATCTTTCTATTGTATTTAGGCATGAATCAGTCTTGGGAATACCAAAGCTTAGTAGAATGAGCAATGTGGTGTGTGAACCATGTCAGCTTAGGAAACAGACAAAAGTTAAGCATCCAAGCACTCAAACATCAGCTACATCTAGGCCATTGGAGCTTCTACATTTGGATCTTGTGGGTCCAACTAGAATCGAGTCTCTTGGTGGTAAGAGATACATCATAGTTGTGGTAGACGACTTCACTATGTATACTTGGGTCATTCTCTTACAATCCAAGTCTGATGCTCCTGAGCACATTGAAGCTTTATGCATAAGATTGCAGAATGAGAAGAAACTGAAGATTGATCGAATTCGAAGTGACCATGGTAAAGAATTTGAGAACTCATATATGGAGTCCTTTTGCCAAAAATCAGGTATATCTCAAGAATTCTCTGCTCCTATTACTCCTCAGCAGAATGGTGTGGTAGAAAGAAAGAATAGAGTTATTCAGAAGATAGCCAGAGCCATGTTATACAACAAGGATTTGGCCAAAAACTCGTGGGGAGAAGCGGTTAACACTACTTGTCATATAGTTAATAAGTTGTAATTCAGACCCGGTACTAAGAAGACTCCATATGAGTTATGGAAAGGAAGGAAGTCGAATGTAAAGTACTTCAAGATCTTTGGAAGCACCTGTTTCATCCTCAAGGATAGAGAAAATGTTGGAAAGTTTGACTCTAGGAGTGATGAAGGTATATTTTTGGGCTACTCCTCCACAAGCAAGGCTTATCAGGTATGCAACAAGAGAATTATGAAGGTAATGGAAACAGTGAATGTTGTTATTGATGAGTCTTTAGATTCTGGTTCTCAGAAAGGAATTAAGGAGTTACCCAAAGAAATTCTTCCTCTAGAGCCTAATGAAGTTCAAGAACTTATTGAACAAGAACCTGCATCTCCAAGTGCTCCTAGTACTCCCAGTGTTTTGGAAGATTCTATAGACATACCCACTTCACCCGATTCTGAGTCTCATGAAGAGAAAAGACCTTTATCCAGGGTTAAATTAAATCATCCTCCAAAAGTTATTGTGGGAAATATGAATGAACTCACATTAAGGAAATGAACCGTTGATAAATGCGTTGTTAACTTTGTGTCTTATTCATGTTATCTATCACAAGTTGAACTCACAAAAGTTGAGGAAGCTCTTCAGGATGAAAGTTGGGTCGAAGCAATGCATGATGAACTTCTTCAGTTTCAGAGGAATGATGTTTGGACCTTGGTACCTAGACCGGAGGGTGAACACATCATTGGTACAAAGTGGATATTCCACAATAAGACTGATGAGGAGGGCAATGTAATCCGCAACAAGGCTCGGCTTGTAGCTCAATGATACTCGTAAATGGAAGGAGTAGACTATGATGAAACATATGTTCTGGTTGCCTGTATAGAGTCCATCAAAATTCTCCTTGCACTGGCTTGTCAATTAAAGTTCAAGCTTTATTAGATGGATGTGAAGACTGCTTTCTTAAATGGTTTGCTCAAAGAAGACATTTATGTGGCTCAACCAAAAGGATTTATTGATCCACACTTTCCAGATCATGTACTATACCTCAAGAAGGCACTCTATGGGTTAAAACAAGCCCCCAGAGCTTCGTATGATCGGCTTATACAATACTTGGTGTCACATGGGTTCACAAGAGGAAAGACTGATCAGACTCTTTTCATAAAAAGAGAAGATGGCGAGCTGATAGTTGCCCAAGTCTATGTTGATGACATCATCTTTGGATCGACTAAAGATGAACTTACTCATGGTTTCTCAAAACTCATGCAGGCCGAGTTCGAGATGAGCATGATTGGAGAGCTGACTCACTTCATTGGGTTGCAGATTCGTCAAAAAGATTCAGGTATATTCCTATCTCAATCTAAATATGCTAAGAATCTTGTGAAAAAGTTTGGTTTAGAACCTACTAGTTCTGTTAGAACCGTTATGTGCCCAAATGTTAAACTCACTGTTGACTTGTTAGGTAAAAGTGTTGATCCTTCTCCGTATAGAAGCATGATAGGTAGTCTTCTTTACCTTACTGCTAGTAGACCTGACATTAGTTACAGTGTTGGAGTGTGTGCTAGATATCAGGCTAATCCCAAAGAGTCTCATATGACTGCTTTAAAGAGAATCATAAAGTATGTCAAAACCACTGTTAAGTTTGGTGTGTGGTACAGCAAGGACACAAGTGATGTCCTAGCTGGGTACTCTGATGCTGATTGGGTTGGGAATGCTGATGATAGAAAGAGTACTTCAGGGGGTTGTTTCTACGTGGGTAATAATCTTGTCTCTTGGATGAGTAAAAAGCAGAACTGCATCTCATTATCCACTGCAAAAGCTGAGTACATTGCTGCTGGTAGCTGTTGCACCCAACTCCTATGGATGCAAAAACTCCTCCATGATTATGGTATCTGTCAAGAACATCTCACTATCTATTGTGATAATACCAGTGCCATTAACATCTCTAAGAATCCGGTTCAACATTCTAGAACCAAACACATAGAGATTTGACATCACTTCATTAGGGAGCTTGTCGAAGATGGTACTCTCACTCTTGAGTTTATTCACATCGATGATTAGAAGGCTAACTTGTTTACCAAACCTCTTGACAGTAAACGCTTTGAATTCCTTCGTCAAAACATTGGTGTTATCTCCATGGGATGATCTTCTTCTCTTTTTCTTTCTTCCTCATGCATTTGCATCTAGTTTTTATGCTTTGGTTGTTTAACATGTTTTTGTTTGGTTATTTTTCAGTTTTGCTTTGTTTTGTTTTTCATATAAAAATTTAAAAAAAAAATTGAAAAATCAAAAAAACACAAAAATATTGTGTGTTTTGTATACATTGGTACTTGTGTACCTTGGATGGCTATTGAAACAAAATCTTCTAAACTTTATATCATTTGTAACTTAGATGAGCATCTCTATGTACAACTAAGCAAATGAGCTTTGTGGCTCGTATTTGTGATGAGTAAAATTAAGTTGTCTCTTATACTTAACACTCATATCACTCTTTTTGATGGGAATAACTGGAAAATCTTAAGAGAAAGGCATAAATAACCATCTCACCACTGTTGCCCGCCAATCATAATATGACACATGTATGCTTTGGCATAGTAAAAGTGCAGTGTCAATGACATTTGTGTGCTTAGGCATAGCAAAATTGGAATGTCAAATATCATTGGTTATTTCTTTTCTCTCTTTAATATGCCCATGTATGATATGCTTAAAAGAAAAATATGCAAAGAAAAATCAAAAGCAAAAAGATCAAAAATGCTTTAAATATGATTGCAAGTGTGTATTTTAGGAGATGTGGGAGTTATAAGATGTACCTCGAAGGTGATAGTCCCCATCAAGCAGTTATGATTGTGTGTGAGTTACAATGATTTTCTCATATCTCAAATCATCATAACATGTATACACTTATGCAATCTTGCGATATTTTTCACACACAACACGCAATATTCTTTGCTATTCTTGATACATGTGTAGGTACAATGTGATTTGGTCATCACAAGGTTTTACATGTGTTAATGTCTGCTCACTAAACTGTCTTGACTTATTTTTGAAATATGAAATTTGTTGGACTTGTTTAATGTGTGTGTGTTTCTTTTTGAAGATCCATGTGCTTAAAATTTTTATTGAAAGATGATTTTGAGAGCTTAATATATTGATTAGATCATTGGTTGAGTTGCATGTTAGATTGCATTCATGTCTGTGTTTTTCACATCTCGAAAAACTGGTTTTAAATGCTGGCTCGACACCTCCTCGATACCTTGCTGTCTATCGAGCTTCTTTAGCTTTTTCTAATCGTAATCCAAACAGCTGCTCGATACCTGGTGGATCGATTGAGAATGGCTCTGCATCCTCGATAGCTTCTCCACACCTGGTGGATCAATCGAGCTTCTGTTCTTGGTTTTGTTGGGTTGTTCCTCGATATCTCAGCTGTCGATGACCATTTTCTCGACACCTCCCTCGACAGATATCTCGATACCTATATCTATCGAGATTTACTGCTGGCACTACTTAAGCTCCCTGTGCGATCCGAAACTCATTTCACTCGATCTCTCTCTGGATACTTCTCTCTTTTCTCTCCCAAACGTTCTCATCTCACTCCAATCTTTGTTCCTCAAGGTTTCTTCAAGCTTTTTGAAGAATTTCTTTACTTGGTAAGCTTTTAATCCTTTCACATTCATGCATTTCATGTTTTGAAACCTAGGTTTTTAGGGTTTTTGAAAAATTTTGGGGTTTTTCAAAATTGATGAGTTATTATTGAAATTTTGGGATGGGTTTTCACTTAAATGAGTTTAAAACCTCATACATTGCATCACATTAGCATTATAATGGTATTGTCATGCATTTAGATGTGTGTTATCTGTTTATATGCTGATAGGTTTGGATTAGGCTAAGCCCATGATGCAATTTCTTTTGCATGTCACATGTTCATACATTTCCCATGCATATGTACTCTTTTTCAATATACTTGTTATATTTGAAATTGCTTGGGACTTTTCTGATTGTCTTTCCTTTCTCTTCATCTCTTTTTGTTTACATTAGTTGTGTCTATGACACCTAAGTGTAAATCCACTCCAGCCCAAAACCCTCTTCGTTCCAGAGCTTCTTCATCATCTGATCCTACACTATCTCATATTCGGTTCCATGATGATGATGCCTTCAAGGCATTTTCAGAGAACTTTTCTAGATGAGGCATTCATTCAGAACACCAAGTCATTCTATCAGACTTTGCCGACACTGACCTTCCCTCTATCATTCACAGTAGAGGATGGGAGTCACTGTGTGACGTCCCGGTCACCTATCCTCTCATGCTTATCCAAGAGTTTTACTCCAACATGACAGGATTGATCGTTTAGTACCTCTTTTCTTCACTCGCATTCGAGGTACGTGTATTCCTATAACACCGCAACTTGTTGTAGATGTGCTTCGGGTCCCTAGGATAGAGTTTCCTGACTATCCTAGTTGTGAGCATTTGAGGACTGTGTCCAGGGATGAGTTCATGTCTGCTTTCTGTGAGCGCCCTTCTGTTTGGGGTAAGCGTCTGTTTACACCATGTCGACCTTTTGCTAAAGGTCCTAGATTCATGAACATGGTGATGACCTTTGTTTTGCATCCACTCTCTCACTATAACTCCATTACAAAGCCTCGTGCTCGATTTTTCTTATCTTTTCTTGAGCATCTTACTATAAATTTCCCTTCTCATTTCATTCTGTCTATTATAGATGTTCATCTAGATTCGGCGTCCCGTGATAAGCTCATCTTTCCTTCCGCTATCACAAGGATCTTACGTCATTTTTCCGTTCCTTTTCCCTCTTCCCTCTTCCGACCATTTCACTGTTATGTGTGCCATAGATTACGCTACCGTTAAACGTAGTGAGGCCCAGCTTCGATTGCGGTAGTCGGATTCAGTAGCTCCTCCCTCCCATTCAGCTCCATCCCGTTCAGCTCCATCCACATTCGCTTCTCCCTCTTCTTCAGGCAATGTGACTTTAGGAGACATCATGGCACAACTACAGCGCATGGATGCTCGCCTAGATACACTATCTACGGAGTTGTATCAGGTGAACATTCGTGTTAGTCGTATTGCACGGTGACAGGTGTCCATGGGTGGTTTTTCTCCTGAGGCTACTCCTTCACCACCTTCTCTCGTGGCTTCAGATTCTGAGGATGAGGATGATGATGATGGTGATGACGATGATGCTGATGGAGATGCTAGCTCTACCAATGAAATGTCTACTTGACACTCTTACCTTTTGTCACTTGTGACAAAAAGAGGGAGTAGTTTTGGATATGAGAGTAGTCATTCTTAGGAGGAGAGTTAGTATAAGACCATTTTGTTAAGGGGAGTGTTGATATGTTTTAAGGGATATAGTGAGGATAGTATGTATCTTTTCGTTTCCTTCTTTTTAGATACATTATTCTTGTACATGAGGTCTTGTGACCATTTATAGACATATTTTGTACTTATCTCCTTATTTATGTTGATGTATGTCTTTCTTTCACTTACCCCTTCATGTGTTGTTTCTTTTCTCCCTTAATACATATGTTTCTTATACTTGTATACAATCTATTATTTCCATTTCACACAAAGATGCCTTGATGAGTGTTGTTTAAAGTGTTTCAGAAATACAGGTTGTCAAAGTCTACTTGCCATAAACTCTCTACTTGCCATAAACTCTCTTCTTGCAAAGTTTTTCAAGAGTTTGTGTTAGGATAGATTTTATTGTATTCAACAAGTGAATATGAGTTGAGTGATTTATGACTTCTCTCATATGTTCATTTATTTGTTGTGGTTTTGTCATGGATTGCTAAAGGGTGAGATTGTTAGGACATATGTGTTTCACATATTAAGAACATATGTCATGATGTTATATAATTGGTTTATCCTTTGACAAAACGTACTTTACTTGTATTTTAGTAGATTTAAGATGTGTTTAAATACTTCAAGAAAACATATTTCAAGATCAAGTGTTAAAAGCCTTCAAGTCTGTCCAAGAAAACAAGTTAATAGTGCAAATTCATTAAAACTCAACAACTGACTTGACAGCTGCATCTATCGAGCTTAAAAAAGCTGTTCAAAGCCCGGTGTGCTCGACACCTGCTTGACACCTCCTATCTGTCGAGGTTTAAGATTTTCAGAATTCAAATCTGATTTTCTTGGGATCCGTGAATATGTCTTTGGGCCATCTTTTCTCCTAACCCTAGACATATAAAAAGATTGTTTTAAGGGTCGTCAAAGAGTGCACAAGTTGCACAAGTATTGAGCAAACTCTGTTCAAGCAAATTGTGACCAGAGACGAAGTTCTTGCCCTAGTTTATCTCTTTCTCTTGAAGAAGTTGCTGTGTATGTGCACCGTAGGGTTTTGTGACCAAGCATCTTCTTGATCTTCATCGTGTGGATGAACTGAAGAACTTTGCAACCAACAATCTTCTTAGTTGTTGATTGAAGTCGCGTACTGGAATCCAAGCAATTGGTTAGTTATGTACTTGAGAGTCGTGCATCAGAAAGGGGAACTATCACTATAGAACAAGTTCAATTGGGTATTGGGATAAGGATTCAACTATAGGTTGGTAAGGTACTTGGGATTCCTTTACTTGTAATTGCTTGTTGTGATAATAGTGGAGTTTCAAGAGTGTTGACTTGAAAATCACCCGGTGGGGTTTTTGTCGTTAGGTTTTCCCCATTCGTAAACAAATCACCGTATTATTTATTTTCCGCTGCATAGTTAGTTTATTGGTGATTTGTTTGTGCTACCACGTTTTTGCATGATAAATTGATTAATTAATAACTTGGCTAATTAATTAATTAATTTCTATCACATGGTGTCATTCAATTTGTGGCTTATCATTAGTATTTTTCAAATAATTATTAGTAAGTAAAATTATAAAAATATGAGAGTAATGCTAAACATACAAACTATTCTACATAAAATTTTACAAACTGCTAATGTGGTGAGTAATTATTGGTAAATGAAAAATTAATATTAATGGTGAATCTAGATGAAAACTAATAAGAAGTTAGCTACATCAATATTTTTTTAAATGTTATAAAATAATTTGTGGTTGTAGCATTACTCAAAATATGATGTTAGCCAGATTAGAACTAATAAGAATTTGTCACATTAATAATTTGCAAAAATATTATAAAATAGTTTGTGAATGTACTGTAGTATAACTCACTTGCACCTCTTGTTGTTTCTAAGGAAAAATTCAAGATTCAAATTCCCCAGCTTCAAATTATATATATATATACACCCACATATATATAGTCTTTTATTTGAAGAAAACATTTTAAAAGTTTTATCCAGATCTTAAAAAATAAAAAGAAGGAAAGAAATATTCACTTTTTTTACTTGACATCAAGTTAATATACTTAAAAACAAAAGGTACAGAATCTGTATGACTTGTCATAAACCAGTTAAAAAATTCAAGTATTTAATCGACACTCAAGTCCAAATCTATTGGTAATAATCGCAAACACGGTTACACTCTCTTACTTGATTTTGTATTAAAAAAAAGGCAAAAAGACAAGCGGAGTCATTTATGCTTTGAGACTTTCAAGTCAAATTGAGGTTAAGAGGGAACAAAGCTCGAGTAAAAAAAGAACCAAAAAAAAAGAAAAAAAGAAAAAGAAGTGGAGTAATTTTGATCATAGGAATACAGTTTCTTAAAAAAACAAAGCTCGAGTAAAAAATGAAAGAAGGCTGCATTAACTATGAAAGCTAGCACAGCAAACTTCTCTACAACGTACACACATGAATTACTCGCTCCATTGTAAGAGACTAAGATCGAGTACAAGAAAGCATACATAAATGCACAACAACTTGGCAAGCACCAAGGAAGAAGAAGAGAGAAATGTTGGTTGACCAAAATTCGAAGAAGTACTTACCGGGAATTTCATCAAGTTTTCTTCCAGCGTTCTGATTATTTCCTGCAGCTAGTCTTGAGTTGCCGAGAAAAGTTATGGCTAAAACAAAGAGGAGCCGTGCTTTTAGATTTGATGCGCTATTCATTTTGGTCTTTCGCAGCAACTTTTTGTTCATGCAAGTATATATGTTATATTAAGACGAGAGTGCGAGGCACATATATATATAAATGGAACTAGCAAATGACTTGCTCTCATTTATTTAGAAAAGTGAGCAGTAACATAAGATCGCATAGACATATATGAGCCCCACATGTCTCACCGTGAGAGAAGCGAAAATTTGACTCATTCTTTGTTATAAGTTATCACTACTGTTAAAAGATAGAGTGAGAGTTGGATACAACTTATTCCTGCTTATTCCTGCGTTTGCGTTTT
This sequence comes from Quercus alba, assembly GCA_036321655.1. Classification (NCBI taxonomy): domain Eukaryota; kingdom Viridiplantae; phylum Streptophyta; class Magnoliopsida; order Fagales; family Fagaceae; genus Quercus; species Quercus alba. Next base: position 18,365,252 of record CM070302.1, on the reverse strand, counting down.
TGTGTTTCTTTTTTTTTTTTTTTTGCCTGCCAATGTTTTTGACTTTTCAACCTGTTTACTGTACACTTTTTATCAACTCGTGCACTGTTCATAGCTAAATAAGCGGTGGAGTGCACACCAGTGGATCCTATTTACTGTTCACGGAACTCACAAACATCACTTTTTAGCAACTTTTTCATTAAAAATGGGTCTCACGACACTATTCACACATTTTAAAATTATTTTGCTACAGTGTTTTCAATTTTCAATTTCAGCAACTTTCAGTTTCAGCAATAATAAGTTGTATCCAAACAGACTCAGAGTTTCCCTTCCAACTCACCACCTGGTAACTCAAAAGAGTATCTCAGTTTACTTTTAGTCACATAACTTATTTAAACGGTTTTATAAATCGCTATGTAATGGGGGTTTGGAGAAAAAAATTTCCATTATTAAATAAAAATTTCATTTAATTTATTCTTGTTGTTGTAGGTGGGACGAGAGGAACTGAAACTTGTGACTCATTTCATGATAATTGCTTCTAACCATTAGGTCAAGAAATTAGTGAGGGTCTTTTCTTCTTCTTTTTTTTTTATTATTTTTTTAATTTTTTAATTTATTTTTTATGTAGAGGTAATTTAAAATAAGATCCCTTATTTGAAAATAATAAATCTTACCAATTAAGTTAACTAAAACTCATGGTAAAAAACTTTCCCTCTAGCTACATGACATAACATTGTTTCCTTATCTGTATTAATTTAATGATGTAACAAATTAAATCTTATTAAACTTTGAAATTTCAATAAGTAATAAATTAAACCTTTAGTCTATATTAATCTCTAAGACAATGTCATTCTACTAAATGGATTGAAGTTAATTTGTTACTTTTTAAAGAACTGGGTTAAAATTAATTTTTCCTTTTATTTATTTTTAAAATATTAAGGTAAAAAAAAAAAAAAAAAACCACCTTCAGTTGTTTATATTTACTATAGAGCATGCCCAATTGTGAATCATTAATAAGGGATTAAGATCTAAAATTTTTAGGGTAGCTTTATTGTGGGATTTATAAAATCTTATACATTCATTTTCAAACAGGTAAAATAAATTTTTTGTATCATCATAGTTTAAATAAATACCAAAATAGAGAATGTTAGCGTTTATCTAAATGTTGATGACTTGGTAAAATTTAATCAAGTCATTTCAATATGGATGGAATAATGGAAAAATTTTGGGAATCCCATGGTGGAATCACCCTAAAATTTAGAGGATTCGCTTTGTATTGATAGTATTTTTTTTTTTTTTTTTTTGGTGAAAAAATAAGCAAAACCCTCTTGTGGTTTTCCTATAAAACACAAAACCCAATCCTTGATTTTTTTAGTATAACACCAAATCCCACTATGATATTTTTGTGTGTGTGCATGTGTAAATGGCTCATTGTATAATATTGAACCCCTTCAGGCTTTAATTAGAGTGTAACACAAAGCCCCCATGTGGTATTGTTTCCTATGAAAATATAACTCTAAATATAGATATGTGTTATCATATGAGCAATTAATCATTTATTTTAATGGATGTTTACCAGTAAACATAAAATTTTATGTTTAAACAACATTACATGGGTTAAGTTTTTCGTTTAAAACTTCGAAGAGTTTTTGTGTTTTAACAAGAAACCGGGGAGGGGGGGGGGGGGGTGGGGGGTTGGTGCATTTTTCTAATTTTTTGCTTTTTCCTTTTGTAGAAGTGCATTCCAACTTGTAACTCAACATTTAAAATCGATAACTTGTGCTAAGAAAGCAACCTTGACTGTTAACAACATGCAAAAGAAATTGAACCAATTTTTCCTCCAAACACATTACGTAGCGGCTCATAAAGTCATCTATGTGTATTTATATTATTTAAACAAGTCATATCACTATTAAGCATGTCATATAAGTACAAATGAATAATTTCTTAAGTCATCATATGTAGTATGTTGAAGGAACTTTCCTTCTAACTTAGTCCGAAAGAAAATTATTACCCAATTATAAATCAAGCTTTTCTTTCTAGAGATGAATACGAACATTTAGATGAATTTTATTTAAAGTTTGATTTGGTCAGTCCCTCGTGCATGCAACGGCAGATTGATACAATCTACCTAAAAAAATTTGAAGGACAACTTTTGAAGAGTACTCCCAATAAAGTAGGTAGACCAAAATCAAAGCCAACCCTCATAGAATAAGGGTCATTTAAAATGTTACCTGTACATGATTTAGGTCATTGGCTGAAATGAAATATAAGGCAAGTTCCGTGAGCAGAACTTTAGGTGTGGACTTTAAAAAGACTTTTAACCCTTTTGAGTAAGTCAACAGTCAACACGACATATACATCAATGGAATTTTGAGCCAGTTTGTTTGGTTGTGGTCATATTATCTACATGTTTGTTTGACGAAAAATGTTTTCCCAAAAAAGTAATTGTGTGTTTTTTTTTTGGGTTAAAGATTTGACTCGTTTTGCTTGTGCTTTGGTTTGATTGCGATTTTGGAATAGGTTAAAAATATAAATTTTATGTTATTTGACTCGTAGGAAAAACAAAAATCAATAATATTTGTTGTAATTTCAATAATTATATGATTAAAATCTTTCATTTACGAAATTATGGGTCCGTTTGGATACAGCTGAAAACTGAAATTGAAAACTGAAAAACACTGTAGCAAAATAATTTTTAAATGTGTGAATAGTATCGTGGGACCCATTTTTAATGAAAAAATTGTTGAAAAGTGTAGTTTGTGGGACCCATGAACAGTGCACGAGAGCACTGTTCACAGAAAAAAAGTCAAAAAGTTACGACTGGGGAAAAAAAAAAATTTTGAAACGCAAACGTGCTTCCCAGACGCACTCTATATCTCAAATATGAAAATATACCTCAAATTTGGGAATTTAGAAGCCTCAAATGGATAAATATACCCCAAATTTGAAAAAAATTTAAAAAATCAAGTGGGAAAGAAGTTAATTGAGAAAAAGAAAAAAAGAAAAAAAAAAGGTCATTTAAGAAAAAAAAAATCATTTGTCATTCAATGTTAATCAAAATTTAATGGGTAATTAGAATATATTGAGGTGGAAGCTAGAAGGCTAAACTTTGTATCCTAAATTTTTTGAATGTATATTTTGCACCTTAAATTAAGACCTTTATTACACTTTGCACCCCTATGTTAAGTTTGCCATTAATTTGGATGGAAAAGTATGACATCATATGAAACTACCCAATTGTCCCTCTTCTCAATCTCTTAAAAACAAAGAAGAAATTACACTTTATTATTATTATTATTATTATTATTATTTATTATTATTTTATGTAGAGGTAATTTAAAGTGAGATCCCTTATTTGAAAGTAATAAATCTTACCAATTAAGTTAACTGAAACTCATGGCAGAAAACTTTACCTCTAACCACATGACACAACATTGATTCCTTACCTGTATTAATTTAATGACGTAACAAATTAAATCTTATTAAACCTTTAGTCTATATTAAACTCTAAGACAATGTCATTCTACTAAAATGGATTGAAGTTAATTTGTTGCTATTTAAAGAATAGGGTTAAAATTAATTTTTCCCTTTATTTTTTTTTCTAAATATTAAGAATAAAAAACCACCTTTTTTTTTTTTAGTAAATAGAAATACTTATTAGAACACATACGACAATAGTAATAAAAAAACTACCTTCAATTGTTTATATCTACTATAGAGCATGCCCAATTGTGAATCATTAATAAGGGATTAAGATCTAAAATTTTTAGGGTAGCTTTACCATGGGATTTATAAAATCTTATACATTCATTTTCAAACAAGTAAAATAAATTTTCCTATATCATCATAGTTTAAATAAATACCAAAATAAAGAATGTCAATGTCTATTTAAATGTTGATGACTTGGTAAAATTTAATCAAGTCATTTCAATATGGATGGAATAATGGACAATTTTTGGGAACCCCATGGTGGAATTACCCTAAAAATTTAAAGGATTTTCTTTGTATTGATAGTCGTTTTTTTTTTTTTTTGGTGAAAAATACACAAAACCCTCTCGTGGTTTTCCTGCAAAACACAAAACCCAACCCTTGATTTTTTAAGTATAATACCAAATCCCACTATGATATATATATATATATATATATATCTCTTTTTTTTTTTTTTTTGTGTGTGTAAACAGCTAATTGTATAATATTAAACCCCTTAGGGATTTAATTAGAGTGTAACACAAACCCCCATGTAGTATTGCTTCCTGTGAAAATATAACTCTAAATATAGACATGTGTTATCATATGAGCAATTCATCATTTATTTTAATGGATGTTTAACGGTAAACATAAAATAACAATACATGGGTTAAGTTTTTCATTTAAAACTTCAAAGGGTTTTTGTGTTTTAACAAGAAACCATTTGGGGGGTGGGGGGAGTTGTGCATTTCTTTGATTTTTTGCTTTTTTTCCTTTTGTAAAAGTGCATTCCAACTTGTAACTCAATATTTAATATCCATAACCTATGCTAATAGAACAACCATGACTGTTAACAACACAAAAGAATTTAAACCAATTTTTCCTCCAAACACATTAGGTAGTGGTTCATAAGGTCATTTATGTGTATTTATATTATTTAAACAAGTCATATCACTCTAAAGCATGTCATATAAGTACAAGTGAATAATTTTTTAAGTCATCGTAGTAGGTTGAAGAAACTTTTCTCCTAAGAAACTTTGTCCAAAAGAAAATTATTATCCAATTATAAATCAAGCTTTTCTTTCAAGAGATGAATATGAACATTTAGATGAATGTTATTTAAAGTTTGATTTGGTCAGTCCCTCGCATAAGGCACGGCAGACTGATATAATATACCTAAAAAATTTGAAGGTCAACTTTTGAAGTGTACTCCCAATAAAGTAGGTAGCCCAAAATCAAAGCCAACCATCACACAATAAGGGTCTTTTAAAATGTTACCTGTACATGATTTAGGTCATTGGCTAAAATGAAATGTTAGGCAAGTTCCGTGAACAGACCTTTGGGTGTGGATTTAGTAAAAAGACTTTTAACCCTTTTGGGTAAGTCAAAAGTCAAAATGGCATATACATCAATGAAATTTTGAGCCCGTTTGTTTGGTTGTGGTCATATTGTCTACGCATTTGTTTGACGAAAAACGTTTTCCCAAAAAAACGTTTGCCTGTGTTTTGGTTTGATTTCGATTTTGGAATAGGTTAAAAGAAATTATGTTTTTGACTCGTAGGAAAAATGAAAATCAATAATATTTGTTGTAATTTCAATTATTATATGATTAAAAACTTTCATTTAAGAAATTATATCTCAAATACGAAAATATACCTCAAATTTGGGAATTTAGAAGCCTCAAATGGATAAATATACCCCAAATTTGAAAAATATTTTAAAAAATCAAGTGGGAAAGAAGTTAATTGATTAAAAAAAAAAGGTCATTTAAGAAAGAAAAAAATCATTCATCATTCAATATTAATCAATAATTTAATTGGTAATTAGAAGATATTGAGGTGGAAGTTGGAAGGCTAAATTTTGTACCCTAAACTTTTCGAATGTATATTTTGCACCATAAATTATGACTTTTGTTACACTTTGCACTCCAATATTAAGTTTGCCATTAATTTGGATAGAAAATTATGACATCATATGAAACTAGCCAATTGTCCCTCTTCTCAATCCTTTAAAAACATAGAAGAAATTACACTTTATCATCTTAAACTATACTTTTGATTACACTTTGTACTCTAAACTTTGGATTTACATCAAAGTTAATGGCAAACTTAATGTTGGGGTGCAAAGTGTAACAAGAGTCATAATTTAGGGCGTAAAATATGCATTCAAAACATTTAAGATACAAAGTGTAATTTATGGTATAGTTTAACGTAGTAAAGTATAATTTTCCCAAAATGTGTCATATGATAGCATTTGGATAGTTGGGGAGGTGGGGAGACAGAATGTTGAGAAGGGGTATAGTCATCTGGATGCATGTGAGGAGGGGATGGACATGTGGATGCTTCATGAGTGACTAAATTTGATAGAGATAACTAATAGTGGAAAAGACTGTTCAGATTCTAATATGCTTAGCTACTACTATAGGTGCTGTTATGGAGCTTGCCCTCTACTAAATCATGTTTTTAATTTGATCAAACCACAAAGGTAACTTACTGTGTCATATGATGAAGAGCCTTTGGACACAAATGATAGATGGTAAATACCTGATAAATGTTGGTGTAGATTGCCATTAGCCATGAACTCATATATAAGTGCCTTCTTTTCACCCTCATCGCAATATCCAACAAGAGAAACCAAGTTTCTATGATGGACTATCATTAAGAGTTGTGTCTTGTAATGCCCCAATTTGATTGATTGTGTGATGTGTGTGGGTGTGTGATGAGTCCCACATCGGGTATTTACTGAGTTGAACTGGGCTTTATTAATAACTACAAGGAGCCTCAATTGTGACTAGTCCTTTTGAGGTATAGTGTAGATGTGGCTAGCGCTTTTCCTTAGGTTGTTACATATGGTATCAGAGCCAGCCCAGTAATCCCATGGGGGCTCAGAGACACTACCCCACAAATTGGGCCCTAATGAGGACGTTAGGGATTTAAGTGGGGGAGATTGTGATGCCCCAATTTGATTGATTGTGTGATGTGTGTAGGTGTGTGATGAGGATTGACATTTGGTCAGATTAAGTGATGTTTTTGAGGATTGTTTTGCAAATTTTAAGAGACAAGAGGTTGCATGCTAAATTGAGAAAGTGTGAGTGCTAGTTGAATAAAGTGGTGTTCTTAGGACATATGGTCTTTAGAGATGATATTACAATGGACCTTACTAAGATTGAAGCACTAGTAAATTGAGGTATGTTCGAATTTTCGAGGACGAAAATTTTATAAGAGGGGGAGAATGTAACACCCGCCTCACTTAAATTTAATTTTATTGCTTCTAAAGTGAAATTGATGAATTATTTAATTTATTTTGAAGGTGATATTATTTTATATTATGATATCTACAAAGAAAATAAATAAAAGATGTAATGTGAGAGTTATTTTGTGGATTATTCATATTAAACTTTTAGTCTCCTTATCAGTTAAGGAAAAGGATAAGAGACTAAAACCTATTTGGATTAGGAGTTTAAGTGTTAATGGAATTTTTTAGAGTTTTAGCCCATCTAAACAACCTTGATTTGAGTTTAATTGAGAATTAAAGTCTTGGAAGCTTATTTAAGTTTTAGTGGGTCTCAAACTCTAGCCCAAGTAGGAGTGTTATTTAAGAGTACTAATTGGAGTCTTATTGATCTTCCTAGACTGAATTGGAGTGTTATTTTAGAGGTTTATATACTGGGTCTTTTAAGTCAATCATGTGAAAGGTAGAGTGGTTAGTGTATAAAAGATTAAGAGAAGAGAATTAGGGTTTCTCAAAATTGAATGGATAGAAGACCGTGGAACTGCTAGGGGCAGCCAGCAAATTCGTTATATTGAGGTAAACATCAATATATGCACGCCTTAGTGATAACATATTTGATTAAGGAACCTTCATCTCTAGGCTGCCTGAAAATATTGGAATTATACTAACAGTTGCTTAGGAATTGAAGTTATCATGAAGTGTATTTTAGACTTGGACTATTTTATTTGATTTTGAAACATATCCTCATATATGTACGTGGAGTAGCATCAAATCCTACATAGGTTAAGCACTAGTAGATGTTTTGTTGCTGGGATTTACATAGATTGGTAGTGGTGCCAGCTTCATAACTTTTGTAATCTATATAATTGTTTCAAGTTTCTAAATTATTGTCATTGCATGATACAGGTTACTAGGTCCTACGGGTAGAAATAACTTTGTAAACCTATAGCATCCTTTCTATGTCTTATGGGTAGGAGTCTTATTGGATGCCATGTATATGTAAGGTGGGATAATATGATCTATAAGCATAAAATTATTAGGAAGTGTCCCTTACATCCTTATGGTATATGTCAAGGTGGATTAATTATATAATTATGTTACTTTTTTACTTTTAGGTGTGGAGGAAAAGCTCATTTGATTTTGGATCTAGACTACAAGTATTAGCAACTAGAGGTAAGTGGACTTCAGAATATGACGTCTCTCAAGACGTATATATTTATATATATTTTTCGTATATATATATATATATATATATAATATTGCAAAAGTGAAATTTCCAAAAACTTATACCATTGTCTATGCATGATACATATTAGAATTTTATTATTTCTTGTATATTGTTTTGAAACTGTATATGTTAAAGAATGACTCAAAACTATATTTTTTTGAAAGTATTTGTTATATGATATATGATTAATATTGGCAATATTGTAATATAGTAAAAATGTTTTCAAACGGTTAGCTAGACAGTCTGCAACCTTTGTCAACACAGGGTTAAGTGTTGGTCTTCGGCCGATGTAGTGTTATTATGGTGTGGTGTAGTGTTATCGTTTGCTCTTTGGAGCCAGTGTTGCCTCTTTGAGGTTAGTGTTATTGTTCTCTATGGGGATCACCCACCGATTGTTTAGCAACTTATGTCTTTGTCTGGCTAATATTTAATGTTTTCCACATCAAACTATTGTTTTATTATTATTAGCTGTTATAAGTGGAAAAATTGTTTATTACTATATTAAATTGTTTCTGCCTATCTAGTGTATTTTGGCCAATTAAAGTGGTTACTATTTTATTTACTAATTACAATGTTATAGTAAATGTTTTCTTTCTAATAGTTTTATAGAATATATTATATTACCGTTAAAGCTATATAGTAATTGTTTTGTAAAGACTATATTTTTAATGATACTAATGTTTTGTTTTGAAAGACATCCTCATGTTATGTAGTCTCTTATTGGGCTTCTAGCTCACCCCCCTTTCTTCACCCTTTCAGATTAGAGCAGTGGAATATCTTTTGGTAGTAGATCATTGGAGACATAGATTGAAGACTTCTTTTGGAGCTATGTTAGTTGATGGATTGTTTTAGTATATTTTCTTAGGATAGTAAGTTTGGCATTTGTGGAACTCTTTGAGATTGTATTTAGAGACTTTATTGTTAAAGTCTTTGTTTTATGGATTTCATAGGAAAGATTTTGATTATTTGAAGTTTATTTGTGGATTTTTAATTACACTCTGTTCCATTATATTATTGTTGATTATTTATAAGATAGTTATGCATCTAAATCCTTGGTATGAGTTTGGGGTGTTACATGCCTGTATTTCAAAACAATGCTCCAATTTAATTGGATAAAAGTATTTTAGCTGCATGCTTCATGCCATCATAGTTTCAAAATTAAATTAGCATTTTGAAGTAGTCAAAAATTCAATCTAACCTTTGCTCGAAATTTGTTATAGCCTTGGTTTGATGAAGTAAAGAGCAACTTAATAGCTACTTGAGTTTCATCTTTCAGTTTGCCAAGGTACACTTTTCCAAATCCTCCTTCTCCAATGATGGTTTTGAAGTTATTAGTTATGCTCACAACCTCTAAGTAGCTATAACGTCGATTCTTTGATTTGATGTTGGATTTGGTAACCATATCTACTGCAAGGAAGATTTGCACAATTGAAAAATGCAAAATCTATTGAAAAAATTTTGAAGCTTGTGTGGGAATATGTACTTTTTATGCTTTTCTTAATCTCTAATGTTTGTGTACTCAAATTGATTTCATCTCACACGGTATTGTTGAGGTTTCTCCATGATATTTTGTCAGTGGTAAAGCTAGAGGAGGTTCTCGATTGTATGCTCATCTCTATTTTGCACATCAAGAAGAGTTGTCCAAATTTATATGGTCAGCATGGGCTTAAGATTGTATGAAGTGATCTCCCCAAGTTTGCTTGCCTTCTCAATTTGAATTCCCAGAATTGAAGAAGGCTAGAACAAGACCTTTTACAAAACCGCAAGAGATTGGGATGATATGGTTAATAATCTGTGTGGCACAGTGACCGGATTGTTATTTATTTACTAGCCGTAAACCCGTGCGATGCGCGGGAAATTTTGACGTTGTTTTTATTTATTTATTATTTATTGATAAGTGAAAGAAGAAATAAGTACATGGAACTTATAAATTATTAGTCTAAAACTCAAAATTATATATTTATTTTTCTAATGGGGTATAATTGATGAGTAATGCTACAGTCACAAACTATTTTACAACACTTTTACAAAATATTGATGTGGTCAATCTCTTATTGGTTTTCATCTAGGTCCATCATTAATATCACTTTTTCATTTACCAATAATCACTCACCACATCAGTAATTTGTAATTTTTTTTTTATAAAATAGTTTGTATCTCTAGCATTATTCATAATTGATATAATGTAATATATATTTTGAAAGCTAAGAGATTAATAATTAATTGTTAACCTACATAATAAACAGTTTGCTTTTATAAAATCCATTTATAAACAGTTTACTTTTATAAAATGTAAACTTATTCAAGACAAAACTATTTATAAATGTCCATTTTTTTAACCTGAATTGTTCTAGGAAAGAGAAATGACACCATGGTCAAAGCAACATTTAGATGTGTACATTTGAACATGATTTAGTTTGCAATTTATCATACAGTCTATACTTTTGTGAAAAAAGTTATGTAAATTATCTAAATATCTAGATCATATGCATATGCTCATATGCTAAATCTGGTTTGACACCAACGTTTGTTTTTGTGATACCATGGAATAATGAAGAAGCGCTTCATTATGCTAAGGCATTGATTGGAATATATACATGTGCAATACGGAAATGGCAACTCTTAGGGGGCTAATTTTCCCGAAAAATTTGTAACTATATGCCAAATTCCCATCTCATGGAGAAGTTAGAGGGGAAAAAAAATGAAACACTTATGAGCAAAAAAATTTATACATTTTACTCATTGCTTATTGAAATTTAGTTACATGGACATTGATTGACTTTAAGAAAATCATGGTTCTTCCAAAGCAACTTTACTACTCTTGTTCTCTGAAGAATCATTTAGTAGCTTTGGAATCGCCTACCTCTTCAGGGTATTCGGCTTTCACCCAAAGCACAACATTTAAACCTGTGATCATAGAAAAAGAACCTAGCAACTTAGCAAGTTGAAGACAAACACTTCTTTTATTACATAAAGGGAAAATGGTTACATTGATTGTGAATAGAGAGTTGGACATTGTTGAGAAGAGGGGACCTCTTTGTGATGCACCAAGCCTAAACAAAAAAGTTAACTACAGATCCAATTCAACATCTATATGAAAAATTTTAAGTAATCAAAATGTGTACATTACAAAGAGTCATCGGAAAACATCCAAGTAAGAAGTATGGCCATGAAAAACTTATTCCTTACTTCACATCAAAATTCCTACAAAAAAAATAAATAAAATAAACACCAAAAGAGTTATATGCACATACCGTTTTTCTAAGTTATACCCGAGAGCAATGCAGTATTGACTGATTTGCTAACGCTAAAAAACATCCCTATTATCTTGGCAATACTTCTTGAGCTTCATATATTAACATTCTCCATTCTAATCAATTTAAAGAGTTTTTAAAACATTTAAAATGTTTATATAATTGAATATAAAGAGACACACAAAAGAAATATGCATCAACATTGACATTTTATAAAATAAATCAACATGGTCTAGTTGCTTTCCTATTTTATCTATCTATGTTATTTTTATCACATTTTTTAATATTCCAAATGAATCAGGAATTGAACCATAATATATCATGCCATGAGCCTTGTAAAACAATAATAATATATTTTTTGAAAGACCCATTACACAAAAAGCCACCTACAAATGCTTTACACTTGCATCCTCTATATTACCGCAACACTTTCCTTTGTCCAGCAGCGAGCAATTAGAGTTTTTTATAACGTTAAAATCTAACATTTAATCTTCTGCATAATGGGAGAAAATGCAATTTGTACCAAACAAACCAATGAAGATGGAGGGGAAAACAGAAAAGGCAAAACTCACCTCAAAGGGACTTTCCAACTCTGCTTGTACTTTGGCAACTTCTGCAGTGGTGGAGAGAGAATTGGAAATCTATATATAAATAAATAAAAAACAAATGAATGGGATTTAATTCCAAAGGGGCAGGCATTGAAGGTTTTGATAAGAAGAGGAAGAGCCCAAAAAGATAGAGTTAAAGGAGGGCCAAAATGATGAATGTGATTTAATGGGAAAGTAAATAAAGGGAGAATTGTTAATCATTTTTTGTTTTGATAAGGAGATGAGAAGTCTTGTGAGTGGATGGATAATATATAATACGTGGGACACTTGAACAGAATTAATAGAGAGTTGAAGTAATAAATGAGGAAGGAGAGTTTATTGGAAATATTAGAGGGAAATATTGAATAATTGAAATTGATTAAAGCAAATTTGGGGCGAAAATGGAGAAGAAGAAAGAGACAAAAGTTAAATGCAAATCACTCTAATAGAGTGCCACATGGTAGAACCTCATTATAAAAATAATCATAAATGTAATATAGAAACAATCATAAATTTAATAATTTTTGTCGTAGTAAAATGAAAAAAAAATACAATTTTTCTCAAAAATTCAAAAGGCAATTTAACGAAAATATTTATTTTTTAATAAAAGTTATTTATAGCATTTTGTGAATCATTAAAAAGAAAAGAAAATTTAAAAATTATTCTTTTAGTATTAAGCAAACTTTCTCAAACTTATTTTTTCTGCCTACAATCCAAAATACTGAAAAAAGTAACTAAAAAAATTAATAAAACTTAACTATGATTAATTGGACCAATTAGGAAAAAAAATTGTTATTTATAATCTACTAAGGTTATTTTCTTTGCGGAAATTGTAATTTTATCCACCCAAAACATATTATCAAATAATCAATTATTAGCAAAATCTAAGAATTAAATTTCTATATATGCATTATTATAAAATAATAATAATAATAATAATTAAAGTAAAATTGCGAAAGATAAATTTGTCTCTCATCCAATAACTTTTGTTTAGCCAACCTTTGCTTGTCTCTAAATAAATTGCATTATAGGGAACTTTTAATACTATTAAGAGTACTTTGTCCACCACAAAGGATTAAAAAAATAAACAAAAATGATTAAAGTCTCATAGTTTAACATCTAAATTGAGCACTATAAAAATCATGCTATCAAATTACAGTAACTGCCAAATTAAATTATCCAAATCATGCTATGTATTAGAATAATATTATATTTTTATATTTAATCCTTTATAATGCAATAGGATAACATTTAACAATCAAAGAGAGAGAGAGAGAGAGAGAGAGAGAACTGAATCGCATTAACCTAAAGTAGATTAAAGAAAATAGAAAATTATCAACCTAAAGCGAAGATGCAAGAAAAATAAAAAATAAAAATCCACTCAAAAATTGTGTGTGTGTGTGTGTGTGTGAGAGAGATAGAGAGAGAGAGAGAGAGAACCTTTTTTTTTTTTTGTAAGGGAAAACTATGCATGGAATGAATGAGATAGTGACAAATTTATAGTAATAGAGTGTGAATAAGAAGAGACAAAAATAGAGGAAGATGAAGGGAAAGATGAATGATATTAATGTTAGAGAGTAGTGGAGAGATGAGAAGGTGAGAGAATGAGAGAAGGAGAAAGGTTAGAGAAGTAGTGGGGAGATGAAAAGGTAAAGGAGGGAGAAAGGTTGGAGAAGTGTAAATATGAAATAAAAAAAAAATTATAAATAATTATAAGAAAATGGAAAAAAAAAAAATGATGACATGGACGTTGACGTGGCTCAACGTGAGAGCAGCAGCATTAAACGCTACGCTTCAGCTTTTAGTAATATATTGATTGATTTGGCAATTTTAGGTGACAATAGGTATGGACCTGGTGTGCGGTATTATATATATAAACTCAGCGGTGTTGTGAAGGAAAGATTCAAGTGTTCTTTAACTATTCTTTTGTGTAACTTGAGATCCCATGTGACTATTTGAACTGTTGACAACCTGCCCATGTATGTAAGAATTACTGTGATTAATATTATCTTTTTGGTCAAGCAAAATAGAGTATCAGCACACAGTCCCAGGATGGCAATCCTCAGAAAATAAATCCCACTGACATCATAAAGTTAGGTACAAAACAACTGAAACATGACTCAAGCAAGATTCATACCCTTGCATTGCATGAAGAGAATGTGCACACTTACCACTCAGTCACATGTTGAATGGTCCATGTATGTAATCAAAATTTTTTATCAGCTACATTATTAGTGGTCTTGATTGTGTGGTTTGTCACGATAGCCACTAGTGAAAACTAATTGATATTCACAGTATTTTTCTTCAATTTCTATACATTATTTTCATGACTTTCTTAAAGTCTTTGGTGTATCACAGGAAAAATAGGACTACCTGGGACTGGATGCTACATCTCTTGTACCTCACTTCAGTGAATTGTGATAACAATTACAGAATCAGAAAATAAAGAAAGAAGTACCTCCTTGTCTTTTCCTTCTATACATAGCCAGAGCACAAAAGATGAACAGAAGAACCATAATTGCTGCTATAGATGATGCAACAATTGGAACAACAAATTCCTTTTTCCTTTTCCGCTTGCATGGAACCGACATACAAAGATCTGGATTTTCGCCAACACTTACATAAAATGCATCAAGGTAATATGCCATAGTAAGTTATTAAACATAGATAGATGGTGCTGTCATCTTGCAATTCAATTGATGTTGGAAAAATAGAAGAAATCTGATTTTACATATTAGTGAACAACATATACTTTTTCTAGTATTTGGCATGTATAAAAAGCAGTTATAATTGTAAAAGAAAGAGAGAGAAAACACAAGAAGGTGAAAAAATGAAATTAGAATATTAAGTAAATAAAATATTGGAGGAAGGAAGACAAGCTACCTCAAGACCATTTTCCCATCCCTAAACTTCTGCAGAAGAGCCTCAGGAACTGAACCTGTGAGCTTGTTTCCACTTATATTACTGCAAAGATATTGTTATGCAGATCACCTCAATTTCCTTCACTGAAATTTACATTTTCAATACCAAGATCAAAGCTCAACAACTTACAGTGTGTTCAAATTCAGTAGTTGTGCCAAAAATTCTGGCAGTGGCCCAGTTAAGTCATTGTATGACAAGTCCCTGAAACAGGAGTTAGCAAGATGCACAGATGTTAAGCTAAACAATTGTTTTCTTTTCTTGACAACCCGATAATCAACTACATGACTTGCATATAGAATTTCCAAGTAAAAATTCCTGAAATCAAATCCCACAAATACACTCTCCAAGCATTAACACCTTCGGCAATTAAGGGTTCCATTATCTACCTGCTGATTGGTAATCTCAAGCTAGCAGATGGTGTTTCTGGACCTGCTGGTGTCTAGCTATCACTATTGTATAGTATCTGAATGCTAAATATCAATCACAATTCAGATTAAGACTCACAAGGACTGCATTACTTTGAGATTGAAAAACGAAGTTGCAATCTCCCCTGTCATATTGCTTGAGCCCAAGTTCCTGTTTGTCATAATGAAAGAAGGAAGAGTTATTGCCATTTTTTGAAAGATAATTTGCAATTAAAACAAAATTATTCTTATTTTTGGGGAGGAGATGTGTTTGAACATTCCATCAATATGAAACAAATTTAGTCAAATATCAGAAGGTATGACAGAACCATATTTTTTAGTTGAATTTGAAAGGAGTCTGTTCCATTGTCACATTTCCTAAAATGATGCATCATATTTTCATATCAGTTAATATGATGGCCCATTTTATGTGCCTCCAAGTTAAGGAGGATTTTTTTTTCCCATTAGACAATATATTAATTGAAATATCACAGCATGTGTATTGTGTCAACACAAGTTTTGATGTTTTGGAAGTTCACTTCCAATGAGATGATCATTGGATGATTGTTGTCACTGCATTTCAAACCATCCCATGAGTATTCACTTGGGAGACATGGATCACCTTGCCAGTTTCTAGTCACATTGTATACTTTCTTGATGCCCATGATAGCTTCAACTGTAGTTTTTTAAAAAATAAAAAGAAAGTTAGACAGAAAGGCAGGTGAATTCAAAATACAAAATCATACAGAAAGAAGAAAGATGAAAAGTCACAATTATATCCAACATTTCCAGAAGTTGAAACATATATGACTTTTCTATGATAATGAATTTCTCTAGAATGTAGCATTAATGATGTTCAAAGTGAACTACCAACAGTTGCAAATTCTATGGTGGCTAGCAACAATGCAAGTCATGATACCAAGCCATTTCATGAAAACTATGAAATAATTTGAAATTTTCTTTTGCTATTATTTAACGAACTTGTATGATCCTATTCTATTTTGGCATGGAGAGATAAAATTCATGGGAGTAACACAGATTTCATTGATAGATGAAAAACTATTGACAAGGCCTAAAAGTGTGGTGGCTCTAATAAAAGTTTCATAACAAGGTTTTCTCAACTTAAACTACTGCACTAAAGTTTTTGATTTCTATTTTGGCAACAGACAAAGGCTCATCTGGAAAATATTCTTGATGTAGTAAAGCTCTATATCAAACCTTCCTATGCTTAGAAACTATAATCACATATGGCTATGTCAACTTAAACTAGAATTTTCCATTTAGAAAAGACTCACTTATTAATTACTGAAAGGGACATCACCAATATTCTAAAGTCTTATTGTATCAGCAATCAAATTATCAACAAACCAAAAAAAAAAAAAAAAGGTTCTTAAAATTCTAATGTGATACAAACTTGTTATATATTATACAAGACACAATTAACACTCTTCTTTTTTTGAATTACTACCTAGCATGGGGAGCTATATCTGATTCATACTCCAAATGGGTCATTTTGGAAGGAATTCTCGAAGTTGTTTTATTCCCCTCAGTTTCCATCCTTTGAGTTCTTCCCCAAGCCATCTCTAGAGCCAAACATTCCTTCAATTCTGCCAACACATGATTCATGTCTAGCCTTTAGATAGCTAATGACGGTATACATGACATGGCTATCTCTATAGCTTTCCAAGCAGAATTAGTGTTGAATTCCCCTTCTAATCTTGGATCAACAATGTTTTGAACATCACCCCTTTCAATCAAAGGATTAACCCAATCAAGTATGTGATTGTTTCTCACAGGGCCTCTAAGTATGTGATTAGTTCAAACAAAATAATCCCAAAGCTATAGACATCACTTATTGAAGTTTCCAAATGCTTGAAATCTGTAAATAAAACACAAGAAATCCATAGCTTGATTTAATTCTGCTGGTTATTTCTACCATTATATCCTATTTGCACTTAATCATTAGTAGCAATTGGAATTCGGATGCTTTGGACAACTCCCACTAGTTAAGAAAGTGATATGTTCATCCAAATATTAAAAAGATGTACTTGAAAAAAAAAAAAAAAAAAAAAAAACATTTGAAAAATTCTATGCAATTAAGAGAAGTTGTAAATTTTACAAATTTTGGATGCGGTGAGAACTTGGAATTCAATGTGGTGATCCTTACGTGCAAAACATTTTTAAGTAGAAAAATTTTAGATAAAAAGCTTAGTGTGTTGCAAATTCCATTAATAGGTCTAAATGCTTACTCAGGATCAAGGTATCCCAATGTGCCAGTTGGGCGAGTTGACACATGAGAGTCACTTTCAGTTGCAAAGGCTCTAGACAGCCCAAAATTAGCTATCTTGGCTTGCATGTGTTCATTTATTAAAATGTTGGAAGGTTTCAAATCTCTATGGATTATAGGTGGCTTGCAACCATTATGTATTTACTCCAACCCTGCAACTCCATCAGAAAACCATTGTAAACTTTTATTCAAGAAAAAAAAAATCAATTATAAAAATATTGATGATTAAAAATCATGTAATTGATTAATTTGCAAACCATGTGCTGCATCCACTGCAATGTGAAGTCTCTCGTTCCATGTCAAGACATTTGTGTTTGTAACTGCAGTAAAAACATGTCAATTTTTCTCTTTCAGCTGAATTGTTATTGAAAATAGCTTTGGTTTTGCAATCATTCATAAGACATAACATTCCTAAACCCAATTATAGGAAACAGCAACAGCATTTCAGTTATATAAAGCTTAGATTGGCTAGTTGGCACCTCACCCTTCCTCTTTTTGGTCTGTTTTAATTTGGTTTGATGTTTCAAATAGGTGTATCATGAAAAGAGTAAATGTCTCTGGATAGTTCTCAGGCTTTTCATCCTTTTTTTTTTTTGTGGAACCTTTTTTTTGCCTCCCCACATTCTACTATATTTAGATAGCACCATAGTGGCTTCACTAAGGCGCAAGACTTAGTTACAATTTCATGCTAAGAGCAAGCAAAATGGGACTACCTATGCATTTTGTATGAGTTGCACTTTGTTAACAGGCTTGCCCCACACTTAATCATGTTTTTGATTTGATAAAGGTTACTTATAGTGAGTCA
Source organism: Quercus alba (assembly GCA_036321655.1). NCBI lineage: Eukaryota > Viridiplantae > Streptophyta > Magnoliopsida > Fagales > Fagaceae > Quercus > Quercus alba. The sequence continues at coordinate 18,346,865 of CM070302.1, read as the reverse complement.
AAGAATGAAGCTCCTTTGAAGAAAAATGGTAAATACCTGATAAATGTTGGTGCAGATTGCCATTAGCCATGTACTCATATATGAGTGCCTTCTTTTCACCCTCATCACAGTATCCAACAAGAGAAACCAAGTTTCTATGATGAACTATCATCAAGAGTCGTGCCTATATTTCAAAACCAGTTCTACAATTCAGCTGATGAAAATCTTTTAGCTGCATACATTGTGTCATCACAGCTTCAATTTAAAATAAAATTTTCAAACTAATTGAAAAGACTAGCAGCACCTCCTTGGTATGATGAAGTACAGAGGAGCTTAACAGCAACTTTAGTTTCATCTTTCAGTTTTCCAAGGTACACTTTTCCAAATCCTCCTTCCCCAATGATGGTTTTGAAGTTATTAGTTATGCTCACAACCTCAGAGTAGCTATACTATTGATTCTGTGATTTGATACTAGATTTGGTAACCGTACCTACAGGAAGGACTATTTTCATAATTGTAACATGTAGATTGTAGAATTATATTAAAAAATATGGTGGGTTGTGTGGGAATATGTATTTTTTATGTTCTAATTCTCTCATGTTTGTGTCCTCAAATCTAGGTCATCTTAAACAGAATTGTTACTAGGATTAAATTCGAAGTCCACCTATCCTAGAGACAGGGTGCAAATAAACTCTTGGGAATGTGTAACCAAATCCACCTTGTAAGGACACAAGGAAAAGGGCTAGGTCATCTCAAGTATGTAATTATTATTGCGGAGAATGAGTGCATTTACCACTCGTTCACATGTTAAAGTGTCCCTGGATGTATTCAATTGTCAATCAATTGCATAATATGCTTTCATGATCGTGTGCTTGGTCACAACGGCCTCTGGTGAAAATTAATTAGCGTTTTCTATATTTTCTTTGATTCTATAATTTATTTTCATAATTTTCATTAAGGCTTGGGTGTACCACAGGAAAAATAGGACTAGCTAGGATGGGGTACTACATCTCTTGTAAACAACCTCACCTCAGCGAATTGTGATGACAATTACAAAAGTAGAAAATAAAGAACTACCTCCATGTCTTTTTCATTCTATAGATAGCCAGAGCACTAAAGATGAATAGAAGGACCAGGACTGCTGCTATTGATGATGCAATAACTGGAATAACGAACACCTTTTTCTTCTCTCTGTTGCATGGATCTGACAGACAAAGATCTGGATTTTCGCCGAAACTTGCATAAAGTGCATCAGGGTAATATGCCATTGTAAGTATATTATCAAACATGGATGGTGTTGTCATCATGAAATACAAATTAACATTGGAAATATAAAAGAAATTGTATTACAAATCAGTGAACAAGTGAACATATACTTTTTTAAGTATTTAGCATGTACAGAAGCGGCATGTAAAAGAGAAAATATAAAAATCAAAAGAAAATGACAAAATGAAACTAGAATTTTTAAGAAATTGAAATATTGGAGGAAGGAAAATAAGCTAACCTCAAGACCAATTTCCCATCCCTAGACATTTTCTGAAGAACCTCAGGAACAGAACCTGTGAGCTTGTTCCCACTTAAATTACTGCAAAGATAATGTTAGGTAGATCACTTCAATTTCCTTTCCCAAAATTAACGTTTACAATACTAAGATCAAAGAACAATAACTTACAGGGTGTTCAAATTCTGCAATTGTGCCAAAAATTCTGGCAGTGACCCAGTTAAGTCATTGTATGACAAATCCCTGAAAAAGGAATTAGGAAGGATTTAGCTAAACATATCCATAATTGTTACGTTAAAATAATTGTTTTAATTTTTTGATGACTTGATATTCAACATTTGCATATAAATCACTTTCCAAGTGAATATTCCTGGGATCAAATCCCAAAAAAAGAGAAATATCTCTCACCGCTTTTACTTGTTCACCGGAACAACGTGTCTCTAAAAGGCGGCGGTTTGTACTTTGTCGGCGCCTCTTCGAGTCTACGGCTATGGGGTGAGAGGTTTGGCTTTCAAATTCGGCTACACCTAGTGGGTCCCAACATTTGCTAAAATAATTGTTTTAATTGCTTTAACACCATCGGCAATTAAGGATCCCTCATCCATGAGCCAATTGGTAATCTCAAGCTGGCAGATGGTGTTGCTGGACCAGCCAATGTCAAGCTAGCATTATTTTATAGTAACTGAATGCCACATATCAATCACAAATAAAATTAAGACTCACAAGGACTGCAGTGCTTTCAAATTGGAGAATGAAGTTGCAATCACGCCTGTCAAATTGCTTGAGCTCAAGTTCCTGTTTGTCATTATGAAAGAAGGAAGAGCTGTTGCCATTGTTTGAAAAATAACTTGCTATTTAAACAAAATTATTCTCGTGCAATTAGTTGACACCCACCAACCAGGGGAGGCAGTATATGTTTGAATGTCAAAATTCATTCATTCAGTTAAATATTTGAAAGCATGACAGGACTTTTTTTTCCTCCTCTTTGATTACATATGAAAGGAGCATGTTCCATTGTCCCATTTCCTATAATGAAGCATCACATTTTCATCTTAAGTACAATGAGGATCCATTTTATGTGATGCCTCCAAGTTAACGAGAATCTTTTGCCATTAGATGATATTTTGATTGAAATTCTAGAGCAAACCACTATTAGGATATGGTAAATTTAATTGTTTAATCAATTCTTCTAACAACCACAACACAAGTTTTGATGTTTTGGAAGTGCACTTACAGTGAGATGATCCTTGGAGGATTTTTGTCACTGCAGTTCAAACCATCCCATGAGAATTCACTTGGGACACATGGATTGCCTTGCCAGTTTTTAGTCACTCTGTACCGTTCCTTGATTTCCATGATAGTTTCAACTATTTTTTTTAATTGGGGAAAAAAATTCATAGATGATCATTCATAAAGAAAGTCAGAGAGAGAGGTGGGTGAATTCAAAATACAAAATGAAACAGAAATATGAAATGTGATAGTCAGATCCAAAATTTGCAGCCTTTTTTTTTTTTTTTTTGGTTGAGTAAATATGCAGCAGTTGAACAAATATGCCTTTGTCTGATGGTGAATTTCCTGAAATGCATGATGTTCAAAACAAACTACCTACAATTGCAAATTCCATGATGAACAATAACAATGCAACTCATGATATTGTGTCATTTCATCAAAAAATTGAAATAACTTGAAGATTTCTTTTGCAGTTAATTAATGAACATGTATGGCCATATTCTATTTTGGCATGGATAGATTAAAAAAGATATGGGAGTTGCAAAGACTACATTGACAATGATAGATACATAACTATTTACATATAAAGTGTGGTGGCTCTGAACAAATTTGCAGAACAAAAACTTGTCAACATAAAAGGTTCATTTTGCGAACTCTTCTTAATGGAACACAAGTCTATATCAAACCTTCCTAATCTTAGAAATTATCATCGCTTTTAAAGCTAGCATGTTCCATTTATAAAAGGCTCCCTCTTGTTTAAGTAATGAAATGAGACCATCAGCTATCTAGAAGTCTTATTGTTCAGCAGTTGGAAGTGTCTCAAATTCATATAAGGGAGCCACAAACTGAGCATAATCCTTACAAGGAAGATAAAAAAGAGAAGAAAGCATACCATCATCTGTTGCAGTTGGTTTATTTGGCAGCTCTTTTAACACGGCAGTCTCAACAGCATTGAGGATTGGAGGAAGCTTAGTCGCCTCAGCTGCATAAATTGAAAAGTGAAGCTGCTCTCCACTAATTGGTGGATCATTTTGGACTATGATTTGTGGGTTTAGATAATCAAGTTTAATAGACTCTGTCAGGTAGCGCTCGCCGTTCAAATTAATTTTCAATTTCCTCTGCTGGCCAGCTTCAAGCTTCTCAATCTCAGCAAAGTGAAAGTAAACGTAACATTTTGAAAGAGAATCTGGTGGATTCCAGGAAAAGTTCAAGGGAATGCTAGCGTTCTGTGTTTTGACAGCAGTCCTCAACACTACATCTGGTATGTTACAAGCATTATCTGTGCTCTGGGAATATATGGTTGAGTCTGTGGTGATTGGAATCCAATTATCATCATATTTAAAAAGTCCCCAGGAGCGATCATAGACATCAACTGGATACCTAATTGGGAGAATACTTTTTCAGATTGTGTTGCAACAAGATGATACTGGAACAACCTGACATATTAATATACTAATAGGTATTTGAGTGCTTTTATAATTGATGCACATGAAAAAGGTAACTTGAAAATTAGAAATACTGTTGCCATGGGAAAAAAATTATAAGATGCAACTGGATGATGAGCTCATTTTCTAACCATATTAAGGTTTTAGAACATATAACCGTAAAGATGATAATCCTGATTGAGGTCAGAGTTGTCATAAAATGAAAGGCATGCCATAGTATTCTCCATATGCAATGGAATAAGTTACAGCCATGTCATTGAAGATTAATATTAAGTGTGAGAAAGAAATACTGTTGTAGAAAGTAAAGAAAAATGAACATGATGCAAATATGAGATCCTGGACTTGGTTGGACAAATTAATTTTTAGCTCAGAATGGTATAACTGATTCACCTGACTACTGATTTAGTTGTACTGCCGATGTCATATCTCCTTATGTTTGCAAGTGCCCTGCCATCAGTTTGATAAATGAAATTGTCCAAATGCCGTATTTCCAATGCCGAAATGTAGGGTACCCCATTTCCAGTGTTTGCTAGACACACTTCTATGAAATCCGTCAAGGGAACATGAATAACATCATAAAATGCATCTGCTTCATCCACTGTTAGCCATACATTAACCCCAAGATATAGGTCAAATACAGGGGTCTCGTTTTTGCCATCGTAATTCCCATAAAAGAATGTTGCCCTGATCATATAATTACTGTTTTTGCCTTGTTCCGGTCTCAGGGTGTAACAATTCCTTTTTCCTTGAGGAAAACTTCTCAATTTCTTTAGATACTGTTTTAAGATTTACAGATGAATCATAGTGTATCGCATGAACTATTCCATTATCTATCAATTCTTTATCTGACTTGTAAGGAATTCCCGTGTCCTTGTCAATGTAATCTTCATCACCGCCACAGTCAATGCTAATGAAACCTTGAAATTTTGCAAAAAAAGAGAGGAAACTAGACATAAGCAATCAACATGGTCTCCTCAAATAAGGTTCCAATATGAGTTTCAGAACACCCCTCATTTTTCAGCAACAAAACAGGCACCAAAATTCTTAAGACGTAAGCTATCAAACAGCTTAAGCTCCAAATATAGTTGAGTCCTTGTTGATTTAACACCTACCTTTTTGTTACCTTGTGAACTCCCATGCTATTACAAAACAGTATGTGAAGGCTAAACCGTTGGTTTTTGTTTTATTTAAAAGTTTCAGATGTTAACCATTTTTTTTATATATCAAATTTGTAGTGTTTACTAATTAAAAGACACAAGTAAATAGAATTCAATTATTAACGGAGAAGTACAACTTTCTAAAGGAGAAAGTTTGGTTACACACTTGGTTATAATTTGTAATTTAAGGCTACAACTTTTCTCACTATCTTTTTATTGGATATGAATTTTGTCAAATCTACTATTGAATTACATTTTCTTCTTAAATACTTTATGCTTGCAAAATTTTCAAAAATTTAAAGATCAATAGCTAGATCATCAATCAATTGTTTAAATTACACATTTTTGTAGTATAAAATTATGCATAAAAAAATAAGTGGCAAAAATACACTTTTGGTCCCAACATTAAAATAATTTTGAACCCTAAATTGATTTTGCACCTACTTCAGTTCTTGAAATCAGAAAATCGTTTATATTTTGGTTCCTACCGTTAACCTATTAACAGAAAAATGTTACGTGACAGATGAAGTGTCCTATTTAAATACTAACGTGACTAATAAAATAATGATAAAATATTTTCGTTGGTATTTTTTAAATGATACATCAGCATTTTAATTTTTTTAAAAAGCCACAAAAAATTTATTAAAAAAGAAATTAAAATTTAAAAAAAAAAACTTAAATCTAATTTAATTAAAATTATTTCTTAAAAAAACAAAAATTATTATCTTTTTAATTCTTTTTCTTTTTCTTTTTCTTTTACTCTTTATTCATCAGTCATCAATTTCTTTTTTTTTTAAATCTCTACACTTTCTCTATTTCTAATTCTCTCTCTCTCTTCACCCTCTATGGATGGAATCTCTCTCTGATCTCAAATTCTCTCTCTCCACTGTAGCTCCATGGCTGGAGCTCACAAGCTCGGCCTTCTTCTCCACCATGCACCGCTGACTAACTCAAACTATCTCTAATCTCAAAATCTCATCTCCCCTCAAAACCTTACACCCGATCTGACCATGCATCGTGCTCGTGGCTTCTCTCTCAACCAACGGCGAGTAGATGAAGGGGCTGATCTTCGAGGTTTTTATCATGGAGGCCATAGGGTCTTGATGCGGAGAAAACAATGAGAAAATTTTAGAGTCTTGCTGGTGGGTGTTGTGAAAAACGGATCGGTGGTTGGTGGTTGTGGTGTTGTGCACCCCAAGTGGTGGTGGTTGTGGATTGGTTTGGATTCACTAGTTGTGGTGGGTTTGTTGTTGGTGTGGGTCAATTGGTGTTTTTGTGTCTGGTCTCTCTTTGATCAGTTGGGTTCGTTGATGATTTTGGCTTGGGTTGATTGGATTGGGTTTTCTCTGAGGTTTGTAGTGGATCTGATGGTGCTGGGCAATTGGTTTGTGTTGAATTGGGTTTTCTCTGAGGTTTGATGATTTCTCTGAAATTTGATTAATTTGGGCAATTGGGTTGTGTTGATGGTGCTAGGTGATTGTGATGAATTTGAGTAGATTTGGGTTTGATGATTCGATTGGGTTCATTGTTCTTCATTCTCCCTGTTAGTGTTTACTTTAACTTTTTCTTCTTATTTTTTTTTCGTTTGAGTTCTTGTGATGTGAGTTTGAGTTCTTGATTGCTGGGTTTTATATACGAAGAACAAGTTGGAATGTTCTTACAAAAAATAATGAAAATTAAAATTTTTTTAACTTAATTTCTTTTTTTATTATAAATTTTCTGACGTGATTTTTAAAAAAGTATTTAAAAATAAAATACTGATGTGTCATTTAAAGAATGTCAATCAAAATATTTTATTATTATTTTATTAACTACGTCAATATTTATTGTGCAAATAGAATACTCTGAATGTCACGTAGAATTTTTCTATTAGTAGATTAATGGCAGTGATTAAAATAAAAACCATTTTTTGGTTTTAGAGACAAAAATAGGTGCAAAATCAATTTAGAGACCAAAATGAGAGTTTATCCAAAATATAGAGATCAAAAGTGTATTTTTTCCAAAATAAGTTTATGGATTATATAGTAAATAACATCTGATTGACATAAAATTTGATATATGTGTTAATAAAAAACTTGCAATTCAACGGTTGGATTTTCAAAATATGTAGCCATATTAAATTTTTTTTATTTTTAATTAAAGTTGTAGTCTTAGTCTACAAATTTATTTTGTAGCCACACAAAATTTGATATGTGTGTTAATAAAGAACTTGCAATTCAATGGTTAGATTTTTAAAATATGTAGACATGTTAATTTTATTTATTTTTAAATGAAAGTTGTAGTCTTAGGCTACAACTAAGTTTGTAGCAAAATTTTGTCCCTTTCTAAATCTAAATAGCCTCTTAATGTAACGACCCAAGAAAAAATGCTAGTCACATCTGCGCTATACCTTAAAAGGACTAGTCACAATTTAAGCTCCTTGTAGTTGTTAATAAAGTCTAGTTCAACCAAATAAATACCCGATGTGGGACTCATCACACACCTACATTTAGACTCCCCCATTTAAATCCCTAACGTCCTCGTTAGGGTCCACTTTGTGGAATAGTGTTTCTAAGCCCACATAGGGTTACTGGGCCGGCTCTGATACCATATGTAACGACCCAAGGAAAAGCACTAGCCACATCTATACTATACTTCAAAAGGACTAGTCACAATTGAAGCTCCTTATTAATAAAACCCAGTTCAACCTAGTAAATACCCGATATAAGACTTATCACACACCCATACATATCACACAATCAATCGAATTGGGACATCACACCTTATGTGTAACAAATTTTCACCATTTGATGACCAATATCAGTGACTAGCTAGTCAAAGAGACATAAGAGAGACTACCATAGTGGACTATTGTCCACCTAAAATCACTTCCCTGAGAGAAACAAAGATTGCTATGTAAAAATCAAATTATGAGTGATTGAAATCTACCAATCACATTAATTACTACATCAATTTGTAATTTTTATCATTTATATGGTAATACTTGTAATGCCTTAAACATTTTCTAAGACTTATTAAAGTCAATAAAATCATGTTTAAGAAAGAAAAATTTTTCAATTTGAAGTTAGGAAATAAATGGAAGTTTGTTATCATTAATTTTAGATTTTCTCGTCAACTTCCTAAAAGCATTGGTTTAGAAAATATATTTAGAAACTTTTGATGAGGAAAAGAAAAAAGCAATTGATTATTTTTATTTTTGCAAGCTTTTTATATTTCTCATGAAAATGATATCAAAACTTCTCTAGAATAATCTATTAACAAATTTCCTAGGGCCATCTGTTAATAGGACCCTAATTAATTATCCAATGTTATTTATGTGGCTGCAAGCAGACTTGTCTATTGATTGATGTATGAGGTTTTGTTTTTGTACAAGTCTGTTAATGACTTTTATATTAAGCAAAAGAAGGAAAGAAAAACACATTTGTTGTAAAATAGAGGAAATACATAAAAGCAAGAGAATAATATATGAGGATGATATTATATTTAAATTGCTTATGGTCTAGTGGTCATCCACTGCAAAATATCATTTCTAAAATTGATAAACACATTTCTCTTTTGCTCTCAATGTTTCTCTAATATTTTCAGTGCATTGCAATGGGAGCAAAGGCTCAAATATGTAGGTGAAGGATGAAATGCTAAAGCAACCAGACAAGATCCCCTAAAGCAACTACTCCTATTTAATGTGATGGACCATCATCCGTGAAATTCTGGTCATACCACAAAAGGGTAAAGTGACAAATTTCAAATCATAAGAAGATACTTTAAATTTCGGTCAAGTGGATAAGTTGTAATTTGCCTTTAAACTTTTAAAGTGAAATGGATAAATCCCCAATTTTCACAATAGATTGGGCATTGGGCCATATGCCTAGTTCCAATAGGTATCCTCATTAGAGCATCCACATCCCGAAATGCTATCTTATCCCATTTTACCATCCCAAAAAGCTACTTTCTTAATTATACAATACCATTTTACAATACATCCAGCATTCTAACTTTTATTTTCTTATTCTACTCATTAAAATAATATACCTACACAATAAAATATATTTTTCCATTTTTTGTTTTTTCCTAATTTTCTCCTCCCCTTCCCTCAACCTCTATCACCGCGCCTCCACTGCCCAGTCACCACCACTGTTCCTCCACCATGCCCACCACGCCACCACTGCCCACCAAAATCCCACAGGAACAAAAACGCATAAAAAAATAAAATATAAAAAATAAAAAATAAAACCCAACGTCACAACAGAAACCCAGCAACATCGGACCCACACCGATCTCCACCAAACCTAGTGAGCCTACACAAAAACATAATGGTGCACGATAACGAAACGATGCGTCGCAGAGTCAAGGACTAGGAGAGATAGCCGAGGCTTTTTCCGTTGGGGAATTTCGACGATGCAATGATAACGATGGGAAGTTCACCGAGATTTCCGATGTACGATAACGATTTCGGGTGGGGCAAACCTTTGGTGATATGGAGCGGCGGAGCTAATAAATTCAACGGTAAGATTTCGGCTTTTCCGGGAAGAGAAGGCAACGGAAGCGCGTCGATCTCCACCAAACACAGTGACCCACGCCGAGCTCCACCAAACCCAATGACCCACGCACATCGATCTCCACCAAACCCATCATTAATCTGAGCAACCCAGAAACCCAGCCATACCCACCTCTTCCTTTAAGCACTAGTCACAGCACACAAAAAAAAAAAAAAAAAAAAAAAAAAAAAAAAAAAAAAAAAACACACGACCTGGATCGCAACCCACCAGAAAAAAATGAACTACTGTGACGTGTGATGTTGATGTTAGGAGGAGGATGGTGTTTGGTTTTGAAGAGAGGAGAGAGTAGATGAGAGAGAAGGAAGAGAGAGTTGAGAAAGAGAGCATTCCGGAGTTGAGAGAGATACTTGAGAATAAAATATTATTTAAATTTATACAATAGTGCTAGCACAATTCTAAATTTTTTTACAATTCTTCAGTTTTACAATTCCAGATGCTAACTCTTTTAGACTTGAAATGCCAAATTTTCTTTAGATATGGCATATGAAAGTCCCAGTGCTGATGCTCTTAAAAGCCCAATGTTAAAGGAAATCTGAGTCCACCGCAACAGAAAGAGAGACTCTTCTCTAAAATAAAAAAAATAAAAAAAATAGAAACTCTGTATTCAGATTCTCAGAATCCTCTTTCCCCACCAACACTAACTTGAAGACACCAAAATCTTTAGTACACATCAACCTATACACAAACTTTGATCGAAAAATGAGGAAAAAAAATCTCAAATTCTAGTTAAAGAAATAGAGAGTGATTGGAGGAATAGTGAGCCATACAAAACAGTAGTAGAGGTGGTGAGAGTTTGGCCATAAAATCAAGCTGAAGAGGAATTTTTTTTTTTTTCAATTTGAAATTAGGAAATAAAAGAAAGTTTGTTTATAGCCAGTTTTAGATTTCATTCAACAATCAAATTTCAACAAGGTCTAACACAAAGATACATCCCAGACTCTACTTAAAAGTCATAATAACTTATAACCGAAAGATAAGAAAAATATACTACACACAACACAATTCTTGACCCAATATTATTTGTGTAGTTGTAAGTAGCAGTTGTCTATTAATTGACGCGTGAAACCTTGTTTCTTTCTAAAAGCATTTATATCGGTTTGTCTAAAATTTTCTGTTAATTTTAGCGTAAGAACCTATTTTTCCATTTTGCACTACCATTTTATAAAAATACCCAAGTCTATTATTCAATTTATTTTCTTTTTTAAATAATAATTTCTTATTTTATTATATCCCCTACCCTAATCAGAACACTTTTTCTGTCTTTTCAATTAAAAACCTCTCTTAGCTCTCTGTCTCTCTCTCATTCTTTGTTGTTTCTTTTTCTTCTCCTACCCACATCAAAACTCTCTCTCTCTTCTGAAAGCTTCTCCTCTCAGCTCTCTCACTCTCTGTTTCTTCTTCAGGTTGCACTCTTTCTTTTTCTTCTTCTTCTTCTTTTTTTGTGTTGCTAATTGGATTTGATTTTGTGTTTGGGTTGATGGGTTTGAGCTACTGTTGGGTTTGATTTGGGTTTTCCGGTTGGTGGGTCAATTGGGTTTTATGATAGGATGATCTGAGTTGTGACTTGTGGTGGTGGTGGCTGGGTTTATTTGAGAGCAGTGAAAAGAAGAGAGGAAGAGAGAGAGAGATGAAATAATTGGAAATTAATAAAATATTAGGATGCAAAGCTATTGTAATAATGTATATTTACATGATTACTATAGAAAAAATATAACTTTACAGTCTTTAGATGTTGTGGGTTGATTTTGGAGAAAAATGTGTAAATTTGACAGTTTTTTCTATTATACAACCACTAATGTGAATGTTGTAAATGTCTAATAATGAATTTCTTATTCAGAGGAAAAAAAAATCAAAACTCATTGACTAAGGTCACATTCTATACATAGCGGGCATGTTTTGATGAGAAATCTAGGAGGAAAAAATGCCTTTTTTTTTTTTTTTTTTTTTTTTTTTTTTCATCATAAGGGAATATAATAAACAACACTTCATTTAGATTGCCTATATTTATATTTTATGAGATGAGATGAATAACAAACACCACCTCCCCGTAAAATATATATTATACATGAAAGGGGAAGCTTATAAGCTTGTCTAAGAAGTGGAGTAATTTTAATCATAGGAATACAGCTTCTAAGAAGAACAAAGCTCGAGGAAAAAGAAGGTTGTATTAAGTATAAAATCACTGCAAACTTTTCTATAACAAATAGTCCCCATGAATTGCTGGCTCCATTGCAAGAGACCAAAGAGTCCAAGAAAAAGCATGCATATATGCACAACAACTTGGCAAGCACACCAAAGAAAGATTGGGAAGAAGAAGAAGTAGAAGAAGACGAAGATAGAAATGTTGGTTGACCAAAATTTGAAGAAGTACTTACCGGGAATTTCATCAAGTTTTCCTCCAGCGTTCTGATTATTTCCTGCGGCTAGTATTGAGTTGCCAAGAAAAGTTATGGCTAAAACAAAGAGGAGTCGTGCTTTTAGATTTGATGCGCCACTCATTTTGGTCTTTCGCAGCAAATTTTTGTTCATGCTAGCTAGTATGTTATATAGACGAGAATGAGTGATCCTTTAAGGCTGCGAGTGCCACACACACATATATATATATATATATATATATATATATAAAACTAGCAAAAATAACATTTATTTTGCTACAAATTAAAAACATTAAAAAAAAAATTTTCAGTTGCGGTTTATTACTATTCACTATTGTTTAGTACTGTTTATTTGCCTATTTGTACTATTCATGGGCCTATTTGCACTGTTCATGGGAGGCGCTGAGCTAAAAAAAAAAGGTAAAAAGGCAAACGCGTTTAACGCACAAGTGATCCAAACAAACACTAAAGGGGGTGTTTGGGAGAGGAGTTTGAGTTATATTGTTTGAGTGTTTTTAATATACGTGTAGGTGAAAAAGTATGTGAAAATGTGAATTAGAACTCACTCACCAAACAGGGCCTAAGAGCACTTGTAGCAGTGGAGCTAAATAGCTATATAGCTATTTTAGCTCTACCAAAACACTAAAATACATGCTGCAACAGTGGAGGCATACCTAAATTTTTTTAGCTTCTTGCTACAGTACACATCCATAAATGAATGTGCACTATAGCAAGAAACTAAAAAAATATATATTTTATTAAATTTCTCTCTCTTCTCTCATTAAATTTTTCTATTTCTCTCTCTCTCTCTCTCTCTCTCTCTCCAGTTGGCTTCTCTTCTTTCTTCTATTTTTTCCTTCTCATTTTTTTCCTCTAGTGCCTCCCTCATCTCCTCTCTACTTCGCCAACGAGCTCGCCGACCGCAGTGGTGCTCGAGTCAATCAGCCTTCAGTTCTGGTGGCCACAAGTCGAGCAGTTTTGGCGAGTGCGGGTTAAGTGGTTCTGGCGAGCCGAGACCCTATCTCCCCAAGCCCCATCGCCAATCTGTTACTCGAACCCCATCGTCGCCGAGTTTGTGCTAGATTTGTGTATGTGTGCTGGGTTTTTGTTTATGCCGTGGGTGTGGTCTGATTGGATTGTGGCCTGTGTGATTTTTGCCGTGGTGTGATTGTTACCGTGGTGTGATTGTTGCTGTGGTGTGGTGGTTTGCTTGCTCTGTATTAGAGAAGAGAGAGACAAAGAGGAAGAGAGAGAAAAAGATAGAGATGATGATGTTGTATATGATGAATATTTTATTGTGGTATTTATATTATTTTATTGTGTTGAAAACTAAAATAGATCCACTACTGTAGGATGTTTTGTAAAATGAGTAGGTAAAATAGATAAAGTAACTTTTTGTGGTGCCAAATAACTAAAAAAATAGTTCCACTGCTATTGATGCTCTAAGTCATTTTTGGCAATAAATGAGAGTTTTACTCTTGTTTATTGCCAAAATTGAACTCATCACGTGATGACTCAAAAGAATATCTTAGTGTACTTTCAGTAATATAACTTACTAGATAGTCATATGATTTAGTGAACTGTGCACGTGAACGAATTTATAAACAGCTACGTAATGGGTGTTTGGAGAAAAACCTTTGTCCATTATTAAATAAAATTTTCGTTTAATTTATTCTTGTTGTTGTAGGTGGGGGTGAGAGGAATTGAAACTTATGAATCATTTCATGATTATTTTTTCTTACCATTAGGCGTAAATGCACTTTTAGTCCTTATATTTTGCAATTTTTCCATTTTGGTCCCTGAATTTTATTTTTACCACTTTTAGTCCATAAACCAATTAACGCCTAGCATTTAGGTCCTCTCCATCACCCAACAGACGAAAATATCTAAGGTGGCTGACAGTGGAATAAAAATATTATTAAAAATCCACTGTGGCACTCATCACCCATGCCACGTCAGAATTTTAAATATTAAAAAAGACACGTCAGAAAAACAATTAAAATAAAATTCTAAACTTGATTTTAAAAAATAAAATAATTTGGAAGATGTGTTCTTCACTAGAACATGATTGTTCATGTTCTTCGTTGCCCAGAAAATTTTATTTTCTCATTGTTATTTATTTACTTATTTTCCCATATCTTCATCTCTCTCATCTTGAACTCTCTCATATCTCAAACTTGCTCAAGCTGAAGACCCGAAACCTTTCTCTCTCTCTCTCTCTCAGATAAGTGTCTCTCTAAGATCAATGGTTCTCTCTCTTAGATCGGTGGGTGTTTCGGATCAGTGGGTGGTTTTTGTCTCAAATCGGTGTTACTTTCTCTATTTCATCTCTCTATCTCTCAACTCAGTGGTGGAGATTTCAGTGGGGATAGGTGGTGGCACACTCCAATGGTGGGTTTGTGGCTTATGATATTTGTTGATTTGGGTTTTCACCTTGTTCAAATCTAGGTTGGTGAGGAGGGCTTAAGGTTCGATAAAGGGGATTTTCTGACAGAAAGAGTTTGAGGTGTGCTGGGTTAATGGTTTTGTGGGTATTTTGTTCAAATTTGAGTGGGAGTTGTGTTTGATTTTCTGGGTTTGTGCTCATGTGTTCTGGGTTTGATTTTCTTGTGTTCTTGTGTTTGATTTTCTGGGTTTGTGCTTGAAATTTCTGGGTTTGGTGTTGGTGAGGATAGTTGTGGTCAGTTGGTTTATTTAAAGATTCTGGGTTTGTTGTTAGTGTGGAATGTGGATAGTTGTTTGTAGGTTATTTCTGCCTTTTTGAGTGTTTGATTTGCTGGGTTTGTGTTTTGATGATTGCTAGATTTTGTGTCTCCAAATTGGATCTGATTTTGTGTTTCTAATTTGGATTGGTGGGTTTCCAACTTGGTGATTGGTGTTGACTTTGTGAACAAAGAGGATGCAGGTTAGTTGATTTTGATTGGCGTATGTTGGGTTCAAATTTCTAGGTTCAAATTTCTGTGTTCAGTTTCTAGGTTTAGTTTCTAGGTTCAATTTCAGATATATAGATCTATTGATATTGGTTGATTATTGTTTGAACTGAATTTTGAATTTTAATGTGTTTGGTTGTAAAGAAAATACAAGAAAAATAGAGAAAAGAAAATAAAACAAGGATTAATTTGCTAAGAACATGAAGAACATGAACAGTTACGTTTTGGGAAGAAGAACATGAACATGTCTTCTGAAATATTAATGAAAAGAAAAGAAAATTTTATTTTAATTATTTTATTTTATTTTTTAAAATCAAGTTTATAATTTTATTTTAATTGTTTTTCTGACGTGTCTTTTTTTAATATTTAAAATTCTAATGTGGCATGGGTGATGAGTGCCACGGTGGATTTTTAATAATATTTTTATCAACTGTCAACCACCTCAAATATTTTTGTCTGTTGGGTGACGAAAATGACCTAAATGTCAGGCATTAATTGGTTTAGGAACTAAAAGTGGTAAAAATAAAATGTAGGGATCAAAATGAAAAAAGTGCAAAATGTAAGGATTAAAAATGCATTTATACCTTATTTTTATTTTTACTGAGAGTAGGGATCAAGAAATTAGTGGTGGTCTTTTCTTCTTCTATTTTTATTTTTATTTTATTATTATTATATTTTTTTAATGTAGAAGAAATTCAAAGTAAGATCCCTTATTTGAAAATAAAAAATATTACCAATTAAGTTAACAAAAACTCATTGCAGAAAACCTTACCATTTATCCAAATGACACCAATAACATTGATTACTTATTTGCATTAATTTAATGACATAACAAATTAAATCTTGTAATTTTTAAACTAACAAATTTAACATTGAAATTTGAAAAAGTTATAAATTAAACCCTCAATCTATATTAAACTCCAAGACAATATCATTCTACTTAAATGGATTGAAGTTAATTTGTTATTTTTTAAAGTATAGAGTTAAAATTAAATTTTCCCTTTACTCTTTTTTTAAAATGTTAAGGAAAAAACCACCATCAGTTTTTTATATTTACTATAGAGCGTGCCCAATTGTGAATCATTCATAAGGGATTAAGATCTAAAATTTTTAAGGTAGCTTTACTGTGAGATTTATAAAATCTTAAACATTCATTTTTAAAAAAGTAAATTAAATTTTCCTATATCAACATAGTTTAAATAGATACCAAAATGGTGAATGTCAGAGTCTATTTAAATGTTTGGTGAGTTCGTAAAATTTAATCAAGTCATTTCAAGACGGATGGAATAGAAATTTTTTGGGAACCCCATTGTGGAATTACCCTAAAAGCTCTAGGGATTTATTTTGTATTGATAGTAGGTTTTTTTTTTTTTTTTTTTTTTTTTTTTTTGGGGTGAAATAGTACACAAAACACTCTTGTGGTTTTTCAGTAAAACGCAAAACCCAACCCTAGAGTTTTTTAGTATAACACCAAATCCCTCTATGATGTTGTTTTGCGTGTAAACTACTAATTGCCTAATTCTTAACCCTTAGAACTTTAGAGTATAACACAAAACCCTGATGCAGTATTGTTTCTTGTAAAATTATAGCTCTAAATATAAATATGTGTGATCATATGAGGAACTCACTTTTTATTTTAATGGATGTTTAACGATAAACGTAAAACAAGATTACATGGAGTTAAGTTTTTCATTTAAAACCTCGAAGGGTTTCGTGTTTTAGCAAGAAACCAATTGGGGGGTATTTTGCATTTTTTTGATTTGTTTTTTTATTCTTTTTTAAAAGTGCATTCCAACTCATAACTCAACATTTAATATTCATAATCTGTGTTAATAGAAAAGCCATGACTATTAATAACACACACAAGAAATTGAACAAAGTTTTCTTTCAAGCACGTTACGTAGTGGTTTATAAGATAATTTATGTATATTTATATTATTTAAACAAGTCATGTCACTTTTAAGCACACCATATAAATACAAGTTCAAGTGAATAATTTTTTAATTTATTGTTTGTAGTAGGTTGAAGTAACTTTCTTCCAAACTAATTTTATTCAAAAAAAATTATTATCCAATTATAATTCAAACTTTCTTTCTTGGGATGAGTATGAACATTTAGATGAAGAGTACGGCAGACTGATAAAATCATATACCTAATAAATTTGAATGAAGAGTACTCCAACTAAGTAGGTAGACCAACTCCTCTAGGGTAGGAGTTCTCTCTCTCGTTGGTATACGAGGCTCTCTCCCTTAGGTCCTGCTAAGGGTTTGTCTTTACATTAGTCTTAGCATTAGTCATAGAGTTTCTTAAGTTATGGCTAACGAAGTGATACACAGCCTGGTGAGTATGAAGTTAACTACAGAAGAGGAGGAAGTCATATCTATATCTGATGAGGATAGGCAGGAAGAGATTGAAAGTTGTTCTCAAAGTTTGATCGGTAAGCTTCTCACTTGCAAACCTTTTAATAAGTGGGCTGCCCAAAGCACTCTGAAGAGAGCATGGGGTTTGGAGAATAAAGTCCAAGTAGTGGAGGTTGGAGCAAACCTCTTTCAATTCAAGTTTTAGACTGAGTTTGATATGGAGAGGGTTTTGAGAGATGGGCCATGGACCTTTGATAATCAAGTCCTATTACTTGTTTGATGGCAAGCTGGAATGACCGCCGGTAATGTTAAGTTTGAATCAGCATCCTTTTGGGTGCAAATATGGGGAGCATCGTTCGATATGGTCTCCCCAAAAGTTACAGAGGAAATAGGTAACCGATTAGGAACTGTTGAGGAAGTGGAGAAGAGGTCGAAACAGGACATTCCAAGCTTCTTTATGAGAGTTAAGGTAGCAATACCCTTAGCCAAACCTATTCAGAAGAGCCTTTTTAGCAGGGTCGAGTGGGCAAAGAAGCTAGGTAACGTTTAAGTATGAAAGACTTGCTCTGTTTTGTCATCACTGTGGGTTGCTCGGCCATGACCTCAAACACTGAGCCCAATATTTCGCAGTTGCTAAGGGCAAGGTAATAGGGAGGTTGATTGCCAGTATGGGGAATGGATGAAAGCATCAGGAAGCCGTGTCCGTTCCCCAAGCCATAGAGGTCAAACGCGAGACATGGGTGATCATGGAGATGAAGAAAGGAGAACCAATCAACAACAAGTGAAGGATGTGGTTGGGACGGTGAACGGCAGCGGAAGGAGTGAGTCAGATAATAGGGATGGAGGTGACAAACGCATTAATGACGATAATGACAAGGGCATTAATGACGATAACGTGAACATTAGCACTGCTCCAGAAATCTTGCCGGTGAATCCCGTGAAGCATGGCAAGCAGAGTACGAAGAATGCACGCTGAATGAAGTAGTTGGGCCAAGCAGGGATGGGCTGGAGGCAGTGGCTGGGCCCATAAATGAAAATGGAAGTAATAAGCCCCAGGGAGTTGAAAAACAACGAACGTGGACCAGATTGGCCCGCATGGACTATGGGCCTATGGAGACATTAAAAGAGAGCATAACACCAGTTCTGGGCAAACGTTTACACCATGCACAGCAGCAGGTATGTTTTCATAATATGAACGAGCAAGCAGGGAAGAGGGTCAAAATTGGGGATGTTACCCAAACAACTGAAGCGGCGGGGGTGTCAGAACACCCTTGCCGAACACAATGAGGCTATTAAGCTGGAACTGCCAAGGGCTTAGGAACCCTTGGACAATTCGAAGCCTTTACGATATCGTGAGGGATCAAGCTCCCACTGTCTGTTTCCTAATGGAAACCAGACTTGAGAATTAGCTTTTCCGAATAAATTTATTGTTAAAAAGCCCAACTCTGGTGGAGGGTTAGCTTTGGTTTGGAAAGAAGAGGTTAAGCTGGAAGTAATTAATTATATGGACAATCATGTTTTGGCAAAAGTTGTTGAGAATTCTGGCTTCCAATGGTTTTTGTCTGGTTTCTATGGCTGGCCGGAAGTAAGTCAAAAACACAAGTCCTGGACTCTCCTAAGGCATCTATCCTCGCTTGTTAATGGTCTGTGGTGTTGTGTTGGAGATTTTAATGCATTTCTACACTCTTTAGAAAAGCTAAGTAGCCATCCACCGCTGGTGAAACAAATGGAAGACTTTGGGACTGCTCTGGAGGATTGTCACTTGATTGATTTGGGTTTCCAAGGTTATAAATTTACTTGGAACAACAAGAGACCAGGTGCAGCAAACACTAGAGAAAGGCTTGATCGTGTGGTTGCAAATAAGGAGTGGATTGATTATTTTTCAGTGAGCACGGTATATCATAAATTTTCACATGCATCTGATCATATGCCAATTATCTTACAAACTGGGTTGGATAGCAAATTCCAAGGCAGAATGGCTCGGGGGTTTAAGTTTGAAGAATGGTGGCTATTAGAGGAGGATTGTGGTAATGTGATTGAAGAAGCTTGGTGCCGTGTAGGATGTGGAGGGTCTTCAATGGCCAGTATTAGCACTAAAATAAACTGTTGTGGGGCAGACTTAAATGCTTGGGGTTCAACCAGAACAAAACCGGAGGTGAATGAAATTAAAAGATTGAAGAAAGTACTTGAAAGACTACATGAAGGTGACCAAAATGAGGCAACCAGAGCTGAGTTTGTAGCAGTCAGTAAACAACTTGATGATTTGTTGCTGAAGCAAGAACTCTATTGGGCGCAACGTTCCCGTTTGTCTTGGTTAAAGTCCGGGGATAAAAACGCAAAATTTTTCCACTCTAAGGCCTCGCAATGGCGTCATAGAAATTTTATACAAGGCATTAAAAATTCTGAAGGGGTATGGGTTGAGAAGATCGAAGACGTAGCAGAAGCGGCAGTCCAGTATTTTGAGAATTTGTTTGCCTCAGGGAGATGTGGTCGACTGGAGGAATGCCTTAATGCAGTTAATCCCAGGATTTCTCCGGATATGCTCAATATTTTGTCCAATGAGTTTAGTGCTGAGGAGATAAAAACGGTGATATTCCAGATGGGACCGACTAAAGCTCCTAGACCGGACGGTATGAATGCTTTATTCTATAAGAAATTTTGGCATATTGTCGGTAATGATATAACTAGTGTTGTTTTGGATTTTCTGAATACTGGTATTTTGTTACCTGAATTAAATTATACCCATATTGTCCTCATACCTAAGGTAAAGTCTCCGGAAAAAATGTCAGATTTTAGACCTATTAGCCTATGTAATGTTATTTATAAAATAATTTCTAAAGTGCTGGCTAATAGCTTGAAGTTAATTTTACCCCAATTAATCTCACTCACTCAGAGTGCTTTTGTGCCCGGTCGTTTGATTACGGATAATGTGCTTGTGGCCTATGAAACTTTGCATTCTATGCATGGCCGAAAAAAGGGTAAAAAAGGAGCACAGGCTCTGAAATTGGACATTAGCAAGGCGTATGATAGAGTTGAGTGGCCTTTCTTAAAGGGTATGATGATCAAGTTGAGCTTCCCGCAAGGGTGGATTGACTGGATCATGAGTTGTGTCACTACCACCTCTTTCTCTGTCCGTCTCAATGGCAAGGCCTATGGGAATTTCAGACCTACTAGGGTTCTTCGCCAGGGTGATCCGCTATCCCCTTATTTATTCTTGTTTTGTGCTGAGGCCTTCACATCTCTACTGGCCAGGGAAGAGGAGAATGGTAGGATTCATGGAGTGTCTATTAGTCGGTATGCCCCTACTATCTCTCATTTGCTATTTGCTGATGATTCTCTTTTGTTTTGCCAAAATAAACAGGAGGAAGTGCAAGTGATCTCTGATGTTCTAGAGTTGTATGCTGTGGCCTCCGGTCAATGTATCAACTTAGAAAAATCCTTTGTTTTCTTTAGCAATAATACATCGAGGATGCAAAGGGATTGGATAAAAAATGAGTTGGGAGTGCAAGAAGTAGAGAAATTTGAATCCTATCTGGGTTTGCCCACATTGATTGGCCGGTCAAAATATCAAGCCTTCTCTTTCCTTAAAGAAAGGGTTTGGAAGAAGATCCAGGGGTGGAAGGGGAAGCTGTTATCTAAGGCGGGGAAGGAAGTCCTAATCAAAGCTGTGGCCCAATCAATTCCTACATACACGATGGGAGTGTTTCAATTACCAGTGAAACTTTGTAATGAATTAAATATGATTTGTGCAAGGTTTTGGTGGGGTCAATGTGAAGATGATAAGAAGATTCATTGGAAGAGTTGGGAGTCCCTTGTCCAGCCAAAGAAGGGGGGTGGTATGGGTTTCAGAGATATTCGAAGTTTCAACCTTGCTATGTTGGCAAAACAAGGGTGGAGAATGTCAACCGATCACAATTCTCTTCTCTATTAGTGCTTTAAAGCCAAATACTTTCCTCGATGCACCTTTTTAGAGGTGGTTGATAACCCAAATAGCTCATATGTTTGGAAGAGCTTACTTGCGGCTCAGCCTATCTTGAAGAAAAGGTGTTGTTGGCGTGTAGGTTCGGGTTCTTCCATTCGGGTGTTATCTGACAAATGGTTGCCAGGCCATCCAACTAACAAAGTTCTAGTCCCACCATATGAAGTAGAAGAAGATTGGCATGTGTTGGAGTTAATTGATTGGGCTACTTTCTAATGGAACTGTGCCTTCATTGACATGGCTTTTAACAGGTATGATGCAGAGGCTATTTATCAGATCCCTCTGAGTAGGCGATGTGTTCCAGACAAGCTGTTCTAGCTGTATAACAAAAATGGGAGGTACTCGGTGAGATCTGGCTATCATACAGCAAGGTACTTGTGGAATGAGTTAAAGCAGGAAGGTGAGGAGTCCAATCCAAGGCCTAGCAGCAAAATTTGGGCGAGAATCTGGAAGTTTCGCCTACCAAATAAGATAAAAGTCTTTATGTGGTGAGCTTGTCATAATATTTTACCAACGCTTAAAAGGCTTAGGCAGCGAAGGATTATTGAAAATGCTCTGTGCCCCATATGCATGCAAGCCCCTGAAACAATAATTCATGCACTGTGGGAGTGTTGAGTAGCCCAAGACGTGTGTGCTGGTTGCTCTCACCGTGTTCTGCAGAAAGGGCTGACTGCCCAGGTCTCTGTATTTCGGTTAGTTGAGGAGCTGATGCAAAAGCTGCCCGAGGATGCTTTTGAATTTTCTTCTGGTGCAAAGCTGGCTACTCTGGCATAGGCGCAACCGAGTAGTGCATGGTGGTTTTTTGCAGAAGCCGGGTACATTGAATGAGCGGGCACGCAGCTTGCTAGCAGAGTATAAGGATGCTCAGTCTCTGCTTGCACTCCCCGCCCTTGCTGGCCTATCACTGTTGTGGCGGCCACCTGAAGGTTCAATGTATAAGCTGAACTTTGACGCGGCGGTCTTCACAGATTCATCAACTTCAGGCATGGGCATGATGATCAGAAATGCTGGCGGTCAGGTGATGGCAGCATTGTCGTCAAGGGGCCACGCAGTCATGGACAGTGAAGAGGCTAAGGTCTTGGCTTGCCGTCGAGCTTTGGAGTTCGCGATTGAAGCTGGGTTCTCGGACTTAATCGTGGAAGGAGACAATTCAAAAGTTATGAGGTCCATTGTGTCAACTTAAGCAGATTGGTCTCAGTTGGGGAACCTTTATGAGGATATTCGCTGCTTGGTTGGAAGGTTGCGACTGGTGGAATTCAAGGCCATTAGACGTGTTGCTAATGGAGTAGCCCATTCTTTAGCTCGGTTTGCTAGAAATCTTAGGGAGGAAGTTGTTTGGTTGGAGGAGGATCCTCCTCCGGCACTTGAAGCTTTGTATGTGGACTCGTGTTCCTTGTCTAATTAAATGAAGTTGGTTTTGCTTTCAAAAAAAAAAAAAAAAAAGGTAGGTAGACCAAAATCAAAGCCGACCCTCATATAGTAAAGGTCGTTTTCAAATGCTACCTCAAACGCGTGGGATTATTAGATGAACTGAACCACTGGAGTTTGATATAAAGGCTGGGTTTCAGAAAAAGTCAAGGAAGTGATTTTATGTTGGTTCAGGTGGGTGAGATGAGTGAACGGGGAAGTTGGGTTATGAGTAATGGCATCTGAAGTAAGAGAGCAATTAACTGAGGGAAAAGGTAGTGTAAAACTCTTGCTTAAGCCAGGAAGAAACCAAAAAAAAAGAGAGTTCCAACGGTCTGAAATTTGATGCAACTACACACTGCACCGGCCACCGAGTCTCACATAATTGCAAGTAATAACCAAAATGCCATCAAACTCAATTTTTAAAACTGAAAACATCATTTAAAATATCCCAAAAATCACCTACCCGTTTGGCACCTTAACCCGATCATGGTTTTCAATTACAAAAACCGAAAACGCGGGCCCTACTGTCTGATTGTGGAAGTGATGTTTGTGATAACTGTGGTAGGTGTTTTGTTTAATTGGGTCATTAGAGTCATTGGTAGCATAGTATTGGGACATGGAGTTTAAAAACTGAGGTGACATGGTCTGATCATAGGCCCCAATACTTGCTAAAAATTACACAAAATGCCATTGTTACTCATGTCTTTGAGAGCTGAAGTGGAAATTTTAAACTCTAAAGAGGAGAAAAAGAGAATAGGAGACAATTCAGTCTCAGACAAGACGTGTCTGGCTGAGATCAAAAAGGCAAAAGGAAAATATCTTATAAACTCACACAGTGACTCAAACTCAAGCGGCAAGACCAAGACTTAAGAGACAAGACCTGATTGAGATTTGAGACTAATTCAATTTCCACGGTCCTCCTGACACACGTTAACTTTAATATATATATATATATATATATATAGGGATTTTACTAATGTGTGCCCTTAGGACACACATTAATTTCCATTTTTGGAAAAAAATTTCTCAAGAATTAAAAAAATAATGACAACTTTTTCAATTCTCGAGAAAATGTTTCCAAAAATAGAAAGTTTAATGTGTGCCCTAAGGACACACATTAACCGAACCCTATATATGGAGGCATTTGTTAGGGCACATGTTTATGCCAATGACAGTGAGGGCTCCTTTGCATATAATATACTCAGCGCCCTAAAGCTAGAAAAATGGACAACTACAGCTTGGGAAATCTAGAATACACAGAATAAGTTTTATTTTGACCGTGTTCAGACTCACCCAAAGCTTATTTTTGAGGGTGCTGTTTCTATGTTGGAGGAATATCAAAGATTAAATGCAGCACAAAGGTGATGTGGGTCGTCACAGAGTAGGCGTCAGCGAGGTCGTTGGCTTCTTGGGTCATAGTTTCGTTCTCTGTTTTTTCCGAAAAAAGCTTATGTATTGCTCTTTGGGACACCACATTGGGATGTTGGTAGTTACTCCCAGCTGGTTTGATTAAGCCAGGTCATTACTGTAATGTTTCTTCAGTCAATAATATACTCCTATCGTTCTTAATTCAAAAAAAAAAAAAAAAAAAATATATATATATATATATATATATATATATAACATACTCGGGTTGGTTCGAGTTTCGTCGATGTGCACATCTCGATGACAACGGCCGCACCAGTCCGACGTCGATACTGAAGAAATACAACCGACCATCGTGCCGAAAACCTTCGGCAGAGCCTTGAGCGGGGTGGATCGGCATGATTAGACCGGCTTCTTCAGTGCCGATAGAAACATGAACAGGCCTATTTACCAATCACATTAATTGTCATATCAATTTGTATATGTACTGTAATAAAATCTGTAATGTTTTTATTATTTTCCAAAAAATATTTAGTTATATATATATATATATATATAGCAGTAATTCCAAAACGGTACATTGGTATTGACCGGTACCAAAATATATCGTTTATTTGATTAAACCAAAACGGTCTCGGGTACGAAATTAACTCCCTTGATTTAGGAGCCTCAAATTGAAAAATATACCCCAAATTTGAAAACTATTAAAAAAAATCAAGTGGGAAAGTAATTAATTTGAGAAAAAAGAAAAGAAAAGAAAAAGGTCTTTAAAAAAAAAAAAAAAAACATTCATCATTTAGTGTTAATCAATAATTGTAATAGAAGATAATGAGGTGGAAGGCTAAACTTTGCACCTTAAACTTTTCAAATGCACATTTGCACCCTAAACTATAACCTTTGTTATACTTTACACCTTGGTGTTAAATTTGCCATTAACTTGGATGGAAAAATATGACATTACGGGTTTGTTTGGATATAGCTTATTTTGCTAAAAACTGAAAATACTGTAGCAAAATAATTTTTAAATGTGTGAATAGTATCGGGAGACTCATTTTTAATATTTTTTTTCCTGAATATAGTGGTTGTGAGTCCCGTGAACAGTGCACTTTGTCTCTTAAAAGCTAAAATGCATGCATAGAAAAAAAAAAAAAGAAAAAAAAGAGGAAATGCTGAAAACGCGGATGCACAGGAAATAAGCCCAATCCAAACATATACTATGTGAAAAATACCCAATTGTCTATTTTCTCAATCCCTTAAAAACAAAGAAGAAATTATATTTTACCACCTTAAACTATACTCTTGATTACACTTTGCATCCTAAACTTTGGATTTACATCAAAGTTAATGGAAAACTTAACATCAGGGTGCAAAGTATAACAAGAGTCATAATTTAGGATGCAAAATGTGTATTCGAAAAGTTTAGGATGCAAAGTGTAATTTATGGTATAATTTAGGATAGTAAAATGTAATTTCCCCAAATGTGCCATATGGCAGCATTTGGATAGTAGGAGAGACAAAAGGTTGAGAAGGGGTATAGTCATTTGGATGCATGTGAGGAAGAGATGGACATGTGGATGTTTCATGAGTGACTAAACCACATCTAAAACATAGTTGAAGAAGATTTTCATATTGTATAGTCTATAAATGAAAACCAATCCGAATGCATTTTACAATTGGAAGACTATAATTGTTTGTTTTTAGAACCTAATTAAAACATTTATTAACTAGTTTTAAAGTCAGGTTGTCAATTAGATCAATTATGAATTGCCTTTTGTTAACGCAAAAATCACCAATATTATGCAAATAATAAAAGCAACTGAAAACACAGAACATAGTGATATGGCGACCCAAGGAAAATCAATGGAATAGAAATTCCAACCCTTGAGCAAAATAAATCCACTAATTGAATAAAAGTTTTACAATCACTAGATAAATCTATTCCTAATAAAACTTATTAACATTACCCAACACTGTGTCGAATCTGTTATGACCCAAACCTGTACTTCAGAATTTAGAGCATGACCGGTATGTTAATATCAAGTTTACCTTAATACTAACACGAACCAACTAAAGTTGAAGGTGCTTATCAAAAATCATTTCTTGTATTCCTTTTTATTTCCTTGCATAAAAGCCATAATATTCAAAATTGATAAAAACTTTGAAACTTCATTTCATTTTGAACTTTGCAAGATTACAACTTGGCTTTAACATAAGATATTCGTGTAAATATTACATAACTAAACATTTAGCAAAATTCTTAATTACAAGCCTAACCCCAAAGACATACAACTAGGGTTCAAAACGAACTACGGTTCTAAAATACATCTATGCTCAAATGGATCAAGTACATCTTGATTCCTCCTATACAACAAAAGAGCTAAACTACTATACAACAAAAACTATACATTCTAACAAATGAGAATCATAGATTTCTTGCCATCTCTAATACTCTTGCTGCTTTTAGGAAAGAACCTGTGCACTGAAATATAATAGGGTGAGCTACAAAGCCTAGTAAGGTTTTAAGTTCCATGAGCGTTTAATAAAAATGCATGTAAATCAAATATTTTATGGATATGCCAGCTTTGATAAATAATCTTCATACTATTCATACTATTTTTAAAATAACTTATGAACTTTCAGATGAAAATACATCATTTTCCTTTTATATAATAATAAAAGGACATAATAAGGAACTTAAACATAATTCAGTAACCTTATCTTTAAATAGACTATAAAATATTTATCATAAACTTTCTATCAGACTTATAACACATTCAACATACATTTCTTATCATCATACTTTTCTTATAATTTCCAAATAACTTAATAGCTAATTTATAATACATATTAGTCAGTCCAATTATAAGTTGTCACAACTTTGGAAGGCTTCCAGCACATTGTGCCAAGCATCTAGCATTCCCCACAATGCTAGGAAATCCCAGGATCATATTTGAGAGTATCACACCCCTTTCGGTGTAATCATATCATCGACCATCGGGTCGGTTGACATCCTCCACAAGTTAGTCGTTCCCAACAAGGGCAAGTACAGCAGAGTTCTCACCACTCATAATAGCCAATCAAAATTTCTATGGAAATGCCAGTACTATAACACCTACTGGCTAAGTTCAAATCATAACAATGGAATAACCCGAAAACTATATTTTTCTGATGATTATGCTTTTACACAAATCTTTCATAAAAGTAGCATATCCACTTCATTCTTAAATATTACGTTTGTGATATAAATAATAACATCAATATGCTAAAATTATCATATATATATAGGATTCAATAAGTTACGAACATATATCTTTACTTAAATTATACTTATATGTAATTCTTCTAATTAAAAGGTTTTAATGCATAATAAAATTTCTAAACAATGCTTATACTTATCAAACACACATGTCACATATCCCTTACTTGAAAATAGAAGATGCGAAAGATTTGTATAAAAGGAGCTCAAGTGTCCATGTTCTCATTCTCGTCACTTAAATGAATGACCAAAACTTATTACTAACAAATTCTTCCTAAGTATTTAAACTTATACATGAATCACAACCTAACTCTCAAACTCAAGAAAACCTTAATTCCCATCTCAAAAGGTTCCCTTAGCACAAGATACATTCATCAAACACATTATATACCAAATCGTAGAGAAACCAAGAGATACAAAATTTATTATGATCCAGACATACCAAAAGATGAGCATACTAATTTATAACTCAAAGCATTCACCCTAACTTTAGAATTAAATCCTCAAAGTCAGGTATATCATTTACTGTTCACTACTTATTTCAGCAGCATATACCTCATTTATAAAATACAAATGGGCAATCCAATCACATCCAATTTTCATGCAATTTTACAGAGATACTCCTTTGGATGTCTAGTAGATACCATATCAATTTCAGAGTCAAAGCATAAAACCATGATTTACTAAAAATCATACAAGATAACATACTCAAATCTGTCCTAACAAAATTTCATGCAACTTAGAAATTAAACCATTATTTTTATATTGATCCAATTGCTGTGAGGCCACTTCGATTACAACCATGTGTGTCTTAGAATTCATAAGAACTACTCCTAGCATCCAAATTCACAGAATATGATTTAATCTAGCTTTTTCATGTTGTAGACACTGAATCTGTCACAGTGACGGCTTTAACATATTTTCTCACAAAATTATTGCTGCGACTTAAATAATGCTCCCAAGTGTAGGATTGTCACGAAGTAATAATTCAGAAAGTTCAAGGTCGAATCCATAGGGAAAAGGGAATTGATTAGCAAACTACAAGAGAATAAAACTAAAATAATAAAGTTTAACTGAAGAGATTTTTGATAGTTTAGTAAAAGTAATTTAAATTGAGAGAAAATAATAATATATTAAGGCGCTAAGGTTTAGGGATCCACACACAACACATCTATTGGTAGTCTTAACAATATTTATTTTATAACTCAATTAAAATTCATACGAAGGATGATCTTAGTCGGATGATTTAACAATAAAAACTCAAGAATTAATTGTCTAAGGTAGTTTCATGCAATTGATTAATTTTAGGCAAAACAAAACTAGTGAATTAGTTCGCAGAAAATACTAAGCATTTAACATGCCTGGAGTCTACGATAAATCAAAGGATTATACAGAACTAAACACTTTTCTAGATGATTAAAATAATAAAAAACATAAAAACATAAGCATTAAAACCAATAAATAATTATTAAGAACATACTAATAAACGGTTGGGTTTCACTCCTTGCCTTAGTAAGGCTTCTAGCAAGCCATAACACAAATAAAACTCTAAAAACTGTGAAGAAACTTTAAGAACACCTAAATTATGTTCTACAATAGCTTCCCTCTGAATTTTGCCCTAAAGAGCCTTTAAATAGGTCAAGGAATCCTATTACAAGTTGAATTCCCGTTTGGAGAAAATCCCAAGTTTTTAGGCTTCATTAACCGACATTTTTGGCCCATTTATCTTTAGAATTTGGACTTTTGGTAAACTACAAAGTTGTAGCCCTTTAAGTTAGCTTTCCATCCCAATTTGAATTATCTTGATTGTACATTTGAGCCGAAAGTTATGCTCCAAATATTAACTGGTGTGCAAGCTGGAATCTTAATCCGAATTGGACTTGAATTAGGTGCAAATTTCCTTTGATTCCTTACTCCAATTGGACTTGAATTTAATTGGGTTGGCCTTCTTTGAATTTATCATGGCCCTTGTAAAATTAAAGTCCATTAGCTTGGAGAAAATGGGCAAATGCCTTTTTCTCCCAAACTAAGCAACGTTTTGCCCCATTTTTCAAATTAATTAGGAAAATGCCCCTCTTTTGTAACTCGATTTGAGATAAATCAAGTTAAAAAATATATATATATATATATATATATATTCTGGATACCTATAGCGGCATTTTTAAGGACCTATAATGACGTTTTAAGGACCTATAATGGCGTTTTGTAACTTAACCTCCATGAAATCGAGTTATAGGCAATTTTTATTATTATTATTTTTTTTACCTATAACTCGATTTCATAGAGGTCGAGTTACAAAACGCCGCTATAGGTCCTGTAAACATCACTATAGGCTCCTTAAAAATGCCGCTATAGGGCCTAACTCAATTTATGACAAATCGAGTTTCAAAAGAGGGACATTTCCCTAATTAGTTTGGGAAAGGGAGCAAAGAGTTGCTATTTTTGCCCGAAAATGGCATTTGGCAATTTTTTCCCCATTAGCTTTCTTCTTTGCACAAATCCACTTATTTAATTTTATTATCCTACAAAAAACAAATTCATGCATTAAAATTCAATTAAGCACAAAATTGAATATTTAGCATTATTCTAAAATCAACTATAAAATGCATGAATTAACTCAAAATAAGTATGATAATGCTTTTATAATAATGATATAAATATGCAAAATTAAGCTATTATCAATCATCAACTAATTACAATTGGCCTTCATTTCGTGTGAGTTTCTTATACCTATGCAGTACATGTTAGAATACATTAATAGGCATCCAATTGACCATAATATCTTCAATCTTTCAAATTGCTAACACAAAACCACAATTTCCAGCTTCTAACAATCAAATTAGAGAATGCTATTTCAAGAAAAAAGGAAGAGATTGTTTTTTTTCCAAAGATTCAGATTCTGACCCCTTATCCTCTGCTTTTGATAAATTTGTTTTCAAATTACTTGAAATTAAAAGATTTATTGGAAAACCCAATCTCATGTCTTTTACAAAAAACTGGTATTCAAAACCTACTCCTGATATGCAGTTAGAAGAAAGATTTTTCCAAACCTAGTTTTCTGTTTCTGCTGATAAGCTTTATGAATGGAACATTGATGACTTACATGAACAAGAAATTATTAATAAAATGGGTCATATGTCAATGGTTGCTAATGCTTATATTACCAACCATAATCTTGACCATGCTGAAATTGTTGATCTTTTTACTACTAGTTTTTCTGGAACCCTTCAAGGTTGGTGGGAAAAATATCTTATCGAAGAGTCTAGAGAATCCATCAAAAAGGCCTATAAAAAAGATGATGATGGTTTACCCATTTTTTATGAAAGAATTGGCCAAGGTATTCTTGATGGAGTCAATACTTTAATTTATACTATTATTAAACATTTTGTTGGAACTCCTTCTAATATTTCTTCTTGTATCAATGACTATCTAAACAATTTACGTTGTCCTACTATGTCTAATTACAGATGGTACCAAGATCTTTTTATTTCTAGAGTAATGCTTCGGAAAGATTGCTTGAAACGCTATTGGAAAGAGAAGTTTATTGCTGGCCTGCCTCTTTTCTTTACTCATAAGGTAAAAGAAGAATTAACTGATAAAAATGGTACTATTAATTATGATGATTTAACATACAGTGATATTTTTAGCACTATTAAAAAAACTTGGTATTAACATGTGTAATGACCAAAAAATGTTAAAACAACAATTAAAAAATAGTAAAAAGGCTCAATATGAAATGGGTAATTTCTGTGAACAATATGGTTTACCCCCCATTGCCCCTTTCAGGGAAAAAGGAAACAAGGAACATGATGAAGTCCATAAAGATTACAAATATAGGAAATATAGAAGACGTTCTACTAAACCTAATAATTTTTATGATAAAAAGAAAAATGTCTATAAGAAACATGATAAGCAGAAATTGGGTAAAGGAAACTGTTTAAATTGTGGAAAATTTGGTCACTTTAGTAAAGACTGCAAACAAAAACCTGGCAAATTGAAGAATAAGCTTAATATGTTAGATATCAATGACTATGATAAAGAGGATCTATTTTGGATCCTTGAATCAAGATCTTCTGCTTCATCTGATTCTTCAGAAGATGATTTTCTCTCCTCAACTGATTCTGGCTCTCACACTAACGATGAAACTTCTGATTCCCCTAACATTAAAATTGGTTGTAGAGACTCTTGTTGCAAAACTATTAATGTTCTCTCCAAAGGTCGCAAAACAATTAATGTTTTAACCAAAGGAGAAGAACAAGAAAATTTGCTAATAAATTTGATAAGCCAAATTGATAATCTTGAGCTAAAAGAAGAATATCTTAAAAAGCTCAAGAAAACCCCTGGTTAAGGATGAAAATGATAAAAAGATGAAATCAAAGATAAGTCTTGATGAAACTTTGGAAAGATTTAATAAAAAAAATTCCCAAGAGATAACTGTTAGTTATTAACAACATGAAATTACTATTATTGAGAAAGAAATCATTGAGCTAAAAAATGATTTAAAAATGTTAAAAATGATAACTTTGACTTAAAACAAGAAATGTTACTTTTAAAAATTGATAAACAACTTGGGGTAGGTTTTTTATTTTATTTTATTTTTTTGAACATGGGGTAGTTTTGGTTGTGTAGATGGGGAAGTGGGAAGTTTTATAGAACATGGGGTAGTTCTATAAACATGGGTAGGTTTTTTGTTTTTAATTTTTGTCAATTTACAATTTTAACCTCAATTTTATGTATTAGGAATAAGGATAAGTTAATTAAATTAGTGGTATTTTTGGAAGTAAAAAAGACAATAACTAACTTTCTATATCCTCTTAATATATAGAGATTACATGTAATGACTAATGAGTATTTTTTTTTAAATCATGTTACTGCATGAAACGAAAATATTATGTATGTATCTACTCTATAACTAAAAGTATAAAATATATATACTAAACGTTTTCTATATTATGCTTTGTATAAAAATATTTCAACATAAATATTTTAATACTCTTATCAGTTGTGCAATAGTTTATTTTTTCCAAAACGTCTCACTAATATATTACAATAAAATTATGGAAAAAAATATTTTGTGTTCCATGTTTAATTAATTACTAGTTATATTAAATATCAATATATTCATTATAATCTTGATTTTTTTTTTTTTTTTTGGCTTGATCTATTAAAATTTTCTATACTCTGGATGATTATATCCTAATATTTATGCATATATGTATATATTGGATTTTAAATAAACCAAAAATAATCACTTTAAATTATAATAATTTAAGAAAATAATTTTTTTTTCCGTTTTCTTGTTAAGTGTAAGTAAATGAATGAATATATTAAACATTATTTTCTTCGTTGGCAACTTATTTTTTTGTATGAAAACACAACCAAAAGCTGTATAAAAAATAAAAAATAAAACACTAAATATATTAATTACTTTATTAGTTTTTATGTATTATATTTTATGAAATTATACCAAGATAAAATAAGTGCATGTGTTACCAAGTTGGAATATAATAAAATAAATAACTTACACGTGAATATGGAATATAAAGTTATAAACTCTAAATATCGATTGCTTTTAAGAAAAAAAGAAGAATTAAAGTGTAAAGCATGCAACGTGAGCAATCACCGTTGTTGAGCCAACAAGTTGTTATATATTTCATGCAAGAGCATGCATAAGGAACTAGTCTCTAATAGTTAATTTTTGGCTATTTTTACTTTACTTTAACCTTTTTAATTCCCCTTTCCATTCAAACGGACTATAAAGCAACAATGATTGAGAGGAAATAAAAAAGGCAAAGACAAAAGAGACTGAATTTTACTCATTTTATATCATCCAATAAAAAATTATCCCATCAACATTTTACTTAAAATTCAATACATCCTACCATATATGTAGGGTGTATTTGTATACTGTTTATTTTACTGAAATTGAAAAATTATTACTGAAAGTACTGTAGATAAATGTAAAAGTTAGTTAAAATAGTACAGTAAGGCCCATGGATAGTGCCAAAAAGTGCAGTAGGGCTTATGAATAGTAGCAAAAATAAGCTGAATAGTGAAATAATTTTAATTTTTAATCCTAACCCAATCACACACGTAATAACTTCTCAATAAACTCTCAATTTAGTTGGATTTATATATGGGTATTATAATATAATTGAGTGTGATTGTGTTTATTTTTAAATATGTGATAAGATGATATGACATGTTAAAATATCACTTATTTTACTGAAATTGAAAAATTATTGCTAAAAGTATTGTAGATAAATGTAAAAGTTAGTTAAAATAGTACATAAAACCCATGGATAGTGCCAAAAAGTGCAGTGAAGCTTATAAATAGTAGCAAAAACAAGCTGAATACTGAAATAATTTTAATTTTTAATCTTAACCCAATCACACACGTAATAACTTCTCAATAAACTCTCAATTTAGTTGGATTTATATATGGGTATTATAATATGATTGAGCGTGATTGTGTTTATTTTTAAATATGTAATAAGATAATGTAACATGTTAGGATTAAAGGGATAAAACATGAGTTTTACACGACATCCTTACATAATTTAATCTCAACAAAATTGGCTAACTGAGTTTTCAAGGTTAATTGCGTACCAGGATTATTATCAACAACCAATTTTCCTCGGGCATGTTCAAGATCCGTTTGAATAGAACTTATTTTGCTGAAACTGAAAACTAAAAACACTGTAGCAAAATAATTTTTAAATGTGTGAATAGTGCCATGAGACCTATTTTTAATGAAAAAGTTGCTGAACAATGAAGTTTGTGAGACCATGAACAGTGCACGGATGCACTGTTGATTGCTGACTTGGTCAACAACTGCGGCTGAAGCAAAAAAAAAAAAAAAAAAAAACAAAAAAACAAAAACAAAAACAAAACAAAAACAAAGTGGGGAAAGCGTAGACTTGGATCCAAACCCACACTCTCCTCTAACTAATTCCCTGTTGCCAAGAATAGCTATCACCAAAATGACGACAAACACCAAAATCGAATATAGATTACCATGCATGTTTGATATTTCTTGCCATATTATGCCTACTCAGAAGGAAGATATTTGAGTAGTACTTATATATTTACGAGTGCCTAGCAACAATGGCTTATCAGCTTATGTTACTCTCCTTCTGAGTAGTACTTATAACTTATTTATGAGTGGTTAGTGACAATGGCTTATATTAATAGCAGACCCCCATTTTATGGGAAAATTATTAGATACTCTCGGAGTACCATAAATGCGTACTCCCTCCTCTCACATGAATGATGGGTCCCACCATGAATTTAATTAGTGGGACTCACCATTCATGTGAGAGGAGGGAGTACGCATTTATAGTACTCCAGGAGTACACAATAATTTTCCCATTTTATGTGAAAGCAATAATAAGGATCAACACTCTCTAGTCTCTCTTTGAATGACGGTTAGGGTCAAACAGTGAATTTCTTGGCTTCAAATTCGTTGTTCCTATCGTCTAAATTTTTTTTATTTCTTGAATATGACTTTTCTTAATTACAAGCGTAACCGCTGGGCAAGGGGAAAAACAAAATCTAAGAGCGTTGAGTTTTACAAGAATGTTCTAAAGCATTGAAGTGTAGCGGTCTTTGTGTATATTTTCATAGGAGCGTTCCTTTCAAGAATGAATAACGTACTTTTTGTCATGGACTTATAATAACTTTCAATCACAAAAAAATATTTGAAGGACAAAAGAATTTTAATAAGTTTAAGGATACAAATTATTAATATGTTAAATTGTGATTAGTGCATGTAAAATTAAGTGATGTTACTCTCATCCGTTATTGACGGTGTGAAATTGGGTGTATTGATATTTTGAAAAAAAATTCTTGATTTATCAAACCTTATTTTTAAATGGAATAAAATCATGAATTTCATCAACCTTTTATCCATGGTTAAATTTGGTAAAACAAAGAATATGAGTAATAAATATATTTTTAAACAACGCCCCTGAAATATTTTTTTTTGAGAAAGAACGCCCCTGAAATATTGGTTAGCAAAAAAGCCTATTTCAAATTATTATATATGCGATTCTCAAAAAAATATTATGTTTTTAAAATTTTTACTGAAATTTTATTTACTTATTTATTGAAAATTGAAGAAAAAAAAATTGTTTCTAAAATAAGTAAAGTTTTAAAAGTTGTATATAAACAAATTAGTTATAAAATTAAAAGAAAAAATATATATATATATAATCATTTTATTACCGTGGTAACTAGAAGTCTAGAACTATATAACATATATATGGTTATTTTGGAGAGGGACTCACACGGCAGGAGCTAGCTAGGCCCAAATTGAAGCTCAGTATCACAAGAATGGTTGTACAACTTTTCCAATTACATTGCCCTAAAGAGGACTTTGAAGTTTGAAGTCTCAAACCGACATGCACGCCATTGAATATATTGCAATCGTTTAATTAGTTCTTTTTTAGAATTACAATGATGCTGTTTCTCCTATAATATACTGACCTAAACGGCGGTGTCATTAGTGTTTCTCAATTAGACCATAAATGAGTTCACCCTTTCATTGTAAAATTAATTACCCATTTATGCTTTTACTCTTTTCTCTATTCATGTTTCATGTCTTCTTCTTAATGCAACCTTTTCATTCTCCCAAAAAAAAAAAAAAAAAAAAATCTTAATGCAACCTTTTAATTATTTTATTTGTTTGTTTTTTTCTCCAATCCTAAGCAAAGATGAGCTTCAAAACGAACTTGTATTAATGAGAGGAAAAAAAAAAAAAAAACAAAACAAACAAACATACTTGTCACTGGGATATTCTAATGCGGTTTTTCACCGGGGAAACTACTTATTTAATTGATTCAACCAACATAGTATAGACTATAGAGAAGAATTTTACAATTATGTCCAAATTTCAAATTTACATTTATCATATTTTAAATTTTCTACAAAGATTACCACTAAACAAAGAAATTTATTAATGATAGGAATGTAAATCTCACTATTTGTAAAATTCTTTGTATTTAGCAATTTCTTCATCAAAATACACAAGAAGTAAATTCATTACATCATATAATGAAAAGAAGAAATATAATTACACCAACATTCCTTAAGGTATACTGAAATGAAGATCCCCCAAACGTTTTGTTTAAAGAAAAATGCTAAAAGTATTATAAGTTTTACTATATAAAACTTACGAATTGATGTGATAATAAATGTGATTGATGGACTTCAACAACTTCAACTGGATATTTGAATTACCTCTTTATATTTGGTAACATATCAGTATGTAAATTCAATATAGTAAAAATTTTAGTAGTTGTAGCACTACTCTTGTATAAATGACAATCTGTGTGAGGTATCTATAAATACAACAGAATTGTCCATGCCTTCTCACAATTTTACTTCCCTAGCAAAATATATATATATATATATATATATTTTTTTTTTCATTTGTATAAACCTCAAGGTGCGGAGTGTCATTTACACAGCCTGAAGGGAGAAGTGTCATTTCGTGCATAGTTTGGGTAAGATTTTAATTTTAATTTTATTTTTAATAATAATAAAGGAAATAATTTGTTAGGAAAGTCAAACATTGATTTATTTGTTACCCTTGTCAAATTTATATAAATCTCAAAGAAATGTGTCATTTCATTTAACGTTTGGGGTGGAGTATTATTTTTCTAAGAAGGGTGTTTAGAGCTTTTGAGCACTTAACTATTTCCCTAAACGTGTGTAGTCATCCTGTCCTATATACACCACATAATTACAAGTAGACTTGGTAAACGGGTTGGGTAAGATCAAGTTTGGATTTAATTAATTGAGTTATGGGTTAGATCGGGTTCAGTTACTAAGGTAAAAATTCTTGGGCTCGTTTTTGTTGCTAGGTTATATATGTTGGTCAAGGCTGGCCCAAGGCCTAGGCAACATAGGCCTAGGCCTAAGGCCCCACAACAACAAAGAAAATTCCCTAGGAAAAAAGGCCCCATCTCTGAATTGTTATTGAAAATAGCTCTGGTTTTGCAATCATTCATAAAACATACACATTCCTAAACCCAATTATAGGAAACAGCAACAGCACTTCAGTTATATAAAGCTTCGATTGGCTAGTTGGCACCTCACCCTTCCCCTTTTTGGTCTGTTTTAATTTGGTCTGATGTTTCAAATAGGTGTATCATGAAACGAGTAAATGTCTCTGGATAGTTCTCAGGCTTTTCATCCTTTTCTTTTTTGAATCTTTTTTCTGCCTCCCCACATTCTACTATATTTAGATAGCACCATAGTGGTTTCACTAAGGCGCAAGACTTAGTTGAAGTTTCATGCTAAGAGCAAGCAAAATGGGACTACCCATGCATTTGGTATGAGTTGCACTTTGTATGCGGGCTTGCCCCATACATGATCATGTTTCTGATTTGATAAAGGTTACTTATAGTGAGTCAAAGAATGAAGCTCCTTTGCAGAAAATGGTAAATACCTGATAAATGTTGGTGCAGATTGCCATTAGCCATGTACTCATATACGAGTGCTTTCTCTTCACCCTCATCACAGAATCCAACAAGAGAAACCAAGTTTCTATGATGAACTATCATCAAGAGTTGTGCCTATATTTCAAAACCAGTTCTACAATTTAGTTGAATGAAAATCTTTTAGCTGCATGCCTTGTGTCATCACAGCTTCAATTTAAAATAAAATTTTCAAACTAATTGAAAAGACTAGCAGCACCTAACCTCTGCTTGAAATTCCTAATAGCCTTGGTATGATGAAATAGAGAGGAGCTTAACAGCAACTTGAGTTTCATCTTTCAGTTTTCCAAGGTACACTTTTCCAAATCCTCCTTCCCCAATGATGGTTTTGAAGTTATTAGTTATGCTCACAACCTCGGAGTAGCTATACTGTTGATTCTGTGATTTGATACTGGATTTGGTAACCGTACCTACGGGAAGGACTGTTTTCATAATTGTAACATGTATAGTTATATTAAAAAATATTGTGGGTTGTGTGGGAATATGTACAGTTTATGTTCTAATTCTCTCGGGTTTGTGTCCTCAAATCTAGGTCATCTTAAACAGAATCATTACTAGGATTAAATCTGAAGTCCACCTATCCTAGACATAGGGTGCAAATAAACTCTCGGGAATGTGTAACCAAATCCACCTTGTAAGGACACAAGGAAAAGGGTTAGGTCATCTCATGTATGTAATTGTTATTGAAGAGAATGAGTGCATTTAGCACTCGTTCACATGTTAAAGTGTCCCTGGATGTATTGAATTGTCAATCAATTGCATAATATGCTTTCATGATCGTGTGCTTGGTCACAACGGCCTCTGGTGAAAATTAATTAGTGTTTTCTATATTTTCTTTGATTCTATAATTTATTTTCATAATTTTCATTAGGCTTGGGTGTACCACAGGAAAAATAGGACTAGCTAGGATTGGGTACTACATCTCTTGTAAACAACGTCACCTCAGCGAATTGTGATGACAATTACAAAAGTAGAAAATAAAGAACTACCTCCATGTCTTTTCATTCTATAGATAGCCCGAGCACTAAAGATGAACAGGACCAGGACAACTGCTATTGATGATGCAATAACTGGAATAATGAACACCTTTTTCTTCTTTCTGTTGCATGGATCTGACAGACAAAGATATGGATTTTCGCCGAAACTTGCATAAAGTGCATCAAGGTAATATGCCATTGTAAGTATATTATCAAACATGGATGGTGTTGTCATCATGAAATACAAATTAACATTGGAAATATAAAAGAAATTGTATTACAAATCAGTGAACAAGTGAACATATACTTTTTTTAGTATTTGGCATGTACAGAAGCCACATATAAAAGGGAAAATATAAAAATCAAAAGAAAATGACAAAATGAAACTAGAATTATTAAGAAATGAAATATTGGAGGAAGGAAAATAAGCTAACCTCAAGACTAATTTCCCATCCCTAGACATTTTCTGAAGAACCGCAGGAACAGAACCTGTGAGCTTGTTCCCACTTAAATTACTGCAAAGATAGTGTTAGGTAGATCACTTCAATTCCCTTTCCCAAAATTAACATTTACAATACTAAGATCAAAGAACGACAACTTACAGGGTGTTCAAATTCTGCAATTGTGCCAAAAATTCTGGCAGTGACCCAGTTAAGTCATTGTATGACAAATCTCTGAAAAAGGAATTAAGAAGATTTTAACTAAACATATCCATAATTGTTATGCTAAACAATTGTTTTAATTTTTTGATGACTTGATATTCAACATTTGCATATAACACTTTCCAAGTGAATATTCCTGGGATCAAATCCCAAAAATACACTCTTCAAGCTTTAACACCTTCGGCAATTAAGGATCCCTCATCCATGAGCCAATTGGTAATCTCAAGCTGGCAGATGGTGTTGCTGGACCAGCCAATGTCAAGCTAGCATTATTTTATAGTAACTGAATGCCACATATCAATCACAAATAAAATTAAGACTCACAAGGACTGCAGTGCTTTCAAATTGGAGAATGAAGTTGCAATCACGCCTGTCAAATTGCTTGAGCTCAAGTTCCTGTTTGTCATTATGAAAGAAGGAAGAGCTGTTGCCATTGTTTGAAAAATAACATGCAATTTTAACAAAATTATTCCCATGCAGTTAGTAGACACCCACCACTGGGGGCACTATGTTTTTGAATGTCAAAATGAAAATACATTCAGTTAAATATCAGAAAGCATGGCAAAACTTTTTTTTTCTCCTCCTTGATTGCATATGAAAGGAGGATGTTCCATTGTCCAATTTCCTATAGTGATACATCACATTTTCTTCTCAATTAAAATGAGGATCCATTTTAAGTGATGCCTCCAACTCCAAGTTAATGAGGATTTTTTCAAATTAGATGATATTTTGATTGAAATTTCACAGCAAACTACAATGCAAGTTTTGATGTTTTGGACGTGTACTTACAGTGAGATGATCCTTGGAGGATTGTTGTTACTGCAGTTCAAACCGTCCCATGAGAATTCACTTGGGACACATGGATCACCTTGCCAGTTTTTAGTCACTCTGTACCGTTCCTTGATTTCCATGATAGCTTCAACTATTGTTTTTAATGGAAAAAAAAGAATTCATAGATGATCATTCAAAAAGAAAGTGGGAGAGAGAGGAGGGTGAATTATAAATACAAAATGAAGCAGGAATATGAAAAGATTGTAAAGTGACAGTCAGATCCAAAATTTGCAGCAGTTGAAGAAATCTGCCTTGTTTGATGGTGTTCAAAGCAAACTATCAACAATTGCAAATTCTATGGTGACTGATAACAATGCAACTCATGATACCACGTCATTTCATCAAAATTTTGAAATAATTTGAAGATTTATTTTGCAGTTAATTAATGAAGATGTGTGGTCATATTCTAATGATAGATTTTAACATAAAAAAAATCCCAAAGATAGATATCTACAATTAACTTGTCTCATAGCCAAGAGCTGTGTGGGTGTAGGCATAAATTTATATGTCAAATATAAATTGAAAACAAAATTTTGTTTGAAGATGAAGATCATCAATAACACCTATGGCCATAAATTTGAATAACTAATAGAGAGTCTACAAAAATAATATTGGACAATTAATTATGATATTATCTAATTTATTAATAGAGTTGTGTAGGTTTAGGCATAAATTTATATGGCAAGCCTTTTCCCAAAATTTTAGTTGGAAAACCAAATTCATACTTGGTTTTTCAATTTCTTTTGATTTCATCTATTGGTTTACAC
Source organism: Quercus alba (assembly GCA_036321655.1). Classification (NCBI taxonomy): domain Eukaryota; kingdom Viridiplantae; phylum Streptophyta; class Magnoliopsida; order Fagales; family Fagaceae; genus Quercus; species Quercus alba. Next base: position 18,305,583 of record CM070302.1, on the reverse strand, counting down.
AATAAACACGTTTTTAACGTTTTGAATTATATAAGAAATGTTAATAATGTTTTGCACATACCAAACACCAGAAAATGTTTTTCAACTCATTTTTTAGGTCCCTACCAAACATAGGAAAATGGTATAATTTTTCAGAAAATTCTTTTAAAATGACTCATTTTATAGAAATGTATTCGTCGAAATAAACGGAGTGTAAAATTGTTCATTTTCTATTTTGGCAACAAACAAAGGCTCATCTTGCGAACTCTTCTTGATGGAACACAGGTATGTATCAAGCCTTCCTAATCTTAGAAACAATTGTTGCTTTTATAGCTTAGCATGTTCAATTTAGAAAAGACTCCCTCTTCTTATAATTGACAGGACAGTCACTAATATTCTAAAGTCAATTGTATAAGCAGTTGAAGTATCTCTTATTCATGTAATTTAGCGGCAAACTGAGCATAATACTCGCAAGGAAGATAGAAAAGAGAGGAAAACATACCATCATCTACGGCAGTTGGTTTATTTGGGAGCTCTTTGAACACAAAAAACTCAACAGCATTGAGGATTGGAGGAAGCTTAGTTCCCTCAGCTGTGAAAAGGTTTGAACCAAGCTTGCAAATGCTTTAACAATGGAGGTTTTACAGTAAACACTCAAAGAGACAGAGAGAAAATTAGAGAGAAAATATTAGAGAGAGACGAAGAGAGAGTTGGAACTTTCTGGAGAAAATACTCACTGCACTGTTCATTACACACTCAGATCTTTATATATACAGCCCAAGCTTATGGTAACTACCTAACTAACAAGCCTTAAAATACGGAATTGATCCGTAAAGAGCGGAGCTTAATCAGGGATAAATAACAGACTTAACACCTAATCAAAGCTAGACTGTCACTTAACAAACTCATACAAAACGACAGCGTTTAGACATAAGTACAGAAAACTCATCAGCACTTAAATAGAACGACATCGTTTGCTTAAGTGTATTAAAGACACATTCCTAGCCGTTGGATGATGCTCTGAGATTGCTCTGTAATTACTCTGTATTCTGCACTGGGTTTTGTATTCTCTTAACATCCCCCCTCAAACTCGAGGTGGAATGAGCCAAGAGTTTGCCACGAAGAAGCAAGAAGGAAGGACCAGGCAACGGTTTAGTGAAAATATCAACAAAGTTATCACAGCCAAAGATGAATTTGATGCCCAAATCACGACGAAGTACACAGCCCCTGACATAATGATAGTCAACTTCAATGTGCTTGGTTCTTGAATGGAAAACAGGATTAGAAGCCAAAGCAATGGCAGAATTATTGTCACACCAGAGAATAGGAATGTGAGGCAAGAAGAGTTTGAGCTCTCGGAACAAAGTGCGAAGCCAAGCCAATTCTGCAACAGTGGAAGCCAAGGCACGGTACTCAGCCTCTGTGGAAGACCGTGAGACAGTGGGCTGCTTCTTTGAAGACCAAGATATGGGACTTGAACCAAGAAAGACCAACATTCCTGTAGTGGATTTACGATCTGTTGGGTCACCAGCCCAGTCCGCGTCAGAGAAAGCAGAGAAGGTAAGAGGACCAGGAGCAAAATGAATACCAAAGTGTAAAGTCCCTCTCACATAGCGTAGAACACGCTTAACAGCTTCCAAATGAGAAGTTGTAGGATGTTGCAGAAACTGGCATAGCTGGTGCACACTAAAAGATAAATCTGGGCGTGTGAAAGTCAAGTATTGGAGAGCACCCACCAAACTCCTGTACTCAGAAGGATCAGGCAAAGCAGTACCATCAAAAGGAGTTAGACGGGAGTTGGGGCAGCTGGGAGTTTTTGTGGGCTTGGAATTCTCCATCTTAAACCTGTGGAGGACATCAGAGGCATATTTGGATTGGCACAAAGTGAGGCCAAACCTGGTAGGCAAGATTTGAATGCCCAAGAAATAAGAGAGAGCCCCTAAATCCTTAAGTTCAAAAGCAGTGCTAAGAGCAGTGACAAGATGATCAACCTGTGAAGTGGAATTGCCAGTGATGATGATATCATCAACATACAAAAGGATGTAGATGATGGTCTGATGAGAATGAAAGACAAATAGTGAAGAATCAGCTATAGAAGCCACAAAACCAAGGTGTAGAAGTTGAGAAGTGAATCTGTCAAACCAAGCCCTTGGAGCTTGCTTTAAGCCATATAAAGACTTGTGTAACCGGCATACATGGTGAGGAAACTGAGCATCCACATACCCCGGAGGCTGCTGCATATAAACCTCCTCTTTTAGAAAGCCATGGAGGAAGGCATTTGAGACATCAAGTTGCCTTAGAGACCAATGGAAGCTCACTGCAATGGCCAGGACAAGTCTCACTGTGGCTGGCTTAACAACAGGACTAAATGTCTCAGTATAGTCTATACCAGCCTGTTGATGAAAGCCCTTTGCAACTAGCCTTGCTTTATAACGAGCAATGGAACCATCACTATGCAATTTTAGCTTATAGACCCATTTACACCCTACCAAATTGATACCAGGAGCAGCAGGTACAAGTGACCAAGTGTGTTGCTTTTGTAAGGCTGAAAACTCCTCATCCATAGCCTTAACCCACTGAGGAAGCTTAGAGGCAACCTTGTATGAGGGAGGTTCAGTAGAAGTGTAGTCAATCACTGCCTTATAACACAGTTTAGGCTTGGAAATTCCATTCTTTGATCTGGTGGTCATAGGATGGGTATTGACAGGAATCAGAACATTGGAAGATGAGGTAGGATGAGAAGAATGAGCTGAAACAGGTGAAAGAGGTGGTGAAAGGTCTAAAGTAGGAGTAGGAATAGATATGGATGGTGAGGGAGAATGAGGAATAGAGATAGAATCATTAATAGGAGCAGGTGAAGTAGGATTAGGAACAGGTGGAGAGTGTGTGGGACTAGAGATAGAAGGAGATTGAACATCCTGGGAAGAGGAAGACTGTGAGGGTGAGGTATGACTAGAAAAAGGACCTAGGATAGAAGGCTGATTGGAAGAGTGTAAGTACAAAAGATTAGACAGCCAAATTTCTGATTTTGGAGGATTAGGAATTGAAACAGAAGATGTAACAGAAGTAAAAGGGAACTTGGCTTCATTAAACAAAACATGTCTGCAGGTATACAACTTCTTAGTGAGTAAATCAAGACATAAGTAGCCCTTTGACACTGTGGAATAGCCTAAGAAGAGACATTCTGTAGTCCTGTGCTCTAGTTTGTGTTTAGTGTATGGTCTAAGAAAAGGGTAACAAGCACAGCAAAAAATTTTGAGGGAAGTGATATCAGGGTGTTGGCCATAAAGTTTGAACTAAGGAGACAAAAAACCTAAAGTTGAAGTTGGAAGAAGATTAATCAAGGTCAAGGCAGACTGAACAGCAAAAGACCAGTAGGTGGAGGGTAAAGAAGCTTGAGACAGAAGAGTAATAACAGTCTCAATTAAGTGTCTATGTTTTCTCTCTACCAACCCATTCTGTTGAGGGGTATAAGGACAAGAGATTTGATGGTGGATTCCATGTGCAGATAGAAAAGACTTAAAGGATTTAGAGGTATACTCACCACCACCATCTGATCTAAGAGTTTTAATGGTTGTAGAAAATTGTGTTTGAACCATAGCATGGAACAAGACAAATTTAGAATAAACTTCTGATTTGTTAGTGAGCAGATAGAGCCATGTAAAACGGGTGTAATGATCAACAAAAATGACATAATACTTGTAGCCATTTATTGAATCAAGAGGTGCAGGACCCCACAAATCTGTATGTACAAGTTCAAAAGGAGATTTTGCTACAAATCTTGAACTAGGAAATGGTAGTCTGTGCATTTTGCCATGAAGACAATGAATACAAGAATTGACAACATTAGCATTATTATTACAAGACAGACCATTATTTTGCAACAAAAGTCTAAGAGTGTGAACATTAGGATGGCCAAGCCTGCTGTGCCACAAAGACCAGTTAGAAGAAGAAAGCTTGACAGAATTGCACAATTTATTGGAAAGAAGAGCAGTGGCCTTGTGAGGATAGATGGGGTAAACACCACCTTCACTCCTGCCCTTGTAGAGAACTTTCCCCGTGGCCAAGGCCTGAATTGACAAGGTGTTTTCATCAAAATAACACCAACAGTTATTATCATGACATATTTTGTGAACTGAGGCAAGATTAGAGGCAATGGAAGGGACTCTTAACACATTTCTAAGTTGAAGAGTAGAAGAAGTAGAAGGGATTAGAGAGTTACCTATATGAGTGATAGGTAAGTTTTGACCATTGCCCACTGTGAGATGCTCTTGGCCAGTATAAGGTTTGGGAAAGCTCAAGTGATTGAGGCTAGAGGTGACATGGTCAGTGGCTGCACTGTCTGCCAACCAAGGTTGCTCCTGAGCCATCAAGGAGTTGGAAGAGGTAGCCATAGCAGCCAACTTTGTGGGTGGATGTTTGCCTTGGTAGGCATAATCCATTATGTGGTAGCAGTCAATAGCTAGATGACCTGCTTTTCCACAAATTTGACAAATTGGCCTTTCTGATCTCCCATTAGAACCTTGAGAATGTGATTGTGAAAATTGATTGAATTGGTTGGATGATAGACCTGGACCTCTGCCTCTGCCTCTTGCATTGTTGCCTCTCCCTCTTCCTCTATTATTAGACTGATTGAAGGTATTATAACCACCGGTGTTGTTGAATCTTGGTGTAGTATTTACTGACATTGCAAAGGTAGAGTCTTTGATCTCCATACCTTCATTCAACGACTCCTCCTCTGCATTCAACAGAGTAGTCAACTCATCAAAACTTAACTTTGTGCTTCTAGTCCTGATTGCAGACCTGAATGCACTGAATTCCTTGGGAAGACCTTTAATTGCTACATGAAGTAGCTCTTCATCATCCAAGAGAACACCTACTGCCATGAGTTTATCTCTTATCACTTTAATTTTCTGCAGATATACATCCACAGAATCAGATCCTTTCTTCACATTATGTAGTTCACCCTTGAGGTTCATCACATGTGATCTTGAAATTGAAGAGAATCTATTTTCAAGAACCTTCCAAACCTCACGAGCAGATGAGCAACCAACAGTTATGGCTAAAACTGAAGGAGTGAGGGTAGAACTGATGAAGGCAAGTAAAGCCCTTTCCTTTGATTTCCAAATGAGATAGTCCGGATTGAGCACTGAAGTAACAGTACCAGTGAGATCCTTGAGAAATTTCTCAGGAATGAGTGGAACTTCATCAAGAAGCTCAATCATAGAGTAGGTTTCCAACACCATTGAAATCTAGTGCTTCCAGACAATATAATTGGAAGAATCGAGTTTGACTGTCATCATGTTTGACATGTTTGACAGTAGCAACAGAGGCTGATTTGTGAGATTGATAGAAGTGTATGTAGAAGTTGAAGGCATAGTTGTGGAGGTTGAAGGCATAGTTGTGGAGGTTGAAGACATGGTTGTAGAATCTGTCATTGTTGGATCTATATAACTTTGGATCGAAGAAGCTCTGATACCATGAAAAGGTTTGAACCAAGCTTGCAAATGCTTTAACAATGGAGGTTTTACAGTAAACACTCAAAGAGACAGAGAGAAAATTAGAGAGAAAATATTAGAGAGAGACGAAGAGAGAGTTGGAACTTTCTGGAGAAAATACTCACTGCACTGTTCATTACACACTCAGATCTTTATATATACAGCCCAAGCTTATGGTAACTACCTAACTAACAAGCCTTAAAATACGGAATTGATCCGTAAAGAGCGGAGCTTAATCAGGGATAAATAACAGACTTAACACCTAATCAAAGCTAGACTGTCACTTAACAAACTCATACAAAACGACAGCGTTTAGACATAAGTACAGAAAACTCATCAGCACTTAAATAGAACGACATCGTTTGCTTAAGTGTATTAAAGACACATTCCTAGCCGTTGGATGATGCTCTGAGATTGCTCTGTAATTACTCTGTATTCTGCACTGGGTTTTGTATTCTCTTAACAAGCTGCAGTTATTGAAAAGTTAAGCAGCTCCCCACCACTAGGATGATCAGTTTGTACAATGGTTATTGGATTTAGATAATCAAGTTTAACAGACTCTGTTAGGTAGTGCTGGCCATTCAAATTAATTGTCAATTCCCTCTGCTGTCCAGCTTCAAGCTACTCAATCTCAGCAAAGTGAAAGTAAACATAACATTTTGAAAGAGAATCTGGTGGACTCCAGGAGTAGTTCAAGGGAATGCTAGCATTCTGTGATTGGGCAGCAGTCCTTAACACTACATCAGGAATGTTGTTAGCATTCTGGGAATTTATGGTTGAGCCTGTGGTGACTTGAACCCAATCATTATCTGGTTCAGGATTCCAGTAGCGATCATAGACATCATCAGGATACCTAATTGGGAGAAGTTTTTTTCAGATTGTGTTGGAACAAAATAATACCGCGACAACCTGAGATACCACTATACTAGTAGGCATTCAAGAGCATTTAAAATTGATCCACATCTAAAAAAAAAAAAAAAAAAAAAAAAAAAAAAAAAAAAAAAAAAAAAAAAAAAAAAAAGGTAGCCAGAAACTTAAAAATACTGTTGGCATGGAAAAAATTAATTGCATGCAGCAGGATGGTGAGCTTGTTTTTCTTATCATATTAAGTTTTAGAACATATAGCAGTAAAGATGATAATCATGAGTGATGTCAGAGATATTACAAAATGAAAGGCATGCCATTATGTTCTCCATATGCAACTAAATAAGTTCTAGCCATGCCATTGAAGATGAATAATCAGTGATAGACATCAATTCCGTCGTAGAAAGAAAACTAAAATGAATATGATGCAAATATGAGATCCATGATGTGGTTTGACAAATTTATTTTTAGCTCATGAAGGTATAACTAATTCACCTGACTCCTGATTGATCACTTTCTCTGCCAATGTCATATCTCTTTGGGTTTGTAAGTGCCCCACCTGCTGTATGATAAATGGAATTGTCCAAAAGCCGTAGTTCCAGTGCTGAGATGTAGGGTATCCCATTGCCGGTGTTCACTAGACATACATCTATGTAATCGGTCAAGGGAACATAAATGACAGAATAAAATCCTTCATCTTCTGTAGTCAGTGTTAACCATAAATTAACCCCAATATGTAGGTCAAATGTAGGGGCCTGGTTTCTGCCATCGTAATTCCCATAAAAGAATCTTGCCCTGATCATATAATTATTGTTTTTTCCTTGCTCTGGTCTCAGGGTGTAACAATTCCTTTTTCCTTGAGGAAAACTTCTCAAGCTCTTTAGATACTGTGCAAGATCCGTGGATGAATCAGCAGGTATTGTGTTAACTATTCCAGTATCTATTAATTCTTTATCTGACTTGTAAGGAATTCCGGTTTCCTTGTCAGTGTAATCTTCATCGCCGCCACAGTCAATGCTAATGAAACCTTGAAATTTTGCAAAAAGAAAAGAGGGAATTACACACAAGCAATCATTATGGTCTCCTCAAATATGGTTCCATATGAGTTTCAGCACACCCCATGTTTTTCAGCGTTAAAACTGGCACCAAAATTCCTAAGACACAGATTATCAAACAGCTTAAGCTCCAAACATCGTTGAGTCCGTTGATTTAACATCAACCTTTTTGTTACCTTGTGAACTCCCATGCTAATACAAAACAGTATGTTAAAGCTAAACCGTAGGTTTTTGTTTCATTTAAACTTTAAATTTTAAAGTTTCAGATGATTTAGATGTTAATCCCTTTATGAAAAATGAATGAAGTGTTTACTAATTAAAAGCTATTAGACAAGTAAAAAAATTATTCATGAAGAAGTACAACTTTCTAAATGACCTCCTTGTGTGTAATAATTTACACTAATTGAGGACCAATACCAGTGACTATCTGGTCGCAGATACAGTACAATTCAACAGACAAGTTGTTTAAAGCTTGAGCAACTTGAAAAAGGTGAGGCAATAGGGAGTAAGGACCAAGAAAAAAAAATGATGAATGGAACATGCACATAGGAAGCTATATTCTGAACATTGTAAACATGTTTGAAAAAATTGATAAAAGATGACAATTCTTTTTATTTTTATTTATTTATGAAGCTATAAAAGATGACTTTTTGATTCGGATAAAGACGACTTTAGTTGGTCAAAGTCATAAATATTCAGAACACTTCGGAATATGCAATATTTTTCCATTACACTAAGGGTCTCCTTAGAATTCACTTATTTTGTTGTAATTGAAAATTTTTTATTGAAAATATTATAGATAAAGGTAAAAGTTAACTGAAATAATATAGTGGGACCCATAAATAATACCAAAAAATACAGTGAAACCTATAAATAATAACAAAAATAAGTTGTATAATAAAATAAATTAATAAAAATAATTTTTGTCAAACACACGCTAAAAACGCTACGTTACGTATGGGATTGTGCAAGATCTTTAAAGGGTTTCTTAAAAATGTTTGTTTTGACAAGATTTCTAAGAAGTGTCGGAAAGATTAGATCATTGACTTTGACATACGAGTAAAATTGACAAATCAAATCTCTTTTTTTCTTTTTTCTTTTATAAATATTTTCCTTTCCTAGTAATGCTAAGAATATCTTTATCTAAATTTTTGTACGATTTAGACAGTAAATAGTGATATTTAGTTTTTACCTACCTGCTTTTTCAAATACGTTTTTCAACAGATTTTCTATTTTTTTTTTCCATCTTATTTAAATATTATTTTTTTCATTCATTCTTTATTCACTACTTATTCTTTTTTTAACAACTACATGTCTTCTAATATTTTTTTATTCAATAGCTAATTATTATAATAGTTAAAAATGTTTGAAGTGTGAATAGTAAATGCTACAGTGTTCTTTACTTGTAGAGAAGCACTGTAGTAATTCTAATTTTAAAAATGGAGATGGAGAAGCTGATGGAGTGGGTTTCTGAGGTGTTTTCTCTCTAAAATTGGCTTTAAAGAAGCCATTGGAGATGCTCTAAATTGGCAAATTCTTACTGATTCTCCTTTGAGTCTACCACTAACATTACTTTTTTACTTATTAATAATCATTCAACATATTAGTATTTTGTAAAAAAACAATTGTAAAATAGTTTGTAACTTTAGTATTTTCCTTTTCACAAATATAAGGATTTAATATTATTTACATACAATATTAGTGGCATTAAAATTTTTTTTAGGAAGGCTGATAGCAATAAATAGATAAAAAATCAAATCACACCATCTCTTTAATAGGTGAATGCCTCTTTTTCTCGTGATGTTGTTGGAATTATTTGTAATAAGATACTGGCTACAATTTAAATTGTCATTTTAAATTATTAATTATGTGACGAACAACTTTTAATGATTAAGTTACGTGATCAAATCCATTAGACTTAATGAAAAATAATACTCTTTCTGTTCCAATTTGTTTGTTCTATTTGAAAAGTCAAACTTTTTGAGAGAATATCATTTATTATTTTGTCAGCCTTATAAAAATGTACAAGTTTACAAAACTATCTTTAAATAAATTTATCAGCTTTTAAAAAAAGAGTTATTCTTAGGCCTCGTTTGGGAGGAGGGAATGGAAAGGAATGAAAAGAATCATTTTAGAATATTCTTCCATTCCCTTGTTTGGGAGTTTAAGTAGGAGGGAATGGAATGGATAGGAGGGAACACTCATTCCTCTCTATTCCCTTAAAACCTCAAATTTTCATTCTCCCCGAAATTGGGAGGAATGGGAGGGAATGGAATTAAATTTAATGATTTTTTTATTAAAACTCCCAAATTAGCCCTATATATTCAATTCTTTATTTTAAAATAGGGGTCTAATAGTAATATTGTCATAAAATGATTTCATTCCATTCCCTCCATGTTACTCCCAAACAAGATTACTTACATTCCATTCATTTTCATTCCTTTCCATTCCTTTATTTTAAAACATCCAATCAAGGTTACTTAATTCCATTCCATTCTATTCTTTTCCCTTACTTAAATACATTCAATTCCATTCTATTTCTTTCCATTCCCTTATGATTATTTAATTCTATTTCATTCCATTCTCTTATGAACTCCCAAACGGAGCCTTAATGAGGCAACTAAAAAGGTGCCCCAATTAAATTGATTTTTTTAAATACTAGTTAGTTTTCTTTTCAAATAATTTTGAAAATAAAGTAAGGGTATAATAGGAACATTAGTCAACTAATAATTTTTATTTTTAGAACTAGGACAATATTTTGGGACATCCCAAAATGGAATAGAGGACAAACAAATTAGGACTGAGGTAGTACTAAAATGTGAACTGTGATAATTTTAATATATAGGAGATTAATTGTTCAGTTTAAAAATTCAAGTACTAAACTAACACTCTTTGTTTTTTTTTTTTTTTTTTTTTAAACGAATTGACACTCATTGTTTGAATCACTTTATTAAAATTAAAAAATCTTTCTTTTTCATGATTAATTTTCTTTTCAATTTTGTTTTGGACACAACTTATTCCACTACCTGTTGAGATATATGGCTGACTCAATCAATTTGAGGTTTAAGGCGACAACTTTGAATAGGGCATTTTTTATTTATTTAAGTTGTAATTTTTCACCTCAATATAGTATTTAAATATTTCATGCTTCTTGAGATGCAAAATTATTAATTAAGTTTTTGTATTTAGAATTTGCTAACATCTCATTTTCCATCAATGATATGGCTAATTCATATCGATCCATTGTAGGATAACCAAAACTAAAACATGTATTACCAGTAAAATTATATGAGTGATATATCCATTCATAAAAGAATTTGGTTTTTTTTTTTTTTTTTTAATATTACAAGAATTTTTATTTTACATATTTGAATATCATTACAATTATTTTCATTGTTAACTTTTTGTGGTATTATTTCATTATCATCTAATTCTTTGTAATAATTTTTTTTAAATAAATTTTTGAGGTTTTCATCTAAATTTTTTATTGTATATTTTTTATAGTTAGTATCAAATTTTTTTTTTTTTTTTTTTGGATGGGAATATCAAATCTTATTTGATATTGAATATATATATATATATATATATATATGTGGGTATGTTCTACTAGAAATTTAAAATTAACAAAATAACATAAATACTATATATAATATAAAGTTATGTGATAAAGAATATATAAAACAACATATAAAGAATAAGAGCAATAGAATCTAATTTATCAAATTCACCTTGCAAGTTCATTCAATAATAAGAAATAATAGATAGCCTCAACTTGAATAATTAATTAAACCAAACTTGAGCTCAAAGCTTTTAAACTTGAGATCCAACATAAGTGCATTATGAAGCCCATAGTAAACATATTATCAAGTCTATTTGGTTTGAATGAGTAGTCCAAACTGCCGATTGATTAATTAAAGACTTAGTAAGATATGAGTTTATTTATCAAACATATTACCAAGTCTATGAACAAGCTTGGGCTTTTTTTATTTTTTTATTTTTATATTAAGTCCCATGATTCACAAGCTTGTTCTTGATCAATTTTTTATTTATTTTTTATTTGGACTTGGCTTGTTTATTAATTAAACAAGTTTAAAACTAGGGCTTATACTTGGCTTATTATGAACAAACATTTTTTTTTTTTTTTGAGAAACATATAAACAAGCATTCTATGAAGCCAATCTCGAAATGTTTATGAGCAGCTTGATTCATTTATAGCTCTTGGCATTTTCTTATGAACTAGGATGCTTTCTTATATAAAATTTTCTTATTATACATGAAATGGTAAGTTTATAAGCTTGTCTAAGAAGTGGAGTAATTTTGATCATATGATTAGGAATACAACTTCTAAGAAGAACAAAGCTCGAGGAAAAGGAAGGCTGTATTCACTATAAAAGCACTGCAAACTTCTCTATTACAAATAGTCCCCATGAATTACTCGTTCCATTGTAAGAGACTAAAAGTCCAAGAAAGCATGCATATATGCACAACAACTTGGCAAGCACACGAAAGAAAGATTGGTATGAAGAAGTACTTACCGGGAATTTCATCAAGTTTTCTTCCAGCGTTCTGATTAGTTCCTGCAGCTAGCCTTGAGTTGCCAAGAAAAGTTATGGCTAAAACAAAGAGGAGCCGTGCTTCTAGATTTGATGCGCCATTCATTTTGGTCTTTCGCAGCAAATTTTTGTTCATGCTAGTATATATGTTATATAGACGAGAATGAGAGATCCTTTAAGGCTGCAGAGTGCTATATATATATATATATATATAGGGAGAGAGAGAGAGAGAGAAAGAGAGAATCTCGTTTATTTAGAAGAGTGAGCAGTAAAATAAGACCGCATTGACATATATGAGCATCACATGTCTCGCTGTGAAGCCAAAATTTGGAGAAATTATAAGATCCACATGGTGGACAAGTGATGCAGTCTACCATTTCATTAAAAAACTTCCACTTATTTAAAATTGTTAGTTAGAAAATTTTTTTAAACAGAAATTAATTACTGACTCAGCAATTTTAAACAAGTGAAAGTTTTTTAGTGGAATGGTGGACAAGTGACGTGGTCCACCAGAGGATTCTATAATTTCTCCAAAATTTGACTCATTCTTTTTTATCAGTTATCACTACTATTAAGATTCTCAACACAAAAAATAAAAAAAATAAAAAATAAATAAAAAAAGAAAGAAAGAAAGAAAGGTTACCACTACTATTAAAGGATAGAGTTTCCAAAAATATCACTATGCCAAAAATATTGTTTCATATCATATGTAACTTGGATAGAGGAAAATTCAAGTATGGTTGGGTTTGCTTTAGTTTATGATATATTGGTTTTATCTCTGTTTCAATATAGTTGCAACATTCTCATAAAAAGAAAAAAGGATAGAGTTTCCCTTCCAACCCACCATGTGGAGACTCAAAAGAATATCCTAACGTACGTAACAAATTTAGTGACCTAACAAACTATATCTTGTAGTTTTAGTATCAATTAAAAAAAAAAACATAATATAAAAAATAGAAAGCTTAAAAGTTACCATTGCATACTAAGAAAACAAATAATACTAATAAGTTAATGCAAATAAGTTACTATTTTGCCCTAACCAAAATTCAAAAATAACAAAAATTCAAAAATTACAAAACTTTAAAAAAAAAAAAAAAAAAACTTTTTTCTGTACCGACCAGTATTGCCCGAAATTGGCTGATACGGCTGGTACATGGCTGGTACGGCCGGTATTTTTTCTGGTACGAAACAGGGGGTTATATGTACTGGTTTGCTTGCCGATACAGTATATACCGGCCAGTACAGTACGGAATTGACTCCCTTGGTTTTTAAACTAACCCTTTAGTTTAAAAACTACACGATTTAATTTGTTAACACATTAAAATTTTGAAATTTCAAAAAGGTAATAAATTAAAACCTCAGTCTATATTAAACTCCAAAACAATGTCATTCTACTTAAATGGATTGAAATTAATTTGTTACTTTTTAAAGTATAGAGTTAAAGTTAATTTTTCCCTCTATTTTAATTATTTAAAAAAATAAAAAAAATAAAAACCTTTACTTGTTTATATTTGCTATAGAGCATGCCCAATTGTGAATTATTAATAAGGGATTAAGATCTAAAATTTTTAGGGTAGCTTTACTGTGGGATTTAGAAAATCTTATAATTCATTTTTAAGCAAGTAAATTAAATTTTCCTATATTATCATAGTTTAAATAAATACCAAAATAGTAAATTTTTAGCATTTATTTAAATGTTGATAACTTGGTAAAATTTAATCAAGTCATTTCAAGATGGATGGAATGAACAGTTTTTGATAAATTGATAGTAGAATTTTTTTTTTTTTTTTTTTGTGTGAAAAATGCACAAAACCCTCTCGTGGTTTTCCTGTAAAACACAAAACCTGATCCTTGAATTTTTGACCAAATCCCACTATGATATTGTGGTAAAAATAGCCAAATACCACGTTTTGGCAAAATTTGTGGCATGCTAGCTCTGTTTTGGAAATATTTAGTAAACTACAGCTTTTTTAGTACTCGAGTTTCACAAAATCGAGTTCTAAATCGTACTCAAGTTCCTAGGTGAGTCGCTAGCGTGGCACTACTGACCTGAAATTTGAAAAATTAAAAAAGTAATGTGGTATTCGATATTACGAAAATCAAGTACTTCTTTATAGTACTTGAGGTTACCAAAGTCGAGTACCCTTTTTTTTTTTTTTTTTTTTTTCGTACAAAACTTTTACTTATTTCATCTTCAACTGCTTGTGATCGTTGTGTCCACCAAATGGCCGAATGGCCTTTCCTTTTATTTCTTCACCTTTTTCTTCTTTTCTTCCTTCGACACTCTTCATGTCAAGTTACAATAAATGCAAGCCAACTTGTCTTGACTTTTGTACATAGAGATGACTTCAATTCTTCTCATTGGAAAGCTTCTCCAGCAAGTTCAATTTGCTTTGCTAACTTCTTGACAATTTTTCAACAATCTCATTTAATGAGCTAAAGACAAAGTGTGTGCTAGACCATGGTGCAATGCACTCAACACAAGCAGTTGAAGATGAATTAAGTAAAAGTTTTTTATGAAACAAAAAGTAGAAAAAAGAAAAGAAAAAGAAAAACAAGTTACTCGATTTTGTTAAGCTCAAGTACTATAAAGAAGTACTCGATCTTCGCAATATTGGGTAACACATTAACTTTTTTAATTACACAAATTCTAGGTCAGTAGTGCCACACTGGCGACTCATTTAGGAACTCGAGTTCACTGAACTTGAGTACTATTTAGAACTCGATTTTGTGAAACTCGAGTACTAAAAAAGTGGTACATTGCTAAATATTTCTGAAACAGTGCTAGTTTGCCACAAATTTTGCCAAAACGTGATATTTGGCTATTTTCGCCATGATATTGTTTTGAATGTAAAATGCTAATTATATAATACTTAACCCCTTAAGACTTTAGAGTGTAACACAAAACCCCATGCGGTATTGTTTCCTGTGAAAAAATAGCTATGTATATTTCAATGGATGTTTGACAATAAACATAAACAACATTACATGGGATTAAGTTTTTTAATTTTTTTTTTATACAAGATAGAAATTCTACTCTATCTTAATCTAAGTGTGTATGTGTGTGAAGCTCCTTTCTGGAGACTTGAACCCTGACCCTTGCACCCCACATCTCACAAACACTTATACTTGTGAATCGTACCAAAGGTGCGTGGTGGTAGTTTTTCATTTAAAACTTCAAAGCGTTTTGTGTTTTAGCAAGAAACCATTAGTGGAGTTTGTGCGTTTTTCTGATTTTATTTTTTAAGTGCATTCCAACTCATAAATCAAAATTTAATATTCATAACTTGTGATAATAGAGCAACCATGACTGTTAACAACACACAAAAGAAATTAAACACATTGTGTTGTGGTGTATTAATTTACATTATTTAATCATGTTACATCACTATTAAGCATAGGGGAGGAAAAATTTGACGTGACCCGCAAACCCAACATGACACGACATGAAATTAGCAGGTTATGAGTTGAGGCTTAACGGGTTCATGTTATATTCAATTTGACATGACTAACTGTTTAATAAACTTGTCAGGTTTGTGTCCAACCCTTGGAACCCATTTGACCCATTTAATTAAATAACATTTTACTAATATACCTTTCAAACTTTAGGTATATAAATTTGTGGGTGCCCGAGGATCGCTATGGATAAGGAGAAACATATATCCCGTTGAGTCATTGGAAAAGCACCACCAACCCGAAGAGGGCGGTCTGCCCGAGGAAAGAATAATACGAGGTGCATGGTTATATGAATATCTGAGGAGGAAAAGCAATATTCATGAGATAGTACAGAGGGTTGTAGGGAGTCAGGAGAAAAGGCATGGCTATCACCTCTGCATTCAAGACTTTGTAACAAATCTATCCACTACATTAATGGAGAGGTGACCCCTGAACAGTACTTTCACAGCTAACCACCCCCTTCTACTACCTTCCTAAGAAGTCTGATGGGACAACTGCCAAAAGGGAGAGCTAAAAGGCGTACACGTGGAAGGTCATGATGCAAGGGAACTAGGTATATAAGCAAAGAGAAGCTTTCAGAAGGGAGAGGAAAAAATTAAGAAAAAAGATTAAGAGAACAGTGTTTCTAAAGCAAGAATTTGATCAGTTTAATATAAGAACCCCTCCTTGGGAGAAACCGAGGATAACCTTTTTTACAAGACCTGTTTAGTGATTGCCTTCCCACCTCTTCACTAAATTAACCTTATTGTTGGGCTTGGATTGAGGTGTAAGGCACCACAGTTCTTAATGGGCTTGGGCCTCTAAATCCGGTTCTCACAAAACTTATTAGTTGTTATGGTTTATTTTTCTTTAATATATTGTGATTGATTATATGTGATATTGAGATATGTTTTAGTTTTGAATGATTATTTGTGATGCAGTTACTCAACACAACTAAAGTGTTTAATAAATAGGTCGTATTAGGGTTGAAGAATCTTGACTTGTTTAATAAACGTGTCAAGTTAGTATTGACCCATATAGTTGAATACTCATGAGCCAACACAACACAAACTCGACACGCGAATATGAATTGCCACTCCTAATTAAGCATGTCATATAGCCTATAAGAATACTTGAATATTTTTTTAAGTTATCGTGCAGTAGGATAAATGAACTTTCCTCCAAACTAACTTTGTTCAAAGAAAATTATATCCAATTATAATTCAAACTTTCTTTCTTGGGATGAATATGAATATTTAGATGAATGTTATTTACAATCTGATTTGATCAGTCCCTCATATAAGGCACGGCAGACTGATATTCCTAATAAATTTGAAGGTGATATTTTGAAGAGTACTCCCAATAAAGTAGGTAGACCAAAATCAAAGCGGACCCTGATTTTGGTCATTGGCTGAAATGAAATGTAAGGCAAGTTCCGTGAGCAGAACTCTGGTTGTAGACTTAAAAAAGTCTTTAACCCTTCGTGTAAGTCAACAGTCAATGCGAAATATACATTAATGAAATTTTGAGCCTGTTTGTTTGGCTGTGGTCATTTATACTATTATGTAAGGCTTCTTTATTTGGGATTCTCTTTTTTTTTTTTCTGGGGTTTTGTAAGTAATTTGATTGAGTATAAGTGTTTGAGACGTGTATTTTGTTTTAGAATTAATGAGAAAGAGAAAGAAACATTTTATATAAACTTTTATTCTATATTATTTCTCCAAAGGTTTTTATTTTTATTTTATTTCTCATTACTTCAATTAAATAATTATAGTGAATATGTATGTGCAATATATAACTGTTGTTTTTTATGATGAACTCATTACTAGTAAAGTTCTTTAACAATTGTGTTGTAATATATATACAACATTTTCCAAAATCATCTTACATAAAATGTGACAACATTATCCGTGCATTACACAGATAACTTACTAGTTCAATTAAAGTTACTCTCTTTTTCTTTTTATAAGACCAAAAAATATTGACAAATGGAGAAAGTTCCCAAATCAGATCCGCGATATAATAAGTCTAGACACGATCAAAATTGACAACAATTTTACACATATATGAGGTGGTAAGTTGTTAATGATAGTTAATAAAATAGTCTTAACAGTGAACCTATATAAGAATCAATATCAATATGATTCTAAAAAAAAAAAAAATATATATGTCAATTTATTATGAAATCTGTTATGTAAATAGCATTGCTTGTGCTGGATATTCTCCACGTTGTGATGGTTTTTCTTTATATCCACCAAAAAAAAAAAAAAAAAAAGAGGTGTGATATTGATGACCTTGTATTTGGGCCTAAAGATAAGGGCCCCAATCATTGTCATGTCAACTACGTCCATTTCGGGCTGAACCCCTCTCTCGGGCTAAATTTAATACAATAATTGATGATTGCTTCATATGACTTATTCTTCTCTTGGATTCATTAAGCAAATAATAGTATAGTACACACACAAAAAGAAAAGAAGAAGAAGAAGACTTTGTCCTACTCTTGGAGAAAGTTTCCATATCACGTACACCCTGCGTTTCGAATATTCATCCTCAACAATTTGATGGTGATTTTTTTATTTTTCATTTTATTTTTAAGATTGTGATGGTGATCTTGAATTTAGGCCTAGTTGGCTCCTCTCCTGTCTTGGCAGTTGGAAGTCCTCATCAAAGTAACCAAAAAAAAAAAATGTAATCCTCCATCAATCATTTAAAATAGCGTTTTGTAAATTTTTAAGTCCGTTGTTTAAAAATTAGATGAAGCTATCATTGTTGAAGAGTGTAAAACCACAAACCAATCTGATTGAGAAAATAACGGTCAAGTGCATGAGGAAGTCCAAAACGATGCCATTCCATTAAAAACTATTCAAGCAAAATATAAAAATGTCACAGCCACTGCGTTTGGCTGTCTAAACTTGTGGTGGACCCATGGCTTTCTTTTGTTTTTTGTTTTGTTTTTTTTGTTTTTTTTTTTTTTCAATATATTTCTATTGCCTTTCTATCAAAAAAATAAAAAAGAAAATGTCACAGCCACTTATCTAAACGGTGCCATGTTGTCAAGACTCACACACATGTGGCATTACATAATGAAGGTATTAAGAATGCAAAGAAGTTTTGCATACCTCAAGCCACACAGCTAGCTAGTGGTGTAGCTGGTACTGCTGAAGGATGCACTAGCTCAGCCACAAGAGCAGCAGTCAATGCAGCATTTGTTGATGAGGTGCGCACTGATCAGACCACCAAGCTAGCATCAAAGGACATGATTAACCCAGCAATCTTGGAAATGCTTGAGTCCATGCCACATCATGAGTTCTTCATCCAAGATCATTGAGAAAGTTAGTTCCACAAATCTAGGAGTTAGTTACTTAGGCTTGCCATGTGTACAGCCTCTAGAAAGTTCAAATAACTACTTTTGGCGCCAATAGTAGAGTTAGTTATTTTTCTGTGTATATAAACAGAGTACTGTGTAGATGTTTATTCATTCAATTCATTTCATTGTAATTCATTCTCAATCAATGGAATTCTCCCAATTCTATTTAGTCTCTCTGTTTTTTACATGGTATCAGAGCCCTAGCATGTGCTAGCTTCGCTTCTCGTTACAAAATTTTATTGCTTGCCAAACAGAGATTACTTCAAGAGTTTCCTTGAATTCTGATTTGCAAGATCTCAATTCATCTCTGTTGATATTGAATCTTGTTTTTTGTTTCCATTTCCAATTTCATTAGAAGTTCCATTCAAGCTTCGTGAAAAACATCAATGGTATGCACATCTAAAAGTGTTTGGTTGCTTATGTTTTGCTTCCACTCTTTCAAATCATAGGTCTAAATTTGCCCCTAGAGCTGTTAAGTGTGTCTTCTTGGGATATCCTTTTGGGGTTAAAGGATATAAGGTTCTTGATTTGTCTAATAACAAGGTGTTCCTTTCTAGAGATGTGGTTTTCCATGAAAATTCTTTCCCTTTTGCTTCTATTTCACCTCATATTGCAGATCCTTTCCTATCTTCTGATGTGGGAGCTTCTTGTTCAGCTGGTGTTGCTGATTTTGTTACTCCTGTCAGCATTTCTGAACCATCTTCCATGGATTTTACTGATCCACCTTCTTCTTCTCATCAGCATGTTCCAATTGTTTTACCTTCTAATCCAATTTCTTCTTCTAGTCCTATACAGATGTGTCATTCTGGTGCAGTCCCTTCTTCATCACCACCAGTTGCTTCAGTGCCTCCAGTGCCTCTAAGGAAGTCCACTAGGGATATCAAACCTCCTGCTTATTTGCAGGACTATGCTTGTACTGCTATTGCACCTGGTGCTCCTTATGCTCTTGATCAATGTCTTACATATTCTCATTTGGAGCCATGCTACCATTCTTATTTGCTGGCAATTAGTTCTAGTCCTAAAGAGCCTACCAATTTTTCCCAAGCTGTTCAAGATCCACTCTGGAGGGCTGCCATTGACAAAGAAATCCAGGCCCTTGAACAGAATCATACTTGGAATGTGACTACTTTGCCTCCTGGTAAGCTACCCATTGGCTGCAAATGGGTTTATAAAGTCAAGCTTAAACCTGATGGTAGTGTTGAAAGGTTCAAAGCTAGGCTGGTTGCTAAGGGGTATACTCAAAGGGAAGGTCTTGATTTCCTTAAAACCTTCTCTCCTGTTGCTAAAACAGTTTCAGTGAGGGTCTTGATTGCTCTTGCTGCTGCCAAGAAATGGCCTTTGCACCAATTGGACATCAACAATGCCTTTTTGCTTGGAGATTTGGATGAAGAGGTCTATATGACATTGCCACTTGGTTTTCACAGTAAGGGGGAGTGTGTTTCAGCTTCTTCCACTGCTCCTAGGGTGTGTAAATTAGTTAAATCCCTTTATGGGTTGAGACAAGCTTCAAGGCAATGGTACACTAAGCTGTCAACAACAATAAAGGAGCTTGGTTTTGTTCAATCTCAGGCTGATCACTCCTTATTTGTGCACAGCAAAGGGTCCTTGTTCACTGCTCTATTGGTCTATGTTGATGATATGGTGATCACTGGCAATGATCATGCTTGTGTTGTCTCTCTCAAGTCTATTTTAGATCAAAAGTTTGGTATTAAGGATTTGGGATCACTCAAGTATTTCTTGGGTTTAGAAATTGCAAAAAACAAGAGTGGGATCAGCTTAACACAGAGGAAGTATGCCTTGGAAGTGCTTGAAGAAACTGGTATGACAGGGTGTAAACCAGTCCAAACTCCAATGGAACAGCAACTGAAGTTGTCTAAAGGCAGTGGGGACTTACTTACCAACCCAGGACAGTATAGAAGGCTTATTGGGAAGCTTATGTACTTGACTTTGAGTAGGCCAGACATCACATATGCAGTTCATAAACTCAGCCAGTTCTTAGCACAACCTAGAGCACCACATATGAAAGCAGCCTCTAGAATACTTCAATACATAAAAGGAACACTTGGTCAAGGTGTTTTCTTCCCCACTGAATCTGATCTACATCTAAAAGCATACTGTGATGCTGATTGGGCAAGGTGCCCTGACACAAGAAAGTCTATAACAAGCTATTGTGTATTTCTTGGTGATGCCTTAGTGTCTTGGAGGTCTAAGAAGCAAAGCATAGTGTCTAGGTCTAGTGCAGAAGCTGAATATAGAGCTATGACTAACACCACCTGTGAATTGACTTGGATTTTGCATCTGCTACAAGATTTACATGTCAAACATGATAAGCCTGTGTTGATGTACTGTGACAACCAGGCAGCAATCCATATAGCAGCAAATCCAGTGTTCCATGAGAGGTCGAAACACATAGAAACTGACTGCCATATTGTAAGGAATAAGATCCTTGATGGTGCACTTAAAACCTTCCATGTTTCAACTAAGAATCAGTTGGCAGATGTGTTTACCAAGGCCTTGGGAGTGGAAAGTTTTTTAAGGCTGATTAGAAGACTAGGTGTCATTAATGTTTTTGCTTCTCAGGTGGAATATCCTCATACTGGTATGGAAGATCAAAAGGCAAGAGTTGTACTCTTGAGGGGGAGTATTAAGAATGCAAAAAAGTTTTGCATACCTCAAGCCACACAGCTAGCTAGTGGTGTAGCTAGTACTGATGAAGGATGCACTAGCTCAGCCACAAGAGCAGCAGTCAATGTAGCATTTGCTGATGAGATGCGCACTGATCAGACCACCAAGCTAGCATCAAAGGACATGATTAACCCAGCAATCTTGGAAATGCTTGAGTCCATGCCACATCATGAGTTCTTCATCCAAGATCATTGAGGAAGTTAGTTCCACAAATCTAGGAGTTAGTTACTTAGGCTTGCCACGTGTACAGCCTCTAGAAAGTTCAAATAACTACTTTTGGCGCTAATAGTAGAGTTAGTTATTTTTCTATGTATATAAATAGAGTATTGTGTAGATGTTTATTCATTCAATTCATTTCATTGTAATTCATTCTCAATCAATGGAATTCTCCCAATTCTATTTAGTCTCTCTATTTTTTACAGAAGGAAATGGGTTACGGGATCATATCTATTCTGAGTAATGCTATAGTCACAAACTATTTTACAACATTTTTATAAAATGTTGATTTGGCCAACCTCTAGCATTATCAATAACCACTCATCACACCAGTAGTTTATAAATTTTTTTGTAAAATAGTTTGTATCCCTAGCATTATTCATTTATCCCAAACCTGCTCGACCCGGTCAAACTATTTGACTAGTGGTGACCTGATCCAAAACCCGCTTGATTCAATGAGAGTGGTGGTCAACAATGGATGTGCAACTTCGATGAATTTTCCTTTTCTTTTTATAAGACCAAAAAAAAAAAATTGACGTATGGAGAAAGTTCCCAAATTAGGCCCGCGATATAATAAGTCTAGAGTCACATCAAAACTGACAACTTAATATGAATATGTCAACTCAACAAGTATTGAATTTATAGTGAAAACTGTTATGTATGTGGCATTGCTTGTGCTGACATTGTGATAGTTTTTCTTTATATCCCAAAAAAAAAAAAAAAAAAAAAAAAAAAAAAAACAACAACAACAACAACAAAAACTAGAGGTGTGATATTGATAACCTTGTATTTGGACCTAAAGATAAAGGCCCCTACAGTCACTGTCATGTCAATTACGTTTATGTTGGGCTGAACTCCTCTCCAGGGCTAAATTTAATGTGATAATTGATGTTTGCTTTGTATGACTTTTATTCTATTCTTGGATTAAGTAAGCAGTCAATAGTCAACAACACACAAAAACAAAAAGACTTTTTGTCTTACTCTTGGAAAAAGTTCCCATGTCACGCACACCCTGCGTTTCGAATATTCATCCTCAACAATTTGATGGTGATTTTTTATTTTTTATTTTATTTTTAAGATTGTGATGGTGATCTTGAATTTAGGCCTAGATGGCTCCTCTCCTGTCCTGGCAGTTGGGAGTCCTTATCAAAGTGACAAAAAAAAAAAAAAAAAAATGTAATCCTCCATCAATCATTTAAAATAGCGTTTTGTAAATTTTAAGTCCGTTGTTTAAAAATTAGTGGAAGCTATCATTGTGGTGGGAGAGTGTAAAACCACAAACCAATCTGATTGAGAAGACAACGGTCAAGTGCATGAGGAAGTCCAAAACGATGCCATTCCATTAAAAACTATTCAAGCAAAATATTAAAATATCACAGCCACTGCGTTTGGTTGTCTTAATTTGTGGTGGACCCACGACTTTCTTTTGTATTTTTTTTTTTAAAGGGTTGTGTTAATGGGTACCATAAGGTATCTGTTAACAACTTTTTTTTTTTTTTTTTGTCTACTTTTTGCAATTTTTTTGTCTTTTTTGACAAATTGTTAACAGTTTTTTTACTTTTTTTGACAACTCTTTTAATAATTTTTTGTCTTTTTTTATTAAGTGTGACCATATAGGGAAATCTTAACAAGCACAGTACAGTGCTTGTTAACATATATATATATATTTTTTAATATCAATATATTTCTATCACCTTTTTGTCAAAAAATAAAAATAAAAAAGAAAATGTCGCAGCCACTTATCCAAACGGTGCCGTGTTATCAAGACTCACACACATGTGGCATTACATAATAAAGGAAACGGGCTACGGGACCATATCTATCTCAGACTTGCTCGACTTGGTCAAACTATCTGACTAGTGGTGGCCCGATCCAAAACCCGCTCAATTCGATGAGAGTGGTGGTCAACAACGGATGTGCAACTTCAATAATTCCATCGGGTTGAGTGGTGGGTCTCACTCTCCAAGAACTAGTCGAATTGATCTAATCACCCTTATCAACTCTGTTCAGATCTATGACAAAAATCATTGTTGTCTATTGGTGGAGATCTCAAGATCTCCGATGAAGATTTTCTGCCTCTCTCCATTTCAATCGAAATTGACTTGACTAGTTTGAATCCGATTTGATTTGATTCGATGATGCTCTCTGATCAATGACAGACCCTCCATTCTACCACCCAATGGGATTTGGTGGGGTTTGGATTGAGCCCAAACCCACTGGCGGCTCTACATGTTACTTAGGGTGGTCACATGACCACCCTGAATTGATTTTGTTTTTTTTTTTTTTTTAATACCATAAAATTTTTGAATTTTAAATTAATTGGGCTGTTGACCATGCTAGGAAAAAATCTTGACCACTACCCTTAATAAAAATTTGAGTCCATTAAAAATAAAACTTGATCTCTCCAAAATTTTAGTTTTTTGAAGGTTGAACCAAAGAATTTCAAAAAATGTAATTTTTACAACATTTTCACAACAGTTTCACAAATAAATCTTAAGTAGTAAGTTGTTACTGAATATTATTGGTGGACAAAAAAGTGATTTCTGTGGTAGATTCAAATTAGAACTAATAAAAACTGCTCATTTAGGATTTGTTGTAAAAGTGTCGTGAAAATGTTACAAACGTAACACTTCTTCAAAAATTGCCCAAACAAAAACAATTTAGCCCAAAAGTCCAAATCAAATGTTTAATTGTGATTTTTAAATTGTGTTCTCAAAAGACACATTTTCAAATGGCTAGTCTTTTCAAAAATTGCCCAAACAAATACAATTTAGCCCAAAAGTCCAAATCAAATGTTTAATTGTGATTTTTAAATTGTGTTCTCAAAAGACACACATTTTCAAATGGCTATTCTATTAGTGTTTATTTTAGTCTTTATCTAAATTTGTTGGATTTATGTGATATATTTTGTAAATACGCGTATGCACTAAATTAAGTAATGCCTGAATACTTTATTAAATATGATTAATATAACAGTTGAATGCTTAAAATGAATATATTGAATGAACTTATAGTTTACCCTTTATTTTTTTGCACCATGAATAAATTTTTTATAAAGAAATCACTTGTATTGCAAGATTAATATTCTAAGAAAAACTGTATTGACTTTAATAATTTTCTTTCAGATCATAGGCTATGAGAAAATGTCTCATCTTTTCATCCTAATGATTAGGTTGAAATAAGAAGAGCATATTTACTTTTTGTCAACTTCTTGGCCATGATTTCCCTAAAAAAGAAATTAATAGAGCATTGTATTGATTTAATACTAATTAGTTTAAAGAATACAAAAATTGGTTGGAATAGATCATAAAAAGGATGATGTATTTTGTTTATATTGTTACTTATTAGGCAAGATGTTCGTAATTGGATGGGATATCAGTAGTTTAATGATTGTTTGGTTGTATACATTGAAAATGATGCAGTTGATAGAATTGATAATGAAACTATCATACATCAATTTCAAAATATGAAAACTCGTAGAATAAAATTTTAAAGATTTATGTATTTGTGCTTTTTGTGATATCGATATATTTAAATTTTATTTTATTAAATTTTGTTTAATTTAAGTTTTTTAGTGACCACCTTGAGAAAAATTCCTAAAACCGTCACTGCCCAAACCCGATTTGACCTAACCCATGTATACCCCTAGACTGTAAAAATTCATTCTCTAAATTGTAAATATTACTAGAAAACTGGCTTTCTTCATAAATTTAGATTCTTTGTAGAGAGAAGGTAAATACCATATTTTTTACTCCTGAAAAACTAAATAATTATTATAAAAAATGACTTTAGCAAAGAAGATTGTTAGGCAGCTTAAGGCATAGACCCATATGGGCAATGAATTTGAACGGAAGAAGCCATGGAATTCACCCGAATCATTATTCAAAGTATATTTTTGCTTGATCAATCAATGTGACACTGTTCAAGTCTCTATTTTTTTTTTTTTATAAAAAAAAATTATAAATTGATAGGGCATCAAAAAAATGGATTCTCAAAGATTACTATCAAAGAATCAAGTTTCTGGCCTCACAACTAATTTGTATGAACTAAGAACTAAATGATCCACAATAGAAAACTTGAACAAGAACTTGATTTGAATAATGCATATTAATAGAGAACTTAAAAATAAGCTTGCTGAGGATAAAAACTTCCAAAATCAAAGGTACATTCACTCTATGATATTTATCTCTACATTTTCAAACTTATCATATTGCATACAAAGAACACTTGACTACTAATCTTTTGTTTGATAACTACCTAAGATGGGGCCATAAGACTTATAGCTCAATTGATGCTTTTTGGTGAAGATGTCTAGGTTCTAATGCCCCCTCCCCAAACTACCAAATATCTCCCCCTAACCCGCCAAAAAAAAATCTACCTACTATGAGGCACAATATCTGATTCATACTCCAAATGGGTCATTTTGAATGAAATGTTTGAAGTTGTTAAATTGCCCTCAATTGCCATCCTTTGAGTTCTTCCATGAGCCATCTCTAGAGCCAAACATTCCTTAAGTTCTGCCAACACATGACTCATGTCTGGCCTTTGGATAGCATATGATGGTATGCATGACATGGCTATCTCTATAGCTTTCCAGATAGAACTGGTGTTGAATTCTCTTTCTAACCTTGGATCAACAATGTTTCGAACATCACCCCTTTCAATCAAAGGATTAACCCAGTCAAGTATGTGATTATTTTTCACAGGGCCTCTTACTATTGCAGCGCGGCCTGTGATTAGCTAAACAAAATAATCCCAAAGCTATAGACATCGCTTTTCTTATTAAAGTTTCTAGATGATTGAAATCTGCATGTAAAACACATGTGGCTAGATAAATACAAGAAACTCATAGGTTGATTTAATTTTGCTAGCTATTACTTTCATTATATCCTATCCTAGTTGCACTTAGTGATTAAATGATTGATTGCTTGGACCTTAAATAAGCATCCTGATGCTCTATATATAACACTCCCATTGGTGAAGAAAGGGAGTTGTGCATCAAAATTATAACAGTACCCTAATGCTTTATATAACTCCTGTCGGTGAAGAAAGTGAGCTATGCAACAAAATTATAATAGTATGTACTTGTAACAACTGCAAAATTTTGAAATTTCGTTCAATTAATTGAAATTTGTGAATTTTATAGTGTTTGGATGCATTGGGTACTTGGAAATCAATGTTTGATCTTTAAAGGCAGAAAATATTTATAATTAGTGGAAAATTTTATGATAACAGGCTTAGTGTGTTGCAGATTCCACTAGAACATATATACATGATACTTAAATTCACTCTTAACTCCAATTATATATATGAATTTCAAATCAATAGGTCTAAACACTTACACAGGATCAAGGTATCCCAACGTGCCAGCTGGGCGAGTTGACACATGAGAGTCATTTTCCGTTGTGAAGGCTCTAGACAGACCAAAATCAGCTATCTCGGCTTGCATGTGTTCATTTAATAAAATGTTGGAAGGTTTCAAATCTCTATGGATAATAGGTGGCTTGCAACCATTATGTAGATACTCCAACCCTGCAGCTCCACCAATATACCATTGGTAACTTATTCTTAATATATTTATAACTGAAATACAACAATATTGAAGATGAATAATCATGTAATTGATTTGTTTACAAATCATATGCTGCATCCACTGAAATATGAAGTCTCTCATTCCAAGTTAAGACATTTCTGTTTGTCACTGCAGCCAAAACATTAACAATTTATCTCTTTAAGCTGGGATGTTATAAAAGATAGCTCCGATTTCACAATATCGTGAGAAAATTAGTAATATTTGTGAGTTTTTAGCCAAACTACACATGCCTAATCCTAATTATATGAAATAGAAATTGTACTTTCTTATATATTAAGCTTAGATTGGCTTGTTGGTACCCCACACTTCCTCTTTTTGGTTTGTTTTAATTGTTCTTATGCTTTTTATTGGTGTATCATGAAAATATTAGCTGGGCCTCTGGATAGTTGTCATGCCCACATTCTAATATGCTTATAGATAGTACCATAGGTACTTCACTAAGGGGCAGGGCATAGTTACAGTTTCATAGGCAGTATGCATTGTGTTTCATGATAAAATCAAGCAAAATGAGATAAATCTCATGAGTTTGACAATTTTTTTTATAAAAAAAAATAGACATTTTTTTATATAATATTAATATCTTATTTAGCTGAAACTATTATATAAAAAAAAAGTAAACAAGACATGCCTATCAAGTATGTTAATACTATTTTTTTTCATTTACATGCATATTGATGCTTTGATATATATTTTAAAGATGGTTATTATTATTATTGTTATTATGTATATGGGCTTGACATTGATAAATTATTAGATATTAACTAAAACATAGATTTATAGTTTTAATTGGACTATTGTAGTTTATTTTATTTTTTTCATTTGTGCATATTGATGCTTTTGATATATATATTTTTTAAATGGTTATTAATATTATGTAAATGGGCTTGACATTGATAAATTATTATATATTAACTAAAATATAGATTTATAGTTTTAATTGGGCTATTTTAGTTTTTTTTTTTTATTTGTACCAAATTAATATATTTATTTATATTTAAAATAATTATTAAATTAATTATGACGTCATCACGGTTTGACCCCGGTTCAACCTCGGTTCAACCTCAAAAATCTTGAACCTCTCCCCTTTATGGTTCAATGAGCCATCCGGGTCTGAAAACCTTGGTATAAAGGAAGTCGTTTATGAGAGAGAAGAATCTAGCTATAGATAGTTTAATGGCTTAATGCCTTATTCACTAATTACTAGAATCTTGACATGGCCACAAGTGGTCTTTAACCTTTAGATCAAATATAAATCAATGGTTTAAAAATGTGTAACCCTCACATTCTTTTTAGGATCATCCTAGGGGAGGACAGAATTTTCAAATGTTTTTTTATGGACAAATAATATTCCATGTTCAGCTTTAGTATTTTCTCTTATCCTTATTAGGTTTTTGTAATAGCGTACTTGTAACAAATATGAAGTTAGATAATTTGACTGTTGTGATACATGTGTGACTAAAGTGTTAAATTGAACAAAAATTATAAGAGTTGAGTGATTTTTTTTAATTCAACAAAAATTATAAGAGATGAGTGATTTTTTTTAATTCAATAGTTGGAGGTGAGGCAATTTGAACCATGAATGTCGCAATTGATTAATATAAGGCAGTTGAACACAAACTTGTAGATGTACAATTTTTGGTTACGTGATGTCCATATTAATTATATTTACTACTCAATTGAAGTTTGTCCGAAATGTCATCTTCCACCACTAACATGTAACTACCCTTTTTTGGGGCAAAAATTCGTAGAACAACATAGTCATGGTGACAAAGGAGATCTAGCAACACAAACAATCCGAGCATAGAATTAATCAATCTTGTCATTTATGGATCTAAGTTTTTTTTACAATTTTAGTATAGACGTGCTTTTAACTTGTTCCTTTAAAATAATTTTATCTGAATGCACCACCTTTTTTCTCGTCTGTGTCAAATTTTATTTTTATTTTTTCTATTGCTAAATTTACTCGCATAGTCATAATCTCTATCAAACATAAAGTAGAGCAACTTAATTGCTTGGCTGCAGAAGGATTGGAGGAGCACAGAAAATTAGCGGCCGAAACGTAGGCCAACACAGTTGTCATGGACCAGCGCTTCCAGAATCACTTATCGCTCTCCCATTAATGAGCACCTTAAATATATAATACAATATACATAAATAAACCATAACTCATTTCAGGAATTAGATTTAAAACGAAAAAAAAAAAAAAAAAAAATACAAGAAACCGAGTCAAACACCAAAAGAGAAAATGCGAGAGAGACAGACCTGGGGATAGTAGGAGTTGACGGCAGATATACAATAAAAAATAATAATATAAACTCATTCATAATAAAAATTTTACATCATTATATCGATATCATATGCCCATCAAAAACAACAGAAATACATCGTAATACATCATTCGTACTTAACTGAAAAAGATACAAAACATTAAACAAGAATAAAAGAAATTCTTGAACTACCAATGTAATTCTAGAAATTTCTCATATGAGCATATCGCATGGTAGGAAAACTTGACCACAAACATTTTGTTTAACAACTACCTAGCAAGGGCAGCAATATCTGATTCAAGCTCTAAGTAGGATGTTTCAAGTGGAATGCTTGAAGGTGCCATATTACGCTCAGTTGCCATGCTTGCATTAGTCATCTCCAAAGCCAAACATTCTTTTAGTTCTGCTAATACTTGACTGATGTCTGGCCTTTGGCTTGCAATTGGTGGTATGCAAGACAAGGCAATCTCCACAGCTTTCCAGGCAGAATTGGTGTGGAATTTTCCTTGTAACCTTGGATCAACAACACTTTGAATATCCCCACTTTCAATTATTGGATAAATCCAGTCAAGTATGTGAGTGTTTTTCTCAAGTCCTCTCATTATTGCAGGCTGACCAGTGATTAGTTCAAACAAAACAATACCGAAACTATAGACATCACTTTTTTTACTAAAGTTTCCCGATGCTTGATATCTGTATGTAAAACAAGGAAGGCCATCAGATCAAGACAAGAAATCCATAGCTTGATTTAATTCAACAGGTTATTACGTCCATTATATCTAGTTGCAGTTGGTGTTTTTATATAGCTGAATTTATAGATATTAGTTTTATGTGTATTAGCCCAAGAAGCCCAATTATATTACTCGGCCCTAGATTCTAAACCATATATATACCCTACTGAAAATTCCCTATAGCATAGAATTGAGATTATATTGAAGATGAACTATCATATCAAGGGCTTCTTCCATGGATGTAGGCCATTAGACCAAACCACGTAATCATTGCATTCTCTCTCTTTTCTTTATACTATTTCTTTCTCTCTTTTTAGATTTTCATAATATCTATCATGGTATGAGCGCCACAACTTTGATTCTAAGTGTTGTTGGGCGTTTTAGTGCAATCCTATCTTTCTCCGTGCTCTTGCCTTTGTCTTTTTTGATCAAGCTCCACCACGCTCTAATCCTCTTTGGAATATATCAATCATCATTACCAAAGACATTTTGTTTGTTTGTTTGTTTAAACCCCAGTAAACTTAGATTGTTTAACCTAATTAATTACCCAAATTGTTACTTAGATTTATTATTCAAATCTAGGTTAAACACAAACAATTATATCACTAAGTGTGGAAAAGTATAAAAGACAGGCGATATGATGACCCAAGAAAACCAATAAAACCGTCCAGTTTCAAGGTAAAAAACTTGGGAGAGGAATTAATCTAAACAATCCTCAAGGCAAAAAATTTACTATATAGAATGGAAGTTTTACAATAGATTTTCCCCTAAATCTAATACTACCTCTTGTAGTACTTACTCATATGACCACATGCAGTTTTGAATCCACAAACTCTTCTATCTGAATTTGTTGCACACAAACACCCTCATCTGTGATCTACTAGTTCTTGTGATTGGATCTTCCTTTCAGTAGATGCTTGTTGAGTTATTAGAAGGTTACAGAACCTCACAGATCTCACAAGAGTAACCCACAAGACTTCACAAGACTTCTGAAACTTGAATTAGGGTTTTCCTTTTATACCTAGTAGTGTTGGACTCAAACCCTAAACATTTCCTGGGCTTTCGAACCTGATTTAAAATCTACCGAGTTTTGATCAGTCGAACCTGTTTCTCGATTGGTCAAGCCTTGCAATTTCTGAATTCTTCTTTTTGTAACCTGATTGTTTTTAAATCTTGACTTGGATCAACTTGAGCAATGTCTAACATTGTTCTAAGACTTAAATATCTTAAACTAAACATGTTTTTGTACTCAGTTTGCCAATATACATAAAATTAAAACCTAAACATTTATTCCTAAATATTTAGAAACTTTTGATGCCATTAGAAGCTAATAGATAGCCATAACACCATTGCGGCTATTGGAACCACCTCTATTTTGTCCATTGCCACTGCCCTTGGGATGCTCCTTCGTTGATTTACTCAACCATGAAAGAATCGCGGTCATCAAACGCATCATGCCTCGTTCAAAGTTTTTGCTTTTGCTCTCACATGTCCATGCACTACCACATGCCTTTTGGACTCTTCATGTGCCAGTGACCTACCTCCACACACCGGCCCTCTATACCTATGCCATGTGTCAACCTCCAAAAATGTGCCACATCAACTCCAAGGCCATGTCACCAACCATGTTATGAGTATAAAAATAGGGGCAAAAGAGTAAATTGCATGTAGACCTATATATATATATCAATAATATGTTATATTTTAGGGTTAATTTTAATAACCCGATACGTATGTTTTCTCCAAAACATGGTATCAAAGCAAGGTTAGCCACCCTCTGTCATTAACCTCACGACTACCACTCACCCACCTTCTAGTGCCAACAACCCCCACCCGCCCACTTTTCGCTGCCGATAACCACCAACTAGTTCTAGTCTTGTCTCTTCGACAACCCATTTGCACAATTTTTCGCCACCAGCCATAGCTCCAACTTTGTGCTGCTAGCGGAATTTCAACCTTGGGTACCGATTTGTCTTTATTTTCTACTTGTTGGCCTTTCTATGTTCATTATTGGGTAGCCCTGGGTTGATTTACAATGCTGAGTTTAAATATTTCGTATTGCTTTGGAATTATTTGTGTGGTTGTGGTGACAAAGGAATGTTGATTTAACTCTTTTTTCAACATTGATCCGCCTCCTGATCCTGACTCTCTTCCCATTGCTCTGCGCAAAGGTAAGCGTACTTTTACATCTCAACCTATCTCTCAATTTGTCTCTTATGGTCATTTTGATCCCTCTGTGTTTAGAAAATTCAGTGAAGTAGAGATAAAAGTTTGGATTGCAACGTTGTCATTCTTATCACTCTATGTTTTCTCATACCTTTACAAGGAAAGATTTTGTTGATAATATATGTTGATGATATTATAATCACCGATGATGACAATAAGGGTATTGACGATTTGAAGAGATACCTTCAAAACTCCTTTTGAACTAAAGATCTAGGTAAACTACGGTATTAAGGTAGCACAATTTGAAGAAGACATCAGTCTATCATAAAGAAAGTATGTATTGGATATTTTGGAAGAAACTAGCTTGTTAGGATCTAAACCAGTGAAGATTCCTATGGATCCTAATGTCAAATTGTATGAAGATCAGGAGGTGCTATTATCTAATCCTGAGAGATATCATCGTCTGGTTGGTAAACTAAACTATCTCACCATTACTCACCCAGATATATCACTTGCAATTAGTGTTTTGGGCCAGTATATGAAAGATCCTCGCCTTCCACATTGGGAGGCAGTTATTCGGATTGTGAGGTATCTTAAATCACATCTAGGTTGTGGTCTTTTGTATAAAGATAATGGTCACCTACAGATAGAAGCCTATACTGATGCTGATTAGGCAGGATCACTATCGGATAGAAAATCCACTATTGGATATTGCACTTTTCTGGGAGGAAACCTGATTACTTGGAAAAGTAAGAAACAAATTGTTGTTGCCAGATCTAGTGCAGAGGCTGAGTATAGAGCCATGGCACTCACATCATTTGAGCTTATGTGGATTAAGCATTTACTTGAGGAATTAAAATTTGTTGTGAAGTTGCCTATGACCATGCACTGTGATAATCAAGCATCAATTCACATTGCCTCCAATCCTATGTTCCATGAGTGAACCAAGCATGTAGAAGTATATTGTCATATTACTCGAGAGAAAGTCGAAAATGGTGTAATTGCTACTCCATATGTTTCTACAAGAGTCCAAATTGCTGATATATTTACCAAAGCTTTATGTAAGACTCGTTTGGGTTTATTATGTAACAAGCTAGGATTGTACGATATATACTCTCTAGCTTGAGGGGGAGTATTATGAGTATAAAACTAGGGGCAAAAGAGTAAGCTATATGTAGACCTATATATATCAATTATATGTTATATGTTAGGGTTAATTTTAATAACCGATACATATGTTTTCTCCAAAACAAACCATATTTGCCATGTTAACACCAATGCCACATTAGCATTCATGTGTCACCTCAGCTTCCATGTCAGCCTATCTTCTCAAGTCATCATGCTATGTCAGGAATCTAGTCGGGTTGGGTTGAATTGAATATTTGACGTTACACAAATTGAACTCGGATTGGTTCGATGGGTGGACTACTTGATCAATTCAGACTTGGATCTTTGAACTAGATTGGACAGTTGAGTTTTGGTTTAAAAAAGATTGTGGACTAGCTTTGACACTTGACTTTCATTTTGACTTTGACCAGTGACGAGAGTTGACATTTTACAACCAAATGTGTCCCACTTTGTTTTTCCCATAGATTCTAATTTTTATTTTTTAATAACGTGGAACCTCACCAAGGGAGGACCCTTTGGACCTACCACTAGGGAATAAACCATAGATATACAATCCCAAATGCCAAAAATGTGAATCAAGTGATTCAGGGGGTACTCTTAGTAAAAATCAAACCTAGGATGTCCAGATCCATAACTCATAATAAGCCTTCAACCACTAGGTTCACTTCGTTTCCTCATTTGAGGCTCCCAAGCCTCAAATCACCAAAATAATAATAATAAAATTTGACCTTTTGCTCATTGAGTTCACCAACTATGATATTCATTAACTCATTCACATGCTTCATCACAACTCTATTTCGTTGCCAATGGTCCTTAGGCTATAATAGCTTCTCCTTGGTCACTGATGCAGCCTTCTTAGGCCCTTATTGTCTTTTGGCATTCATTAATCGTCGTTGTTTGCTCTCAATTTGCATGTTCATTGTTTGATCCATATGTAATTGTCTTCATGGTCATCTTTAAGGCATCTTTATCTTCACTAGTTACATTCCAAACCCAAGATGACACCTTCAGTTTAGGGGGGGGGGGGGGGGGGGAATGGGTTAGAGATATTTATGTGTATTGACTTAAGAGGCCCAATTATCTTACTCAGCCCATATACACCTAACCTAGCTCCTAATCCCTATATATATGCTGCTTAGGGTTCACTATAACATAGAATTGAGATTATAGTGAAGAGTCATCAAGGGTTTCCTTCGTGGACATTGGCTGTTAGGCTAAATCACAAAATCCTTGTGTTTTTTTTTTTTTCTCTCTCTCTCTCTCTCTCTTCTATCTTTACTCTTTCTTTCTCTCTTTTTTATATTTTCAAAGAATATCAGTTGATTACTTTAATCATAAGTAATAGCATTTGGCATCTTGATGCTTCGACAACTCCCTCCGGTGAAAATACAGAGTAATATCACCTTGTAACAATTTTAGTCTGTTCTCAATTCCCATTAGAACATATGTAGAAGATACTTAAATAAAATCCAACTCCAACATAAAAAAAGAAATAAAAATGTATATCAACCAGTAAGTATAAACACTTACTCTGGATCAAGATATCCTAATGTGCCAGCTGGGCAAGTGGACACGTGAGAGTCACTTTCAGTTGCAAAGATTCTAGACAACCCAAAATCAGCTATCTTGGCTTGCATATGTCCAGTCAATAAAATGTTGGAAGTTTTCAAATCTCTATGAATTATAGGCGGCTTGCAACCATTATGAAGATACTCTAACCCTACAACTCCACCAACAATCCATCGTTAAGTCTAAGTAATAATTATTATTAAAAAAAAAAAACCCAAGAGGTATTAAAGATCAATAATAATGTAATCAATTTGTTTGCCAACCATTTGCTGAATCCACTGCAATATTAAGTCTCTCATTCCAAGTCATCGCATTTGTGTTTTTCACTACAGAAAAATATATGAATATAACTGTCATTTGGGTTTTATTGGAAAAGGCATTGTTTTGGAAATTCAAGGCATAAGATATAATAATTGTAAGATGCTCATCAAACATATGCATTCCTAATCCAAATAGTATCAAATAGCAATAGCAATTCAGTTGTATAAAGCTTATACTAGCTAGTTGGTACCTCACCCATCCCCCATTTTGTCTGTTTTAATTGGTTGGATGATCAGAATTTTCAAATTGTTGTATCGTGAAAAGATTAGCTGGACCTCCGATTAATTCTTAGGCATTTTAACCTAGCTTCTCTCTCTCTCTCTCTCTCTCCACATCTTAATATGTTTAGTTTGTTGCATGGGTGTTTCACCATGGGATGGGGTAAGGCCTATTTTCATTTTCATAAGAAGTTATCATTTTCATGCTAAGAGCAGGCCAAATGGGACAGCCTACTGGAAATTATTTAGCAAGCATTTGATATGAGTAGTACCTTGTTTGGTGGTTTGCTCTTACTAAAAGCCCACCAAGTGCAGTTCTGGAATTCAAACCAGGTCTTGCCCTATATTAAAAGTCATGCTTTTGATATGATAAAGGTAACCTATGATGAGTCATAGGATGAAGAGCCTTTGAACACAAATGGTAAATGGTAAATACCTGATAAATGCTGGTGCAAATTGCCATTTTCCATATACTCATATATGAGAGCCTTCTGGTCATCCTCGTCACAGTATCCAACAAGAGAAACCAAGTTTCTATGATGAACAATCATCAAGAGTTGTGCCTATATTTCAAACCAGTTCTTTAGTTTAGTTGGATGAAAATATTTAGTTGCATGTCTCATGTAATTACAGATTCATAGTTTCAATTTAATAAAAAAAAAAAAAAAATTCAAGCAATTCAGAAACTGGCTGCAATTTTCTATATAACCTCAGCTTGAAATTCCTTATAGCCTTGGTTTGATGAAGGAGAGAGCAACTTAACAGCTACTTGAACTTCATCTTTCAGTTTACCAAGGTACACTTTACCAAATCCTCCTCCTCCAATGATGGTTTCGAAGTTATTAGTAATGCTCACAACCTCAGAGTAGCTATACCGTTGATTCTTTGATCTGATATTGGATTTGGTAACCATACCTACAGCAAGGAAGATTTTCAATAAAACTATCAAAAAAATGTTTGTGTTGCGTGAGAATATGCAGAGCTTATGTTCTAAATCTCTTATGTTTGTGTCCTTAAATCTATTTATCTCACATGTTATTGTTACCAGGATTAATATGGAGTCCACTTATCCTAGGTTGGGGATGCCAGTAAATGCTCACGCTTGTGGCCCCAAATCCATACGCAGTAATAGTTTACCATATTTAAGTTAAGGTTTCTCAACATGTATTGTCCATGGTAAAGCTAGAGGAAGTCTTGAATCGCATGATTGTCTGCATCTTTTGCATTTTAGCATGAGTTTCCTATTGAAATTTTGTATTAATTTTTTTTCAGAAAAATAAATTTTATAATCAAATATTTTTTAATTAGTCTCACTATAGTCAAACAGAATGCAAAAATGAGTTTTCTACAAAGGAGAAGTTTTATTAGTAACTAGTCGTAGACTCGCGCGTTGCGCATGATAATATTATTGTTTTAGTTATTATTGGTTAATAGTTGGTTTTTTATTTTCTTTCAAGTTGATATATTGACTTTAAAAAAATATACAATCTAATATATTAATTCAACAATAATAATAATAATGTTGAATAAAATAATATGAGAAGAAAAAAAGTAAAAATAAAAGATATAACAATAAACACCAAATTAATTATCTCTAAATAAATACCAAATTGTTTAAATCATATTATGTAATATTATAATATTACATTCTTATATACTATCTGACGTAGGACAACCACACTAACAATAGAACAAAAGATAAACCCTAGGAGTCAGCACCTAAGGGCTGCTTGGAGTCAGCACCAAGCAAACTGGAGTCAGCACCAGTGAAAGAAAACACACGTTTATTTTTAATAATTCTCAAAACTGTCTTACAATAATCTGAAAAATTGTTTAAATAGCCAACAATAAAAACCCTAAAGAAACCCTAATCATTAAATGTTCGGGCTTGCTTAATTTCAAGCCCAATAACTAGCATGCTCCATCCATAAGGCCACAGGTTGGGCCGTCTTCTTTTTGCTCTTCCTCCTATACGTGTGTGTAATTGGGAGCTTGTACCTCGTGTCCGCACCAACTCCCCCTGGGTGAGAAGAAC
Source organism: Quercus alba (assembly GCA_036321655.1). Classification (NCBI taxonomy): domain Eukaryota; kingdom Viridiplantae; phylum Streptophyta; class Magnoliopsida; order Fagales; family Fagaceae; genus Quercus; species Quercus alba. The sequence goes on along the minus strand of CM070302.1, from coordinate 18,267,903 downwards.
TCGACCCCGTCGAGTGGAAATCTGAAGAGCTCTGATAGTACTCCAGCAAATCAGGATCCAGTCGCAATAGCTCATCTCGAGTAATCCATGTGCAATCAGAATCTGGTCGCCCTCGCCACCGAACTAAGAAACGGTGAACTCCTCCATCCCTGGTAGAAACAATCTGCTCATCTAAAATAACATCAATAGATTCTTTATGTGCATAGGGCAAATTTAAGGGTAAAGGAGTGGGAATAGGGGCATCAATAGGATTAGGCAAAGACTCATCAAAAGGGGTATCAGGAATAGTTGTGGGGCTTTTATAAGCAACTAGATCCTCAATATTAAAGGAGGAGCTAATACCATAATCATGAGGGAGGTCAATGACATATGCATTTGGGCCCATTCGTTTCAATACCTTGAATGGTCCGGCACTACGAGCCTGCAATTTCTTAACGGTCCCAGAGGGAAACCGTTCAGGTCGAATCCGAATCATGACATAATCCCCTACCTGAAACTCTGCATGACACCGATGAGTGTCAGCATGAATTTTATATTGAGAATTACTTGCCTGAATTTTTTTGCGAATCTCATTATGCAAATCATGAATATGTCGTGCAAATGCCTCAGCAGACTCAGAAATCCTAACATGTGGGGACATGGGCAAAAGATCTAAAGGCTTCCTAGGTGTATATCCATGCACAACCTCAAAAGGACTAGCACCTATAGACCTATTGACAGAGCTATTATATGCAAGTTGGGCTACCGGAAGAATAGAATCCCAATTTCGATTGGCATCACCCACTAGACACCGAAGGAGGTTGCCTAGACTACGATTAACCACCTCAGTTTGGCCATCAGTTTGAGGATGAAAGGCCGTGGAAAATTTCAATTTGGTGCCCACTAAATGCCACAAGGTCTTCCAAAAATAACTCATGAAGCGAACATCCCTATCAGACACTATGGTTTTGGGAAGACCATAAAGTTCGACAATCTCATCAAAGTAGAGTTTTGCAATCTTAGAAGCATCAGAGGTCTTAGAACATGGTAGGAAATGAGCCATGTTGGAGAAGCGATCAACAACTACTAGAATGGAATCATGCTTCCTAAAGGTGCGGGGCAAACCTAACACAAAGTCCATACTCACATCCTGCCATGGGCGATCTGGCACAGGTAGAGGTGTGTACAGGCCAGTGTTTTGCTTGCGATGTTTGGCTAGTTGACATGTACGACACTGACCAACTATCTTGGCAACGCCCCTCTTAAGACTAGGCCAATAGAATTGACGTTCCACTTCCTCAATTGTCTTGTCTCGGCCAAAATGACCTGCCAGGCCTCCCGCATGTATCTCCCAAACTAGGAAATCTCTCACTGAAGATCGAGGGATACATAACTTGTTGGCCTTGAACAAGTACCCATCTTGAAGGGTATAATCGTCCAGGATTGGTCGTGGGGCATTACTTAGGCTGGTGTAGAGGTCCCTAAAATCTGGGCATGACTCATAATCATCCTTAAGTCGTTCAAACCCAGTAACCTTAACACTCATGATGGATAGCAAAGACACCCTTCGACTTAGTGCATCAGCAGCCTTATTCTCAATTCCCGCCCTATGCTTCACTACAAAGTGGTAGCGCTGCAAAAATTCAACCCAACTACCGTGCCTAAAATTCAGCTTCTTTTGGGAATGGAGATAGCGCAAAGCTTCATAATCAGAGTAGATAACAAATTCTCGAGACAACAGGTAATGGCGCCAATGCCAAAGAGCTCGAATAATGGCATAAAACTCTTTGTCATATGTGGAGTACTTTTGCTTAGCGTCATTCAACTTTTCACTGAAATAAGCAATTGGGTGACGCTCTTAACTAAGTACTCCCCCTATACCAATACTTGAGGCATCACATTCCACCTCAAAAGGCTTGGTAAAATCAGGGAGACGCATGACAGGTGCCTCAGTCATCTTTTGCTTTACCTCATTGAAAGCTTTAGCAGCAGCTTTAGTCCAAACAAACTCCCCTTGTTTCATGCAGTCAGTGATGGGGGACATAAGGGTACTAAACCCCTTGATGAATCGGTGATAAAAGGAAGCGAGCCAATGAAAGCTTCGAATTTCATGGATATTTTTGGGCTCGGGCCACTCCACAATCGCTTGAATCTTTTGGGGGTCGGCAGAAACTCCCTCAGAGGACACTATGAAACCTAAGAAGACGACTCTATTAGTGAAGAAAGAACACTTCTTGAGGTTGCCATATAGACTCTCCTTCCTAAGGGTAGTACAAACTTGAGTTAGGTGGTCTAAGTGTTGCTCCATAGACTTACTATAGATGAGGATGTCATCAAAGTACACAACCAAGAATTTCCCCATAAAAGGCTTGAGCACTTGAGTCATCACTCTCATAAAGGTACTAGGAGCATTGGACAACCCAAAAGGCATCACCATCCACTCATATAAACCATCCTTCGTCTTGAAGGCGGTTTTCCACTCATCACCCGAACGAACCCTAATTTGATGATAGCCGCTCTTTAAGTCTATCTTATAGAAGATCATTGCTCCAGCCATCATATCTAACATGTCATCCAACCGGGGGATAGGAAATCGATATTTCACAGTGATCTTGTTGATGGCACGACTATCAACACACATCCGCCAAGTTCCATCTTTTTTTGGAGTTAAGAGTGCAAGGACCGCACAAGGACTCATACTTTCACGTACAAAACCCTTCCTAGCATGCTCTGCAGGGCTCATCCTATAATGAGGCAAGTTAGGTAGGGCCGCTCCGGGCACAAAGTCTATGGCATGTTGTATGTCACGCATGGGTGGCAAATGATCGGGGAGTTCCTCAGGGAAAACGTCCTTAAATTCCTGGAGCACTAACCTCACTTCTTCAGGTTGCTCCTCACTGGTCTCTCCACGTAATTCCCTGGCAACTAAGACAAACACAATGGACTCTTGAATTGCTACCCTTTCAAATGCCCTTGGACTTATGATGTTCAGGTCTTTCGCCTTTGGTGCTTCTGTCTTCTTGCTCATGCCAATTGGCTTGGGTTTCAAAGGAGTGAGCACAATCTTCTTACCTTCAAACATAAATGAGCAAGAATTGGATCGCCCATGAAGGGTGACATCCAGATCATACAGCCAAGGTCTACCTAAGATAATATGCCCTACATCCATGGGAATTACGTCACACCATATCTCAGCCTTGTAGGTAAGGAATTGAAGTGGGACAACACATCTTTCTTTTATGGCTATGGAGGAAGTATCCACCCAAGAAACTTTATATGGATTAGGGTGTGGGGTCAATTTCAAGCCTAGGCGGGAAACAACGTTAGAAGACACTGCGTTAATGCAACTTCCACTATCTATGATAACCTTGCAAGTTTTGTCTCCACACTTAGTGTAAGTTTGAAAGATGGCACTTCTTAGCCAATCATCAGCGTCTCTTTGCTCTGTCAAGGCACACCTTACCACATTCACTCTAGGGATACCAAAGTTCTTGGAGTCATCAACTTGGGGAGAAATGACTCTAATGCATGCGAGATAGCTAGGATCATCTTCCCATTCTGCTTCAACATCATGGGTTTCTTCAACATTGGGATCATACACTAGCTCCTCAACATCTTCTACCTTTTCATCACCCTCTTGAACAACAAGGGTCCTAGAGGGACATCTAGCAGCGATATGTCCAACCCCATTGCATTTGAAGCATTAGAGGCGAGATCCTAATCTTGAAGGCTCATTGACCACACCTTTTCCCTTGTCCTCTTTTTCTATTGGGGTGCTATTGGGGTTGACCTTAGGGGGTAAGGCGAGTCTAGGTTTGCTACCAAAAGGTTGAGGGTTGGTGGGAACACTTCGGGGCTCAGAACGTCGCCAAAAGATAGATTTGGATGCTAATTCACAATTCCTAGCGAGGTCATATGCTTCTCTTAAGATAGTGACTCCTCGAGTGATAATCTAGCCTAGTAGGTTAGCATTTAAACCTTTCTTAAACCTATTGAGTGTGACAACCTCTTCCTCGACTATTCGAATTCGCCTCTTAAACTTCTTGAACTTTTCTATATACTCAGCCACAGGAGTAGTGCCTTGCCTTAGGCGATCCCATTCCTCGAGGAGGGAGCTCCTATAAGTTGAAGGAAGATAATTCCTTGAGAGGGCACCCTTCATCTCAAGCCAATCAATAATGGGGGGCTCATGTCGTCGCCTAATGCTATCCTCAAGGTCCTCCCAGAAAAGGTCGGCTCTTCCAACTAACTTCATCCTAGCATACCTCACTTTCTTATTCTCAGCCCAATGGTAGTAGTCAAAGAATTTATCCATCTGACGTAACCAATCAGTGAAAACCCATGGGTCCAGGCAGCCGTCAAAGGTGGGTGCTTCTATCTTTTCCTTGAACATTCTATCATCATAATCCCTAGGGTCATTGTGATTATAGTGATCATGTTCAAAGTTTGGAACCCTATGAAAGTAACCGTGGTGATTTTGCCTAAGCAGGTTATCTCCTTCATGGTTAACGGTCTCTCTTTGAGATGCTTCAATTTGATCAACCCTATCCAGTAAACTACGGACATTTTTTGCTAGGTCATATATGGTTTGCTCTAAGGAGGGCCTAGACTCAGAAGTGGATTGATGTTCAGAGTTTGACATGATGCGACCACTACGTAGATGCATGCACACTATATTTATGAATGCAATTGAGATTCACAAAAGTTCAAGTAACCAATTCTCAATTAATTAGAGTCAGGCAAGAGTGCATGTGAAGAAATTGCAGTCAAGTAGTGACAGAGTTCACAATATTGAGAGATAGCCCAAATAAAAGTCAATTTTCAATAAGCTCCACAATTAATAATGAGGATCAAATATTTCAATTTTTTTTTTTTTTTTTTTTTTTTTTTTAGGATGGGTACAAAGCACAAATAATAAAATAGCTAATTTGGGCACAAAATGGGTAGGCCAATAATATATGGTGGGATATGCACATAAAAAATATAAAGATAATATTTCAATGAGACAAAACTGAATCCACCAAAAAGAGAGTAAGAACCGTACCCTTGTCCGTAGCTAACTTACTGCACTTGGTTCCTCACGTGAGTGGATCTAATAGGACAAAATGGATCTGTGACAAAAAAAGAATAACAACTTGCCCATACGTGCAATGGGCTGGCAGCAATATCACGTTATTCCTTTTTTTTTTTTTTTTTTCTTTTTTTTTTTTTTTTTTTTTTTTTTGCAAAATAATAAAACTACACTGCTGTGATGGACTTAAGAGGCTACAGACCTTAAAGCAACTTCAAATGACATTCTAACACAAAAAACACAAGCTACGCTAAAGAGAAGAAAACACAGAAACCAAAAGAGACACGCGATCGGCTCGGTGATGGACGGCGGTGCTAGTTGTCGACGACGGCGGCGGCGCAAGACGGGAAAGACTGCCGCGACGAAGTGGCAGCTGCCTGTCTCGGGGCTTGCATCGGCGGTGGCTTGACGTCCTCAGCGGCAGTGGTCAGGGGCGAAGATGGTGTCGACGGCGGTGGCTGATCTGTCTGCAGCTGGTAGCCGATGGGTTGCGGCGGCTGAGGGTGGATTTGTGGGTCTTGGCTGGTGGCTGATGGCTTGCATGGGTTCTTTCTTCTCTTCCCTTTTTTTTTTTTTTTTTTTTTTTTTTTTTTTTTTTTTTTTTTGGGTTTGTGGGGGTGTGGGTTCTGTGGTCAGAGGCGGGCACGGATGGTGGTCACCGGCTTGGGAGGCGTCACTGGCTTCTCTGATGGCTTGGGGATGAAAAACTCATGTGGGGCTGCGGGGTATACACGGATCGCTGGGACTGGTTTGGGCTTGTTCAAGATTTCATGGGGCAAATACTTGAAAGGTACTGACATATTTGGCTGGCTTGCTCTTTTGATGGTTTTGCTTTCTATTGGTTGTCTACGGTTGTGTTGTATGGACCGGAAGTTTGCTCTAATACCAAAACTAACGTAGGACAACCACACTAACAATAGAACAAAAGATAAACTCTAGGAGTCAGCACCTAAAGGCTGCTTGGAGTTAGCACCAAGCAAACTGGAGTCGGCACCAGTGAAAGAAAACACACGTTTATTTTTAATAATTCTCAAAACTGTCTTACAATAATCTGAAAAATTGTTTAAATAGCCAACAATAAAAACCCTAAAGAAACCCTAATCATTAAATGTTCGGGCTTGCTTAATTTCAAGCCCAATAACTAGCATGCTCCATCCATAAGGCCACAGGTTGGGCCGTCTTCTTTTTGCTCTTCCTCCTATACGTGTGTGTAATTGGGGGCTTGTACCTCGTGTCCGCACCACTATCTTTAATTCTTTACAATGCAATATGATAATTTTTAACAACCAAAGTGAAAAAAAAAAAAAAAAAAAAAAAAAAAAAAAAAAAAAAAAAAAACACACACAATTAAATCGCATCAACCTAAAGTAGAGTTCTAAAAAATACAAAAATTTCTCAACCTAAAGCAAAGATGCAATATATATATCACCAAAAATTGAGAGAGAGAGAGAGAGAGAGAGAGAAATAAATTTTTTTGTGAAGAAAAATTATGCATATAATGGAAAAGAGAATGCCAAATTTATGCTAAAAGGATAACAATATGAAGACAAAATAAAGTGAAAGATAAAGAGTGATATTAAAAGAAAGGGTAGTGGAGAGATGAAAATGTAAAGGGAAAGAGAAAGGTTGGAGAAAGTGTAAATATTAAAAAAATTGAGTACAATTTAATTTATTTAAATTTAAATAAAATATTATATGTTAAATTAAAAAAAAGAAAATATAAATAATTTAATTATATGGAGGATGTGACTGAGTTTAAATATTGAATAAAATAAGATGAAAAGATTAAAAAAGTAAAAATATAATATATATAACAATAAATACCAAATTACCCAAATCATGTTATGTAATTGAATAATATATATTATATTCTTATATATTATCTTTTTTAATTTTTTTATAATGCAATAATATGATATTTAACACTCAAAGAGAACAAAAAAAAAAAAACTTAAAACACAAAACTAAATCGTCCCAACCCAACGTAGAGTTATAACAAACACAAAAATTTATCAACTTAAGCAGAGATGCAGGAAAAAAAAAACACTCCAAAAATTATTGTGTGTGTGAGAGAGAGAGATAGAGAGAGAGAGGGAGGGAGAAACAACATTTCTGTGATGGAAAATTATGCAAAAAATGGAAGAGAGAATAACAAATTTATAAAAGATTGTGTGAATATTATGAGACAAAATAAAGGAAAATGAATGGAAAGATGAATAGTGACATTAAGGTTGAGGGTAATGGGGAAATGAAAAGGTAAGGGAGAGAAAGATGAAAAGACAAAATAAAGAAAGATGAAAAGTGATATTAAGGTTGAGGGTAGTGGAGAGATGAAAAGGTAAAGACATGAGAAAGGTTGGAGAAAGTGCAATTATTAAAAACAGTTAATGTTAAAAAACAATTATAGGAAAATTAGAAAGAAAAATGATAATGACGTTGATGCTGATGTGGCTCAACGTGAGCACAGTAACATTAAACGCTACGCTTAAGATTGGAGAAAGTGTAAATGTTAAAAAAAGTTAGTACAATTTAATTTATTTAAATTTAAATAAAATATTATATATTTAATTAAAAAAAGAAAGAAAATATAAATAATTTAACTATATGGAGGATGTGACTAAGTTTAAATATTGAATAAAATAAGATGAAAATATTAAAAAAGTAAAAAAAAAAAAATATATATATATATATATATATATATAAACAATAAACACCAAATTACCCAAATCATGTTATGCAATAGAATAATATATATTATATTCTTATATATTATCTTTTTTAATTTTTTTTTAATGCAATAGTATAATATTTAACAATCAAAGAGAAAAACAAAAAACTTAAAACACAAAACTAAATCGTACCAACCCAACGTAGAGTTATAACAAACACAAATTTATCAACTTAAGCAAAGATGCAGAAAAAAAAATACTCCAAAAATTATTGTGTGTGTGTGAGAGAGAGAGAGAGAGAGAGGGGGGGGGGAGGGAGAAACAACCTTTTTGTGATGAAAAACTATGTAAAGAATGGAAAAGAGAATAACAAATTTATAAAAGATGGTGTGAATATGAAGAGATAAAATAAAGGAAAATGAATGGAAAGATGAATAGTGATATTAAGGTTGAGGGTAGTGGGGAGATGAAAAGGTAAAGGAGGGAAAGATGAAAAGACAAAATAAAGAAAGATGAAAAGTGATATTAAGGTTGAGGGTAGTGGAGAGATTAAAAGGTAAAGGCATGAGAAAGGTTGGAGAAAGTGCAATTATAAAATTTAAAAAAAAAAAGTAAATGTTAAAAAATAATTATAGGAAAATTGGAAATAAAAAGAATAATGACGTGGATGCTGATGTGGTTCAACGTGAGCATAGTAACATTAAACGTCATGCTTCAGTTTTTAGTAATATATAGCTCAGAATATTGCACATAGACACACTTTGTTAAACATAGCACATCACTCTTCATTTGCACTATTGCTTTTTATTTCACTTACACATTTTTCCAATTAGTAGGAAGCCTTATATATATACCATACAAAAGAGACAGGCTTCCTAAACTTACCAGAACTACTTGCAAAAGGTTGAATATTCAAAGATACAAAGTCAACAAAGCAACTATTTCGCATCTAGATAGGGTTGTAAATGAGAGTATTAAAAGTTCAGAATTGTTAGTTTTATTTTATTTTGAACACATGTCGAGCTTGAGCTCATCGGCAAACTAGATTACATATCCCAGCTTTGTCCATTTTCTTGTTGAACAAGTTTTTTCTTGTCCACAAGCTACTTGATTAACTTGTTCACAAGCTACTTGATTAACTTGTTTTTTTCGCTTATATAATAATTAAAGACCCCAACTAAAATGTTTTATCTCTTCACAAATATATGCTAATAATTAAATTCACCAAACCTATATTGTTAAAAGTCATATATAATTTTTAATACAAAATGGACTATTTATATTCTCAATAAATTATAAATAATAATTTAATATCTTATAAACTTATTTAAAAACTTACTATATCCAATTAGAAGTTTATAAAACTATATACACATGTATGCATATGAATATGAATTATTATATAAAGGAAGAGCATACAAACATGTTCTCATGTTGTAAATCAAAGGTTTTTGGTACTTTACCTCTTGGGTTTGGTATCAAACCCTAAGCAAAACTCAATGCCATGGAAATGGATCTACCACGACTTTTTTCACAAACTCTATAGCCTTTCACACAATCTCTAATGGCTTCCTGGTTAGTAGAAACCACAAATACGAGCCTTCTACTTGATGTTCCCAGGCTATTAAGACCCAAGGCTTTGATGATGGAACCCTAAGACTAGAGAAAGCTTGATGAGAGTTTTCGTGCCTCTTTGATTTTCTGAATGTAAACGTACGTTCAAATGATTATCATGTAAACTAAGGATTATGTACTATTATATATGTTGTCACCAAAAAAACCCTAATGGAATAGGTTTCCTACATGAGTGCCTATCTTGGAATCCTCATGGGCTCAAATGCCAACATTATATATATGAGATTAAATTATTAAATTCACCATTTCCTAACAATTTAAAATATTCAGATAATTTATAATTTATCATGGTATGAGGAATTGGGTTCAATCCCTTGTCTCCACACTAACTCTCATTTAAAATAATAATAATAATAAAATATATAAAAAAACCAAGTTTTAGGCCCCACTTAAGGGCAGCTCAGGTGGACCACATGGGAGTGTTAGATTAAATGACTAAATTCATTATTTCCTAACAGTTCAAGCTTTTAGGACAATCGATTTTTATCAATGTATACTTAAATCAAACTTTAGACTTATGAGTTTGTTCATGAATGCATTATTATGTTTGAACTTAACTCATTTAATAGTCCAAGTCTAAACTTAGGCTTGAGCTTGGCTCATATGATAAATATATGAATATATACAAGTTTTTCCCTAGTTGAGTTTGAGTTGTTCATAAAATACTCAGTTCATTTACATCCCATCATCTAAAATGTTATGCCCAAGTTGCTTATGTATTCCTAAGCCATTGAATGCCAAAGACAACCATCCACTCACTAAAGTGAGATATTATCCCTATCTTATTTTGCAGCTACTCTAAAGACATGCAAACACAAAATAGCACACATTCAAGAACAAAGCATTGACCCTATCACTCAAGAACAAAGCATTGACCTATTGATAGGGTCAATGCTAACTCTTACGTAGTCCCCATCAACACCAACTACTTTCTCATGGCGTTGAGCTGCCATCAAAATTTGGAGAACTTAAAGATAGATTATCCCTTCATGAATATAACTACTATATTTTCTTGAATATAACCTTTTAGTATATTTTCTCAAATAAAATGATGATGTACCTCAACTACTTCGTCCTAGCATGAAACACATTCTGTGCTGCCAACTTTATTCTCTACTTTATTTGTTGAGAGAGACATTGTTGGTTGTCGCTAGCTACACCAAGATATTGTCCCCAACTAGAATTGAACACATATCCAGTTGTGGACTTATGTGTTGAAATATCTCCAGTACAATCAGCAGTGGAAAAACCAAGTTCATAAAGAATCCCTAGACTAGATAATATCCTTAACATATTGTAGGATGCGTTAAAAATCTTCCAAATGTGGCTTGCTAGGATTCTACATAAACTACCTTACTATCCCAATTATATAAGCAATATTTGGTCATGTCAACGCTAAGTAGATTAAACTACCCAGTACTTTATTTTTGCGGTATGATTGGGTCCATCATAAACTGAATTGGGCCTCTGCATAATTGGCTTAATTAATCAAGTTGGTAAATTCGGCTTAAAATTAATCATCCTGGGTCTAAATTTTTAACGGAGCCTTTTGCAGAAAGATCACTTATATTTAGGTAGGCAATATCTTATATGGGAAGCTATCCCCATCCAAGGAAAGAATGCAATGCATTAGTGCACGCCATTAATATGATAACCCTATGCATTCAATCTTGAGATCTTATATAACTACTAGAATTCTTGCCAACCTGCCATGGATGTAGTCATTATTGTTATTAATATTTTTTTATCAGTCCAGTAAAAAAGGCAACAGTTGAAGAATACTACCCACTGACACAATAAAGCTACTTAGAGCACCACCGAATCATGAATTCATACCAACGCATTGCATGAAGAGAAATGAGTGCATTTACCCCTTGTTCACATGTTGAAGTGGTATGTGGATGTATTTATTATTGTCGATCAATTGCATAATATTGCCATCGCGACTGTGTCGTGTGGTTGGTCACAATTGCCTATAGTGAGAATTAAACAATGTTCGTTTTACTTTCATAACCATCTTAAAGGCGTTGGTGTATCACAGGAAAAATAAGACTGGCTAGGATTGGGTACTGCATCTTTTCTAAACAACGTCACTCAATCAATTGTGTTAGCAATTACAAGAAAGAAATACCTCCATGTCTTTTCTGTTTATAGATAGCCAGACGACTAAAGATGAACAGAAGGAGCAGGACTGCTGCTGTGGACGATGCAACAACTGGAATAACAAACTCCTTTTTCTTCCCTCTCTTGCATGCAACTGACTGACAAGGATCTGGATTTTCTTTCACACTTGCATAGGGTGAATCAAGGTAGTATGCCATGGTAAGTAAGTTATTAAACATTAATTTTGCTGTCTTTATACAATAAAAATTGATATTGGAAAAATAAATGAGATACTCCTAAGATTTTATGTACGTATAAGTGAACAAGTATATATATATATACTTTTTTCTAGTATTAGGCACACAAAAGTAGTTATATATAAGGAAGAGAGAGAGAGAAAAAAACAAAAGAAAATGACCAAGTGAAATTAGAATTAAGAAGCAAAAGGAATTATGAAGGAAGATAAGATAACCTCAACACCAACGTCCCATCCCTAGACTTCTGCAGAAGATCCTCAGGAATTGAACCTGTGAACTTGTTCCCATGCAAATCACTGAAGAGATAGTGTTAGGCAGATGACCTCAATTTCCCTACACGAAAATTTACGTTGCAATACCATGATCAAATCTCAAAAACTTACAGAGTGTACAAATTTGGAAGTTGTGCCAAAAATTCAGGCAGTGGCCCAGTTAAGTCATTGTATGACAAATCCCTGAAAGAAGAGTTAGCAAGATCTTTAGAAAACATATACAGAAATGTTAAGTTAAAAAATAGTTTTCTGTTCTTGAAACCTGATACTGAACTTGCATATAACACAATTGTATAGATGGTGATGCTGGAACAGCCAGTATCTAGCTAGTACAATTGTATAGTAACCAAATGCAACATATCAACCACAATTCAAATTAAGACTCACAAGGACTCTATTGCTTTGAGATTCGAGAATGAAGTTGCAATCTTCCCAGTCAAATTGCTTGAGCTCAAGTTCCTGTTTGTCATTATGAAAAAAGGAAGAGGAGTTGAATTTTTGGAAGATAATTTGCAATCCAAATAAAATTAATCTCATGCAATTAGTCAGCACCCATGGACAAAGGGAGGTGTTATGTGGTTGAACATTCAATCACAATGAAGTAAATTCAGTTAAATATCATAAAACATGACATTACTTTTGGTCCACTCTATTATTGCGTGTGAAAGGAATCTGTTCCAATATCCCATTCCTAAAATGACCCATCATAGTTCATATCAGTTTATAAAATGGTCTATTTTATTTTTGTGTGATGCCTACAAGTTAAAGAGGATACTTTTCCCTTCAGATGATATATTGATTGGAATTTCACAGCAAGCCTGAACACAAGTTATGATGCTTTGGAAGTGCACTTACACTGATACAATACTTGGAATAGTATAGATGTAACTGCAGTGCAAACCATCCCATGAGTATTCCCTTGGGACACATGGATCGCCTTGCCAGTTTCTAGTCAACTTGTACAGTTTCTTGATTTCCATGATGGCTTCAACTATTATTTTTAATGGAGAACAAGAATTCAGAGATGATTATTCTAAAAGAGAGTGGGAAAGAGGAGCGTGAGTTTGAAATACAAAATCATATAGAAATATGAAAAGTAAAAGCTAGTTCCAAAATTTGCAGCAGTTGAACACATGCCTTTGCAGAGATGATGAATTGTCTGAATGTAGCATGCATGATTAGCAAAGCAAATTACCAACGGTTGCAAATACTATGGTTTTCTTTTGTTGATAAATACAGTTGCAGATACTATGGTGGCAAGTAACAATGCAACTTATGATACAATTTCAATTCATCATATTTGTGAAATAACTTGGGAGATTTCTATTATAATTAATTAAATTTCCACTAAAGTATTGAGAATTAAGTAAAGTTAAAATCAAATCTTGAAAGGATATGTGGATTACATACCATGGAGGGTTCAATAGAGTCAAAAAGCAACTTATTATTTAGGGATTTTGATGATCTGACTATTTTGATTTCAAATCGAAGGTTGATACATGAAATCCAATTGTAGGTTTGAACATTTATTTGGTGGGGTGATCAACTTTTTTGAAAAATTATATTATAGAGTTGCAATTAACAGGGGATCTTACCTTAATTTGGTGTTTTTGTACATCAAAGCTAAGGAACTCAAAATGGACGGTAGTTATATGGAACTGAAGATCCAAATCGACTTTTGACAATTCTTAAGGTTAGTTACATATTAATTTAATAAGCTTAATGGTTATTAGTGAAAAAAAAATAGTAATAGGGGATTTTGGAGTTAAGAGATATTTTACATAAAGTGATAGCATAAGTGTAAGATTATATATATCATAATTAGGCAGTATTATGTTTCTTTGGTTTAGGCTCCAAAGATCTTTCTAACTTCTTGTGCAAGATTGTTTTGCTTATTTGGTTTATGTGGTTAAGGTAAGTAGAATTTTACCCATCATGCTCTTATTTATTCCTTCTTTGTAAAACCTTGAGTTAGTCAATGCGTGTCATTTCATGTCTACCTATTCGTTGTTGTCCTCAAGAATTATTTGAAGGTTTGGGATGAGTTGTAGACCTAAACATCTTATGTTCAATCCCCACTAGGAGTTTTCCTAAATTACTTGATACACAATTCTGGAGGTTGGGGTCGTGTATCCGTGGTTTATTCCCCAAGGGTGGATCCAAAAGACCCTACCTTAGTGAGATTCCATGTCATAAAATATATGTGTGTGCGTGCTTTGCATTTTGTCATTATTCCTAGATTTTTATGTTTCTTTTGAAACATTCTTTTGCATTGTGAACAAACCTAAATATTTTTTATTTTAAATAATGGATAAACTACTCTTTCTTGATTATAGCTTATAAATGATTTCAAGGACCATGTTCATAGAGGCAATGCATGGACTGTGATATGGATTATGTTGTTCTTATATATGGTGCTGTGGAGGATATGTTGGTGGTGGTTGTGAAGGTTATGCTTGACCCTCTCATGGAACAAATACATGGGATATTCTTCTGATTGTGAGGCCCAATAAACAAGACATGAAGTTATTAAATCTTATTTTGGTTATATTATTATATCCTTCACTGGATTCCTATTTTGGTTATGTGGTTATGAATTTATATGTTCTACTTCTTCATTTTTTCCCTTGATAATTTGACAATGACAATGACAATGAGGGAGGGGGATCTGGACCTTGGATGTGATCCAGGAGATGAAAGAGAATTATTATTTAATATTATTTATGTTTGCAAGTCAATTGTATTTTTATGTTTTAGGTCCTAGTAGTTTATTGGGCTTTTAGTATTTTAATTTAGAAGTAAGGTTATTTTTGTAATAAGGCAATTAGGGTTTCCTAGCCAGCAAGGGTTTTTTGTAATAAGGCAATTAGGGTTTCCTAGCCAATTAGAACTAGGGTTTAGTAATCCTTTATAAGCAACCTATTGTACTCCTTAAGGGGACAGTTGATATTTTGATGAATGAAAACAATGGCCGTTTGGTCTTTCTTTGGTCTGGTGCTGACTCCAGGTCTACCCTAGGTGCTGACTCCTAGGTCATATCTTTTATTTTTCCGTTCTTTCAATTTTGTTCTGGTTGTCCTACGTCAGTTTTGGTATCAGAGCAAACACCGATCTGTTGAAGCATCAAGCATCATCGCAAGAAAGAGCCAGAAAATATCACCCAAAAAAAAAAAAAAACCAGATTTTGAAGCCAACCAGAAACCTCTAGTCCAGAACCCACAATCAAGTTTCCAAATCCCTTGCAACCACAAAGAGAGAAAAAAAACCATGTCAAGACCCATCGGCAACCTCGACTCACCACTGTTGAGATTGACCCACCAACCGCTGAAACCCACAGACCAGCACTTAGTCGCCGCCGACCCATTAGCCACCGCCGCCGACACCATCTTCACCTTCAACTACCGCCGCTGAGGACGTCGACCACCACCGATGCCAAGACCCAAGACATCACGCAGCCACTCCTCTACAATTCAAGCCGCTATTGTCTTCCCTGTCTTCGCGCCACTACAGCCGTCGATCCCTAGCACTGCGTCCATCACCAAGCCTCTTTTCAGTTTAGAGAATGTTGTCTCTTTTAGTTTCTATGGTTTCCTTTTTTTAAAAAAAGTCTGTCCTGTAGTTTGCGTTCTTTTTAAATCTATTGCTTGCTTTCTTTAAGTCTGTAGTTCCTTAAGTCCAGCAGTGTATTTTATTATTTTGCAAAAAAAAAGAAAAAAAAAAAAAAGAAAAGAAGAAGACCAAGCAGAGTCCAGGCCCGTGACAGACCAGTCCAAGCCCAGTTCCAGCACTACCTATCCAGAGAACATCACAGCAGCCCAGGTTCTTGTTCCAACTCCAAACTATTTTTGACGCACTATTTTAGAGAATCATGGAAATATTAGAAGCACCTTATTTTGATGGTTATGAAACTTATCCACGAGATTTTGTCAACTGGATGAATGGGATGGAGCGATTCTTTGAGCAAGCAAATTTTGCAGATAACATAAAGGTTAGGTATGCCAAGTCGAAGTTAATAGGTAAAGCACAGAGGTTTTGGGAGAATCTTGAACGTTTCCGCTATATGGATTATGAACCTGCCATTACAGTGTGGGAAGATATGAAAGAAAAGCTTTGTGATGAGTATTTGTCACCATACTATCGAGCTAAGTATCTGCCCCAATCTCAGTGTGGTACTTTTCAAGTTGAAGCAAATGCGATGACTCCTCATTCTCATCCCATATCATGTCTTCAGTGCACCTTTGAACAATCTACCAAGGAATTATCTACCAGGAAAGTAACGGAATTAACTGTAAAGCCCATGAAAGAGATTCAAGACAGGATTGCTTAGATGAAGCAAATGAAGACTCAACATGATTCAATTGGGAAACCAAGGATAATTGATCACAATGAACTTATTGATGCCCCTATAGAAGATAACATTGATGGTGATATCTTGGTCGTGGAGAATCCTCCTGCAACACCAAAGCCTAATATTGACATAGACGTACATACCTCGACAAGTGTTGCTTTAACAAGCGTGCAAGGAAATGAATCTATTGAAGAACAGCAAGGTGAAAAGATGGAGCCTAAAGAGAGTATTATGTTAGAGGGTACACATGATGTGAAAGTTGAAGTTGTTGAATGTGCTTCTAATCAACCCTCCACAGTCCTTGAAGATCTACATCCTGGTGAAGTCGAAGAGATTAAAACCACAGAACTTCCTATGGTTCATAAGGTTCACGAAGAGATTATACTGATTCCACACATTGATTTTGTTATTCCAAATGAGTTTGACGTGGTGGAATTCAAGGTTTTTCTTTTCCCTATGCTCCCTAAGGTGATTTCAAACTTGAAGCAAGTGTTGTTTGTCAGCATTCTAATCCTTCAATGCTTTAAAACTCGAGGTCGAGTTTTCTCCAACCAGAGGAAAATGATGCGGGAGATGAAAGAGAATTATTATTTAATATTATTTATGTTTGCAAGTCAATTATATTTTTATGTTTTAGGTCCTAGTAGTTTATTGGGCTTTTAGTATTTTAATTTAGAAGTAAGGTTATTTTTGTAATAAGGCAATTAGGGTTTCCTAGCCAGCAAGGGTTTTTTTGTAATAAGGCAATTAGGGTTTCCTAGCCAATTAGAACTAGGGTTTAGTAATCCTTTATAAGCAACCTATTGTACTCCTTAAGGGGACAGTTGATATTTTGATGAATGAAAACAATGACCGTTTGGTCTTTCTTTGGTCTGGTGCTGACTCCAGGTCTACCCTAGGTGCTGACTCCTAGGTCATATCTTTTATTTTTCCGTTCTTTCAATTTTGTTCTGGTTGTCCTACGTCAGGATGTTTCCGTTGGAGATACTCAAAAGTGCTAGTTAAGCTACCAGGCTTCATTTGAATATTAGATATCATTATTTCTTTAGTTTTAAATTTTTTACTTTTGGTAACTAAATCTTTGCACCCTTGGTCTTTGAGTTACCTCTACAACTTTTGTATCCATTTATTTTCCAACTCTTTTATTCCTACCTCATTGTACAAGCGAGTCACTTTTTACTTTCTTTTTTTTATCAGTAATAAAATATTTTATTGAAAAACAGAATAAAAGTACAAAAAAAAACAAATTCCCTAGAACACAGGGAGTATACAAGGGAAGCAAAAATCTACCCAAAACTGCATAAATCTTGGAAATCCAAAATAGAGGGTATGGCAAGACCATTCAAATAAGGATAGAAGGAAAATCTGCTTCAACTCAATGATAAAACACTCCTCCCCTTCAAAGATTCTATTGTTCCGCTCTATATGTACTCCACATAATACACTGCAGAATAACATCCCAAACAGGTGCTGCGCTATATCTCCCAACACCTCCATGCCAGCAAGCAAGCAACTCAACTACTTGTTTAGGCATAACCCAAGAGATACCAAACAAGCTAAACTCAAACGACCACCAGTCAGAGGCAAAAGGAAAAATGAATGAGGTGGTGGTCCACTGATTCCCAATCACTTTTTATGGGTCACATTTTACTTAATGGTCTAAATAGCTCAATTATGCATTATTATCACTATTTTTCAAATTAATTGTCTAGGTTTATAGTCTTAAGGATCATTTAAGACGTGCATGTATAGGTTGACTCTTAGTTGAGATATTGAGGGCTTAATTAATTTTAGAGAATTTTTCTTTTTGTTCTAGAAGTTTAAATATTATTGGGAAAAGTACACAAAACCCCCATGCGGCTTCTCCATAAAATATGAAAAACCAAAAATTTTGAGTGTAACATTAACCTCCCTGTTATATTGTTTTGTTTTTAAAACATCAATTGTACACACTAACCCCTGGGCTATTTCAATATAACACAAAACCCCCCTATAGTTTTGTTTTATGTGAAAATTTAAAACCGCATTTTCACATAAAACAATACCACAAGGCACAAGCGGTTTTGAGTTACACTTACCACAAGGGGATTAAGTGTTACACTCAAACCCCTGCCCCCTCTCTCAAAGAAAATTGTTACATTCAAAATCTGAAAATAAAAAACTAAACTCAAGGGTGTTCACTGTTCAGTGTTTAAGGGAAAACTAAATTGTGGGTTTTGTATATTTTTCCAATATTATTTTGGGAGTTTAATTTACCAAGGAATTTTTTTTTTTTTTTTTAATGTTGTTAATGTTTTATCTTGAGAAGTCTATATATTATTGATGATTATTATGTGATTGGAATTGTTGGGAAAATCAACCAATTAATACAACATTCAGCGGAATTGCCTAAATTTATTTAAAACAGAGATTTCATATTTTGATTTAAATATTGAGGTTTGTGTTTAAAAATTCCAGGCATTTTAGACATACAGAATCACAGATTTTATTTTATTTTTTGGTGTGTAGAAGAATCACAGATTTCGTTGATAGATAGCAATCTATTGAAAAGGGGTAAAAGTATGATGGCTCTGATAAAAGTTTTATAACAAGAATTTCCCAACTTCAACCACTACACTATAAATTTGCATTATCTATTCGGCAACAAACAAAGGCTCATGATCACAAGTCTATAACAAGCTTTTCTAAATTTAGCATATGACACTAACAACTTAAAGCTATAATGTTCCATTCAGAAAAGAAAACCCCCGAATAAAAATTATTGAAACAACCATCATCACCAAGTTAAGGTCAGAACTCTTATTGAATCAGCAATTGAAGTCTCTTATTAAAGATAAGGCTAATCAGTACAAAGGAAAATATAAAAGAGAAGAAAGCATACCATCTTGTATGGCAGTTGTTTTATTTGGGAGCTCCTTTGACACAAAAATCTCTACAGCATTGAGGATTGGAGGAAACTTACTTCCCTCAGCTGCAGTTATTGAAAATTCAAGCTGTTCTCCCATAATTGCCAGCTCAGTCGGGAGTATGGTCCGTGAGTTTAGATAATCAAGTGTAACAGATTCTGTCAGATACCTCTCACCATTCAACAAAATTGTCAATTCCCTCTGCTGGCCATTTTCAAGCTTCTCAATCTCAGCAAAGTGAAAGTAAACATAACATTGTGAAAGAGAATCTGGTGGACTGAAGTACAAGCTCAATGGAGTGGTAGAGTTTTGTGATTTGGCAGCAGTCCTCAACACTACATCTGGTATGTTATAAGCGTTATCAGTGCTCAGGGAGTAAACGGTTGAACTTGTGGAAATTGGAATCCATTCGTCAAATAGTAAAGGGCTCCAGATGCGATCATATCCATCATCCGGATACCTAATTAAAAAAATAAAATAAAATAATTGAGTCAGAAGATGATAGGGTTCACTCTATTAGTATTTATGTTTGTTATGTAAATTTTTGGCTGCAGCAAGCTTGGAATGTTTGCTGCCTTTGTTGTGTTTGATAAAATTTCTCAATGAACAAAAAGTTCAAAAAACAAATTCATTGTATATGTATAAGCCACAAACTCAGTTCCACACTGTTGAACTCAACAGATAAAAGCTCAAAATGTGAATTGAAACCCAAGTAGGAATGCTTTTACAAAGATGGAGTTGTGTCAAACTTGGACTCAGTGTGAGATTCGAAACCCAGCTTGAGATTTGCTTTGTTTCATTTGTGTGTATGAGAGAGAGCAAGATGAAGAGAGGAAGACCAATGAAGCTGATTGGGAATTTGGCTCTGAAAAATTAAGCACGAGCACAATTTGTGCGGAATAACGGAGGTAAACACAGCCGTTGTATTTTGGCATCTCTCTTTGTTGATAAACTGAGTTGGTTTTTTTTAAAAAAAATAAGAAACTGAGTCGGTTCTTTCATATGGATTTTTGATTGACGTGGCAATATCTAATTAAATAAGAAGGGGGAGGAGAGTAGAAGGGAGGAGAGTAGCGGGGAATCTACCTTCTTTAGATTTTTTTAAATTAAATAAGGGAATGGAAATGATTAGTTTTTTTCATAGTTTGTAATTTTATTAATATAGTAAAGGTAAATTTGATAATTCATTTGGTCAAGCATTTTTATGTTCTACTCTTCTTCCAAATATCTCCAATTTGGAGAAATTAAAAATGAGGGTCTAAACGCCTTGTAGCTGAATTGGCACCTTTCCATGTACAAAATGCTTGGAGGTCTAGAGAGGAAAGGGTTTGAGCTGCGGGGTTAGCAGTATGTTATAATTATTTCTCAAAAAATATGAGGGGTTAGAACCCCTCCAAACCCATCCAAATCCTTTCCCCTTCCCCCTTAAAAAACATCCAAATAATGTAATTTAACTTACTCTCCCTCCTTCTACTCTTTTGTTGATAAACTGAGTTGGTTTTTTTTAAAAAAAATAAGAAACTGAGTCGGTTCTTTCATATGGATTTTTGATTGACGTGGCAATATCTAATTAAATAAGAAGGGGGAGGAGAGTAGAAGGGAGGAGAGTAGCGGGGAATCTACCTTCTTTAGATTTTTTTAAATTAAATAAGGGAATGGGAATAATTAGTTTTTTTCATAGTTTGTAATTTTATTAATATAGTAAAGGTAAATTTGATAATTCATTTGGTCAAGTATTTTTATGTTCTACTCTTCTTCCAAATATCTCCAATTTGGAAAAATTAAAAATGAGGGTCTAAACGCCTTGTAGCTGAATTGGCACCTTTCCATGTACAAAATGCTTGGAGGTCTAGAGAGGAAAGGGTTTGAGCTGCGGGGTTAGTAGTATGTTATAATTATTTCTCAAAAAATATGAGGGGTTAGAACCCCTCCAAACCCATCCAAATCCTTTCCCCTCCCCCCTTAAAAAACATCCAAATAATGTAATTTAACTTACTCTCCCTCCTTCTACTCTACTCCCCTCTACTCCTCATCCTTCCAAACAATTTATTAGTTATAGTCTTCTAAAAAAAACTTAGTTGTAATCTAAAATTACAACTTCACTCAATATCTTATGGGAGAAAATTGTGATATGACAAAGTGTATTGGTGAAGAAAAAATTGTGGATTCATGTGTAAGTGATACTGTGATGGTTAACCACTCACAGTCTACTAAGTCAAAATTGTGATAAAAAAGTTGTTAGATGTAAATCTTGACAAATCTTCAATTGGATAATTTTCTTTTCCATATATCCTCCATATTTGCAGAATTTTCAGAAAATCAAAGATTAATAAACAATTTCATCAATCAAATGTTTATATTTCAAATTTTTATGGTTTAAAACTATGCATAAAAAATAAATTTATTGATCAAATAGTAAATAATATCTAATCGACATGAAATATGACATGTGTGTTAAAAACATAAAAACATGTAATTCAATAGTTAGATTTATTTTAATTTTTTCAGTGGGAGTTGGACTACATCCAAGTTTGTAGCCAAACTTTATCTTAATTAATATTGCACAAATTGTACATTAGTCAATTTTAAGTGGATACAAATCTTACATCCCACCTTTTGTTTTACCTTTTATGCTCCACCAATCATGATATGTTATAACTTGTTATAGAATTTACATTTTGAAAATCTCATCGTTAAATTACTTGTTATATATGTTCTTAATATTTATATCAATTGGATGTTATTTACTATTCGATATATAAACTCATTTATATCAGTTGAATGAAATGGCACTTGTCATATCATAAAAAATAAATAAATAAATAAAAGGTAAATTCCACTAAACCCCCCTAAAGTTTGGGCTAATACCAATTAGGTCCAAAACTTAAAAAAAAGACTAACTTGGTCCTTAAAAGACAATTTTATCCCTAACCCCATTTAGCACTATTCACTCTTCTCTTTCTC
Organism: Quercus alba; assembly: GCA_036321655.1. NCBI lineage: Eukaryota > Viridiplantae > Streptophyta > Magnoliopsida > Fagales > Fagaceae > Quercus > Quercus alba. The sequence continues at coordinate 18,245,699 of CM070302.1, read as the reverse complement.
ATCTCAGACCATCTCCTATATTCACTGTGATTACACTAACATGAGCATGAATTTGAGCACAAATCACACTACACAGATGCACCGTCTCATAGAACACAAACATACACACAGCCATACAAATTCCAAAATCTAAAACCCCAAAAAATCATCATAGATTACCAATCATACACAGATTCATATGCACACACTAACAAAATCACCATATTAGAGCCATTTTGAGACAAACCTTAAATAAAAAAATACCAGATCTCTCTCTTACTTACTTGCCCACAGTAAGTAAGAAGTAAAAGAAGAAGAGGAAAGTAAGCACGCACCGCACGAGCTGAGCTAAGCAGGTAAGTAAACCTCTGTTTCTATTTCTTCTCTTTCTTAGTTTCTGCTAAACTAATTTGTAATAGTCTTTTGTGATCTTCTGATCTGAAATCAAAGAGAAATGGAGAACATAGACATAGATGGAATATTGAAGGAGCTCCCAAACGATGGTTGTATCCCAAAGACCAAGATCGTTTGCATTTTAGGTCCCGCATCTCGTATTGTTCCCATGCTTGAAAAGCTTCTCAGGGCTGGCATGAATGTCGCCATGGCATTGATTTGAGAAGAGAATGGAAGATGGAAGTGGAAAAAATGGGTTTCAGCCATGAAAGAGGGAGTCTTCAGCCGCCGTGGGTATGGGTGAGAGAGAGAGGGAGCCGCCGTGGGTGTGGGTGAGAGAGAGAGAGAGAGAGAGAGAGAGAAGGGTTTAGTACTGAGATGAAAAGGGTTTGGCCCTCTCACATCGCTCATTAAATTTTTTTGGTGTGGTCCACCGTTAATTTGAGAAGGGGAGCATCATTACATTATATTTCAGAAGTACCTAATTATATTCTCTATATCAAAACTCTTCACATAGTTGCACATTATTGTCTTTCTAATCATCTAGAAAGTCTTACGCTTCTCTCTCTAAGCTCTCCTCTTCCTCCTCCTCCACCCTATTTACCACTCCTGCTGACAGCTTGATTGTGTTAGCCATAAACCTAGTTGGCCACTCTTCTCAACTCTCACTCAAACCCAAATGGAATGATTAGCTGCCATCACAACTTTCATACTGAACAGAGCTCTAAGTTTATATGAATAAATGGGGAAAAATTAATTAATTAATGAAATTAAACCAAAATAAGATGAAATTAGATTAGAAGCGTCCGATGGACATTCTTTTATTTTGGTTTTGTGCATAGGCATGGTTTTTTGAATCTGAGTGTTTGTGATCGATATTACCTTTTAAAATCTGGCCTAATGGGTCAAATGGAATTTGCTACAATTGGTTGATTTTTTTTTAAAAATTTTTTTTTCAATTATGATTCATAATCTTGTGAGATTTGGTTACCATAGAAATGGGGTTTGATTCAAAAATTTTGAACTTTCTTTGTTTTTTTGTTTTTGTTTTGGTTTTGTGTGTGTGTGTTTGTGTGTGTGTGTGTGGAGGATTTAGAGAAATGAGTCAAACGGGTGTTAGGGACTCCTTTTTTTGCCACATGCCAATATTTTTATTTGGCAACAAACCCCTTGTCATAATTATCATAAGTTTTTGTTTCTCAAAAAAAAAAAAAATTAAAAAAATAAGCATTATCATAAGTTTTTGGTAAAATTCTTTTGAAGCTCAAAAGAACCCATATTTTATTCAACTACATGGAATTAAGCCTATAAAGTCATAAGATTTTCACTTCATGAGGAGGACTCGCGGTCCTCATCTCCTCTACATCACCTAATAGGCTTATGGCCCACGACACTATCAACATCACTCTCTCATCATATAGATTGGGTTCAAACTCACATCTCTCCTTCAATAATTCAAGGTTCATGAGTTCTCATGGAAGGCAACATAACCTATCATCTTAATTAACACAAAACCACATATCACCATAAGGACAATCTGTTTCACAACTTTAATATCCTATCTTCACAATCTTTAATCTCCATCGTTCTCATTCTTCCATACATCTTACAAACTCCATATTTCAAATAATACCTATACTTATTATTTTTATACTTCACAATATTTTACATATTCTGCATACTTCTCATAATCTTTATAACACTCAGAAGATGTTCAATACTCCTCCAAGAGAATTATATTAAAGTCATTCTCATGGAAGGCACCAATTTCTAACACTAAAGCCCTTCTCATAGAAGGCATCAAACTCTACTACGAAAGCCCTTCTCATGAAAGGCATAAAATTCTCTTACAAAAACCCTTTTCATGGAAGGGAAAAAGTTCTCTTACTAAAGTCCTTCTCAAGAATTTCAATACCATTCATACTTTATTAAATATTAAAGAGCATTATCAAGGGAAAAGTCGTCTAAGTGCATGACAAGTGGAAAAGCTTGACTAACTCCGTCTCATGAATATTGCTTTACTGATCTTTCATTGCTAGACATACTCTCTCTCTCATCCCAAAATTTCCCCTCCAATCTGAAGTCATTGTGGAATACTGCTTCTCCACTGTTAGAGTTGTGTTCTTATTCATTGTTGGAATTCTATCATAACTTATTGCTAAAGCCATAAGCTATACAAGATAAATCACTATTCCTCTATCTTTAAGTTTACATTATTGAATATTACTATATCACTGAATGCAAGTTACTTTAGTACTATCTTGCTATTTGATGAGTATTGCTTCATTAATACTTCACTATTGAATACATATAGTACTTTACTAATCCTTCATTGCTGGGCATACATTACTCTGCTTCATATCATTGTTGGATATTCATTATTCTCTTTCAGCCTACGGCCAAACACTTATTATACTATTTACATTTTTTTGGCTAGACTTACACTATCCTCCTGTTTACTTATGCTACTTTATAGACCGTTCTCTAATATTGAACATATATCATCTCATTATCTCATCAACTGATATTCATTATTACGATCTTCAACCTATCACTTAGTGAGCATTTGGATTGGCGTTATTATGTCTGCGTCTGGGTTTTTTTTTTTTTTTTTTTTTTTGAGAAAGCATTTCTGTGGCTGTGGTAGATTTTCAGTGGGTCCTGTGCACTATTCATGAGACCAACCCATAAACCTCTTTTTCAACAAAACTTTCATTAAAAATGGGTCCCACGGCATTATTCACACATTTAAAAATTATTTTGCTATAATGTTTTCAGTTTTCAACAAAATAAACGGTATCTAAACGGACCCTTAATCAATTCATTATTATGATATTCAACTCATCACTTAATCAATACTAAAAAAATCAGAGGTTGATAGAGAGCTCCGCCAGTCGCCATGAATTGCTTAATGTGGAACTATCACAGACTTAGGAACCTGCGTACAGGGAAAGAGCTTGGCGAGATAGTCCAGGCTAAAGATCCCTCTGTCGTGTTCATTGCTAAAACACTGGCAGATGAAGCAAGACTAGACATGATTCAAGCAAACTTAGAATTTGAACATAAGTGGGTTGTACCAAGGGTTGGGCATGGTGGTGGATTAGCACTTTTTTGGAGGTCGTCAGCGAATTTAATGGTGATGGATTCATCCAATTATTACATTGATACTTGGATTGATAAAGGTTCCGACAATGAGTGGAGGTTTACCAGCTTTTATGGAGAACCAGAAACATCTAGAAGAAATGAGGCATGGGATAGTTTGAGAACTTTAAACCATCATCCTGATGTGCCTTGAATGTGTGTGAGTGATTTCAACGAAATTATTCGTTAGGAAGAAAAACTTGGTAGAGCAATCTGCAACCATAGGAAGATGCAACTTTTTAGGGATGTGTTGGATGAGTGCGGATTTCTTGATTTGGGTTTTGTGGGTAATAGGTTCACATGGAGTAAGCATTTTGCAGACGACCACTCTATTTGGGAGAGACTTGACCGAGGTGTGGCCAATGCTAACTGGTTTCTTAAATTTTCAGGTACAATTGTACATCATCTTCAATGCACCTCATCAGATTACTTGCCTCTTTGTATCAATTTGTCAGGGTTGGAAATTCCACTCCGGAAGAAGATGTTTAGGTTTGAGAAGATGTGGCTTTCAGATGTACGGTGTGCGAAGATGGTGGAGGCTTCATGGTCATCCTATTCCCATGAGCATGGAGACGATGCAATCATTAGGAAAATGGAACAATGTGGTAAAGACCTTACATGGTGGAACCATAATATTTTTGGTAATGTGAGAAAGGAATTGGCAAAGAAGAAGGAGCTTTTGGTGGTTGCCGAAATGGAAGCACAAACACATAGGCAGAATGCACGGCTTAGGGCCCTTAAAAGAAGAAATTAACACTCTCTTGGATAAGGAAGCATGCATGTGGAGCCAAAGATCACGCACACTTTGGCTAAAAAATGGGGACAAAAATACAAAGTTCTTTCATTGCCGAGCCACTAAAAGATTCAAGAAAAATCTAATCCGTGGGATCATGGATGAGAACAACAATTGGAGAGTGGAACCGGATGAGATTGCAACCCACTTGAACAATTACTACCAAGAACTCTTTACCTCCTCCAATCCGATCTCTCATGGGGCAGCCTTGGAATGTATTCCAAGGGTTATTACCGACCACATGAATGTAGCCTTAGTTGCTCCCTTTCAAGTTGAGGAAGTGAAGGTAGCACTCAAGCAAATGGCTCCTCTCAAAGCACCCAGACCCGATGGCATGCCACCATTGTTCTACCAACACTTTTGGGGCTTGGTTGATATTGATGTAACCAATTCTTTCCTCTCATGGCTTAATTCAGGTACAATTCCATACCCCCCAAACCACACCTTCGTTACACTCATTCCTAAGACAAAAAAATCTTGAATATGTCACTCAATACTGCCCCATTAGCTTGTGCAATGTCCCATATAAAATTTTTTCTAAAGTTCTTGCAAATAAACTTAAGAAAATTTTACCTACCATCATCACTGAGCACCAATCCGCTTTTGCAAAGAATAGATTGATTACAAATAATATTCTTGTTGCATTTGAGTCACTAAACAGTATGAAAAATATGAGTTTAGAAAAGACAGGGTACATGGCAATTAAGCTTGACATGAGCAAAACATACGATCGGGTGGAATGGGGATACCTTGAGAATGTCATGAGGAAGATGGGCTTTAATGAGAGGTGGATTGGACTGATTATGGTGTGTGTAAAAACAATCACTTACTCTATCATGGTTAATGGTGAACCTCAAGGACTAATACACCCCACTAGAGGAATTCGCCAAGGTGACCCATTATCTCCCTTTCTTTTCCTCCTTTGCACAAAGGGGCTTCATGGTCTCATCCAACATGCAGCAAGTATAGGGGAAATTAAAGGCTTCTCTCTTTGTAGGAGGGGTTCAGGACTAACCAATCTTTTGTTTGCAGATGATAGTCTCCTTTTTTGTAGGGCAACGGGAGATGAGTGTAGGAAAATAATGGAGATCCTTGAGACATATGAAGGGGAATCGGGTCAAAAAGTAAACAAGAACAAAACAGCCATATTCTTTTGCAAATCTATCGATGAAGCAACCAAACAAGAAATCAAGGAAGCCTTGGGTCTACAAGAAATTGTACATTTTGAACAATACCTCGGGCTGCCTTCCTTGGCGGGTAGGAAGAAGAAGGAAGGGTTTAATTTTATTAAAGAAAAAGTATGGCGAAAGTTGCAAGGATGGGAAGAAAAGCTCTTGTCTCAAGCCGGTCGTGAAGTACTCATAAAAGCTGTTATCCAAGCCATCCCTACATATGCTATGGGATGTTTCAAATTGCCATTGGGTCTATGCCATGAAATTGAAACCATGATCAAGAAATTTTGGTGGGGCCAAAGAGGGGATAAAAGAAAGATACATTGGTTGAAGTGGGATGAATTAACAAAATCAAAATTGGAGGGAGGAATGGGATTTAGAGACATTGCCATATTCAATGATTCCTTGTTGGCAAAACAAGCTTGGAGACTCTTGAAAAATCCCGAGTCTTTATTCTACAGAGTCTTCAAGGCTCACTTCTTTCCAAATTGTACAATCATGGAGGCGAAACACACAAGTGGTGGTTCACATGCTTGGAATAGTATATTGCATGGGAGGGATGTTTTACTTAGAGGTTGTCGATGGAGGATTGGGGATGGCAAGGAAGTGAGCATATGGCAACACCATTGGTTACCAAGAAAAAATCCACCACAAGTCCTTTCACCGATGGTGGAGTCATTAGCAGAGGCAAATGTGGCTTTATTAATTAATGAGTCTAGAAGGTAGTGGAACAATGAGATCATAGATGACATCTTCACCCCTGTGGAAGCTAATATGGTCAAAGCCATCCCACTCTCACGGTGTAAGGCAGAGGATACCCTGTTTTGGCCCTTCACAAACAATGGCATTTACAAGTCTAAATCCGGGTATAGATTCTTGAAAGCGGAAGAGCAAACTGAGTTGGATGAAGAGTAGAGGATAGAAGAAAAACATCTATGGAGGACACTTTGGTCTATGCAAGTTCCTAACAAATTTAAAAATCTGGTGTGGAGGGCATGCCGCAACTCTCTGCCAACCAAAAAGAACCTGGTGCGTCGGACTGTCATCGACAATCCAATTTGTGATCAGTGTAAACAGGTACCAGAATCATCACTCCATGCTCTATGGTCCTGTGGAGAATTAGATGTGGCTTAGGAGGATGACTCACAGTGGCATTGTTGAAGAAACCGCACCTTTATGGACTTTAAGGAACTTTTATCGTGGCTCATTACAAACCAGCAGGACCTGGAGCTATTCTCAACTTCGGCTTGGCTAATTTGGACTCAGAGGAACCAGGTACGCTTGAACAAACCCAGCATCAACTCTCATCAGCTTGCTGCATCGGCAAAAGAGTTGGTTACCGAGTTTGCACAAACGATACCTCTGCCACCTTTTCCTTGCCTTGTAGCAGATTCCACTCAGACCAGGTGGCGTCCTCCAACACATGGAATGGAGAAAATCAATTGCGATAGGGCTACATTCAGAGATCAAAAAATGTTCGGTGTTGGTGTGGTGATCCGAGACGACAACGACATGGTTTTGGCGTCAATGTCCAAGCAATTACCACAGCTGTACTGGGCTTTGGAGGTGGAGGCAATGGCTGCTTCAACAGCACTGTTGTTTGCATCTCAGCTAGGTTTTCATTGGGCTATCTTGGAGTCTGATTCACTCACGTTGGCTACGACACTGAGGAATAACTGCACCTTCCTTTCCCTGGATGGTTTGCTAATGGAGGATATTAAGTTTCATGCTACTTCTTTTATTCAATTACGCTACTCTCATTTAAGGAGAGAGGGTAATAAAGTTGCGCATAAGCTAGTTAGACACACTCTTTATATTTCAGATTTTTCGGTGTGGATAGAGAATTTTCCACCACCCTTGTTTCCTATAGTCCTAGAGGACATTGCTGGATTTTCTTACTAAAGCTTGATGTATTTTTCTCTCAAAAAAATACTAAATAAATAATGAAACTCCACCATTATTTTGTTTCTTAGACTTTAGGCTTTAATTGTTTTTGTAAGCCCAAATTTGAGTTCCGCGGCTAGACTCCCAAAACAAAGTCGGGTCTAGCAAGGCCACCCCACTAGCGGTTGACACGTGGTCCTGCACAAAACAACCTCAACAACGGGTTTGGTCCAAATGATGACTTCGTGAAATCAGATTTGTGTGTTCACGGAATTAAGTTCTATGGAGCAGGAATGATTGTGTTTGAATAAACTATGACAGAATCTCTCCCACCCCTAAATCAAACTAAATGAAGAAAATATTATGCGTAGTAATCAAGCATAATCAAACAAATCATTTTAGCTTAAATTTTGATAAGAACAATCACAGCCACAATATGAGATCAAAATCGAAATTAAAACAAATGCAATACGAAATCATTATGGAAGGTAACGTCAATCCAATTCGTAATGAACTTCAATTAGCTGAGCTTTGGTCAAATTGACATTCATACCAGAACGTCCTAATTCCATTGCCAAGTGACAGAGGACTCTAACTAGTAAAAAAGTTAACAAATTTTGGCCTTCTTGGGTTTTAGAATGATATCTAAAACTACATCATACTTCTGAATTTCCAAACTAAATTTAACTTGCATCTCCAGTAAGTCATGTGGGTCAGAGGAGGAGGTGTGTTAAGGGAGGTCCAGGCATATGAGAAAGATAGAGAAAAGAGGGAGAAAAAGTAGAGGACGGGGAGGGAGAAGATAAGAGAGGAAGTGTGTTTGGTAAGTGGTAACTATTTTTTTTTTTTTTAAGTCTTAAAAACTATTTTCTATTTTCTAAACCTAAAAACTTGTTTGGTAACTGAAAAAAAAAAAAAAAAAGCTGTTTCCAAATCTCTTATAATAAATCCTGTATATATATATATATATATATTTTTTTTTTTTATTTTGTGTAATTGCCGATTTCTCTTTTGGGTATTCTACATTCTTATTATTTTATACTGGAGATCTTTCAATAGTAGTAATATTTTCACAGTTAATATTGTAAGTTGTATCTTGTATAGCTCTGTCTCTGGAGGTTTTTTCCCTTAACATTCTTAACATCTGAAGTATTCTTCATGATATGCAATGGAATGAGTTATAGCCACCACATTATTGAAGATGAATTTTCAGTGATAGAAAAAACTTCTGTTGTAAAAGGAAAAGAAAAATGAAGATGAAGCAAATATGAGATCCAGGAAATAGTTGAACTAATTTATTTTTTAGCTTAGGAAGGTATAAAAGACTCACCTGACGTCCGAGTCAGAAGGGTTCCTGCCAACGTCATATCCCATTATTTTTGTCAGTGCCCTTCCCTGAGTTGGATAAATGGAATTGTCCAAAAGCCGTAGTTCCAATGCTGAAATGAAGGGTACCCCACGGCCCGTGTTTATTAGACATACGTCTATGTAATCCATCAAGGGAACATGGATAATGTCATAATGAACACCATATGGACCAGCATTTGTTAAATTCACTGTTTTCCATTCATTAACCCCAAGATGTAGGTCGAATACTGGTGTCTGGTTTTTACCATCGTAATTCCCATAAAAGAATCTTGCCCTGATCAAATAATTATTGTTTTTACCTTGCTCTGGTCTCAGGGTGTAACAATTCCTTGTTCCTTGGGGAAAACTTCTCAAGTTCTTAGCATGTTGTCGAATATTTCTGGGTGAATCAGGGGATACCGTCTTAACTATGCCAGTGTCTATCAATTCTTTATCTGATATGTAAGGGATTTTGGTTTGCTCATCAATGTAATCTTCATTGCTGCCACAATCAATGCTAATGAAACCTTGAAATTTTGAAAAAGAAAGAGGGAGTTAATTAGACATAAGCAATCTATATAGTCTCCACAAATAAGGTACCAATGAGTTTCAGAACACCCTACGTTTTTCAGTGATAAAATAAGTTTGGCACCAAAATTCCTAGGACAAAAATTTTCAAATAGCTTAAGCTCCAAGCTTGGGTGAGTCAATGTTGTTGCAAGTTGCAACACCTACCTTTTTGTGGCCTTGTGAACTCTCATGCTAAGACAAAACTGTATATGTATGTGAAAGCCAAAACGTTGGTTTTGGTTTGTTTAAAGTTTCAGATTATTCAGATGTTAACCTTTTTTTTTATACCAAAATTGTAGTGTTTAGTGTTTACTAATTAAAACCTACCAGCCTAGTACACAAGTGAATAGGAATTAATTATTCATTTGATAGAAGTCATAGAACAACTTCCTAAACCGCCACGTTGTGTTTAACAAATTTACACGGATTGAGCAACATAGTGACTCTCTAGTCAAAGAGACATACAATTGAATAGACAAGTTGTATTAAAGCTTGAGAAACATTAAAATGCTGAGGCAATAGGGACCAAGAAAAAAACGATGAATGGAACATGCACATGGGCAGCGATACGAATGAAAAGAATCAAAAGATAAGTGAATGAACCTCTGAAATAAATCTTAAGTGCACAATGCTGTGCTGTGCATAGGGGCCGTTGTATGCATGCTAACAAATTAACAAATAATAACATTAAAATATCCTAGATGACTTTAAAAACAGTTCTGAATATGGAAACACGTTTGAAAAAATTTGCTATTCAGAACATTTTGGAAATTGCAATGCTTTTCCATTAGACAAAAAAACGTTACAATATCGATTGTGCAATATCTTGAAAGAAACGTTTGTCTTGACAAGGTTTCTTACAAATGTCAAAAACATTGGCTTTGATAGTTAGGTATAATAATAAGTACGCATCTTCTTAGAGGGAAAAAAAAAAGCTTTATCCCTCTTCTTTTTTTTATTTTTTTATTATAAGTCCAGTTAATGAATACTTTTATGGCATTTGTTAATGGACAATTTTCAAAAAAAATAATAATATCACTTTTATGGAAAATCTAAAAAGCTATTAAAAAAATCAATTATATTTTTCTTTTCCTATAAAAAATTTCTAAAAATACTTCATAAACCAATACTCGGGCATCCATTAACTTCTCAAAAAAAATAAAAAAAAAATAAAAAACTTTAAAAAGAGCATGTGTGTGCCAACTTCAAAAGGTCTCTTGGAAGCAGGGTTGCTGTTAAGAAACACATTTGGAACCTTTTGGCTAAAGTTGGTTCTCTTTGGGTTGCATTGGTCCATGTGGTTCTTTTGAAGGGTAAAGTACTTTTGGAATGTTAAAATTCCACAACAAAACACTTGGAGTTGGAGAAATTTGCTCAAATAAAGGAATGAGGCTAGGCAATTCTTTAAGTTTGAAGTAGGAGATGGTACTTAAAACATCATCCTTCGGCTGGATTGGTGGCATCTAGAGTGTGTTGACCAATGGGCAATGGGCTTGGTCCCCAGCTTGATGAATTTTAAATAAAGTCTAAGAAATAAAATTTTAACCATAAAATGAATTCTCTATTTTAACTGAAATGGATAAAATCCTGTTCTCCCAATTTTCACAATGAATTCATGAAATTGAAATAAAAATATAGTAACAAGTCATTCTTGGAATTGGGCCATATGTTTGGGCCCGATAGGTACCCATGTTGACAGCCCAATATCAGGAAATCTTAACCCACTACAACGCTTCTCCAAAAGAACTAAAAGAAAATCCTGTATTCAAAATAAATCCTCACCAAAACTAAACTTGAAGATGCTAGAAAATTTTGTACACATAAACCTATACAAAAACTTTGATCGAAAAATAAGAAACAATCTCAAATTCCAGTCAAAGAAATAGAGAGAGATTGGAAGAATCGTGAGCCTTAGAAGAAAGAAGAAGAGGAAGAGGTGGTGAGAGTTTGGGTGAGAACTAAAAACATGGTCTCAGACTTTGTATTGTATCCCAGACTCGAATGTGCAACTTCTTCGCTCTGGTCAGGAAGTTTTTAGATGGCGTCATGGCGGAAATTCCATGTCTTTTTCTTTTTTTTTTTTCCTTATAAAAAAATATTTTGATTAGGGAGTCTGTGATTGTGTGGATTTAGCTTTCTTAAAAAAGTATGACAAGACACCAATTTAGCTTAACTTGAATTGAGTAATGCTACACATACAAATTATTTTACAATATTTTTACAAACTACTGATATAGTTTTAGTATTTTTCAAATAATTATTAGTAAGCAAAAATATAAGAGTAATGCTAGAAATACAAATTATTTTACAAAAAATTTTACAAACTGCTAATGTAGTGAGTGATTATTAGTAAATGAAAAATTGAAATTAATGGTAGACCTAGATGAAAGCCAATAAGAAGTTAGCCACATCTACATTTTGTAAAAATGTTATAAAATAGTTATAATGTTAGCTAGATTAGAACTAGTAAGAATTTGCCAAGTTAATAGTTTGTAAAAATGTTGTAAAATAGTTTGTGACTGTACTGTAATATTACTCACTTGCACCTCTTGTTGTTTCTAAGAAAAAATTCAAGATTCAAATTCCCCAGCTTCAAATTATATATATATATATATATATATATATAGTCTTTTATTTGAAGAAAACTTTTAAGTTTTATCCAGATCATTAAAAAAAAGAAAAAAGATAAGAAAAAGAAAAAAAGAAAAGAAGTAATATTCACTTCTATTACTTGACTTCCTTATTAAAGTTAATATACTTTTTTTTTTGCTGAATTTATTAAAGTTAATATACTTAAAAACAAAAGATACTAACAGAATATGTACGACTTGTCATAAACCAGTTTAAAAATTCAAGTATTTAATTAACACTCACGTCCAAATCTGTTGGTAATATTCGCAAACACGGTTACATTTGCTTACTTGATATTGTATAAAAACTAGTTAGGGTAGCTCATGCAAGGTAGTGCTTGCCATGGAAAAAAAGAATTAATTAAGGTTAATTCTAAATGATGAAAAATGTTTTTTTCCTAAGTTTTTGTTTTTGTGTGTAAAACTATGCATTTTTACTCAAAATAGTGTGTAAAGAAAAAAATATACAAAAAGTCAACCCAAGAAAATCGTATGTGAAATAGTAGATTTTGGCTCAATAAAGTTGATTAAACCAACAAAAAATTTCTAAAAACACAACAGAATGACACAACATTTTTATAATACCTTTATAATTTTGTTATATTTTATTTTAACTTGTAAAGAATTGATAGCTCAGCAATTTTGAAAATATTGTAACGACATCAAGATGTCTTAACATTTTTTACACAAAAAAATGTTATGTCCATGACATTTTCACAACAAATTATAAGTAGTAGGCTACTACAAGTTGTTATTGGTGGGCAAAAAAGTAGTTTCATTGATAAGTTTAAATTAAACCAATAATAATTTACCATATTTAATTTGTTATGAAAGTGTTGTGAAAATTATTATGGATATAACACTTCTTTTTTACAATATTTTTATTTTTAGTTGTAACTAATTCTAATATGATATTTTATTATTTTATTTTGACCTATAATGAATTAATATCTCAACAATTGTGAAAATATTGTGCTAGTTTGTGATGTTAATATTTTATTATAATGTGAAACAGCGTGAATTGGACAAACAAAAAATAATATAGCAAATATACTACAACTTTATGCATTCACAAAAAAAAAAAAAAAAAAAAAAAGCGCGGCTATCCCATTCACTCTTTTTATATATAGAAATATACATTGCACTTACAATGTAAATTTATATTATAAACACATAAAAATTGGCAAATGTTATACACATTTGCAAAATTTGTACATTTTTTTTTTTTTTTTTTTGCAAATGAATATAATATTTGCTACTTTTTGTGTGTATACAATGTAAGCTTACATTGTAAGTAGAAACTAAATATATAAGAGCATCCACATCAATGGATGCAAAAATTTTGTATATTTACACATCTAAAACCTACTTTTTCTATTTTTCACTCTCATTTTTACAAAACACCCACATCAGTTTGTCTATTATACACATTTATTCAAATAAAATATTGTAAAACTTTTGTAAGTTGGGTTTCCTATGCAAAGCCAATCAATACCTCCGATCAACCCACCCATCAAAATATTCAACCCACCCATCAAAATCCCAGCCACCATCAACCTAATCAATACCCACGGATCAATACCCATCAAAACCCACCATCAACCTGATCAATACCCAGTTATTGTCGCTTTTGCCAAACCCACACATCATGTCCCTGAGAGCTTTGCCACAGCGTCGTTTCTGGGTCTAATATGTTGTGGTTTGCCTGTTGAGATCATATCGGCGGTGAGTGAGATCGGTGAGATCGGTGGCCTAAGGTGAGATCGGTGAGATCGCTGGCCAGAGGTGAGATCGGTGAGATCGGTGGCCTGAGGTGAGATCGGTGGACTAATCGGTGGACTGAGGGAGAGATGAAACAAGAGAGAGGTGAGAGTGAGAATTTTCTGTTCGAGAGAGAGGTGAGGTGAGAGGAGAGAGAAACAAATACTAAAATAATAGATACACGAGTTACAGTAATCGTGTAAATATACATGGTTACTATAGCTAATGTGTATATTTATACATTTTTACACCCATTGATGTGGGTGCTTTTTTGCTTAAAATGTGTAAAATGGGTACCTTTTTCTATTTTAGAAAACTATATAAGGGCTAATGTGGTTGCTCTAAAGATCCTTTAAAAGAAAAAAACAAGCCCAAACCAAGTTGGTGAACTTGAAGGCAAAAAAATAAAAATAAAAAGGGAAAGAGGCAACTCACTAAACCAAAAATACTGTTCATGAGCTTATTAAATGTATATAATATTTGCCACTTTTTCTGTGTATACAATGTAAGCTTACATTACAAGTACAAAGTAAACATATAAAGATCCTTTAAAAAAAAAAAAAAAAAAAAAAGCTCTAACCAAGTTGGTGAACTTGAAGGAAAAGGGGGGGGGGGGGGGGGAGGGAGGGGGGGGGGGAAAGATAAGTCACTAAACCAAAAATACTGTTCATAACACTATTCATGAGCCTATTCGCTCTTTTTATATATAGAAAAAAGAGCACAAATTGATGACTAAAAAAAAAAAAGCGATGAACAATACATATTGAACAAACTAAAAGTACTGTAGCTTTTACATATTCACCCAACAAGTGTCACAACATTTTCACAAAATATTTATTTTCAGTTGTGGTTGGTCACAGTTTCATATTTTATTATTTTATTTTGACTTATAAAAAATTGACACCTCAATAATTGTGAAAATATTGTGAAATTTATTATATCAGTATAACAATATATATGGGTTCTTATAAATATTTTTTTAAAAAAAAAGTACAAACGGAAGACTGGAAAAAAAAAAAAAAAAAAAAAGCTCTGGTTACTGTAGCTACCGTGTCACTTGAACAAACCAAAGTGGCATTGTAATAACTGTTCAAAACTTAAAATTAAAAAAAAAAATATATATATATATATATATATATATGTATGTATAAATCACTAAACCAAATGTGTACGGCAGGGGCATTGCCCTTTTTGTTTTTATATAATTAATAGAAATAGAAATAGAAAAAGGCAAAAAGACAAGCGGAGTCATTTATACTTGAGACTTTCAAGTCAACTTCAGGTTAAGAGGGAACAAAGCTCGAGTAAAAAAAGAACAAAGAACAAAAAAAAGAAGCGGAGTAATTTTGATCATAGGAATACAGTTTCTAAAAAGAACAAAGCTCGAGTAAAAAACAGAAGAAGGCTGTATTAACTATGAAAGCTAGCACAGCAAACTTCTCTACAACACATGAATTACTCGCTCCCTTGTACAAGAAATCATGCATAAATGCACAACAACTTGGCAAGCACCAAAGAAGAAGAAGAAGAGAGAAATGTTGGTTGACCAAAATTCGAAGAAGTACTTACCGGGAATTTCATCAAGTTTTCTTCCAGCGTTCTGATTATTTCCTGCAGCTAGTCTTGAGTTGCCGAGGAAAGTTATGGCTAAAACAAAGAGGAGCCGTGCTTTTAGATTTGATGCGCTATTCATTTTGGTCTTTCGCAGCAACTTTTTGTTCATGCAAGTATATATGTTATATTAAGACGAGAGTGCGAGGCATATATATATGGAACTAGAAAATGACTTGCTCTCGTTTATTTGGAAGAGTGAGTATAAACATAAGACCGCATAGACATATATGAGCCCCACATGTCTCACCGTGTGAGAGAAGCGAAAATTTGACTCATTCTTTGTTATAAGTTAGCACTACTGTTAAGGGATAGAGTTTCCCTTCCAACTCACCACCTGGTAACTCAAGAGTATCTTAGTTTACTTTTAATCACATAAACTACTTAAATGGTTTTATAAGTCGCTATTTAATGGGTGTTTGGAGAAAAAAAATTTCCATTATTAAATAAAATTTTCATTTACTTTATTCTTGTTGTGGTAGGTAGGATGAGAAATTGAAACTTGTGACTCATTTCATGATAATTGCTCCTTACCATTAGGTCAAGAAATTAGTGAGGGTCTTTTCTTCTTCTTTTTTATTATTATTTTTTTATTTTAATTTTTTATGTAGAGGTAATTTAAAGTAAGATCCCTTATTTGAAAAAAATAAATCTTATCAATTAAATTAATTGAAACTCATGGCAGAAAACTTTACCTCTAGCCACATGACATAACATTGATTCCTTATCTGTATTAATTTAATGATGTAACAAATTAAATCTTATTAAACTTTGAAACTTCAATAAGTAATAAATTAAACCTTTAGTCTATATTAAACTCTAAGACAATGCCATTCTACTAAAATGGATTGAAGTTAATTTGTTAATTTTTAAAGAATTGGGTTAAAATTAATTTTTCCCTTTATTTTTTTTTTAAATATTAAGAAAAAAAAAAAAAAAAAAACCACCTTCAATTGTTTATATTTACTATAGAGCATGCCCAATTGTGAATCATTAATAAGGGATTAAGATCTAAAATTTTTAGGGTAGCTTTATTGGGGGATTTATAAAATCTTATATATTCATTTTCAAACAAGTAAAATAAATTTTCTATATCATCATAGTTTAAATAAATACCAAAATAGAGAATGTTAGCGTTTATCTAAATGTTGATGACTTGGTAAAATTTAATCAAGTCAATTCAATATGGATGGAATAATGGAAAATTTTTGGGACTCCCATGGTGGAATTACCCTAAAAATTTAGAGGATTCGCTTTGTATTGATAGTAATTTTTTTTTTTTTTTGGGTGAAAAAATAAACAAAACCCTCTTTTGGTTTTCCTATAAAACACGAAACTCAATCCTTGATTTTTTTAGTATAACACCAAATCCCACTATGATATTTTTGTGTGTGTGTGTGTGTAAACGGCTCATTGTATAATATTGAACCCCTTCAGGCTTTAATTAGTGTAACACAAAGCCCCTGTGTGGTATTGTTTCCTATGAAAATATACTCTAAATATAGACCTGTGTTATCATATGAGCAATTCATCGTTTATTTTAATGGATGTTTAATGGTAAACATAAAACAACATTACATGGGTTAAGTTTTTCGTTTAAAACTTCGAAGAGTTTTTGTGTTTTAACAAGAAACCAATTGGGGGGGGGGGGGTTTTGTGCATTTTTCTAATTTTTTGCTTTTTCCTTTTGTAAGAGTGCATTCCAATTCGTAACTCAACATTTAATATATATAACCTATGCAAATAAAGCAACCATGACTGTTAACAACACGTAAAAGAAATTGAACCAATTTTTCCTCCAAACACATTATGTAGTGGTTCATAAAGACATCTGTGTATTTATATTATTTAAACAAGTCATATCATTATTAAGCATGTCATATAAGTACAAATGAATAATTTCTTAAGTCATTGTATGTAGTAGTTAGAAGGAACTTTCCTCCTAACTAACTTTGTCCAAAAGAAAATTATTACCCAACTATAAATCAAACTTTTCTTTCTAGAGATGAATGTGAACATTTAGATTAATGTTATTTAAAGTTTGATTTGGTCAGTCCCTCGTGTATGGCATGGGAGACTGATACAATCTACCTAAAAAAATTTGAAGGTCAACTTTTGAAGAGTACTCCCAATAAAGTAGGTAGACCAAAATCAAAGCCAACCCTCACATAATAAGGGTGTGTTTGGATACCGTTTATTTTGCTAAAACTGAAAAATTATTGCTGAAAATATTTTAAATAAAGGTAAAAGTTAGTTGAAATAGTACAGTGAGACTTTTAAATAGTGCCAAAAAATGCAGTGGAACCCATGAATAATAATAAAAATAAGCTGAATAGTGAAATAATTTTAATTTTTTATTTCAAATTCAAATGCACAGGTCATTTAAAATGTTACCTATACATGATTTAGGTCATTGGCTGAAATGAAATGTAAGGCAAGTTCCGTGAACAGAACTTTGGGTGTGGACTTGAAAAAGACTTTTAACCCTTTCGGGTAAGTCAACAGTCAACACAACATATAAGAAATTTTGAGCCCATTTGTTTGGTTGTGCCATTGTGGTCATATTGTCTACGCGTTTGTTTGACGAAAAACGTTTTCCCAATTGTTATTTTCTTTTCTTTTTTGGTTGACTCGTTTTGCTTTTGTTTTGGTTTGATTGCAATTTTGGAATAGGTTAAAAAAAATATTTTATGTTATTTGACTCGTAGGAAAAATGAAAATCTATAACATTTGTTGTAATTTCAATAATTATATGATTAAAAACTTTCATTTATGAAAGCATATGTCAAATATGAAAATATACCTCAAATTTGGGAATTTCGAAGCCTCAAATGGAAAAATATACCCCAAATTTGAAAAATATTAAAAAAAATCAGTGGTAAAGTTAATTTGAGAAAAAAAGAAAAGGTCATTTAGAAAAAAAAATCATCATTCAATGTTAATCAATAATTTAATTGGTAATTAGAAGATATTAAGGTGGAAGGCTAAACTCATTAACTTGGATGGAAAAGTATGACATCATATAAAACTACCCAATTGTCCCTCTTTTCAATCCCTTAAAAATAAAGAAAAAATTACACTTTATCATTTTAAACTATATTATTGATTACACTTTGCACCCTAAAATTTGGATTTACATCAAAGTTAATGGCAAACTTAATGTCAAAGTACAAAGTGTAACAAGAATCATAACTTAGGATGCAAAACGTGCATTCGAAAAGTTTAAGATACAAAGTGTAACACCCCAACCTAATTTCATAATTAATTTATGGGTTTATATGCATGTTATTATCTTAATTACTTTTAAGTACATGAAACTTTGATATTGTGATATTGTAAAACATATATGCTCTTTTAATGTGATGGATATAACTTTATAAAGGTAAGGATATATATATATAAATATATATATATATATATATGTATGTATATGCAAAGTGATATTATTTTTGTAGAAAAATGTGAGTGTGAATGCAAGAAATTATTTTTGTAGAAAAGTGAGTGTGAATGCAAGAAAGTTGAAAAAGTTGGGAAAAAGGGGGTGTGATTTTTCTTTTCTAGCCTTCCACGTATCCCACCCCAATAGTCCACATCTCTTATCTTCTTTTGTGCCCCAAAAGTCTTCTCCTTATTTCATCTTCTTGGCTGCACCAAACAGAAAGTCCAGCCCTCTTTCTCTACCCCTTTTTCTTTGTTTTTGTTTTTCTTCTCTCTTTGCTCTTACACGGCAGCCTTCCCTCTCTCACCAAAACAAAATATCCCTCTCTAAAGAAGAAATTAAAGGGTTAACACTAAAATTTCAGTTTCAAATTGTTGGGAGTAAGTAATCAAAACTTCATTTGTTTATTTCTACTTCTTTATCCTCTATCCTAATTTTAGAGGCTGAACTATGATTCTGTTTTAGTGATTGAAATTTTGATGATATTTTCATCAATTGAATGTTTATTAACATATTTTAATATTTATAGTATGAGTATAAAAATACCCAAATGAAATTAAGGCCTATTGCTATTTGTTGATGATTTTGTAAGAATATGTACTGAAGCTGTCTCTGTGACAGATTTGATGTTTACAACAAGAAAAATATGTATTAAATCATATTTTGTGAATTAGGATGCTAGGAGTAGTTTTTATTAATTCTAAGACACACATGGTTCTTATGGAAGTGCTCTCACAGCATTTGGATGAACATAAAAATAATGGTTTAATTTGTAAGTTGCAAGAAATTCTGTCAGGACAGATTTGAGTATGCTGTATTGCGTGATTTTTAATAAATCATGGGTTTATTCTTTGACTCTAAAATTTTTATGGTATATACGGGACATACAGGGGAGTAGTTATGTAAAATTTCATGACAATTGGATATGTGTGGTTAGCCCATTTGTATTTTACAAATGGAGCATGCGCTGCTGAAATGAGCAGTGAACAACATATGCTACACCTGACTTTGTGGATTTAATTCTCAAGTTAGGTTGTATTTTTTGAGCTATAATTTAATACGCTCATCCTTTGGTATGTTTGGAGCATATATAAATTTTATGGATTGGTTTCTCTATGGTTTGGGTGCATAATGTGTTTGATGATTGTATCATGTGCTTTGGAGAACTTTATGTGATAGGAATTAAGATTTTCTTGAGTTTGAGAGCTAGGTTGTGATTAAAGTATAAGTTTATATATTAGGAAGAGTTTGTCCGTAATAAGTTTTGGTTTTTCATTTAGGTGGCGAGAACGAGAACACGGACACTTGAGCTCCTCTTGTACAATCTCTTGCGCCTTTTGTTTTCAAGTAAGGGATTTATGACATGTGCTTTTGATAAGTATAAAGATTATTTCAAAAACTATTATGCATTAAAACTTTTTGATTAGAGATATTACATGTAAGCATGATTTAAGTAAAATATATGTTCATGAGTTGTTCAATCTTATATGATAATTTTAGCATATTAATGCTAGTACCTATATCACGAACATAATATTTCAGAATGTAGTGGATATGCTACTATTATGAAATAATTATGTAAAAGCATAGTTATCAGAAAAATATAGCATTTGGGTTATTCCATTGTTATGTTCTGAACTCAGCCAGTAGGGGTTAATTATTGGCTTTCCATGGAAAATGTTATTTGTTTGGCCATTTAAAGTAGAAGAAATGGGGTTGCCTATAACTCTAGGCCATTTAAAGTAGAGGAAATGGGGTTGCCCGTAACTCTAATCTGAACAAGACCTTCTCCCCAATGTGTACGGACGGCAGGGAGGATTAAAACATTGAGGAGATGTGCCATCAGGCCTCTCAAAGAGGACAATATCATGCACATGAGGTCACCCAAATGTAATGAGGCCTTCTCTATACATACTTATCAGATATGGGTTAACCAATATGTTATGAATAGCTATATTATGTTATTGATCATGAGAGAATGATTTTGTTTAAATGCATTATGAAAAGCTAAAAACTCTTATGAAAAGAAGAAGTATGATGAAGCATTTTATAATTTTTTTTTTAAAGATAAAGTTACTGAATTATGTTTATGTTCCTTATTATGTCCTTTTATTATTATATGAAAGGAAAATGAAGTATTTTCATCTAAAGGCTCGTAAGTTATCTTAAGGACCATATGAACAGTATGAAGGCTATTTTATCGAAGCTGGCATATTTATAAAATATTTGATTTACATGCATTCTTATTAAAGGCCCATGGAGCTTTAAAACCTTACTGGGCTTCGCAACTCATCCTATTATATTTCAATGCACAGGTTCTTCCTGGAAGCAGTGAGAGTATTAGAAGTGGCAAGGATTCTGTGTTTTCTCGTTTGTTAAAATGTAGAGTTTTGTTGTATAGCCGTTAGCTCTTTTGTTGTATAGAAGGAATCAAGATGTACTTAATCCTTTGAGCACAGATGTAATTCAGTACCTTAGTTTGTTTTGAACTCCAGTTGTATGTCTTTGAGGTTAGGTTTGTAATAAGAGTTTTGCTAAACGTTTAGCTATGCAATATTTACACGAATACCTTAAGTTTCAGCCAGGTGGTAATTTTCCAAGTTCAAAGGAAATCAAATTTCAAGGTTTCCATCATTTTTGTATATTATGACTTTTATGCAAGAAAATAAGCAGGAAGTCAAGAAACAATTCTTGATAAGTACCTTCAGTTTAGGTTGGTTCGTGTTAGTATTGAGGTAAACTTGATATTAACATGCCGATCATGCTCTAAACTCTGAAGTACAGGTTTAGGTCGTGACACAAAGTGTAATTTATGGTATAGTTTAAGATAGTAAAATGTAATTTTCCCAAAACGTGCCATATGATAGCATTTGGATAATTGGGGGGGTAGGGAGACAGAAGATTGTGAAGGGGTATAGTCATCTGGATGCATGTGAGGAAGGGATGGACATGTGGATGTTTCATGAGGAACTAAACCACATCTAAAACATAGTTGAAGAAGATTTTCATATTATATAGTCTCTAAGTGAAAAGCCATTAGAATGGATTTTATAATTGGAAGACGTCTATAACTGTTTATTTTAGACCCTTATTAAAACTTTTATTAACTAGTTTTAAAGTCAAGTTGTCAATTAGATCAATTATGAATTACCTTTGGTTAATGCAACAATCACCAATATTATGCAAATAATAAAAGCAATTGAAAACACAGAACATGATGATATGGTGACCTAAGGAAAATAAATGGAATATTAAATTCCATAGTAAAAACCTTAGGGGGTTTATCTTATCAACCCTCGAGACAAAATAAATCCACTAATTGAATAAACACTACAAAAAAAAACTGGACTATTGCGGTGGGCCAAAATCACTGCAAAAGCCCAGAAAACTGCCGCTAAAGGTCCATTTGGCCTATTGTGGTAGGGGCTATTGTGGCAGTTCTACCCGCCAGCGTTGCGCTGCCACAATAGCTCTATTGCGGTGGTAACAAAAAATGCCGCTATAAATGCACCTTTTAGTGGCGTTTTTGGTTTTTTGCGGCGGGCAGAAAATCGCCACCATATGAGGTCAGAATTCGTGTCAATTGACTCTTAGTGGCGGGTTATGCCCGTTGCTATTGGTGTCCACCTTTAGTGGCGGGCAAAAGGTGCCGCTATAGGGAACCAATTAAAACGGACTCATTGAACTTTTAGCGGCGGAAAGAAACGCCACTATATGTGTAAACCTTTTAGCGGTGGAAAAAAACGCTGCTAGAGGGCATCATTTAAATCATAAAATATGCACCTTTAGCAGCTCAGGTTTTTTTTTTTTTTTTTTTTTTTTTGTTTCCCAGCATGTATTAAAACCACTATTTTTTTTATAGACCTGTTACAAAGAACCTATAATAGTTTTAGCTCTACTAACACAATACCATAAATGCAACTAATTAACAGCACCACATATGTCTCCAAACTAATGTAATATTAACATAGAAATATATTATCAAATACATATAACATTGTCTATAACCATTATCAAAGTTCCAAAGTATTTAAATAAATCCTTAAATACTTTTGCAAGAAGATGCCCTTGGTACACTTTTGCAAGAAGAACCAGTAGTCCCAACTCCACGCCTATTGGTAATAGTATACTCAGTAGTGGTCACTCATTCTACAAATTTCTGCTTCAACCTGGCCACATCTGCTTCGGCAAGTGCAATCTCCTCTAGCTCAGCCCTTGTCTTCACATCAGTTTGAAGTCATAAGCATGTGTTATACAAGCATTTAACATGAAAGGGAAAAGAAAACTACCTTAAGATCTATACAAACCTTAGAATCCATGCCACATGAACTGGAAAATTGTCCAGAAGACATTCTCAAATCGACTTCAAGTGTAGCTCTAAGATCTCTTTCAGCTTGCAACTGCTCTTGCAATCTTGAAACCTATAGTCATTTAAAAGTTAGAAGACACAAACAAAGTAGAAAGTGCAATTAATCTATGGTATTAAATATGCTCCACATGAAAACAGGCAAGGTCCATATGGCTTCAACATATAAGTGCTTGTGTATTAAAAACATGCAAAAAATAAAAATAATAGTTACTTATGTCATACATTGATGCTACAATTACTTTTCTTCAAAGGAATACTAAGGAAGGTCAAACTGAAAAATAAGCTAGATGCTTAAATTGTAACAGATTCAAACACTAATGTATTAAGAGAACTTATCTATCACAAATCTCAAATATCTTAACTTTGCACCATTCTTTACCTATTCTAGAAGAACTCAGATCCAAGGCGTAATACAATAACAAAATTCTAGAAATTTGTGCAAAATGCACTAGCATCTAACATGCCAATATGCCAGAATGTATGAAACGACCCTCTTATGTTTGTTGGGCAGCTAAAATGACAGTTGATCTCCAAACAGGAGTACCATGGGTCATGTGCAAGCAAACTGATGCTCCTAATCTAGTGGTTAGTTTTGCTTCTCAACTAAGACTACTACTTGTACTAATTAGAAACTCACCTGCTAATTTCAAACTGTTCTCTTTGCTATATTGTAAGATTCAACTAATTGCATAATGGACCATGCTTTGCTTGTTCATTTAATAAATTAAACATGCAGATTAATACATGCAACGGGATGAGATGTGGAGAAACTTTTGGAGGACCCAACTCACTAAATAATCCATCATTGTGGATAGAGAATTGGGCTTCTTAGTATGATCAAATTTCTACATTGTTCCATTTTTTAAGGGCAGGGGGTTTGAGTTAATTCAATTCCATTCAATTCTCTAGAGGAGTGAAAAGGAACATTAATTCAGCCAGTGGAAACATTCTTGGGTTCAAATTTCACTAATAAGAATCAACAAAAAATCATGTTTGATACAAAAATAAAGTATGTGAAGGTTTTAGCAATTGTATAGTTAGTAAGTCTTTACAGAATAGTATTTCATAAGAAACTAATGGCTAGCTTCAAAAGTTTGGTACTAGGGAGATAATGAAAGTTAAATGGTTGCTTAGGAGTGATGATATCAAACTGAACCAAACTTAGAGGAGGGTACTATAGCATCCTTATGGCTGTTCAATAATATGCTTCTTTTAAAAAGTAAAGTTCTTGTAGTTCAATTGTATGAAACTATGAGATTATCACATTAGCTTATATCTAGTACAATGTATGAAACTATAAATAAAGTACCATATAGATTTAAGAAGAGGCTAGTGAGCTAAATCCACAGACAAGAATCAACATTAGACAATATTCATTTAAAACAAAAACAAAAGCAAAAAGAGACAGAAAACGCAAGAGAGAGAGAGAGAGAGAGAGAGAGAGAGAGAGAGATTATCAAGTAACTAAACAATTTCAACAAAGAGAACCATACATGAAAACCAATTAGAGAGACTAAAAATCAAGCAAAGCTCTACTTCAACTAGAAATATTTCTAGAAATATTTCTAGAAATTGAAAAACTACAAATGGCTTTTAAATCTACTAACCAATTTCAAACAATTTTAAGGAGAATAAACTAACCAAAGAGAGGTTTTGAAACTCTAAGACTCATCATCACTAGACTCATCATCATTGGACTCATCATCATTAGACTCATAAACATCATCGCTAAGCTCTTCATCATCAATAAAGTCTTGTTCAAGCAATTCATCCTCACTGATCAATGGTGTATCATAAATGGTTCCTTCTTCATTAACTCGAGCCTAAGCATGGTTGTCATTTGCATCATCACATGCATCATCGGTAGTTATATCGTAAGGGACATTCTTAAGATAGGTACCCACTTCGTCATCATCATGTGAAGCATTAATACCAACATCAAACACCTCCCTAGGTTTTGTTTTGACCACTACTGCCAAATCTTTATGTCTCACATATTCCACATAAGACATTTGTGAAGCTTGAGATGCTAATACATAAGGCTCGTCAATCAATCGACCACCCATGTGTATCAATCGTGAAAAATTGACAAGGGGAAATCCAAACTCATCTTTATTGCATCCTCTTCCACTAATAACGTCAACTCATTGACATTTGAATAGTACATATCAATACTTGTCAAAGTAGTTCAACTCAATAATATCGATTAGTACACCATAATAAGTAGCACCACTTTCAGTAACAACACAAACTCCACTGTTTTGAGTTTTCCTAGTTGCCTCAAAGTCTTTGGTGCGAAATTTTATACCATTTATAACATAACACTTAAACTGTTTTGCTTCATTATCTAGATATTGAGCAAGCCATATGACTTTATCAGAGAGTTTTTTTTCTCAGATGCATCCATTGACATCACCTAATATAGACAATGATGTTTATTATAAATATGCTATCTAAAGTGTTATAACCAAGTTTTATATATAGACATTGACATCACCTATTATAAACAATAAAGTTTTATATATATGCTTTACTTACATAGTTCCTAAACTAGCTACAGAATTTCTCCATGTGCTGCTTTTGAATAACATCATCGGTTACATGAAAAGGGAAATCAGTCTTGATCTTCGCTATGTGTACACTATGTAAACAAACGTGTTAGTGTTAAGTTAGAATATTGTACTTGAATTCCATGAAAGGATATGCAATGACATATTACTTACTCGCGAAATGGGGTGACTTCTTCACAATTGAATAGCACATAACGATGTGCTTGGATCCATGAATTTGAATCTAGTGTAATGCTCACCACCGTACCCATGGATTCCTCGACATTCCTTACATGCCGATTGAATGCAGTTTCAACAGATTTAAAATAGAGTGAGCAAAATGCTAAGCATTCCTCTACTATATACCCTTTTGTAATAGAGTCTTCTGGATAAGTTTTATTATGCATGTAAGACTTAAGTCTTGATAAGTACCTATTGGAAAACTCAAGATCAACAAAGGGAAATTGGTGTGAAAAACAATTAATTAGATAGACAAAGTTACTATACGTGTTATCTCTCTATGGGATACATCCAACGATAATGAATTGGACCAACAACTTTGGCTTTGCTAGCCAAATGCATGACTAGATGTACCATCACTGTAAAGAAAGAGGGAGGTGACAGTTTTTAGACCCCTTAAACAATTGATTAAACCTAGGTAATTAGCCAAGTTGTTACTTAGTCCAATTAAACAAGTCTAGGTTATCACAATAATAAAGATCAAATCATGCAAAGCAGCGGAAAATAAATAACACACGATATGATCACCCAGGAAACCAAACCGGTAAAAATCTGGGGAGGATTTGACTTAACTATCCTCAAGGTAAACTTGAATCCACTATCTTGAAAGAATCGAAGTTCATACAAAAGGACTTACAAGCACCCCCACTTGACTTCCTAATGCTACCAACCAGTAGAATTTACTGACACGACCACGGGCAAGCTCCGAATCCACGAACTCCTTCTTTCTTGGATTCCCACCAGCTACAAGCACCCCCACTTGTGTATTCTTTAAGCTTTAATGGCAGCAACTGTTTTGATCATAAAGGTGTAAAAAATATCTCCTCCTTGAAAACCCTAAGTTTGTGTAAAGGAAAACTCCTCTAGATCTCACAAGAGATTTACACAAACCGCAATATGAGCAACCTTTAAAGAGTCTTTGGGTACAAAACTCTAAATACAAAAAGAGGCACAAGAGGCACTCTAATCTCTCTAAAAACAACTCCAAAAAACGTTCTAGGGTTTCCCTTATATATAGGAGAGTTTTACTTGAACCCTAATACGTTTAAGTAGAGTTTGGGCTGAACTGGAACTCTGCAGAAAAATAAATCTCCACGTGGTTTGATCGATCCAGTCTAATTTTCGATCGATCGAGCCTTGCAGATTTAGTCCAATAAATTCTGCAATCACTCAATTCCAATTTTACAAATAAACATACTTTGAGCAAGCCTAAACCTAGACTCTATGTTTTGATCATGGTTTGCCAACATAATACAAATTGAAATTCTAATACATTAATTCCTAATTTCTTAGAACCTAACAGGAGGAAATATCATTTCCAACTCACACAATGTCACTGCAATTCTCTTCTTAAGAGCCCCAAGTTCATCCACATTTAGTAATTTGGAACATATCTCCCTAAAAGAAACAAGATAAGCCAATTAAAGGTCTACTCACTTCAAGGGGCAATGATCTGCATATTGCAATTGGAAAAAGTTGTTGCATTAAGATGTGATTATCATGGCTCTTCATCCCATTAATCTTGCGTTCTTTGAGTTTAACGCAACATGAGATGTTTGAAGAATATCCATCTGGCACTCTTACATCCTTCAAAACTTGCAGAAAACCATCATTTTCACTAGCATTCATATGGTAGTAGGCATGTGGCATATGTGTCTTATCATTCCCAACCTTTTCCAAGTGAAGTTCACTTCTTATACCCATATTCTTTAAGTCTTGACGTGCCTTCAAGTTATCTTTTTTTTTGCTATCCAAGTTCAACAATGTGCCGATTTTATTATTGACTACATTTTTTTCAATACGCATTACGTCAAGATTTTGACGCAACACATGGTCCTCCTAATAAGGCAAGGTGAAAAATATACTTCTCTTCTTCCACACAGTTAAGGCTTCCTCCCCTCTTTTTCTTTTATTGGGCAAATTAACTGTTTTCTTCCCAAACACATGATTGACTAGAGCATCCGTTTGTAACATGATTTCCCCTCTGGATACCGTAATAGGAGCTGATCTCATATCAACATGCCCATCAAATGATTGTTTTTGCTTATGGAATTTATGATCACTATCCAAGAATCGCCTATGTCCAATGTAACTAAATTTCCTTCCATATTTCAACCAACGAGACTGACTATCATAGTTACAAGGGGGACATGCAAGAGCACCTTTGGTACCCCAACCTGAGATATCATCATATGCAGGAAAATCATTTATGGTCCACAATAATGCAACTTGCATTTGGAATGATTTTTTGAAAGACACATCAAATGTTTTTACTCCAACATCCCATAACTCCTTCAGTTCTTCTACTAGGGGTTGTAAGTACACATCTATATCGTCCCCAGGCAAGATTGGACCAGGAATCAATAATGATAGCATGAAAGAAGACCTTCTCATGCACATTCATGGAGGGAGATTGTATGGGATCAAAATAACAGGCCATGTACTATGAGTACTACTCATATTTCCATATGGGTTGAATCCATTGGCTACTAATCCAAACCTTACATTACGAGGCTCGGATGAGAATTCTATGTACTTAGAGTCAAATGATTTCCAAGCTTCAGAATCAGCAGGATGCCTCAGTAACCCGTCATTCACACGACCATTGGCATGCCACTTCATATGATTGGCTGTTTCAGGAGACATAAATAGTCGTTGCAATCTTGGCTTTAAGGGGAACCGCCATAGGATCTTTGTAGGTTTCTTCTTTTTTTTTCTTGGAGGAAGCATTAGTACTTTGTTGACCTTTAGACTCATTACTTTCCCATCTTGAACGGTTACAGTTCGGACAAGCTTCAAGATTGGCATTCTCCTTTCAATATAAAATACAATATTTTGGACAAGCATGAATCTTCTCACAACTCCTTAATAATCTTCCTAGCCTCATAAAAATCTTTTGGCAACTTAACATTTGAAGGAAGAAAATCAAGCAAAAATTGCAGCAACATGGTAAATGATTTGTTGATCCAACCATTAAGACACTTCATGTGGTACAAATGCACAATGGTTAACAATTTGCTAAAATGCTTACAACCTTCATAACAAGGTTGATTAGCATCTTCAAGCAATTTCATAAACTGAAATGCATCTTCATTAGGACCTTTTGCAGGACCTTCTGTGGGTTGTTGCACAATAGAGACTGCTTCCATTAGCCTAGACGCCATATCTTGTATGGGGAACATGTCATGCAACATGTCACGAAGATCGGCATACTCTATCAGGTTTTCTTGGACATGACTAATAGGAATTTCAGAAGAAGTCTGTGTAGATGATGATTCCCTTTTAAAAACCCAAGGGTTATAACCCCTACAACCCCTATTAACACTAAGTGATCCTATACGACATCTATAGGCCACGAATTTGTATGTACACATTGTTTACACGGACATAAAATTGTTTCATCCAGGTGTGTATGGTTAGATGAAAAATTCATAAACTGTTGGACTCCATCTAAATATGCTCGCGACCTTCTATTTGTAAGTGTCATCTAATTCCTATCCATTGCTATAAAGTGGTTTACAAGAAATACCTATAATGTCATTTCATGAAAGCACAAAGCAAGAGTTAACACACATTTCATTTACACAATTTCACTTTAATTTAAGAAACAAATCATCTTTAATCATTCACTCAGCTATGTTCCTCACAAAACAATGAATTTAAATGCATAGAGAATTTATCAATACATTTGATAACTATAACATCATTACTAGCAATAGCCTAAAATGAATTAATCAAATAAAAATAGCTCAACAAGAATCATCCAATATTACACAAAATAGTCAACACTCCCAATATCAAATAAAACCACCTTATTACTCCATGTAAACCACCTGCTTGCCCCAATTTAACAACCCACCACAACCAAAAAGAGAGAGAGAGAGAGAGAAAGAGAGAGAGAACCTTAATTATTTCACCAACAGGGATTGAGATCATGTATCTTCCTAATAGTACTACTGCAATTTGCTCTTCTATATATGTCACCACTCACCTGTAAAAAGCAAAGGAGATTTGACAATGACAAGACACTATATAGATATCATATGATGAGGTTTTATGTATTATAGATACAATACATACAACCTCATCCTCACCACACACTTATTCATTGAAAAACCATATATGGCTCCTAAATCAGTTATTATAGCACAGTTAATGTTTTCACTATGATTCTTTATATGTTTTTAAGTTATTGAGAAAGAGAGAGTGAGTCTATGGACCTTAATCTTGACTAAATTAATACAAAGCAAATATGTTTTCCTTAAAATATGTGCTAATATGTAAGAATTTAAAATTTATAATCTTATTATCTCTTGGACCTTAATCTTGACTCTAGAGTATTTCTTGTAAGTTAAATTTAGCAATGTAAATATGTAAATATGTAATTATGTTTTAGGATATTTGAAAAGTAGGCAGCAAAGTGGATTAACCAATTGGGTTGTACCTATTCCATTTTAAATGGTCACTTCCATGATAATAGTATAGATGAAAGAAACTATATGTCACCACTCAGTTAATGTTTGCCGTGTTATGTGTGTGTGTGTGTGTGTGCATGTAGAGAGAGAGAGAGAGAGAGAGAGAGAGAGATTAGAACAAAACCAAATCTTAGTAACAAGGCATCTTCACCATCATGCCCTTGAACAAAGCAATCGGGTTCAACCACTAACAAGCTACACAAATTCCACATGTAAAAAGCAAATGCACCAAGTCAGCTAGAATCAACCTAAGATTCAAAATTTTAACCAACAATAAATTAGCAATGCATACTTACTGCTGTGCCTTTGTATTCCTAAAACTTTGCTGCAATCAAACAACAACAACAAACAATAAAAAACCACTCACACTCTCTCTGCCAAGAGCTGCAAAGTATTAAGCAACTTAGTACCAACACAACACACCAAAAAAAGAAAACCCATTCATTCACAAAGACAAGCATACTTAAATTTAAAACTCAGAAATGCATTAAATTTCAATAGTAAAGTTTATAATAAGAAAAGATTAAACATTCAAGGAAAGATTAAACATTTTGTCAATTTCAAGAAGACAGCAAAAACTATAAAAATCATAGTCCCAGAATTTAAATCTAAATACCATCTGAAATTATTAACTACATTTCACTGTCAGCCTAAGTTTATATTTATTTAAATGATAAATGTTTTGGCTAACTTTTAGTTTCATGTACATACTTCCTCTCAAATTTTGTATCCACATTACTTCAATTATAATGTTATTCATCTAACCATGTTCAATCTATTAAATAATTAGAGTAAGACTAAACCCCAAAATCATAGCAATAACTCAATGATTAAAACCATCGTATCAACCCCTCCAAAACTCCAAAAAATAGAACCCAAAAACCCCTTTTTTTCCGATCCAAGAATAATATAGAAAGCTTCCTCTTTTTTACTATTACACCAAAAAACCAGCAAAGCCCCATCCTCTTTTTCATTTACTCAGCAACTACAACAACAATATAATTTCATAAAAAGAAAGTCTCTCAAATATAGTACAAACGGGTTTTGCTTCATAAGACACAAAAAGAAACAGAGAGTGAAAAAAACATACATAGAGGCAAAGCTTGGGTCGGGTCTCCTGTTTAGGCTCAGCTTCTCAAACTCATTGCTGCAATTCTCTCTCAAAATATCCAACCAACCCCATTACATGTCAAAAAAAAAAAAAAAAGATAAAGAGCAATTCTACATTGATATCAAGACCACTCTGAAAGAAATGCAAAGTAGATCAACATTGATTATATGTGACTATATGTGACCACAATCCTTTCATAAAAAAAAAAAAAAAAAAATGTGACCACAAACTTGACAAGTAGTTTCCAGAGGAGGCAATGTGTAAAAAATTTAAGTAGTTTAAATAATAAATCCCAATCTCATGATAGTTAGTGAGGTTGAATCATAGTAATGATTCTTTAAAATAAATACCATTTCCATTCCCATTCCCAATCACTCCAATCCACTACTGTTTCCTTACAGATAACTTAATCATTCCTACTTAACCATCTCCAAATCCACTCAACAATACTCATAAACACTAATTGACAACAAAAAATCAACTGCGTCTCAATAATTTTTTATATTTACCAATAATTATCAATAACACCAATCAGATTCCTCTCAAAAACTCAACATTTCCAACTATTTCCACACATTCAATCACATCATCAAAGCAACAACACATGCTCAAATCTCTACATTTTAAAGAAAACCCAATAAACAAAATTGAAAATCTATTTAAACAACATACCCCTTGGATCCTCTTGCCAATTATAGGACACTTAGGTCCACTTACCCTCTTCTTTGTGGTCTGGTACAGTGATAGAACAATATCAAACAATAGATGAATTTGATTCAGTGTTTGAATCATAGTAACTTGACCAAATCTAGATGAATTTGATAAACCCTAACAGATATCAAACAATAGAGATACAGTGATAGAACAATAGAGAGAAAGAGAGTTACAGCTTTCACGCGGGCCCGGTCCTCTGCCAAGAGAATGTGAGTGCGAAAATGGAGATGGAGATGAATGCGCTGGGACCTAAAGGTGGAGTTGACGGCGGCATAAATTTGGAGAGAGTGAGAGTTTGGAGTAAGTGGGAAAAAGGAAAAGGGAAACCTAATAAGAGAGAAGACGAAAAAAAACAGGGGGAAATTTTGGGGGAAATTTAGAGGTCTATTATGGTGGTCCAACACGCCACTATAGCTAAGCAAAAGTGCCATAAAAAGGAGACCCTATTGCGGCGGTCATACAAACGCGGCTACAGATTGCATATTGCGGTGTTTTTCTCTACCATCGCTATAGTATCTGCGGAAAATGATATATTTATTGTGGCGGGATTTTGGAGCGCCGCTATATCTATGTAAACGCCGCCAATACACATATGTTGCAGCAGTTTTATGTCCCGCCGCAATAGACCCTATGTACAGCAGCGGTCCCAAAAAAATGCCGCAATATGCGACATATAGCAGCGTTTTTTGCACCCACCGCAAAAAAACTACCACAATAGTATAGATTTCTTGTAGTGAAAAGTTTTATAGTCACTGGATAACTCTATTCCTAGTAAAATTTACTAATGTTACCCAATGCAATTCTAAATCCATGGACTTCTTCAATCATTGAGATGTTGCATGCAAACTTCCTATCCACAACTTCAAGTACCCACTTGAAGATTCAAAAATGCAGCACTTGTAAGAATTGGTATTGCATCAACTTCAACATCACCATATCAATATATGGTTTGCTTCATCACTAGTAAAAGCTTTTGAGAGCAAGTGGCACAAAACCTTTAGATGTACACTAAAAGTACTTTCAAAAGTCTTTTAGATGTATGTTAGGGTTTGTTTAAATATCTTTGGTTTGTAAACAAGAAGCCCTAATCACTTGATGGGCTGAAATCACGAATCAGTGATTCAGAGATTTGATCGATTGAGTTTTAATTTCAATATTTCGAAATCTGACCTTTTGAATAAGTCAAACAAATATCGAGAGGTGTCAAAATGATTTGTGGTTCATTCATCCTTATATGTTTACTTGATATTTATTGCACTCTAAGGAGCATATGTGGCTTTTGTGAGAAAATCAGTTGTTAACATAATTTTTTTTTATAAATCTTTTGACCTAGCCAAACGACATTATTGAAACTGTAAATCACATAATTTTAGATTGTTTACACATTCCAAAATTCAAAATAATTAGAAAATAATAATTTTAGATTGTACACATTCCAAAATTCAAACTAATTAGATAGCTTTATGTGTTTTCTTTTCATAAATTAATTAGTAGTAAAATAATTTGTAGTCCATATAGTTTAATATATATGACAATTTGCCAACCAAAATCATCATTCAAAAATTTTAAAATGGTTTCTTTGATATTGTATATTACAACTTGTGGTTCATTCATCCACACATGTTTACTTGATATTTATTGCAGTCTTAGGAGCACACCACTTACCTGTGCTGGCCGTGTAACATTGCATTACTAGACAAAGAGTCTTATTTTGTTTGCTTGCTCACTGTGGCATTCCCATCCGGATAAGAGTGGGCATTCTCTCTCACTATTCCTCATGGCATGCACCTAGTGATTCCAACTCATCTTTTCCTCTTTTGGGTGGTATGTCATCCCAACAAGACATTTCTCCTAAAAGAGTTCAAGTGAGAACCCCAGAATAGGCTCTCCCCTTTTCTCCACCACCAGACCATGCCCTCTCTTACCTCTAACCCATGGCCCACCACTCCTGTATTGGCTGGGTACAGGTTGGTGGTGCCTGAACCTTATGCGTGCTCCACTTCCATGTGTGTCCATGGCTTGCCTGCTGCTCATGCGTTTGCCATGACTTGAAGGCTCGTCTATACACTCTGCTGCTCGTTCTTAACCTCTTGTGGTGTGAATGGTTCCCTAAGCCTTCGTTCTTTATGTCTTACTTCCTTCCTAGGCTAGGCCCTACTTGATTGTGGGCTATTCCTTCTCTAATACATTCTTTGCCCCTTTTGTGGGTCTCCTAGCACTTCTACCATTCTTGTTGTGCTATTGTTTGACTCGTGCTTGCTGGGCCTCTTTTGGGCCTGTTGTATGCTTTCCTTTGCTTTAATTCCAGTGGCCCAGTATTATCATTAGGCTAGTATTCATGCTATTTTGGGCTTCCTTGTCCCATTCCATTGCTTCCGGTCTTTCTTGGCCCATCTCATCATTTTAGGCATCTTTGGCCCGTTTCCTTTCCTTGGGCATCCTCGACCCATTCCAATTCTTTACTCCCATGGGCCTTTGCTAAGTCTTTTGGGCTTCCCTAACCCAAATTACCATATCCTTTACTTTTGGGGTTTATGGGTTTTCCATCAACCCTTACTCACTTAATTCATTACTTCGGGCCTCTTTGGCCCATTCTTGCTTGCTTTCTACCTCTCATAATGCCTATGGGTTTACTACTTCTTTGTTTGGGCTCCTTTAGGCCTGCTTGCTTTCTTTGAGGCCTATTTGCCATTTTCCAGGCCTATGATCCATTATTCCTGTCATTCGAGCTTAATGGTTTTCTTCTCAACTTACTAACTATTTTCCTCCCATATTGTTGGGCTTCTTCTTGCTATTGGGCCTCCTTGCCAAAGTGGGCATCAACATTCAGCCCCCTAAGCATATGAAGTGCTTCTATGGTTCATATGTGAACAAAAAGACTCTTCTGCTTCTCTTTGTCTTTTCTTCTTCTTTTCTTTTCCTTCGCGGGCTTTTTTCAAACAGTGGGACCCGCTTTATTTTTCTTTCTTGCCGTAAACAGTGTTGCCTCTTTGAATTTCCTAGTTTAGCAGTTATTTTGAAACACAGCTTCCACTTCATTAATTCCATGCCTTATTCGAGGAATGACCCATTGCATCGTTTCGTGTCAGCGTTAATGACATCAGTGCTTAAGGAGATTCCTTTCACGTCATTGACACAAAACACTCTTTACCTTTCCCTTTCTTCACCGCGTCTTCTCCTTCAAATACTTTCACCCACTTACTCCGACCAATCATTCCACCATGACGCCGGTGAAAGGCCAAGGTTCTTCCCGTCGTAAAGGAAAAAAGATTTCCTCCGATGATCCTGCCACAAAAAACATAGGCGAAAAGGCTCCTCACTTCGAGTCAGAGCGTTTCGATGAGAAGGAAAGACGCTGCGACTCGGATAGTGAGTGTGCTCCCCTCATAGATCCTTGGTACGTTACCTATGCCCATTTCCCAAAGGTGCCCAGTGAGTACTTGCCTCCACTGTTGGGTCGTGTATGGCTTTCCTTTTGTTGTCACAAACACGGAGATATCTTGGGCTCCATTGGCTTCTTTGATCCCCGATCTTGTTATCTACCAAGGTGCTTCACTCCCCGTGCCCATTCTCTTTGAATTTGTGTTGGGTATTGCTTTGGGTTAGAAAGAATGGGTAGATAATGAGTTGTCCAATAAGGGTTTCATGGCGGCATTACAGTGGGCCGGTGTGTTGAAGGCCATTGTTTCATTGCGTTGCTTGTCCAACTACAGGGACTTGTTCAATCTCCACTATTTGGTCCGTCGGTGGTGCACTGTTATTCACACCTTCTTTCTTTCCTGCGATGAGATCATTGTGACCTTGAAGGATGTGGCAAACCAACTACTTTTGCCCATTCTTGGTGATGTTGACCCTGGTGCTTTAGAGCATTCTCTGGAAGAGGAGGCCGTGGAGGCCGAGTTGAGGAAGGGGATGAATGGCAATGCGAAGTTGACACATTGGGTCGGGGCCTTTTCCAAGGCTTTCGTTGCTACTCGCCGTGCGGCTTTCGTCACATTCTGGCTCTGTAAGTTCATCTTTGGCTCTCATCCTTATTATGCTGTGAAGCCTTTATAATTTCGACTAGCCATCAAGATGTCTAGTGGGGTGAGTCTGCCGTTGGCACCCATGTTTCTCGGTCATCTATATGTATAGTTAGATATCTTGTAGAGTGATGAGAAGCTAGCGGGTTCCTGCCATATAGTTACTACTTCTGCCTATAGCACTATTTAGAAGCATTTGTTGTGGGAGCGTTGTGCTAGGCATTTGGCGAAGTGTAGGCCTGTCCACTTTGCCAAGGAGAGGTATCATTCATGTTCGAAGGTTATTACTGATTTCTGTGGTCGATTTGCATCTAATTTTCCATTAGCTTTTCATTGGGTTGGGTTGAAGCCGTTTGGGCATCCTGCTGTTGAGTTCTTTGACAAGGGAGTTGGTTTTTGTTGGAGTGCATATAGGAGTTTGGGTACTGGTTATACATGTGCTGAGTCTGCCATGGGTTCTTTTGTTGATTCTGTTAGGACCACCACCCCGTTGACTGGTTTTGATGAGAAGGATATCACATACTTAGCTGCCACTAATGCTAGGTGTTTGCCTTATTTGGCCAATGAAGGGATTCGATTTGTGCATTATTCTGCTTATAGGGTGAGGAGGTAGTTTGGGTTGGATCAGGATATTCCTAATGACTTTTTTGCTATTATGGAGTCTCCCACTTCTATTCGGCCATTCCTGCGACATAGTGCCTTTGAGTTTTGGAGTAGGCGTTTTACAGTAGTCACCATTCCAGGTTCATAGAGGGAGGGTATTTGTACTATAGCTATGCATGGGTACTGGCAGGCCGTGATGATCACATTTGAGCAGGAGTTGTTGGGCAGCCGTGGGTTTTCTCTTATTGCTTCTAATGGCCTTCATGCAGTCATTTTTGCCAACCCTTGACTGCTTCTTCTCACTAAGTTTGTGGTGGCATATGTTAGGAAGTAGAGTCGGTTTGCTATATTTGAGTGAGATCCGAAGGAGAAAGGGTGGTTTTGGTATGCTGGTTATTTCCCCACGGGTTGGGAGAAGAGAGTGAAGGTGATGAACCTCCCTATACCCGTGAAGAAGGGCTCTGCGTCTCGGTCCGCCAAGCCTCAGACTGCTAAGAAGGGTGATGACTCCTCTGAGAGTTCTCCTCCTCCTTCTGCTTGTACCCATTCTAGTAGGCGTCCTATTGCAAGCAAGTCTAGGCCCACTGCTCGCGGTCATCTGTTGATTCTCCTCCTTTTTGTAGGACCCGAGGCAGTGAGAGGAAGTCATCTCTCCCTCCTTCCTCTACCACCACTAAAAAGAGAGTATGTTATCTTTAATTTTTTTTAATTTTTTTTTTAATTTTTTTTTTTTTTTTTTTGCAATCTAAGTACAAAAAGGATACTTCTGCCACCCGCCCTATATTGCTTGATGAGCCCAAGTTGGAGGTATGTTTTTCTCCCTTCCCTTTTTGCATGTGTTCCCATTGCCATGTCTCATTCCGTGCCCCATTTCTTTCTCTCCTTTTCCTTATATATATGTATGTACACATCTCCACTTATCATGCGATCCTTTCTCTTTTATTTTGTGTTCTTCAGGCTGAGCTTGAACCCATCTCCATCTATCACCCCACGACTGAAGAGGTTTCTACTGCCATGGGCACGCCCATGGAGGGTTTCTTCGATGGGGCCGATGTGGTGGCTGGGGCCTTGGCTTTTGCTACTGCACAGGGGGTTCCTGCCAAGACCCCTATCCCTTTCGTCGAGCATGGACCTATTGAGAAGGGTGCCCAGACCGAGAGGGTCAGTGAGCCTGTTTCCATTCTTGCCGAGACTCCTACTCCCTAGAAGGGAGTTACTCCTTTGGCTGCTTCCCAGACTGAGATTGTCTCCCCTACCACACCTCTTGTTATCTCGACCAGCGATCTTTTTGCGGCTTTATCTCAGGCCGTGAAGGATGGCTCTTCTCTAGTGGTTACTCCCTTGTCCATTCCTAGCTCTGCCACTCGTGGGCATGATGCAGACTAGTCTTCTGATGAGGGATCTGAGGAGGTCCTTAAGGATTCTGATGATGAGCCTACTATGAAGAAGGTCTCTGATTCTAACGAGGAGGATAGTGATGAGCACGAGACCGAGGCTATGGGTACGTATCCCTTACACTTGTTAGGTTTTCTCTCCATCCTTTATCGTTGCCATTTTTTTCTTTTATATATATATATATATATATATATATATCTGCATAACTTTCTGAAGCAATCTCTATTTATTCTGCATATTCATTTTTCTGATCACAGAGATTCCTGAGTAGCCTTGGACTGCAACAGACATAGCGATGCCTACAGCCCCTATTCCTGCCACACCTGCAACACCTGTTTCTGCCACACCCAGAGCCCCTATTTCTATAGGTCCTAGTATGTTTTCTTTCTTCCATCTTCTTCCTTATCTTTGTTATGAATTCATTCTCTTCATTTCATTCATTACTTATACCGCACTTCACATCTTCTCTCAGGTCCAATTCTTACTACACCTTCTCAATTTAAGGTGGGCAACAGTTCTACTATGGTTCCAGATCCTGTGAACGAGACTAAGGCCTTCTTCACTTGCTTTGACCAGCCCGAGGTTAATGATCTTGATCCTGTGGACTTCTAGGGTGCTGGGTTTCCTTATGTTAACTTCCACGGCTTTAGGGTTCCTAGGGAGTGTGCTTCTCATTTGGAGGCAGTCTATAGGAGTCGTGGGGACTTCATGCGGGGATTTCTTCTTGGCCATTCCATGAGGGAGCATTTCTTGAAGTTGTTAGGGAGTGTAATGAATGACATTGAGCACAACTTCATTGATACTATTTCCACTAAAAGGATTTTGCAGTGGAGGGCTGCGGTCCAGGAGTTGATCAGAGTGGGCTTTGTTGTAGAGTTCATGTTGGACCACTTGAGTGAGATTGCCCAGGCCTTCTTCATGAAGAAGGTTCAGCCTGCTGTGGATGCTATTGATACACTCAGTAAGGCCTTGAGGAAGGAGGTGGCAAACTTGGAGGGACATCGTGAGCGCCTTCTTTCTAGTGTTGCTGCATCTAGTTATTTTGGAGATCAAACTTTCATTTTCGGACTTCATTGAGATTATGTAGTTTCCCTTTTGTTTCCTTTCCCTTATTTCCCTATCTAGTACACTTTATATTTTCTACAGTACTTATTTGGTAAGTCTGACATGACTACTATAGTTTGGGTTTGTAAACTATGATACGACACTTGCTACTACTTTTACTATTGCTATGACTATGACACAATATGCTTTCTAATACTTCATAGTCTTTCATTACATTCTGAATAAAAGCATGCTACAATATTGCCTTGTGACATAGTCACTTGGAGGAAAGGAAAAAAAAAAAAAAAACATAGAACTAACTAAATAAAAGGGATAACCACATGATTTTTTTTTTGTTTGTTTAAGCATAGTATCGTTTTAACCACTTGCCATTGATGGGGTCCATCAGATCTTTGCCATCCATCTGGGCCAAACGATAATACACACTTGTATATGCCTCTCTTATCACAAGGGGTCCCTCCCATTTTGGTGAGAACTTAGATGGTCCTGCCATACCTCGCCTGACGTGATCCACTGCCTTTAGCATAAGTTGCCCTTTTGAGAACACTTTTTCTCTAGTCATCCTGCCATAAGCTTCCGTCATTCTTTGTCTGTATCTACGGTTGCATTCTTGAGCCTTTTCCTTTTTCTCGTCAAGCCCCTTTAGGTCTTCACACCATTCTGTCGCAAAAACTTCCTTCTCATTTTCTTTCTTCCACATTTGCATGACTCTCAAAGAGGGAGTTATTACTTCTGCTGGGTTCATCACCTCTATTCCATAGACTAAAGAGAAGGGTGAAAACCCTGTGGCTGACTTTGGTGAGTTTTGATAAGCCTAAAGGGCGTCTGGCAGGTGTGTCACCCATCCCCTAGTATATTCCTGGCTCATTTTGATGATGATTTTTATAAGGGTCTTGTTCGCCGCCTCTACCTGTCCATTCCCTTGAAGGTAATAGGGCGATAACCGGTAGTGTTTTATCTAATAAAATTCTAACATCTTTCTTACATCGCTGTTGACAAAGGGCATGCCATTGTCACTGATGATCCTGTGGGGTACTCCAAACCTAACAATTATGTTTTCCTTGATAAAGTTTGCCACGGCCCCTCTTATGGCTTTATAAAGTGGTATTGCTTCTGCCCACTTGGTAAAATACTTTGTAGCCATTAGGATCTATATGTATCCATGTGATGGTGGATTAACTAGTCCCACCAAATCAAGCCCCCAAGTATGGAATGGTCATGGGGTGACCATGCTGTGTAAGTTCTGTGGTTGAGTGTGAATTAGGTTGGCTTGTACTTGGCAACTGTGGCATTTCTTCACAAATTCTGTTGTGTCCCTCTTCATGGCAGGCCAATAATAATCCATCTCTTGCAGGTATCTGTACAACTTTTTTCTTTCCTTGGTGCTCCCGACATTCTCTTGTGTGTACTTCCTTTACCATCTCCCTTGCTTCTTCGAGACCTAAACATCGTAACGGGTCCCTATCATACCCTTTTTTGAAAAGGACTCCGTCATGCAAAAAGTAACTTATTGCCAACCTTTTAAGCTTGTATCTTTCACTATGCTTTTGCGGCAGGATGCCTTCTGCCAGGTACTGCACAAACGGGTTCCTCCAATCCTCGCCGACGAAGACAGCAAAGCTTTCCTCTCTGTCTGCTGCAAGCTGACAAGCCTCGCATTAGGTCTGGACTTGGTCTGTGGTAAAGGTTAACTTCTTTGCAAAACCCACAAGTTTTGTCATGTACTTCTCTCAACTTTCTTTGGGCCTCCTCTTACCCTACGCATCTCAACAGGATTCCTCCCGACATCTTGTGGTATAATTCTCCTTTGACCAAGGCGTAATCTTTCGACGCCTTCAATTCTACCATGTCTCCTTCTTTCATCAAAGCTTCTTTTATGGGAATCCTCCAATCCTCTTCATGTCTTTCTTCTTGGAATCTTTCCCTCAGCATTTCAATAATGGACTCCTTCCATTTGCTGACTTCTATCCTGGTGGTGCTTCCTTCAAACGCTATTTGTGATCCTAACACGGCCAACGCATCTGCATATCGATTTTCGCTCCTCAGAGTGTGCTCTATCTCAAATGTCGAGAATTTTCCCTCCATCTTTTGGGCCATTGTCCTGTATAGGGCTAAGCTGGGTTCCTTCAAAGAGAAGCCCCTTTGGTTTGGCAGACCACTAGGTTTGAATCACCAATTACTTTTAAATGCTTGACTCCTATCTCGAAGGCCGTAGCTAGCCCTATAAGATAAGCCTCATATTCTGTAATATTTTTTGAGCAAGGGAATTCTAACTTGAACAAGAGTGCTACGACCTCGTCCTCCTTATGATATAGAACTATTCCCACGCCTCCTAAGTGGGCAGTTGAAGATCTGTCAAATTTCATTATCCACTGTTCCCTGACTGCTTCTGCCATGGCCACCTCCCCTAGGACCTTGTCATTTAGCAAAAATTCCTCTTCTCCTGGGAATTGCGCCAACAAGTCTGCTATGGCCTGGCTTTTCATTGCTTTGGGCATTCCCACCTTGTAATCATACTGTGACAACTGTAGTAACCACTAGGATATCCTTCCAGAGAGGATTGGCTACTGCAACTGTAGTAACCATTGTCCTGCCGCAACCACTAGGAAGTAATGTCATAGTCTCTGTGAAGCATATACTATTGCAAAGCATGCCCTTTCTGCTCTTGGATAGCGAGTCTCCACGTCTTTTAGAGCATGGCTAATGTAGTAGACTAGTTGCTCCACACCGCTTCCATCTTCTTGGGCGATTAACGTGCCTATGGCATACGAGTTGATGGCTAAGTAGGGCAGTAGTGGCTTTTTGCGGATTAGGGCTTGCATTGTGGGAAGGTTCGTCATAATTTGCTGTAACCTCTTGAAGGCTGTCTGCTGTGCTTCTCCCCATTCGAAGTTTTGCCCCCTCTTGAGTAACTTGGCAAAGGCTGAAGTGATTGATGCTAAACCAGGGATAAATCTACAACTGTACGAGACTTTCCCCAAGAAACTCTTTAATTCTTTCACCGTGGCAGGCGGCTTCATGGTTGCTATGGCTGTGGCCTTGGCTGGTTCTACATCTATTCCTCTACTGTGGACCAGGAAACCTAGAAATTTCCCAGAAGATACTCCAAAGGTGCACTTGAGGGGATTCATTCTCAACTTGAAAGCCTGACATCTTTCAAACACTTTCCTCAATATTTGGGCATGATCTTCTCGCCTTTTTTATTTCACAACTATGTCATCTACATAGTTTTCCAACTCATGATGCATCATGTAATGGAATATGGCCGTCATGGTACGTTGGTAAGTCACGCCTGCATTTTTCAACCCAAAAGGCATCATAGTATAGTAGAAATTGCCTATAGGTGTTCTAAAGGCAATTTTCTCCGCATCCTTTGGCGTCATTCGAATTTGATTGTATTAACCCGTCCATGAAGGAAAACATGGAGTTTCTTGCTGCAGAGTCTATCAACAGGTCCGTGTTTGGTTGCGGGAATTCATCTTTTGGGCAAGCTCTATTGAGATTTCTGAATTCTACGCAACACCTTATCTGCCCATTCTTGTTCTTTACTTGCATAATGTAGGACAACCAGCGCGGATGCTGGATGGGCTTGATCATACCTGTAACCAACAATTTCTGCACCTCCTTTACTATTTGCTCCTCTATTTTAGTGTGAAATACTCTGGCAGGCTGAGCCACTAGCTTGGCCTCGGGATCCACATTCAACGTATGCACCACTAGCCCGGGATCCAACTCGGGCATCTTGCTATAATCCCATACGAAGACACCCTTGAATTCTTTCAGCAACAATATTAATTTTGACTTTTCTTCCTCTGATAGTTTTGAACTAATTGAG
The DNA here is from genome assembly GCA_036321655.1 of Quercus alba. Classification (NCBI taxonomy): domain Eukaryota; kingdom Viridiplantae; phylum Streptophyta; class Magnoliopsida; order Fagales; family Fagaceae; genus Quercus; species Quercus alba. Next base: position 18,202,601 of record CM070302.1, on the reverse strand, counting down.
ATGGGTTTTGGTTCCTATGGATTAGATCCCAAGTCAACCTCTTCTAATCTTTCTTCTGCTGCTACTTGTACATCATTTTCTGCTGTAATTTCCTCCTCTTTCTCCGTATTACTTCTTCCTCCGAACTTTCTTGAGCCATGCAGAACACCAAACTTTTATGCTGTAGTCCTTACCTAGGGCCTACTTGCGCATTGCATGTGGGCCCCACGCGCCTTCATAATTTGTAGACGATTCTACCAACAAGGGCCCGAACCTTGACACATTGTGGTGCACCGTTTGATTCCAAATGGGCGCTTCTTTCCTTTTCTTCTTCTGCAACAATAGTCTCTTTAGATTGGGCTCTAGGTCATCTTGGACGTCTTCCCACCTAGGCACGAAGGTGCCCCGTGTATTTGATACTAAGCTTTCCCTAGATGGTGCCCACTTATCGTAGAACATAATTTCTGCCAGAGGAGCCTTTGCTTGCTCGAAGGGCAATGGATTTGCCGCTATTCATTTCATTCTACCATTCAACCTTCCTTTCACACACTGATGATAAGTGGATGGGACTAATCAGTGCTTGTGCAATCACGGTCTTCCCAACAACATGTGGTACGAGACCTCTGTTTTCACCATATGGAAACGAGCCAAAGAGGCTATTGGTCCCAGTTTCAACCACAACTGAATATGGCCTGTGGTGTTGTAACGGATTGCCAAAGGGGGAGATTGTTAAGGACATATTTTGTGTAATTGGCTAATCCTTTGACAAAACGCACTTTACTTGTAATTGTGTAGATCTAGGATGTATTTAATACTTCAAGGAACAAGAGTTCAAGTCTAGTATTGAAACCATGCAAATCTGTCCAAGAAACAAGTGAAGAAGTGCTGATTTTTTAAAGTTCGATAGCTTCTCGACACCTTTCGATAGCTAGGTTATTTGTCGAGCTCTTCTGTTGATTGTAATTGCAATCTCGACACCTCTCGATAGCTGGTGGATCGATCGAGAAAGTTCCTGTCTCCTCGACAGCTCCTCGATAGCTTCTCAATAGCTGTATCTGTTGAAGTTTAAAGCTTGACACCTCCTCGACACCTCCTGATCAATCGCGGTTATAGGAATTCAGATTTTCAGATCTGATTTTTGGCCCATGGTTTTGTATTTGTGTAGGGTTTCTTTTCTCACAACCCTAGACCTATATAAGGCTTGTTTTAGAGGCCGTCACATAAGAGAATACAATGAGAACATATGAAAAAGGTGACTGATGCCTTATTCTCTCTGAAAGAAGCTACTGCATCTTTTGCGCCTTAGGGTTTTGTAACCAAGTGCTTCTTGATCTTCATTGTTGATGAAGTGAAGAACTTTGCAGCCAACAATCTTCTTATAGTTGGTGATTAAGTCACTTACTAGGATCCACGTAATTGGTTAGTCACGTACTGGGATTCGTGCATCAAAAAGTGTGGCATTCATATATTGAAGAGTTCAGAGGTTCTGAAGCGATAGAAGGTTTCTACTGTGAGTTCATCTATGAGGATTGTAGAGTCTAGGGACAAAGGTTTTGTACTAGATCTAAAACTTCTCTTTACTATAGTGAATTGCTTTTTGAGAAGGTTTCCCCCTAGGTTTTTTTACTGTGAAACTAGTTTGTTTCATTGGTTTTCCTGGGTCATCATATCTTGTTTTATTTATTTTTCCGCTACATGATTTTAACATGATATTGATGTTTGTTTGTTTTAACAAGTTTTATTCATAATAAATTTAATTAACAACTTGGGTTTAAAACTTGTTAATTCTATCAACCGAGGTCTAAATTTCCCAACAAATGGTATCAGAGTGGATACACTTTGATTGGATTAATTTCCTGAGTGTGATCCTTAACCCCTATTGTCATGGAATCTCTTGATTGTTTTGATTTGCATAATCTTGTGTTGAATGATGATGATAATATTCAAGATGCCTATTGCAAGCTTTATAATTTTTGTATGAAATCTCTTGAATGTTCTACAAAATTAAAAGCTAAATTTAAAAAGGTAAAGTTTGAAAAAGATGATTTGATTGCAAAATTGGATGAAGCCAATAATTTGAATGAGAATTTTAAAAATCAAATTTCATCTCAGGTGGACAAAATTAAGAGTTTGGAAGAGCAACTAGTTGAATTTAAAACTGAAGTTGAAAAATTAACTAGTGCCAAACTTGTTGTTAAGCCTAACTCAAAAGAAAAAGATTTTTATATTCCTCCATTTAAAAGGAATAATGAAGAGTTGAAGGCTAATATTGCTAGGATAGATAAAGGTAAAAATTCTGATGTTAACACTGAAGTTTCTAAACCTATGTTTAAAACTCCTCCTAGGTTGAATGAAAAATCTAAATTTGTCCCCATTTGTCATCATTGTCACATTGTTGGTCATATTAGGCCAAATGGTCCTAAGTTGACGTCTTTATCAACCTCTAAGGTTAGATCTCCTTCTAGGAAGCCGAGTAGTCCTAAAATTGCTCATGTTTGTCACCATTGTGGTGTTTCTGGACACATTCGTCCTAATTGCTTTAAGTTGTATCCTCATAAGCAATTGTTCAAATGGTCACAGGTTTCCTCTCAAGGACCTACACCTTTGTTTGGAGAGTTATTAAAAGTCTTGAGCTTTTTAACTCAATTTTAGGAGAATCATAATTCTTCTATGTCCTTTAGTAGACATACTAGGACATGTGCCTTTTCATCTTCACGGCCAAAGACTCGTGCTGCGTGGGTGAGAAAGGAGCCTAAGACTTAATTATCTTTTCTGTTGTCCTCTGCTTTAATTCTTTCTATCTAAAGTTGGACTTTCTTTGCTTGATTTCTTATCTGCTTTTGGAATCATGCTTTCATGCATTTGCACTCTTCTATCATGCCTTCATGCATATTCATCTTTCTTTCATGCTTTCATGTTGTTTGTTTGTTTTTGTTTGATTGTTTAGTTTTTATTTTGTTTTGATCTCAAAATAAATAATTAAAATGAAAAATCAGAAAAATACAAAAACAGTGTGTGTTTGTGTACATTGGTACTTGTGTACCTTGAATGGCTATTGAAACAAAATTTTCTAAACTTTGTATCTCTTGTAACTTAGATGAGCATCTCTATGCACAACTAAGCAAATGAGTTTTGTGGCTTTTGTTTGTGATGAGTAAGATTAAGTTATCTCTTGTACTTAACATTCGTATCACTCTTTTTGACGGGAAGGTCTAAAAAATCCTAAGAGAAAGGCATAAATAATCATCTCACCATTGTTGCCCGCCAATCATAATATGACACCTGTATGCTTCGGCATAGTAAAAGTGCAGTGTCAATGACATTTGTGTGTTTTGGCATAACAAAATTGGAATGTCAAATGCTTACCATCATTGGGTATTTCTTCTCTATCTCTAATATGCTCATGCATGATTTGCTTAAATAAAAATATGCAAAGAAAATAAAAAGATAAAAGATAAAAAAGTGCTTTAAATATGATTGCAAGCGTGTATTCTAGGAGATGTCGGAGTTATAGGATGTACCTTGAAGGTGATAGTCCCCATCAAGCAGTTATGATTGTGTGTGAGTTAAAGTGATTTTCTCATATTTCAAATCGTCATAACATGTATACACTTATGCAATCTTACGATATTTTTCACACACAACACGCAATATTCTTGGCTACTCTTGATACATGTGCAGGTACAATGTGATTTGGTCATCACAAGGTTTTACATGTGTTAATGTATGCTCACTAAACTGTCTTGACTTATTTTTGAAATATAAAATTGGTTAGACTTGTTTAGTGTGTGTGTGTTTTGGGATCTATGTGCATAACATTTTTCTTGTTGAGAGATTTTTTTTTTCACATGTTTTGCATCTTTCTATTATCTTGTTATCCATAGCATCTTATTTCATTACATTCATGCATTTATATGGATTTCTTGTGCCACCTTGATCATCCTTGATTATTTTTTTTTTTGTCTCTTGGGTGAAGCTTTCTAGCTTCTTGTACCCTTTGTCAATCATGACAAAAAGGGGGAGAATTGTGGAGAATATGTGGTTTCTTTTTAAGCTTCTATATGTTAGGGGGAGAAATACATTCCTTTGTAAGGAGGAGATGTGTTTCATCTTGTTAGGGGGAGTGCTTACCTCCTTCTTCTTGTACATCGGTCTTGTGACCATGTTTACATACATTGTGCTTATCTTTGATATTTTTATGATGATGTATGTCTTCTTCACCTACCATTACATGTGTTGTTTCTTTTCTCTCTTTATGTATATGCTTCTTATTACTTGTATGCAATCTATTATTTCTGTTTCACACTAAGATGCCTTGATGAGTATTGTTTAAAGTGTTTCAGAAATACAGGTTGTCAAAGTCTACTTGCTATAAACTCTCTTCCTACAAAGTTTTTCAAGAGTTTGTGTTAGGATAGATTTTATTGTATTCAACAAGTGAATATGAGTTGAGTGATTTATGACTTCTCTCATATGTTCATTTGTTTGTTGTGGTTTTGTCACGGATTGCCAAAGGGGGAGATTGTTAAGGACATATTTTATGTAATTGGCTAATCCTTTGACAAAACGCGCTTTACTTGTAATTGGGTAGATCTAATAATACTTCAAAGAACAAGAGTTCAAGTCTAGTATTGAAGCCATGCAAATCTGTCCAAGAAACAAGTGAAGAGGTGCTAATTTTTTAAAGCTCGATAGCTTCTCGACACCTCTCGACAGCTAGGTTATCTATCGAACTCTTCAGTTGATTGTTATCGCAATCTCGACACCTCTCGATAGCTGGTGGATCGATTGAGAAAGCTCCTGTCTCCTCGACAGCTCCTCGATAGCTTCTCGATAGCTATATCTGTCGAAGTTTAAAGCTTGACACCTCTTCGACACCTCCTGATCGATCGAGGTTACAGGAATTTAGATTTTCAGATCTGATTTTCGGCCCATGGTTTTGTATTTGTATAGGGTTTCTTTTCTCACAACCTTAGACCTATATAAGACTTGTTTTAGAGGCCGTCACATAAGAGAATATAATGAGAACATATGAAAAAGGTGACCGATGCCTCATTCTCTCTAAAAGAAGTTACTGCAGCTTTTGCGCCTTACGATTTTGTAACCAAGTGCTTCTTGATCTTCATTGTTAATGAAGTGAAGAACTTTGCAGCCAACAATCTTCTTCTAGTTGGTGATTAAGTCGCGTACTAGGATCCACGCAATTGGTTAGTCACGTACTGGGATTCGTGCATAAAAAATGGTGGCGTTCATATATTGAAGAGTTCAGAGGTTCTGAAGCAGTAGAAGGTTTCTATTGTGAGTTCATCTACGAGGATTGTAGAGTCTAGGGACAAAGGTTTTGTACTAGATCTGAAACTTCTCTTTACTATAGTGAATTGCTTTTTGGGAAGGTTTCCCCCTAGGTTTTTTTACTGTGAAACTAGTTTGTTTCATTGGTTTTCTTGGGTCATCATATCTTGTCTTATTTATTTTTTCGCTGCATGATTTTGACATGATAATGATGTTTGTTTGTTTTAACAAGTTTTATTCATAATAAATCTAATTAACAACTTAGGTTTAAAACTTGTTAATTCTATCAACCGCGGTCTAAATTTCCTAACATTTTCTACAACGTGGTAATCGCTACGGCAGTTAGGGCTAGCCTTTCCTCCTCATCTTCCCCTGAATCTGCGCAAATGACAACTGCTACTATACCCTTCCCTTTGTGGTTCAGGAGTGGGTTTCTTTGAACTTCTAGTTGGGACAGCTTTAGAGTCTCTTCTTTGATTCTTCAGTGCACTAGTCTATGGAGCGTCCAGCATTCTGCGGTAGGATGTTGCACGAAATTGTGCAAGCGGCAAAAATGTGGGTCTTTCCGCTCTTCTTCGGTGGGCTCTCTAGAAACTTGATTGGGCTTAAAGACTTCATCTGCTATCCATTTATCTAGGAGCACGTCTAGCTTTTTTGAGGTACATGGTAGTGGTGGAAGGGTATCGTATTCCCTTTCGTCAGACTTCGTCTTTCTTTCACCAGTGGATACTGTCATACCTTATGGAGTGTTTCTTTTGTCGAAACTTGGTTTTACTGATTGGCCGGTCTTTTTGGCTTTCTGAAACAATTGTGCGAACTAGGAGATTTCTAGATTCTCTAGGACAGCTCTATACTCCCTGATCATGTTTGCCATATACATTTCTACTAATGTCTTTTCTTCACAATGATCATAGCAATCGAGTGCTATGTCTTTGAACCTTTTCATTTATTCCATCAAATCTTCACCGCTTCTTTGCTTAGTTGCTTGCAAAGTTGCAAGCGTTACTGTTTTTTCTTCGGGGAAGTATTTAGTGCAAAATTCGTCCACCATGTCATCCTATGTCGGGATTGACCCTGGTTTCAGATCGATGTACCAGGTGTACACACGGTCACACAGTGATTTAGAGAATTCTCGAAGACACAGGTCCTTGTCTACTGTGTAAGGGCCAACAGTATCAATGAACTTGCTCACGTGCTCGATGGTACTTCCCTTTCTGCCATCGTATTGCGTAAAAACTCGTGGTTCGTACCTCTTAGGGTATGGCTTGCTGAGTATTCTTAGTAGGTAAGGAGGTCTTCGCACGTAGAACCTTTCCTTAGGTGTTTTGTCCCTCTCTTGCTTTAGGAGAGCTGCAACTTCGGCCATAGTGATAAAACGTTGCTTTGTCTTCTATGGAGCACCTCCAACTGGGGTCTCCTCCTTGTCTGCTGCATGCTCTGGGTCATGCTAGCTTCCTTTTTTCCTTTGTCTTGTTCGCCTTCATTTGACGGATTTCTTCCATCTTTTGCTACAGTGAATGTTGCAGCAACACCTTGATAAAAATGTAGGCATTGTCAACGGTGACTCTTTGCTATTGCTAAGGCTTAACCCCCGCTCTATTGACACCTTCCGCCTGGTTGGGCTGGTGTTGGTGGGGCGTTATTGGCCTTGACTCTGCCTATGAGGGCACAACACTCATGTTTCGTGTTGCTTTGGATCTTGGGGGCATAGCTTGCAAGGGCTTTCGTCCACTATCCCTGTCTTTTTCCCAACTCCCCAGTGGAGTCGCCAATTTAAATGTGGTGAGCCTTTTTAACAACTATAGGCTAGGCTGCCTCCTGCCACACTATGGCCCAAAGGTTCTGGGTGGAAGAGTTAAGACTGGCTTGACTGCAACACACCCTAAACCAACTTGTGCGCAAACTAAGGCCCCTTTGCTAGAACTTTGGTGACATGCCCATGGCAGATGGAACTGTTACATGAGTTATAGCAAGCAAGTATAATATAAGAACAATAAAAGGAAATATGCTTATTGTCAGCCAGAAAACAGGGAATACTAAACGAAATAAAGGAAAGAGCGGTACAACAATATAAATGCAGTATAAACAAGATAATAATAATAAAAGAAAAATAACATCAATGCTTAATCAAAGAAATGAAAGAAAGAATGGCCAGTCTGCCGTGCTTGGTTGTCTTACGGAGTTAAGTCCTAGAAGGGAACCACTTCTTCAATATGAGGAACCTCACAAGGAGATCTTGCCATGGAAATTATCCACTTTGAGAGAATGGACCTAAATGGCTTGTGCTCAAATTCCTTAACCCTTACTAAAGGGTAGGCTTTTAGAGGGAGAGAAGGAATTAGCCTATCAGTACATGCCTGCTATCACACTCTTGCCTACTCTCTATTTTTCTTTCTAACTCCTTTTTCTTTCTAAGTTTTCTACTCTATTTTTTACTCTCTTGTTTTATTGTTTTCTCTAGTATTGTTATGTTCTCTCCTGCCTTCTTGTTTTGTTGTTCTTCTGTTTTGTTCTCTTTTTTCCTGTGCACAGTGGAAACCCTTTTATACTACCTGCCGTGGTGAGTTTTTACTATTTTACCCCTTAACCGCTTTTGTTTGGGTGTGGGTGTCATTTCAGACTACCCACTGGTCTATCAGCTGCCCAGCCACCACCACTTACCTGTGTTGGCCATGCCACATCCCATTACCAGACAAAGGGTCTTATTTTATTTACTTTCTCACCGTGCCATTCCCATCCGGATAAGGGTGGGCATTCTCTCTCACTATCTCTCTTAGCATGCACTTAATGATTCCAACTCATCTTTTCCTCTTTTGGGTGGTATGTCATCCTAGCAGGACATTTCCCCCAAAAAAGTTTGAGCGGGAACCCCAGAATAGGCTCTCCTCTTGTCCCCACCACCAGACTATACTCTCTTTTACCTTGGACCCATGGTTCACCACTCCTGTATTGGCTGGGTACAGGTTAATGGTTCCTAAGCCTTGTGCGTGCTCCATTTTCATGTGTGTCCATGGCTTGTCTGCTGCTCATGCGTTTGCCATGACTTGAAGGCTCGTTTGTACATTCTGCTGCTCGTTCTTGACCTCTTGTGGTGTGAATAGTTCCCTGAGCCATCGTTCTTTATGTCTTACTTCCTTTAGGCTAGGCCTTACTTGATTGTGGGCTATTCCTTCTCTAATCCATTCTTTGCCCCTTTCGTGGGTCTACTAGCACTTCTGCCATGCCATTCTGTCATTCTTGCTGTGCTATTGTTTGACCCGTGCTTGCTAAGCCTCTTTTGGGCTTGCTATATGCTTTCCCTTTGCTTTAATTCCAGTGGCCCAGTATTATCATTGGGCTAGTAATCATGTTATTTTTGGCTTCCTTGGCCCATTCCTTTGCTTCCGGGCTTCCTTGGCCCATCTCATCCTTTTAGGCATCCTCGGCCCATTTCTTGGGCATCCTCAGTCTATTCCAATTCTTTACTCCTATGGGCCTTTGCTAAGTCTTTTGGGCTTTCCTGACCCAAATTACCATATCCTTTACTTTTGGGATTTATGAGCTTTCTATAAACCCCTTACTCACTTAATTCATTACTTCGGGCCTCTTTGGCCCATTCTTGCTTGCTTTCTATCTCTCATAACGCCTATGGGTTTACTACTTCTTTCTCTAGGCTCCTTTAGGCCCGCTTGCTTTCTTTGAGGCCCATTTGCTATTTTCCAGGCCTATGATCCATTATTCCTGCCATTCGGGCTTAATGGTTTTCTTCTCAACTTACTAACTCTTTTCCTCCTATATTGTTGGGCTTCTTCCTGCTATTGGGCCTCCTTGCTTTGCCAAAGTGGGCATCAACACAAATCATGTTCATACTTTTCAAGGAGATGTTTGCATAGAAAGAGGAGTTTTATCGTTGACAATTTTGTCATCTTCTTAGTGTAATATTGGTAGGCTCTTGATAAAGTTACATTTTTCTTATATTAATAAAGTCTTATATTTGTTTTTTTATCTCCCTAATATAAGTGATGAATTTACTTTCATTTTCTTCCTCTTTAAGTTATTTAAGATGTACAGAGGATGAACCGTTTGTATGAAGTATTAGAAATCAATTCCAATTACACTTTTAATTTTTACAAAATATCTTCCCTTATATATTAAGACATATAGAGGATGAACCATTTGTATGGAGCATTAAAAATCAATTCCAACCACACTTTTAATTTTTACAAAATATCTTATCTTATATATTAATTTAAAATAAAATGCATTATGTTTCCTTCTGCAGACACCCCATTTTGCAACTCCCATTTGTCCTAACTTGCTTTGCATTGCATATCATCAACATTGCACATCTCTCAAGTAGGACTGCTATTTTAGCTGCCTAATCTATAAATACTTTTCATAAAAATAACCTTCATTGATAACATGATTATTAATCTTTGATCACATGGCTATTAATCTTTGATTGGTGACATGGCTATATTTGCTGTCTAAACAATTGATTGATGAGATGATTATTAATCTTTAATCACCTTAAAATTTCTCAAGCATGGAGAATATATGAGAATATATGAAAATAATATAATCTAACAGTGGATTTGTCAAAATTTTCATCCAATTAAAAAAAATTAGATGGTGTAATATTTCTTAAAGTTACACTGAGTGTAACTTGAACCCAACTATATATATATATATATATATATATCTATGTATGAGGTTTGAAAAATTACCTTTTATTTTATGAACAGGTATTTTTTTTCTAACCATTTAACTTCTCCACAAGATAATGGGTGTAGTTTTATAACTTCTTTGTTTTTGCTTCTATCGCAGCTATATTTTAATTTTTTTTTTTTTTTTTTAATTTCAAACTTTTACATGCATTGGTAAACATACACATGGCAGAATTATCTTGCGCTCTGATTATGAGGATGCAGATTTGCTTGGAGCCCTACACAATTCAGAAGATGATAACCAACCTAGATTTATTGAGTTTAGGGAAAAAATAGAAATCTCCAGTTTGAATTGGGCATGCTTTACAATGATAATATAGAGTTTAATTAAAGAGGCTGTACAATCTTATAGAATTAAGTAGGGTTATCCTTTGAAAGAAGTGAAGAATTACCTAAGGCTCTTTGCAAGTGAAAACATTTTATAATGTTCACACACTTGTTCAAGGACAATTTCATAATAGACAAGTGACTGCAAGATGGGTTGCTAAGATATATCTTGATAAGTCTAAAAGAATCTTTTGGTTGATAGATATTAAAGAAGGTATCAAAGATGACTATCAAGTGGACATTACTATGTGTAAAGCATTCAGATGTTGGCAACTTTCAAATGACTTGATTCAAGTGAGATGTGAAAAGTAGTATGGAAGGATATAAAGTAAAAAGATTATGGTTATGCATCACAAAGTCTCCAAGCATAGTTTTATTAATCAATCTTGTCATTAGTGGATCTAAGTCATTTTAAAATTTTAGTATAGACGTGTTTTTAACTTTTTCCCCGCAAAACACCCTTTTTCTATTGCAAAATCTTTGCCCCGTAAATTGCTTGGTTGAAATAATTTTGAAGCAACCTTAAAAACAAAACAACAAACAAGAAGTTTTTTTTTTTTTTTTTTTTTTTTTCCTGAGTACAAGCAACGGAGAATTGTTACTTTGCAAAGTATGAAGAATAATTGAACACTAATTCAATCAAGTGGTAGGACATTTCAATGAGATAGTAACTAAGGTTAAAGTATGTATTCAGATTTTCAGATACGAAGTAGATACAACAAATAATATATGCTTCTAATAGATTGAGAGAGCATTAGATTCAACACATTAGATATCAAGGCCAATCAGACTAGTGTATTCCATATTACTGCCCCTCAATTATCTTGACTTCTCAACTAATATACACAAACGCATTATTTGCAGAACAAAATTTCATTTAAACAGGAAAAAAAATTATTATCCCTTGCAACTGTGAAACTACAAACAAATCCTGAGAACTTGTCGCATATTTCTTTGATTGATAAATGTATTTTCCTTGGAAGAATACACTACAATATAGTTGACAAATATTAGAAGAGCGAGTAGGGCTCACAAGATGTTATGCTTTGTCTCGAAAGCATTGGTAATCTTTCCAATGCAGTATGCAGCGCTCAGAGGGAAATCGGAAACTGAAAAAATTGCAGGTTGTTAGTTACAAACAGAAAATATAATGTTTTTGTTCCAAAAGAATCAATGATATACTTGGACTCTGTTTCCAAAGGAAAAATAAAATGATTAGATGATGCTAAGCTTCCCAACGGTTTACTATCCTCAATAGAGCAGTAAGAAAAACAAAACATGAACCTCAAAGCTGAAAAAATAAGTTCTCAAGCATTGTTAGAAAAGGTAGCCATGGAACAATTTCAACCCCACAGAATGCTCAATGTGGAACAAAAATTATTATAAATCAGATTATCTGTATACTCTGATATCCAAGACAAACTCTCAAGCTTATTTTCTAAACTTCAAACAGCAAATGGAAAGGAGTGTTTCTTTATGCAAGTACATAAAAAAAAAAAAAAAAAAAAAAAAAAAAAAAAAAATTCTAAAGAGATATATTTTGATTGGAAATGTCATAAATAACACTGTATGTAATTTTACTAGTCTGTAAACAATATGACAATTTATTATTACAGTTAAGATTACACAATTATAAAAATGTCAAATAACCTTAAAATCCTCCTTGTAAAGGCCCTTTTGATTCAATTTGGCACCAGACATTATAGCTCAGTATTGTATCGAGTTCAACCAATGAAGACTAAATTTACTACTTCACCTAATTCTGTGTTAAAAGATATTTGATTTTTAACATTGTATTGAGTAATACGAACATAGATTTGTAACATAGATAGTGAGTCATGTGCATGCCTTGTGCATGTGCAAGGGAAAACCTGACCATCCAACCCAAATTTTCTACTGTGGTAAGTCTGGATTCTTAGTAACCATGGTTCAAGCAGGAATGATATATGCATGGTGAACCAACTCAGATTCAGGCTGCAATTGAAATTGAGCCATCCTTGCCCCATTTCACCCAATACTGCTCATAATTCCATGGTTTTCCACTTTTATAATTTAAGAAAACTTGAAAATCTCATTTATGAATTATGATAGACTTCAAGAAGGCAGTTTTACAAAGACGAGAACCTACTGAATGCTCACTCATGGACAAAAGAGACGACTGAACTTTACAGAACAGTGAATTTTCCCGTACCCAACAAATGATGCAGCTGATAATCCTGCATTGGGTGGGCAAGAAAAGGTGGAAACTACCCCACCTGATTCATGTCAAAGAAGTAAGGACAAATCAGCCGCATTTCTATCTGTAGGAAACACTTATTGAAATGCATATTTTAGGTATATTCATATCTTCAATCAGATACAAATGCTGAAACCTAAGAGAAAAGAATACATGAAATTATCCGCTTGAAAATTAGCTACAACTCAATTGACAAGTCTGAGTTTCTTTGAGAAGCATTCCAATCTCTAAATAGATAGCCATAAGTCTTTGGTAGTCAGCAGAAACAAAAGCCACCTACATCCTCCATTTCTAGAAATAAATTTGGGTTGTTGTGATGGTGGTGAATTTTGAAGGGGGGGGGGGGGGGGTGGTGTGGTGGTGGTGAAGGCAAATTCAAATTTGCTGAAAGAAGAGATACACAGCAACATGAAGAAAGCACACTGACATGCACACAAAGAGGATGTGACTATTTGGACTTGTATATGCAAACAATGTAGAAAAAAACATACTTGATATTAAATCATCTGTGTCCTGCCTGTCAATTTTACCATGGGCCATTGCACCAACCTGAAAACCCAGATATTAGGGAAAAAATTCCAAGTTTTGGTAACATAACATATGTATCAGTGTTAAAATTATTTTGAGCTTACCACAAAAACAAGGTCAACATCACTATCAGCAGAGTCCACATAGTTGTTTATATTAACCAATTTTTCTGAACTATGTGATAATCCTGGTATCAAAGAAAATATTAACCTCATTTCTAGTACAGAATAGATAACTCAGGAAAAATCATACAACATTAACCTCACCTATTTTGCAAGAGTTGACAGGCAGATACTGGCTTACAGGGTTCTTGATAGCATGCAAAAGATTCTCACGCTTACCAACAGCAGTAATACTCAGTTTTTGTAGCAGCTGCACTGCAGGTAGCAAGAGGAGAAGAAAAGAAGTAAAAACATCAAATAGAGCTCCCAACCAAAAAACAAACACACTCATAGACACAATATCAGCGTGCTTTTTGATGTTGAGGTGAGAACTGTTGAACTTACACATAAGGCCACAGAAATGCTTAAATGTCCTTGGAAGACGAGTATATGGTTTAACTTCAAAAAGGACACCTTTCTCAGTTTTCACATACACGGCTTGCACCATCCCACTCTTATTAAGTTGGCTATCCAAAATAGTTAGGAGAGCCTGAACACAACTGCCCCTTAAGATCATGTATGTTTCCCCAATGTCAAAAATTCAAGAGCAATAATTGAAGCACAATGTCAACCCCATAATTGCAAAGTCCACTAACCTGATGAACAATGTCAGGCCTGTAATCAGCAGGATTTTTGTTATTTTTCTTTAAGAAATATGCATGGTCCTCTGAGTTCAAAAGTTGGTAACTCTGTATGCATAAAACTAGTTACAAAAAAGAGAAAAAAAAATCACAAGAAACAATGAAACACTAATCACAAGAAATCCCAATAAAAGCCATAAAGCATAGATTAAATCCAAAACCCAGAGAACCTAAATCAAAATTTGTATATATTCTGACAAAAATTTATTAAAGAAAGCACTGCAACCATACCAGAAAGCCTAAAACCCATAAAACAACCCCTCCACACAGACCAAAACCAAACAATTTCATCTTTTACAACACACATATGAAAAAAAAGTTCCAATATAATTAACAGACCTTTCCAACTTTTGCAACTTCCAAAGATGCCTTTTCAAGAATGAAGATGACCCTGGCTTTGTTAGTATTATTCTGGTCACTTGGGACAACTGGAATACCCTCAAGTCCATTCTCCACCTCTTTTCCTTCTTCCTCACCATTACTTGTGTTTTCTGTAATGGCTCTCTTTGCATCTTGCACTATGTCATGCCTCTCTTCCCTATTCTTTCGCTTCTTCCCTTTCATTGCATACACGCTCACCATTTGGAGTTCAAAGAAGATGATTATTATACTTCCTGGCACCAATGAGAAAGGTTGATATCACTAGAAATTGACTTTTGCACCCATGGCAAATATTACCATAAATTTCCAAGTTCCCTAAACATATTTTCAGATGAAAAAGGCTGCAAACTTAGCACTCTCTCAACATGATCTCTCCCTATACTTGTCTAGCTTAACCTTCAATTCACAAGCTTGATAAATTGTATTCCAAAAGCTATGCTTAGATGTATAGACTAAAATCAGAGCATGAGCATTTGTGAGCACCCTTAATCCCTTATAATAAGACTGGTTAAGATGAATATGGAACAAATTACAATAAGATGGCCATCATTCCACCATGTTGGATATGGAACAAATCACAATAAGTTCAACTTAAAAGCTAATTTGTGTTCATACTTCAATAGAAAGTTAAAAACTAATAGCAATGTTTAGTTTAGGGGCAGTTCAAACACCTAATTGTATTGCATTTAATGATCCTTAAATATGATAACAATGTTTATGCTTTATTGGTCAATGCAACTAAGTGTTTGAATTCAATTTGATAAGCTTCTGTATCTTTAAAACCCCGTAAGATTTAAAAATTCTCAAATAATTTTAGCCAGACCCAAGAGAACCAAGCTGAAATTAAGAGCTAACAGTAGTGGTTCATCAATGACACTCACGTTAATGTGCTAACAAGAGGCTGCAAAATTTAGGTCCATCAAAAACACAACCATGGAAGAGTCAGTCCCATGTCTTGAAATTATGACTTATTTGTGACGAAAACAAGACTTAATTGTTAAGGATCCACAACCGACCCCAAATTTTAGGACTAAGGTTTTGTTGTTGTTATTGCAACTAAAACAGATAATTTTGAAAGCCAAAAAAAAAAAAAAAAAATGAAATCCCCAACCCAACCCAATTTTTTTTTCTTTCTTTATAACACAATTCACATGTAACGTCAATTGAATGTGACAAAATACAGTATTGAACCTTTTTTTTTTTCTCATGGAGAATTGTGCGGCTGTAGGATGCACAAACACGAACACAATGTGCAATTTTTGAAAAATTATAACATGATACAGAAGGACATCCCGTTACAGTATAGGTACGACTTGGCACAAGTATGACACTCTAAATGAGTATCCGTGTATCCTAAATTGTGCCCGTGTTGTTTTAGAGAAGAAATATTATACTAGAAAAAAGTGATGTTTGAGAGAAGAATAGCGAACCTGGGAGAAATCAAAAGCTTTTTGTTTTCACAGTTTCACTGATTTTGCTGTGAACGAGTGTAACAGTGGCGGGGAATGCGTTTGATCCAATTCCAATATATATGGGTTAGGTTTTTTGGTTTATTCTAAGAAGAAAAAGAAACGCAATATGACTTGCAATTGGGCTTGTGGTAAAGATTAGAGGAAAGCCCACAAAAACTCGCAATTATAAAAGAAAGTACAGCCCAACCCATAAATAAAAGTCGTAGTAACACAATCCTGGCTAGTAGATCATAGCACCGTTCTCTCTCTCTCTCTGCATAGACAGTCCTTTTCGACAAGGTATCTTCCTCAGTGCTCTTCCTCTTTCATCGTTTTCTTCTTCACATCATATGTATGTGTTTCTGTATTTTACTTGCACTATCTTATAATTCTTGGAAAAAAGGGTTTCCTTTCTTTTTATGCTTTGCTTTGTTTGCTTATCTCAATTGTTTGAGATCTCATACACAAAAAATAACGCATACCCAATTGAGTTTAATGCGGTTACTTAATTGGGTTGTGTTTGTTTTGATGGATTTGTGTGAATAAATTTAGTGTCTTTGTCAGTAATTCATTGAAAAAATTGGGACTTTTTAGATAAAAAATTTGCTGGAAATATTTTTTTTTTGAAAATTTTTGATTCAAACATAGTCTTAATATCTTATATGAGTAGAGGATTGAAGTAATTGAAAGGAGAGTTGCTGTAAATAATACATTAGTTTAGTTTCTGGGGATTCAAATTTGTTTGCTTTTTGTTCTTCTGCTTTTGAATTCTATTTTTTAATATTGTTTTTCCTTGAATTCTTTATTATCAGCATAAAAAATTATTTCAAATTTAAAAGATTACAGGAAGTGATTTTTTTTTTTTTTAGTAAGTAAACATTGCAGGAAGAGCTACAAAGAAAATAGAGTAATAGACTGAGAATGTATCATGCAGCTAACCTTAGTTACTAAGGAATGTGGTCTAGCAATAGTTGTCTTCAAGATTCACAATCAGATTTTGGTTTAAACCCATAAGAAAACGATTACCCGAATCATTTTAATTTTTTTGTCTTCATTCTTATTTTTGGATTTCTGGATTACTGTGTTCTTTAAAAATATATCCGATTGATTATCTATTGGTATTGAAGATCTTCAATTGTTCATTGTTATTATAAATCTGCTAGGGAACTCATAATTTTAAGACTAATTTCAACTATTGCCTTTGAGATTAAATTTCTTTGTGTTTTGTCATTCTCGTCAACACTCTTGCGTTCTTTGAAGAATAATAGATGAAGTGCATGATTTTATAATTCTGGGAGATTTAGTCTCATGACCTGCCCTTCACCCCTGTTTTGTAGTGTATTTTTTCTAGAATTTATTGGTTTGATGACTATGCATAATGTTGGCATTTCATGGAAAATAGCGATATAGGGTATCTTTTCTAGTGCATTTCTAGTATTGATGAATGATTGTGTCTGATCTAATGGCAAAAAGAGTCTAAAAGTAGAATATATTGACATTCATTCCAATTTTCTTTCAAATCTTTGGTTAAGTGATTCCCAGATTCCCCTAATTTGGAACTTTATTTTTAATTACTGATAGTAACTAAGGTGACACATAGATTTATTTTCTCTTCTGGAACTTGTTTCTAATTTAGTTATTTATCTTGTGATGTATTTAAGTGGATTATATAAACATTGTTTGTTAATCCTTATAAAGATCCTTAGGTGCGTATCCAATTAGCAATTGGGATTGGCAAATTGGCCAACCATGTTATTATGAAGATTGTGATAATTTAAAATTTGAATTGTGAGGTTCAAATCATATTAGTTTGTTTTGTTGGGTGCTTTTAAAAAAAAATAATAATAATGGGGCAGTTAATGAGATAATAAATTTTAGTGGCATTGATGTAATGGACTCAGAAACTAGGTTTTTGCATGTTGCATAACATTTTTAAATTTTAAAGCATCCACAGAGTATAAACTATAAATACATTATTTGCAGTCTTCATGTGATATATTTCTAAGTAGCATTTTTAATAAAATAATTTCTAAAACTGAACTGATCCACCCATTGGGACCAAAAACCCTTTACATCTGAAATTTCTTCATATGTGTCTCGGAGTTATTACAGTTAATTGTCTTTTAATATGTTGACTATATGGAAGTCTTGTTACCTTCTGCAACACTCATGAAACCACCATGCTTGTGCTTGTTCATTAAAATGTGAAGTCATAACATGTTATAATGTATCCTTCGATTGCATAGTGGGGAATTTCTTCTCACTTTCACTTCTGTTGTTGAAGAGGCTACCATGGAAAGCTTCGATTTCATATATATATATATATATATATATATATTTTAGTTAGTAAACTTCAATATAAAGCACGATTAGGGGCACAACTCTAGTACACAAGATATACAAGGAGAACCCAAAATGACATCATACACTCTGTTAGCTTAAGTTTTTGTTCTTGTTGTCTTTTTTTCTTGATCATAATGTTCACCATATTTGAATAAAAGTTTTATTACCTATCAAAAAAAAAAAAAAACCCAAAATGATATCTAACATAAAAAATTTAAAAGATCAAAGAACTCCAACAAATTTGAAAACGAAAATGAAACGTTATCCATTGTCCAATCATGAAGAGATCACAAGGACAAAAGCTTTGACCTCATTACCAATGTTTCACTACCTTAAAAAATGCTGCACCTGCTTTCCTTTCTCTCCAAAGATACCACATTGCAAAACAGAATCTTTCCAAATTCACCGCTACAATATCAACGAAAGTGTCATTTCCAGAAATGCTATCAATCAACCACCATTCTTGGCATGGCCCATTTAATACATTGAACACATAGGAACTACCTTCCAAGTTTCACCACTACAATATCTACCAAAGCATCCTTTCCAACAATGCAATAATGCAACTGCTGTTCTTGGCATGACCCATTTAACACCAAACAAGAAAACACATTAGTCTACATTTCCCCAGCAATGTCACAGTGAAGAAATTGGAGGATCCACTGTCCTAATTTAATTTACAAAATAGCACCAATTTGCAATGATTGTTCCACACATTCTCTCCTTATCTGTTGTAAGGATCTTCCCTAATATTGCTATACAAATGAAAATTCCCACTCTTGGTGAAGCTTTGACTCTCCATTTACTTCTCCAAGGAAAGAGTTGCCACCCTCTGTACTTCATTCCTTATAATAGCTCTTAAATCCTCAACCACTTTCTCAATTTTGTGCCATTCTTAGAAATCTTGGATTCCAATTAAAATTTCCATTAGATCAATCCATTGAAAGCTTTAATATTGACAAAAATTGCTTTAAGGATTTTGTTTGAATGGTAGTAATCAATTTCATGTCTTTGCGTTGTGCAGATTTTAAATTAGTCTTTTCCTAACTGTTTTTTCCCCCTATCTTTTTTCTTTATTTTTGTCTGTCTATCTTTTTATTTTTATTTTTTAACCCCATGCCTGCCCAGGGTGTTTAATTTTGTTTAATTCAATTGTTTTGTAATATTTTTTTTTTCCTTTCATGAAAATGTAACATAATACTACTGCAGACAGGATCCAAGAAGAGGATAAGAAAAGATGCTGAGAAGAGCCCTTCAGAAAAGTTCAAGGAAGAAAATGCGTACTGGGGAAAAGAAAAAAGATTCCATTTCTGAGGATGAGAGAACCATCCCCATGGATTTGGTCTCACAGACACCTACTGTTTGTGGGAAACAAAGGAGAAGAGGTTTCAACACCATTGACAAGACTATTGGGCAAAGAAGGAAGCTAAGTGAGGAACATTTAGACAAGCTGGACCGAAGAGTTGAATCCAGGGATCTAATCACCCAGTTGCCTGAATACATCATCCATCACATCCTTTCTTTCCTTGATGATACAAAAGATGCAGCTCGAACAAGTATCTTGTCCAGAAAGTGGAGGCAGATATGGACTTCATTCTCCGTTTTGATATTTGACCAACACAAGATTCAACAACAAGAGGGACGTCAGGATATAAGGAATATGAAGAAGGTATTTACTGACTTTGTTGACAACTCTCTGAAGAGCCACCTTGAGCGAAAATTAAGTATACAGAAATTGGTGCTACATATTACCAGATATGATTTAGAACTGGCCCCTCATATGGAGCAGTGGATCAACATTTCCATTGAAAACAACATGAAAGAGCTAGATCTCCATGTTGTCAAGAAAAGTAAACGTTACAAGTTGCCCCCAACTATTTTTGCTTCAAAAACAATAACTGGATTAAGGTTACATGGGTGTATGTTAAAATCTCACTGCAATATAAAGCTTCCAAAACTGCAAAAACTGTATCTCCGCAAGGTCTTTGTTGATCAACAGATTATTGACAATCTGATCTCCAGCTGCCCTTTAATTGAGGATTTGAGATTCATACACTGCACAGGGTTGAAGGTTCTGCAGGTTTCAGGTCTTCTTAAACTTGGCAGGGTTGAGGTACACCATTGCCATGGACTGGAAGAGGTTGAAGTCAAAGCTCCAAATCTTCAAACTTTTTGGTATTGTGGGAAGGAATCCATGCACTGCAAAATTGACTTGGTTGCTTGTGTCTCTTTAAAAAGATTAACATTGGAGGATGGCAACATGACAGATGAAATGTTTCAAGATTGGTTAGCTAGTTTTCCTTTCCTTGAGAAACTGGACCTAAGCAAATGCAATAAATTGAAGAATATAACGATTTCGAGTATATGGCTTAGAAGACTTGTCTTGAGAGGATGCAAAAATCTAGTGGAGGCTGACATAGATGCTCCAAATCTCTTTTCATTCGAGTTTAAGGGTGATAAAATGCCTTTCTCATTTTCAAATCCTTTATCATTAAAGGAGGCCAAATTTTCTTTTGAACCAGTACATATACGTAGCTATAACCACCTTGGAGGTGAGGATGCTCTCTGGTTTGCTAGATTGAGAAAACTTCTTGAGAAGTTAAAACACTCCAATGGCTTAAAATTGGTTGTCCGCTCCAGAAAGGTATTTGCCTTATTAACTTTCTGAAAAATTATGATCCCCTATCAACTTACTACATCTGACAAAATTTATTTTCCTGCTTGTCCTCAGAATGTCATTATACATGAAAATTTGGAAGAAATTTTGCTTCCTCCACAATCTGATCTGAAGCTTGAAATAATCAAACCATCAATTGGCCTTGAAGATTTATTGGATAATTTGTTGAGGACATGGCACCCAGAGATTCTATCAGTAGTATCATCTCCGTGCAGTGAATTCCCCAAGGTATGATAGGATCTCACAGAGCTGTAACATATAACATTGTCATACTGTCAAAAATGATTTTCGTGAAGACTTCCCTTTGTATGCAAATATGCATGGCCAATGGGTTGTGCATCTGTATGGTGTTTGTGTGTGTGCGCGCATGTGTGTTTTCTCTACACATCATGTTATGAACTTTGTCATAACTGTGATGGGAGCTATGGATTCCATAGAATGGAAGAATAAACTTTGAATTTGTGCTTCCTGGGAACTATAGTAACTGAATTCCTTTTTCTTTCTTTTTTTCTCTGATGTATAGTTGGTACATGAAAAGATGATGCACAGAGGAGAAAATCCAAACTGCTGTACGTACAACACTCGAAATAAATGTTGGCGACACTTTCTGAAGGGTGTCAAGATTGAAAACATTGAAGCAGCTGCTGGTAAAAGGACATTTGGCTGGATTCCTTGGTTGAAGTCATCTCCGACTGTTCTGCACCAGACAACCAGTTATAGACTTTCTTGGGAATCTGTTGAACGTATGGTAGGCAAGTGGCAGATGATGAGGTTGTACGCTTAATCCTATATCAGTGTCTAAAGTTATCTAAAACTGTAGCTCTACTATTTAAACTTTCTCCTGTTTTTTTTTTTTTTTGGTCAAAGGATTAAAATATAATCGGAACACATTATTGAGACTTTTAAATATGAGTAGTCACTGATTTGGTTAATTCATGAACTAGTACGCTCCAAATCAGTAAAATGATTGGTTAATTCATGAACTAGTTAGCAGGTGTATGTTCTTCACTATCTTCATAATTAATATTAGGCATACAACATCATTCACAATATTTTTGCTTTCTAATAATTGCTTATATAACTTGTTGCAATTAGAGCAACATTACTTTCACTTAGGTCTATCATTGACATTACTCTTGTTATGCACCAACCACAATTAGCCATGTCAGTAGTTGTCAAAAAATGTTATGTTCCTAGACTTCTTGTTATGCACAAGCCACAACTAGCCGTGTCAGTAGTTGTCAAAAGTGTTATGTTCTTAGACTTGATGTTCCACATATATTGCTAAAAATTACCAAATCTGAATGACACAAGGCTTTTCACAGCCATGCATTGCATATGAACGACGGGATTTCTTTGAGCTAGTTTTTGTGCAATTAGCTACAATAGAGAACTGTGACTGGCAGCAACAACAGCCACAATCATATTACAAAATGAATGCTATTTTAGCATTGAACAAGAAGGGTATTTAATCTGTGAGTTCTAGTTAACGCAATTGATAAAGTCTCTAATGGTTGAATAAGAGATTTGAAATTCAATTCTTGCTTGCATCAAAAATTGATTGGTATCTTGGTTTAATGATAAAAAACTATCATTAAGAGTGGATGTTATAAGTTTAAACTCTCTCTCAAAAAAAAAAAGAAGGTATTTTATCTCCTTTTAATAAAATGAATGCTGTTCTAGTTTTGAACAAGAATGGTATTATTTTTATCTCCATTGCCTTTCCCCTCGTTGTCTCTAAGTTATTCTTATTTTTTATGTGCTGCCAGCCAGATCTTTAGAAGGCCTCCTCTGAGTAATTAATTGGGCTTCTATTTGCCTTTTCTTAGTCTCATGTAAATCAAATACATAAGTGAGATTAGTTCTTTTAAGTTACATGTTGCAACTATATGCAGATTTATCCTCTTATTTTCCCCTCATAATGGCAATGAGTTTAAAGTTTAAACCCATCTTATATATAATAATAAAATATCTAAATAATTTCACTTATCTTTGAAATTAAAATCAAAATTCATGATATATTCACCTCAAAAAAAAAAAAAAAAATCATGATATATATACTTTAACTAAAACGTAAAGTATTGACTTTTTACAATAAGACCTTTTAGATTTTCTGGGATAACTTTATTCTAAAGTTCTTAAAATTCTTCTTATTCATTTTGAAACAAGTGAAATTGATTTTGTTAATTTTTGATTGTGACAAAATCTACTTCATCCTTTTATAATCACAACTCTATGGTGAAACTATGTGATCCTAATCCAACTTTATATATATATATATATATATATATATATACTTGAAAAAAAAAAGTATTTAAATATTTTTTCATATGTGAGTCCAATGTTTTATAATATGATTTTTACATTCTTGAAAATAGGAAGGTGGCATTGTTTGTGCAAAAGGAAAAAAATCAAAAACAAAAAAAGAGAGTAAAGTATATTTTTGGCCTTTAAAATTTGGGAATTTTTTTTTTTTTTTTTCCATTTTAGCAATTCATATTTAATATTATTTTTATATTGGTTATGTTGTCCATTCCTCTTTATAAGTTCACCGTTAGGTGCCCTTCATGTGTTAACTATTTCATGATAGTTCTAAAATATTGTGAAATGCAGTATTTTTATTGTTGTAAGGGGAAAATCATATTATGGATAGTTATATTTCTAACGGAAATAGACAACATTAACAATATAAAAGCGAAATCAAACATAAAGATAAGTTAAAATTTTTGGTAAACTATGATTTTGGTATCACATTAAAGTTAAAGTCAAAGTCAAAGTCATACATGAAGGGTTATAATAATCTTTTGGTATTGTGTCAAACTAATTTTTTGCGGTTAAGTAGTAAATGAAAAATACTAAAGTAGCTAATGACCAGAATAAAATATTATTTTCATGCCTTAACATAGAGGTTTGGACTTAGAAGACATCAAGGTAAACCCGGACTCAAGTACATCTTCCTTTGCAATTCCCATCGACAAAAAGCTTAATTCTCTTGAGCAAAAACAATACTATTTTTTTTTTTTCTTGAGTGTATTCCAGATTAAGCTGCAACACCCAGAGGAGTTCCTAATCAATGTGAGTGGCCACGATTGTCCTGTAGTGCATGGTGGCAGTTTAGTTATCCGATCACAGTTTGGAATGGAAGTCTCAAAGTCTTTGATGAGATGGGTGTATGAATTCAAGAGCAACAGTAGGACCTTTGGGCCAATTGGAATCGAAGAAGGAACCCAACTTACCTTTTCAATGTATGGAGGCCTTATTGTTGGTACATTGACGTAATTGGGTTTCGTTTATCAATGTCCAAACAACAAGCCTCTTCCAAATGGGATAAAAATGTATTAAAAGGCTCACCCGTATTGCTTCAAAATCTTCCGCCTCCAAAGATGGTGAAATCAGAGCAATTGGTACTTCAAAGGCCAATATTATCAAAGGTTTAAAAGTTATAATTGTAAAAATAAAGATAGAAAAAAAGGAAGGGGTGGGGGGAATTATTACATTTCAAAGTGGTAAGAATAAAATTCCTTATGTGATATTTTATTATTTTTCATATAAACTAGTGTATTGTAATAAAAATTGAAAATAATATAATATTCATAGTTTGATATTATTTTTAAGTTAAACTCTTCGATTTTAGATTCACAAATGTGTTATTATATGGCTTTAAATTGTCATTTATAGGTTTAACAAAAGCCAACATAACATTTATTTAATTACTAAAAATTATTACTAGTTTAACTAGTAGTCTATTATCGTTGAATAAGAGATTTGTGATTCAAATCCTGTCTATACAAATAATTGATTAATATTTTAGCCTAACGATAAGAGCAATCATCATTGAATGGACACCACAAATTAAAATATTATCGTATCAATAAAAAAAAAAAAAAATTATAGGAGAATTATAAGCATAATTGACTTATTCATATAAAAAAAAAAATCCAACAAAGAAACACAATATAATTGATATACTATCATTTTATGGGTTCTTTTACATTTTAAGTTGTATGTGCATTGCGTATACACAAAGCTTATGTAGGCAGCAAGAGTCTTATAATTTAACTAGTTAGCATCTTCTAATATTTCTAAGACATCCAAGTAGGGGTGTCAATAGGTCGGTCTAGGTTGGGTTTGTGCCTAACCCACAATCGACCTGCTCACATCGGGTGGAAGGTTGAACGACTCGCCGCCAATTGTAGACAACCTCAGGTCAAGTCAGATCGATCTTCGATGGACAATGATTGAGTCAGTCGAAGTTGGATCTGAGTTACAATCATCAAATATTCGCCATATCTTCGCCAAATCTATGTTACAACCACCGAATATTCGTCAGATAGAAGCAAAAACAACCACATCAAGCCCAGATTTGAGCAAAATTTTTTTATCTCATCTTCAGATCTAAGAGAGAAAAAAAAAAACTGTATCTTTGCCTGATCTAACCAATAACTACCAAATCTTCATTGGATCTAGAGAAAACAACCACAATATAGCTAGATCTAAACGGATCTAGGTAAATCTGGCCATCTTTCATGGGTTTTGTTGGTTGGATTGGGTTCATCTAGTTTTGGAGAAGAAAACCCACCATCCAACCCACCTAAGTAGGCTTTTGGTGGCAAAGACCCGCCGCTAACTATCACCGGCATTGGATTAGTTGGTTTTCGGGTTAGCCCAAGCGGTTTGGATAGGTGGGTTGGTTTCTGGGTTTTAGTGGACACCCTTATATCTAGGGTTCAAACTTCAAATCCCCCTTCCCTTAATTGTAACTATCAAATTATAAAATTTAACCAAAAAAAAGAAAAGATATGTATGCATGTGGGTGCGTGGAGTTATATATATATATATATATATATATAAACTCATAAGTCATGTTAGATGAGAGGGTACCATTCTGGGAGATATGGATTAATAATTTGACTATATTTCCTAATAAATTTGTAGAGCCAATGGCCACAAAATGGACTAAATTCATTCTAAAAAAATGATGTCTTTACAACAAAATGATGCCAGTTGCTTTATTTGGCATTGTTGGAAGAGGGTAATTCAAATTATATATCTTATTGATATCATATTTTGTTTGACTCCGATTCAAGCATCAAACCAAATGCCAAAATTTGAAAAAAAGTACAAATCGCAAGTTTCAAAGCCAAAAAAGGGTAACAAATAAATGTAACATTATCAGTGGTGGATCAAAGGGTTGCAACATTCAAAACCTCTCTGATAGCAATTAAGACCAAAAACCCTAACCAGTTATGGTTAAAAAGTTGACTTTTTGATCCAACCGTCTGATTGAGTTGAACTTTGGACCGTCTCGTAGGTCATATTTTTTCCTTTGAAATGATATCACGGGCCAAAATTGGAGTTAAAATGGATGAGATATCAATAAAACCCCAAAACACTAATTAAAGTTTCACCTTTTTTTTGTTTTGTTTTTGTTTTTTAGGTCAAGCAGGCTAAATTTGGACCAACTTCACCAAAAAATTGTACCAATTGGGCAATAATTGGAGCGATCAGTCTAAACTAGCTTAAAGTATGAGGTCTCGACCACCTCTCGCAAAAAGAGCTTGATGAAATTTGTCATGGATTGGAAGGAATAAATTTTTTTAAGGAAAAACAATATAGAATTTCTTACACTGCATCACCTCCCTTCCGGATGTGATATCTTGACGACCGTAGCTCTGAATCTCACAAAGTTAAAACTTATGGAAACTAGACATCCATATCTTTTTAGGGATATAAATTTTGAGGAGAACAGAGCTCAGAAAGGCTCAAAACAGCCATGTGAAAATCGGCCTAGAAACTGAGAAAAAGACAAAATAGCCAAACTTGGTGTACAAGTGGGAGGCTATGTGATGGTATTCTAGAACACCATCACATAGCCTTCAATTTTATTGGCCTCCCTATAAATACTGCCCCATTTTTTGTAAAAAATATTGAGTTTTTAGAGGTGAAAAATAGAAAAATTATAGAAAAAAAATACTAGAAAAATCATAAAAAAACCCTAGAAAATTCTAAAAATATTTCTCTCTCCCCTCTTTAGGAAATCCATCACAAAAGTTCATCCCCTCTCATCTTTATTGTAATCTTCGTGGATAACATGTAGGGATGGGGTAGTTTCTTAATAATTGCACCCATCCCAGCCTCTCTATTTCTTCTTATGTAAACACCATTCATCTTATATATGAAATTCCATTTATTTTCTTGTTTTCTCTTTACTTTATTGCTTTAAATTCCTAGAATTTTGTTTTCGTGTTTGTGCATATCTATCTCTCTTTTCCTTTGTGCTTATATTATTTGTTGTTGATTGTGATATTGTTTTTAAGTTCCTAGATGGGTATTGAACCATAACCTAGACCTAATATGAGAAGTACCCTCAGGGGGAAGATATCTCATTTCTTCTAGGCATATAGGAACCTTTTATATTCTTGTTCATATATTTATCTTGTTATATTGTTACCCATTTATTTAATGTTCTTCCCCTTTCCCCCTTTACTTTATTATCCCATTTATTTAATGTTCTACCCACTTCCCTTTTACTTTATTGTCATCCCATTTATTCTAATGGTCTTCCCCTTCTCTCTTTATTTAATTTTTTCTTATCTCCACTCCCTTTTTATTAATTGCACCTTTTAATTCCTATTGTTCTATATATATATATATATATATTACTATCTCATCACCTAATATAAAAAAGATTTTCTATTTATTCCTTTTAAATAGGCTCTAAACCTTAAATAAAACACAATATGGGTATGTTGTCTTAAGGATGGTTAATGGCTTAGAACTTCCATCTCTTTTTGACAAAGAACACATTAGATTTGAAAGAGATTAAAGCTTATTTAAGAAGAATCCCTAAAAAAAACATTTTTAATCAATGTTTACTTTTATTGTAATTTAAATTCAAGCTCTTTACTTTTATTATCATTTAAATTCAAGCAACTTTACTTTTATTGTTATTTAAATTCAAGCACTTTACTTTTATTGTCATTTAAATTCAAGTACTTTACATTTCCTTGTCATTTAATTTCTAGCAAATTTATTTATTTGCCTTTATTTTATTGCATTTATTTTCTCATCTTTAAATTCATATCACTTATTTACTATTGTTGCTCTTTTCTTTTTCTCATTAATAATGTTGCCATAAATTGATAAGTTTGGGTAAAACAAATCTCTTTAGTATGATTTTCCAAAAGAAAATGATTTTTCAAAAAGCTTTGTCCCCTTTTCAAAAGTTGTTTTCACCTCTTTCTTAAAAATTCCCTTTTTAAAGCCTTCTCTTTTCCTTTAAATTTTCTTTCTATTAAAAAAAAAAAAAAACATATTTTTTCCTTTCTCTTTCTTTTTTTAAAATCCAAAAATGAGAAGCATTTTTCTTAAAAAAAAAAAAAATTCTTCCAGAAAAAAAATTTCTTTTCAAAAAAATATGATAAAAAGAAATCTATTGAATGAGCAAAGTTTCTATAAGGAGCATTTATTTCCTTAAAAATCAAGGGATTTTTGGAATTTCTATAAGGAACATTTATTTTCTTAAAAATCAAGGGATTTTTGGAATTTCTATAAGGAGCATTTATTTTCTTAAAAATCAAGGGATTTTTGGAACCCAATCTTTCTCTTTTGAAAATAAAACCCATGAATATTTTCTTTAACTAAAAAATTTTCTTTCGTCCAAAACCAATTTTCCTACAAAAATGCTTTACAAATTCTCCTTTCATCACAAAAATCATGGGATTTTTGGTTCTAACCCATTTTGCCAAAGAAACCCATGAGTCTTTTGAACCTCACTTTTCTTTTGTTTTCTTAAAAAGTGTTTTCTACAAAATAATTTCAAAATGGGGAAAACTTAAAACAGCTTAATATTTTTGGGTTCCTCTAAAAAATGGCTTCCTTCTTCTTCTTCAAAAAAAAAAAAAAAAAAAAAAAAAAAACATTTCAAAAACTTCTTTCTTAAAAAAATGAAAATTTGTTTCCCATTGCAAACTTTACTTGTTCAAAAGAATTCTTTTCTTTGAAAAACATGACAAAAGTAGTTTTCTAAAACTTTTCCTTTTTAAAATGACAAACTTTTCCTTCATAAAAAAGAAAATGTTTTTTTTTTTCCCCTAAAACTTCCCTTTTCCAAGAATAATAGAATTAATGTTTTCAAAGAAAAATTCTTTCCAAAATAATTAATGCATTGTTGTTTAAAACTTTTTCTTAGGATTACATCTTTAAGCATTTGTGCATATGGTTCAATTCCATTGAACTCATAGGCACCAATCAAGCTTACATAGTCCCTCTCTTTTCTTAGGCACTAACATATTAGTCATCTTTTTTGTATGGTAAAAATGAGAAAAATTGTGGATGACACCAAGGTGCTATCCTTCCAACCTTCTCTTTTTATTTTTACATTGTAATCTATTTGTATATAGTATTTAGTATTCACATGCTAATTATGTAGTAAATAAGTACTCAAATGCTATTGTATGTATTATTTCTAGCTATGTGGTAAATGTCCCTCACATGCTATTTATTTATTTATCTCACATGCTTTGATTGTAAGTATTCATTGATGTGAATATTCACATGATATATTATAAGTAAATAAGTACCCACATGTGTGTGTCTATATATATATATATATATATATAGTTATGTAAAACCTTTTTTCAAAAATCAAAATGGCAAGTATTTTACTTCTTCACTAAAAGGATAACGCTTGAATTAAATTAAGATGGGGTACTATCCTTTGGATAGGCGGTGTAGGGTGTCTAACACCTTCCCCACACATAACTAAACTTTTGAGTCCAAGATCTTTAGTTCGAGACTTTTAATTTACCTTAATTAATAAATCCTTAAAATTGGTTTAGCTAATTAGATAACTTGAAAAGAGTTAGACAAATAAATGACCAATCACACATAATACAAAAAACCAATGGTTGGTGGCGACTCCTAAAATAAAAATATGAAAAAGGAACTTACACACACACTTCACCCTAAAAATACATACACACTAAGAGTCACGTTGCTAAGAACTCAATGTGTGATAAACCAAAAGAAATAGGGCAAAAGTTCTAACCTAGCTTTCTTGCTCTTTTTTTGGGTGTCCACATATCTCTCCATTAAAAATATTAGAAAGTATTAACTAGTTGAGTTACAAAACTCTTGACAGTATATATATATATAAGTATATATTTATATACTTATTCCACATATCTCTCCGGTAAATCATTTTGCATACATATTCCATGGTTTATGGTACCAACTTATCAGCGGTAAGTCGGTAATGTGTTTTAAATAATTAAGAAAAAATTATCTTTTGCATATAATAATAATAATAATAATAATAATTCATTCACCACAAAAATTATGCATCATTGTATCTAATATGCCCATCAAAAGCTATGAAAATACATTATAATACATCACTTGAACTTAACTGAAAAATGGTGAGAAACATGAAATAATTAAGTATATAAGAAGTTTTTAAACACAAATGAATTATTATATAATTTGTCATATTTGCATAGACGGAGCTTCTTACCACAAAGTTTTTGTTTAGTATAACTACCTAACCAGGGCAGCAATATCTGATTGAAGCTCCATAGAGTATATTTCATTGGCCTCAGTTGCCATTGTTTGGCTACTTCCATGAGCCATCTCCAGCGCCAAACATTCCTTTAGTTCTACCAATACTTGACTCATATCTGGCCTTTGGATTGCAGCTGACGGTGTGCATGACATGGCTATCTCCACAGTTTTCCAGGCAGAATTGGTGGAGAATTCTCCATGTAATCTTGAATCAACTATGCTTCCAATATCCCCACTTTCAATCACAGGATAAACCCAATCAAGTATGTGAGTGCTTTCTTCACTTTTTCTCATTATTGCTGGACGACCGGTGATTATCTCAAATAGAACAATACCAAAACTATAAACATCACTTTTTTTATTTAATTTTCCAGATGCTTGAGACCTGTATGCAAAACACAAGTGATTTTTGTTGTGGTTAAAGATAGAACAATCAAATACAGCAAATGGTTCCTATGCAAAGATGTTGATAAGCTGCGAAATCAAATAACTAGTTGAATAAAAATGGTGGTTAAAGGAGTACTTGGAGAATCTTAATGATGCTAAGGAGACTTGGTGGTGGAATGAGGAAGTTCAAATAATATATATATATATATATATATATAGAGAGAGAGAGAGAGAGAGAGAGAGAGAGAGAGAGAGAGGCCAACGTAGATGTAAAGACACTAATTTAAATTATTAAGAGGCAAAGAAGGGAGGAAAAAAGTAGCCCAAGATGCCGTATTTAAGGCTTACAATGAATTATATAGTAGTTGATGACAAAGGATCGTTGAAAGAGTATCTTTAAACTCGCAAAGACAAGTAGAAAGGAAAACAAGAGACTTGAATTGTTCCAAGTGTATTTAAGATAAAGATCAACGAGTGTAAATAAATGAAGAGGAGATCAAAAAGTTATTTCGAAACATTTTATTAATGGGAGCCATTAAAGAAATTGAATTGAGTAAATCAATTGAGGATAAAACTGTAGGTTTGTTTAAGAATTAGGTGGTCGGGGTAAATGATGCATTGAGGATCGGGTGGAAATAGGAAAGACAGGTGATATAGTTTTAGTAGATGAAATTAGATGTGTAATCAATGCTAAGTTATAAATTTGGAGGGGTGATTTAGAGTCTAAAAGCTCTAGATTAAGAAAGAATAAACCCAAAACATGGAGTGTAAGTTTTGCAAAAGTAGAAACAATCATGAAGATGTTGTAAAATTTTATAATCAAAAGATACCAAAGAATGAATACTTTCGATATATTTGATCAATAATTCATAAGGATTAAGAGTTCGAAGAATCTATGAATCATAAGATAAGAGTAAGGTAGACAAAGTGAAAAAGTATATAAGAAGTATTGTGTGTTTGTAGAATACCTATTAAGTTAACTAAAAAATTAGAATTGTTATTGAACCAACTATTCTATGGTATTGAGTCTTCGGTCCTTAAAAAGTAACATGTTCATAAAATGAGTATGGTTGAAATGAGAATGTTAAGGTAAATAAGTGAAAATCAAAAAAAGAAATATAATACAAAATAAAGAAATATTTTCAAAGATAGGGGTGACTCTTATTGATTAAAAGATAAAAGCGAGAGTTGTTTGAGTTGGTTTGTTTATGTGTATGGGAATGCAATTAATGAGGGAAAAATGGGCATTCGCCCCAAATTTAGGAACTATGCATCAAAATGCCCTTGTTTTGAAATTATTTAGCAAAATTTCCCTGTTTTTTAAACTCGATTTTAACAAAATCAAATTACAGATGGAACTCAATATTAGCAATGTAGAGTTCTATGCATATTTTACCACTAAATTTATTTTGAAAATTTAAGTGAAACTCAACATTGCTAATGTCAAGTTCCACTCAAAAACATACATAGAACTTGATTTTGAGGAAATTGAGTTTTACCCAGAATTTGATTTTGTTAAAATCAAGTTTAAAAAACAGGAGTATTTTACTAAATAATTTCAAAACGGGGGCATTTTGTTGCATAGTTTGTAAATTAGGGGCAAATGTCCATTTTCCCCAATAACCAATAAGTAATGATTTGATTCAAGAGAAATTAATAAAAGGAATTAGAAGAAGACTTTAAATAACATTGGTAGAGATATTGAAAAAATGACAGCTGGATGCAAACTAGTTTGGAGGAATTCCTCCAAATTGGGTAGGTGGTACCATAAGAAGGAGATAAGTGTTCTAGTCATGACTAGATTAAGTGAACTAACAACCCCTAAAATGTTAACAATGTTAAACTTCCCCCAAACCCTTATTATTTTTGTGTCTTGTTAACTAAAATAAAGAAAAGTGGGTGTTTTTAAAAAATGAGAGAAATAATAAATAAATTAATTAATTAATATAATATTATTTTAATGAAATAAAATAAAGCATAGAATAGGGAATCTAACGTGGATGTTTTAATTTTTAAAAAGTGATTAACTAAAATGCAAAAAATGGGATCTTATCCTGAGCCTTACTTAATAGCTGAGGGTATTCATAGACCTTTAGAAAATTCCAATTGGTGAAGAAAATAAGGTGCCGGTCGTGGTCAAAGGCTCAAAATTCTAATATGGAGACCTTATTGTAAAATCACATAATATAATGAACTTTGCATCCTAAATTAAGAATTAAAAATTTAACATGTCTTTTAAGTGGAGTTTGTGGTATGCCTTTGTGTTAGAACTCATTTCTTTTTCCTTTGTGTGTGTGTTTGTTTCTAAAATTAAAAAAAAAAAAAAATTAACATTCTTTTCAAACACACCATTTGAAAAGTTTTGACTCTTCCCTTAAATTTGGCTGAAAGACCTATTAGACAAAGGGTAACGTGCTTATTACTAATAGCCAAGAGTTAGGTTCTCCAACAACAACCAAAAAAAAAAAAAAAAGGAGGGAAAGTACTTTTCACCCAAAAATAAAGATTGGCATTACTCAATTTTGAAGTTTAAGGAGAGATTACAAATGCATCATAATTAAGTGGGGAAAGTATAGTTAACCCTATTTTTTTTGCCAATTTGTGCATCAAGGATAAAAGATATAAGTAGTGGAACATTTCAACATAATAAGGTTTATTGTGTTGCTAAATCTATTAGAAATTACATACACATCACCTGAAGCTAAATATATTTTAATTTTTTTAATGCATAAAAAAGGGGCTTATAGGTGTGGTCTTTGCTCCTGTGCCACTAAAACCCCCACATTGCATTATGGTGTAAGACCACCGGAATACTAATGGGTCTTGCCTAAATATATTCTAACTATGGCTAAAAAGTATATAAAATGCATAAAGTCATCACACTTACTCAGGATCGAGATACCCTAGTGTACCAGCTAGACTAGTGGACACATGAGAGTCATTCTCAGTTGCAAAAGCCCTAGACAACCCAAAATCAGCTATCTTTGCTTGCATGTTTTCATTTAATAAGATGTTGGAGGTCTTCAAATCTCTATGGATTATGGGTGGCTTGCAACCATTATGTAGATACTCCAACCCTGCAACTTCACCAATAAGCAATTAGTATGCAAACAAAGAAATAGATGCTATGGATAAATAATGATGTGATTGATCTATTTCTAACCGTGTGCTACATCCACTGCAATTTGAAGTCTCTGATTCCAATTCAAGACATTTATATTGGTCACTGCAGCCAAAATGTATTAACTTGTCTGCAGTTGCAGTTGATATGGAAGATAATATGGTTTTGCAATCACACTAGAATAGAAATAATAATTCTAAAGTGATCAAATATTTAGTTGAGACTTAGTTTCCCCAGTGTATTCCTTGCAACCTTTCACTTTTAGTAATGTTAAGAAGATAACATTTTCTTATAATTTTATTTTTCCACAATTGTTAATATGGTTTGTTGTGGTTGGAGTAATATTAATTTTACCTATGACAACTACTGCCATCACTTTTAATATGCATCCATATTAGTAGTTTTTTATTGCATCAACTTGTATTCAGAATTATTGTTGCTTTTATTGCATTCCCCATTCTTCATCCCACCTCCCCCCACCCCCCCACCCTTTTTGTAACTAGTCTTACGTCTCAAATTAGTGTACCATGGAAAGATCTTCTAGTCCCTTGATGAATTTTCAACCTTTTCAAACTCCTTCCCCACTAAAAAAGGGGGGAAATGCAGTATGGAGTGCGGACATTAGTTACAGGAATTGGTTAGATATGCTTTCTTGGTGGACATTACCAATTACAAATTGTAGTTATAAAACAACCTTGCCCTAGACTAATATGCTTTTAGCTTAATAAGTTCACAAATGTTGAGTCTTAAATGAATCACCTTGAATACAATAGTATTATTTATACCTGATAAATGTTGTTGTAGGTTGCCATTAGCCATGTACTCATAAATGAGCACTTTGTTTTCACCCTCATCACAATACCCAACAAGAGAGACTAAGTTTCTATGATGAACTATCATTAAAAGTTGTGCCTGCATTTAAAAAGTTGTCAGAAAAAAAATTTGTGTTTTTCTTTACCCATAAAATTTTTTTAAAATTATTTCATAAATCAATACCCTTAAAAAATTTATTAACTTTTCCATGTTGTTTCATGTTTCATGCTATCATATTTCCAATACAATTTTAAAATTTTCATTCTTTTCAAATAATGAAAGAGAATACAGCACTCTTAATCATGATCTAACCTCTGCTCGAAATTCCTTATAACCTTGCTTTGATGATGGAGAAAGCAACTTAACAGCAACTTGAGTCTCATCATTCAAGATGCCTAGATATACTTTTCCAAAACCTCCTTCTCCAATAATGGTCTTAAAGTGATTAGTTATTCTCACAACCTCAGAGTAGTTATATTGCGGACTCTTCAATTTGAAGTTGGATTTTGTAGTCATATCTACAGTAAACGAAATGATCACATGTAATACACAAAAAAAATTGAGAGTAATTTTTGTTCCCTTAATCTTGAATTACTTAAACTTATAAAAATAAATATCAAAACCCACAAATTTCTCTCATTGCCACCCACAAATATCATAGTCTAACCATCACAAGCAACATTGTCGCCATAGATTTCTACTACAAATTTAAATGGAGAATTATTGCTAGAACAACTACTGAGTGACCAAAATGACCTAAACCAAACCTCCTTGAAAAAATTTAAGCATACTTTCTATATACTCAACAAAGCTTCCACTACTAGAAAATATGTTTATACACAAAAAAAAAATAAGTAAAAAAAAATATCATTGCAATAACATCAGAGTAATTGCCATAGTTGATACAAGATATTGCAATAAAATCTAAGACAATAGGTTTGTGCAACAAAAAATTCCATTACAATAAACTCTAAATATTTTAATGACAACTTTAATACAATAATATATATTTTATGCAATACATAATTATTTCATATTTTTTGTAGTAATAGATAGTAAAATAATTTATATTAAGTTATTGAAATGTTAACTTCGTTGTAATAAACAATCATTTTGACTTTTTTGTTGCAATAAAATACAAAAATAATTGATATCAAGTTATTACAATGATTTCTTCATTTTGAATTATTGCAACAAATTTTCCTAATGTAGTATGGGATTAAAGCTTTAATTGAAATTGAAATTGAAAATTATAATTTATTACATTTTTTATACAATAATTTATCATTTTTAAGTTACTATTGCAACTTTTACCTTCTATGAACTGTATATTGTAAATTTGTAATAACAATTATAAAAAAGGAAGGCTTACCTTGTCTTTTCCTTTTATAGATAGTCAGGGCACAAAAAAAGAACAGGAGAACCAAAACTACTGCGGATGTTGCAACAATTGTCACAACAAAAAGCTCCTTTTTCTGTTTCTTCTCCTTTTTCGTACATGGACCCGAGAGACAAAGATCCGACATTTTCTCAAGACTTGCATATTCGAAACATGCCATGACAATTCAGTTTTTAAAAGATAGATGAGATTAACATTATAAATATATATATATATATATATATATAAATGTGAAATTATATTTATGAAACAAATGAACATAGAACCTCTGTATTGGTTTTGCATGTTTAGAAAGTGATAGCTAGGAGAGGGGGGGGGGGGGGGGGGGATTGAAATTAGAACAAAAAAATGTAAAGAAAAATGAAATAAATAGCATGAAAAACTAACCTCAAGATCATTGATCCATCCCTAGACTTTTGTATAAGAGCCTCTGGAACTGAATCATCAAGCTTATTTCCACTTAAATTACTTCTCGCAAATATAGTATAAATAAAATGTCATTTCCAACTTGCAAGTGGTACCCAAGTGATGAGTTCCATGAGATTTTCAGGATGCCTCATGGACAGAAAATAGAATATTCTAACCAAAGGTTGGACATAGCTTTAGTTCAATAACTTACAGAGTCTTCAAATTTGGCAATTGTGCTAAAAATTGTGGTATGTTCCCAGTCAAATTATTGTATGATAGATCCCTAAAATTGAACAAAGAAAAAAATAAATGTAAACATTTAACAATAACTTTGGGTAAAGAGTAAAGATATCCATGGATTTGAAGTTAAACTATTTTCTTTTGTCAGTACTGATGAGTGATGACAACCTCACATTGAATATTATAGTGCTTGCAAATAAAGCTTAAAACATTTCTCTACAGCAACAATACTTTTAATTGCATCACCTGCATATAAATTTAAAAGTTTGTCCTCCACAACATCAACCACATTTTCTATGGATTTTTAGAGAGAATCCACTAAGACTCTATTCATATACATGTTAAGATATCACTTGAACCCAAAAACGTTGGAATAGAAAACATATATCTCACTTTTTGTGTTTCGCACTTTACATTCCACCAATCATGATATGTTATATGATTGATTTTGTTTTTTCTGTTTTAAACATAAGTGGTTTATAAGGAAAGATAAATAAATACATAGCAAGTTGTGATTGATAGAGTATGAGAAAAGTTAAACTTTTGCACACTCACATCAAACTCGAATACTAAAATAATATCCCATTCCATTTTTTTACTTACAAGTAAAGTAGTGCTGTGAGGTTGGAGAGTGAAATCGGTATCTCCCCTGTTAATTGGCTTGAGCTTAAGTTCCTGCTTGTAATTTATCGAAGAAGAAAGAGTTGATGCCATTGTTGCAAAATCAAACAAACACACACATACACACACAAAACAAAGGAATAATGAATGTTTTTTAAGTATCACAGCAGAAACTATTTCATCTAAAAATTTTCCTTAAGAGCTTGTTCTTAGTTAAATTTCAAATCCAAGCATTGTAATTTATAGAAAAACTAAATTGTTAATTAGTAATTACACCTTATAGGTTTGAGATGATTATGATTTTACCCCCTAATGTTAATACTTTAATCCTCCCGTTAATGACTATTGCTGAGGTGGCCACCTCAACTTAAAACGACTAGCGTTAGGGTTATAGAACACGTCATTTGATTACATTACAAAAATAATCTATCTTTTATGTCTTTTAATTATTTCTTAGTAAAAAAAATAGTTTATTTTTTATTTATTTTTTATTTTTAAGTTCTTTTTCTTCTTCTCCTGTTGCCTTTATTTAGTAAACAAATCATCGTGTCAATTAATTTTCCACTGCATATATAGTTTAATTGGTGATTTGTTTGTATTTCCATGCATATTGCATGTAATTGAACTTAATTAATTAACTTGGTTAATTA
The DNA here is from genome assembly GCA_036321655.1 of Quercus alba. Taxonomy (NCBI): domain Eukaryota; kingdom Viridiplantae; phylum Streptophyta; class Magnoliopsida; order Fagales; family Fagaceae; genus Quercus; species Quercus alba. The sequence continues at coordinate 18,164,679 of CM070302.1, read as the reverse complement.
ATTGATTAATTTATCACAAGGGGTCAATACATTATTGGCCTATCAATTTTCATTGATATATATTAAACAAATAATTTTAAATATATATATATATATATATAGTATACTTCTTTACAAAACAAACTTTTACAATACCAATCTTAATCTTTTAGTAATTATTGTTTCTCAAAAATAAAAAATCTTTTAGTAATTATTAAATCAATTTATATAGTTTCATTTTATTTTTTAAAACCATTGGCTAATACATTAGACAAAGAACCCCACATTCTTTGCTCAATAGCTTACATGGATTTCAAATCCAAGCATTGTAATTTATAAAAACTAAATTGTTAATTTGTAATTACACCTTATAGGTTTGAAATCATTACGATTTTGCCCCCTAATGTTAATACTTTAATCCTCTTGTTAATGAATATTGCTAAGGTGGCAGTTAAGTGCCATCTCAACTCAAAATGACTAACATTAGGGTTATTAAACACGTTGTTTTGATTACATTATGAAAATAATCTCTCTTTTATGTCTTTTAATTATTTATCAATGTCAGACCGTGAGGTATGCCTTATATATAGCCATGGCACCTCAGTTGGTTTTATCTCAAAATTAAAGCCATACTTTCGTTAAATTCAACTAGCATTTGGTATTGGCTTAAAAATCCGTTTTTTTTTTTTTTTTAACTTTATAGCTTATCTTTGCCACTATTCAGCTTATTTTTGTTATTATTTATGAGTCTCACTACACTTTTTGGTACTATTCATGGGTGAACAAAGTTTCTCTCCAAACTAGTTTAGAGAAAAACTCTTCAAACTTCTCATATATTTCTTAACATACATATCAAATTTCGTTCAAATTGGATATTATTTACTATTTGATCAATTAACTTATTTTTTATATACAACTTTAGATTACAAAAACTTGAAATTATAACATTTATTTTATGACATAGCAATTGATCTTTGATTTTCTTGAAATTTTGTAAGCATATGGATGTAATAAAAACATACAATCTAACGGTTAGATTTTCATAATTCACACTCAATATAAATATAAATGATGAGTTTGTAGGGTTTCTCTCCAAATTAATTTGGAGAGAAACTTTGTTCTTCAAGGGTCTCACTGTACTATTTCAGCTAACTTTTACATTTATTTACAGTATTTTCAGCAAAAAGTTTTCAATTTCAGCATAATAAACAGATCCCAAATGAATAGTTTTCAAGTTTATTCAATTCAAAAATACCTTAAAAAACTTCCATTAAAAAAATATTTTTCACACATGAAAAAGAAAATATAAAATTAATAAAAATATTTTATATGAGAATTTTTTTTTCAATTTTTTTTCATTAGTTAATTTCATACTAAACAAAAATTTTTCATGGAATTGGATAATAGACTTGAATTAAATAATTTTGAAATTTAAGGGATTCAATTGAACAAAAATAATGTTTGATGACTAAAATGAATTTTAGTAAAAACTTAGACCCAATTTGCATTTTAGCCATTTAAATGAGTAACATAACTCATTAAAAAAGTCACGTAATCAAAATTTCACATGAATGGTCTCTTCAATTGTCACATTATAAGTTGCAGAAAGAAGACTCTAAATTGGTTTGGGACCAAACTTTTTTCCCACTTTAATGGATTCCAAATCATAGTTTTTAAAAAATATATATAGATATAGATATAAATATAAATATTTTTTTCAAAATATAGAAAATAATTAAATACATTAATTTAACTTCCACTAGATATCATTATTGTACTTCAGGCTGATTTTATCAGCCTCCATAGATATTTATCTAATGGAGGCTGATGAAGGCTGATTTTATCAGCCTCCATTAATTGAAATGCAATGTCTTTCTTCTCAAAAAAAAAAAAAAAAAAAAAAAAAAAAAAAAAAAAAAAAAAAAAAAATTCCATTGGTTTCACATGTTGGAAATGCACTCACAGTGAAATTATCATTGGAGTATCATCCGATGAATTGCAACTCAAACCACTCCATGTTTGTTCAACTGGGACACATGGGTCAGCTTGCCAGTCTTCTCTAGAGATCCTTGATGTTTGTTTGATGTCCATGATAGCAGCGACTGTTATTTATAAGAAATAATACTTAAGATTAATAAATTATGATCATGCAGGATAAAAATTGAAAGGAGGGATTAGAATATTTGTTATAAAATGTCTTTTTCTTTTTCTGTTTTTGTCTTCTACTACTATAACTTTTGTGTTACAATTTTTACCATAACTATTTTTTTTTTTTCTTATGACAATGTTTAGCTACAAATTATATCATCAATTAAATATTTAAATTTTAATTTTTTTTGTAGCATAAAATTATACATAAAAAATAAATTTATGGATCAAACTACTGTGTTCTTAACATGCATGTCAAATTTTTGTATCAATAGTATGTACATTTTTGTTTAAATGTTAACAAAAAAAATCATATTTTATGAGAAAGGAATAATTCAATACATTTGAACTTTTTATGAGAGAGGAATAACTCAACATTATCAATTTTATTTCTTAACATTATCAATTTAACCAGATATTATTCTTTCATAAAAAGGTTAACCAGACAACAGGAGAAATTGTCATACAACGAGAGTTTAAAGACTTCTCTTTTATATATACTAAAAAGAAAAATAAAATTATACTTTTTAGATTGTCTTTATGACAAACTTTATAGTAGTTTTAAATATTCTCATTTATGAAAAACCTATCATTTGTTCGTTCATGTATCCCTCAATGTTTCCATTAAGCTTTTGTTTTGTTTAGCTCAAATCAGAATAAATTTCTGTTAATCTCAAACTTTTAAATACTTTAAAAAGAAAAAAAGAAAGAGAATAATTAGATAAAGGTACATACCATCTCTTGTGTTGGTTGGCTTGTGTAGATCAAACTGAGGAATTACGGTGTAAAGCTCAAACGCGTTGAGGATGGGAGGAAGGTCAGACCCCGTTGTTGCATTAATAACAAAACTAAATTGCGGTTCGAATATTTGATTGAGACATATGGACAGTGGCTTTAAATAGTCAAGAGTTATAGGTTCTGAGATATAGCTTCCTCCATTCACATTAATAATGAATTCTCTTTTCTTTCTTTGAGTAAGTTTTTCAATTTCAGCAAAGTGAAAGCAAACATAAATTTTTGCAGTGAGATTCATGTTAGAATAACTTAAGGAATGGTAAGCACTAGATGGTTGGACAGCAGTTCTCAATACTTCTGATGGTATTTGATAACTATCATTGTTGTTTTGTATGTCAATAACTGAGGAGGTATTGATTGGAACTGAGTTTGGCAACTCACTATAAGTATACCACAAGCGATCATAAACATCGTCCTTGTACCTCTTGTACCATAGATAGGACCTAGAAAAGTTGATTGTCACGTTAAAATTTTGGAGACGAGACATTTTAATAAACAGTGTTCAAATTTGACATAATATGAACAATCTATACAAGGTAAAAGGGTAAAATACAAGAAACAGTGAAACACCCCGAACTATGAGTTTATACAATAATATCAAGTATTATCAAGGCTTTTCAAATATCTACCGTACGAAAAAAAAAAATTACCTATGTTAGATTTTTTTAAAAAAAATTTATAATTTTGTTTAAATTTTTACTAATTATAATATATTACTAATTCCGCTACTCGAACCCTTTTCCCCTATACTCCCAAGTACTTTGTGCTTCTAAATTCACTTTTTTACCTTATATAATTCTTTAATTTATGAGTATTTAGGGCATATGTTCTAACAACATATAAGTATTAATGACTCTCTTTATTTTTTTTTTTTACTCTTTATTTTTTTTTTTTATATATCTGAAATAGAATTCCATTATAGCCTAATCTAAATGTATATGTGTGTGAAACTTCCTCATGGAGTCTTGAACCCCACCCTTGCCCCTCACACCCCACAAGCACTGATACTAATCTAAGTATTAATGACTCTATATTCAAAAATATTATAATTACACTCATTTAAAGTATTACTGTCTCTTTCTTTTTTTTCTTTTTTTTTTTCCTAATTTTCAATTTGTTTTTTTACCAAATATAACTCATCCATTTTAGGAGTATTTAGAGCATATGTTAATGAAAATATTTAAGTAAGTAAATCTCTTTAGAAAGTTAATTTTATTTCCCAAAAAAAAACTTTTTTTTTGATAGATAGAAAACTTTTTATTTCTTTTTAGGCTTACAACTCATTTTTATTTTGCATGTATAGCTTTTGGTTTAGGGATATGTGAATGCATAATTTTTATTTTGTTCAGAAAAAGTGCTATGAATTTTATGGTAAAAAATTTGGGACATATTCTATCTTTGTCGTTCATAAATATATATTTTCTCATAATTTTTATTATTATAATATTTCTCTTATATTATATTGCATAGTTTAAGGCATAATAAAGTGACATAACTTGTCTCCAATGGCGACTCCAGAAATTTTCTTGGGGGAGGGGGGGGGGGTGGGGATCATCAAGAAACTTAAATTAAACAAATTTTAATAAAAAGATAACTTGAATATATTGTGTTATTAAAAAAAAAAAAAAAAGACACATACATAAAATTTTACAATTTCTTTTTACGAGTTTTTATATTTTGAAATTGTCACATGATAGTTTATTATTAATTATCGTTATCTATTGTCAATGTAGATGTAACCATTTTATTTTGTTAAGTTTGTATAACATTTTTATTTTTGTGTAGTTGTCATTATTTACTAGTTATTTCATAAATTATTGACCTTATATTAATTGTTGACCCACATAATCACACTCATCCATACATAAATAATACATTTAACAATCACTAACTTTACTATTTTTTTTCCTTGAATCACTAGTTTTATAACAAAAAGTTATTATAACATCATAATAATATACACATGGAAGAAAGCCTCTGTATTTCATGGTTATTAAATTATATAAAGTTATAGTATATATACTATACATGTACACCTCTACACATATCACAATTCACACAAATAACATTATATCAAAAAAATAATAATAATAATAATAATGCACAAAATTTGTATCAAACACACACAAAATATAAATTTATAATAAAAAGAGACATTCAAAACTCACAAACACTCACATTTTACTCTTAGAGTCAGAGATATATAGAAAGTCAGATAGAGAATAGAGATGAGATGAGATTCATGAGAAAAAGGGAGAGTGATTTGTGTTGTTAATTAGTTTTAGGATGAACTGATCTATGTTGTTTGATTTTTGTGCTAAATTGATTTGTGATCAGGGTGTGCAAGATTTAAGCCATGTTGTGCAAAAATATTTTTAAGGGTAAATTAATACATAAAAAAAAATTTATATATATAATTTTTTTTTTCAAGTCAGGGGATTCATTTGAACACTTAACTTACAATTGCAGCCACTCTTGCTTGTCTCCCCGAAAAAAATTTCTACCTCCACCACTCTACTAGGGGAGAAATTATTATATTTTCATGATAGACCATGTTATTTGTCCACTATTTTATAAAAAGATTTATGTTTGTTTAAAATTGCTAAGTTAGAAAAGAAAAAAATTTAAATAGACACTAACTACTAACTCAACAATTTTAAATATATAAGAATTTTTTAGTAGAATGGTGGACTAGTATTGTGGTCCACCATAAAAACTATATAATTTCTGCAATGAAGTGTTTTAGCCGACAATAAATAAATAGAAGCCGAAGATAGAGAAGGAAGAATGAAGATCAGAAGAATTTTCAAATAGTCTTAAGTGACTTTTTGTGGGTAGAGAACAAATTGAATATTTTTAAAAGTTTTGATATAGTCAGCTTTGAGCCAAACCTCAGGTATAGTTTGTGTACTTTGACGTTTTAAATAAAAAGAAAATCAAAGAACAAAATTCTAACTGATTTACCTAATGGGCAGTTGTTGACCTGTGGTGGTTCCAAGGTCGAATCGCCAGCCGAATTTTAACGCTCCAAAGTCAAACGGATAAAGGGACTTGTCCAGAGGACGCAGCTCCAAGGCAGAAATAAAAGGTATTCCAGACCCAGTGTTTATGAAACATACGTATATGATGTCTGACGTGGGAACATGAATCGCATCGAAAAGCCTCAGAGTATATACCTCATGCTGATCGAGATCCAATGTGAACATATAATTAACCCCGACATACACGTCGAACTTTGGAATTTTATTCTTCTTGTCATAATTTCCATAATAAAAGAAAAAATTAATGAGATAGTTACTATTTTTGCCTTGTTCAGGTTTCAAAGTGTAACAATTCCTTTTTCCTTGTGGAAAGCTTCTCAGGTTTCTTGTTTGCCGCCCACCATCCGGATATGGATAGTAGTTCTCGGGGGATATGTTGGAATTTGTCCCAGTATCTATAAAACCTGTATCTGACTTGTAGAATATACCAGAGACATCATCCAAGTAATCTTCGGTAGCCCCACAATCGATGCTTATGAATCCTAGATATATAATGCCAAAGAAGAGATATATTTAGAACACACCAATCAATATGGAAAAGTCAAGAAGAATTTGAGTTTGAAATTCAAAATAATTAATTTTTTTTTTTTGAAAATGGGATTGATTATGCACCTACCCTTCCATATGCTTTTTGCGAAAATTTGCTATCCCTTTTAAGTTTTAAGCACGAACGAGTAAATCACAAAACTGCCCAACCTTAGCAGAGTTGAGGGTTTTGTGGTTGTCAAATTTCGAGGAACTTGGGCAGTTTTAAGCACTTAATTTTAAAAAATTAGAATATTTTCATGGATATTTTTTTGGGTCATGTAACCATGGTATATAATGCCTCTTTTACATAATATCATAGTTACACTTAACACCATTTTCTCTTTTAGGGCCACTTTATTTTCTTAAAATGATAAAGTGATTTTCGGGTTGTCATTTGTATTTTGGTTTCCGCTACACGTGTTTATATAGATAAGAAAAGAAACTAGCAACATTTATATATATGTTCTTCTTGAACACGTATTACAGAGGTCCAATGACAAAAACAAGATTGTAGCATGTAGGCACATACTTTTAATCAATATTTTCAAGGAAAGGGGGAGGGGAGCTGTAAAATAAATAAAAAGTTGGTAGGCACATGAAGGGAGTGCAATTTTTGAGTTGCGGCTGGTTCCAATGAAGTGAGTGTGTGATAGAGAGTTAGTAATTTTTATTTTGGTGAAAAATTCAATGTATATATAGTATAGCTTTCTAATTTTTGAAAAATTTGAAGGAAAGTACATGATAAGAAACTATTCATATTCTGCTACGCAATTGAGTCTCTCATCTCTAAAAAAATTAAGTATATATGTTTTGTAATTATAGTTGTAGCAATGTATAATATACAAATTACATTATATTGTTGCAAAACTTTATTATTATTATTTTTAGATAAATTTATAATCAACATACAAAGTTACCAATGTGTTTTTTTTTTTTTTTGGTGTATTTTTCAAAAAATAAAAAAATTGCAAGATCTTACGATCCATGATCTAATCCAGTCTAACCCCCTAATGATTTGACATAGGATTCCAATTTTAACAAACTTGTGCTAATATGTGATATTTCTATCATTAAGTTGGTAAGATTGTTGAGTAGTTGTCAACATCCTTGTAAGTCAGCGGCATATTGTTAGAATTATGTGGTTAAATAATTAAAATTTTTCATTTTTCAATAGTTTAAGCTTTTGGAAGAGGAATTTAACATATATATAAGAAAAGAAAAAAAAAAAAAACTCATGGGTGTATTCTTTCTGCCATTTTATTAGAAGCAAAAATAAAATAAAATATTTATGGCTAGTTACGGGAATATGTTCAAGCAAGCATGTCTAAAAGCTAGTTTCTGAAGAGGGAGATAGAGAACTGAATGAGGTTTCAAGATGAATGACATACCTGGAACATAATCAACAAGTTTTCTTCTAGCATGCTCATTGTCTCCTTCAGCTAGTTTCCAATTGCCAAGAATACCAATCACCAAAACAACCACACGCAATGCCTTCAGAATGAAAATTAATTCTAGGGCGTAATCCATGATGATCTTTATTGGCATACTATGCTCTAGTCAAAAGGAAGATGTATATAGTATTTAAGGCACAAATTCTTAACTACATCGAGTACTTGTGTTACTAATAAACGACTTTTCTTCTCCCAAAAAAAAAAAAAAAAAGACTTTTAGTCATTGTCAATTAATTGCCTGCTTTTATTCATAAGAAAGTGACAGAGGATGACTCCCCACTCATATATTTCTCTAATTTACCTTTTTTAACATATTACACAATATGTTATTATTGTCATGTGTCATATAGTTTACCCATTGAAAATCTCACAGTTCACCCATTGAAAATCGAACATGAGACCTAGTGCTCCCGTGTTCATACCAAGATCGCTAAGCTACCTCTCCCGATGGTAATTCACAACCTCTCTTTGTTAAAAAAACATATACCACTTGAATTCAAAATTCAATACTAAAAACTAATTTTTAAAATAAAATATAATAATTTAATGAGTGATAGAACTAGAAATAGAGTTGAGGATTATGGTAAAAAAAAATAGTCATTGACACTGAGATCGTAGTCACGTTGGGTTATCTGCAGATATTATGAATTAAACAAAGCATACAAAGTTATTAATAAATTCTTAGCATTATATTTGTGCTTACAGCCGGCCTACGTGCCAATCAGCTTTTGAGAACATAAACTAATATGTATAATTGTACAACCAAACCATTTATTTTCCATCATTCACTAAACAAATAATTTAAAATGAAAAATATTTCCTCTCAAACAAAAAAAAGAACAATATTTTTCCTATTTGAACATTGTCAAGCGTGGACACAACAGGGGCGCATACAACATTAATTTTTTCAATAATTCCCATTAAAAAAAAGCTTTTTTTTTTTTTTTTTTGCATGTGTATTCGTGTTATTTGTTGCTTAATCAATCCAAGAGTAGAATAAATCATAGTACAAAGCAAACATAGATTATTGTATTAAATTTAGCTCCAGAGAGGGGTTTTGCCGGACATGAATGCAATTGACATTACAATAACTGTGGGGTCCCTTATCTCTAGGCTTAAATACAAGTTCATCAATATCACACCAACCAAATTATATTAAATTTAGCCACAGAGAGGGGTTCTGCCAAACATGAATGTAATTGACATTACAATAACTGTGGGATCCCTTATCTCTAGGCTTAAATACAAGATCATCAATATCACACCAACTTGTTTTTAACGAGTGCCGTTAGGGCACTCGTTAACAATGATTAGCCTAGCTCATATTTTTCTCTTGTTAATAACATAAAGGCTGGTCGTGCTTAATAGGGCTGTGTCATGCACTTTGAACTCAAGACCACGACACATTATTTTAGGAATCAAAATGCACGACTCTTCTCTTATAGGGGGAGTTGTTAGTTTGTTTAATGATTAGAAATGTAGTTTTACAAGCTTAGGAAGGTGCTCACTGCTCACTTCCTAACCTTATTTTGACATCTGTTAGGCCTCTACTTTCTAAAATACATAATGATTTTATTTCTTTTGTAAAAATATTAATATATTTTTTGTCCTCGATTTGGACGTTTCTGTTTGCTACCTTTGACTGCTAAATGATATCACTTCTCCATGAATAATATAATGAAGCTCACACCAATGATCTATTTGTCAAACTAAGGTGGTTGATATCTTGTTGGTAACCATCAATTTCAAAACAATTTATGTTGTCAGAAAGGGAACCAACATTAACTGTGGGTCCCTTATCTCTAGGCTTAAATACAATATCATCAATATCACACCAACCAAAAATGGATTGTTGTATTACATTTAGCCCCAGAGAGGGGTTCTGCCAGACATGAATGTAATTGACATTACAATAACTGTGGGGTCCCTTGTCTCTAGGCTTAAATACAAGGTCACCAATATCACACCAACTTATTTTTAACGAGTGTCCTAGCTAGAAAAGTTTTAACATCATTTTTATAAGAAATAAAAAAAATTGTCAAAATATTAATTGTTTTTTTTTCTTTTCTCATAAAAACTTTCTTTAACTGGATTCTTAACCAATGCCCTAAGGGTTCTCGTTAACATTTTTCATAAAAAAAAAGTGTTTGACTTATTTTCACTACTTTTTTTTAACTGAAATGTTTTAATGAGAAACTGCCACATTATCTATTAACTAAATAAAATGTGGAAAATAAAATCCACTACCACTTGTCATTATATATTTAAAACAAAATGTCATGTTCAGTTTAACAAGTACTGAAGGTAAGCCAAACCCATAAAGAAAAACCATAATATCATTGAAAATATCTTGCATGAGCAATGCTACATACATAACAGTTTTTACAATAAATTTCATACTTGTTTTTTTTTTTTTGAGAAAAATTTCATACTTGTTGAGTTGACATATTCTTATTAATTCTTATATAAGTTAATTATTAACACTACTTTATTATCTACCATTAACAAATTACTACTTCATATATGTGTGAAATTTATTGTCAATTTTGATGTTTTCTAGACATATTATATTGCCGGGCAGATTTGGGAACTTTGTCCATACGTCAATTTTTTTTTTTTTTTTTTTTAAATAAAATGGTCTTAACAAAAAAAAAAAAAAAAGAGAGAGAGAGAGAGAGAGAGAGAAACTTTAATTGAATTTGTTGAATCCAATACCAGAATAGGTCAAATGAAACAAACATCAATTATTGAAATTGACATTTGCTCTAGAGTCTAGAGTGGGGCTCAGTATGCATGTAACTGTCAACTCAATTACTAATAAGATCTGGCAAAGGAATTGGGTTGGGTAGATTGGATTTGGACTTGACTTGATCGGATTTGGGTTAGATCAAGTTCGGATCAGAAAAAAGTCGTCCAAAACAGTTTATCAAGCGTATGAATCTAGTGAAATATTATTGATGAGGATAAAAATCTAAATCATTTTGATAAATGGTCAAGATTTGATGAACTTTACAATCAGGTTACCTTAATAAGTCTAGAGGATCTTGATATCATTGATAGCAGTAAAATGAAAGTCTTCTTATTATTCTTTATTGATTTTTTGAAATTTTTTTATAAATAATAAAAGAACCTTTAATCTTATAAATCATGTATAGGAAACAACAGTACAATACTATTAGTTATAGTTTGGAAAAGTTATATTTACACCTCATAATTTAAATGGTGTAACAGATTGGAGCTATGAAGAAGAAGAAAAAAAAACAGATTGTAGCTATAGTTTCAAAAGTTAAAAATTAAATCTTATAATAAGTATAATATAAGATTTTAAAAATCCACAAACCCATAAGTTTCAAGTGATTACAAAATATTTGCTTCTTGTAAAAGATAATATAATTTAGTACCAGGCCATGCAAATTACTTCTTAGGTCAAAATCAAATTTACAACTTCTCTTTGTTAAAAACATATACCACTTGGATACAAAAGTCAATATCCAAAACTCATTTTTAAAATAAAATATAATAATTTGATATGTGATAGAATCATAAATAGAATAGGATTGTGTGCCAATTAGCTTTTGAGAACATATTCGTTAATATGTTCTAATGTATAACTTTGTGCATATATATAAGTATATTTAAAAAAAAAAAAATCACAATTACACACATATATGAGTTCAAATTAAACATGGTATTAGCTTACACATTTTTTGAACCATACATTTCTAAAATATGTAATGGTTTATCATTATATATATATATATATATATATATATATATATATAGACACACACATACACATATATGAGTTAGAATTTAATTGAATTTATACTCTTCAGTTTTTCACCCAATAATTCATTTGCCATGGAAATTAAAAAATTAAATAGACACATAGTACAAAATTGGACTCAAACTGAAATCCAATTTAGAATATAATTGTATTTGAACTTTTCGATTTTTACACTAATAATTCGCTTTGTACAAAATTTTAAAATTAAATTGGATTGATAATCCAGTTGAAATCTAATTGGATTTTCTCTAAGTTTTGGCTTTTAATATATACTAGTATATAACCCATGCATATATGTATGGTACAATTAAAAACAATTATCATTACACACATATATGGGTTCAAATTATACTTAGGGTAATAGTTACACATTTTTTTAAGTCATAAATTAGTTTTACTCTCTCTCTGTCTCTCTTATTTATTTTTTTGGATATATACAGGAGTTTACTCTTTCTTCATTTTTTTTTTTTTTTTTTTTTGTTGGGTTTTTGATGGTTTATTTATATTAGACTTTTCATTTTTAAAATAACATTGACTCACTTAGAAAAAAAATTTTACAATAAAAAAACTTAGATAGAACATGTGGTGCAAAATTAAATAACAATTGGAATCCAATTTAGAATCTAATTGGATTTTCTCTATGATAAGCCAAAAACGTATTGACCCATTGTGATGAATTAATTGATTAATTAGCCAAGTATATTAATTAATCAAATTAACATGCAAATGTGTGGTAACACAAACAAATCACCAATTAAACTAAGCATGCAGCGGAAAATAAATTGACACAGTGATTTGTTTACGAATGGGAAAAACCTATACGGCAAAACCCCCACCGGGTGATTTTAAGGTCATCACTTTTGAGAATTCACTATTATCAAAACAAGCGGTTACAAGTAAAGGAATCACAGTACCTTATACCAACCTACAGTTGAACCCTTACCCCAATACCCAATTGGACTTGTTTTGTAGTGACAATCTCTCCTTGTAATACACGGCTCCCAGTACGTGACTAACTAATTACGCGAATCCTAGTACGTGACTTCAATTACCAATTAGAGAAGGTTATTGGCTACAAAGTTCTTCAATTCATCACACGATGAAGATCGAGAAGCTCCTTAGTTACGAAACCCTACGGTGCACAAGTACAGCAGCTTCTTCACAAGAAAGATGAACTAGGGCAAATTCTGTCTCCAGTCACAATTTGCTTGAACAAACTTTGCTAAACATTTTTGCAACTTATGTCACCTTTGACGCCCCTTAAAATAATCATTTTATATGTCTAGGGTTGTGAGAAAATAAAGCCTAAACACATAATCACGGATTGGATGAAGAACAGTTCTAAAAAACTAAACTTCATAAACCTCGATAGATACCTACCTGTTGAGTTGCTGTGGAGCCACGGGCAGGAACAGCTCTACAGGTCTCGACAGATGCTAGCTGTCAAGTTTTAATGAGTAGCACTTTTCACACTTGAATCTTGGACAGACTTGCATGACATTAATAATTGGACTTGAAATAAGGTTTCTTGAAGTATTAAACACATCCTAGATCTACCCAAATACAAGTAAAATGTGTTTTATCAAAGGATTAGCCAATTACATAAACTAATGACATATGTTGCTAACAAGTGAATCATATATTTCCTAACACTCTAGTGTACAATCCATGCATATGCATAGTACAATTAAAAACAACACAATTAGACATATATGGATTCAAATTATACCTTGTTTAAGTCATAGATATATACATGAGTTTTACTTAGACATGGCAAAACGGGTTAGAATTTTCTGACTTGACCTAAAAAATACCTAACCCGAACTCGATTTTTTTTTACCCGAAGCAAAAATGGGTTGACCCGTGGCCCAACCCATGTTTTTTTACGGGTCAACCCGACCCGACTCGACCCGACCCAAACTGGAACCATTTTAAAATTTTTTTTTTGGTAAAAAAAATAAAATAAAGACAATATTGGCTTAATTGTTTGTTGTGAGTTTTAAGGAAACAATTGAGACATTTACATAACTGTATGCAAATTAATTGAAAAATGAACGATTAAGCATTTTGTAATGAGTAAAAATTTTTAGATATCAAATAGCAAAGTACATTCCAAGATCATCTAGTTACAGTACAATTAAAAATATAAATTTAAAATTGTAGACATGTGTGAGAAACATTCACAAGTATGAAAATAGTGAAGCCAAAGTATCAAATTAACATAAATTATGAATGCTTAGACCTATTTTTTAACAATTTATGTCCAAAATAAACGATTTTTCAAAATAAATTATGATATTTCTTAGAGTGTGTTGCTTAACAATGATATGATATTCATAAAAGAAACTGTAAGGACACGATTTAGTAACGAACCTAAACAGTGTTGGGTTCGCACGTAAAAGGCCCAGACAATATCATTTGTAGAGCGTGGGTTTGAAAGGCTAGGCCTTGGTCACCAGATGGTGGGTTTTTCATGGGGTTCATACCAGGTCAAGTTTTCTTCACCCCTGGAGTCCTTCTCCTGGAGGTGGGCTGGGAGGCTCTGGTTTTTGGCCATTTTTCCCAGCCTCTTCTCTAGGTTACTGATTTTTCCTTTTATACTCGCCTGCGTTCACTGTCCTTCGTCCACGTATAGGGTCAACATTTCCAAGGCTGATACTTGTCCCATCAGTCCATACCCAAAGTCGTTGGGGGTGGTTGTAAAAGCCAAAGAATACGGCTCTGTCAGGTTCAGAGTATTGAATGGCAGTAAGGGCAGCTTTCCCTGGATATTTTAGATTTTTCTTCCAAGTTTTAGTCCTATACCGCTTTTACCCCTCTTTCTGGTGGGACTTTGGGTCTGCCGAGGACTAAACTGTCCTCGGCGGTATCCCTAGGCTATCTTGTCGAGCTTGGGCCATAGCCCTCCTCGGCTTGGGCCTTTGTTTCCCCCACGGGAAAATGGGCCTGGCCCATAAATTACTTGGGCCCCACAATAGCCCCTCAAAACCCTGCTATCCAACTTCCTAGTTGGAGAGGAGGGTTTTGGCAATTCCGAGCCTTTATTACAGCTCATTTAATTCTGCCTTTCATCAATACTAGCGGTTTTCCACCTGCCCAGAAAATATATCGGTTTACAGGGCGTTGCCCTTAATTTACTCTCGACACGCTCCTGCCGTTTGGCTGTCCAAGATGCGCTTTTAATGACTTCCCTTTACGAGACTCATTTACACTCGACGGTTCGTCTGATGAGGTGGGGAAGCGGAACAGACATATCTTTGTTTTCAGATTCTTTTGAAAACCTGAATAAATTTAATATCTTCTGTTTCGCTCTTCCTATAAGAGGACAAGTAGGGGGCTATTACTTTCATACAGAGACCCTTTTATCTTTCTGAGATCTGAAACCCTTAGCCTCCCTTAGCGTTTATTTAACCCAACAGTTATACACCAAATCATAGTACGGTCACTATAACGAGTGATGAAGGAACCATACCCCTCCTCAAAGCATCATGCTCTTACAAAGCTCGAAATGGCTCGGTCAGGGCAAGGATGGCGAAGACTTAAGACTTGTCTCACCCTCCTTTCAGCCAAAATCCGAAGCAGGGACTCATCACGTCAAATTTTCGGCGTGACTGAGTCGAGAACACCCATCATCAGTACCAACTGCTCTCTTACGAGCGTACCTAATATGGCCCCAGTGTGTTAGGAGTCAGGACCGAGGCAGGGACTAAATGCCCCTGCTTCTTCCTCTCTTCGTTCACTGGCGCCTCCTTTTACCTCTCTTTCTTAGTCTTCCCAACACCAGATCCATCCTGGCGCTTTTCCTTCTCCCTCTTTTGCTCATTTTTCTTTCTTTTCATCTCTTCTCTCTTCTTCTCCTCCTTCTTTTCATCCATCTCCTCCATCTTCTTCATTCATCTCCTCCATCTTCTTCTGAGGAAGGTCCTTCTCTCGATATGGGCGCTACTAAGGCAGAGTTAGGAAAGGCTTCGGAAACGAGTTTAAAAAGAGATCTGACTGTTTACCCAATGTATTGTTTTTTTGCTTTTTTATTTTTTATTTTATTTTTTATTTTTTTTATGACTTTGGCAATCTATATTTTGTATAGGCTTGTTTAAGCCCCTCTTTGTACGTTGTAATACATCTTTACATTAATAAAAATTGTTATCATTTTACTTTACATGTTCTATCTCTGTATTTTTGAAATAATAGCGCAATGCAAAGATATACACCCTTGAGAATTCTTTTTATTTTTAAACCGTGACCGACGTCTAGGACTAAAGTCCTAGTTAAATAAGAAAGGTCTTGCTCGGCGTTTTATAAAAACAGTCCGGTTTAATAATACTGAATCGAACAAATGATACTTAGGGTTGAAACTCCCATTAGTCGGCCCGGCCCAATATCGCCGACCTTAGAATACACTACTTGGAGCCCTAATCTTTTATTAAAGAAAGGGCGTTATTATGAATTTGCAAGGGCTGTTCGGCGCAATAATATAGCATTTAGATCAATGACACATAGGACCAAAATATTTGCTAAGACAAAGATATCACCACAACTTTAATAGGATTGTTTGGCACAACAATGCCGACCTGTAAAAAACGATACTTACCTCAAAATTAGCCGAGATGACAGCTCAGTGCTCGATGCGGTGTAGGAAGTAACCATCCGAGGACGTGTCACCCGCAAAATGAACAGCCCCCTAGGCTACTGAATAATGGCGCGTTTCACCATCTTCTTAACACTCCTATGGGCATTGACCTCTTACAGTATTTAAACCGAGAATTGAATAACTTAGAATTGTTATTAAGTAGCCGACCTTACAAAACCCAGTCTTTTTCTTATCCAAGTAGTTGGTTTCCCCATAGGCTTGAGTCCGAGGACCATGCAATGCCTTGGTTCTGTCCAAAACCTAGTTTTCCACATCCAAGTAGTTGGTTTCCCCATAGGCTTGAGTCCGAGGACCATGCAATGCCTTGGTTCTGTCCAAAACCTAGTTTTCCACATCCAAGTAGTTGGTTTCCCCATAGGCTTGAGTCCGAGGACCATGCAATGCCTTGGTTCTGTCCAAAACCTAGTTTTCCTCTTGCGTGGGACCTTGGCTTTAGGGGAGTGAGCTCCTCAGCCAAGCCCCTAGAGTTTATCCACGCGATTAATGCCACCAAGCATAGCCCCTAGTTAAGAAGCATAGACCTTACTTTACACTAAAACTCTACAAACAGTTGTTAAAAATGGCAAAGGAAGTCTCTCAACCTACCGTCTACGCCAACACACAAGCCTTCCCCACAGACGGCGCCAATTGTAAGGACACAATTTAGTAACGAACCTAAACAGTGTTGGGTTCGCACGTAAAAGGCCCAGACAATATCATTTATAGAGCGTGGGTTTGAAAGGTTAGGCCTTGGTCACCAGATGGTGGGTTTTTCATGGGGTTCATACCAGGTCAAGTTTTCTTCACCCCTAGAGTCCTTCTCCTGGAGGTGGGCTGGGAGGCTCTGGTTTTTGGCCATTTTTCCCAGCCTCTTCTCTAGGTTACTGATTTTTCCTTTTATACTCGCCTGCGTTCACTGTCCTTCGTCCACGTATAGAGTCAACATTTCCAAGGCTGATACTTGTCCCATCAGTCCATACCCAAAGTCGTTGGGGGTGGTTGTAAAAGCCAAAGAATACAGCTCTGTCAAGTTCAGAGTATTGAATGGCAGTAAGGGCAGTTTTCCCTGGATATTTTAGATTTTTCTTCCAAGTTTTAGTCCTATACCGCTTTTATCCCTCTTTCTGGTGGGACTTTGGGTCTGCCGAGGATTGAACTGTCCTCGGCGGTATCCCTAGGCTATTTTGTCGAGCTTGGGCCATAGCCCTCCTCGGCTTGGGCCTTTGTTTCCCCCATGGGAAAATGGGCCTGGCCCATAAATTACTTGGGCCCCACAGAAACCATGTATAAATAAGTAAATAATCAAACTTTAATATATATCTCAAATTAAAATAGAGTGCCAGCCGTAATTGACAATATATTATAAAATTAATTTTCAAGATTGTAAATTTCTTATATATTTTTATTTTTTGTCAAATGAATTATCCAATAAGTCATTTGTAATTTTGTTTTATATTTTGGGATGTTGATATTTTGTAGAAATAAAACTTGTATATCTGTTTTACTTATCTTTGTGTTATTTTGTTTTAGATAGTAATGTTAGGATTTGTATAATTTTAAAATTATTGAATAAGTATTATTAAGTGTAATTCATTTTTGATATAAGTGGTAATTCAAAGTAATGCATTTTACATCAAGTAATTTGTTGAATGACTTTCTAAATGGCAAATACATGTTGTTTTCTTAAAAAAATAAAAAATCATGTGAAAAATACGGGTCAACTCGACCTGCAACCCGATTGACCCGACCCACCCGTTTTGCCATGTCTAGTTTTACTCTTTCTTTCTTCTTTATTTTTTTATTTTATTTTTTGGATATATACATGAGTTTACTTTTTTTTATTAGATTTTTTTTTATAGTTTATTTATATTAGACTCTTCGCCTTTTGCATAACATTAACTCACCTAGAAATTAATAAAAATATATAGATAGGACACATAGCTCAAAATTAGACAACAATTAGAATTTAATTTGAAATCTAATTGGAGAAATTAGATTTTCTTTGAGTTTTGGCTTTTTATATATATATAACTGTACAACCATTTATATTCCATCAGTCACCAAACAAATAATTGAAAAGGAAAAATAATTCCTGTCAAAAAGGAAAAATAACAATGTTTTTCCTATTTTAACATCGTCAAGCCTCAAGTCCTCAACACACTAATTTTTAATTTTATATGTATTCCAGATTAAGCTGCAATAAGTAGACTTCTTATTCGGTGTGAGTGGCTACTACATCGTGCAGCCAATTTATTTATTTTTTCTATTTTGATGAATACGCAGCCCAATTTTTTGATCACTCACATTCAAGAGCAATAAATGGGCCTTTGGGCCAAGTAGGAAGCGGAGAAGAAATTCAATTTACTTTTACAATGGATTAAGACCTAATCGTGGGCTTCAATGAGAGTGGTTGGTACATAGACGGAATTGGGTTTTATTTATCCATTGTCCATACAACAAAAGTCTTCCAATTGGGTTTAGAAAAGTCTTAAAAGACTCACCAGCACTGCTTCAAAATCCTCCACCTCCAAAGATGGTGAAATCAGAGCTCAGTCCAAAAATGCTGGTGCAATTTTAATGGCTCTTCATGATATTGTTAAAGATATTCAAAGTCAGCCACTTACATATGCATAAAAATCAAATGCAAAGTAATAATTTTCTCTAACATGGAAAATTATTCAGTACTCTAGTACTCTAGTAGTTAGGATGATAACTTTGTACTCCTCATACAAAGGTGAAATAGGGGGTCGATAGATGGCAATTGCTCTCTAGTCCCACCAAATCTCTCCCCTAATTTGATATATATTGTAATTTTTATATTTTGTTAATTCTCTATATATGTGAAATTTCATTGAAAAAATAGAAAGGAAATCTTTCTTATGACCTTAATGTTTTTTAAGGTTCAAAAGTTATAATTGAAAAAATAAAGATAAAATAAAGGAAAATAAAGAAGCAAAAATCACAATTGAAGAGATTTAAAAAAAAAAAATTATTGCATTTCAAAAGTGTTAGGACTCAAATTCTTTATATAATAATTTATCGTTTTTCATAAAGATAGGTGTATTGTAATAAAACTTGAAAATAATAACTTGATATTATTTTCAAGTTAAACTTTTTGGTTTTAGATGCACAAATAGTTATTATATTTTTTTAAAATTGTTAAAATTAATCATTTTAACAAAAGTAAAAATAAATTATAATTGACATTTATATTTAATAACTTAAGATTATTATATGAGAATTACAAGTGGAATTAGCTTTTTTATATATATATATATATATATATATATATAATATCCCATCAAATAAACTCAATATAATAGATAAACTATCTTTTTTGGTGAGTTCTTTTACATTTTAAGTTGTACATGTGATATTTGTGTACACAAGGTATGTGTAGGTATGTATGACTACAAGTGTATGAAAATATATATGCTCTCCCCCCCCCCCCCCCCCCTTCCTTAAAGTGAAATTTTGGCTCTCTTTCGCATGAGTAACGAATTTTATCATAAATTTAATTAATGGGACTAATTGTCCATGTTAGAGGAAAGAGTAATAGATTCCTGCAACTCTCAATATCTAATATAAATATTTTTGTTTACGTAAGAAAATATCATATATTATATGTTAAATCAAAATTACAAACATTCTATGTATAAGCAATATGTTTTTTTATTATGTATTTTTAGTTTGGCTCCCATGAAAATTTTTTATGGCTCTGCCACTGTATAACTATCTAGTCAGGCATGGTTGTCAAAATCCCGATCTGAATCTTACGATCCTACGATTTTACGATTCCATCTACTCAAAACGATCTAGATCTTTCAAGGATCTTAGCGATCGTTCAGGATCGGTAGGATCGCATGATTTTGACGATCCTAAACAACTTTGGTTTCTTATAATCTTCTTTAACTTGACAGAAGGCTCAGTTGAACCCAAATGAAAAATAAAATCCCAATAGACCAAGTTTTTCCACTCTAATGTAGAGAGAGTGTCAGTTGGACTCAAATAAAAAAAATATCCCAATAGAGTGTCATATTTTAAGGTTTTTGGTCTCTTTAAATGATGCTTGCAAATGGATGTAATGATGTATGGTAATTATATCAATGAATGTATTATTTATGTGATTATTTAACATACCAATGTGTATTTTTTGTTTTTTCTTAAATAATGTAGGATCTTACGATCCATGATCCGATCCTACGATTCACGATCCCACATACCTCCAACGATCTTACGTAGGATCCCGATTTTGACAATCTTGTAGTCAGGGCCGCAATATCTAATTCAAGCTCCATAGAATTCATTGTGAGTGGGATGCTTGACATTGTCTAATTCATCTCAGCTGTCATACCTTGGCTTCTTTCATGAGCCATCTATATAAAGCCAAACATTCCTTTAGTTTATCGATACTTGACACGTGCTTGACCTATAGATTGCCGCTGATGGTATGCATGATATGGCTATCTCCACAGCTTTCTAGGTAGAATTGGTGTAGAATTTTTCTTGTAACCTTAAATCAACTATGTTTCCAATATTCCCACTTTCAATTATAGGATGAACCCATTCAAGTATGTGAGTGTTTTTCTAAGTCTTCTCATTATTGCTGGACAACCAATGAGTAGCTCATATAAAACGATACCAAAACTATAGACATTACTTTTTTTTTATATTCAAGTTTCCTGATACTTGAGATCTATATGTAAAACACAAGTGATTTTGTAATTGTTAAAGATAGAATAATCAAACAAAGCAAGTGCACGTTCCTATGTAAAAATGTTGATAAACTATGAAATCAAATAACTAGTTGAATTGACATAGTGGTTAAAGAAGTACTTGTAGAATATAGTTTTTGTAGGCTACAAATTAAGGAGACTTGGTATTAATGAAGATGTTCAAATAACAGAGAGAGAGAGAGAGAGAGAGAGAGAGAGAGAGAGAGCACGTACATGTAAAGACACTACCACTTATTAATATTATAAAGAGGCAAAGAAGCTAGGGAGAAAAAAGGTGGCCCAAGATGTTGTATCTATGGCTTACAATGAATTATATGGTTGTTAGCGACAAAAGATGGATAAAAGAGTATCTTTAAACTTGCAAAGACAAGTAAAATGGAAAACAAGAGATTTGAATTGTTCTAAGTGTACTTAAGATAAAGATCAATGAGTGTTAATAAATGAAGAGGAGATAAAAAATGTTACTTCGATACATTTTTTTTTTCAAATGGAAACCATAAATGAAATTGGAACACGAGTTGAGTAAATCAATTGAGGATAAAAACTATAGGTTTGTTTGAAGAATTAGGATGGTTAAGATAGTTTTAGTAGATGAAAGACGTGTGGTCATTGCTAAGTTACATATTTGGAAGGGCGATTTAGAGTATAAAAGCTTTAGATTAAGAAGGAATAAAACATAGTACACGGAGTGTTAGTTTAGAAACAAACATCAAGATGTAGTAAAATTTTACAATGTAGAAATACCAGAGAATGAATATTTTCGATATATTAGATTAATAATTTATGAGGATTGAGAGTTTGAAAAATACATTAATAATAAGATAAGAGTAAGGTAGAGAAAGTGGAAAAGCACATAAGAAGTATTGTGTGTTTGTAGAATACCAATTAAGTTAATTAAAAAATATATATAATTGCTATAGAATAAGAGTAAGGCAGAGAAAGTGGAAAAAGCATATAAGAAGTATTATGTGTTCATAGAATACCTATTAAGTTAATTAAAAAAATGTAATTTTTATAGGATAAGAGTAAGGTAGAGAAAGTGGAAAAGCACATAAGAAGTATTATGTGTTCGTAGAATACCTATTAAGTTGATTATTTATTTATTTTTTTTTTGCATAAAAACTTTCTAAAAATGGTTTATTAACAAATGCTCTTAAGACATTCGTTAACATTTTACAATAAAGAAAATGAGGTGAAGTTTCAAAAAGTCAAGAGAGTAGTATTTATCATACAATGTAACAACATTTATGTAATAGTTTTATCCAAATCAAGATAGGTTGCAATTGATTTGAAGACCATAAGAGAGAGAGAGAGAGAGAGAGAGAGAGAGAGGGATGATTTTATTTTTTATACATTTTTTTACTAACCGATAAATATGTCAATAATCTTAGAAAAAAAAATTAATGAGCTATATTTTTAAATAATGGAACATGTTTAATTGGACCAAGAGTAAATATTGGATGCTTATTTGGCATTCAACGATCATCTCACGAACGAATATTGACAAAAGGGACTCAATTTAAACATCATATAAAGTTAAAGAAGTGTTACGTCAACAATATTTTTCACAACAAATAATAGGTGATAAGTTGTTATTAATTCTAATTTAAATCAACCACGAGAAATTACTTATTTGTCTACCAATAACAATTAATTACAACCTACTACTTAAAATTTGTTGTGAAAATATTGTAAATGTAACATTTCTCATCAACTTAATATTTAGAATCCTAAATTTTAAAATTTAAATTTTACAAGACAACATCAATGATAGCACACTTTAATGGTGCAATTTTCAATTGAGTAACGTACTTTGTCATTTGGGTTCATTAAATTCCATTAGATATTTAGATTGAAACCTTCCTTCATAATTTACGAATCATTTGAAATGTGATCAACTCCATCTTGTTTTCTTGAATGGCACACCTTCAAAATTACTAGCAGTTTTTGTGATGGTCCGACTATTCTAATTAATGGATTCGTAATCTTCTTTCTTTTTTTTTTTTTTTTTTTTTTTTTTTTTTTACTTAAAAAAAAAATAAAAAGAAGTTATTATTATTTTTTTTATAAAATATATAAATTCTACTCTAGAGTAATTTACGTGCATATGTATGTGAAGCTCCTTCTTGGAGACTTGAATCTCAGCTCTTGCCGTCCCCACACCCCACAAACACTTATACTTATAGAATGACCATCGCACCAAGAGTACGTAGTAGTTAATATAAATTATGAAATATCTATTAACTATATATAAAAGTGCGAATTGGCTTTTGAACAGTAGCTTACTTGGTCATTTGGTTCTTTAAGCTTTACAAAACAATACATTTGGGGGGTATTTGTTCTTATAGGTTGTTTTGTAAGGTCAGCCACAGTAAATTTCTCTCTCTCAAACTCGAACTCTCATTCTCTCTTGGTCTAAGATTTTCATGAGAACATTCCAGAGGCTTTAAGCCATCAAAGGAGAAGGAATTCTGAAAGTTTTTTTTTTCGTTCTTCGGATTTTCTTTGGGTTTGAGTTGGATTTTTTTTTTCGACGAAGATATGGTCTTTTATGTTAAAGAGATATTACAAAGTTTATAATATTATTTTTCAAGTTGTGTGCTATTATATATATTCATTTTTTATGGTTTTTATTTTCTCCAATTATATTCATTACTAAATCAATTTGTAAGTTGTAACTATTGAATTATTATTAAAAAAGGGAAAAAAAAACTATTTTTTAAAGAGGGCAATGGGAATTGGGAACTTAAACAACCAAATAATAATACTCAAGGAAAAATTCCATGACACCCCCAAAACCTTGGGGTAGTGGTCATTACACCCTTTAAACTTTTATTTTAGCCAATTCTGTATGTTTTTAGACCCCTTAAAACTTAGATACATTATTCAGATCTAGATTAACATAATAAAATCATCTCATGACAAAATGCAGAAATATAAAGAACACATGATATGATAATCCAGGAAAACCAAACTGGTAAAAAACCTGAGGAGAATTTAACCTAGCTATTCTCAAGGTAAAATAGATCCACTATGAAATAATTGAAGTTTGTACAATAAGACTTAGACCACTAACATCCTATTGTTACCTCGAGTAGAAAACTTACTACCACGATCACATGACAGCTCCGATTCCACAGACTACTTCTTTTCTTGATCCACTGCAACCACAAGTACTCCCACTTGTGACTTTGAGACTCCACTCAAAGGTTTCAGATCTTCCTTAAATTCTTTATGCAGCAACTGAAGCGATCATCAAGTTGACATGAATCTTGATCTTGATAACCTCAAGTGTGTATGAAGGTAAACACCTCTAAATCTCACAAGAGATTCAACACACAGCACATCAAAGACTTCTAAAACGTAGCTAGGGTTTTTCCTTTTATACTTGGAATAAAACATAAAACCCTACACGTCAAACCAGGCTTGGGCTGAGTTGGAAAATTCCGCAGAAAATTAATTTGCACGAGGTTCAATCGGTCAAGCCTAATTTTCAATCGATTGAGCCTTGCAGATTTAGATCAATAAATCTTGTAATCACTTGATTCCAACTTTTACAAATAAACACACTTTGAGCAAGTCCAAATCTAGACTCTATGTTTTGATCATGGTTTGCCAACATAATACATAATGAAATTCTAATACATTTAGTTCCTAAAGTCTTAGAACCTAACAAATTCACTCCATAAACATCACACATATGCCAAATTCCCTCAAAGTAACCACCATTGATAACCAACTGGAAACTTAACACAATAATTTTGGGACCAAAATTGTAGGAAAACTATGGCATATAATATTGTGGTTAGGGGCTTAGCTGTAAATGAATCAAGATGTTCATAAATAGTTCGGACTTGTCTCAATAAAAAATAAAAATAAAAATCATTTTTATTTGTTTATAAATGAGTCAAGCTTGAGCTTTAATTTTAAGCTTGTTTAATAAATAAGCTAAGCCCAAGCAAAAATATGGTTAACAAACAGACTCGTGAACAATAGGGCTTGATAAAGAAAAAAAGAAGAAGAAGAAGATGAGTTTAGGTTGGTTTATAAGCTTGGTAATAAACCAAGCTTACTAAACTTTTAATTAATTGGGAGTTGGGACCACATGTCCAAACCAAATGGGGATGATAATATTCTTAATATGGACTTGATAATGTACTTGTATTAGATCTAGAGCTTAAAAGTTTGAGTTTGAGCTTGATATTGAGCTCGAGCTTAACTCGAGTAATGAATCAAGCCAAGTCAAGTTAAGCTCAAGCTTTTGTACTTTTTGATAAGCTCAAACTTAAGCTCAAACATAGTTTGTAGACTTGATTTAAGTTCAAGCCAATCTTAAACAATTTACACTTGTTGTTGAGCTGAGTTTGAGCATTAAATACTCGACAAACTCTGCTCATTTACAACCCTAATTATTTGGTTCTAGATTTTTTTTTTCTTTTGTCCCTCTCATGGTTTGGAACTTTGGACCTATGGACTGTCCCTTTAACTATGTGAGTAGTTGTAGCTCATCTGATGGCCTTGCTCTCAAGAGTAATTTTAGGACCATAAACCACAACTTTTGCTACAAATATCCACAAACATGTGGATGATAGTGGCAAAAGTTGTGGGTTAGTTCGTGGTTTAAAATTTTTGTAATTCTACCGACTCAATTTTGTTCTACAAGTTGACTTTTTGGTATGTAGTTGTTGCCACAGCTGCAAGCACTTTTCTCGTCCATTTTTCTCTGCAATGATAGTACGACATATTTTTATATACACTTTGTCATAATTGTTTTACATGACAGACTATGAATGTAGGAGAAAAAAATAGTAGGTTCATGTGTAATATAGAATAGTGTGTAGTACTAGAAATATTTTTTAGTACTAGAAATATTTTTTTCTCTTCCTCTATTCTATTTTAATACTTTTGAGTTGAAAAGACAGTTTTCTGCCCCTCTAGAATAATGCTAGAAAGAAAGATGTTGCTCCATGATAAAAGCCTCAAGAGTTGAAGATACAGTTGTTATGTTTGAGGGTTTATGATGTGTAATTAAAGGAGGAAGAGAGAAAGCTGGGAAGAATTAGAGGAGTAAAGAAGGTGGGGTTGGAGACTTGAGTCAATAAAAGGGAGAAAGCTAGGAACTCAAGTAGCCGGAATAATTAGCCTTTAATTGGTAAATGTTCTGATTTAAATGGCCAAAAACTAGTGCCAACTGCCAGAGACTTATTTTTAGGATATGTCTAATCCATATCTTCTAATGTTTTCTGCTTAGATATGTTGCATTTTAGTTCTCCACAGTAGATGGGTTTGGTATGTCCGTGGAAACCGATAGGCTTTGGATTTCGTGATGTGGTTAATTTTTGCATTGGTGTTTGCCTCATGGGTAGTATACTGTAAGATCGGCTAGTTTAAATTTAGAGAGGGAATTTGCTAGTTACAATTTACAAACATGCTAGAAGGAAATTAACTAGATGACATAGGCGATAGGTGGTAACTGGTAAGTTCCTTCTTCTACTGATTGAAGTAGCCAAATATTTGATTTTCAGAGATATGGGGTCTACCTATGCTAGTGTCTCTCTTTAACAGAAAAGCATTGCGTGCCTTTCTGTTCATAGCAAACAAAAATTTCATAGCTGACAGATTGTATACTTGTACCTACTTTAAGGTCCAAACTTTGCCATAGTATTTGGCAATTAGCAAAGGAAAACTTTGCCATAGTTGACATATTTGATCTGATATTAACATACACACGCATGCGCCCATGCACACAAAAAGATATTCTAAAATTTTTGCTAGCTTGTAGAGGCTCCATAAGCACTGATTGTGGCAACCTGGACGATTTCAGCTACATTCATTACACTTCACAGACAGAAATTTCATTGACTCCGGAGAAAATAAGAACATATCTTCCAAGTTCAATCTTGAAACCCTTCAAAATATCAATGGAATGTGAAAAGTTTTCTTCAGGGAAACAGGAGTAGCTAAACCATAAGACCTCTGGAAGCTAGGCAAAGATACTACCTACATCATCAGAGGAATTCCTTCATGCATGGAAATTATGATGAGCAGGACCTTTTGCCAGGATTTGATCCACATGTTCGAATTAATCTTTGGGACACCCTAAAGTTTGACAATGAGTCTCCTATTGTCAATAAGGAGATTATACATTTTTAATTGGGGTGTAACTTCTTCTCTTGAATGTTTGCAAACTAGTTCACACTCAGACTTCCATTTTTAGGTTTAACTTTTCTAATTTTTGCTATAGTAATTACTCCATTTGTCCCAATTTGTTGGTCTTCTATTCAATTTTGGAATGTCCCAAAATGAAGTCTTCTTTTTATAAAATTAATAAATAAAATTTCTACCTTACCCTTTACTTTATTTAAAAGTCAATACTATTCTTTTTCTATAGTTTAAATTATTGAGGGTAGTTCTGGAAACTTATACATTTTATTCCGTAAACAAGACAATAAATAATGTTCTCTTAAAAATTTTGATTTTAGAAACAAGATAAATAAATTAGGATGGAGGGAGTAGAAGGTAGCATTATCTCTATGAATTACACGTTTGAGGTACATGCCTTTGTCATTACTCATCAGAGTTTCTCCAAATTAACCTTTTTTATTTTTATAACTTACAAAAAAGATGCAACTAGGAATGAACTATTTGCAGATTATCTCAAACAATGTCTTTACAAGATTTCACAAGAATTGGAAAAAAATAAATAAAAACCAAATATACCTAGTATTAAACTTAAATATAAATGTTATATATATATATATATATATATCTGTGTGCGTGTTATTATTTTTAAATACATCAATGCCTATGCAAGAAAAAGCTTACAGACAATAATGATTTGGATCATTCAATGAATTTCTTGGCTTTTCCTTTTTCAAAATTTTTGGTGATATAATTTAATCTAATCAATTATGCCCAAACTTTTTTTTTCTTTTTATAGGTAAACCTATATGTTGTTCCTTTAAAATTTTGAAATTTCAAAAGTTTCAATGAAGTTATGTAAGAGGTCACAATAGAGATGTATTCACTATTAGCTCTGAGTCTCCCTCAGAATCTCCACAGTACCTATGTCCAAACCATTTGGCTTTGGTAAACTTCTATTTTGTTCCTTTAAAGTTTCATTAATTTCGATTGGATCAAAAAAACTTTAAAAGTGCTGAAAGCCTTCTTAGTACGAACTCCAAATCAACCCAAAAAATATAATTTTTACATTGAAAGCTTTACGTGTTGCTAGCTTGGTTGGTTGATGCATGTAGACTTAATTTGCATGTTATTGCCTAGGTCTTCGTCTCATGGTTGTAACTTGCGACTCCAAAACAAAAAAAAAAAAAAAAAAAAGATATATCTACAACATTTTTACAACAAATCTTAAATGATAGGTTGTTATTGTTGGGGCAAAAAAGTAATCTTAGTGTTAGTTTCAAATTTGAATTAATAACAACTAACCACCTGTGATTTGTTGTAAAAATATTGTAGACGTAACATCTCTAAAAAATAAAAATAAATAAATAAATAAATAAAAAGAAGAAGAAGAAGAAGGTCTCGTTCATGGTTGCAACTTGCAAATTGATTTCAACTTTTCAAGGACCTCACATTTAAATTTTATTGCGTAGGCCACGGAACAATTAAATAGTTTCAGCTCCTTTTTACTTGTCAATTGGGCCTACAAGGTACTGTATGGAAGCTAGGCTGTTGTGGGTCAATTTCATAGGCCAACCATTTAAGTCCCGATTGGCTTGCCGATCTAGATCATTATAGTGATAAGGCCGTAATAACTAATAAGGCCCGTAACTGTCAATAAGCTGTTGGAGGATGCAAATGAGCGAGTGTCGTTTTTATAGTTGTATTTATATTTGAAAAAGGTGAGTTTATTTATTTTTTATTTTTTAAAGTTATACGTAAATAAATAAATTAATGGTAAAAAATTTGTCGACAAATGCACACTAAACATTTCTTTTTTGCCAAACTAAGTTATATTTTAAAAGTTTCATTTTGATCATCACATTTAAGCACATCTTTAAGATGATTCCCTTGTTCATCTTTGTGAGTAACCTGATTGTTAAGTGTCAAATGAGGCAAAATTTTAATTTTGATACAAATTTAACATAAATATAAAATGTATATATGTTAACCGTACAGCATAAATATACAAATTAACATAAATATCACTTAAATAATACTCAATCTCTTATATAATTTTTTTAATCTATTCCTTTTGTCTTTTATGATATAAAATTAATTGTTGATTATTATTTTTATTCAACTTCTGCCAATATTTTTTTTTCCATAGAAAATATGATTAATAAAAAAAATATTAAACAAAGAGATAAGTGAATGAAGGAGAGCTTAATTTAAGTGGACCAATAACCAACAGAAGACTACCCAAAAAAAAAAAATATATATATATATATATATATTTAAGCAAAAGTTAAGAAATTTTGTATGTCAATTTACATCTTTTATGTTTCTAGAGGGAACATTTACATATCAAAAATCTCTCCATCTCATTAGTCATTAGAACTATTGAATTTATCAAAAAACAGGAAAAAAAAAAAAAAAAAAAAATTTGCCCAAAAAATAAAAGGAAAAAGAAAGAGAAAGATATCTAGAGGGGGATACCGGGTCCATCACTCCATGAGACAAACGTCCAAACAAACTTGACCGGCAAATAAATCATGAAAGAGTGATCTACATTAAAAAAAAAGTAAATCAAACATAAGACAATCGTTAATGTAAACATTAAGAAAGTATGTGAGCCCATTTCAAAAAACATACAAGACAAAGACAAGTAAGGAGCCAGCTCTGAATTATTGCAAAACCATGATATCACGCTGTTTTAAGGTGACCATTTTCATTGTCACGTGTGAATGACAAATTTCATTGAACAACAATATTGGCTTGAATGAGTTCAACAATTTGGAAGATTCAAAGCAAGGCAACGTACGATGGATAAAGTGTAAATTTCAAAGCTTGAAGCAGGAGCAATTGATTTATAGCCTCTTCCATGTTCTTCTTAAGCTGCTCAACAACCAGTGCAAAAGAATCATTGATTTACTGGATACATCTTTTCCATATATCTTCACTAACACAATATCTCATTCTATTTCTCCACGGTAGATGGGTGGGGTATATGGAAACAAATGGTCTCTGGATTCAATGATGTGGTTAACTTTTGCATCGGTGTTTGGCTTGTGGGCATTTACTGTAAGTTCAGCTAATTTGGTTTCAGAGAGGGAGTTTGGTAATTACAAACATGGTAGAAGGAAACTAGACGACATAGGAGGTAAGTCACTTCTTCCACTGATTGAAGTAGCCAGATATTTGATTTTGAGACATGGGGTCTCCCTATTTTAGTGTCTTTCTTCTAACTGAATAGCACTGCTTGCATTTCTGTTGAAACCAAAAAAATTGATCATAGCACTTAAAATTTTATAGCTAGCAGATTATATACTTGTAACTACTTTGAGTTCCAAACTTTGCCATAATTGATATATTTGATCTGCTTAATATACATACACATGCATGCGCGCACACACAGAAAGTTATTCTAAAATTTTTGCTGGCTTATAGGTTCCATAAGCATTGATTGTGGGATTCTGGATGATTTCGGATACACTGATGACAAAACTGAGATAGAATACATTTCAGACAAATACATTGACTCTGGAGAGAATAAGAACATATCTTCCAAGTTCAATCTTGAAACCCTTCAAAAATATCTATGGAATGTTAGAAGTTTTCCTCAGGGAAACAGGAATTGCTACACCATTAGACCTCATGAAGGCAAAGATACTAACTACTTCATCAGAGCCACCTTCATGTATGGGAATTATGATGAGCAGGACAAGTTGCCAGAATTTGATCTATATATTGGAGTTAATCTTTGGGACAAAGTAAAGTTTGAGAATGAATCTCATATTGTCATCAAGGAGATTATACATATTTCTTTGGTGGATGACATAAATGTTTGCCTCTTAAATACTGGCTCAGGAACTCCTTTCATATCAGCACTAGAGCTGAGGCACTTCCATAATTCAACTTATGAAATCTCATCTAATAAATCCTTGGCTCTGTACAGTCGTTTCGATGTTGGTTCAACAGCTGGTCGAATAATCCGGTGAGTTATTTCTTATGGTGATTCAGATTAGTTTTCTTTTGTCTCAAGCTGCCCCTATCGATAGGTCAGCCATTGATGAGAATATTCGAGTCCAGTCTAATTTTCTAAATAAAAGTACTATTTTTCATAGAACAGTGTTACGTAAGATATATACCAAGGCAAGAGAGGTGGATAGGTGGGATATAATAGGAGTATCATAGTGATAAAGCCAGGATAAATGCTTAAAATATGAGTTAATTTGGTACCATTACTAGAAATTGGTAGTTTTGATTAATTAAGAATCTTATTCACATTATGTTCTGTCCATCCAATTTGGGGTGAATTCCAAGTTTCTGTTTGCAAGGATCTATGGATAATATGTTCTTTTGCATTAACATCCATTACTAGTGCATGATATATTTGTAAATGCCTCAGGTACAAAGATGATGTTTATGATCGAATGTGGTTTCCTTATAACACTCCTCAGTCCATACCGTTCAACACCTCCTTTGCTATTGATAGCGCGACTCAATTTCAATATAAACTGCCATCAATTGTCATGGCCACGGCAGTTAAACCCATGAATAATGTTTCCCTTGATTTTGAAGTGGATATTGTTGATCCCATTTTACAGTGTTACATATACCTGCATTTTGCCGAACTTGATAAACTCCAAGAGAATGAATACAGAGAATTCAACATTAATCTAAATGGTAAACCCTGGCTGGAAGCCAGTGTTGTTCCTAATTACCTGTATTCAACTACTATATATAGCACCGTGCCAGTGAGGGGACCTAAGCTCAAATTTTCTATTAACAAGACAGAAAATTCCACCCTTCCTCCTATTCTCAATGCAATGGAAGTTTACATAGTGAAAGACTTCTTCCAAGCACCAACAGACCAAGAAGATGGTATGCTGTTCTTACACAAAATTTGTTGTCGATCCACTGAGATGCAGCTTTACTATGTCTCCTCTTTTTGTTGTTCTTATATTTTTATTGGGTTGAGATACAAATCGATTCAATTGTGAATAATGTTGGTGTATATTAGTTATTGCCATCATGGACATCAAAGTGAGCAATGGGGTAACTAAAATCTGGCAAGGAGATCCATGTCTGCCACGACCTGCATGGGATGGCCTGAATTGCAAAGACAATGGTTACGAGCCCCCTATAATCATCTCCTTGTGAGTGTCTGTTAAACCCAATTAATATGTCATCTAGATATCTAATGATATACATTACTAGCCTAATTGAGCCTTTTAAATTTAATTGCAGGAATCTAGGCTCAAGTGGATTGACAGGAAAGATATCTCCTTCAATGGCTAGGTTTAAATCATTAGAGTACCTGTGAGTATTATTCAATAGCAACTTTCAATCTTTACACAAATAATGGCATTTGCCTTTGAGCATTTTTGACACAATTAGAAAACTATTTTGTCAACCCAATGTCACTCCATGAGAATCAATACTTCTCAATCATTCACAGATATAAAGTTTTATAAAGCATTTCTTAACATAATGTTCAAAATATTTAATCAAACAACATTTCTCAGGGATTTATCAAACAATAGCTTAACAGGATCACTACCAGAATTTTTGTCACAAATGCCAAACTTAAGAACCCTGTAAGTGGTTTTGCCCTTGATGTTAATGTCCCATACTTAAAATTTGAAATAAACCATCTAACTCAAACAACTCTTTGCAGGAATTTGTCAGGAAACGAACTCTCTGGTTCAGTTCCTTCCGCTCTCCTAGAAAGATCAAATAATGGTTTTCTGTCATTGAGGTTTGTTTTTACCCAAGAATCATGAATTTATATGATTGGTGATTTGGTAATGTGTATAATATTCAATTTTTTTCATTACCCCTTTTGTTTATTTAATTTTGTTAAAGATTTAACTTCCATCTTTTATAATTTCATAGTGTGGATGGAAATCCAGACCTTTGTGTGATGGCTCCATGCAAAAAGGAGAAAAAGAATTTTGTTGTCCCGTTAATTGCAGCCACTGTCTCAGCTCTAGTTGTCTTAACTATGCTAGTTGTTTGTTGGCGCTGCAAAAGAAAACAAGGTATACGCGGTACAAAGTTTCTTTATTGAAATCTAAACCACTCAATAATAGACACTATCAATATAGAAATCATTTTCATTATTATTTTTGAGATACTATCACATTTAGAATAATAAAAATGAAATTTTCTTCAAAAACCCCTGAATTACTTGAGCATACATAATTGGAGATTATGATGATCTTATTAGCTGCAAAGCAACTTCCAAGAACTCACCAAGGAGGCAGGCCACTGAAGTCAGACAATCGACAATTCACATACTCTGAGGTTGTAAGTATAACCAACAACTTTCAGAAAATTGTTGGGAAAGGGGGATTTGGAACGGTATACCTTGGATGCCTAAGTGATGGCATGCAAGTTGCAGTCAAAATGCTCTCTCCATCGTCAACTGATGGCTCAAACCAATTTCTCACAGAGGTATGCTATTCTACACCCAAGAACTTTAATTGTTACCAAAATATGATCAATTAAAGTATTTATGTATCTATGATTGAGTGTCATTTTGAATTGCAGGCTCAGCTCTTGATGCGGGTTCATCATAGAAACTTAACTTCCTTTGTTGGATACTGCAATGAGGGTACAAATTTTGGGATCATCTATGAGTACATGGAGTATGGGAACTTAGAAGAGCATCTATCAGGTACTAAATGATTTACTTCTTGACCGACATTCCGTTTGTAAAAAATAACTTAAAAATACCGGACTTCTGGTTTGTTATGTTATGGCTGCAGATAAAACAAGAGACGCTTTGAGTTGGAAAGAGAGACTTCAGATTGCAGTTGATGCGGCACAAGGTCAGCTGGCAGAATTGCTTTTAATAAAGTTAAACTTCTAGTTTGGTTCATACGTTGTAACTAAGATGTGCCAAACTTATACATGTAGGCCTGGAGTACTTGCATCATGGTTGCAAACCTCCTATAATTCACAGAGATGTGAAGACAGCCAACATTTTATTGAATGAAAAACTGCAGGCCAAGATAGCTGATTTTGGTTTCTCAAAATTCTTCCCAACTGAAGGTCAAAGTCATTTATCTACTGCTATTGTTGGCACGATGGGTTACCTTGATCCAGAGTAAGTCTTTGTTGTTCAATATACTTCCATTCAATTCATTTTTGGTTTGAGTTTTCTTCAACACATTCTGACTGACAATAGAGTATATTACTTTTATAGTATAGACCATAGACTATAGACTATAGTTTATGATAATATTAATGACCTTAAGAGTTGTTCTTCTATGCAGATACTACACTTCCAACAGGTTAACTGAGAGAAGTGATGTGTACAGCTTTGGAATTGTACTTTTGGAGCTGATCACAGGCAAGAGAGCAATAATAAAAAGCCATAACAAGGATAACACTAACATTGTTGATTGGGTTAGCCCCCTTCTTGCTAGAGGGGATATAAGAAATATCATTGATCCGAGAATGCCTGGAAATTTTGACACAAATTCGGTTTGGAAGGCAATAGAGACAGCAATAGCATGTGTGCCATTAATTTCCATCCAAAGGCCAAGCATGAGCCATGTGGTGATTGAATTGAAGGAGTGCTTGGAGATAGAAAAGGCTCATGAACAAGATTGTGGTCCAATGACGAAATCATTCAACGACACATTTGAAGTGAACCCTTTGGGCCTTGAGATGGATATGGTTCCTCAGGCAAGGTAGTACGTACTAGGTAG
This sequence comes from Quercus alba, assembly GCA_036321655.1. Taxonomy (NCBI): domain Eukaryota; kingdom Viridiplantae; phylum Streptophyta; class Magnoliopsida; order Fagales; family Fagaceae; genus Quercus; species Quercus alba. The sequence continues at coordinate 18,129,740 of CM070302.1, read as the reverse complement.
CCAATTGCTGGTTTTGAGTATAATACAAACGATCCAATTTGTTGATTGTAAATATAATGATCGCTTATTTTTCATTTGAGAAAGAAAACAATAAGTTAAGAAAATCTATAAATCTTTGGTATATGTCTTTCATCTTTGTACTTGTCAGCTAAGTTTAGTCGGTAAACATATTAATTAAGAGGTTTGAAAAATCCAATCAAGACCAAGAAAGAGAAGGCTTTATACACAGAGAGAGCTAACTTCTGGTCTTACAAACCTGTGAGAAAATTCAAGCGTGAAAGAAAATCTGGAATGAGACTAATAAGAATCTAGAAAAGCTCAGAGTGCTCTATTACCATGTGAGAATTTGATGAAAATTGCATTGTATTAACCAAATGAAAAAACTGTACAAGCAGAGGTATTTATACAAGCTTGAAGTGTAACTGACTTCCTAACTAACCCCAAATTATACGGATTTATTCCCTCCAAAACTAACGATATGAAATACACCTATCAGCTACTTACACGTGTCCATAAATATCACTACTGTTTACTACCACTAAACTACCGGTAGCATAAGGAGCTACAAGACAGAACACAGAACCAATAACTGGTTCTTTGTGCTTGTCCTGCTCAGATTGCAACTTGTAGCTTGAAGCTAATCCTTCTGATAACTTCCAACGAGGACTATTCATTGCCAAACTAAAAAGAAAATTATTTTTTAATGTGGTAAACTGTCCATCTACTCTCTCATCCATTCACTCTCCCTCTGTCCCCTTTGCTTTTTCACTTGTTCTCTCTCTCTCATTATTGTGTCCTCACCGTCGATTATCAATGTCCTCATCATCGAATCGTTGCTCTCAGCGGCGTTGGTGGCTTGTTGAGGTTGCAGAGGTCGTCATATGGCTGGGTTATTGAGATGGGTCTGTGTTTTTGGTGGGTCGTTGGTGTTTTTTGTCGTTGAGGCATTTGGTTTGTGTTTTGATTGAGGAATTTGTGTTTTTGGTGGTAGTAGTGGTGTATTTTTGGATGCAAGGTGGGTTTGTGTCGTGAAGGAGAAGGTGGATTTGTGTTTGGTGGTAGCAGCGGCGCTTTTGTGAAGGAGAACATGGTGTTGGGTGGGGAAGAGGATAAAAATAAAAATTATTTATTTATTTATTTTTGGAGAGAGAAAAAATAGTACTTAAATAGAGTAGAGAAATAATGATTGAGTGTGATATATATATATATGTGTGTGTGTGTGTGTGTGTGTGTGTGTGTGTTTGTTTGTTAAAGTAGCAAAAGTAAAGTTTTTTAGATTAGTTTAACTAAAATTTTGCTGAGACTGAAGGAAGGCTAAAAGTTTATTTAATTCACTTTTAATTAATAAAACAATCAGATTGGGCTTATGTTCTGCCTTGTGGACTGATAGAAACCAGAAAAAGTAAAAAAATAAAAAAAAATTCTTATGATGCCCGCGCATTCCAGTATGAAATGCCTAGCCCGCCGACTCACCAGCCATAGATGGCTGTGGTTTGACCTAACTCATGTTGTAATGACCATTTCTTAATGAGGTGATACGGCTGATACATTAAAACTAGAGGATACTTAATTTGTTTGAAAACGGCCTTGGATGGGTAAGGTTTATAGGCAAATTCTAGTACCAAAATTTGTCAAAATTAGGCTATATTAAAAATATTGTGTCTAGATTGAGTAAGAAGCTACTAAAAAGGGACAAGGTTACGAGTTAAGTCAAAGATAATGAGTTAATAATCTTTTGTTCATATTTTTTACACCATATTAAATTTATAAATGAACTAGTTTTGTCATAAAACAGATATTTGGGCTTTCAAAATAAATAGAAATTTAACCCAATAGGTAATTAATTGAAATGAGTGAGATGTGTCCTTTGAAGTTGGCACAATTTTGTGGACTCTGAAATTTCAATGGATTGAATCTCAACTTGCTTTACTGAAATCATAAGAATTGTAAACCAATTTATTGAATAGCCATGGCTATTCAATTTCAACATACTGTTCTCTATATAGAACAAATCCTTGCTACAGAGTGACGGTAAGAGGCCGCATACAAGAGTAGATCTAATAGCCAAATCCCCTTGAGACAAAGAGATCTCTCAATTCTTCTCCTTTGAGTGTTTCTCCTTGTGAGATATTTTTTAGAATTCCTCTCAGATTTTCACGCCTTAAGCTGATATTAAAACATTGTAAATGTTCATCCAAACTGTACAAACTCTAAACCTCTGTTAGAAAGTCCATTGATAGAAAACCTCTAGAGAGTTATTTGGTGTGTTGTAGTTCTAGGATCATTGTGAATGAGCTTTGTTCAGGAAGAAAGTTCATGTACAAGAATTCGCTTGTTCTCAAGTCACTGTCATTGGGTTGGTAAGAGAAGTCCATTTATTGAGCTTACATAGAGAGTTTAGGACTGCAAACATGTTTTGTAAATATAAGTGATTATAATTGTTTCTTCTCTGAGTAATTATAGCTTTTATTTTATTTTATTTTTTTAGATTTGATAATTGAAAATTGTGGTTTGGACTATCCATTTGTGTAAACAATGTGTTACATTATTTAATTACTGCTTAATCATTTTGGGTCTACATCCAAATTTTCAAAATTGGAACAAATAGAGCCTGACTAATAGTCACGTACCCTAATGCATTTTGCATACATATTTCATGGTAGATGGTACTCACCCATCAATCCATAATAAAAAATAAATTCATTCACAATAAAAATTGTGTATTATTAGCTATAGAAGAACGTCCCCCTCGTACTCAATTGAAAAACAGATCCAATCATGAAATAAGTATATAAGAATTTTTTGAAATACGAATGTAATTACTACTGCATATTTGACATAGAAGATAGAACATAATGCATAGAAGGAAGTACTTACCACAAACAAACAGAAAATTCTTTAGCAACTACCTAGCAAGGGCAGCAATATCTGATTCAAGCTCTAAAGAGGTCGTTATGAGTTGATTGTTTGAAATTGTCTTACTGCCCCCAGTCACCATCCTTTGGCTTCTTCCATGAGCCATCTCCACAGCTTTCCAGGCAGAATTGATATCAAATTGTCCATTTAACCTTGGATCAATAATGTTCCAAATATCTCCACTTTCAATTATAGGATGAACCCAGTCAACTATGTGTGTGTTTTCTTCAGGACCTCTTATTATTGCCGGGTGGCCAGTGATTAGCTCAAATAGAACAATACCGTAGCTATAAATATCAGTTTTCTTGTTAAAGTTTCCAGATTTTTGATATCTGTATGTAAAACACAAGTCATTAGCATTTTTTAACAATCCCAAAACTATGTAGATATTTTTTTCATTCTCTTAGATCTAGTCAACTAGCTACATTATATAGTTGAATGACTAATATTGTTGAATTTTACGTTACGAATGTAATAGTTGTAGGCAAGCAAACCTTTAAACAACCCCGTTTAGGCCAAGAGCCTTGTAGTTTAATTGGAACTCCATGGTATTTTTAATGAAGATGTCCAATGTTTAATCCTCCTTCCCTATTGTAATTACTATTAAATTATAGGCTAAAATACAAGACTCACCCTCTAAGTTTCTTCAAAATTCATTTTAATCCTCTAACTTTGTTTTCGTTCATTTCTGTCATCTATCTAAGTTTCAGATTTTATACAATTAAGGCATTTCTGCAAACTTTTGTTAAAATTTTTATTAAAAAATATGGAAAATGTTTTCAATCATTTATTGAATTTTTATTAATTTAAAAAATTGTAAAATTAACCATAACATATAACAAAAGTTGATGAAAAAGCCTTAATTGAATGAACTTGAAAGTTACAAGATTGAAATGAACAAAAATAAAGTTAGAGGATTGAAATAAATTTTAGTGATACATAAAGGGTGGGTTTTGTATTTTAGTGTAAATTATAAAAAAAATAAAAATAAAAAAATAAAAAAACAACTCCAATTAGTGAAGTGAGGTGTGAGTTGGAATTCTAATAGAATAATTTCTTGTAATAATGCATATAATATCACGAAAATTACCAGTACAATTAAGACTTAAGGGTACTCGATATATTTCTACTACACCAAAAGAAATCTATTACATCAGGTGTCAATACAACAAAATTAGACACAATATCACATATACAAGTTAAAAGTCTTTCCAACTTAAAAGTGGTAAATTATTGCAATAATTTATAATTATTAGTTGCAATATTAATTGAAACTTTAATATTTTACTGTATTAGGAAAATTTATTGGAATAACTTAAAAAGAAAAAAAATCATTGCAATACCAATTATTTTACAATCTATTTCAATGACAAACATGAAGCGAGATAACTTGATATCAATTATTTTACAACTTATTGCAATGACAAATTTGAAACAAATATTTATTACAACAAATATATTGTTGCAATAATTTAAATCAAATTATTTTTGTCTATTATTTAGAATCTATTGCAATAAGATTCAGAAGTAATAGCCTATTGCTACAAGATATTCGAAATAGTAAATAATTTATTGTAATAACATATATATCATTTCATTAAAATTGTTATTAAAATATTTAGTTTATTGCAATAAAAATTTTTGTTGTCCAAACCTATTATCTTAAATTTTATCGCAACACTTAGCATCAACTATTGTAATGATTTTGATGTTATTTTAATGATTTTTTTTTCGTTGTAATAAACATATTTTTCTTACAATGTTACTTGTATGAAAAATGTGGATATTTAAGTAGTGGAAAATTTAAACATTCATGGTAGGTTAAGTAATACTATTTGAATTTATGTACACAAAACTATCATATATTCCCTCTGTAGCTAAAAAGTATAAGGAATTCATTAAGTCTTGACACTTACTCAGGATTAAGATATCCAATTGTACCAGCAGGACAACTTGACATATGAGAGTCATTTTCAGTTGCAAAAGCCCTAGACAACCCAAAATCAGCAATCTTTGCTTGCATCTTTTCATTTAATAAGATGTTGGAGGTCTTTAAATCTCTGTGTATTATTGTTGGCTTGCAACCATTATGTAGGTACTCCAACCCTAGAAGTCCAACAGTAAGCCATTATTAACTTATTAATGCAAACAAAAAGATAGATATTAGAGAGAGAGAAATAATCATTTGATTGATCTTTTCCAAACCATGTGATGCATCCACTGCAATATGAAGCCTCTGATTCCAGGTCAAGACATTCATATTAGTAACTGCAACCAAAATGAATTGATTAATCAGTTTCAGTTGGTTTTTTTTTTTTTTTCTTTTCTGAAGATAGCTTGGTTTTACAGTCAGGCTAGAAAATAAATAGGCTAAAATATTGACATGTAAGTTTCTCTCTCTCTCTCTCTCTCTCTCTCTCTCTCTCTCTCTCTCTCTCTCTCTCTCTCTCTCTCTATATATATATATATATATATATAACATAATTGAAAGAGTTATAAAATATAAAAACATGTTAAACATAGCATAAATTTTATTATATAACCTTTATAAACTGACGTAGCAATGAATGTATTTGGTGTCTAAAACATAATAAATAAATGTTTGACTTAGTTTGTTTTTTGTAATTGGCGATATATCAATTTGTAAAATTTTTGTAGTAAAATGTGTAGTATCATAATCATTAGCATCACTCTAAGATGTATAGTAGAAACAAAACAACAAAAACTATTCTAAATTGCATGACAAATACACATTTTATAAGCATGATATATTATCAAAAACAAATATTATAATGTTGTGGGAGGCCAAAAAGCTTGATCCCATTGGGCTTGGGCCAAGAAACAATAAGACTCAACTACTGATTCATTAAACTCAAGCAGGCCTAGGTAGATCAAAAGGGAGAGCTGACGGAAGAAGCAACTAGTCTGAGGAAGGAGCTCAGAAAGAGACAATTTGAAGAAATTGGAAAGTGATTAGACAAAGCTGAGGATGTTGATTTGAGGAAAGTAGCAGTAGCTAGCTTGGATAAGAAGAAGGGGAAACTTCCTGGAAAAGCTACTGTTACCTTTGCATTAAATGCACTACACCAACTGGATGTGCTGCATTAACGACTAAATGACACCTGAACAGTATCTCACAACCTGTTATCTACCTAACACCACCTCAAAAGAAGGGAAAGAGTAGGATGAGACAAGTATCCAAGAGAAAGATCATCCATCATCTAGGTGGAGGGCCAGGATTGGAGCAATGAGACTATAAAAGGAAAGAGATCCTCCAAGTACAGGGATTGGATCCAAAGAAAAAGAGAGAGAAAAAGGAGAGAACATGATTTACTTGATCTTAGTCCTGTTTTTTACTAAAGATAAAGGCTCCTTGACTGCTTCGAGGAAGAAGAAATAAAGAGAAATTCATTTCATTTTCAATTTTCATCCAATCATTTTTTTTATGTGAATCCTTAGATAAGAATTATTGTTAAAAGTTCAACAGTTGACCAAGAAACTCACATCTACAAATAATTGTCGTGGGCCATGATCCAAGCCAATTCCTTTTTAGGTCCTCAGATTTTTAACCCATACAAATATATTGTAAAATAATTTGAAATAAATTGTGAAATTTCATTTAAATTCTCTGAAAATTTTAATAATTGGGATTTAATCATAAAGGTATTTTACTTTTTCAAAAACCTTGGTAAAACTATGTTAATAATTTCAATGTACTTATAATGAATCACATAATAAAATTATGTCATACAACTTATAATACTTATATTGAGCCACTTAATGCAGCCACAATATGTATAAACCAACTTTATTTTTATATTTATTAATAAGCAATTTGGAATTAATAAGCATAATATGTTCACTCTTGAAGATCTAGAAGACAAGAATGTAAAAAATTATGCTTTTCAAAATCATATAGGAAATTATTTTAACTTTCTTAATAAAGTTGTTGAGAAAGTGCTTATCAAAAAAAATTAAAAAAATGATGGATTAGATGTTCTTTACATACCACTATGATATCATTTTTCAAAGGCATACAACATAGAAAAATAATAATATATTTATTTTTGTTGGTAAACAAGTTTATTTACAATATTTCACATATCATGAAAACTACTATTGAAAAATAGAATTTATCATTATGAGCATAGGCTTAGTTTGGCATTGAAGCTTTAAAAAAAAAAAAAATCCAATATATATATCTATGCTATTATTTAAGGGGCTTCCCCTATTTGGATTTCTCATTTTTTTAGTTTAAAAATGCCCCTACACCCTATTTAAGTAGAGACAAAACTAAAGAATAATTTGGTAAAAATACAACTCTAACTTCCACTAAAACATTGCCTAAAAACTAGGGTCACTCTCCTGTTGATTTTCAAATTGATTTATCCACTTATAAATTAAATTTTCAAAATAAAAATTATATATATAAAATAAAAACACGTTTTTTTTTTTTTTTTTTTTTTTTTTTTTTTTTTTTTTTTTTTTTTTTACAAAATAGGACCACTAAAAAAAAGCCTCACTTATAAATTAAAATTTCAAAATAAAAACACATTTTTTTTTTTTGGTTACAAAAGAAGACCACAAAAAAAAAAAAAAAGCCTCATTGCACGCGCGAAGCGCGTGTGATGAGGCTAGTATATATATATTGATTATGCCTGTGGCTCGAAAAACCAGAAAGCTATAGCGGTTCAACTTGTTAATAGGGTGGTTGTACATATACTTATAATTTTAGTTTCTACAGCAACTAATTAAGAAATGAGCAATTCGGCCATATAATTTTATAACAGACTCGATCTTTGATTTGTATATTTAAAAGGAAATTGCTGAAATTTATTATAGAATAATCATAAATAATTTTGGGATATAAGAAAATGTCAAATAATATCATTTTAAAAGATCATAAACGATACCACCGCACATTCTTGGTGCGATGGTCACTTCGCAAGTATAAGTGCTTATGGGGTGTGGGGGGCAAGAGTCAGGGTTCAAGTCTCCAAGAGTAGAAATTCTATCTTGTATATAAAAAATATATATATATATATATATCATAAACGATTGAGTGAAAATATAATTAAAAATTTTATTTTTTATTTTATTGATCTATTATGTTAGTACTAAATATGTTTTATATTGTGTTCATAAGATATTTAACAAAAGTCCATTTAATTTTAACTTATTTTTTACAGAACCAACAAACTACAATTATATATGAAAATTAATTGTATCAAAGCCTTCCCCTTCACTTATCAAATCTTCTCCCCTCTCTCCGTGTGTGTGTTAATACTTAGTATTCTAAAAAAAAAAAAACACTTATCATACTTATGTTCAATCATAAATGAATCACCATAAACATTATCATGTATATACTAATATACCTGATAAATGCTGTTGTAGGTTTCCATTAGCCATGTACTCATAAATGAGTGCCTTGTATTCACCTTCATCACAATACCCAACAAGAGAGACCAAGTTTCTATGATGAACTATCATTAGGAGTTGTGCCTGTATTAATGGATTAGATCAGAACCAATAAAAATTTGTCATATTAACAATTTGTAAAAATATTGTAAAATATTTTGTTGTTGTAGCAATGTAGCATTATTCATTTCAAATAATTGAAGAAAATATAGCACTCATGTATCTAACCTCTGCTTGAAATTCTTTATAGCCTTGCTTTGATGATGGAGACAGCAACTTAATAGCGACCTTAGTTTCATCTTTTAGAGTGCCCAAATAAACTTTTCCAAATCCTCCTTCTCCAACAATGGTTTGAAATCTATTAGTTATTTCCACAACCTCGGGGTAGCTATATTGTCGATTCTTTGATTTGATATTGGATTCTTTAGCGGTTTCTGTAGTGAAGGATTACATGTCACACCCGAAAAATATAAAAATAGAATTAAGAAAATTGAGAAAGGAAATATGTATTCCCTCAATCTGCAATCCCCTAATTAGAATTAAGAAAATTCAGAAAGGAAATATGTGTACATCAAATACTAAACTCTAATGCCACTCCTACCTCACGTAACTCTAGAAACCCTCACTACAACAAACTTTAGATATTTTAACCCTCTTTTACCGAGGGTTTACTAAAATCTGTGGATACAATCTATTAATACAAAGGCGGAGGCTATATTACTAAACTTTATTTCAAAGGTTAGTTGGTCCCTCAAAATAAGTTAAAACACCATTGAAATGATTGAAAAAAAAAAAAAAAAAAAAAACGCCGGGTTTGTACCAAAACTTATACCTTTTTCAGCAGACTGGTTCGTTGAAAAGTCAAATTTTTTACGGGAATATAATTTATTGTCTTGTTTATCTTTTAAAAATGTATAAATTTTTAAAACTATGTTTAAAAAAATTTATCAAAAAATTGAATTAATAAATTAATAAGGGTATAATACGAACATTAGTAAATTAATGACTTTTATTTTTAAAAACAGGATGATATTTTGAGACATCTCAAAATAAAATAGATGACAAAAAAAAGTAGAACGGAAGGGGTAATAAATTTTTCAGCCCTCGGAAAAAGCCCACAACAAAATTTTCATCCCTTGAAAAAAGCCCACACCAAAATTTAAAAATATAGCCCAGAACGTAACCAGCAAACGCCTCTCATTCCAAACAGCTCTATCACCCTCTCGCTAAAAGCCTGAAACTGAGAAAGCATAGAAATCTCAGAGCTCATGGAAATCTCATAGAGCTCGACAATCATCGATTAGGTACGTAATCACAGAGCTCCGCGTACGAGTTGATCTCGGTTTTGTGACTCTTCATCCCTCTTGGCGTTGTGTTTCTCAGCTCCGATTAGGTACGAATCACAAACCCTAATTTTGTCTTTGATTTTTTTTTTTTTTTTGGTTTACCCACACTTTTTCATCGATTTCCCTATGATTTTCGTTTCGCATTTCTCAGAAAACTGAGCTCATCATCGATTTCCCTATTTCGATTTCTAATTGTTCGACTTTTGCGATTTCATTATTCGATTTCAAATCATAATCTTTGTTTCCTTTACTGTTTTCGATTTCTAATTTTCATTTTTGCTCTGTCAAGTGTGTTTGTGTATTCAAATTTAGTTTTCTTTCTCTCCGTGTGTGTGTGTGTGTTTATTTCAATCTGCATCGTACAACTTGTTGGCTTTGGTGGGTGAATGTTGACTTTGAACTGTACGGATCTACTGGGTATCATTGTTAGCTATTGGGAATTTGTGTTTAGTAGTAGAGGAATATTAGTAGTGCTTAAAGCTTACTTGGGTTTATAGTGAAATAGTAGTATTTTAACAATTCCAGAGTAGAGTTACCCTAAAACTTTGGAGACTCAGAGGACCTTAATTCGTAATTTACTATTTTAAACATTGTGTTTGGGATGATGGGTTTATTGAAATGCTATCGGTTTTTCTTTTGATGGTAATTTGGAATGGACACAGGTTTTTGTTTAGATAACAGAATGGTTGAGGCAAATTTAGTTTTATTTCCAGTGCTTTGGTTCATATTTTATTCTTCTGAGTTTTCTGAGGGAAATATTGCCAACGAAGAGAACCTGCCTCCTTTAATCCGTGCTAATAGCTGTCCAATTCTTTGTACTCATAAACAGAACATTTTGACACCACCTGCGAAAACAGACTTGTAGTATCTAATTATAAATAGGTTACAAGTTCTAAAGCCTACCAGAATTAACTTTTCTTTTCTGGGCTTGGGGTGAGGGGAAAGATGGGGATATATTTGCATCTACTTTTGATGCTTCTTGTGTTAGTCATACTGGATACATCTATTGACCTAAGGTAAACGTGTGAATCAATTTGCAAACCTTGAATCAACAGAAAATGGCTGTGCTAGATGGTTAGGATGAGTTAGCATGTTTATGTTGAGTGAGCATCAGGGGTCTTAGCAAATCCAACGAAACTGGAAATTCAGCACCAACTTCAATCAAGCAAATAGTCAAATGCTGCTTGATTTAACTGTTTAAGATGAGGTCTTTCTAAAGGCATTAATGGAAAACTTCTTAGTGCTAATCCAAACAACATATAAGTTTTGAAAGGAACTCTAAGGACCCGTTTTTAATGAAACTTGATTTCTTTTTTTTTTTTTTTTTTTGGGGGGGGGGGGGGGGGGTGGGGCACTATTGAGAAAGTCCCAACTAGGATTGAGGTTAGAAAGATGGGAGGGAATGCCTTCATCATATAGCTCATAGGTCCGTTGGGCTGCTACTGGTATCAAAGTAAATATAGCATGAGTAATTCAAAGCACATCATTATGCCACTATGTCATGCCTTGTACAGCTATCACTCTTTTGGCAGTTGACTAGATTCTATTATTTCTTCTTTTGCAGCTTGCTTGGACCTGCTACAACTTCTATTAGTCAACACCAACAAAATTGGCCAGGGAGAATTATTTCTTTCATTCTGGGCAGGTGAGTTATCCCTATTCTTGTGATATACAATGTTTTTGTCTGTGTGTGTGTGTGTCTTACACTACATCATAAATACCTGTTTTAGGACATGACTGTGGGCTTCTACATAAGTAAATGAATGCAATAATTTTCATTGTTAGTGTTGGTTTGGATTTGCTTATTTACTTGAAGTATTAAGATATGTCAAGGTTTGGGTTTGTTTATTCACTTAAAGCATTAGGATCTCTCCTATTTGAGAAATTGAAGTTCTAACAAACATGAAACTATAAATAAATAAGTTAAATAAACTTAAAAATGGCAGCAACATAAAGTTGATTGATGAAAATGATGCTGCAACAAGGAGAATCCCCTTGATCTAAAAAATGTACATAAGTCAGCTACTAGTTTGTTTTATGCACTTTGGATGTTTGTTGTTAGAATCCCCTTGATCTCCCATTATTTGATATTTACTTATACTATTTTTGGGCTGTTCTTGTTGTCTAGTTTCTGACAGTTCTTAGCAGTCACTTCTTGAAAAGTTTATGCTCAGCTTGCCAATGAGTTTCTGATTTGCTGCATTAACACGTATATGCACTAAATAGTAAATACACTTTCTAAATGACCAAATAAATTTTTCACAAAAAAAAAAAAAAAAAACTGTTTCTAGTCATAGAAACAGTGGGCTGGTAGATTGTTTCTGGTTCCTCTTTTATCATATCCTTAGAGCTTAAGATCATCAAGTACATTGAAATATTCTTTTATGCAGGCTTTTCCACTGGATTTAGTACTCTTTTCCGGTTGAGGACAACTTAAGGTGTGTCCCTCATTGAAGATTTTTAAAAAATTTAATCCAACTTTAGATGGAACGGAATTGGGTAAAGCTCAGGAATAGAGCTCTTCCTGAGTATAGACAAGGAATTAAAGACTTCCTTGATTTTGCATTTGAGCATACAACAATGGGGGATAAAATTAATTGTCCGTGTAAGAAATGCAATAACTACTTTGCAAAGACCAGAGATGATGTTGAGGCTAATTTGCTTACTACTGGTATTCCCCCAAGTTATAGTCATTGGTTTAGACATGGTGAGGAGAGACATTTTCAAACATGTGATAGTTTGGATAGTGATGATGAGTCAAACGGGGATGGCTTGAGTGAGATGGTAGAAGATTATTGTGCAGCCTTTAAAGCAGCCAGTTGTGTAGCTGGAGATTTGAGTGGTGATGGTACTCCTGAAGAGCCTAATGATGATGCAGCTAACTTTTTTCTGAAACTGAAACTTTTTCAAGATTGCAAGTATACAAAACTATCTTTCATTGTGAAGTTACTTCATATTAAATGCCTTAGTGGTTGGACAAACAAATCGTTTACTCTATTGCTTCAATTGTTGAATGATGCACTTTCTAAAGTTATTGTAGTTGCCAAATTCATTATATGAGGCGAAGAAGATGATTCGGGATTTGGGTCTTGATTATGTGAAGATAGATGCTTGTGAAAATAATTGTATGTTGTATTGGAAGGAAAATTCCAACAAAGTTGAGTGTCAAGTTTGTGGCATCTCAAGATGGAAATCAAGTGAAGGGAGTGTAAGGGGTAAAAAAGTCCCTCACAAGGTATTGCGTTATTTTCCAATAACACCAAGGCTCAAAAGGTTTTTTTTTTTTTGTCAAAAAAGACAGCTTCCTACATGACTTGGCATCATGATAAGCGTGTTGTTGATGGTCTATTAAGACATCCAGCTGACTCTTCGGCATGGAAAATTTTGATGAGATACACGAGTCATTTTCTTCTAAGAAGCGCAATGTTAGGTTGGGTTTAGCAAGTGATGGGTTTAATCCATATGGAAACATGAGCACCAGTCATAGCACATGACTTGTTGTCCTTGTTCCATGTAATTTACCATCGTGGATGTGTATGAAGCAATCTTATTTTATGCTAGCATTGCTCATTCCAGGACCGAAAGGTCCGGGAATTCAAATTGATATTTATTTGCAACCATTAATTGATGAGCTGAACAAATTATGTGGGATGGTTATTCTTTTCAATATTACCTATGGGTTTAAAGTTAATATTTGTTATTCTCTTATTGCAGACAAGGAAGTTTTGCTCCTGCATACAAAAGTTGACCTTGTAGTAACTCTTGGTGGGGTTGGAACGGTCCTTTGGGTATGTGCATTTACTTTGATTTTAGCAATTATTTTTAAATCGGAATGTATTATAACATTAAAATATTATTTTAGAGTACTTACATTACAGTTGCACTTTATCTTGTTTTCTTCTTTTTGGTGAATGACGTTTCTTTTGTTTTATTTAGATATATAAACTCTATTGTGCCTTTTTTGTTCTTTTTGAAATTGTGGGTATCTTGAATTTGATATTGTGGAAAGGTGTGTAGATCTATTTGTTGGGAAATTAACAAACTTTTGGTTTCATACTCTCTTTTTCAGAAACTTGGGCAGCCATAATGGTTGAAATGTTCAATTGTACTAGCTGATAACTTCTTGCTTTGGAGATGATGACGAAGAATAAAATGTATCAAAACTTTTAACTCTTGGACAGATTTGGTCTTTGTACAAAGTGGTTGCTAATATCTTTTTTCTTAAACAATAATTGACATATCAGCAGTTTTTATGCGGCCTCTAATATGTTAATTTGTAGGTTTGAGTTTAGAGATTAAAGAAAGTGTAATTGTAGCAATAGACCACTTTTGCTATACATTAATATCATAGCATATCATTTTAACAATTGTGAATTTGTGTGTGTATATATATATTTTGTGCATGATTGTGGTATTTTTTTTTTTTTTTAATAAAATAAAATCTTATTTTGAGGGTCAAGAGACCCCTTAAATAACCCCCTTAAATAACTTTATTTATCAAAGGTTGTAAATATAAATCTTTTAAACTTTGGTAAAAGGTTATTTAAGGGTCTATTGACCCTCAAAATAAGATTAGCGCACTTGTTTTGAGGGCCATGAAAGCCTTCAAAATTTCCTTTTTGTCGGGATATGTTTCGAAGGTTATCAAGGGTTAGTTGGACTCTTAAAATAATATTTTTCAAGATTTTTTGATACTTTTTTTAAGGGTTTTGACCCTTGAAAAAAGTCAAATTTGTTGTAGTGCCTAGTCTATCCCCAAACAACTTCATTGCTAGAAAAACTGCATAGTGACCAAAATCCAACATCATCCTAAAATCAATCTTCTTTTAGAAAATCTAACCACGTGAAAGTTGGCTGGAACCAAGTACGATTGGGATTCTTATTTTCACTTATATAGCCCAATATATTTAACCTAGTAAATATTCAATGTTTTGATTCATTACACACTCACACAACACATTTATCCATTAATCAACTTCACCTGATCATTCTTATAGAGTTGTCTCACCCCATTATTTTCCCTAAAAAATAAATAAAAACTTTGAGATTATGGGTTTATTTCAGAATAATGATGTAAGAAATGTCCTTGAGAATTTGGACTCTGTAGAGTAGTCCCTTTATATTAATGGAACGCTCTCTTTTTTTTGGGAGATTTCGATCATTGTTATTGTTGAAGAGATATTTGGTTTGGTTCTTTAAATTTCAAGATTTCATGGTTGTAATGAGAAATTTACAAATTAATCGTTTAATTTGCTTTAAATATGTTATGAAATGTTTCACTTGAATCAGAAGACACTACAAAGAATGCGTCCTATAGCTATAGCTCCTAAAAACATGGCTATAGGTCCATTTGGTCTATAGCCGTATTTTCTATAGCCGCGTTTTAAGATGTGCCCTATACACTGCAACTATAGGTCCATTTGACTTTTTATTTATTTATTTTTATTTCTTTTTCTGTCCTCTTCTTTGGAACACAGCTAGATGTACAGGTTAGACATATTGATACTTCACTGACTCTTGAGTTTGAACCGGTTAGAGGCGTGACAACCACAACCTCACCACTATGGATTGTAATAACAATTATAGATCAAGATAATAAAGAAATACATACCTCTTCTTCTCCTTTTGTGGATAGCCAGAGCACAAAAAATGAATAGAATGATGAGGATTATTATGGATGTTGCAACAAGTACAACATTAAGCTCCTTTTTCTTCTTTTTCTTATATGGAACTGAGAGAAAAAGATCCTGATTTTCGCCAAGACTTGCATATAGGTAATATGATACGGTAAGTAAGTTTTGTAAATGATGCTGATATACAGAATTACCTTTGCAAATACAAAAGGAATCAGATTTACAAAACAGATGAACAAATGAGTATAAAGTTTTGGTAGTCTTTTGGCATGTTTAGAAGTTAGAACAACTAAGTATAGAAAAATGGAATAATTCAATAAAAACTGACCTCAAGACTAATGATCCATCCCTAGATTTCTGTATAAGAGCCTCTGGGACCGAACCTTTCAGATAATTCCCTCTTAAATTACTTCAAATATGGTGTAAAATAAAATAAGTCATTTCCTAACCCATAAATTTATGTTTATAATTAATAATAAACTCAATAACTTACAGGATCTTCAAATTTGGCAGTTGTGCTAAAAATTCTGGTACGTTTCCAGTCAGGTTATTGTATGATAAATCCCTGAAATATGATATGGGGGGGGGGGGGGGGGGGAAGTAAAGTTAATATTTAACAATAATATTGGGCAAAGATGTTTGATACGAAGGTAAATTATTTCATTTGAAGATAATTATTAGATATTTCTAGAGTATGTACAACACCATAATATTATCATAATGCATGAATAACAGATTCTACTATTAAGCTAATTAATTATATGACTCAATATTATGTAAGAAAATAGGAATACCACATTGTTGTATTCAATGAGTACCAAAGAATCACTATTCTTTTTTGTTCTCCCAACCTCACTTATAGGACTTGCATATAAAGCTTAAAGCTTTGTCCTCAACAACCATACATTTGATCAATGGACTTGCATATAAAAATCAATACTTTGTCCTTGACAATTAGGGCAGACTTTAGGCGTGGGCCACTTAGACCATTGCCAATGACTCACATTTAAAAGCTCCTATAACAATCACTATTCTTTTTCTTCCCCATCCCCAACAAAGCCCCTAATATTATATATGTCAATAGACGACAAATAGTAGGTGACAAAATAGGCGACGAAATTGTTTGTCACCTAATGTAATTGGTGACAAAACTAAGAGCTCTAGTTACAAAACATTTCGTCAGCATAAATCTTATTTGTTGTAGTGATAGAAATTCAACCAAATTGAAACTCTATGTGGCAAAAAAAAAATCAAAATTTTGAGTCCCAAATCATAATTGACAATCAATTTCAGCTAACAATTCGTGGTTTCAATTTTTGTAAGCCAATCTTGCAATTAGTAGATAATTAACACTCATTCTACCAAGTGACCACTCATCAAAACAATCTCTCTCTCTCTCTCTTAACATCAAAATTAAAATTAGGAATTAAATTTGAACTTTTCTTCACCTTACGCTACCTAATTTGCCAAGGTGAATTAAATTCAATTTGAAAAATAATAACAATAAATTTTCATCTCTTTTTTTGTGCTAAATTTTACACTTGAAGCATACTATTGTAATTCTCTGTATGAAATTACTTTTAGTTTGATTAGTACTAATTTATCAAATTATGTTATTTGACTTGACTTGGTTAATTTGAGCCTATTGGATGTTACGTGAAGTTATGTACGAAAGTGATTTTGCGAAATTAAATTTTATTGTTCTACACTTTAAAATTTAATTTATTAATCTCATATTTTTGCAAAATTCAATTTCCACAAATTAGTGGATTTGTCATACTCTCAATTAAAAAGGAAATATGCACAGGCTAAATACAAAAATATAATTTTGCATTTTTGCATTTTAGAAAAAAAAAATGTATGTGAATAAAAAAATAGTATAAATAATTAATAAATTAGTAAAAATTATTTGGTAGATATTTAATTATTAAAAGAAATGCTCCATTTAATGTTGTGGAATTAGACCTCAAATTGTACGTAGATGCATGGAGAGTTTACCAAGAGTACCTATTCATATAGATGTTAAGTGCACTCACAGCATAACTGAATGCCAAAACAAAATCCGATTTTAGTTATTACTTACAAGTAATGTAGTGCTTTGAGGTCGGAGATTGATGTCGCTATCTCCCCTATCAATTTGCTTGAGCTCAAGTCCCTGCTTGTAATTTATCAAAGACGAATTAAAGAGTTGGTGTCATTGCCAGAAAGAGTGTTTTCATATTCTCTCTCCCTCTCTCCCTCTCTCTCTCTCTCTCTCTCTCTCTCTCTCAGACTTACATAAGAGCTTGTTCCCCCTTAAATTTCTGAAATTTATAAAAAGATATGTACGTACAAGAAAACATTTGAGCATATGTTGGGGCATTCATCTATTAAATTGAAGCCAACCTTCAGAATTTACAATTTCTTTTGAAATGTGACCAACTCCATCTTATATAATTATTTAATGGTGCATTTTAAAAAATTCCAGCTATTTTTATGATAGTCGTAGTCCAGCTACAATAGCTGGACTAGGACTATCATAATGGATCCATATTCTACGAATTTGTTTTCTTTAGAAAATTAATATAATGATGGAATTTGTATTGGTTTCACATGTCTTGGAAGTGCACTCACAGTGAAATGATCCTAGGAGTATCATCTGAACTGCATGTCAAATTACTCCATGAATATTGATGTGGAACACATGGATCGCCTTGCCAGTCGTCTCTAGAGATCGTGTACGTTTGTTTGATGTACATGATAGCAGCAACTATTGTTTGCAACAAATATCACGGGGTCATAATCATTCAAGATAAAAGAATATAAAAGGAAAGAAAAACAAAGTGTCACAACCATAGATCTTTCTTTCTCAAATTAGTTTGGAACTGAACTTTTTTCTTTAAACCTACCATCTCTTGGGTCGGTTGGTTCAAACGGGAGAGAAATAACACTATAGTACTCAATTGCATTGACGATGGGGGGAAGGCCAGACTCCGTTGTTGCATTAATTGAAAAACTAAAATGCCCTTCAAATGGTGGTCCATTTTGGGGGCATATGGACAGCGGCTTTAAGTATTCAAGAGTTATAGGATCTGAGGTGTAGTTTCCGCCCTCCACATCAATAATGAATTCTCTCTTCTTGCCTTGCATAGGCTTAGCAATCTCAGCAAAGTGAAAGCAAACATAATATTTACCACCATTGTATGGATTATTAGTTCCATTACTGCGGACATAAGTTAAGGCATTGTGACCACTAGGTGGTTGAACGGCAGTTCTCAACACTTGTGCTGGTAGTTGATAACTATCATTGCTGTTCTGAGTGTTAATAACTGAGGAGGTATTGATTGGAACCCAGTTTGACAACGTACTTCGAGAAAGCCATAAGCGATCATAAACATCGTCCTCGTACCTAGGACAGACAAAAGCATTTGTCATGTTAAAATTTTGCAGAAACGCAATTCCAAGTACTTAAAAGGAAAATGTCAAATGTATGAAAACATAAAATTTATAAATTGATGTGATAATTAATGAATGTAATTAATAAGTTCCAATTATTTTATAATAAAATTTTGAATTGTTTCTTTCTAATTAGTGACACATTAATTTGTAAGACCAATGTAGTAAAACTTATAGTAACTATAACATTACTTGTTCTTAAATTTTGAGTCAAAAACCAAAAATATATTTATAAAAAAAAAAAAAAGAAAAGAAAGCTAATTCACCTGATCAAGTGCATAGGACTTGAGGTGCCAATGTCTAATCGCGAGCCAAAACTTAGTGCACCAAAATTAGTTGGATAAATGGACTTACTCAAAGGACGTAATTCCAAGGCGGAAATGAACGGTATTCCAGACCCCGTGTTTATCAAACAAACATATATGGTATCAGAAAAGGGAACATGAATGATATCCGGAAAAGTTTCCCATGGAGGATATAACAGATATAACTCGCTAAAACCCACCGTGGTCCAAAAATTAACCCCAACGTATACGTCAAACTTTGGAGGTTGATTCTTGTTGTCATAATTCCCATAAAAAAAGAAAGCCCTGATAAGATAGTTACTGTTTTTTCCTTGTTCAGGTTTCAAGGTGTAACAATTTTTTGTTCCTTGCGGGAAGCTTCTCAGATTTTTTATTTGCCGTACATAGTTAGGAGAAACCATTGAAGAGTAGTACTCGGGGGATATGACGTTATTTGTCCCAGTATCTATAAAACCTGAATCTGACTTGTAAAATATACCAGTGCCTTCATCCAAATAATCGCTGCTTGCCCCACAATCGATGCTTATGAAACCTACAAATTTTAAGCCGAAGAAGAAAGAGATATAAAATTTTATAGATGCCAATCAATATGATAAAGTCTAATATAATTCAATTCGAAATTCAACATATTTAAAAAAATAAAAATAAAAAGTGGACTATATTAAGCACCTGCCATTCCTTTTGAAAAACCCCAACTCTAACCAAGCACTAAACCACCGCCACAAATCCAGTTGGTTTTATGGCCCATGCATGCAAGAGGGTGGATCTATGGAAGATAAGAGGTAAAACTAAAAGAGAGAGAGAGAGTTGGAATTTTGAAATAGGATGTTGTTGTTTCTTAGGTTCTCTAATTAAATCATTCCAAGTGATTATTTAATCCATATTAGGGCACCTAGCGGTACATGTCAAACATTTTAACAGATGGGATGGTGGTCAAATTGCACCCAAAAAAAAAAAAAAAAAACCAACATTCTGGGAATTTTTCCTAGGATAGTCATTACAAAACTTAATCATACAGATTTAATAGAGAGAAAACTTGAATATATTGACATAAAAAAAAAATGTCAATACATAAATTTTTATAATTTCCTTCTACTAAGAAAATGAAAAAACAAAAAGGGACTAACAATAAATAAAATGAGAACTAAGAATATTGAGATGCTAAGTTGCACATGTACAAGTACGATA
This sequence comes from Quercus alba, assembly GCA_036321655.1. Classification (NCBI taxonomy): domain Eukaryota; kingdom Viridiplantae; phylum Streptophyta; class Magnoliopsida; order Fagales; family Fagaceae; genus Quercus; species Quercus alba. Next base: position 18,109,496 of record CM070302.1, on the reverse strand, counting down.
TAGGTACAGATATGAGAGTTTGGCATTTTTCGAATAATTATGGTAAAATAATTCTGGGGTACAAATATTAATAAATATATATATATGTATATTTTAAATACTTTGAAAATAATTTATGTTTAATTATTTCAGGTTTTAAAATTAAGTAACAAACTAACAACAATAAAATGCTTGAAAACATATCTAAAACTATAATTTATGTTTATTTAAGTTAATAAATAAATAAATTATCAGATTATAGTGTCATTCCTCAAATAAAAGCACTAAGGAGTATAAAAAGGCTAACCAGTTTTTTTTTTTTGAGAAAAAGGTAAGCGAAATTTTATTAAAGAAAAAAACAAACTACAAAGCAAAAAAACAAAAACCAAACTCAAGGAAGATCCGACTGGAAAACACCATCCACATCCTCGGGTAATTCTTCTACCCAAACCTCTAAATCTGCAGATAGAACTGCTTTTTTAGCTAAGCTATGAGCTAATCTATTTCCCTCCCGCCTAACATGTTGAAATTCACACCTTCTTAAGACGGATCCCAGGCGCTTAGTCTCATCCACAATATGACCAAATAACAAAGGACAGAGGCCACTTCGACGCAAGGCCTGAATGACTGCCAGACAATCACCTTTAATTACCAAATGCTATTTTTTTGTAGCGCTGCCATTAACCACCTCAACCTAGCGACGGCAGAACCACGAAGAGAGAGAACACAACCACTACCTCCTTGAGAAGTCACATGATACAAATATAATGTCTAAATCACAAAAGATAAGACCCCCTTTTCTAAACCACAACTGGACTAGCTAGCCTCTGTACCCAGAGAAATTAAAAAGGAATTCTCATGTTCACAGAGAGATGCGTGTTAATGTCCTTCACTTCTTTCTATTTCCAAATGATAATCATGGTGTTGTGTATTTTGGGTACACCACAAGGCCCCAATCAGTGGCGGAGCTAGGATTTCAGTTTAGGGGGGGGCAAAATTAAATAACAAGATTGAAAGTAAAATTAATCTAAATATTATTAATTGATGTTAATAACAAAATAGATATAGAATTATATACTATTAATGCAATTGTCGTACAAAATCTAATATAATATAAACTCTAATTTATTTTTTCATACATAATTTAATTTGTTCAATTGGAAGATTAGTAAAATACACCTCGATATGAGTTTGTTTAGAATTTGAATCTAAATCATTATTATAATTTGGCTTCTCCATAATCTCAATTGATTATAAGTATATATTTCATGTTATTAAAAAAAAAAATTCATAGTTAATAACAATCAAATTAAGAGATTATTCTAAATATATAGAATTTAAACATGTAATTTTATTCCTTAACATAAATTGAGAAAATAAATCAATATAAAAGAATTATAAAGTTGTATTTTCATTTATGCAAAATTCAGTATTTTTTACTCTATTCTTTAAGTAGTAAGTAGTTAAAATTGGTTCTATAGAAAAAATAAAGTGTTTCAAAATTGAAATTACGAAAAAGTTAAAGTAGAAGAGAAAAAGATTAGGGAACGCTAAGTTTTTGGTTTGATATACAAGCACCTGAATATTTTTCTTTTATTATGATTATGTGGGAATACTTTATTTGAGGAACAAATTGCCCTAAAAAAAGCACCCCAAGAAAAAAAATTTCCAGTGCTTGAGAACATGTGGCAAGGAAAAATAGTATGGGTGTTAAGTAGGACCCACAAAACTTTGTTTTGTTTGGAAAAAGACAAAATAATGTTAGGAAGAGTTGCACCTAATATTGCTTTCTTCTTTAGTCTCTAGGTGTGGAACGTTTGTGTCAAGATCAAAATACTTGATAACATATTATTTAGGTTGCTACTCTAGATTTTTTTTTAGGAGGTCAAGGGGGGCACTTACCCCCCTCGCCCCCCCTTGCCTTCGCCCCTGGCCCCAATCCTCCTGCCTATTGGTTCACCACCACCGGACTTTCTATTAAGGGCGTGGTAAGCAAATGTTTGATGGTATTTTTGGGATTGAGACCTTAGAAAATTGCATTGTGAAAACATGATCTTTGTTTTAAAATTGGGGTTTACAAAAAAGCTATCAATACCTCTAAATTTGGAACTCTGTTTTTTTGCGTTTGGGAAAGCACAATTTATTAGAAATCGTGAGGCCAAACACTAGTGATTTTACGTTTTTCACTGAGAACTCGTGTTTGGCCAGCACAATCGTAGGGCCAAACGGGCTCTTATGGATATATGCGTGAATGTGTAATGTTACTTTTGATATCACTTTTGAGAGTGACAAAGGAATTTTTAGAAAGGCTAATTAATGTTTTACAAACTACATTTCTAGATGTGAAATGTTTTATTTACACTGTATTATGTTTTCACATTGAATGTGAGATAATCAAAAGCATTTGCTTTTGCAGTAGCTGAGGCACCAACTTAATTTTTATGTTAAAGTTAGTCCATGAGGAAAGGTTAAGAGAGAGAGAGAGAGAGAGAGAGGTGAAGAACTGACAGAGATTTCATGGTTAATAACGTACCTGGAGTTTGATCAACAAGTCTTCTTCTTGCATGTTCAGTACTATCTCCTTTAGCTAGCTTCAAATTGTCAAGAATACTAATCAGCAAAACAAAGACAAGCCATGCTCTCAAAACCATTATCGACTCTAGGGCATCATGCATGCTGATTTGTATTGGCATATTATGCTAGTCACAAGGAAGATAAGTAGTACTTTAATACTTTTAAGGCATAGGAATTAGCTTAAGTCTTGTGCATAGGAACACTAGACATGTAGAGATATTGACAAACGTCAAAATCTCAATAGGTCCAGTTTTCCTATACACGAGACTCCATCCTTACAAGGTAGTATATTATGTACCCGACATATATGACGGGTCTCTCACACACAAATGGGCCCCACAGCATGTGGGGCCTGCCTCTATGTGAAAGACCCGGCATATATGCCGGGTACAAGATATAATTTTTCCATCCTTATGTTACGGCATAAGTTCTTTGCAACAATGACTAAAGCCTTTTTTTTTTTTTAAGCCAACATACTTTCTTGTTCAAAAGAAGGGGGAAGGAAGACATACTATTGACCCAAAGGAAAAAGTATACTTTGAAAATTATATTAAAAGTAGAACGAAGAAAAAGTATGAGTGATTTTGTATTTTTCTTCTTAGTGTCATTTTCCTCTCTCTTTCTCCTCCATTTGGGGGAAAAATAGACCCAATAGAAAATTCCACTTCATTTTATTTTCTTTCTTTTATAAAATAATTATAAAAAAAATCTTATTCTACTCTCTTCATTTTATATCATCTCTCTCTCCCTGACCAAACTTAGTAGAAAAGAGTTATAACTATCAAGTCATTGCGTAATAAGAGGATCCTAATTGAGAATATTATTTATTAGACCCAATTAAGTCATATAAGAATAAGGGCTCCACTTCAGGAAAACAATTGCAAATTGAATAACGTGCATGTCGGATTGATCCCCAGTTTGGGGGTAACTGCCAAAGTCAGTTTAAGAGCCGAAATTTTCTTCCTTCATGTGACTTGTCCGCAACCTTTTTTTTTTTTTTTTTTTTTTTTTTTTTTTTTTTTTTTTCCAGAAAAACAATAAAATATGAAATAAACTTATCCTCAACAAAGTTTAGTTACAAATTTCTCAAAAAAATAAAATTAGCCATAAATTTGGTTGCACCTTAATTTTATGTCAAGTGTACGTACTTTTTTTTTTTCTTTTTTTTTTTTGAGAAGAAGTGTACTTCAAATTAATAGAACATCTTGTGACATTATAGGTTTAAAACTATCTCTTAAAAAAAAAAAGTACTATAATTTGATGACAAGTATCTTTAAATTTTTAATGCACTCCAATTTCATTCTAAATATCATTTCAATTGTCCTCTAATTTATTTTAAAATATAAAAAGATTCAATTGGAATATTAAATAACAACATATGCATCATATCAAATTATTTGATTTATTTTCTTTTTCTATGATTGGACATGATTGTGTACAGTGATCAAATATATCATTCATTTAGAAAGGATTTGTTAAGAAATGTTTTATTTTATTTTTTAATAATTTGGTGATTACATTTATGGGGAGTGAAGATTTAAACCCCAAATCTTGTACTAGGTTACAAGACTCTTTACTTAAGGATATATATACTGGATTGCTAAGAGCCAAATTCTCTGCATAGAAAATGCACTTTGTTAGCTAAATTCTAGATAGTCTCTCATTAAAAATGTTGCATCAGACTAGCTACTAGCTAGCAGCCCAAAAATATTCTAATTGTTACCGTAACTTGCCATATCCGATCATATTGTAGCGATCCAAATTCATTAATTTTTAAGTTATATTCTCTTTCAAAATGAATAGAGATAATAATTTGTTATTCGGGATTATAGATATTATTATAAATTTATATTTTTCTAATGTGACTTCTTAATTTATAACCATTAAGGGTACGTTTGGTATACTGAATGTAGATTACATTAGGAATAGTAATCTTTATTACTATGAATATAAAACATTGTAATGGAATAATTATTACTATTCATAAGTTTGGTTGTTACATATGGAAAGCTTGTAAAAGATGATGTATAAGGAAACTTTATATTTTTGGAAATATATTAATTTTAAAACCTATTATATATACTAAGGAATAGCTATTACATCCATTTTAAAGAGGAATAGCTATTCTTCAATTTAAAGAATAGTCATTTCAATGTAATAACTAATCCATGTAATAAAGATGCAACCAAATGACCAAATTGCTATTACACATGAATAACTATTCTATTACAGGAGCTATTACAACATACCAAACGTACCCTAAATCACTTAATTATATTGTTATAGTTACAAACTATAGAATGAAATTTTGTTATAAATATATATATATATATATATATATATATATTGATAATTTGATAGTTAGGATTGTGGGGATTTGAATCTGAGACGACTTTATTAGAAATAGGATGTATCAGTTGAGCTACAAAGCCCTTATGTTGTATTTATATTTATGTAAGTTGATGGTTAACACTATTTAATGAGCTAAATAATCTAATACCAAATTTATTAATTTCATGTTTATACAATATGCAATCTCAAATAAAAAATAAGTTTTTGATTCCAAAAATGTTCATATCACTATGCATTTTTATCCCCTTGACAAATTTTCTAACCTGGTTACTGCAGGGACCATTGGAGTCATAGATTTGAAGGGAAGAAGCCAAGAAAATGCATAATAGTAATTTACTCTTTGTCATTTAACTTTTTTATCCTTTCTATCAAACACATATGGTAGAAATAGAACTATACCCAATATTTTCTATTCTCCAATTTTTAATAATAAGTTAATTACATAATCATGACCAAATTCCAATGTAACACATTTTTAGATCCACAATAGCTCTAAAATCTTTCTCTATGACTTGTTTGCCACATCAAGAACTAACGCTTAGACAAAACCTTGATAAGTTGTTCCTAAATGGACGATATAAGTAAAGAATCCAAGTTGTTTTCCAAAGACCATATTTGTCACCCAAAGTGGTGCCATACATCATTAATATGTAATCAACACAAATAAATAGAGCATTCACATAAGCTCATACTTAATGGCACGAGGGCCAAAATTTTCCCAACCAATCTAAATAATTGTTGACATCAACTTATACATTTATTGTGTAAAAATGCATTTTTGCTACAATACTTGTGTAAATATACACAAGTACTGTTGTTATGCATTAATTCAATTGTTTACTTTCTTTTGTTTCCTAAGGATGAAAGAATAGAGTGAAGGATAGTTTTGGTGTATGAAAAAAGATAAACAATGATGGTTATTATTTGTCGAAGAGTTCACATACTATTCATACTCAACCTTTTCCACCCAACTAATGGATAAGTATCCGTTGCTTGTTGAAGAGTTCACATACTGTTTTTGTTGACTCGTGGATTGCGGTAAGCATGATTGGAAAAAAAATTACAAAACAAAACTTTAATTGAAAAATAGTGTCCTCAAAGACTAATGTCCCATGACCAAAATTGGTTCTTTATTTTTGAGGGGTTGAGAATGAAATTTGCATACTTTAAATTGGTACTCCAATTATTTGAACAATGATAGTTAGGCTATTTATCGATTTGTGTATGAAGAAAGATTGACAGATTGGAACTAGAGTGGGTTTAGTAATGTCTCAATCAAAGAACTTAGCAAAGGGGATTGGACCTAGCATGTCCCATCTGGTTTGCAAAGGACCTTTGGGTCAGGACCCAAGCTTTGTCCACGGGCCTGCAGAAGGACCCAACAGAGCACGTCAATTCGAAATGAACCTTGCCCAAACTTGGTAGGGAACTTTATAAAAACTTGCCTCTTGTACATGCGAATCTCATAAATAATGCTAAAATCACATAAAATGACATAATTTTTGTCACAACTCGTCACATGACGAGTTGTGAATGATAAATATGTAATTGTGGGTTTATGTGGGACGCACTTCTACTACTCATAACTCACCATATGGCGAGTTGTGACAAAAATTGTCATTTATATGACACGTGTGTGAGATTTACATGTGGGCCCATTAAATGACCTCATGAGATTATCTCATTCATGCAACTACCTAAGCATCTTTAGCCTGTAAGACATACCATACACAGCCCACAGGCACCTCGGACTTAACAAACAGCCCAGCTGAAGCCTAATAAGCAATCCAAATATGCCTATCCAAGCCCATCATACGCAGCTACCAAAGTAAGCTCACTAGTCCTCTTTGTCAAAAGAATAATAATTTATATTATACGTAACAAATACGTGAACAACAATTGTATGTACAACAATTGTATGTCTACACATAGAATTATAATTGTATGTCTATACATGTACCGCAAAAAACAAATTTGATATATTTGGTGAAAAGCAACATAGATCCAAGATATGAGAAAGTCCGAATCTTTTACCAAAAAAATAAATAAAGAAAGTCCGAATCACAACATGCTAACACAGTTACACAGTGCAACTTTTTTTTTTTTAATGGAAAAATAAAATCACAGTGCAACTTAGTAAAAATTACAGAGCATACTTTTATTATTGAAAATTTGTTCTCGGCTCCTTGTGAAACGAATAATAGAATATGAAATATCACACAAAGATTGATATATTTGGCAGCAAATTATACCATAATAAAATAGTGACACATTTTTTTGGTCATAAGTCATAACTTCATTATACAGAAGCACAAGAAACATTCAACCACCACACCTCCAAAAAAGGACAGAGAGGGAGAATTTATTACAGCACAAACTAGACATATTCACTGTATCAAACTTTGCATGAGCATGGACAACAGAGATTCCATCTCTTATAGCCAAAATAAATGAACAGTATTCAATTGCAGAAATTCATAATTAAAACGTTGATATATTTGGTAGCAAATTACAACAACTTAATAAAACATTGAAACTAGGTCACCATTGCATAAACAACTTTTATTCTTGAAATTTGGCTCTCAGGAGTCCTGAAATATGTAAATAGTATCATGGAGAGCCATTCTCAGACTGAGTTTCAACAGGAGTTGCGCAACACTGACAACAAGAGCCAGGTGGTGCAGGTGTGCAACAAACACAAGCAGGACATATTGGTCCCGAAGCTGCAAGCAAAACAAAAATGAAAATCAAACTTAAAATCTTGTCCCGATTAGTAAGAGTAACACATATATATATAAACATTGGTGATGAATTATTTATATATATACCTCGTTGAGTAAACCTAACTGCATCACATGTTGATATCGGGGACAAGATGATGGCAAATATGAGAAGGGTCACCAAACTAGAACTCAAAGCCTTAGCTGCCATTGCTTAGAAGAAAGATATATTTGCTAAGATGAACAAAATATGGTGTAGGGTGAACCCTATATATAAAAGATTTGTGGGGGGTTTTAGTTTTTTAGAAACACATATTTTAACTAGATCGGTATGGGAAATGCCGCATAGTTTGAATGTAATGGTTGATTATTCGTGGGATGAATGGATGAAATCTTTGTATCATTTTGCAATGTCATCTTCTTGAATTTTATACAATTATTGGAGTGAATTAATGGACTTCCGCCATATTCAATATTTTCTTCTTTTGACTTGACTGAAGTTATGATTTCTATTTTATAGTATAAACTTTTCAACTTTCAAGGGCATTTGAGCTGTCGATAAGCTTAAGCTTTGGTTGTTTTCATATTTAAAATTAAAGTCAAACTCAAGACTTGAAGAATTGATAAGTACCCTTACCAGCTGCTATTATAAAATTTACATCATGAGTTGAATTATGAAGAATCAAAATAAAAGTCTTGAGAAAACAAGTTTTATAAATGTGTCCCCCCTTTACGATTTCGTTTTATAGTTCTTATATTTTTTTTTTGTTGAATGATCGAGCACCTCATTATAAATATTTTAAAATAATACTAAAAAAAGAATTATTGAAGTACAGAATCCACATAGAATCAACAATAAAAGTCTATAAAAGACATAATAATAATAATCTCAGAGGACTCTACCCAAATCAAAAGCAAGGAAGAGCCTTGTTTTGTGTAGAGTTACAAAATTGACCACCACTTTCTATTCTAGTTTTGATCTCCAGTCTAATTTTCTTAAGTATGACCTTTATAGATTAATCCTTCCTCCATTTCGGTTTGTCCATAGGAACAAAATATTTTGATAACAGCCTATTTCAATATACCATTCTTTTTTTCTTTTGAAAACCCAATCAAAACTCATGCATTCATAATAACAAAGAGTCAAAGTACAAGGCCTCTAAAGTCAGGGGTGGCAAATCTTCCAGCCATACAATTTCATTCTCTATCTCCCTAGCAAACTGAGCTAACGAATGAGCAGCTCCATTAGCACTCCGTCGAACCCAGCTTGTGGACCAGGCACGTAGACCAGCTGTGAGACATCTAATATCATCATATATATGGCCCAACTGTGAACAGTTAACCCGAGGTGATGATATGGCTTTCATAACTTCAGCATTGTCTCCCTCAATGATCAGATCGGAGAAACCGGCATCCACTGCAAACTCCATGGCTTTACGACAAGCCAGCGCTTCCGCTTCCTCGCTATCTGTGACTGGTGGACCTCGGGCTGCACAGGCAGCCATCACTTCCCCCTTCTCGTTCCGTATGACCGCACCAAACCCAGAGGTCCACAAGCTTGGAGACGTTGCCGCATCGAAATTCAGCTTGTAGACCAAGCCTGATGGTGGTTTCCACCTATCACTGTCCCCACCCAAGGGCATCTCGATGGCCAGCAAGTCCTGAGCATCCTGGAAATCCACCAATATGTCCTTGGCTCTTTGAGTAAGCTTAGCTGGATTTTGAACATGTCCTCCATGAATGATAGAGTTTCGTTGGTTCCATAATATCCATCCTTGCACCAAAAACAACTCAAACTCTTCTGTAGGTAGCCTATCCATCATGCCTTCAACCAATTGCATAAAATCCCATTGTCCTAGGACACTTTTATGAATTTTGCTAGAACAGCCCGCCAACACATCTTGAGCCACTCAACATTCCCACAGAACGTGAAGCACAGATTCCGATCCTCCTTTGCAAATTTCGCACCCACCATCCTCTGTTATCTTGCGTCGAAACAGAGCATCCTTGGTTGGGAGGATATCCTGACATGCCCTCCATCCAAAAATCTTTATTTTATTGGGCACACAAAGCTTCCACAACTTGGCCCACACATGACTTCCCCGAATTGGCATAGAGGACTCGCCCACTCCTTGCTCCTCTCTTGAAAGTGTACGTGCAATATAATATCCCGACTTCACCGTGTATGCCCCAGTTTTATTATGGAGCCAGTACACCTTGTCCATCACATATCTCGTACTCAATGGAATCCGTAGAATCGCCTCCGCATCATCCCTGTGGAATCTACTCCTTATAAGCTCACCATCCCAGGTATGCCTTTCCCAATCAATTAACTTGGCAACTCTCCATTCCCATTCCTCTTCAACAGGCGGGTGAATCACCTTATTAGATGGATAGTTAGGGATCCATTTATCCTGTGTGACTTGAATAGAGGATCCGTTACCCACTCTCCAGCAGCAACCAGTCTTCAAAATTGGTTTGGCAGCAATAAGGCTCTTCCACGTGTATGAGCTATTTGGGGTATCAGAGGCCTCCAAAAAGCTTGTTCTAGGGAAGTACCTTGCTTTGAGGTAGCCATAAAGAAGTGAGTATTGATCTTGTATAAGTCTCCACCCTTGTTTTGCCAGCATAGCAAGGTTGAAATCCCTCAGATCTCTAAAGCCCATCCCCCCCTCCCTTTTGGGTTGTGATAATGCACTCCAACTCCTCCAGTGAATTTTCCTCTCATCCCCCACCTATCCCCACCAAAATCTTGCACACATAGAGTTTAGCTCATTACAAAGTTTGACTGGGAGTAGAAAAACCCCCCATCGTGTACGTCGAAATGGACTGGGCCACCGCTTTTATTAGCACCTCCTTTCCCGCCCTAGACAACATCTTACCCTTCCACCCTTGAATCTTTTTCCAAACTCTATCTTTTAAAAAGGAGAAGGTTTGGTATTTAGCACGACCAACAAGAGTGGGCAAGCCTAAATAAGACTCAAATCTGTTCACAGCCTTGACCCCTAGTTCATGCTTAATCCAATCTCTTTGTGCTCCCTCAGTGTTACTACTAAAAAAAACTGAGGACTTCTCAAAGTTGATGCATCGGCCGGAAGCATCTTCATATAATTTGAGAGTTTGGTTAATGACATGAACTTCTTCCTTATTGGCCTGGCAAAAAAGTAGGGAATCATCTGCAAACAATAGGTGGGAAATACTTGGGACTCTCCGCCAAACAGATATGCCATGTATCCTTCCTTCCAGCTCTGCTTTGGCAAGTAATGTAGTAAAGCCTTCTGCACATAACAGAAACAAATAAGGGGACAAAGGGTCTCCTTGACGGAGTCTCCTAGATGGGATAATATGGCCATAAGATTTACCATTAATGCAAATAGAAAAAGAAGTTGAAGTAACACAACCCATCACACGCTTAATCCATACTTCTGGAAAGCCCAGTTTCACCATGATTCCATTAAGAAAGGACCATTCAACTCGATCATAGGCTTTGCTAATATCCAACTTCAATGCTAAGAATCCTTTCCTTCCCTTTTTTCTACAATGCATACTATGTAAGGTTTCATATGCAACCAGCACATTATCAGTAATATAACTATTAAAACAAATTATACTCTTATATATATATATATATATATATTTATATATATATATCTCAAAATCAAGTAATGCACATTCTTAATATTTTCATTACATAATATAAATATATAACATGTCAACTATAAGTAAAGAAATATTAATGAAGAAAATTATGTCATATGTGAGTAAAGTAAACAAGAAAAACACATTATTAAAGGAAAATAATAATAAATTTTCCAAGGGAGACAGTTCCACCTAAATTTTCCAAGAAAAACGCATCATACACTACTTGATAGCCATATTGAAGGAACAAACTCAACAGTGTCATTTAGATGCCAATAGTCATGCCAAGGGAGACAGTTCCACCTAAACGTACCATGAACTTGATGACTGGCCTTGTTATTTCTCTTGATTTCAAAATCTTCCTCAAAGACCAAGAGCAATCTGAGGGAATAGTGACTACCCTAATGGGGTTAGCCAAGTGGTTGGGCACTTGATCTTAAAGTGGCTATCTTGGGTTTGACTAAGAGCTCTTTAGTTCAAGTTTGGGCACCAGCACTTTGAAAAAACTCCTCGGACCAGCGATTTACCTCGCTATGGGCTCATCCGTCCTAAACAGTGATTAGTCTCTAGTTGAAAGTTTTGAGAAAATATTGTGGGAAACCAAAAAAAAAAAAAAAAAGACTCTTTCCTTTAGGAAGATTCAAGTGAACCCATGTCATATTGAGCTTGTATGAGCAAATAAATTCCAAAACAAATCCCATAATAGCAGCCTTATTCTACTCCTCTAATCTAAAGACAAATTGAGAAACTCTATCTCAAGATGAATTAGAAAGAGATTTTGTATTTACATATATAGGTGAAATACATGCTGAATCAGTGAGAATTTAATACACAGTAGCTGTTATATTCCATTGTTAGCGGTTGGAATTGTGGAAGATATGATGCAGAGAAGAGTTGATTAAGAAGCTTTCCAAATCTGTTGGAGCAGATTCTGCAGTAGCTTCCATATCAGTACCTTTCCAAATCTGCTGATGTTGACTTTGTTGTAAATTCCATATCTGTTATGTTTTCACTCCCCCACAAACTATGACGAGGGTCAAACACAAGGCCCAGTTTGAGTCTTAAATCAAGGAATAATGCCTTGGATAGGGGCTTGGTGAAAATGTTTGCCAGTTGGTGTTTGGAAGGAACAAAACAAGTTTCAAGAGCACCAAGAGCCACTCTTTCACGTACGTAGTGATAATCTAATTCAATGTGCTTTGTTCAATCATGGAAGACAGGATTCATAGTCATGTATAATGCACTGAGATTATCACAATGTAAGATAGGAGGTCATGGCAATGGGATACCAAGATCTAGAAGAATGAAGGATAGCCAAGTTAATTATGCTGCAATGGCGGCCATAGCTCGATATTCAGCTTGGCACTCCAAGAAATGCAATTGCCACCTAGAAAGGTACAAAAATCAATTGTGTATCGCCTAGTGATTAGGCAGCCAGCCCAATCTGCATCAGAGAATCCATACAAGTCAAGGGTGCTTGATTTATGAATGTTTATCCCAAGGGTAGTGGTGCCACGAACATAGCAATGAAAGCATTTGACCATCTTGTAATGACCTATAGTAGGAGCATGCATGAATTGGTAGGCAAAGTTGACACTATAGGAAATGTCTGGTTTGGTGAATGTTAAGTACTAAAGAGCTCCCACTATGCTTCTATATTGAGATAGATCAGGATATAGCTTCATTGTAACTGATAAGTGTCGTCCTTTTTCAAGCATGGGAGTAGAGATTGGTCTGCATGACTTCATAGAGGCACGACTAAGAATTTCCTCAGCATATCGTTGTTGGCAAAGAAAGAGGACATGCTGACAACGGTGAACTTCAATACCAAGGAGATGGTGAAGGAACCCCAGGTCTTTGATGGAGAATTCCTGACCACGTTTAGTAATGAGCCAATTGATGCGATTGGCATCATTACTAGTGATCACCATATCATCAACACAGAGGAGTAATATAAGGATGTCATGTTGTGAGTGACAAATGAAGATGCTGGGATCAGAGATGCTGGAATAAAATCCAAGGTTAAGGAGAAATGTACCGAGTCAATCAAACCAAGCTCGAGGAGCTTGTTTAAGTCCATACAAAGCATGGCTGAGTTGGCAACATGAGTTGTATATTTAGGATCAATATATCATGGAGGTTGTTGCATATAAACTAGTGTGGAAAGAGAACCATGAAGAAATGTGTTTTTTACATCAAGTTGCCTAATATTCCAACCTTTGACAATTGCCATTGTGAGAATGAAGCATATGCTAGCAAGTTTGATCACAGGAGAGAATGTTTCTGCGAAATCAATACCATCAACTTGGTTAAACCCCTTAGCCACCAGCCTTGCTTTGAGATGTTCAAAGGAGTCATCTACTGTCAATTTAGCTTTGTATACCCATTTACACCCAATGAAATTCATATTCGGGCAATGAGGTACTAAAGTCCATGTATGATTGGTGTGCAAGGCAACAAGTTCTTCATCCATAGCACCAGACCATCCAGGGTGTTTCTTGGTAGATGTAATTAACCTTGGTTTAGTAGGTATGATTAGTGGAACTTGTACTGTGTTAAGGCCAAGATACTTGGGATTGGGACATTGAATCCCACGTTTGGAGCGAGTCACCATGGAATGGCCATTTGGAACTGGAACATATAGTTCTGGCTGGTGGTCACTTTGTTCTATAGAAGGAGGAACAAAGCTAGATGGAGTGCTGGTAGAGGGTGGAACCAAGCTTTGTTGATTTGATTCAGCTTCAGTTGTAGGGGGCTGAACATGAGGTGTTTCAATTGAGTCTTGGTGACGGTCCATGTGAGAAATGGTTGGTGGTGCAAAACCTGAAATTTGAAGAGCGTTAGTCAATTCTGTTGGTAATGAAGATACCTCCCAATTTGAAAATGTACAAAGTTCCCCTTCAATTGGATTACTGTCATGTAGTTGTGTTGGGGTGGAGAATGGTAAAATCTTCTCATCAAACACAACATGGCGAGAGATGTAAATTCGGCCAGTGGGTGGATAAAAGCATTTGTATCCTTTGTGATTGGTGTTACATCCAATGAATACACAAGGGAGAGACTTGGGTTCCAATTTGTTGCTCCTATGATCTCCAAAATATGGGAAGCATTTACAACCTAACATCTGAAGTAATGAATAGTCAGGTTGTTTTCCATAAAGCTTTGAGAAAGGAGAGTCCATACCAAGTGTTGGTGAAGGTAGACAATTGATCAAGTATACTGCAGTGGAAAAACACTCAATCCAAAACCTAGGTGGTAAGTGTGCATGGAACATCATTGTGAGGCTTAATTCTATGATGTTTTGATGCTTACGTTCAACAATACCATTTTTCTTAGGTGTTTTTGGACAAGCAAATTGATGATGAATACCAAGAGTAGCTAATTTTCTACTAAACTCTCCACTTGCAAATTCTCCTCCCTCATCACTTTGGAAAATATGAATATTGGCATTGAAATGACAACTTATATACTTATGAAAATGATCAAAGCAATTAGTTAAATTAGATTTCTTGCGCATAGGATAGAACCAAGTGAAATGTCTGTAGTCATCAATGAAAATTGCATAAAATCGAAATTGTTCTCAAGACCTCACTAGGGCTAGTCCCCATAGATCACAATGAATCTTATGGAATGGGGTTTTTATTTCATGTTCAATAGATAAGAAAGGAAGTCTACATGACTTTCCCATTTGACAACTAGTACATATGGTAGAGAACTTATTTTTAAGATCAAGAGAGATAAATTTCTTCATTCGAAGATGATCTACAACCCTTTGATGAGGATGACCCAAGTGTTGATGCCAACATTCATTGTCAACACGTCTGAATCTAGAAGAAAAGAATATTGCAGTATTGAAACCATCCTTTAAATCTCCAGCAAGTGCATACAACCCATCCTTCTTAGTTCCCCTTGCTACTATTCTATTGGTTAACCTGTCCTTGATCACAAAACCATCTCCATCAAATTCAAATTTAAGTGGAAGGTCAGATGTAAGTTTGCTTACGGATATTAAATCTCTCTTTATATCAGGAACTAATAGCACATCATTGAGTTGTAGAGAATTTTTACCAGACTCAATGTTTGCTTGTCCAATATGAGTGATCTGTAAGACATCTCTATTTCCAACCATTACTCCTTCTAAACCACTATAAGGTGACAAAGAATGGAGATTACTTGGGTTTCTTGTGATGTGATCAGTAGCACTGGTGTTCGAGAACCACCCAGAGTCTTGGCTGTCAGCGATGGTAATGGCAGCAAGTGCTTGTGGTATGTTTTTTGGTATGAAGGAATGATTGAAACGATTGAAGCATTTGAGGGCCCTGTGATTTCTTTTGTTGCATATTTGACATATAGGAACTTCATCCTTATTGTTGGATCTAAAAGGATTATTTGCACTTTGCACTCGTGCATCTCGTTGATTTGGTTTCCTTGAACGAGATGAGTGTCCTTGAGAAAAAACACGTCCTTCGGAATTGAAGGAGTTCCCCCCCACCCCTGCCCCATTGTTTTTCTTGTTTTTGTTTGTACGTTGGCCATAGAAGGCCATTTGAAGTGTAGGTTGTGTCTAGCTGATGCCTCTTGGAGTGACTCTCCAATAGAGTAACAAACTCTTTGTAAGGTGGGATTGGTGGCCGAAGCATCGTGGTGGTGAACATCTCGTAACCTTTGCCAAGACCATTAAGGAGCCACCATGACTTCTTATGGTCTGGTATAGGTCTTCCTATGGTAGCAAGGTTGTCACAAACAGCCTTAAATTTACGTAGATATTCTACCAAGATGTCTGATCCTCGATTCATAAAGGTGAGCCGCTGCTTGAGTGCAAGGCTTTGATCTAAAGAAACACAGGCAAAGGTATGGACTAATGCATTCCAAACCTTGACAGCAGTATCGAGACCTACTACAATGCCAAGTACTTCTTTTGAGAGGGTGGCTGTTAGCCATCCCTTTACTAGGCGATCAATCTCTCACCATTTTATAAAGTTGGGATTGAGAATCTTTGACTGAGTCAGATTCCTCAATAGTAACAAAATGCAGTGGTTGCTTTGCCTCACCTGTGATGAAGCCCTGAAGATCATAGCTTTCAAGGATGTTTAACATCTGTGACTTCCAAAGAAGAAAGTTTGTGGACGAAAGTTTGAGTGACACAAAATTAACGACGTTCTGTGTCACATGGTAAGGGTATTCTTCAGATTGGGTGGAAGACATGTTATAGCTGTGAACAAAGCAAAGAAAAAAAAAATCTCTCTATCTCACCTTTAGCTCTGATACCATAAAAGACAAATTGAGAAACTCAATCTCAAGATGATTTAGAGAGAGATTTTGTATTTACATATATAGGTGAAATACATGTTGAATCAGTGGGTGAAATACATGCTGAATCAGTGAGAATTTAATACACAGTAGCTGTTATATTTCGTTGTCAGAGGCTGGAATTGTGGAAGATATGATGCAGAGAATTATGAAGGAGTTGATTTAGAAGCTTTCCAAACCTGTTGGAGCAGATTCTACAGTAGCTTCCATATCAGTACCTTTCCAAATCTGCTGATGTTGACTTTGTTGTAGATTCCATATCTGTTAATCTTCTCTTAAACCACCCTTATATTTTGGTTTTCACATTAGATTCCATTTAATTTGCCCCAAATGCTGAATGGTCAAATCCATTCCACAAAAACCCCCCTGAACTTTTGTTCCGCAATCTTAACAACCATTTTTGGAAGGATGAAGATTATGGTTTAGTACACTTAAAAGGCTAAAAAAAGATTTACTTAATCAATTGCAACCTTCCAGCATAGGGCAGAGACTTAGAAGACCATGAATTTACTATTGCAATATTCTTATTTATAAGAGGACTACATTCTTTTTCAATGAGCTTGCTAGATATGAGAGGCACTCTATAAGCTAGCTAACTGGAAATTTTCCTTCTTTGATTTGGAGCATGTCAAGAATCTATTGCTAAACAACTCACTCTTGGAACATGGAAGCATTGGCTTATAAGCCAAAAGACTTATAAAATCTTCTGAGGCCTTTTTCACCTCTACTACAGACTAGATATTAGCAAATTGGTGGGAACACCAATAGTTAACAAGCAGTGAAGTAGAAAGTGCAATTCAGCAGAATCGCATGCTTTCATTATTTCAATTTTCAAGGTACACCTAGGCTGCCTCTTTTCTTATGATAGTTCTTCACTATTTCCTGCATTAGTAACACTTTTTTCTGTTATGTTTCTTCTCGGATAAAGTCAGGTTGAGATTTTGCCAATCACTTCATTCAAAGAAGGTTTCAATCTGTTGGCTGAGATAGTAGTAATGCACTTATAAATGACATTACTGAATTTACAGTGACATATAAGAGTGAACTCAGATATTTTGGAAGGATAGGGATCAAGGCCACAACAATAGCATTGACTTCCCCCCATGAACTTGCTAGATTTACAAAATGACTGTATATCTTTAATTATAGACATCCTTATGAATAATATACTAAGCCATTTTGAAAAACTGTGCTACGACTTCAGCTGGACCACATGCTTTAGCATCATCCATACAAAAAATAGCATTTCTTATATATTGAAGGGTAGAATGGAAAATTTCAACTCCTCTATTATTTGGATTGGAAACAACTCATGAACTATTCCCTCCTCATTAAGCTTGATGTTTGATGCTCAAAAGCAACTGCTTATAGAACTCTACAATCATACTTAGCAAAAATTCAAGATCAGTAATATTGTTGCCATTAATTACTGTCAAGTAGACATTCAACTATGCTTATAGAAACTTCCTCAACTTGGACAAGGGACTAACACAAGTGCAGACGATCCATTTCCCTCCCCAATAGTCTTGAATCATAAGGATTTTTTGGAAAATAAAAATCTAAACTAACTCGAGTTACATATTAGCATTCATCATCTTTTGAGAAAGATGATCAAAGAAATTATTTTATTTTTCTCCTTTAAAGTCCCTTTAAGAGATTTTAGCTTGTTGTATAGCTTAAGCATGGGAACACATTTCACATCAATATCCCAGACATTTTTGATCCAGACAAGAAAATTTTTATGCGCATTTATTAATACAATATTGTCAACAGAGATTATTAAAGGGCAATAAAAGTAGAACTGCACAATATTATCAAAAAAAGATTATTATAAGGCAAAAAAGTAGAACTGCACAGAGCACAACTATTACCTTTTATTAATACAACATATTAATTACCAAACATAGGAAATATACATCATCTCGAAAAGTAAGATGATCTCTTCTTCAATCGCTAGCTAGAAGCTAATCACTCTCATGCATCGACTCATCAAACTTCAAAGCTCTCAACTTTTCACCATTTTAGCTTTGCAGGGAAGTACTGTAACAAGTTAACCCATAGAACAAATAAGAAACTAGTAATTGAGGTGATAAAGAAAATTGTAATCTTCAAATGGTACTCACCTTTTCAATCAGAGAGATATAGTATGGCTTGACCTTCTCAACATCAATTTGAACTTTGCTTTTGCTATAGAGGTCATATTTGCTACATTAAAAGAACAAGAAAAGAGAAATTGACATTTAGTATTTATAATTTAAGGAGAAAGTGACAATCATTCATCATCCAAATAGAGTCTTACTTGAATATTTGAAGCCATTTCAGATTCTCAACATCCTCCTCATTCATTAAGTGCTTATATGCCCCCGATCTATGTAAGGCTGCAATATCAAATATTTCCATTAGATCATTTAATAAGAAAATAGGGCATATTTCATGTAAATGGGGAGCTTATACTTATAGCATTTGTCCATATTTCCTACTTACCATAGAATGAGTGGTACCTGATGACGAAAAGACCTGCGGAAGGTAGAGTGGTCTTATTTTCCTTGGCCACCTGACAATGACATACCAAAGTTACAGATTCTTTCATTCTAGTTTATGAATAATACATTGATTTTCATGTATATAATGAAATTTAAACTAATTTTTTAGAGTTCAAAGATGTACCAAATACATGTAGTCATCGTGTCCCCATGACATCATTATTGTTGAGTCCACATCCCTCAGAGTAAACTCCATATTTAGTATTGTAAGCAGGATTGTAGTGGTCTGGATTTTCCTTGAAATACTGTGGTCAGAATGTAACATTAGGTCAGATGTTTGAACTTTGATCCACCAAAGACTAGAATGTTTCGTAAATTTTTAGTCAAACGCTTTGTAACCATGTATCTCTTGAAGGGTAAAATTTGTGGAAAAAGCTACCTTGTGATGGACAATTGATTCATCATAAGCACAGCCGACTGGGAATGTGTCCCCTGCATAACGGATTTGAGATTGTGTAACTAAGATTGGCAAATTGTTATGGTATTCTATTTTCTTAGTATCATAAATTGCTATAGTCAAACGCAATACTCACCAACAGCCCATTGTGGAAGTTCCCCAAAGCTAGGAAGAAGAAGCACCTTTCCAAGATCTAGAACACAAGCAGGAACCAAATTAGATGATAGCTCCAATTATTCACTCTAAATAACAGCAATAACAACCAAGCCTTAGTTCCAGAATTCTTAAGGCAGCTATGGATGCTCAATAGAGTTGGCAACATATATTCATTTCCACCATTCATAGTGTGAAATCTAAACAACAATGGTTATCTATTAAATATGAAAGTTGCCCAAGAACCCCAAGCCAAAGGCATTCCTAACTCTTAGCTTAAGTAGATGAATAAATTTCAAGTCAGTCCTGGTCATGAATAAGTCTGTCTTACTTCATGAAAAAAGGAAACATTTTTACCAAGGGTATTATAGTTGCTTACCAAAAACTGCACTGCACCTACCATGGTAATATTTATTTCTAGCTTTTTTTTTTTTTTTTGGTGATTTGAATATTTAATTATTTATTTATTTTGAGGATAAATAACGATCTCTCATATGTGGTCCTAAGCTATTTATGTAACATAAACCGAAATGACTAATCATAGCAGGATAAATACCATGGATAAGGCCAGTGAGGTGTAGCCAATCTTCGTCAGGATAGTTCCTTCTAATGGCTTCAGCGGTTTGCAACAAATGCTCAATTTGGGGCTCGTCCAAGTCCGGGTCACTCTCGTCAACAACTTCATTAAGAAGTTCACAACATTCCCATATGCTCATCTCCACCCTGTCCAATTTTCCATACTGTTCTCTCATCTTCTTAACCTGTAGTCACATGATTACTTATAAACACAATGTTTATACAAATTTCAATTCCTAAGAAAGTTGTGACATGGGCATGAAGTAAATGTAATGCAAGGGTAAGTTGCATGCAAAGTCATAAGTCTGGTGAATGTGATTGGTATGGTAGAAGTTCTCCATGCCCTGCCGTCTCTCACTTTCAGCATCATAGTCCCTATATTGCATTTGTGTACAAGATTAGAACTACATTAATCATTAACCAAAAATAATGAAATTTCTAAGATAAAGACTACTGTTAATAGGCAAAAGGGTGATTATAATTATATAACTAGCTCATTCACTCAATTTCATTAAAAAAAAAAAAAAAAACTTGTTCATTTAAAATTATTAATTAAAAGTACACTTGGCACAAATTTAAGGCGCAATCAAATTTGTGGCTAATTTTTATTTTTATTTTTTTAGAAATTTGTGGCTATACTTTGTTGAGGATAAGTTTATTTGATATTTTATTGATTTTCTACAAAGAAAAGTTGCAGGCAAGTCACATGAAGGAAGAAAATGTCGGCTCTTAAATTAAGGTTGTGTTTGTTTTGGTTTCAAATCACTTCCGGAAATGCTTTTCTGTAAATGCGGGTGTTTGGTTGCGCATAGAAAATAAATTTTCCAGAAGTTATTTTCAGTTGACCGTGTGTTTTAGTTGGTTTGACCCAGAAATTGGTTTCAGTCCAAATTTTCACTTCAAACCATTTTCGGACTCACACGCAAAGAGAGAGAGAGAGAGAGAGAGAGAGAGAGAGAGAGAGAGAGAGAGCCTAGATCACTCCTCAAACCGAGCTCCAATCCGACGAGCACAGACCGAGCACTAGTTCGATGACCACAGACCGAGCTCCAGTCCGACGACCCACACTCCACCGGTTTCGTCGATCGTAGCACCGTGCCGATCGCACCGGTCTTGTCGCACTACGCCACACCAGCGCTGACCCACACCAGCGTCGATCCACACTAGCGTCGATCAAGCAAAGATCGATTCCAACGCCTATTGCACCGCGCCAATCGACTCCAAAGTTCAGCGACCCACACCAGCGCCGATCACACTGCACCGATCAAGCAAAGATCGACTCCAACGCTGCTCGATCTCGCCTCCGTCGTGCGATCTCACCTCTAGATCGAACCCAGTCGCCTCTCTCTCTTCCTTCTTCGCTCAATTTGACCGAATTTGATGAATTTTTTTTCTGGGTTTTGTTTCTTTTGTGTTTCTGTATGACTGGATTTGATGAATTTTTTTCCTAGGTTTTGTTTCTTTTATGTTTCTGTATTGAGGAATGATATTATATATTTGTTTGGCAACTGAGAAAATGTGAGCAACAAGTAGAAAATGTGTTTTCTATGGTATTTTCAAGAACACAACCAAACACTAGAAAATATTTTTCAAAACATTTTTTGAAATGTAACCAAACACTTGAAAATATTTTTCTTTCCTGAAAATAGCATTTCTGGAAAATAAATATTTTCCAGAAAATATTTTATATGAACCAAACACAGCCTAACTTTGGCAGTTGCCCCCAAACTGAGGCTTAATACATAAGTTTATTTTATATTTTATTGTTTTCCTGAAAAGAAAAATTGTAGACAAGTTACATGAAGGATGGAAACGTCAGCTCTTGAATTGACTTGGCGGTTACCCCCAAACTGGGGCTTAATCCAGCATGCACGTTATTCAATTTGCAATTGTTTTCCTGAAGTGGAGCCCTTAATTGGGTCATTAATAAATGTCCTTCTTAATTAGGATCCTTTTATTAGGCAATCACTTGATAGTTATAGCTCTTTCCTACAAAGTTTGGTTCGGGTGAAAAAGAAGAATTCAGATCTTTTAGATTTTATAGAGTATTTTACAAATAGATTTCTTTAAATTCTAACCATTCTTTTATGATTTAAGAGTTTAGGTTCTACCATATTAGTATTCCACTAATAATACTCTTAAAATAATATTGTAAATAAAACAATTAAGATCATTGTTAATGAAATGTTGACATAGCAAAATCTAAACCCTTAAATCATTAAAAATTGGTTAAGATTTAAGGAAATCTATTTAGTAGAGTACCTTAAGCAATGTAGATGATTGGAATCCGAAAAAGAGATGATATAAAATGAAGAGAGTAAAATAAGATTTATTTATTTATTTTTTATATGAGAGAAAATAAAATGAAGTGGAATTTTCTATTGGGTCCTTTTTCCCCCAAATGGAGAAGAAAGAGAGAAGTAAATGACACTGAGAAGAAAAATACAAAATCAATAAGGGCCTATTTGGTTTAAAGGTGTCTCAGTTTTTATAACTCCGTACTCAGTTTTCATAACTCAAACCCAAAACCCATAACTCATAACTCAAACTCTACTTTCACTGAAAAATCCTAAAACTCTAACACAAAACCCATAACTCATAACTCAAACTCTACTTTCATTGAAAAATCCCAAAACTCTTGTTTGGTTTAAAAACTCAATCACATAACTCATCTTTTTAAGTCAACTTTTTGCTAAAGTTGTGGACCCCACCCACTAACTATATACAATTGTGAAGCCGTTTCCTACCCGCGCGTCCAGATTCTTTTATTCATTTCCTTTTTTCCTCTCCTTCATTTCATCCCATCAGAAAACCCCTTTTATTTCTTTTCTTCCCTCGCCTCCCACATCAACATAGAAGCACAACATAACAAACCTAAACTGGACTTGCTCTCTCCCTGATGGTGACGATCTAGTCTTGCTCTCTCTCTGATGCCAAAAAAAAAAAAAAAAAAAAAAAAAAAAAAAAAAAAAGCATAGCAAACCCAAACTCAAAATCCTTAAATCAGAGACTCAAATCACGGAATTAGACACAGAGATGAGCCGATCTTGGCTGAGCTTGAACTGATCTCACAATGGCTCATGGTGGTTGCTCATGATGGTGACAGTGGTTGCTCGTGGTGGTTTCTCTATATCTCCCATCTTCAATCTGTTTTTGATTTTTTTTTCTCTCTTCTCTGTTTCTTTCTCAGCTGTTTTTGGTTGGTTTGAATTGGTGGTTATTGGGTTTAAAATGGTAGGTTGTTTCAGTGGTGGAGATCGGGTTATGGGTCACGATGGAGATCCGGTTTGATTGGGTTTTTGGGTTTCAGTTGGTGTTTCGGTGGTGATTTGTTGCGGTGGGTTGCTATGGTGGCGCTGGGTGGGGTTGGGTTTTTGTTTTGGTGGTGTTGTGGTGGTGGGTTGCTGTGGCGGCGCTGGGTGGGGTTGGGTTTGTGTTTCGGCAGTGTTGTGGTGGTGAATTGTTGTGGCGGTGCTAGGTGGGGCTGGGTTTGTGTTTCGGTTGTGTTGTGGTGGTGCTGTGGCGGCGCTGGGTGGGGTTGTGGTGGTGTTTGCAATGGTAATACCCAACAGCTTTAAACAGACAAGACAACACAGAAGCTGTGGTCTCCACAAGGTCAAAAATTTTACAATCTTGCCATTGAGTTATGTAACTCAGAAATTGAAAACACCAATTTGGTGTTTCCGGTTTTCATCACTTTTACTCAACCCAAACTGAGTTTGAGTGATGAAAACAGGGAGAGGAAATCAAGCCAAACACTTAGTTCTCAGTGGGTCCCACTCAATTCTCAGTTTGAGTGATGAGACTAAGTCTTATGACTCAAAACAAGGCTAATCCAAACAGGGCCTAAATCACTCATACTTTTTCTTCTTTTGTTTTTTAATATAATAAATACATAATAGCAATTTATTCTCTTTCATTTAACATTTTTATACTTTCTATCAAACACATCTTGTAGAAACACAACTATACCCAACATTTTCTATTCTCCAACTATTAATAATAAGTTAATCACATAATAATGACCAAATTTCAATGTAACACGTTCTTAGATGCATGGTAGCTCTAAAATCTTTCTATGACTTGTTTGCCACATGAAGAACTTTCGTTCCTAGACAAAATATAGATAAATTTTTCCTAAATGAATATTATAAGTAAAGAATCCAAGTAGTTTATCAAAGACAAGATATGTCACCCAAAGTAGTGTCATACATCATTATAATCTGTAATTAACACAAATAAAATAGAGCATTCATGTAAGCTCATGCTTAGTGACTTTTGGGCCAAAATTGGCCCAACCAATCTAAAAAATTATTTACATCAACTTATATATTTATTGTGCAAAAATGCATTTTTACTACAATACTTGTGTAAATATACACAAGCACTGTTGTTTCAATTGTTTACTTTTTTTTGCATTTCCTAAGGATGAATAAATAGAGTGATTGATAGTATTGGTGTTTGAAAAAAGAGAAACAATTTTTTAAAAAAAAAAATTGATATTTGATTGAAATGGAGTTTAGGATAAATAACTTAAAAAGTAGGTATTTCAAAATTTTTGTTAAAAAGAATAGAAAAAATAGTTTTTATATCAAAATAAACATATTTTTTTACACGAATAAATGAGGATGCTATGTTTTTCTCCCAATAGTAAGAATAAGATGATTTTGGTGGGCAGATTGGAAAGTCTTTACCAACTCCCTTTTCCATCATTCAACATCCGTCGCACCAAACCAAAAAACAAAAATCTCATGCTTTTCATACTCAACCTTTTCCACCCAACTAATGGATAAGTATCCATTGCTTGTCGAAGAGTTCACATGCTGTTTTTGTTGACTCGTGGATCGCGGTAAGCATGCATGATTGGAAAAAAAAAATTACAAAACAAAACTTTAATTGAAAAATAGTGTCCTTAGTGATAACGTCCCCTGACCAAAATTGGTTCTTTATTTTTGAGGGGTTGATAATGAAATTTGCATACTTTAAATTGGTACTCCAATTATTTGAACAATGATAGTTAGGCTATTTATCGATTTGTGTATGAAGAAAGATTGACGGATTGGAACTAGAGTGGGTTTAGTAATGTCTCAATAAAGAACTTAGCGAAGGGGATTGTACCTAGCATGTCCCAATCTAGTTTGCAAAGGACCTTTGGGTCAGGACCCAAGCTTTGTCCACAGCCCTGCAGAAGGACGCAATGGAGCACGTCAATTCGAAATGAACCTTGCCCAAACTTGGTAGGGACCTTTATAATAACTTGCCTCTTACATGAGTGAATCTCACGAGTAATATTAAGATCACACGTGGCCCATCCTGAGAAAATGGTTTTATGATACCATCTCATTCATTCAACTACGTCAAGCACCCATTGATGACGGGCAAAATGGCCCATTAGCATTAATTATTGAAATATTTTGCTCCGAAATACTGTTTGGGACAAATATAGCAATATATCACTTTTTGTGGTACTCGAGCTTGGTGAGCTCGAGTACCCCATTTTTCTGTTTCAGGTGCATCTGGAATTTAAAAAATAAACTTGGTACCCGAGCTCAGAAAGCTCGAGTACTGCTAACCCACCTTGTCTCCCTATTACCCTACACTTAAACCATCTGTCACCCACAATACAGAGCAATACATACCCACAAACCAAACCTCTCAATCTCGCTATCTCCCTCTCAATCTAAAGCTATTTCCACACAAAT
The DNA here is from genome assembly GCA_036321655.1 of Quercus alba. Taxonomy (NCBI): domain Eukaryota; kingdom Viridiplantae; phylum Streptophyta; class Magnoliopsida; order Fagales; family Fagaceae; genus Quercus; species Quercus alba. The sequence goes on along the minus strand of CM070302.1, from coordinate 18,083,551 downwards.
ACTCTCAATCTCGCTATCATTCCACACAAATACTCTCAGTCTCCCTCTCAATCTCGCAATCTGCCTCATTCTCCGTCTCCCTCTCGCTCTCGGTCTCCCTCTCGCGCTGTTGCTCACGCTCTCGGTCTCCCTCTCACAAGGTATGTCTCGCTCAGCTTGCATGTTCAGCTTGTGGGTATTTTTGTTTGTAAATTTGTTATTTTTATGCATAATTTGATTCTGGGTTTTGATCCAGAAATAAATTTGATTCTGGGTTTTGATCAATTTAGTTAGTTAGTTAATATATATTTTTCGGTGATTACTAGAATGTTGGTTTGGTTGTGCTTGTCTTTTGGGTTTTTTATTTTCTAATTATTAGGTAAAATGAGTTTAGGGGAGATGAGAATTGCAGTGTAGTAAGTGATATAAACATTTTCTAATTTTTATTTTCTAATTAAACTTTACAACTATGAAAAATCATAGTTAACAGTTCATGGTTAGTTTATATAAACATTTAACTACAATGAATGCATTTAAGTTCTATCAAATGCTATTTGAATGGTTATGGACACACACTGTTCTTACATACATATATAGGTGAGCACTTGGCTTGCCTTTGACTACACTGAGTATAACAGCTATCAAGAAATTGAAGATGACAAATTGGTTCATCTTCAATGCAAAGTAATAATATTTATTGGTAAAGTAATGAGTATAACAATTGCTTAAACTGACTCCTGCATGATGCTAGTAATGGACTTTGACACATGTCTGAAGAACACATTCATTCATTGTAGCCATTAAACTTCTTTGATCTAAATGCATGCCTATTTTAGCCAGTAAAGACAAAATGGAGAGCTTTCTAATATTCACTTCTTTATCACATTTAGAAATATGACAAACATGAAGAAATTATTTAAAATAAAATAAAAAACTGCGCAACAAATCAAACCAATTGAATGCCCACAATAGTATTCAACAAAAGACTTCTAGGTCAACCATGCAGCAAGATGGAGTCTTTGCTGGCTAACAACAGGCTTTGTTGAATCTTGTCCTCAATTGGGGCCTACTTGTAAGTTTCACTAAATACACAGGCTTGAAGATATATTTAGTTTGCTGGATACAGGGTTTTTTGTTCATGTCTTTTGATGAATCAATAGCCATTATGTGGCCATGCTTGCAGATTTTGGATCAGTACAAAGAATCTTATGATGTTCGAGCAAAAGAAGGAGCTGCAACCCAATGGGTATTTGCCAAAAAAGTGTGATATTGGTTGGTCACTCCATGGGTGGTTTTGTTGCTAGAGCTGCTATTATCCATCCTCGTTTGAGGAAGGCAGCAGTTGCAACTGTTCTTACGCTTTCAAGTCCACACCAGTGAGTCTTTTGGCTTCTATGTTTTATTATATTTTATTCTAATGAAAAAAAAAATGGTTTGGTTTTATAAATAGTGTATTGATTTAATTTTAAAAGGTTCATCTATTTTTTCAGATCACCTCCTGTGGCATTGCAGCCTTCCTTGGCTCACTATTTTGCACACGTAAATCAGCAATGGAGAAAGGGATATCAAGTCCAAACCAGTCACACAGGACATCATGTGTCTGATCCTATACTCTCTCATGTTGTTGTGTGTCTGTTTCTGGTGGTTATAATGATTATCAGGTACATATATCTTTGCATCTTTTGCTGGTATGGTGGCTGCAAGAATGTTTGCTTGATTAAACTAAAAAGGGTGCTTTATATGTTTGTGTGGCACAGAATTGTACTGTGTCTAATGTGGATCTCATGAAGATTTGGCTTAATGTTTCATGTAAGAGTCAGTCCTACGTTTTACATAAAATGTGTTCTTATAACTCTTTGGTCTCTTCTGGTTGGCATAATGTCGAGCAAATTGATTTCACGAATTCATAGAAGAGTGGTGAGTATAAACAATTTTTGAAATGCAGGATATGGCAAGTCGATTAGGCATGAAGTTGTTTCTTAAATACTCTAAAGTAGCTGCTTGCTAGTTCAGTTTCTCCTTTTGTTTTTCATACTTGTGGATGCTTTATTTAACATGGTGAATGAAAGTTTGTTCTTTTTTTTTTTTTTTCCTTTCTTTGGTTGATGAACCAAGTAAACTTTAATTTAATTGAGTTGTCCATGCTGAAGTTTTTTGGTATGTATTATGAGATTTCAGATCAACGATGTACTTTGGTGACAGCAAGACTGGGTTTATATTTTTATTTTATGCCCAAGTTTGCTATGATTTTGTTGTTGTGCTTCATTTTGTATGAATGCTTTTATATTTACCTTAACTTGGTTATGTGAACGTTTTTTGCATTTTTTTTTGTTAGGTGAGGACGAAATTAGAATCCCTTGATGGTATTGTGCCTCCTACCAATGGCTTTATGATCAGTAGTACTGGCATGAAAAATGTGTGGTTGTCAATGGAACATCAGGCTATTCTATGGTGTAATCAGCTAGTTGTCCAACTGGGTAGAACGCCCTTTTTGAATTTGAATTTAATATTTCTATATATGGTCCTGAACGTTTGTGTTCTTATATAGGTGTCACACACTATTCTGAGTTTAATAGACTCCAGAACAGGCCAACCAGTTCCTGACACTCAAAAGAGACTAACAATATTCACAAGAATGCTTCGTAGTGGCATACCACAGAGCTTCAATTGGATGATGCAATCACACTTAGCATCTCAGGAACCGAAACATGTTTTGGTTAAGGATGTCAAAGATGCTGCTGGTATTGTACTCCATCTGTCATGAAAAAAGTGTCATGGTCATTTCTTCATATTATGTAATTCTATAGGGGGTGAGGAAGAAAGCAATAACTTAGTAAATGTATTCACTTTTGATATGTGTGTAATGCAGGGTGAGGGCATTGAAGGTGGAACAAATCAACAAGCTTGGGATAAGTGGTCAAATGATGGCACAGAACAGCAAGTACCAAAGCTGATGGAAGAAGATGTACGAGCTGCCATGCAATTCCTTCAGTCCAAGGCTCTCTGCATGATGCCCATATGTAGCAGCTTCTGGTTTCAAAAGTTTCCTATATCAAAAACATAAACAAAAACAATAGAATATTTAAAGATGTCCTAAGTTGTATTGACAAAAACAAAGAGGGAATTCGATTATTAATTCCATCATTATAGTATAATTGCCCATGATGACAATGAGTAGCGAATATTTGGAAAATAATAACAGACCACCCAAAAAAGAAGGATAACTTTTTTTTTTTCCAATAATTTTGTACACATCAAGTGTAAAGTGTAAACGAGTTTTGTCGTTGAAAATACCGAAAAAAAAAAAAAAAAAAAAAAAAAAAACAAGCATTCATTAATTTCGTCAATCCCCCAAAAAAATAAAATATATATATATATATATATATATATAATAATTTTTCAAGTGTCTGCTTTTTTAACAAATTAGGCAGATCAGTATGCGAGCTTGGTGGGCTCGGGTACTTTGTGAAGTACCCGAGCCCACCAAGCTCGGGTACCAAGCTGCCTAATTTAACAACTTAGGCAGATTGTACCCGAGCTTGGTGGGCTCGGGTACCTCACAAAGTACGTCCACCAAGTACGGGTCAGTACGGTACTTGGTGGGCGTAAATTCTTCTTTTTTTTTTTTTTTTTTTTTTTTTTTTTTGATTGACAAGTATTTTGAGAATTAATAATTTACAATATGTGTAATGTACTTGAAGCCAACTTTTTTTTTTCCTTTTTTTTTTGCATGAGAATAAATAAAATCCAATTAAATATTACATGGCAACTTTATAATTAAATAGCTGATATGGTATAGGACACTTAAGTTGCCACAGTTTATAAGTGTCTGCAGTAAAATTATAAATGTCATGTCACTTTTTCGTTAGCCACATAAGTGTTATTTTTATATTGTACACACAAACTTCCACACACATTATTATTTACATAAATAACATTATAACTAAAAATAATGCACACAATCAATATTACATACACTCATACACATATAATATAAAGAATAATGTTAGAGATACAAACTAATGCTAATGCCCATTTCTTACAAGTGTTTTTCAATCATATCTTCCATTGGATTGAAACAAAAAATAGGATTTGATGTGAATGAAGTGATAAGTATTCAAATTCAGCATGGTGAAGTCCCAATTTTTGCAAAATATTTAAAGAATTGATGGTATTTGGCCATTTTGGCCTATACCTTACTATGATTCATTGTAATATGCATAGTTCTAATATCAAAGATGTAGCCATCAAAGACTTTGAATTTTAGAGGTAAGCCGGCAAACCAAACTACGTAACGCCCTTGTGGTCTCTCTTTTTTTTTTTTTTTTTTCTGCATTCTCCTTACAGTATTTTCTATTTCATTTTAAAACTTACTAGGAAATGAAAGTGCTATCTGTTGTTGGCATTTAAGGGCCTTGACAGACCTTCTCTTTAACTTATAGCATTTTTTTTTTGGCTAAATGTTTTCTAACTACAGATTTTTTATTTTATTTTATTTTTTATAGGATCTAACCATAGATTGGTCATGAATAATATGTGCCATTTTATTGGTCATGAATAATAGATTGGTCATATTATTGGTCATGAATAATATGTGCTAGTTTTAACATGTTAGGGAAATGGCTGCCCTCATGGAGTGATCATTTAGGATTTTTTTTGCTTTTCTTAATCATCCAGATGTCAAAATTTTACACCATTAAAATATGGGGGATAAAAGCTTTTATGTGAGCTTTAGGTATGTGGGTGATACCAAATTGCTATAGCAAGAACAAGCTTCAAAATCTACTTTCTAATCAACTGATTTTCCCATTTATCTACCACATTGTTTTAAAAAAAAAAAAAGTAGGACTAGTTTTGATTTTGTGTAATTATTAGCATGAACTTCCAGATACTAATACTATAGTCTATTTGTTTGATATTACTTCATGAGCATGACTACTAGCTTGTTGATTTATCTATTTCTGTTGTTTTGCAAAGGATGCTTCTTCACATCGTCTGGAGGCTTGAGGAGTTATGAACACCCCTTTAATGAGGTGAAGCCTGTGCCAAGGGTGGACAGTTTTGGTCAGGTGTGTGGTGTAACTTTCACCATGGATGAAGAGTCGAAGAGGGAAACTGTTGGCATGCCAAGAGTTGGAAGTGCTGCCAATTGGTCATCTAACTACTTATATTGTTATAATTTCCTTTTACGGCATGGCTGTCATTATTAGTGGGCCTTGCCTTTGATCTCCTTTTTCTTATCATACTACTCTCATCTTGAATGGCTTGAAAGCATTTTAATGGGTGATTGGATTTATATACTTTTTAGTACTACCTAGACAAAGACATGATTTTATGCTGCTATACAATGTTGCATAATGTCAAACTAAGCCAAGATCTCAAGTTTGATACAAGAAATAATATGATTGCTCTTTAAGACTGATATTGTGGTAGATTTCTATTTGATATATTTTAATATGTTTTATCGCTTTTTGAATCAGGCTGTGATGATGATAATAATTACGGTCACATTCGTTATGATAATAAAATCCATTTTTGAACAGTTGCCTGTTCACGCAATAACCATTGCAAAGAAACAATGAAGTCCATTGATTTGTAATATGGCTACTATATTCACCAAAGAAGTTAAAGATGTATCTAGAGCATAGTTCAGGGCAGCTAAAGCTTTTCAATGCTTTCATGAATCAGACCAATAGGCTGTTGGTCTGATTCATGATTTACAACTTTAAAGTAAACTACAGTAAGGATAATTTTTTTTCCCAATAATTTTGAAAGACACAACAAAAAGAAATACTGAAAGAAGATGAGAAACCATTCTAATTAATTCTCATCAATCCAAAAAAAAGAAGAAGAGAATTACCCATGTACCCGAGTTTGGGAACTCAGGTACCAAGCATTCATTTATTATAATTTTAATTTATCAAAATCAATTTATTATAATTTTAATTTACCAAAATCAATCCCAAAAAAAAAAAAAAAAAAAAAAAAAAAAGGAGAATTACCCATGTGAGTTTGGTGAACTTACCAAACTCAGGTACAAATCTAACAGTTTTCAAAATTAGGCAGATTGGTACCCCGAGCTTGGTACTAATCTGCCTACTTTTTTCACAATCTCTGTTGTGAATTATCTCTTCAAAGTTCATCTTTTAACCTAAAAAAAGATTATTAAAAAAAAAAATGCTAGCAATTAGCAATTCATCAATTTATCAATTTAAACAGATAGATTGTGGCTCTCTTAAGCAAATCCCAATCATAACAGGTGACAGAATTCACAAATGGCAATGATGGCAAGTTCATAGAAGTTAGCATTCCACGCATGTTATCTGTTTGTGTGTGTGACCATTTAAAGTGACAGATGATGCCAAAGAGAGTGATAGATGATTTATTTGGTTTTTATAGCTGGACTAGCAAACATAGAAGCTCTCTTACTTATAATGGCACCACCTTTGTTTAATGTGGACCATATGGAGGGAGAAGGAAGTGAATGTTTAATGAAAAGGAGTCAATAGTTCTAGAGATAAAATCTGGCTTCTTAAGATCATTGTTCGAGTGGTCCCGATCATAGGAAATAATGAGTAAATTTCTATTCTTAGATTTCATTGATTCATTCTCTATTCATAGGCAATGATTAGTGTTTTCATTTTTTACGAGTATCTTCTACACACATCCAGTGTGCATAGAGTATCTCCCCTTTCACAACTATTGCAGGTGGAAAATGGGGTCGAGGAGGAGGTCATGTAGATGGTCCAAGTGAAGATGCAAAGTTTTCAAACGATTTTGATCTGGTTTATATTGGAAGTAGCTGCTCTCTTTTGGTTATAGACAAAGGAAACCAGGCAATTCGAGAAATCCAACTTAATGATGACGACTGTTCTTACGACCATGATGGTAGTTTCCACCTAGGTATAACGAAAAAATCAACACTTCCCTATGTCATTTTTATTTCAAGATCACAAAGGTGTGTAAGATGTGTTTTGATATTGCAGGGATAGCAGTGCTTGTTGCAGCTGCATTTTTTGGCTACATGCTAGCGTTGCTGCAGCAAAGGGTGCGAGCTATGTTTTCTTCCAAAGATGTAAGTTATCCTAGGATATGTGTTTTCAATCACTAGTTACTCCCTAAAGAATTAAAAAAAAAAAAAAAAAGGTCGTACCTAGTGCACAACAAAGTCAGCCTTACTATAATGGATGGGATGGTGATTATCGCCAAGTTCAACAACAGCAGCAACATATTCAGCAATAGCCACAACAACAATAGCAGCATCATCACAGGCACGTCTCATCTAGCCCTCAAACTTACTATGAGAAGAGCTGCGAAACAAATGAAATAGTCTTCGGAGCAGTTCAAGAACAGGATGGACGTCGTGAATTTTATTAGAGAGCACTACAATATGGAGTTCCTAGCTATAATCACAACAATATTCGGCCTCGATTGAATTACTTGGGTTATTCTCAAGCCTATTGATCATCCTACAGCTACATTTTATTAGAGGGCAACAAAAGAAGCTTGTAAACTTTTAGTATGTGAGATATGAAGATGGGATGGTTAAAAGCGGATGTGAAAGGCAGGCATGACTATTTCAGGGTTATCGTTTTTTTTTTTTCTCACAGGTAACGTCTTCCAAAATTTCCTTAGTAAAAGAAGTACATATATGTAATATATACATCTGTTGGATGTGTATTTTATTTTAACTAGAAATTAAGAGGACCAAATCAAGGCTAGTCTTTTAGCTTCTTTGAAATATCTTTTAGCTTCTTGAAAATTGTCTGATGACAGCATAAGACCTGTTAAGCACTAAGATTGTACGGAATTTACTAAAGCATCTTGCCATCTTCTACATGCAAGGCTGAAGGTATAAGTAAAATGTTAGCATTTATTTGCTCCTATATATGTATGTAAGAACAGTGTGTGTCCATAACCATTCAAATAGCATTTGATAGAACTTAAATGCATTCATTGTAGTTAAATGTTTATATCAACTAACCATGAACTGTTAACTATGATTTTTCATAGTTGTAAAGATTAATTAGAAAATAAGAATTAGAAAATTTTTATATCACTTACTGCACTGCAATTCTCATCTCCCCTAAACTCATTTTACCTAATAATTAGAAAATAAAAAACCCAAAAGACAAGCACAACCAGACCAACATTCTAGTAATCACCGAAAAATATATATTAACTTACTAACTAAATTGATCAAAACCCAGAATCAAATTAATTTCTGGATCAAAACTCAGAATCAAATTATGCATAAAAATAACAAATTTACAAACAAAAATACCCACAAGCTGAACATGCAAGCTGAGTGAGACATACCTTGTGAGAGGGAGATCGAGAGCGTGAGCAACAGCGCGAGAGGGAGACCGAGAGCGAGAGGGAGACAAAGAATGAGGTAGATCACGAGATTGAAAGGAAGAATGAGAGTATTTGTGTGGAATGATAGCAAGATTGAGAGGCCAATCGCGAGATTGAGAGGCAGAATGAGAGTATTTGTGTGGAAATAGCTTTAGATTGAGAGGGAGAAAGCGAGATTGAGAGGTTTGGTTTGTGGGTATGTATTGCTTTGTATTGTAGGTAACAAATGGTTTGAGTGTGGGGTAATAGGGAGACAAGGTGGGTTAGCAGTACTTGAGCTTCATGAGCTCGGGTACCAAGTTTATTTTTTAAATTCCAGATGTCATGTCAGGTGCTACGTTGGAACCTGTCTCTCTAGGGCAGTAGGTTGTGGCTCATCTTTTTGAACGTTATTAGTGGTTGCCATCAAGCGTGTAAATACCATGCGGCTCTTTGTCCAAGTAGCGTTCTTATGGCATACAAGTTGCAGTCTTTCCCACAGACGACGCCAACTGATGATACCGTAAATGTCACCAGTGAACTACACGATCTTCGCATGCTCATAACGATACCTGCACAAAAAAGAGAGAGAACCTAACAAAGAGCACCGATGTGGTGCTGGTCGAATACCCTCCGAATGTCAAGTTAGAACTATTCTCACAACTCTAGAGTACTAGAGAAAGGTAAATTATACGTACCTCGATTTGTGAGGGTATTGGAGCTATTATAGTAGTAGAAGGTTGACTTTTCCTCCTTGGTGTAGAAGTCTTTTCCTTATAGGAATCCTCTTGAATAGTCCCAAATGTGATGGACAAGACATTTCCTTGTAGAGAAGATATTCATTAATGCCCACATCTTCCAGAATCCTCTTGGTGCTAGGGTTCCTATTTGCCTTAGGCTCCGTTTGGGAGGAGGGAATGGAATGGAATGGAATGGAATAAAAGAAATATTTTTAGAATATTCTTCCCTCCTTTTGTTTGGGAGTTTTAACGGAGGGAATGGAATGTCCATTCTCTTGTTTGGGAGTTTAAGTGGGAGGGAATGGAATGGTTAGGAGGGAATGCTCATTCCTCTCTTTTCCCTCAAAACCTCAAATTTTTGTTCCCTTCAAAATTGGGAGGAATGGGAGGGAATGAATTTAGGTTTAATGAAATTTTTGTTAAAATCCCTAAAATACCCCTTTAATATCAACCTTTTTTTTCTCATTCAGCCGTAAGAAAAATAAAGCTATAATTCTTGTACAATATTGTCCCTCCTCTACAAAGTGAAGCTGCTGCCGCTGGTCCTTTTTTTTTTTTTTTTTTTTTTTTTTTTTTTTTTTTTTTTTTTTTTTGTCTGCTGCAATTTTTAGATATTGCTCAAACCAAGTATGTCTATCTTTTTCTTTTTCTTTTCGGTTGTTTGCTAGTCTTTTTTTTTTATTTAATTTTTATGAACTATTTGCTAGTGATTCATGAGAGTGATATATAGTGTTTTTGTACACCTAAAAACCAAAACAAACTACATTTTGTACAACTAAAAACCTTGAAAGTGAAAAGAAACGAAAACTGTCGTTACCTGTACAGCTAAAAAAAAATTGTATTTAGAAATTTGAAAGTGGGAATTGCTGGAAAACTCAAATTTGCTTTTTACTCTGTTTCCTCTTTGATTCTTCTGTTATTTACGAAGCAAGTGGTGTGTTACGTACACTTGCAGTTTTAAGTCAACTATCCAATTAGTTAATAGCTCCAAGGCTTCACCACGTGTATGGTTAAGAGGAAATGTCTACAAAAGCTAGTGTAAAAGTTTAGACAAAAGATAGGTGTGTGGTTAAGAAAAAAACCAAGAGTAAAAAAAAATTTAAATGAGAAGAAACTAGAAAGTAATGCATTGTTGCAGGAAATCATACACTGAGTTAGCATAGAAATTTATTTTTTTACTATTAATGCTGAACATGAAAATGATTCAGCCTAGGACCGAGTAACATGACTCTGCCCAAATTCAAATCAAGGCATTTCATTGAATATATTCTTAGCCAAAAATAATTCAAACAAATTTATTGCCCGCTACTTATTCATGAAATCACAACAGAATTCTTGCAATGCAAATAACAAAACCAATATCAGACCAAGATAGTTCCCTTTTCTATCCATCAATCTATGTTATAATTTATCAACGTCAATTCCCTTTCTGTCTAAACAAAATATATACATAATATATTTTATGCATTTGTTTACAACTTATTAAGATGTTAAAGCTAGTGTACAAGGACAGGTGTGTGGTTAAGAAAAAAACAAGAGTAAAAAAAAATTTAGAATGAGAAGAAAATAAAATGAAAAGTATTTTAATTAAAATAATAGTAGTTTAGAACTTTAATAAGTTGGAGTAGATTATTTTTAATATAAATTTTTTTTATGCCTGAGGCCTACATATTTTTGATGGAAAATCCAACATATAAAGAGATGTTCTTTGGTTGCCCAGATCATGAGCGGAAATGTGTCTTATTGACACTGATGTCTAGGCCTAAAAATTTAAAAAAGTGTGGGATTTTTTGGCCAACCTTAGTTTTGGAATGGATTATGTTATTTTGTTTTGTTTTGGCATGACTCATTACCAGAGTTTTTTTTTTTTTTTTTTAAGATATTTGTTTGCATTGTTAGACAATATTTATTTTGTTGAGAATAAATATGTGATGCGTGAATTGCTTTACAACATAGAAATATACATAACTTGTTTTTTAGCTACAATAATTTTTTTTTCCTTAATGAAATTAGGAGATGGAGATGTATTAATAGTAATGTTATTATAAAATGATTCCATTCCATTCCTTCCAATGTCACTCCCAAACGGTGTTACTTACTTTCCATTCCATTCCATTCCTTTATTTTATAACATCCAAACAAGATTTTTAAATCACATTCCATTCCATTCCTTTCCCTACTAAATCCATTCCATTCTATTCCATTCCATTCCATTCCTTTAATGATCATTCCATTCCATTCCGTTCCATTCCTCTATAAACTCCCAAACGGACCCTTAGGATTCTGTGGTGGTTAAGTGTGTGTCGCAAGTATTTCTATCTAGGTTTTCGAGCCACCACGTGGGTGCTTGATATGTTCCTGTTGCATCTGTTTATGCAAGATTGGTCCATAACAGACCTTTGCACAATTGGGCTTGCCCTCTATCGGTCTTTGGACTTGGATCCGTCAGGCCCACATCAAGGAGATTCGTCAACCTAGATTTTTACCCTCTTCAACAATTAAATATGTGAGGGTGATGATGGAGGTAGGGGTGGTGGGACCATGGCCTCCATAATTTATAAAAAAAAAATACCTATGTTAGATTTTTTAATAAAAGTTTAAAATTTTGCTTAAATTTTTACTAGATTGGCTATATATATAATTATAGAAAATTTATATATATATATATATATATATATATATAGTTACAATATGCTACTAACTTCATAGCTTAAACCCTTTCCCTCTAGACCTTCAAGTACTTTGTGTATCTAAATTTACTTTTTTACCTTATAATTCTTTAATTTTAGGATTATTTAGCGCATATGTTCATAAAAATATATAAGTATTAATGACTCTCTTTATTTATTTATTGATTTTACTCTTTTTTTTAATATCTGAGATAGAATTTTATTCTAATCTAATTTAAGTATATTTGTATGTGAAACTTCTCCATCGAGACTTAAACTCCGACCTTTACCCCCCACACCCACACCCACACCTACACCCCAGAAGCACTAATACTGATCTAAGTATTAATGACTTTCTTTATATTCAAAAATATTATAATAACACTCATTTAAAGAATTACTTCTCTTTTCTTTTCTTTTTTCCTAATATTCAATTTGTTTTTTTGCCAAATATAACTCATCCATTTTAGGAGTATTTAGAGCATATGTTTATGAAAATATTAAGTAAGTAAATCTCTTTAGAAAAGTTATTTTTATTTCCTAAAAAAAAATTTATTTTTTATTTTATTTTTGATAGATAGAAAACTTTTTATTTCTTTCTAGGCTTACAACTCATTTTCGTTTTGCATGTACAGCTTTTGATTTAGGGATATGTGAATGCATCATTTTTTATTTTTTTAAAGAAAAAATACTATGAATTTTATGGTAAAAAATTTGGGACATTTTCTATCTTTGTCACTCATTAATATATATTTTCTCATAATTTTTATTATTATAATATTTCTCTTATATTATATTGCATAGGTTAAGGCATATTAAAGTGTCATAACTTGTCTCTTGGAAAATTTTTCTAGCTCCACCACTCTACGAGGGGAGAGATTATAATATTTTCATGATGGACCAAGTAATTTGTCCACTATTCTTTTAAAAGATTTCCACCTATTTAAAATTGCTGTGTTAGAAAAAGAAAAAATTAAACAAACACTAACTATTGACTGAACAATTTAAAACATGTGAGAATTTTTTAGTGGAATAATGACGTGATCCACCATAAGAACTGTATAATTTCTCTTACAATGGAGTGTTTTAGCCAACAATAAATAAATAGAAGCCAATGAGATAATTTTTAATATTATAATATTTCTCTTATATTACACTGCATAGGTTAAGGGAATATTAAAGTTAGAACCTCATTTCCTCTCCCTTGTGCATGTATGTTTATTTGTTTCTTAAATAAAAAATAAAAAGTGACATAACTTGCCTCCTAGAAAAATTTTCTAACTCCACCACTATGAGGGAATGTTTTAGCAGGGGCAACGCTACAGCCTATTCAGGGGGTTGACTTCAATAAATAAATAAATAAATTATTATTATTTATATAATTTTTTTTTGTTAGTTTGATACTTTAATTCATTCTTAAAAATATTATTTGCACACCTTGACTTAAATCTTGCACACCTTTACTACAAGTATTTTTTACTCTAAGAGTAAAGAGTAAGTGTTTGTAAATTGTAAGTGTAATTCTTTTTTATAAGTTTATATTATATGTGTGTGAGTATGTCTAATATTTATTGTGTACATTACTTTTTGTGTAAATTATGATCTGTGTGGATGTTTATGTGTACAATATAAATATAATTTTATTTTATATAATTTAATAATTAGGAAATAAAGAGGGTTTTTTTTTTTTTTTTTTTTTACATGTGTGTGTATTGTTATTGTATTATAATAACTTTTTATTATAAAGTTAGTAAAATTAGTGATTGCTCAAACATTTGATTGGTTAAGTAAACACGTATGAGTGTGATTGTGTGTGTCAATAATTAACACAGAGCGAATGAGTTAGTCATTTAGTCTAAATATTTATATAAAAACAAAGTCAAATAGATAATAACAACTGTATAAAGATAAAAATGTTAGATATACTCAACAAAAGAAAATGGTCATAGGCTCATAGCTACCCACATTGATAATAAATACTTGTAATGAACTATCATGTAAAATTCAAAATTTGAAAACATGTAGAATAAAATTGTAAAACTTTACGTATTATTATTATTATTGTTATTATTATTTTTTGTCAATAACTCCAGATATTCAAGTTCTCTTTTCATTAAAAATTTTTAATGACCCCCTAAATAAAAATTTTGAAGCCGCCACTGTGATTTAGCTAACAATAAATAAATAGAAGCCAAAGATAGAGAAGGAAGAATGAAGATCAGAAGAATTTTCAAATAATGTTAAGTTACTTTAGTGGGTATAGAACAAATTGAATGTTTTTAAAAGTTTTGATATAGTTAGCTTTGAGCCAAACCTCAGGTATATTTTTTGTACTTTGACATTTTAAATAAAAAGAAAATCAAAGAACAAAATTGTAATTGACTTACCTGATATATTCCTCTTGTTGACCTGTGGTAGTGCCCAGGACAAATCGCCAGCTCTGTTCTAACACTCCTAAGTCAAGTGGATAAAGGTACTTGTCCAACGGACGTAATTCCAAGGCAGAAATAAAAGGTATTCCATGCCCAGTATTTATCAAACATACATATATGATGTCAGACGTGGGAACATGAATCATATCGTCAAAAATTGTAGAATCTACCCCATTGAAATCCACTGTGTAGATATAATTTTCCCCGACATATAAGTCGAATATTGGAAATTTATTCTTGTTGTCATAATTTCCATAGTAAAAGAAAGGTCTGATAAGATAATTACTATTTTTGCCTTGTTCAGGTTTCAAAGTGTAACAATCCTTTTTTTCCTTGCGGAAAGCTTCTCAGATTTCTTATTTGCCGCCCATAATCATGATTTGAAATTTGGTTCTCAGGGGATATGTTGGAATTTGTCCCGGTATCTATAAAACCTGTATCTGACTTGTAAAATATACCAGTGCCATCATCCAAGTAATTTTTGGTTGCTCCACAATCAATGCTTATGAATCCTAGATATATAATGCCGAAGAAGAGGGATATATATAAATTTAGAACATACCAATCAATATGGAAAATTCAAGAAGAATTTGAGTTTGAAATTCAAATGATTAAATTCTAAAAAAATAAAATTTTCGACAGATTATGCACCTACCTTTCCATATTCTTTTTGTGAACATTTGCTATCCCTTTTAAGTTTTAATCTCTAAATTTGAAAAATTATCATATTTTCATGGATTTTTTTTGGGTCATGATATCATAGTTACACTTAATACCGTTTTCTCTTTTAGGGTCACTTATTTTCTTAAAATAATTAAGTGATTTTCGGGTTGTCATTTTTATTTTGGTTTCTGCTACACGTGTTTAGATAGATAAGAAAAGAAACTAGCAACATTTACATATGTGTTCTTCTTGAATACGTATTACAGAAGTCCAATGACAAAAACAAGATTGTAGTATGTAGGCATATACTTTTAAAGACAGTTTAGTTACAAAATTAGTTATAGCCTAAGTTTATAACCTTACTCAATAAAATGAATATTATCACATATTTTGTAAATTTAACTATCGAATTGCATATTTTTTACACTCTTAATATACATGTCAAATTTTGTGTCAATCGAATATTACTTACTATATGATCTATAAGCTTATATTTTATGCATAATTTTAAACTACAAAAATTTGCAATTTAAACAATTTATTGATGACATAGCTATTGATATTTAATTTTCTAGAAATTTTGTAAGCACAGAAGATATAAGAAAAAAATGTAATCCAATGATGAATTTGTTAAAATTCACCTTCAATTAAAAAATATTGAGTAAGGTTGTAGTCTTAGACTATAATCAATTTTGTAGTTAAATTTTGTCCTACTTTTAATTGATATTTTCAAGAAAATGGGAAGGGGAGCTATAAATAAATAAAAAGTCTATAGGCACATGAAGTGAGTATGTGAGAGAGAGTTTGTGATTTTTTTTTGGGTGAAAAATTCTATATATATAGAGTAAAGCTTCTAATTTTTGAAAAATTTGAAGGAAATTGCATGATAAGGAACTATCCATATTCTGCTACACAACAGAGTCTTTCACTTAGGAAAAGAATTTAAGTGTATATATATATATATATATATATATATCTATTTGTTTATTATAGACATAGTGGTGTGTGATATACAAATTACATTATATTGATACAAAGCTTTATTATTATTATTTTTAGATAAATTCAAAATTTTAGTGATTAGCCAACCTACAAAATGTTACTTTACCAATGTGTTTCTTTTTTTCAAAAAAAGAAAAAGAAAAAATAGTAGGATCTTATCATCCATGATCCAATCCAATCTAGCCCCCCATAAATTTTACATAGGATTTCAATTTTAACAAACTTGCATTAATATGTGATATCTCTATCATTAAGATTGTAAGATTCTTGAATTGTTGTCAAGAGCCTTATAATAATATTGTTAAAATTATGTAATCAAGTGATTAAATTTATCATTTTTCAATAGTTTAAACTTTTGAAAAAGCTGGTAATTTAACATATATATAACTTACTTTTTTTTATTAAGAGAAGTAGAATTCAAATCTTACAGTTGTATTATTGAATTATATATAAAATTTCAAAAAAAAATTCTTAAAAATCTTATGGCTCTATTGTGTATATTTTCTGCCATTTTATTAGAAATAAAAGTAAAATAAAATATTTATGGGTACTTACGGGAATTTGTTAAATCAATCATGTCTAAAAGCTAGTTTCTGAAGAGAGAGAGGGAGAGTTGAACGAGGTTTCAAGATTAATTACATACCTGGAACATGAGCAACAAGTTTTCTTCCCACATGTTCATTATCTCCTTTAACTAGTTTCCAATTGCCAAGAATACCAATCACCAAAACAACGACAAGCCATGCTTTCAGAACCAAAACTGAATCTAGGGCGTCATCCATTATGATCTTTATTGGCATATGATGCACTACTCAGAAGGAAGATGTGTTGTATTTAAGGCGCGAGTTCTTAGTTACATTGCCTTGTGTTGTAGTTCTAAAAAAAAAAAAAATTCATGCATGACAACTTTTACTTGCACCGACCGACTTGTGTACATCTTCCCATTGACTAATAAAAGCAAACAAGAAATATACTTTGAATTATGATTGGGGTACCGTGAATTCCAAGGCTTCTTTTCGTTCAAAGTCATTGTCCCCGTAGTCAGGGGGCGGAGGCAGGGGGGGCAGTTGCCCCCCTACCTCAAAAAAAAAATCCTATATAGTATTGCAATTCACAATACCTGCCATATTGACCTCAAGCATTCCATACTCAAAGAACAAATAACACTGTTTTGTCTATATCCCATAGGTTCATTTATCTTTTTAAACAAAACAATGTTTGTTGTCCCACCTAAAAACTATATTCCCTTTTTTCCTGCTGCATGTCCTTTCTTAAGCCACAGCAAGTTCTTTTCCCCCGTGGTGACTTTGTCACACAGTTATTTCCTTTGAATTAGGGTATCCACATAATCATAGTAATAAAAAATAATATTTAAGACCTTTTATATCAAACCAAAACCCTAGCCTCCTTATTGTTCTCTCTTCTATCTTAAATTTTTCATAGTTTCAAATATGGTTTTAAAACCCGAACTGTTCATTAAATCGTAAAAATGAGATGTTTAAGGTTTTTGAGGTCGAGTCGAGATTGAACTAGGATCGAACTGTGATGACATCATAATTAATTTAATAATTATAATATAAATAATTATATTTAATTAGTAAAAATATTTAAAAATTTAACTAAAATAGTGCAATTAAATATAGAGATCTATTATTCCTTTATAGAAACAAAGAGATCTATCTTTCAAATGTATTTTCTATATCATAAATTTAAGAAATATTAAATCCTAATATTTTTTATGTTGAATAGTTAAATTTGTGATAATATCTAATAATATAATAATTAGAATAAATATAAATATATATATATATATATATATATTTATATAATGGTATTTGTGTAATTGTGATGCATGTCTGCAATGTGGCACTTATAAAATTACGTATGCAATAATTATTTTTTTATTTTTTAAGTGTTGAATGGATGGATGATATTTGTATTGCATTGCATGTCTACAATGTGGCCCACTAGGATTATAAGAATCAATTATTTTCTTTAAAATAAAAAGCAAAACATAAAAAGTTAAAAACTTCAACCACTAGCAAAGCAAAATGTGGCAACTCTAATAAATTCTCCCACCTACCCCACCTACTACCCCAATTGACCGCTTTTCTTTGTTTACTTCTGGCCGCTGAAGCCATAATTCATTATTTAATCAGTCTCCTTTTTGTTCTTCTGTGTTGAGCTCTCTGTTTCTCTCTGTAGCAACTTTGAAGATTGTGAATCAGTGAAACTTAAGCACCTCCAAAAATTATCAGATCTCCTTCCAGTCTTTGTTCTTCTTCGTGTTCTTTCATTTCTTCTAAATCTGATGATAACTTCATACCAGTGTATTGGCCAAAATTCACCGAAAAAGCTGAAACAAAAAGAAATCGTCTGAACCTCAAAAACCAGTCACGGCTCTCAGAACCGTATGGTCCGACCATGGTTCTCATGGTTCCCGGCCTTTTTCCCATATAGCGGTTCTTGAAGCTTAAAAAACCGCAAAACTGAGAGGTTTGCGGTTTTCCTAGTTAGATCGCACGGTCCGGTCCAAGTTTCAAAACCATGGTTTCAAACACTTTATTTTTGCCATAGACCAAAATTTTAACTTCTTAGTTCTTACCACTTAAAAGAATAGAGAAAGAAATGTTGAATTCTAAATAACTTTTTAAGAGTATTCAAGGCTATGAAAGTACAACTTCATAGGTATATTTCTATATTCTTAATACTTTTACATTGATTTATTTTAAGGAATCAAATCACATGTTTGAATTCTATGTCTTTAAATTAATCTCTTAATTTGATTGTTATTAACTATGAAGTGATTTTATTAATTTTAATTATATAAAATATGTACTTGTAAGCAATTAAGATTATGATGAAGCCTAATCACAATAATGATTTTCAAATCAAATTATAAACAAACTTGTATCAAGGTATATTTTGCAAATCTTCCAATTGAGTAAATTAAAATAGGTATGCAAATATAAATTAAAGTTTATATTATATTTGATCTTGTATGACAATTACATTAGTATATAATTGTTCATCTATTTTGCTATTTATATTGATTAGTAATATTTAGATTAATTTTACTTTCAATCTAGTCTTTCAATTTTGCCCCCTCTGAACTAAAATCCAAACTCTGCCATTGCCCGTAGTCCTTTAATAACCTAACAATTTTCTTTCATGAAGACATTTCTTGAAGCCCAACGTGGGAGAGGGAGATCTAGGTATATAGAGACCTGGTAAACCGGTTGGATTGGGTCAGGTTCTGTTAGGTTCTAAGTACTTAGGAACTAATGTATTAGAACTCTAATGTGTATTGTTGGCAAACCATGATCAAAACAGATTGTTTAGACTTGCTCAAAGTTGTGTCTTTTATGTAAAGTTGGAATCGAGCTGTTGCAAAATTAAGTGTGCATGCTTCGATCGATCGAAGCTTATACTCGATCAATCGAATCTTGGGCAGAATTTTTTTTCTGCAGAATTTTTTCAACTCAGCCCTAGCCTATTAAAATGTGTAAGGTTTTGTGTTGCCCTAAGTATAAAAGGCAAACCCTAGCCACGTTTTTGAGGTTGCTCTATTTTGTTGTGTGTGTGAATCTCTTGTGAGATCTAGAGGTGATTGCCTTCACACATACTTAGGATTATTAAGAAGGAGATTTGATTGAGAGCTTGATGATCATTCAGTTGTTGCACTAAGGAGCTTAAAGAAATACAAGTGGGTGTGCTTGTACTTGCTGGAGAATCCAAGAAAGAAAGAGTCTGTGGTCTCAGAGCTTGCACGTGGTCGTGTTAGTAAGTTTCTATTGGTGGGTAGCAATAGGATGTTAGTGGTTTAAGTCGCTATTGTAAAACTTCGATTCTTTCATAGTGGATTTAGGTTTATCTTGAGGATTGCTAGGTTAAATCATCCTCAGGTTTTTACCGGTGTCATTTCCTGGGTCATCATATCATTGTGTTATTTATATTTTCGCTGCTATGCATGATATGATTGTTTGATTGTGATAACCTAGATCTGGAATTTGGACTAAGTAATAACTTAGCTAATTAACTAGGTTAATCTAATTATGTTTTAAGGGGTCTAAAAACATATAGGTTCCATTTATATTGGTGTCAAAAATGGATCGTCCCTAAACATATTGCAAGTAGGTCTGGTTGATTGGTTATGGGTGTTCGCGTATTTTTCACATGCAAAAAAAAATAAAAAAAAGCTAATATTTGATGACATTCCCTATCCTAATACCAACTGTTTGCTATTGCTCACGCCAAGAAGCTAATACTTGTGTACAATGTTTACAAAGTAATATCGTCGATAAGTAGAGGATATTTAAGGAATTTACACGCTAAAAAAAGGCAATGCGAAGACGTGATTGTTGTTTAAAATACAACATTTACTCTTATAAAAAAAAAAAAAAAACGACATTTACTTAAAAAAAATGAAAAAAAAAAAAAAAAGAAAAAAAAAGCTCATAGTAGCTTCAATTTGAAAATGCAATTTTTTGGCATTTAAAAAAAAAACGCAAATTGTTAGAAATTGTAGGGCCAAACACAAGTCACTTTGTGGTTTTCTTTGAAACAGGCTTTTAGCCCACACAATTACGAGGCTGAATGCACCCATTGACTTGTGTTCCTCAAAAACAACTTTTCGTCAATTAATTGTCGGGCATATATTCATAGGAGGAATTATGCTAGTTCTACGTAATTGAGCATAATTTTGATGTCACAAGTAGGCACATGACGAGTTCACAACCTGCCATATGATAAGTTGTGGAACAAAATTGTGTCCAATTATATGGTATTAGCATAATTCCTCACAAGAGAGAGATATGCACATATTCTCATCCACGTAATTCACCTTTTTCACTCACTTTCAATATTGATTTGTGTATCGTGAATTTTGGGAGAAAGTATCGTACACGTCGGGCCTATATGACATACCCCACAAGTGGACCCTAACTCGGGCAGAGTTTCTTGAATTTCAGGTTTTCTTTTTGTTCAAATTCATTGTCAAAGTAGGCCTATTCTTTTTTTCTTTTTTCTCTTTTTGATAACCAAGTAGACCTATTCCTTTAGCGACCTAACAACTTTCTTTCCTGAAAGACATTTCTTTTCTTGAAAGACATTTCTTGAAGTGCGACGTGTGAGATGGAGATCTAGGTATAATAGTTAGACATGACAAAAGGGTTGGATTAGGTCGGGTTCTATTCAAATTAGCGTTAGAAATGGGTCGTCCCTAAACATATTGTGAGTAGGTTTGGTTGATTAGTGGATTCCAATTAGTTCAATTGGTAAAATTTCTGATGGTTGAATAAGAGATTTGGGGTTCAATCTCCGCTTACAACAAAAATCGATTAGTATCTTGATCTGATAATAAATAACTATTATTAAAAGTAGACGCAATAGGTTGAAACTCCCTTAAAAAATAAAAATAAAAAATAAAAAAAATGACCAATTGATCAGTTATGAGTGTATCCGTATTTTTCACATGTAGAAAAATAATAATAAATTAATATTTGATGATATTGTCAATAAGAGACTATATTTTAGGAATTTACATGCTAAAAAAAGGCATTGCAAAGACCATCGTTGTTTAAAATACAGAGTTTACATAAAAATAAAAAATATTAAAAAAAAAAAACAAACAAACAAACACACAAACTAGTAGTAGCTTCTATTTGAAAATGCAAAAAAAAAAAAAATTTTGAACCATTGAAAATGCTTTTTTTTTTTTTTTGGCATTTTCAAAAACACAAATTGTTAGAAATCATGGGGCCAAATACAGGTCACTTTGTGAATTTCTTTAAAAAACAGGCATTTAGCCACCCATAATCATATTATTTTTGCCTTCCTTTAAATACAAGAGAATAAATTACAAAATACTCAACAATAAAAGTTATATAATACATATATTCTTAAGTACACAATTCAAAGATCACAAATGATATCATGACAAAAAAAAAAAAAAAAAAAAAAGCAAAAAATATATATTAAATGTCGTGGTCCTCGTGGACCACGTTAAGTTATCAATGTAAAATAATTATAAATTTTAATTACCTAAAAGGAAAACTAAATTTAAAAAATTAAGAATAAAATATAAATATTAGATAAAGAAATATAAAGAAAATATTTAATATTTATTGCATCTCAATATACTCAACATTAGTAAAAGATCCAAAACTGAAAATATTCATGTTTAAGTGTTGCACCATAATTTACCTCCATAGTTTCTCAGAGTTCACCAGAACCACTAGAATCCTCATGTGTTCTATAAGCGCAGGAGACCAAGCAAGTTAGAGATTTATAAATGCCTTAATCTCATTCTAAAATATACTTCGCTGTGCAAAGTTAGAAACCTACTAAGACATGACCTTGGTTGGGTTTTTTCTTTATGCAATTTAACTTGAACTGTATTTTGAAGTTAGAAACCTACCAAGACTTGCCCTTGGTTGGGTTTTATTTATTTTTATTTTTTTATGCAATTTAACTTGAACTGTATTTTGAAGTTAGTCGAATGGGGACAAGCCACAATGGTTGATGCAGAGAAGTGCTCATTAGCTAATACTGTACTTGATTTTTCGAACAAGACATTTATGTTACTCTGAAACTATTTTTTTCTTGATTTTGTTTTTGTTTTTGTTTTTAGTTGTCAAATCCAAGAGTAGGATAAGTCAAGTGACTCAAGTCATATGAAGCAGTTATCAATTCTTGAATTTAGGCCCCAGACCCAGACTGGGGCTCTGCCCGACATTTACGAATTGAATTTGCAATTGTTGCGGGGCCTTTATACGACTCTTCTCATTTAGAAATTTAGAACCTGTGCTACCGACCAGTGGCCATTAGTGGTTATTAATTTTTTTCTAGATATTTTTTTATTTTTCATTTTTTTTATAATAGGATAAATAGAGGAGATATTTGAACTATGATATTTTGTTTAGAAATATTAAAATATACCAACTAATTAAATTATAAGACTTTTAATTTTTAATAGTGTTAGAAGTTTTAAGTTAAAGGAGAATATTAATGAGGACATAGTAGACAAACATTTTTTTTTAATTTAAAATTTCTAATAATTAAGTAATGAAAAGGGAAAAGATATGTTTTAAGATCCTTTAGTCTTCTCATAAAAAAAGAAGGAAAAAAAAATCCCTTAGAGTTCCTAGAGAACTCTACTATATTATAAGTTCTTTAAATCCTAATATTTATCTTTTGATAAATGATTAAGATTATGCCTTATCTCAAAAAAGAATAATAGCTAAAAAAAATTTATAAAAATTATATTTAAAACATACTTAGAGAGAGAGTACCACATCGCCGTATTTTGGAAATACTTATTAATTTTCCTAAAAACATCTATAATCAAGGAAATAACCCTATCACCTAAAATAGAAAATACTTAAAAATTCAAACATTAACAACCAATGAAAATCTACCCTATAGTTGGTCCTACATCAAAATAGAAATAATGATGATCCAAATCCCTGGACAACTCTGTGAGTCCGTGTAGATGTCATAAATTGTTCGCATAGAAACTTGTCAACATCTCCCCTTCATAAATTGGCTGTCTCCTTCACCCAACTAACCAAAGGTTGATCCGATGCAGCTTTTGGTTCAAAATGCAAAGCTAGAGTCTTAGCAGGGATCATATGGGCAAGCTGATGTTGAGGAATGCCTAACTACAATCTAAAGATTGAAAATTACATGGATAAGCATTTGATTTACTAACCCTTAATCTAAGCTTAGAGGCTACGTGACAAGATGGAAAGATGTTAGGCAAACATTCATATCATATCCTCCAATATATTATCAATCAATTTGCATGTTGAATTTAACGTGTATGCATGTGATAAACCCTAATTTCATTTATTAATCATTGCATTTCGATTGAAAAATAAAGTTTAGTGAGTGTGTGTGAATGGTGATATCCTAGATTCAAGGATTTGAGAGAATTATGAAACTAACATGTTTTTTATATTTTGGTTGTGGATTTAAGATTAAAGCTAGTGTCATTCATGAATATGTGATGAATAACCAAGAACATGTAAAGAATGCATATGAACATTTAAGAATGTCAAGAAAATATTCAAAGAACTTAAATAATCACTAGCATGCTTTAATCATAAATTCTCATCATAGCAATATATAAAAACAAGTTAGAGAAATAGATTATACCTGCATGCAAGAATGGAGTCGAGAAAACTAACTCTACCTTAGTGGAAGTCCTATGGGTGAAGTGGAGAAGAAGAATTAGGAGAGAGAGAGAGAGAGTGAGTCTCACTCAATATCTTGAGTCTCAAGAAGACCAAGATATGACAAGACTAACTCTACTTCACTAGAACTCAAGAGGGGAGAAGAGATGATATTTTTGTGTGCTTTAAGAATGGAAGAGATGGTGAGTTTATATAGTAGTAATGGAGAAAATATGAATATAAGGGCATTTAATACGGGTTGACAAATGATCAAAGAGAATCACTAACCTAGACCCTACTTTAGTATTTAGAGAAAGTTTGTGCATTAAATTTGGAGGTTGGTGGGAGTGATAAACAAGCCAAATGTCTAATACCTCGGTTTTTCCTGTAGCTCCTGTAATAGTTTTTAGAGCTAACTTTGAAAAATTATATCTTTCTCAATTCTAATTGGAATTGCCTCATTCTTATGCTCAAATTGAAGCCCCTGATGTCTAGTTTTTGGAAATATTAACCTCACTCACAAATTCAAAATATTTTGAGAGATATAAATGAAATGGTGAGCAAAGGTCATTTATTGGAAAATAGTTTTAGCATAATTAACATTAATAGGCCCCAAATTACTTTCATTTTAGAATCAATTAGTTCCAAATTTATCCCAATTAAAAAAGATAATTACACAAATTACCCATTGAATAATAAATGTTTAATCTAATTAATCAAGTGTGTGTGACCTTACCGTAAGCTGTAGTCCTAGCTAATCAAATTATGACATGCAATTAATTTCAAATTGGTTATAATTATAACTAATTGGAATCAATTGTTTATAATCTCATATTGTTGAACTTAATTTGTGATAGTACATCTCGGCCATTAAAACTTGATTTGATGATAAATTTCAATTTGATGGTCCGTTTAAGGCTTATGATCATTCAATTTGATCGTTACAATGTCAAGATAATTTTGATAAAACAAAATTAAGGATCTAATGGTAATAATTAAGATACCTATTTTCAAGGTGAAATTACTTTTTTACCCTTTATGTGAGGTTAAATGTGAGTTGCAAAATGAGATATCAACAACTTGATGCTAACTGGCTTGCACATTGATCGACATGTTTAAAGGTGTCTATGGGTCGGTCTGGGTTAGGTTTGTGCCCAACCCGTGACCGACCCGATGACATTGGGTTTCCAACGAGAAGACCCATTATCGACTGCAAAAACCCACCGGTCAAGTCAGAGTAGACCTGGTTGGTCAGTGGTAGGGTTGGTCGAAGCTGAAAATATGCTGCTAGAGGTTCAAATCGACGGCAACTACATGTTTGTTCAGTCAGATCTTCATCGGATTTGAGCAAAACCACTCGATCTGAGCAAAATAACACCATATTTTTGCCGGATTTGAGGAAAACCCACTAGATCTTAGCAAAAAATTACCAGATTTTCGTTGGATTTAAGAAAAACTCACTAGATCTGTGCTGTATTTGAGTGAAACCCAGTAAATCGTAGTTGGATATGTGCGAAAATGAGGAGATCTATGCGAAAATCAGTATATTTTCGCCAAATTGGAGGTAGATCTGGCCTTTAGCTGATCGGATCGGGTGGCTTGATTTTTGGAGAAGGAGATCCGTTATCCGACCAGTCGGCATCGGTTTTGAACCTTTGAGACCCGTCACCGACCACCTCTCTCCTCGGGTCGGATGGTTTTGGTTCGGGTAGCCCCAGATTGAACGGGTTTTGCGGGTCACGGGTGGGTGTGGACAACCCTAGACATGTTGTCAAAATTGCTCATTGCATTGTTGCAAAGTTTACTCCCGCATAATTGGATTTCATCCCTCCTCCGGAGCTAGAAAGACTCTGGTTAATGTTAATAGTTTTAAAGTCAGCTTGTGTCAAATTGCTTTTATCCTTGTTTTGCTTTTCATTGTTCTCTTTTGAAAACAACAAAAAAAACAAAACAAAACAAAACAAAAAAAAAAAAAAAACAAAAAAAAAAAAAACAAAAAACAAAAAACAAAAGGAAAAAAAAAAAAATTTGTTCATATTTCTTTTTAGAAGATTTCTTCTAAAATAGTATGACATTATGATTCTCATGGAATTAAAATTGCTGTTTTTCATTCAAAACATATAGCTTAATGAGGTGATGCTTAAACAAGTGGTTTCTTTGCAAAATTGGCTTCCATTGGGATATAGGGAGTTAGTGACTTAATGCATATTATAATTTTTAGGGTTTTAGGCAAGGGAGTCGATTTCGTACCGTACCGGCCGGTACAGCCGGTATATACCGTACCGGCAAGCAAACCAGTACATATAACCCCCCTGTTTCGTACCGGAAAAAATACTGGTCGTATCGGCCAATTTCGGGTAATATCAGCCAGTACAAAAAAAAGTTTTTTTTTTTTTTTTTTAATTTTTGCAATTTTTGAATTTTTGTTAGGGCAGAATAGTAACTTATTTGCATTAATTTATTAGTAATATTTGTTTTCTTAGTATGCAATGGTAACTTTTAAGCTTTCTATTTTTTATATTGTGTTTTTTTTTTCTTTTAATTGATACTAAAGTCTAAAACCATGAATAATTAGTTCTGAATTGAGGAAATGTTTTATGGTAAACTTTTATATTTATTATAATACACACACACACACACACACTCATACATACATACATACATATATATATATATATATATATATATTTATATATATATTTATTTATTTATAAATATAAAAAATAGCGGTAAACCCAAAACGGTATATCAGTATTGACCAGTATCCAAAATATATCGTATCGCTGGCCAAACCGGTACAGTCTCCGGTACGGTATTGACTCTCTTGGTTTTAGGCAGTCACAAATTTAATCAACTTTTAAATAAGTAATTACTTATTTAATTATACTCTTGATTACAATGATTAACATAACAAACAAGCATAGATCACATAAATAACAAAAATAATGGCCTAGTTGGAAAATCACTAAATCCGTTTCGCAGTAAAAAAACCTAGGGACAATTTAACTTAAATAATCCTCAATGCAATATATCCATTAATATAATTGAAGTTTGTACATAGGCTCTGAATCCACAAGCTCTTCTATTCATGACTGTTGCATATGATCTCTCCTATTAGTGACTCTAAGATCTCCACTCAAAGATTTGATTAACAACTGTAGTTAACTGACTGCAACAACTTTGCTTTATAACTAGATCTGATGTTTGCATGTAGTGATCTAGTTATAGCTTCAAAATGGTTTGGAAAAACTCTAGATCTGTGTACAATGTACTAAACACTAACCTATTGTATCTTCAAAAACATGCTCTAGGGTTTGTATTTATATGTACTTAAGATCCATTAAAACCCTAAATCAAACGGTTGATAAAAGAAGTTGAGAATCAATTCTGCCCGAGTCTTGATCAGTCAAGACATGCCATTTAACTGGTCGAAGTAAGTGGATTTCAACCTATTAAGCTGCAATCGAATTGCAATATTCCAGCTCTCTCATTTTTGCAATCTTGAGTCTTCATCTAGTCTGAACTTGATTTGTCTTATTCCAAGGATTAATCCAACACTAATCAACTAGACAAACTAAGTTATAAAATGTTACACACTTACATTTGTTTTTGCCAATCTAAAAATATAGACTATAAAAATTATGATTAAATGATATCATGTTAAATTACTAAATGTTCCCAAAACTTAAACTATTAAGAAATGATAAAAAATTATTTATTTAACCATAATTCTAACACCACACTTGTAATTCTAGCATATTTTCCATGCACATTGCATAGTTGATTGTACTCACGACTTCTCAGCAAATGCTTATGTTTCCACATAGATAATAGATAATGATAATAATGTTTCCACATAGATAATAGATAATGATAATGATAATGATAATAATGAGAGTCAAACTCATTAACAATACAAATATATGCGTTGTCCTTCGAAAACTATAGAAGTAGGACATTATAACACCACTCACGCTTAACTTTTTGAAATACAATTGTAATGCTATACATGAATTTGACCAAATCGAAGGTTAGGCAGTAAGGGTCAAAGAAGGGCAATCACTTGTTCTAAAAACCAACACTTAAGACCAAAAATGGAACTCCAGGCCACAACTTGTTTGATAACTACACAGCAATGGGAACAAAAACTAGCTTACATACAGTAATGATTTGGATCATGAAGTGCATTTCTTGGCTCATGTTCTTCAAATTTATTGGAAATATGGTTTGACCTAGTCAATTATGTCCAAAATTTTTTGTTTTGGAAAATTTCTATTTTGTTCCTTAAAGTTTCATAAATTTCAATTAAATCGAAAAAGTTTAAAAAGTGTGGAAAGCTTTACATGTTGAACCAAAAAAATAAAATAAAAATTTAACATTGAACATGAAAATTTTACATGTTGGCTATTGCTAGCTTTGTTGGTTGATGCATGCAGACTTGATTTGCATGCTATTGTATAGGTCTCCACCTCCAAAAATTATCTTATGCATTTGTCCTAAAGAGAGGCACGCTTTATAGGACAGGAAGCATAAGATACCGTCCCCTCAATCTCATAGTTGCAACTTTTTATTTATTTTTAGTTTAGTCTCATTGTTGCAACTTGCAAATTGGTCTTATGAACCCCACATTTGGGTTTTATAGCATTGGCCATTGGCAGACTGCCACCTACACCTGCACCATCAGTGAGTCAAATTAAATTGCATAGGCTCGTTATTGCACGTCAATTGGGCCTACTTGGAAGCTAGGCTGCTGTGGGTCTATTTCACCATTACTCGCTGATCCAGGTCAGTATAGAGATAAGGCCATAATAGCTAATAAGGCCCGTAATTGTCACTAAGCTATATTGTAGGTGGACGCCATAGGAGTAGTTTTTATAGTCCTTTTTGAAAAGTCATACGTAAATAAATAAATTAAAAAATTAAAAGAAAAAAAATTTGTCAACAAATGCACACTAGCATTTCTTTCTTACCAAATTAAGAGCCCGTTTAGATTGGGAAGGAGTGAAGGGAAGTAAAGTAGAGTTGATTGAAAGTATGCTAATTTTGAATTAATTCTACTCTACTCTACTTTACTCTCCCTCATTCCCTCTCAATCCAAACGGACCATAAAGTATATTTAAAAGGTTTCAATTTGATCCTCCATATTTAAGTACATTTTCAAATTGATTTTCTTGTTCATCTTTTCTCAGTGTCAAGTGGGTGCCAAGTCATACAACACATCACCCAAATACTAAAAGGAAAAGAAACAATGCCATGTTAAGAGGGGAAAAAAAGGAAAAAAAGAAAGACTTGGTCAACAAGAGTGATTTTCAAATCACAAGAACATACTCTATCTCAAATGCCCAATATAATGCAACATTTACAATTCAATGTCATAACAACAATACTTCTTCTTTTTTTTGACATATCATATTATAATTTATATTTTTTCTATAAATTTAATTAATGAGACTAACTATGAGAATGATGTGAGTGGAAGGAGTATTTCTCCTAAATTATTGGATATATATATATATATATGTGTGTGTGTGTGTGTGTGTGTGTGTGTGTGTGTGTGAATACTAGCCAAGAATTTAGTTTGGGGTCAGAAGTAAAATTAAAAGACAAAGTTATAATTAAGAATTGTTCCTCAAAATATTAGTTAATATAAGTAAAAAGAAATTAATTAAAAGATTAAATAAAATTTTAATTGTGATACAAATTTAAAATAAATATAAAATGTATTTATGTTAATTGTATAACATAAATATACAAATTAACATAAATTTGTTGGAGCATTTTTTTTATATTTAAATATCGCTTAAATAATACTCACGTAATCAATTTCTTATATATATTTTTAAGCTATTCCTTTCGTATTTTGTGATATAAAGTTGTTGATTATTATTTTTATTCAAATTCGGCAAATATTTCTTTTTCCATGTAAAGTATGATTAATCCAATATCTCTTTCATTTATGATTAAAATATATTAATTAAACAAAGAGATAAGTGAATAAAGGAGAGCTTAATTTGAGGGCATAAAGTAACTAGAAAAAATGTTTCATATATTAGTGAACCAACAACAAACAGAAAGAAAAGAAAAAAAAAAAGAAAACTGTGGGGCCCAAGTAATTTATGGGCCAGGCCCATTTACCCATGGGGAATCCGAAGGTCCGAGCCGAGGAGGGCTACGGCCCAAGCCCGATAATATAAAGCATAGGATGGCCTTAGGATACAGCCGAGGAAGGTTCAGTCCTCGACAGAACCCAAAGTCCCACCGGACAGAGGGACAGAAACGGTATAGGGCTAAGCTTGAAAGAAAATCTAAAATATCAAGGGAAAGCTGCCCTTACTGCCATTCAATACTCTGCACCTGACAGAGCTGTATTCTTCAGTTTTTACAACCACCCCCAACGACTTTGAGTATGGACTGATGGGACAAGTATCAGTTTTGGAAAGTTTAAACCTACACGTGGACGAAGGATAGTGGACGCAGGCTGGTATAAAAGAAAAAGTAAGTGATCTATAGAAGAGGCTGGGAAAAATGGCAAAAAACCAGAGCCTCCCAGCCCACCTCCAAGAGAAGGACTCTAGGGGTGAAGAAAACTTGACCTTGTATGAACACCATGAAAAACCCACCATCTGATGACCAAGGCCTAGCCTTTCAAACCCACGCTCTACAAATGATATTGTTTGGGCCTTTTACGTGCGACCCCAAACTGTTACGGTTCGTTACGAAATCGTGTCCTTACAATTGGTGCCGTCTGTGGGAAAGGCTTGTGTGTTGGCGTAGGCGGTAGGTTGAGAGAGCTCCTTTGCCATTTTTAACAACTGTTTATATAGTTTTAGTGTAAAGTAAGGTCTATGCTTCTTGACTAGGGGCTACGCTTGGTGGCGTTAATCGCATGGATAAACTCTAGGGGCTTGGCTGAGGAGCTAACTCCTCTAAAGCCAAGGGCCCACGCAAGAGGAAAACCAGGTTTTGGACAGAACCCAGGCATTGCATAGTCCTCGGACTCAAGCCTATGGGAAAACCAACTACTTGGATGAGGAAAACTAGGTTTTGGACAGAACCAAGGCATTGCATAGTCCTCGGACTTAGGCCTATGGGAAAACCAACTACCTGGATGAGGAAAACTAGGTTTTGGACAGAACCCAGGCATTGCATAGTCCTCGGACTCAAGCCTATGGGAAAACCAACTACCTGGATGAGGAAAACTAGGTTTTAGACAAAACCAAGGCATTGCATGGTCCTCGGACTCAAGCCTATGGGAAAACCAACTACCTGGATGAGGAAAACTAGGTTTTGGACAGAACCCCGGCATTGCATAGTCCTCGGACTCAAGCTTATGGGAAAACCAACTACCTGGATGAGGAAAACTAGGTTTTGGACAGAACCCAGGCATTGCATGGTCCTCGGACTCAAGCCTATGGGAAAACCAACTACTTGGATGAGGAAAACTAGGTTTTGGACAAAACTCAGGCATTGCATAGTCCTCGGACTCAAGCCTATGGGAAAACCAACTACCTGGATGAGGAAAACTAGGTTTTGGACAGAACCAAGGCATTGCATAGTCCTCGGACTCAAGCCTATGGGGAAATCAACTACTTGGATGAGGAAAACTAGGTTTTGGACAGAACCAAGGCATTGCATGGTCCTCGGACTCAAGCCTATGGGAAAACCAGCTACCTGGATGAGGAAAACTAGGTTTTGGACAGAACCCAAGCATTGCATAGTCCTCGGACTCAATCCTATGGGAAAACCAACTACCTGGATGAGGAAAACTAGGTTTTGGACAGAACCAAGGCATTGCATGGTCCTCGGACTCAAGCCTATGGGAAAACCAACTACCTAGATGAGGAAAACTAGGTTTTGGACAGAACTAAGACATTGCATGGTCCTCGGACTCAAGCCTATGGGAAAACCAACTACCTGGATGAGGAAAACTAGGTTTTGGACAGAACCAAGGCATTGCATAGTCCTCGGACTCAAGCCTATGGGGAAACCAACTACTTGGATGAGGAAAACTAGGTTTTGGACAGAATCAAGGCCTTGTATAGTCCTCGGACTCAAGCCTATGGGGAAACCAACTACTTGGATGAGGAAAACTAGGTTTTGGACAGAACCAAGGCATTGCATAGTCCTCGGACTCAAGCCTATGGGGAAACCAATTACTTGGATGAGGAAAAGATTGAGTTTCATATGGTACTGCAAAAGGTTAAAGCCAGTAGGAGTTAAGAAGATGGTGAAACGCCCCACCCTTCAGTAGCCTAAGAGGGTTGTTCATTTTGTGGGTGATATTTCCTCGGACGATTACTTCCTACACCGCATCGAGCAATTAGTTATCATCTCGGCTAGTTTTGGGGTAAGTATCCTTTTTCTCAGGTCGGCATTGTTGTGCCAAACAATCCTATTAAAGTTGTGGTGATATTTTTTTCTTAGCAAATATTTTTTGGCCCTATGTGTCATTGATCTAAATGCTATATTATTACGCCGAACAGCACTTGTAAATTCATAATAACGCCCTTTTTTCTTTGATAAAAGATTAGGGCCCCAAGTAGTGTATTCTAAGGTCGGCGGTATTGTGCCGGGCCGACTTGGTAAGCTCATCATAATGCCCTTTCTTTTCCTGCCTAATGGGAGTTTCAACCCTAAGTATCATTCGTTTGATTCAGTATTATTAAACCGGATTGTTTTTATAAACGCAGAGCAAGACCTTTTTTTTTTTTTTTTTTTTTTTTTTTTTTTATTTAACTGGGACTTTGGTCCTAGATGTCGGTCACGGTTTAAAAATAAAAAGAATTCACAAGGGTGTATATCTTTGCATTGCGTTATTATTTCGAAAATATGGAGATAGAACATGTAAAGCAAAATGATAACAATTTTTATTAATGTAAAGATGTATTACAACGTACAAAGAGGGGCTTAAGCAAGCCTATACAAAATATAAATTGCCAAAATCATAAATAAAAAAAAAAAAAAAAGCAATACATTGGGTAAACAGTCAGATCTCTTTTTAAACTCGTCTCCGAAGTCTTTCCTAACTCTGCCTCAGTAGCGCCCATATTGAGAGGAGGACCTTCCTCAGAAGAAGATGGAGGAGATGAATGAAAAGAAGGAGGAGAAGAAGAGGAAAGAAATGAAAAGGAAGAAAAAGGAGTAAAAGAGGGAGAAGGGGAAGCACCAGGATGGATCTGGTGCTGGGAAGACTAAGAAAGAGAGGCAAAAGGAGGCGCCAGTGAACGAACAGAGGAAAAAGCAGGGGCACTTAGTCCCTACCTCGGTCCTGACTCCTAACACACTGGGGCCATACTAGGTATGCTCATAAGAGAGCGGTTGGTACTGATAATGGGTGTTCTCGACTCAGTCACGCCGAAAGTTTGACGTGATGAGTCCCTGCTTCGAATTTTGGTTGAAAGGAAGGCGAGACAAGTCTTAAGTCTCCGCCATCCTTGTCCTGACCGAGCCATTTCGAGTTTTATTAGAACATGATGCTTCGAGGAGGGGTATGGTTTCTTCATCACTCGTTATGGTGAACGTATTCTGATTTGGTGTATAACTATTGGGTTAGGTAAACGCTAAGGGAGGCTAAGGGTTTCAGATCTTAGAAAGGTAAAAGGGTCTCTGTACGAAAGCGAGAGCCTCCTACTTGCCTTCTTATAGGAAGGGCAAAACGGAAGGTATTAAATTCGTTCAGGTTTCCAAAAGAATCTAAAAACAAAAATGTGTCCGTTCCACTTCCCCACCTCATCAGACGAACCGTCGAATGTAAATGAGTCTCGTAAAGGGAAGTCATTAAAAGCGCGTCTTGGACATCCAAACGGCAGGAGCGTGTCGTGAGTAAATTAAGGGGAACACCTTGTAAACTGATATATTTTCTGGGCAGGTGGAGAACCACCAGCATCAATGAAGGGCTAAATTAAATGAGCCATAATAACGGCTCGGTATTATCAAAACCCACCTTTCCGACTCAGAGGTCGGACAGCAGGGTTTTGAGGGGCTATTGTGGGGCTCAAGTAATTTATGGGCCAGGCCCATTTACCCGTGGGGAATCCGAAGGTCTGAGCCGAGGAGGGCTACGGCCCAAGCCCGATAATATAAAGCACAGGATGGCCTTGGGATACAGCCGAGGAAGGTTCAGTCCTCGGCAGAACCCAAAGTCCCACCGGACAGAGGGGCAGAAACGGTATAGAGCTAAGCTTGAAAGAAAATCTAAAATATCAAGGGAAAGCTGCCCTTACTGCCATTCAATACTCTGCACCTGACAGAGCCGTATTCTTCAGCTTTTACAACCACCCCCAACGACTTTGAGTATGGACTGATGGGACAAGTATCAGTTTTGGAAAGTTTAAACCTACACGTGGACGAAGGATAGTGGACGCAGGCTAGTATAAAAGGAAAAGTAAGTGATCTATAGAAGAGGCTGGGAAAAATGGCCAAAAACCAAAGCCTCTCAGCCCACCTCCAGGAGAAGGACTCCAGGGGTGAAGAAAACTTGACCTTGTATGAACACCATGAAAAACCCACCATCTGGTGACCAAAGCCTAGCCTTTCAAACCCACGCTTTACAAATGATATTGTTTGGGCCTTTTACGTGCGACCCCAAACTGTTACGGCTCGTTACGAAATCGTGTCCTTACAAAAACCATTTAAGCAAAAGTTAAAGAGCTTTGTATGTCAACCGACATATTTTATGTTTACATATGAAATCTTCCCCTCCCATTAAAAACATTGCCCAAAAAAAAAAAAAAGATATTTAGGGACTAGGTTGGGGTACCGGGTCCATCACTCCATGTGACAAACGTCCAAACAAACTTGACCGGCAAATAAATCATGAACGAGTGATCCACCTTACAACACATAAGTGCAGAGACAAACGTTTTAAATCAAACATAAGACAATCGTTAAAGTAAACATTAATAAAAGTAAGTGATCCCATTTCAAAAAAAAAAGACAAAGACAATTACAAGGAGTCAGCTCTGAATTCTTGTAAAACCATGATATCACGCTGTTTTAAGATGGCCATTTTCATTTTCACGTGTGAATGACAAATTTCATTGAACAACAATATTGGCTTGAATGAGTTCAACTGCTTTTCCATAATACAGATGCAATAAATTTGGAAGATTCAACGCAATGCAACGTACGGCTGGTACGATGGATAAAGTGTAAATGTCAAAGCTTGAAGCAGGAGCAATTGATTTATAGCCTCTTCCATGTTCTTCTTTAGCTGCTCATCAACCAGTGCAAAAGACTCATTGATTTACTGGATACATCTTTTCCATATATCTTCACTAACACAATATCTCATCCTATTTCTCCACGGTAGATGGGTGGGGTATTTGTAAACAAATGGTCTCTGGATTCAATGATGTGGTTAACTTTTGCATCGGTGTTTGCCTTGTGGGCAATTACTGTAAGTTCAGCTAATTTGGTTTCAGAGAGGGAGTTTAGTAATTACAAACATGGTAGAAGGAAACTAGACGACATAGGAGGTAAGTCACTTCTTCCACTGATTGAAGTAGCCAGATATTTGATTTTGAGACGTGGGGTCTGCCTATTTTAGTGTCTTTCTTCTAACTGAATAGCACTGCTTGCATTTCTGTTGAAACCAAAAAATTTGATCATGCCCTTAAAATTTTATAGCTAGCAGATTAATATACTTGTACCTACTTTGAGTTCCAAACTTTGACATAGTTGATATATTTGATCTGCTTAACATACGCACGCACACACAGAAGGTTATTCTAAAATTTTTGCTGGCTTATAGGTTCCATAAGCATTGATTGTGGGATTCTGGATGATTATAAATACACTGATGACAAAACTGAGATAGAATACATTTCCGACAAAGATTTCATCGACTCTGGAGAGAATAGGAACATATCTTCTAAGTTCAATCATGAAACCCTTCAAAAATATCTATGGAATGTGAGAAGTTTTCCTCAGGGAAACAGGAGTTGCTACACCATAAGACCTCACGAAGGCAAAGATACTACCTACTTCATCAGAGCCACCTTCATGTATGGGAATTATGATGAGCAGGACAAGTTGCCAGAATTTGATCTATATAATGGAGTTAATATTTGGGACAAAGTAAAGTTTGACAATGAATCTCATATTGTCATCAAGGAGATTATACATTTCTCTTTGATGGATCACATAAATGTTTGTCTCTTAAATACTGGCTCAGGAACTCCTTTCATATCAGCCCTAGAGCTGAGGCATTTTCACAATTCAAGTTATAGAATCCCACCTACAAAATCCTTGGTTCTGTACAGGCGTTTTGATGTTGGTTCAACAACTGGTCAAGTAATCCGGTGAGTTATTTCTTGTGGTTATTCAGATTAGTTTTCTATTGTCTCAAGCTACCCCTATCAATAGGCCAGACATTGATGAATATATTCAAGTCTAATCTAATTATCTAAATAAAATTACTATTTTCATAGAGCAGTGTTTCATTTGAAATAAGAACTATACCAAGGCAAGAAAAGTAGGATATAATAGGAGACTATTCTACAGGGCTTTTATAAATGTTGAAGAATTTATTTGACTCTTAAACCATTTTGAGAAGTGGATCTATCATAGTGATTAAGCCAGGATGGATAAGATATAGGATAATTTGGTACCATTACTTGAAATCTTGAAGTACTTTCATTTAATTTAGACTCTTATTCATGGTATATTCTGTCCATCCCATTGGATGCTCCGGTTTGGGGCGAGTTCCAAGTTTTTGTTTGCAAGGATGATTAGATAATATGTTCTTTTGCAGTAACATCTTCCATTAGTACATGATATATTTTTTAATGCCTCAGGTACAAAGATGATGCTTATGATCGAATGTGGTTTCCTTATAACTTTCTTCAATCAATACCATTCGATACCTCCTCTGCTGTTGATAGTGTGAATCATTCTGAATATAAACTGCCATCAATGGTCATGAACACGGCAGTCATACCAATGAATAATGACTCCCTTGATTTTGAAGTGGATACTAATGATCCCACTTTAGAATTTTACATATACCTGCACTTTGCCGAACTTGAAATCATCCAAGAGAACGAACAAAGAGAATTCAACATTAATCTAAATGGTAACTCCTGGAAGGAATCTGTTGTCCCTCTCTACCTGTCCTCAACTACTATAAATAGTAGCACGCCAGTGAGGGGACCCAAACTCAAGTTTTCTATTTATAAGACGGAAAATTCCACCCTCCCTCCTATTCTCAATGCAATGGAGGTTTACATATTTAAAGATTTCTTACAGGCACCAACAGACCAAGAAGATGGTATGTTGTTCTTACACCAAATTTGTTGTCAATCAATTGAGATGCAACTTTACTATGTCTCCTCTTTTTGTCGTTCTAATATTTTTATTGGAATGAGATAAAATTTTGATTCAGTTTGAGAATAATGTTGGTGTATATTAGTTAATGCCATCATGGACATTAAAGTGAGCAATGGGGTTACTAAAATCTGGCAAGGAGATCCATGTCTGCCACGACCTGCGTGGGATGGCCTGAATTGCAAAGACAATGATTATGAGCCCCCTATAATCATCTCCTTGTGAGTGTCTGTTAAACCCAATTAATAAGTCATCTAGATATCTAATGATATACATTACTAGCCTAATTGAGCCTTTTAAATTTAATTGCAGGAATCTAGACTCAAGTGGATTGACAGGAAAGATATCTCCTTCAATGGCTAGGTTTAAATCATTAGAGTACCTGTGAGTATTATTCAATAGCAGCTTTCAATCTTTACACAAATGATGGCATTTGCCATTTGAGCATTTTTGACACAATTAGCAAACTATTTTGTCAACCCAATGTCACTCCATGAGAATCAATACTTCTCAATCATTCATAGATATAAAGTTTTATAAAGCATTTCTTAACTTAATGTTCAAAATATCTAATCAAACAAATCCAATGCATCATTTCCCAGGGACTTATCAAACAATAGCTTAACAGGACCACTACCAGAATTTTTGTCACAAATGCCAAACTTAACAACCCTGTAAGTGGTTTTGCCCTTGATGTTAATGTCCCATACTAAAAATTTGAAATAAACCATCTAACTCAAACAATTCTTTGCAGGAATTTGTCAGGAAACAAACTCTCTGGTTCAGTTCCTTCTGCTCTCCTAGAAAGATCAAATAATGGTTTTCTGTCATTGAGGTTTGTTTTTACTCAAAAATCATGAATTTATATGATTTGTGATTTGGTAATGTGCATAATATTCAATGTTTTTCATTACGCCTTTTGTTTATTTAATTTTGTTATAGATTTAACTTCCATCTTTTATGATTTCATAGTGTGGATGGAAATCCAGACCTTTGTGTGATGGCTCCATGCAAAAAGGAGAAAAAGAATTTTGTTGTCCCGTTAATTGCAGCCACTGTCTAAGCTCTAGTTGTCTTAACTATGCTAGTTGTTTGTTGGCGCTGCAAAAGAAAACAAGGTATACGTGGTACAAAGTTTCTTTATTGTGATCTAAATCACTTCATAATAAACACTATCAATACAGAAATCATTTTGTTATTATTTTTGAGATACTATCACATTTAGAAGAATAAAAATGAAATTTTCTATAAAATCCCTTGAATTACTTGAGCATACCATAATTGGAGATTATGATGGTCTTATTAGCTGCAAAGCAACTTCCAAGTACTCACCAAGGAGGCAGGCCACTGAAGTCAGACAATCAACAATTCACATACTCTGAGGCCAATAACTTTCAGAAAATTGTTGGGAAAGGGGGATTTGGAACGGTATACCATGGATGCCTAAGTGATGGCATGCAAGTTGCAGTCAAAATGCTCTCTCCATCATCAACTGATGGCTCAACGCAATTTCTCACAGAGGTATGCTATTCTACACCCAAGAACTTTAATTGTTACCAAAATATGTTCAATTAAAGTATTTATGTATCTATGATTGAGTGTCATTTTGAATTGCAGGCTCAGCTCCTGATGCGGGTTCATCATAGAAACTTAACTTCCTTTGTTGGATACTGCAATGAGGGTACAAATTTTGGGATCATCTATGAGTACATGGAGTATGGGAACTTAGAAGAGCATCTATCAGGTACTAAATGATTTACTTCTTGACCGACATTCCGTTTGTAAAAAATAACTTAAAAATACCGGACTTCTGGTTTGCTATATTATGGCTGCAGATAAAACAAGAGACGCTTTGAGTTGGAAAGAGAGACTTCAGATTGCAGTTGATGCGGCACAAGGTCAGCTGGCAGAATTGCTCTTAATAAAGTTAACTTCTAGTTTGGTTCATATGTTGTAACTGAGATGTGCCAAACTTATACATGTAGGCCTGGAGTACTTGCATCATGGTTGCAGACCACCTATAATTCACAGAGATGTGAAGACAGCCAACATTTTAGTGAATGAAAAACTGCAGGCCAAGATAGCTGATTTTGGTTTCTCAAAATTCTTCACTGAAGGTCAAAGTCATTTATCCACTGCTATTGTTGGCACGATGGGTTACCTTGATCCAGAGTAAGTCTTTGTGGTTCAGTAAACTTCCATTCAATTCATTTTTCGGTTCAAGTTTTCTTCAACACATTCTGACTGACTGAAATTTAGCATCTAGATTAATGGTATTAGAGTTGTCTTCTATGCAGATACTACACGTCCAACAGGTTAACTGAGAGAAGTGATGTGTACAGCTTTGGAATTGTACTTTTGGAGCTGATCACAGGCAAGAGAGCAATAATAAAAAGCCATAACAAGGATAACACTAATATTGTTGATTGGGTTAGCCCCCTTCTTGCTAGAGGGGATATAAGAAATATCATTGATCCGAGAATGCCTGGAAATTTTGACACAAATTCGGTTTGGAAGGCAATAGAGACAGCAATAGCATGTGTGCCATTAATTTCCATCCAAAGGCCAAGCATGAGCCATGTGGTGATTGAATTGAAGGAGTGCTTGGAGATAGAAAAGGCTCATGAACAAGATTGTGGTCCAATGACGAAATCATTCAACGACACATTTGAAGTGAACCCTTTGGGCCTTGAGATGGATATGGTTCCCCAGGCAAGGTAGTACGTACTAGGTAGCCAATTGCTGGTTTTGAGTATAATACAAACGATCCAAGTTGTTGGTTGTAAATATAATGATCGCTTATTTTTCATTTGAGAAAGAAAACAATAAGTTAAGAAAATCTATAAATCTCTGGTATATGTCTTTCATCTTTGTACTTGTCAGCTAAGTTTAGTCGGTAAACATATTAATTAAGAGGTTTGAAAAATCCAATCAAGACCAAGAAAGAGAAGGCTTTATACACAGAGAGAGCTAACTTCTGGTCTTACAAACTTGTGAGAAAATTCAAGAGTGAAAGAAAATCTGGAATGAGACTAAGAAGAATCTAGAAAAGCTCAGAGTGCTCTAATACCATGTGAGAATTTGATGAAAATTGCATTGTATTAACCAAATGAAAAAACAGTACAAGCAGAGGTATTTATACAAGCTTGAAGTGTAACTGACTTCCTAACTAACGATATGAAATACACCTAATACAAAATATTTATACGTATCTATTCAAGATGGAAATTAGACACCGCTTTACCTTAGGTGACATGGACTGTGACAATCACACTAGAAGGGGTGAGCAGGTATATATATACATACATTATGCACAATGCAAGCACACAGAGCAGGAAAGTAAATGCCTATATCCTTAAAGCATGGCCCAAAATATAGTTACAGGAAAGTAAACAGGGGTACTTTAGAGATGAGAATGAATGGTACATGGCATGATATACCTAATACAACCCATCTAAGAGAGAAAGGAAGGAGGAAGGAAGGGGGTTTAAAAGAGTACATAACCAAATGGGAGAGGCTAGACCCCTAAATCTACTGAACATGGCCACTTGGCTTACATCGACATGCTTGCATCCTCGCCCTTTTTGCTTGCGCTTGGGAGATCATGCCTTAGCTCCATGCATCCTCACTCCATATGTGTACATGCAAAGGCAAGAACAAGAAACCAACAGACAAGCAATGGAAAGAGAGAGGTGTAGATAATGCGCAAAGGGTACAAAGCAAACAAGCAAGATAGATTTGGCAAGCATAGCATGTGGCGGGAGACATGACAAGCAAAGATAAGCAAACAAACAAGAAAGCAAGTGAACAAGAACACAAACAAGCAAGAAAGTAAGCAAGCAAAAGGGCCAACAAAAGGTGGTGTCCATGAGGGACAAATATAGGTTTGCATCGGGTGTCCATATCTTCATTGTGTTGAAGTATAGATGACACACTAGCAAGCAAGATTCATGCATGAACATGTAAGCAAGCATGTAAAGATGCATAGAAAGCCAACAGGTTGCACGAACAAGCATGGCAAGCATATCATCGCATGGAGTGGAAAAGGGAAGGGTATGCACGAAGCAACCCAACATCCGAAGATGCATCCCAAGTGGTTACACCCAAACAAAGCCTCATGGGC
Organism: Quercus alba; assembly: GCA_036321655.1. NCBI lineage: Eukaryota > Viridiplantae > Streptophyta > Magnoliopsida > Fagales > Fagaceae > Quercus > Quercus alba. Next base: position 18,042,106 of record CM070302.1, on the reverse strand, counting down.
TTTGGATGTAACCAAACAAGATCAAGCCCACAGAGGGCGTCAAGCATGGCAAAGCCTAGGACAAGAGAGGCTAACACAAGCATAAAGTATAGAAGTAAGCAAGCAAGCATAGACATGCAATAGGAATGATCCAAACCCTTTTGATATGGGCCATGGTACATGAATGATGACAAAGACCATAGGGTCTAAATCGGGTCCAAACCATTAGGCCAAAACATAAGAAAATGCGATAAAAGGAACAAAAGGGCTACAATAGTACATGGTATGACAAACAAAGCCTAGGCCTAAACACATAAACATGGCAAGAAGCATGCAAGCATATGAAAACATAGATCTCGACATATAGGCATAGAAACATGCATGTAAACATGTAGATCTGAGGAAGGCATGGCCAAAATGTGATATCAAGCATGTAAGCATGTAGATCTAAACAACAATACAAGGAAAAGATAGATCTAAGCATGAAAACTCGGCATATGACATGAAAATATGTAGGTCTAAACATATAAGCATGTAAGGATGTAGATCTAAGCATGTGAAAAAAGAATCCAAACACATAAACATGTGAAGACAAGGATCTAAGCATATAGACATGTAAACATAGGCATAAACACATGGGTCTAGGCATGTGAGCATGGCATAAAGCATAAAAGCAAGCATAGGGACCCATAAATCTAGGCACAAGCATGGAGATAAGCATATAGACTAACATAGAACATGTAAATCAGGCCATAAACATGGAAAGCATGGAAACTTATGGATCCAAACACAAGCACCACATGGAAAAGGTAGATCTAAACATAAAACATGGCATAAAGCATAAAAAGTAAGGAGATTTAAGCTAGAAACACAAATAAAGCAAGAAACATGCTAAAGAAAGTAATAAATCATGTTATTAAAACAAAAAGAAAGGATAAAAAGCATGATAAAACTTTATAGGAAAAGGGGTATGTATTGTAGCCAAAAAGTTACATCCATACCCCTATACCTCAAATCCAAGGTATAGAAGCAAGGACAGGAAGATGGAAGGTATGAACACTACCTTGTATTTTTGGAGAAGAGAGAAGAATCAAGAAGCTTTGATGTGTTTTGTGTTTTTTGGAAGAGAAATATGGTGAAAAAAGAGAGAAAAAAAATGCCCAAACAGCTCCCAAAATGTCTCCCCCTTCAATTTGAGTTGCCAGGAGCCTCTTATAGGCCCTGGCACACTTTTCAGGGCCCGACGGACGTTAGCAATTTCATCCTCATATACTTTTTCATTTTTGACTTTGGATGAGTATTTAGAGGTCTTCCTACACTCGGATTGAGGAAATCTTGGTGTCCTTGGAAAGCTTTGGATGTCTAGTTTTAAGAAAACTAAAGAAATTAAAATTCCAATAGTTCAATCAAAAATTATGACCTCAGGAAACATGCTGACACGCTTTTCACGATTTTCTCAATATCTCAACTGTTTTAACTCCGATTTTGACCCATGAATAGTTGTTGGAATGAGAATTTGATTATCTTCGCAATGGCATTGGATCCAACCTGTTTTGACAACAAGATCAATATTGGGGTTTCTAGGGCCCATCAGGAGTCAACTTCGGGTCAAATTTGGTCAAACTTGGTCAAAGTTTTTAAAAATCTCCAAGGAGCTCGAGTTTGATATAAAATCATGAAAAATGTTGTTTTGTGAGGATTTTGACCTTGTTTGACCTTTGCTCGGGGGCCTTTTTCGGATGCCCAACCACATGTGGTTCGTTTGAGGGATAATCTCACTAGGCTCGAGTTCTTTTTGAGGAGTTGCGTCCGGAACTCAACATTGGGTCATGTGGTCCAATGGCTACCGCCGTATTTTTTAAGCCTATAAAATCATTAAAGCCGAAGTCTAAGACTCGCGATAATGGTTGAGTAAATATGTAATATGTGTTTGATATGATAGCTTTGATTAGTAGTTGTAATAACAGTTAAAATAAAGTAGTATTTATTTAGAGGTAAAATGATCATGTACTCAATGATATAAATTTAAATACATGGAAGCAAAGTCACTTATCTTTGTATGGTTTATAGCTCAACTATGTAGCATCAGTGAGCTGATATGATTCCAGCAGAATGCCAGTGGTAAAGGCTAGTTTATCATGCATTAAAACGAATATAAGTCTTGGTTAATAGTTGTAATAGCAATTGGAATAAAGTAATATGTATTTAAATGTGAAGTAATTATTTACTCAATAATATAAATTTAAAGTAAGGAAGCAAGGTCACTTATCTCTAATGGTTTGTAGCCCAGCTGTATAGCTTCTATGAGCTGATAGGATTCCAACAGAATGACCCCAGCGGTAGAGAGGTAGTTTGCCATGATAACTTCAAGATTGAGGGGGAAAAATGGGTGCAACTGGAGGGAGAGAGAGTATGTCCAACTGTGTATAGGGGCTAGTTAAGTTTACTCTTCTTATCATGTACTTAAATGAGTTCTCCTTTGACAATGCTCTTTTAGTTGTTGTGGAGTTACGAATAGTGTTACCCTCCACGAGAAGGCCTTTTGTATGGAGTATTTGTGCCTTCTAAGAGAAGAGATTTATGTAAGAAGTAGTTATGCCTTCTACGGGAAGGGATTTTGTAAGAAGTAGTTGTGCCTTCTAAGAGAAGGGCTTTGATATGAGGTCATGATGCCTTCTAGGAGAAAGACTTTAGTAATAGAAGTTCATGCCTTCCATGAGAAGGGCTTTTAGTATGAGTGTTTGGCATCTCTTGAGAAGTGTGGAGATGGTAAAGACATAGCTGTTTTGTGTTGTGGGATGTAGTATTTGTAATATGTGTGATATATGGAAATATGAGAGATATGAAGATTAAAGATAGTAAAAATATGAGATTATAACTACTGGAGAAGTTGTAGAGATTGCTTTCTAAGAGGAAAGATTTTGTAAGAGAATGGTATGGAGATGTGTTTAGGTATTTGGAGATAGCAGCAGTAAGATAGATGTGTTTTCTGAATATGGAGAGTGAGACAATGAGTATAAGAGAGTAATAGTATTGTAGTATGTTTAGCGATGCTGCTGGGATTGTATGAAGGCTTATGAATGGCATTTATGAGCTAAGGGCTGAAGAGTTTAGTTCTTAATTTAGAAACTAAAAAACTCAGAAGCTTAGTACTTCATCAAGAGCTTAAGAAGATCATTCAAGGGAGAAAGAATAGGAAAGTTACGAGAGAGTTCTTCTTTATTGGTGTCCCCCCCTTTGAGGTGATGATGAAGGGTTCCATTTAGTTGAGTTTAAAAGGGTATTTTAGCAAATAATATCAACCAAAATCTATCCCAAATAGCAATAAATCTTCAGAGAATCCATCTTAAGATTTGGTTAAAAAAGGTATGTTTAGCTTTAAGGTATTTTGTCTATTTTGGGTAAGAGCTGTTGGGGAAAAAGCAACAGAAAAGGAAGGTATTTTAGCAAGAGAAAGGCAGTTTCAATAGTTGGTTTTGGTTTTAGCCAAATGTGGAAAAGTTAGTGATGTTCATACTGCTGGGTCAGCTGTCACAACTATTCTGAAAAAGGCTATCCCAACTGTTAGTAAAAGCTGTGACAACTATCATGAGAAAGTTGTCCTAGCTGTCAGGAAAAGTTGTAACAGCTGTCAGGAAAAGTTGTAACAGTTATCATGAAAAAGCTGTCTTAGCTGTCAAGAAAAGCTGTTTACTTTGGGCAAAAACCACTGAGGTCAAATGGGTGATTTCAGACTGTTGGAGAGGACATTCAGCATTTATTGGATGGATTCGGCTGAAAAATGGTAAGATCTCTTTGAAGGGTATCTTGCTATTTTAGGTGTAGCAGCTGATTACTGGGATTTAGCATTAAATGGCTGATGATATCACTTCTAGACAGGTGTTAAGTGCTGAATGCACTACTGGCGTTCAGCTGGAAATGTTTCCTTTTCGAGTATTTGTGTTTTTGGTCTAAGGTTCCATTACAACACATTTCTAGCAAGTAATAGAAGGATTGGTTGAAGGCTAAGGAAGCTTTAGAGATTTGGTCAAGGTCTCATTGGGTTGTGACATAATCTTGGTGAGCAAGAAGAGTATTTAATGCTCTGCTCTGACAGTTGGCAGAGAAATATATGGTCTGATTGTGGCAGACAGCAGCTGGGTATAAAAGATATCATGAATATTTTGCATATATTTAGAGATAAAAGATAGCCAATCAGGTTAGGCCATGTGTTTGAGTTGGATTTTAGCTGAAAGTAGTAATGAGATTTATGTAGAATAATGTAATGAAGTTTCTAAGTTTGTATAGCAACAGTTGGGAATTGAATGAACAGTTACCCAGTAGTTAGATGACTGGAGATATTGAGTATTTGTCACATAATGAATATTAAGTTTTAGGAAAAGAGCAATGGTGAATTTTATCATTTAAAGTGCTATGTGATAAGAGATGCTTACCATATGTTACCCGCTACACATGGACTCGTCAGAGTTTAGGGAGTTGGAGAAGACATGCCAAGCAACATGTCTCTTTTATCAACTTTAAACCGCTAGAGCTTTACTAAACATACCTCTTGGCCCTCCAAACCACAACTCCCAAAGTTTCCCCAAAGAGATTTATGAGCTTGGGTCATAAGCCGAAGATGAGATGACGTACCTCGGGTTTTGTTGTTATTTTGCGTAAATATGGGCTCTTGTTGAAGAAGCCGCTTGCCATGAGTGTAAGAGAGGTAATATGGGCCATGAGCTTTGATTCATTGCTTAAGCCCAATCAATATGTTGATGTTGATAATGTTATGGGGTTATGATCCCAATTGATGAAGAGCAAATGTAGACAATGAATCCGCCTCTTGAAGTAAGGATCTGCGAGCCATGTGAGCCCAATCCATGTAGTTGAATGAGATATGAGCTTATTTTGGGTTTTAAATATATTTACCCAAAAAAACCAATAATATGTTGATATGGCATGGGGTGCCAATGAAGTAATGCCACGTGAGCCAAAAAAATAGTTCTCAACATTTAGCCCCCCGAGTGCATGGGCTTGTACTGCAAGGGCATGCACGAGTAATAGGTTTGCTTGAAGACCTTTGTAGATAAGGCAGCATGAGATTGTTAACTGCTGGAGATGATACTGCTGGATTGAAAGTAGCAAGGTAATGTTGCAACTAGATTTGGTGCTACTAGGTTGAGGGTAGCAAGGCAATTTTGCAGCTGGTCAGGATTGCAACTGGATCTGGTGCTACTAGATTGAAGGCAGCAACATAATGTTGCAGCTAGTCAGGATTGCAGTTGGGCTTGGTGCTACTAGATTGAAGGCAGCAAGGCAATTTTGTAGCTACTCAGGATTGCAGCTGGATTGAAGGCAGCAACATAATGTTGAAGTTAGTGAGGATTGCAACTAGGTGCGGTGCTGCTGGAGTGAGGGCAGCAAGGCAATTTCGCAACTGGTCAGGATTGAGTTTGTTGAAGTCGACGCATTTGGAGCTAACTTCATTCTTGTAGATGTGACTGTGGTTGGTCCATTTAGAAATATTTTGAGCAAAACTTTTGATGCTACGACTGGGGAGGATACTACTTTTGATCCAATGGAGCTGAAGCATCGAAGTTGTTGTTGCTGAAAGTCTGAATACTGAATTTACTGCTGGAGTAGTCTAGAATGTAGTTTGATATCCTAGCAGATGAATATTTTGCCAATATTGGTAATTGTAGCCGATTCTTGAAGAAATTTGATAGAGATGGCCAAGATAATATGAGCTTTCCATTGTGATTTCATCCTTGTTAGAAGAGTTGCTTTAGGATGCATAAAGAACGAATGGCCACTTATGGGATTGGCTGCATAATCGTGATTGTATTGATAGAGCCGTAAGTGATGATCCTATTGCTGAATCTGATAGTACTGCTAGGGTAACAAAATAGGTGCCACTAGATATGTGTAGATTTAATGTAGCAAAAAGTTTCATAGCTAGAGTAGTAGCTTTGATTTAATTGGTGGAGTGGTTGGTCTTTATGTAGATCTATATGTAGTCTTCTCAGATAGATAGTGAGAGACCAAGCCCCCAAGTGTAAGATGACATTTGCAAAGATCCCAGCGATGTGATGCATAAAACCGTTGTGATTCCAATAGTGTAGTGCATGGGACTACCATGGCTTCGAAGAGGGTACGTGGGACTTCCACGCTTTAAAGAGGGTGCATGGGATTGCCATGACTTGATATAATAGTACTCCAATGAATAGAGCTTCATTTGCTGCTTGCAATTTTGTGAGAATGCCAAATTGATAAGTAATGTGTTCTAGAAAGAAGTTGGCCGCTGTTGGGCCAATAGACTTGTATAGTGGAAATACCTCCATTGATATTGTTGTACTTTTTTGTGATAAATATCCAATTGTTGCCCCCAGAGATGGAACCTTTGGATCAATAAGACCAAGCCCCTAAGTGTAGAGAGGCCTTGGATAAGCATATATTAGCAAGTGAGGAATACCTTGACAAATTCAGTAGTGAAATTGGCACTTTGTTGCTTGAAATAATGTAGGTACTTGTGGTAATGATCTTGTATGATGATTGCTTGGTTGAGCATGTTAGATTAGTAAGTCTGCCTACTAGAGTCATCTGTATAGACTGATGGATCTGCCGGAGTTCTGAATATGAGCAACTGGGGTTTGTTCTGTCTGCCCAGGCAAGTTGCTGGGTATGTGTCAGTTTACTGTTGGAATAATCTTTTCTTGATTTGAATAAGTGTTTCATCATTTCGGATGACTTTGTGATTTGCTGAATGTAATGACTATTGAATAGATGATAATGATTGAAAATATTTGATCTTTCTATGAAGGAAATAGTATTGGCAGCTTCTAAGAAAGTATGGCTGGCATGAGTTATAGCTGTAAGATTGGAAATACCAGATTGGTAGCGATGGTCTGGGTCTAGCAATAGAATAGTATGGTGGTAGCTTTCACCTTGTGTTTAGGAAGTAAGTTCAACTGAACCTCTTGTTGCCCTTAAGTAAGAATCAAGGGTGCCACTTGACAATGTTGGTAGATGATTCTTTGTTGGACTTAGATAGTTTGGAGACTACTTCATCTTTCCCAGCGGTAGGTGGATTCTTGTCAAGTTGTTGGCCATTGGCTTCTTGCTTTTTTCACCATTCATTGGGTTATGATCAGAAGTAACAAGGACTGTGTAGTACTCATCTTGCTTCCCTACGGTGCAAGACTTTTACTGATGCAGTAACTTTTCAGACCTTTGCAGCAACTGGGTAGATTGCGTGATGTGAAGATACAGCAATTGTTATTTTGAAATAGTGCCATGGAATTGCTGGATGTATTCAAGCAAGCCTTGGATCCGATTTTTGCTTATGGAAGGCAACAAGAGTGATCCTTAATTCTTCATGAGAACATTTTTTAGCGAAAATTCTCCATGTAGTGATGGAAGTAGGTTGAATAGTAGCGTAGCAAAATGTTAGCATGATTTGAGATGGATTAAGAAAGTTCTCCACTTCTTGAATGTAGGCCTTGAATGATAACCTGTATGTTAGTGAAATAGAGATAATTGCCATGAGATTTTAATGAAATAAAGATAATTGCCATGAGATTTTAATGAAATAAAGATAATTGCCATGAGATTTATCATGGGCTTTGATAAGTAATTGCCATGGGCTAGAACCATGGGCTTTTGAAATATATTGTCGCCAAAGTATTAACTTTGGGCTTTTGATAAAATATTGCCAAGGATAGTATTTGGGTTTTGTAAAATTTTTCCAAAATATTGCCAAGGGTAGTACTTGGGCTTTTGAGTATTTGTAAAATTTTGCCAAACTAGCATTTTGGTCTTTTTATAAAATATTGCCAAGCATAGTACTTGGGCTTTTAGTATTTGTAAAATTTTGCCAAACTAGTGTTTGGGCTTTTGATAAAATATTGCCAAGGGTAGTACTTGAGCTTTTGAGTATTTGCCAAAAATAATATTTGGGCTTTATGAAAATAGATGTCAAATTAGCATTTGGGCTTTGTAAAATAGATGCCAAATTAGCATTTGGGATTTATAAAAAATAGATGTCAAATTAGTATTTGGGCTTTGTAAAATAGGTGCCAAATTAGCATTTGGGCTTTATGAGTAGTTGCCAAAAATAATATTCGGGCTTTATGAAAATAAATGTCAAATTAGCATTTGGGCTTTGTAAAATAGATGCCAAATTAGCATTTGGGCTTTATGAAAAACAGATGTCAAATTAGCATTTGGGCTTTATGAGTAGTTGCCAAAAATAATATTTGGGCTTTATGAAAATAGATGCCAAATTAGCATTTGGGCTTTATGAAAAATAGATGCCAAATTAGCATTTGGGCTTTGTAAAATAGGTGTCAAATTAGAATTTGGGTTTTGTAAAGTATTGCCATGTAGCAACGGGCTTTAGAGGTGCCGTGTAGCAACGGACTTTTAAGGTGCCATGTAGCAACAGGCTTTAAGGTGCCGTGTAGCAACGGACTTTAAGGTGTCGTGTAGCAATGGCGTTTAAGGTGCCATGTAGCAACGGGCTTTGTAAAAATGATTTTGAGTTTCTGTAAAGTATTGCCGTGTAGCAACGGGCTTTAAAGGTGTCATGTAGCAATGGGTTTTTAAGGTGCTGTGTAGCAACGGGCTTCAAGGTGCTATGTAGCAACAGACTTTAAGGTACCGTGTAGCAACAGGCTTTGTAAATAGTGCCGCATCATAGCAGGCTTAGCCACATCGTAGTGGAACTTTTGAATTAGCCACATCGTAGTGGGACTTTTGAATTAGCCATATTGTAGTCGGACTTTGAATTAGCCACATCGTAGTAGGACTTTTGAATTAGCCACATCATAGTGGGACTTTGAATTAGCCACATCGTAGTGGGACTTTGAATTAGCCACAACATAGTGGGACTTTTGAATTAGGCACATCATAGTGGGACTTTTGAATTAGCCACATCGTAGTGGGACTTAGCCACATCGTAGTGGGATTTTGACTTAGCCACATCATAGTGGGACTTTGAATTAGCCATATCGTAGTGGGACTTTGAATTAGCCTGAATTAGCCACATCATAGTGGGACTTTTGAATTAGCCACATTGTAGTGGGACTTAGCCACATCGTAGTGGGATTTTGAATTAGCCACATCATAGTGGGACTTTGAATTAGCCACATCGTAGTGGGACTTTAGGGAGTTTGGGCTCTCTTTGGGTTTTGCCCACAAGTAAAATGATTTTGGGTTCTTTGTAGAGATAATGTAATTTTGTGGTCCAATTGTGGTAGTGGTATGGTGAGTATTTTTGTGAAAACCCAAGTTGAATATTATGTGGGCTATAATGGGTAATATTTATGAAAGGACCCAAGGCAATTTATGGGCTTGTGTATAAAGAGTATTTGGATAATATGTGGGAAGTATTTGTGGGGTTATTTGAGTATTTTTTATTTGGTGAGTGGATAAATAGGGATTTGAGATGTAATAATTCATCCAACTGAAGAAGTGTTTTCTGCTAGAGGCTTTTCTGATTGAACTGTTGGGGTAGAAAATAGATTGTTCAGCAAAATGAGGGCTTTCTGCTTGATAAGGCCTGTTGCTGCAGAAGTGATGGATAACAATGTGTGAGAGCTTACTGTTGATTGAACTCTTTATTGCTGGGCTGCTGGGTAATAATAGATCTACCCGTCTATATGAGGGTTTGCTGATAAAGCCTTCTAATGTTGAACTGCTGGGTAATAGTGCAGCCAAATAAGGGTAATATGTTGCTAAGGCCCTTTGCTGCTGGAGAGATGAACATGTCCAGTTGTAAAAAGGGTTGCTGCCGATTAGACCCTTTCTTATTAGATTGCTAGATAATGACAGATCTGCCTAGCTGTATGAGGGTTTGCTGATAAACCCCTCTGATGTTGAACTGTTAGGTAATAATGCAACCAAAGAAAGGTAATCTATTATTGATGCTCTTTGTTGCTGGAAAGATGAACAGGTCCTGCGATAAAAAGGGTTGCAATCAATTAGACCCTTTCTTATTGGACTGCTGGATAATAATAGATCTGCCCAGCTGATAAAGCCCTCTAATGTTAAATTGCTAAGTAATAGTGCAGCCAAGGAAGGGTAATCTATCACTGAGGCCCTTTGCTACTGGAAGGATGAACACGTCCAACGATAAAAAGGGTTGCTGTCGATTAGACCCTTTCTTGTTGGACTGCTGGATAATAATAGATCTTCCCAGCTGATAAAGCCCTCTGATGTTGAATTGTTGAGTAATAGTGTAGCCAAAGAAGGGTAATCTGCCGCTAAGGCCCTTTGCTGCTGGAAAGATGAACATGTCCAGCAACAAAAAGGGTTGTTGTCGATTAGACCCTTTCTTATTGGACTGCTAGATAATAATAGGTCTGCCCAGCTGATAAAGCCCTCTGATGTTGATCTGTTGGGTAATAGTGCAGCCAAAGAAGGGTAATCTGTCACTGAGGCCCTTTGTTGCTAGAAAGATGAACATGTCCAGCGATAAAAAAGGTTGCTATCGATTAGACCCTTTCTTATTGGATTGCTAAATAATAATAGATCTGCCCAGTTGTATGAGGAACTTCTACTACTGAGTCCATCTGTCGCTAGAATGATAATAACGGAGACTCCCGGCAGTAAGAAAGGTTTCTGTTGTTAGGGCCCTCTATAGCCGAAATGAGAGGTAATAAAGAAGATCTCCAGCGGTAAGAGGGGTTTCTACCGTTGAGTCCCTCTATCACTAAAATGATAGATAATAGTGAATATCTCCAGCAGTAAGAGAGTTTTCTGCCGTTGAGGCCCTCTGTTGTTGGAATGATAGATAAGAGTGAATATCCCCAGTGCTAAGAGGGTTTTCTGCTATTGAGACCCTTTGTGGTTGGGATGATGGATAATAGTGAATATCTCCAGCAATAAGAGGGTTTTCGGCTGTTAAGGCCCTCTGTTGCCAGAATGGTAGATAAGAGTGAATATCCCCAGCAGTAAGAGGGTTTTTTGCTACTGAAGCCCTCTGTGGTTGGGATGATGGATAATAGTGAACATCTCCAGTAGTAAAAGGAGTTTCTACCGTTGAGGCCCTCTGTGGCTGGGATGATGGATAAGAGTGAAAATCCCTAGCGATAAGAGGGTTTTCTGCTATTGAGGCCTTCTATCGCTGGAATGATGAAAGAGCTTCTTTTATGGAGTTAGTAAGCTCATAATAAGCATGTTGCAAGCCTTGGTGCAACTCGAATGATAGAAAGAAAGATATGTGGAATAGCATTTCTAGGAATAAATATGAGATGATATTGATGTGACTCAGCACTGCGAGTTGCTGAATCAAGTCACTTCGAGTATTTGGAGTCGAGCTCTCCTTTATGACATGTGATTCCAGACTTTGGAGGCATGAAATGGCAATACATGCAACTCCCCAGTGGAGTCGCCAAATGTTTTGGAGCCTTTTTCAGATGCCCAGCCACATGTGGTCCGTTGGAGAGATAATCTTACTAGGTCCGAGTTCTTTTTGTGGAGTTACATCCGAAACTCAACATTGGGCCATGTGGTCCAACGGTTACCGGCGTAATTTTTTAAGCCTATAAAATCATTAAAGCCAAAGTCTAAGAATCGCGATAATAGTTGAGTAAATATGTAATATGTGTTTGATATGATAGCCTTGATTAGTAGTTGTAATAACAGCTGAAATAAAGTAGTATTTATTTAGAGATAAAGTAATCATGTACTCAATGATATAAATTTAAATACATGGAAGCAAAGTCACTTATCTTTGTATGGTTTATAGCCCAGCTGTGTAGCATCAGTAAGCTGATAGGATTCCAGCAGAATGCCAACGGTAAAGGCTAGTTTATCATGCATTTAAATGAATATAAGTCTTGGTTAATAGTTGTAATAGCAGTTAGAATAAAGTAATATGTATTTAAATGTGAAGTAATCATATACTCAAAAATTTAAATTTAAAGATAAGGAAGCAAGGTCACTTATCTCTGATGGTTTGCAACCTAGCTGTACATCTTCTGTAAGCTGATAGGATTCCAGCAGAATGACCCCAGCGGTAGAGAGGCAGTTTGCCATGATAACTTCAAGATTGAGGGGAAAAAATTCATGCAAATGGAGGGAGAGAGAGTACGTCTAGCTATGTGTAGGGGTTGGTTCAGCTTGCTCCTTTTCTCATGAACTTAAATGAGTTTCCCCTTTGACAATGCTCTTTTAGTTGCTGTGGAGTTAAGAATAGTGTTGCCTTCCACGAGAAGGCTTTTGTATGGAGTATTTTTGCCTTCTAAGAGAAGGGCTTTATGTAAGAAGTAATTGTGCCTTCTAAGAGAAGCACTTTTGTAAGAAATAGTTGTGCCTTTTAAGAGAAGGGCTTTGATATGAGGTCTTGATGCCTTCTAGGAGATGGGCTTTAGTAATAGAAGTTCATGCCTTCCATGAGAAGGGCTTTTAGTATGAGTGTTTGGCATCTCTTGAGAAGTGTGGAGATGGTAAAGACATAAATGTTTTGTGGGATGTAGTATTTGTAATATGTGTGATATATGGAAGTATAAGAGATATGGAGATTAAAGATAGTAAAAATATGAGATTATAACTGTTGAAGAAGTTGTAGAGATTACTTTCTAAGAGGAAAGATTTTGTAAGAGAAGGGTATGGAGATTTGTTTAGGTATTTGGAGATAGGAGCAGTAAGATAGATGTGTTTTCTGAATATGGAGAGTGAGAGAATGAGTATAAGAGAGTAATAGTATTGTAGTGTGCAATGCTGCTAGGATTTTCTACTGGGATTGTATGAAGGCTTATGAATGGCATTTATGAGCTAAGGGTTGAAGAGTTTAGTTCTTAATTTAGAAACTAAAATGTTCAAAAGCTTAGAACTTCATTAAGAGCTTAAGAAGATCATTCAAGGGAGAAAAAATAGGGAAACTTACAAGAGAGTTCTTCTTCATTGGTGTCCCCCCATTTGAGATGATGATGAAGGGTTCCATTTACCTGAGTTTAAAGGGGTATTTTAGCAAATAATATCAACCAAAATCTGTCCCAAATAGCAATAAATCTTCAGAGAATCCATCTTAAGATTTGGCCAAACAAGGTATGTTTAGCTTTAAGGTATTTTGGCTATTTCGGGTAAGAGTTGTTGGGGAAAGAACAATAGAAGAGGAAGGTATTTTAGCAAGAGAAAGGTAGTTTCAATAGTTAGTTTTGGTTTTAGCCAAATGTGGAAAAATCAGTGATGTTCAGGCTGTTGGGTCAGCTGTCACAGCTGTTCTGAAAAAGGTTGTTCTAGCTGTAAGGAAAAACTATGATAGCTATCATGAAAAAGCTGTCCCGGCTGTCAGGAAAAGCTGTTTGCTTTAGGTAGAAACCAATGAGGTCAGATGGGTGATTTCAGACTATTGGAGAGGACATTCAACATTTATTGGATGGATTTGGCTAAAAAATGGTAAAATCTCTTTGAAGGGTATCTTGCTATTTTGGATATAGCAGCTGGTTGGTGGGATTTTAGCATTAAATGGCTGATGATATCACTTCTAGCCAGGTGTCAAGTGCTGAATGCACTGTTAGGATTCAGCTGGAAATGTTTTCTTTTCAGGTATTTGTGTTTTTGGTCCAAGGTTCCACTACAACACATTTCTAGCAAGTAATAGAAGGATTGGTTGAAGGCTAAGGAAGCTTTAGAGATTTAGTCAAGGTCTCATTGGGTTGTGACATAATCATGGTGAGCAAGAAAAGTATTTAATGCTCTACTCTGGTAGCTGGCAGAGAAATATATGGTCTGATTGTGGTAGACAACAACTGGGTATAAAATATATCATGAATATTTTGCATATATTTAGAGATAAAAGATAGCCAATCAGGTTAGGCCACGTGTTTGAGTTGGATTTTAGCTGAAAGTAGTAATGAGATTTATGTAGAATAATGCAATGAGCTTTCTAAGTTTGTATAGCAACAGCTAGGGATTGAATGAACAGTTACCCAGCAGTTAGATGGCTAGAGATATTGAGTATTTGTCACATGATGAGTATTAAGTTTTAGGAAAAGAGCAATGGGGAACTTTATCATTTAAAGTGCTATGTGATAGGAGATGCTTATCATATGTTACCCGCTACACACAGACTCGTCAGAGTTTAGGGAGTTGGAGAAGACACGCCAAGCAACATGTCTCTTTTATCAACTTTAAACCGCTAGAACTTTACTGAACATACCTCTTGGCCCTCCAAATCACGACTCCCAAAGTTTCCCTAAAGAGACTTATGAGCTTGGGTCATAAGCTGAAAATGAGATGACGTATCTCGGGTTTTGTTGTTATTTTGCGTAAATATGGGCTCTTGTTGAAGAAGCCACTTGCCATAAGTGTAAGAGAGGTAATATGGGCCGTGAGCTTTGATTCATTACTTAAGCCCAATCTATATGTTGATGTTGATAATGTTATGGGGTTATGATCCAATTGATGAAGAGGAAATGTGGACCATGAATCCGCCTCTTGAAGTAAGGATCTTGTGGGCCATGTGAGCCCAATCTATATAGTTGAATGAAATATGAGCTTATTTTGGGCTTGAAATAAATTTACCCAAAAAAACCAATAATATGTTGATATGGCATGGGGTGCCAATGATGTAATGTCACGTGGGCCGAAAAGACAGTCCTCAACAACCTTCGGTCAACCTAGGGTTAACCAAGGGCATTTTGGTCATTTTGACTGAAAAAGGCACTTTGAGCGCTCTGATGTCCAAACAGGTTGGGCCACGCCATTATATATGTTCTCATGTCCCCATGGAGAGAAAATTATATTTTTGAATTTTTCAGGGTTTGGCACGCAACTCGAGGGTGGACAAAATACGATATCAACAGTGGCATTGACTTGGCCAGACAAACTGAAGGGTGACCCGAACAAGAGGTCCAGGAACAAGTATTGCCACTTCCAACGAGACCATGGGCATGATACTTCCAAGTGCTACGACCATAAATAGCAAATCGAGGCCTTCATCAAGTAAGAGAAGTTGTAGTTGTTCGTCATGGGTGGGGAGAACTCGCCGAGAGACCCTGAGCCCGATCGGTGGGTAGAGGAAAGGCCAAGAGCTCTGCTCAAGGAGATAAGGGTAATTGTAGGAGGAAACACTATGGCAAGATCATCTAAAAAGGCAAGGAAGACATACTTGCGTATGGTACAGAGGGTCCAGATTTCCAGACAGCCTCCTAAAGCAACCAAGGTTGACGACCCTGCCATCAGCTTTATAGAAGAAGATGCTAGATGACTACACCACCTTTATGATGACGCTTTGGTAATTACCTTGTCTATTGCAGATTTCAATACCCGACGAGTATTAATAGATAACGAAAGCTTAGTAGATATCCTTTACTATCCTGCTTTCCAGCATATGAGGATCGACAAAGAACATCCCCTACCCACGAACACACCATTAGTCGGATTCGGTGGCACCAAGGTCTTTACCGTGGGAGCTATCACCCTACTAGTAGTCATTAGGGTGTATCCTCAGCAGCTTGCTAGAGAAGTCAATTTTCTGATGGTTGACTGTTCCTCTACCTATAACTCCATTATAGGCTGACCTACGTTTAATGCCTGAAGTGTGGTCACATCTACATACCATATACTGGTGAAGTTCCCAACGGAGTACGGGATAGGAGAAGTGTGAGGGGACCAGATGGCCACCCGCGAATGCTACATCACCATGCTAGAGATGGATGATCACTTACGAGCTTAGAACATTGAGGAAATGAGGGTTACGGTAGAGCTAACAGAAGACTTGGAAGAAATCTCCTTGGACAACAACATCTCGGGCCAAGTCACTCATATCGGCACGTAGGCCGACCCTTCAATTCGCAAAAACTTGCCCTCTTCTTGAAAAACAATCGGGACATCTTCGCTTGGAGCCACGATGACATGCCATGGATCAATCCGAGTACCATGGTCCACAAGCTCAATGTGTGCCCGTCCTTTCCCCCAGTCCAACAAAAGAAAAGGGTATTTACACAAGAAAGTGACAGAGCCATAGCCAAAGAAGTATGCAAGCTACTAAAGGCAAATTTCATTCGGGAAGTCTATTACCCCGAATGGTTGGCCAACGAGGTAATGGTTGAAAAAGCAAATGGTAAGTGGAGAATGTGTGTAGATTTCATCGACCTGAACAGAGCATGCCCCAAGGATAGTTACCCACTCCCACATATTGACCTCCTCGTGGACTCAACGGCAGGTCACCAACTTTTAAGTTTTATGGACGCCTTCTTCGGGTACAATCAAATCAAATTGGATAAGCAGACCAAGAGAAGACCTCATTTGTCATGAGCCAAGGACTCTTCTGCTACAAAGTCATGCCATTTGGGCTAAAAAATGTGAGATAAGGCAAAACATGAAAGTATACGTAGACAACATGCTCGTGAAAAGCACAAAGGAGGATAACCACTTAAACGACCTTTAGAAAACATTCTATACTCTTCACCTCTATGACATGAAGCTCAACCCCAACAAGTGTGTGTTCGGTGTGGCGTCAGGGATATTCTTGGTTTTATGGTGTCGCAGCGTGGTGTGGAAGCTAATCCTGATAAAGTTTGGGCAGTAATAGAGATGGCTCCACCAAAGAGTGCGAAGGAAGTGCAAAGCCTGAACGGTAAGGTTGCAACCCTCAACAGGTTCATCTCTAGGGCGACAGATAAGTGTCTACCCTTCTTCAAAGAGCTAAGGAAGGCTTTCGAGTGGATAGACGAGTGCTAGAGGGCTTTTAAGGAACTAAAGACATACCTTGCGTCCCTACTATTACTCAGCCCATCTAAGTCAGGTGAAGAGCTCTCCCTCTACTTAGTCATGTCCCCAACGGCCGTTATCTTTGCTCTCATCAGGGAGGAAGACCGGGTGCAGTTACCCATTTACTACATTAACTGAGTATTCTAGGGAGCGGAAGGAAGATATCCCTCAATGGAGAAGCTGGCCTTTGCACTGATCATAGCTGCCCGAAAACTCAGGCCGTACTTCTAAGTACACACTATAATGGTCCAAACAAACAAGCCGCTAAGGAAGGCGATGAACAACCCGGAAGTAGCAAGACAACTAGTTCTGTGGTGAATAGAACTCGACAAGTTCAACGTCCAACATCAACCCAGAACTGCAATCAAGGCACAAGCTTTGGCTGATTTCATTGTCGAGTTTACAATAAAAGAAGACGAGGAGGTGGTACCAGTGGTGTGGATGATATGGACGGACTGATCATCTAATCAACGGGCTGGAGGAGTTAGGGTCTTGTTACGATTGCTTAAAAGAGACACGGTAGAGTGTGCAATGTGCCTCCAAATCTCAACAACCAATAATGAAGCAGAATATAAAGCGGTTCTCTTAGGCCTCGACTTAGTTAAAGCAACAGGGGTCGTGTTAGTAGTCATACACTACGATTCACAAGTTGTGGTCAGGCACATCAACAGTGACTACAAGGCAAAGGGGGAATGGATGAAAGAGTACTTGAGCATGGTTAAAAGCAAGATGAGCAAAGGGTTCTCGGCTAATTTGTGCAGATCCCAAGGGAAGAGAATGAGCAGGTAGACTATTTGGCCAAAGCTACTTCCGTAGAATATACAGACACCACTAATTAGGTACTATCCTTTGTTCAATATGCCCTTTCCATTGACAAACTAGAAGTATAGGTCATCCCCCAAGGAACCGATTGGATAATGCCAATCGTACCCTATCTCAAGAATGGGACATTGCCAGAAGACCGCAATGCTTCCTGTAGACTAAAGGTACAGTCATCATGTTTCATAATGATTAGGGATGTCCTTTACAAAAGAGGATTCTCCCGTCCGTATCTGAGGTACCTATCCCCCGACGAACAAGACTATGTCATAAGAGAGATACACGAAGGAGTATGCGAGAACCACTCAAGGGCACGTTCATTGGTTCAAAAGCTGATACAGGCTGGATACTACTAGCCCACTATGTAGAAGGACGCCCAATCCTACGTAAAGGCATGTGACAAATGCCAACGCTTCAGTAGCATCATTCAGCAGCCGTCAAAGGAGCTTACACCAATGAGTGCCCCCTAGCCGTTTGCCCAATGGGGATTAGACATAGTAGGACCCTTCTCCATCGTGATATGGCAGCTTAAATTCCTCGTTGTAGGAATCGATTACTTCACCAAATGGGTCGAGGCAGAACCATTGGCCACTGTCATGGAGAAGAATGTCTAAAACTTCATATGGAAAAGCATCATTTGCCGCTTCGGAATCCCTAGGGTCTTTGTCTCTAACAATGGAAAGAAATTCGACAATGATGTATTCAGGGACTTTTGCCAACAATTAGGAATCATGAACTATTATTCCACTCTCACTCACCCCCAAGCCAACAGACAAGTTGAAGTCATAAACCGATCCCTGCTCGAGATGATTAAGACTTGGCTTGAGGGGGCAAAGGGTATATGGCCGGATGAGCTACCCGGTGTCCTGTGGGCATATAGGATGACA
Source organism: Quercus alba (assembly GCA_036321655.1). Taxonomy (NCBI): domain Eukaryota; kingdom Viridiplantae; phylum Streptophyta; class Magnoliopsida; order Fagales; family Fagaceae; genus Quercus; species Quercus alba. The sequence goes on along the minus strand of CM070302.1, from coordinate 18,023,720 downwards.
ACTCGCATACCTACAGGGGAGACACCATTCCGCCTCGCATATGGGAGCGAAGTCGTCATCCTAATGGAAGTTGGACTGACCAGCTATCGAGAATCCCACCATGATGAAGAAAAGAATAAACAAGGGATGCACCTATAGCTAGATGGCAAAACACTACAACATTAAGTTCAGGCCTCATCATTTTCAGGTTGAAAACTTGGTCCTAAGGAAGGTAACAATGACTAGGGGTGTCAACTCGTGTTCGCGGGTTGGGTTCGTGTCGTGTCGAGCCATAAGTACTTTGCTATATGAGTTGACCCGAACCCGACCTGTTTAGTAAACTTGTCAAGAATCCTTAACCCTAACCCGACCCATTTATTAAACAGGTTGACCTAACCCGACACGTTTAACCTGTTTAATTAATAAGTCATATAAAAGTTAATACAAATAACCCATTTAATAACTTGTTTGATTAATAGGTCATATATGACCTAAATAATCTATTAACAATTTTTATATATCTAAAATTAAAATACAATTACGGCCATAAATATAGTAATAAACATATAATTACAACAACAAAATTAAGCAATAATAACAAAATTTAATGCCTTTATTATTTAATCGGGTCAAACAGGTCAAATGAGTTCACATGTGTGAACTTGAACACGACCCATTTATTAAACGGATCAGTCGTGTCAACCCGAATATGACCCGAAACCATTTAGCCTTGACCCATGACCTGTTTATAAACGGGTTAGTCGTGCCAGGTTTACGGGTCGTGTCAGATTTTGCCACCCCTAACAATGACTACCAGAAATCCCTTACAAGGTAAGCTAAGCCCCAATTGGGAAAGGCCCTACAAGATTTTTGATTGCTATAAAAGGGGGACCTACTACTTGGAAACCTTCAACGAACCAAGGCTCTATTACCAGTGGAACACCGAGCACTTAAGGAAGTACTACTAGTAGCAGACAAATGCAACTTATTTTATCGCTTTCTTTTGTTTTTATGAATTAGGTATCGAGAAAGATTGAAAGATGTTGAGTTTCTTTTTAGCTCTTCATTATTAATAAGACTTGGACAAATTATCAAAAATGTTATTCTAATCTTTACCTTTCAGTGAAAGATTTAAATTCTACTAAGTCCTACCTACGGGGTGGACAGACAACTAACGATACCGACAGGTACTTGGTCTCAAGAATTCTACTAAGTCCTACCTAAGGGGTGGATGAATGACCAAGGATACCAATGGGTACTTGGTCTAAAAAATTGAACTAAGTCCTATCTACGGCGTAGACGGACGACCAAAGATACCGACGAGTACCTGGTCTTGAAAGTTGAACTAAGTCCAACCTAAAGGGTGGGCAAATGACTTAGGATACCAATGGGTATCTGGTCTCAAAAATTTTGCTAAGTCCTACCTAGAGGATAAACATACGACCAATGATACCAACGGGTACCTAGTCTAAGGAAAACTGTTGATTAAAGCAAAAATTACGACGAAACGGACAGATAAAATAGAATTTAGACGGGGGCATATGCAATTCTAATGGTAAAAATAAGAAAGCATACAGCAGTAGACAAACACCTAGAAGGGGAAATGTTTTTACATAATATAAAGATAGATGTCTTTACAAAAAGCCTGATGAAAGGGGCAAACACCATTGTCTTACAAAAAGAACTCATAAAATACAAGAAAATTAAGTATAAGTTATAGAGAAAAACATTCAAGACGGGGGACCTTGAGAAGCAATCGGGTCCACAGGAGACGAGCCATCTGCAATAGATGGATCAACGGCCGACTAGGCAGCTGGAGTCTCTGAACCATCCAGAGCAAGTTGAATGACGGTCTTAGTGTTGGCATCCTTCGCCCCCTACTTAATAGTGTGGACGGAGTCACTGGTCTCTTCACTGACAGTGTCATCTTCTCTGGGCGTCGGTGGGACGGTGTTGTCTATTGTAATCTAGGACAAGTCTAGATCGAGGTAAGCAGTTCCCATCTGCTTCAAGCAATCGTCGAACTCATCACCATATTAAACGCTACATGTATCAAGGAAGGGCTGAGAGACATGGAACTCTACCACTGCATTAGCCTTGGCCTTGTCCATCTACTCATGGAGAACAGCCAGTTCCATTGTCAAATTGGTCTTCGCCTTCTCTGCCTCCTCCTTAAGACGAGACTCTTCCTGTAACTTAGCAAGTGTGGCCATCAGCTTCTTGTTAAGGATACGGACGACCTACTTGTACTGCTCCTTCTCCTTGTTCTCGATCTCCTGACGCTTACGGAATCGTCGGATCACCCCTTAATTGGCAACACACCTGTTCTGGAAGGCCTTCATATGCACCAATGCCTGGAATAAGGAATGACAGTTAGAACAAGAATGTAAACATTACAAAGTACCATAAGTAATGAAAACATACCCTGGACAATTCATAGAGACCGGACACCCCCAAATCTTCCAAGGAGTGCTTACCACAAGGATTCAAATCCGTTTCCTTGATGATCGAATTGACCATCTAGACGGCATAGTCTTTATGTGTAACTAGCCTTTAGATAGGATCGGGGGCAACGGGACCCTTTCTCGTCATCAGGCCCTTCCCTACTCCGTGATAAGAGAGGCGGGAGGGGGAGGGGGGGGGCAAAGAAGACTTCCACTACTTATCCCTGGCGGACAGGCTTGTCCCCTTCTTAGGAGGACAATCATCCTTGGTGTCACTCTTTCTCTCAAGGACCACCTTAGCTCCCACCTTGGAGGCCAATGATAAAGACCCACCTTGCTATTTACGGGTAGCCATGGACTTCCTCACCATTGCCCTTTGTCTACTTGCGTCCATCTCTGCAAAAGGGCAATGAAGAGCGTGAAAAAAAAGGGCAGATGGACCAAATAAAGTACCAAATCTATAACTTACTTCAACGGGAAAAAGCGTGCAACCGTCGGGCCACAGGTGTCGATTCAAGACCACGTGTGTCAAGGGTAGCTAGATCCTTCCACTGCCTCTGCTTAAAGGGTATGGCCCAAACCCATCGAAGGAAGCTCTCTTGCTCGTTGCTAATCTGTGGATAAATTTGAGCTGAAGACAATAAGGAAATATGTTAGGAGCTTCATCAAAACAAAGAGGTAAAGCAAAAACAGACATCAATGACCCACCTGACTCCTTTACAATCCCACAAGTGTTATCAAAACCATTGGGCATACTATCCCATTCCTCGGGCCTACAAACCCAATCTGTCCCTTGGATGAAAAAATAATAATTCTTCTAATTTCTATTGGAGTCAGGCATATTTGACACCAACTAAGTGGCGTCTTCCTCGCCAAGAAATGGTAAATCCCCTTCAACAAGGAGATTTGTTGAGACTTATAACAATAAAAGAACTCATTGAGGGATAAACAATGGCTGCCACCACTAAGTTGACCCCATATCACCTCCGCGCCAATGAATATTCTCCACGCATTGGGAGCAATTTGATTGACAGACAAGCCTAAGTACTTGGTGAGTTGATGGTGTAGCTCCGTCAATGGCAACTTCAACCTTATGGTAAACATAGCGTCGTACATGCCGACGTCTGCAGTCCTCTCCGAGTAACACTTTTCAAACTTCCTTGGCAGACAGATGGGGATGTTCTTAGGGATTTGGTAATGGTCTCGAAGGGTGTTGAAAACCTTGTCAAACATTGTCAGGTTAAAATCATTAACTGTCCATATTAAAGGGAGAATAAAAGGTCAGGAACCCCCATCCATCTTGCATACTACCTCAACTCCCTTGGACTGATCTCCCTCATTAACCCTCTCTCCCTCATCTTCCTCATCTCCCTCATCATATTTGTTTTCTCCTCTCATCATTTTTCTCATCCTCCTCCTCTTCCTCATCTTCCTCGTCCTCCTCCTCTTCCTCGGTTGGGGAGTGGGTAGATAGTTCCCTTTCTGGGGACCAAGGGACAACTTTCTCAAGCTCACACCCTGATGGATAGGCCTCGTAGTAGCCCGCACCCTCACGAACTGACGACGACAGTTCACTTGTCGCTTCTCTATCTGACACCTCTTCATCTACAAGTGAGGAAGGTTTTTTAAGAGCCTATTCAACGAGTTTCTAAAAAATAAAATGATGGCTACCCAAGAAAGTAAAAGATAAAAATGACAACAAAAGAAACATACGAGAAGAAATGGATGGCGGATCGGGACTACGGGTTCCTTGGAAGCAACAAGGTCACGAGCGACGAATGATGCAAACAAGAGTGTGATAACTCTAGTCTCAAAAAAGCTCTCAAAAAGAAGTAGAGTAAAGAAAATGAGAGGAGGGGAGAACTATTTATAGAGAAAGGAAGCATGGCATACAAAGCAACGCCAACCAGCCCGTGCCACATGTCACTTGGCATTTAAACTCAGGGCTACTTATGCCATTTACTGACACCTTCTTCAATAATGCCCTAATTATTGATCATAAATACCCATGTTACTCCACAGCCCATGAGTTAAAATCAACGGAGCCATGGAGTAGAGGGCAACTGATAAGGGTATTTTGACTAAGGATTCAATACTCTTGAGTAAGCCATGGAATGAAACTATCGACGTTTATGGATTCGTTAGTTTCACAAAAGTAGATGGAGGATAAAAACAACAGCGATGGAATGAAAGGCGACAAAGCTACACCAAAAACCTGACGAGGTGAGTAGCCGACGGGCCAAACAAAAAGCCGACGGGTCCAGCGTGGCTTTGCTTGGCCCACACAAATGTTCATATAAGGAAACATCTTACTTGTCACGCAAAATAAACCCACTATTGATTCGTATCTCCATCATACAAAAAGACACCCTATAATCTTGGAAACCCTAGTACCAGATCTTCTCCATAAGAAAAAAATCCCCACTCTCAAGGGATTTTTACTTACTACTCACCACTATATAAGCACCAAACCCTTTCTTTTCTGAGGTACGCAAAAAATCCCTAGCTCTCTCACTATAGAGTTCTTAGAAGTTTCTCATTTATTGACTTGACATTCGGAGGGTTTTTGGCCGGTACCACATTGGTGCCTCCTATTTGGTTCTATTGTTCTTATTCTACAGGTACCCATTGGAGTGATTTGGAGCCTACAACTCATTGACGATTTCAACACATCATCAATGCCCACGTACCAATATAGAATGCCTAGCCCGCAAACTCACTAGCTGTACAAGGCTTTGCGATTAGTGCGTCATTATAGCGAAAGCTGGAAAATGAACCAAAGAAAGTGCTCAAGGAATATATTCTAAAAAAAAAAGTGTTCAATAAGCAATTAGCTATTTCTTTTTAGAAGAATTCTACAGAAAATTTATCACACACTCATCATCACATTATTTTTCTAGTGGAACCAGTAATAAATAGCTTCAATTCAAAAAATAGCTTAAAGAGGTGATACATTAAAACCAAGGGTTAATTTGTTTGAAAACGGCCTCGGTTGTGTTATGGTTTTATAGGAAAATCCTAGTACCAAAATATGTCAAAATTAGGCTATATTAAAAAAATTGTGTTAGAGCCGGGTTTGGGTCAAAAGCTACCCAAAGCGGCTAAGGTTATGAGCTAACTCAAAGATAATGAGTTGATACTCCTTTTTTTTATATGTTCTACACCATATTGAATTTCTAAATGAACTTGTTTTGCTGGAAAATAGATATTTGCACTTTCAAAATAAAGAGAAATTTAACCCAATTTGGAATTAATTGAAATGAGTGGGATGTGTCAATTTGATGTTGGCATAACTTTATAGTCTCCAAAATTTCAATCGACTAAAGCTCAATTTGCTCGACTGAAATTAGATAAATAGTAAACCAACTTGCAGTACTGGCTATTTGACATACTTTTCTCTATATATACAAATCCTTGCTACAGAGCGATGGTAAGAGGCCGCCATACAAAAGTAGATCTAAGAGCCAAAATTTCCTTGAGACAAAAAGATCTCTCAATTCCACCCCTTTGAGTTTTTCTCCTTGTGAGATATCTTTTTGAATTCCTCATTGAGAATTTCTTGCCTTGATCTTTAACTATGATATTAAAAAATGTAAGTATTCATCCAAACCACACAAACTCTAAACCTTTGTTACAAAGTCCAAGGATAGAAAACCTTTAGAGCATTATTTCGTGTGTGTACACATAAAATTCATAAAAGATAAATTACACGATCACAAAATAGTGTAACAAATTTATCAATTTATATTGATGTGTATATGTGTGAGTACAATTCTCTGTATGACTCTTTATAATGAAAGAATACAATAAAACTCCTCTGATTCTATCTCTAAAGAATTTTACAACACGAAAGGCTATGAAGCTTAATCTTGAATCATACTTTGATGTCTCCAAGTTGGATGTGTGATTGGATATATTTGAGCTTTGATTTGAAGTTGAGGGTCGTTGGCTTGATCTCTGTAAGGTTGAATTTATTCAACTATGTGTTGGCTTTATTCCGTGCCAAATTTGCTTGTAATTTAGCATTTAGAAACCTTGTATTTAGGTGGGAATAATGTAAGGGTTGTGTGTGAGAGAGTGTGAAGAATTGATCAAGTGTGTGCTTCAAAAGGCTTCTTGCAACTGGATCTTGCGACTGGCTCGCGAGTGGTGACATGCTAGAATCTAGCACACATGTGAAGCATGCAGGAAGTTGAAGGGTCAGGATAGCTGGATCACTACAGGAAAAAAAGTACAGTCTGGCCATTTTGTTATTTGGCGACTAGAACTCGTGACTCATCCCAGTAGCTAGTTAGTCGCCAGTGCACCCTGTTTTGCAAAAAAATGACTTTTCACATTCCTTCTCATACCCTACTATAAATATCCTTATACCCACAAAATGTAGAGAGCTTCCAAAGATAATTTTGAGAGAAAACCCCTAGAGAACAATAAGATTAATTCATTCACAATCTTATACATTTGATTCTCCAAATTGCTCTACTCTCACCCTCTCTATTGTCATACCCTTGAGAGGATCTTAAGCCAAATCCTTGCCTTACCACATTCAGAACAGTGAGAAGGCTATTGGAGTTTGGGAAGTAGTTCAAGAGAGAACCAATTCATTTTGGTTGATGCAATGGGCTTATTGTGGGATCTAATAAGTTAGAGAAGATAAGGTTAGGCTTAACACTATTGGAGCAAGAAGCTCGAAAGGCGTAGGTGCATCAGGTAGATTAGGCTTGGAGGGTCTATTGCTATTCATGTGTCCCAACTGATTTTCTAGTGGATCATTTTACCACTTGGAGGGTGGCGAAGAGGTTTTTCGCCGAGTTTTTCGGTTTTCCTCTTTGATAACACATGCCGGTGTTAGTTTGCGTTTGCTTCTCTCTATCCCTTACTCTTTGGTTTTAATTACTATTGAGTTGCGATTAAAATATGGCATAGAGTAGTTTGTTTATTTGGGTATAGCTTATATTTATTATTCCACATATATATTGTTTGAATATATGCTTGTGTTGGTATTTTTGAATTTGGGGGTCTAAATATTCACAAGTGTTTTACACACTTAGTGAGCTTTCAATCTCGAACAAATTTAAGGAAAACCCCTACTTTAATGTGAAGAAATGGAAATGAGCCTTGATTTTGAAGGAGTAAGGGTGCTCTTTTGGACTTAGAGATGACTCTCTATTTTGGCAGAGTATCAGTAGGGTTTTTCTCTCTAAGTTTCTCCCCCTTTTCAAATTTAGGGCTTGTTTGGATGGAGGGGAGAAGGAGAGGGAGTGGAGGAGAATAGAGTAGAATTGACTGAAAATAGGCTAATTTTGAACCAAATTTACTCTACTCTCTCTCCTTCCCCCTCAATCCAAACAGACCATTAAGAAGCCTTTATTTATAGGCAACTCAATAGCATTTGATTTGGAATATTCTCTAAACATTTATTGAGAATTAATTACAAATTTAAATTTGGCGTTGAGGATTTAGACCCACTGCCTAGTATTGTTAGTGATGAAATGAACTCCAAGCTCTCACAAGAATTCATGGAATGGGAGGTACAGGCTGCCTTGAAGCAAATGGCCCCATTGAAAGCTCCTGGCCCCGACGAAAGGCCTCCATAGTCTAATTTCTAAGGCGGAGAGAGAGGGAGTCATTCATGGTTTTGGCTTAAGCAGAAGAAGCCCCAAACTAACCCAGCTGCTTTTCGCAGATGATAGTTTGTTATTTTGTAGGTTTAATAGAAGTGAATGCCAAAAGGTGTTGGAAATCCTATCACAATATGAAAGCTTATCGAGCCAGCAAATAAATAAGGGGAAAACTGCCATCTTTAAGTCCACCAATGAGGCTATGAAGTTGGAGATTCAGGAAGCTTTAGGAGTTCAAGAGATAAAGCAATTTGACAAATACTTGGGGCTACCATCATTAGTGGGGAAACACAAAAAAGCTAGCTTTGATTACATAAAGGAAAGAATTTGGAGAAAATTGCAAGGATGGGAAGAAAAATTGTTGTCTCAAGTAGGAAGAGAAATCTTGATAAACGCCACGGTGCAAGCAATCCCAACCTATTCAATGTGTTACTTTAAACTTCCTCTTGATCTTTGTCAAGAAATTGAAGGCTTGATTCACAAGTTTTGGTGGGGCCAAAGAGGTGAGCTAAGGAAGATACATTGGGTGAAATGGGAGGAGATGTGTGAGCCAAAGTTGGAAGGTGGCATGGGTTTTAAGGAATTATCCTTGTTCAATGACGCCCTCTTAGCAAAACAAACTTGGAGACTCTTACATAATAAAAACTCTTTGTTCTATAGGGTTTTTAAATCTAAATTCTTTCCAACTAGTTCTATCATGGAAGCTAAAGAGGGTCAAGGGGGCTTGTATGCATGGAGGAGTATCTTAGTTGGAAGGGAAGTTATTCGAAGAGGGGCAAAGTGGAGGGTGGGAAATGGGGAGTCAATCAAACTATGGGGGGATAAATGGTTACCTTCTCTTAGCTACCCATCTTTGCAAGGACCTCTAGTAGCTGAATTACAAGAAGCCACTGTTAGCTATCTCATAGACCCAGCCATACGCTCATGGGATTCAGCCACAATGTTTAGAGTGTTCAGCCAAGATGAAGCAAATGAAGTTCAAAAAATCCAGCTTAGCCGACAACCTTGCGATGATGCTCTATTTTGGCCTTATGTGCAGTTTGGCATTTATTCAGCCAAATCAGGATACTACTTCCTGAAAACTGAAGTCCAAATGTCATCTCCACCAAAAAATCAAGCTTCGATGCAAACAAGATCACTATGGAAAAGGATTTGGCAGATGGCAGTCCCGTGTAAGGTGAGGAATTTTGTTTGGAGAGCTTGTTGGAATGCTATCCCAACAAACTCAAACTTGGTGCGTCACTGTGTTATTGAAGACTCAACTTGTTCTCTTTGCTCACAAAGTCCTAAAGATGCATTACACTCCTTGTGGTCATGTTCGGGTCTAAATCGAGTCTGGGAGGATGATCCACAATGGGTGTTTAGGAGCACCACCAGGTTCCAATCTTTTCCTCAAGTCTTACTTCATGTGTTGGAATCGGGTTGCAATGGTGACCTTTTCGCAATGCTTAGCTGGAATATATGGCTTCGGCGAAACAAGGTTAGGACTTCCCCACCAAGTTGGCCATTGGATCAGATAGCTCAGCAAGCCTATCAATCCCTCTAGGAGTTTCAGTCAACATAGCCTAGGAAGACCATAGCAATAACACCAGCTCTGATACGTTGGCAGCCTCCACCGGTGGATCGGATGAAAGTTAATTTTGATGGACTGATGTTTAAGAATGAAGATAGAATAGGTATTGGCGTGGTTGTTAGAGATAGTCAAGGCATGGTCATGGTTTCTTTATCAGAAAATATCCCTCTCCCACACTCAGTTGTTAACCTAGAAACTTTGGCAACATGTAGAGGACTTGAATTCTCCCTTGAGCTAGGCTTCGACAAAGCAATTCTTGGGGGTGACTCGATCATCGTCATTGCCGCATTGAGGGATCCTTCTCCTTCTTTAGCTTCATATGGTCTGCTACTTCAAGATGCCCAAATGATGGCATGTTCATTTACTTGTATTTCCTTCCAACATGTTGGTAGAGTAGGGAATAATGTTGCTCACAACCTAGCTAGACATGCACGTCATGTCACTGGTTTTTCAGTTTGGACGGAGGATGTTCCTATCCAAATTTTTGCAGCTTACCAGGCAGATTTGCCTATTACTAAATAAAAAACTTCAAGTTCTTCTTTCTCAAAAAAAAAAAAATCCATGTGAGTCTTTTCTTCTGACGTTGCCACATGGCTTTCTTTATTTAATGTTGCCACATGGCTTAGAGACCCATGTCATTTATATGTAAGTCATGGTAACTCAAAGACTTGACATGTGGCTTGATTTTATTTGCTGATTGTTCACTGTTGGCATGTCATCAAATGCAAACCAATTTGACCACAAGTATTTGATCATGATTAATCAAATGGCTGAAAACACATCATAAAATTTTGATGTCTACAATGTATCAAAGTTCTGGGATTGTTGGAATGAGGTTTGTTCATGGAGGAAGTTCATGTACACGAATTCGATTGTTCTAGGGTCACTGCGTTCGTAAGACAAGTAGGGCATTTGTCGAGGTTACATAGAGTCTAGGACAGGAAATGTTTTGTAAGTATAATTGATTATAATTGTTTCTTCTCTAGTGGATTTTTAACGAATTTGGATCATCTATAGTTGTTTTAAATTTCAAAAGGCACTTCATCGATTTTTCAATTTTCACTTCGTCACCCAAATCTCTAAGTTGAATTTATAGCTTTTATTATTGTTATTTTTAGATTTGAAAATTGAAAACAGTGTTTGGATTATCCATTTTTTGTTACATTATTTAATCGCTGCATAATCAGTTTGGGTGTAACTCCAAAATTTCAAAATTGGAACAAATAGAGCCTAAGTAATAATCACTCTAATGCATTTTGCATACATATTTCATGGTAGATGGTACTCACCCATCAATCCATCATCAAAAATAAATTCATTCATAATAAAAAAAAGCTATAGAAGTACGTCCCACTCGAACCTAATTGAAAAAGTGATCCAAACATGAAATAAGTATATCAGAAAATTTTTTAAAACTAATGTAATTAATACTAGATATTTGGCCTAGAACATATTGCATGGAAGGAAATTCTGACTGCAAACAAACCTAACTACCTAGCAAGGGCAGCAATATCTGATTCAAGCTCTAAAGAGGCCGCTACAAGTTGACTGTTTGAAGTTGTCTTATTTTGGCCTCTTTCATAAGCCATCTCCAGAGTCAAACATTCCTTTATTTCTATCAATACTTGACTCATGTCCGGCCTTTGGATTGCCACACGTGGTACACATGACATGGCTATCTCCACAGCTTTCCAGGCAGAATTTTTGTGGAATTCTCCATGTAACCTTGCATCAATAATGTTTTGAATATCCCCACTTTCAATTATAGGATAAACCCAGTCAAGTATGTGGGTGTTTTCTTCAGGTCCTTTTATTATTGCTGGGTGGCCTGTAATTAGCTCAAAGAGGACAATACCATAGCTATAAACATCACTTTTTTTGTTAAAGTTTCCAGATGCATGAAACCTGTATGTAAAATTAAAACACATGTCATTAGATTTGTTTAACAATCCCAAAACTATGGATACTTTTTCTTCTTCTTTTTTTTTTCCAGTTTGCTAGTTAGCTGCATTATATAGTTATATGATTATTGCAAGAAAAATGCTTATTATAACGAAAAAATTCATTGCAATAACATTCGTCTCACTGCAATAGTTGATATAAGTTGTTGTAATAAAATTTGAGGTAATAGATTTGTGCAACAAAAAGTTCCATAGCATAAACTTCAAATACTTTAATAACAATTTTGATAAATAATATATATATATATATATATTGTTGCAATAAATATTTTTTTTTTCCTAATATCTTGTAATAATAAGTTATTTCTTCATAAATTTCATTGCAATAAATTGCAAATAATCGAAAAAAATAAATCAATTCAAATTATTGTAACGATATTTTTGCTGTAATAGATAAGTATTTCATATTTGTCATCATAATAGATTGTAAAATAATTGATATTAGATTATTACAATGATATCTTAATATTTTTCATTGCAATAAATTGCAAAAATAATTTGTATCAAATTATTGTAATGATTTCTTCATTTTAAATTATTGCAAAAAAATTTTCTAGTGTAGTAATGTATTAAACCCTCTATTTCTTCATTTTAATACCACTATACCAATTTCATTAATTTAGAATTAGATGTAATAGATTTATTTTTGATGTAGTGGATGATTGATAGCCTTTAAAAAACTCCAACTAGTGAAAAAAAGTGAGGTGTGAGTTGGAATTATAAAATAAAGAAATTTTTATAAAAATCACATAAAATCACGAACATTTCCTCTTCAATTAAGATTTTAAGGGTATCCAATATATATTTTTTTCTCTTTTGTGCAAAATGGAGATATTTATGTAGTGCAAAATTTTAACATAGTAGGGTAAATAATTCTATTTGAAATTATGTACACTTACTCAGGATCAAGGTATCCAAGTGTTCCAGCAGGACGAGTTGACACATGAGTATCACTTTCTGCTGCGAAAGTCCTTGACAACCCAAAATCAGCTATCTTTCCTTCCATATTTTCATTTAATAAGATATTGGTAGTCTTTAAATCTCTGTGAACGATAGTTGGCTTGCAACCATTATGCAAATACTCCAACCCTGCAACTCCACCAGTAAGCCATCTGTAATTTAGTCATGTAAACAAAGAAATAGATATTGGAGTGGAATAGTCATGTGATTAATATGTTTCCAAACCTTGTGCTATATCCACCGCAATTTGAATTCTCTGATTCCAGTTCAGGACATTCATATTGGTACCTACAGCCAAAATTTTTTAATTTCTCTATTTCAGTTGGAGTTTTTATGGAAGTCAACCTTCACTTTGTAGTCAGACCAGAAAATAAATAATACTTGTGACATGCTCAACATGTTGGAAATAAAGGGAAAATGTTGGAAATAAAGGGGTAACAATGGAATGGAAGAAATAATGACCAAGCAACCCAAAAGGTTAAGCCTATGGGTTTTGAGTCCAATTTATATAACATTAACCAGTCATTCTTTTTACTAGTATCTAATATGGAACTCTACTAATTCAATGTGTGAGCCTACTACCACACGTAAATATTTCCACAAATCTTCCTCTTCATGTGTGAACCTACTACCAAGCCAATTGTGGCACTTCAATTAGTCTCCCCCTTAAGCATAAGCAATTTTCTTAACAATCCAATTATCATGCGTTACACTCACCAATAGAGTGCCCTTTACTCAACCATAGGAGTCTTCCTTGCACAACCATTGGAATTTCCAACATGCACCTAGTAAAACCCTTTTACTAAGCCATGTATGGGTGGAGCTAATATGGAAGCCTTCCACATTCTACTTGGTGAGACCAACTAGCCTCTGATACCAATTTGGCATAATAGTAGAAGCTCAAAATACCAAGACTATATAAAAACAACCACCCCCCCCCCCCCCCTCCCCCCCCAAAAAAACAATAAAATAGCCCTTTACTCAAATAATTAAATCTTTTTAGGGCACCATCGAATTAATTTAAAGTCTTTCCTTCTAAGAGAGGACCTTTGGGTAAAAACCATCAAACACTTTGTGTTATTGTCTATTTATAAAACGACAGTACTTCTTCCTTGCTAGATAAAGGAATATCTTTCTTGGTGGATAATGAATATTTTTCTTTGTAGATAAGAATTTTTTTTTTCCATACTAAGAAAACCTAAATTAATCAAATGTCTAAGAATTTGAGACAAAATGCAACAATTTGGAGGCACGATAAAATCATTTTCCTTAAACAATTATTACCCTCACTTGCTAAAGGCTTACTACAAATTTGTGTGAGATAAAACAAAGCATATTGGATTCTACAAATAGTGATTTTGGAGAATATATATCAATAGGATTTCTATTTTTTTTTTTTTTTTTCATTATAGGGAATAATGAGAGTTTAAACAATAATATATAGATTATGGAAAATCACAAATAAAGTTTTATAACTATTAGAAAATAGTTGGAAATAATGTCCAAACATTCACAAACGTTTTAAATATGAAGCGGACTCTTGGAAAATATTTTGCACAAAAAAAGTATTATTCTAATATTATCCTCCCCTGAATCAAAACCCTTGTTCTGCCACTACTTGGATATATAAATATCTAACACAACAAACATATATCCTTATCTTTATTTTGAATAGACAAGAAAATGAGGGCAATTACACTTTACACCCTACACCCTAAACTATACCTCTTTTTACACTTACACCAAAAAACCATCCAAATGAACACTTATCCCCTTAAACTATACATTTTTTTACACTTACCCCACCTAAACTATCAATTTTTTTTACACTTACCCTCCTAAATTATAAGAAGACACGCTTCCATAAACAATTACCCATGAGAAGGGGTGCAAAGTATTATACGAGTAATAGTATAAGGGGGTAAGTGTGCATTTTCATAGGTTAGGAGAGAAAGTGATACATAGGTAATAGTTAAGAGGGGTTAATTGTGCATTCTTATAATTTAAGGAGTAAGTGTAAAAAGGGGTACAATTTAGGGGAGTAAAGTATAATTTCCCCCCAAAAAATGTTTACCCAAGGCTTAAATTGCCTAGTTTATTCCTCCCACCCTTTCCTCTTTTTTATTCTTTTGTTCATCTCACCTCCCTCCCTTTTCTCCTTTTATCTCTTATCTAGTCTCTCAAATCAGTGTATCACAGAAACATCTCCCCATTCTTGGATTTTCAAGGTAAATCAAACCATTTTGTTTGGTTTTGGGATTTTTTTTTCCCCTTATAATAAGAGGCATTCAAAAACAAATTCTTCATCATGGAAGAATCTAGCGGTGCCCACAAGGCTCTTGCCCACCAAAGGCAATACTTGGTTACATTTTTATAGGTGGCAGTCATTGTGTTTCATGTTAAGAGCAAACAATGTGCACACTGAGTACGTGAATTGGCTAAATTTACTTTCTCGGTGAACTCTATACCAACAGACTGCAGTTATGGTACTGTATCAAAATCTTGTCCTAGGATAATGATGCTTTTATTTAATTTAATAAGTTAACAAAGGCCGAACCACATTTGTCAGTATCATATGATACGCATATCATATCGTGTACAAAAAGTTTCATGCCGTAAGGACACATCAAAAGTGCTTATGATACACAAACATATGCTTTTAAATGAGTTCTTTTGTTAAAATTTGTGTTTTTATTTAAATTCAACAAGTCGTTAGACTTGTTTTTAACACAATTATTAGGATACTTAATATAGCCTGATAAAGTAACATGTTCATAAGTTTTTTTTTTTCCCCCTCTTTATCCTATAAAATTTGGGTTACACACTTACACTTCACTTTCATATTGACAATTTTCTTTTCTATACTATGAATAAGGTATTAACTAACAATATAATGATGTTTTATTTTTTTCATTATTGTTATAAGTCTAAGAAGCTAAAAGTTCAAGAAGAAACATAAAATAAAATAAAAGAACAAGGAGAGAGAGTAAATGTTGATGATGATGAAAAAAATCAATGAAGAAATAAATTTGTAAAATGATGAGCATGATGATAACATTGCATTAGATGGAGTTCATTAGGCAAAATGATGAATGTAAAAAAAAAAAAAAATTCTTTTAGTCATTTGTAATGTTTATCACTTTTGAGTTTAATTAATTTGAATATACATGTTATAAACACATGCTAATTTGATTTATTTAGTTGAATATATTCCAAATTTATAATGAATATACTATTTATACATGTATATCTATAAACTTCTATAAATTTATTAAGTGTTTGTGTATCTTACAATGTATGATATAGAAAAATAAAAAATTGATTAACGATATAATTCATGTTTTGATAACAATGGGCTGAACCATAAATGAAACACATGGAATAAATTATTGTTTATATGGTTATACCTGACAAATGTTGGTGTAGGTTGCCATTAGCCATGTACTCATAGATGAGCGCTTTGTTTTCACCCTCATCACAGTACCCGACGAGAGAGACCAAGTTTCTATGATGAACTCTCACTAAGATTTCTGCCTGCATTTATGGACGGTAATCTGGTTTAGCTTAATGAAAATCTTCCATATGCATGTCTCATACTATCATAGTTTCGATACAAGATGAAAATTTTAAAGGGTCTGGTTAATGAGTACCCTTAGGGCATTTGTTAATTAACTATTTGAGGAAAGTCATAGTACCACTTTCATAGGAAATATAAAAAACTATCAAAAAAATGAATTGTTTTTTTCTTTCCCATAAAAAATTTCTTTAAATAGTTTTCTAAAACAATACTCTTAGGGCATTTGTTAACTTTTTTCAATTTGAAATAATTGAAAAGAATACTATGGTCTCATATTTAACCTCTGCCCGAAATTCCTTATAGCCTTGGTTCGATGATGGAGAAAGCAACTTAACAGCAACTTGAGTTTCTTCCAGAGTTCCCAAGTAAACTTTTCCAAATCCTCCTCCTCCAATAATGGTATTGAAGTTATCAGTTATTCTCACAACCTCAGAGTAGCTATATTGTTGATTCTTCGGTTTGATGTTGGATTCCACGGCCATCTTGCTATTCTTCAATTTGATGTTGGATTCTGTAAACACCTTTACTATCATCACACGTAACTCCCAAAAATGACTATAAAAATAAAATAGAATAAAGAAAAAAGGAACTTTATTCAATGTTCTTTCTATTATAAAAAAAAAAAAAAAAAAAAAAAAAAAAAAAAAAAAAAAAGTAATTTTATTCCCTTAATCTTGAATTACTTAAATCTATGTTTATATAAAGGGTTCGGTTAATGTGTGCCCTTAGGGCATATATTAAGTTTTCTATTTTTAGAAGCATTTTATCGGGAATTGAAAAAGCTCTTATTACTTTTTCAATTTTCGAGAAAATTTTTTCCAAAAATGAAAATTAATGTTTGCCCTTAGTAAAACCCTTGTATAAATACTACTCCACAACACTAAAATCCCTAGTCCAACCATCGTATGCAGTGATATCACCTAAATGGAGACCGAAATCGCCTATTACGATCTTTGAGCAAATCTAAGTACACCCAATGGCTGATCAACCTTAACAAGCAACTAGGCATCTAGGCCTCCTAAATTCAAATTCTTCGGAGTTTCTAGAATACTCTACTATATAAAATTCTTTTAATTTTGATCTCTCATTTAAAAGCTATCTATTCAAAGACAAACCCTTGAAAATATTCTGGAAATATACTCCCTCCCTTTCACATAAGGGTGGATCTCATCCATTATGAGATCTACATCTATGTGAGAGGGAGGAGGTACACTCTCAGACTACCTAATAATCCTCCTGAAAATAGATGTCACATCAGCTATTAAAATGAACATGTCATTAATTTTTACACATAACCTTGAAAATAGACGTCACATTAATTACTAAAAATGGGCATATCACATTTTTTGTGAATAAATTAAAAAACTCAGATCTGAACCCCAATCTCACAGCCGCACCAGCACCAACACCAACGGCACCAAACTCATCTCCAGCAAGATCTCAGTGCTAGAATGAATAGAGAACTTGTCGGCATTTTTAAGTGACAGAAAAACAACTGATTTTCTAGAACCATTATTAATATACTTTTGTGCAAATTATATTTCTCAGGTTGTCGCATTTTTCAATTGCCAGGGTTTTGTACCAATTTTTTTCTAAGTTAGAAATTTGTACCCAATTGAATTCACTAGTATATCATTATATTTGCTGAGTCGGTGGATTTAATGATGCGTTCTAGGGTGAGTGGAGTCCATACTTGTAAAATGGAGAGATCAATTTCACTGTGGGAACTCTTAAGAAATTCCTAAACACTTCGTCTTGCTTAAAATTATATCCATTGTAATAAAAGGTTCGCTTCTATAAACCAGGTCTAAAACTAGTTGGCAAGAAGAAAGGGATTGGGGTTCGGCTTTCAGATCTGAAAATGCAACTCTTTCACCTTCCATACTTCTCTACTCGCCCAACTCTAGCGACATACCTCCCTAATCGAACCGGCAGCCAAGTTTTTTGAAGTCCTAGCACTTCAACATCGCCAGAGACAAGTTTGGTTTCGTTGGTGTTGGCACGGCAATGAGAATGGGATTCAGATATGACTTTTTTTTTTTTCTTATTAAAACTAATTAAATTAAAAAAATGTGACATGTACACTTTAATAGCGGCATCTATTTTAAAAAAATTTCCAAGAATTAATGGGTATAAGAGATGAAGATTAAAAAAGATCTATGTGGTAGAGTATTCTAGATACTCTAGAGAATTTGAATTTACAATGTTATCTTCATAAAATTTTGAGGAAAGTTTGTTAGAAATATGACAAGTCAACTGTTTTGACATTGTGATCTAACAGAAAGTGCTTAAAGGGATTAATTTATTACATTACACTAGTTATAGACCCATGTAACTTGTTAATTTCTTTATAAACTTTTTGTAAATTATTATTGTTATTACAAGTGTGTAATCTTGTATATATGCAAAAATACAATTAAAACAAACAAAGTTTAGTTATAGAATTAGTTGTAGCTTATGGCTACAACTTTACTCAATAAAATAAACAATACTATATATTTTGAAAATCTAACCATTGAATTGTATGTTCTTTATGCTCTTAATATACATGTCAAATTTTATGTCAATCAAATATTATTTATTATATGATCTATAAGCTTATGTTTTATGTATAATTTTAAATTATAAAAACTTGCAATTTAAAGTTTAAACAATTTATTGATGATATAGCTATTGATCTTTAATTTTCTAGAAATTTTGTAAGTAAGGAGGATATAAGAAGAAAATGTAATTCAATAGTGGATTTATCAAAATTCACCTCCAATAAAAAAAATATTGAATAATGTTGAATCCTAAGGCTATAACCAATTTTGTAACTAAACTTTATTGAAAATAATCACAATTACACAGTTCAACTTATATCATTTTTTGAGAAAATGTTCAAATTATATATGGTATTAGTTTACATCTTTTCTAAAATATGTAATGGTTTCTCATTATATATATATATATATATATATATAAATATATAATTTTAGAGTTACGACTCTTCAGTTTTTATAGCCAATAATTCACTTGTCAAAAAAAAAATAAAAGTTAGATGGATAAATGATGCAAAATAGGACTCCAATTGAAATCCAATTTAGAATTGGATTTAGACTCTTCGATTTTTACACTCAATAATTCACTTGACACAAAAATTAAAAATTAGATAGAACATATAACACAAAATTGAGAATCCAATTAAAATCTAATTGGATTTTCTATGAACTTTAGCTTTTAATATGTATAGGTTATTTGGAAGTTTTTTTAATCAACCTTTTAAGCCAGACATTTTTTAACTTATTGCTTATTCTGAACCATTTTATTTATATATTATGATTTAATAGTTATAATGGGGGAATGAGAATTTGAACTATAGATACATTAGTTGGAAACACCATGAAGCAATAGTGCTCTTGGTTTTTTGAACCATTTAAGGGTCTCTTATTAGTGTACACTAGCCGCAGACCGACGTAACAATCATTTCAAATATATATATATATATATATATATATTTTGAATATTTCTACATGTATTTTTTTTTAATCTTTTTATATCTACAAAATACAAATACATCATACAATTATATTTTGTATGCTTGATTAATATTCTTTTCGAGGTGAACGATATTTTTCTAACTTCTGTTGTAGTGTGTTATATTTGATATACAACTAAACTTTATAAGTTTCAAATTTATTATTCAAATTTCTCATCTCTTAAGGAATAAGAAGATTATCATAATAATAAAAATTTATCACAAAACTACAATGTTATCTTAACCAAAATTAAATTGAAACAAAAAGGAATAAAAGACAGACTTTATAGTAATTTATTACTCAAAATTTATAGGCATATTCTAAAA
The DNA here is from genome assembly GCA_036321655.1 of Quercus alba. Taxonomy (NCBI): domain Eukaryota; kingdom Viridiplantae; phylum Streptophyta; class Magnoliopsida; order Fagales; family Fagaceae; genus Quercus; species Quercus alba. The sequence continues at coordinate 18,003,764 of CM070302.1, read as the reverse complement.
GATAGACTTTGTAGAATGTGTTTTGACATAAACTCAAATTCCTATTTCCGAAACAAACTTCACATTCAGTGCATGATCCAATTTTCATTGCATATAAAGGAGTATTTGTAGGGAGGATACCTTGACGTGCTCTCCACATGAAAGTTGGCCTCATTTGGAACCACCGTTTGCCATGAAAACTCAAATTCATTTTCAATTCATACAGTTTGAGACCATGAAAACTCAAACCCATTCATCATGAAATCCCAAAATTGAATTACATTTTTTTTTCTAGTAATGAGATGGTAATAAATAAATAATAAGAATAATACAAATAACAAAACTCATTTTGAGTTCATCCACTTTGGACCTAGGCTACTAATGTTTGCCTCTTATGTGCTTTAGTTTCGTCTACAAGCTCTGTCTCTTGCACTAATTTGATTGGGTTTTGGTAGATGGACTTGAGTCATGATTGAAAGAACAAGAAAAACACTCAAGAAATTATCCTATTGAAGGTCTTACCAATCAATTTGTGGAGAGAACAATTGAAAATTTATAAAGAAAAAAATATGACAAGTGAGGAGATGAGGAGGTTGTTATCTATTGATGACAGTCAGAATTCCATATAATTGCGACATGTGAAGAGTCTAGGTTAATGGAGAGATACAAGGTATAATTGGAGAAAAAGTAACACTATAATTTAAGTAGAGGCTCAATAAATGTCAATAGGTAAATCAAAAAATAAAAATGAATGAATGAACATGAATGATGACATGGTGCTGATGTGACTTAACTGGAGCATAGCAACAATAAATGCTACGCTTCAGCTTTTAGATATATATAGATGTACTATAATATTAATGGAAATGATATATCCATAACATTTTCACAACATTTTTACAACAAATCCTAAGTGGCAAGTTGTTACTAATTGTTATTATTGGGGAAAAAAAGTAATCTCAATGGTAGGTTCAAATTTGAACCAATAATAACTAACCACTTATGATTTGTTGTGAAAATATTTTCTCAATATTAATAGAATATTTTTGGATAGCTTATATGGACTTTTGAAAATGAGATGGAATGGAATAGAATGATCATAAAATTAGTTTGGGAGTTCATAAGGGAATGGAATGGAATGATCCTAACCTTTCTTGAAATCCTATACAAACTTTTGGACACTAGTTTTTGCCAATTTGACCATTGGTTTTAGGGCTATCCAAGCAACCTGCCAGACCAACCCACATGAAGCACTCAACCGAAACCAATCCAACAACTTCGGTGGTTGAAGGTGGGTCTTATAGCCTTCCAAAACTAACACCATCGAGTCGAATGGCAGATGTCCTCCAGAACTCGAGCCACCTAATGCAACTGTGACATAGCTTCAAATCCAAAGACATTTAAGGTGAAATCCAATGGAAATCCACTCATATCAATGACGAATTAAGTCAAATACAGTGAATATCCACCATATCCAATGAGATCTCCACCAAATCTAGCAAGATCTCATTGGATTTGGTAAGTTTTCCTTCGTTGCTCCCCCTCTCTTCATAGTTAATGGTTCTCCCGAATTCAACTACCACCTGACGAAAATCTGATCCATTCGATCTAACCTCCTAATTGGTCGGCAATAGATCTTGTTCTTCTCCACTCAAGCTAATCAGGTCAGGTGCAAGTTGAGCTCAAAACCCAACCCGGACATACTCATAGACAACCCTAGTTGTTTTAATAGAGTTCTAGATGGTGACTAGTTGTGGATCATTGGCATTAATTAGAAAGTTTGGTGTGTCCTAAAAATCATGAACAGTTATGCCATGGGTTCTAGATCTCTTATAAATAATCTCAACACTATGGAGTGTAGTAACAACTATAAAATGAAGGACATACCTCGTCTTTTCCTTTTGTAGATAGCCAGAGCACAAAAAATGAGAAGAAGGACCAGGACTACTAGGGATGTAGCAGCAAGTGAAACAATCAGCCCCTTTATCTTCTTCTTCTCCTTCTTCTTACATGGAACTGGGTAACAAAGATCTGAATTTTCGCCAAGACTTGCGTATAGGCAAGCAAGTATTTTTTTTTAGGAGAAGATACGTAAGTTTTTAAAATTTAAATAATGCTGACAAACGGAATTTCCTTTAAAAATACAAATGAAATCAGATTTACAAAACAGATGAACAAATGAACATAGACGTTGGTTTTCTTGGCGTGTTTGAAAAGCAGTTGCAAAGGGGTTTTCTTGGCGTGTTTGAAAAGCAGTTGCAAAGGGAAAGAGGGAGAGGACCGTGTGAAAAACTTGAAATTACAAAAACTAAGAAGTAGAGGAAAATGAAATAATATATAGTTAGGATGAAAAACTAACCCCAAGACCAATAATCCATTTCTGGACTTCTGTATAAGAGTCTCTGGAACTGTACCTTTCAGCTGGTTACCACTTAAATTACTGCAAATATAAAGTAAAATAGAATATCTCAATTCTTTTTTTACAAGATAGAATTCTACTCTAATATAATTTAAGTGTATATGTGTGTAAAATTCCTTCCTGAAGACTTGAACTCCAACCCTTGTCCCCCACACCCTATAAGTACTTATACTTGTGAAGTGACTATCACACTAAAGGTGTGCAGTGGTTAGAATATCTCAATTCGTATCTGTAAATTTGTTGGTTTGTTTTTGATAAGCAATTTGTTGGTGTGTGTTGGAAACACTTTTTCTATGCTTTTATAAGTATAGTAATCCAGCCTGATTTTCCTACAGCCCATTCTTTTCTCTCCCCTCCAGCATTGCTTTAATGGGCTGGGGTCATATATATGGGCTTTTTAGCCGTTTATTATTAATGATTTAGGGCCTCGGGCTTTCAGCTCGTTACTTGCTTAGCCTGCTTCCCGAGGTTTAACCACACAAAAATAATAAAACCTTTTCTTTTTTATTTGTCTACACACGAGTGATCATCTCCATCAACTCCAAAAAGCTTATCAGAGTCGTACAACAAATTTCATTATACTTTTCCAATAACTAATAATATGATAAATTATAATTTGTGTATAATAAAAGTAATTTTTTTATTTAGTAATCAAAGAAATGATATTTCCATAATCACAGTATATGATCTCAACAAGAAAAAAAAAATAACATTTGGTATGTTGTAGCATTGTTGGAATATAGAATCGCTATCTTTGTCATTTTTTGGCAAGGAAAAGCGACCCAGAAAGTTTTTTTTTTTTTTTTTTTTTTCTTGAGTCTCTTCTAATTTTGAAGTGCATCATTGCATCAATACAAGAGGCATGCTATATTTTAATCTTGTGATTGAACTGTCTAGAAATCCATTTGCATTGAGTTCACCGGTTTTGAAGGTGTGAATCGATCTTCAATGACAACAACCATACACGATTTTATAACTTTGTGCGATAATTCTAACCTTGCTCTTAAAGCTATTTATTTGTGATTTTCGTATTAATATTGTTTGTTGTTGTTTGTATTTTTTTTTTTTTTTTTTTTTTTTTTTTGGTAGAAGAATAATATTGAATGTTTTCTGACAAAAAATCATGCATCATTTAAAGCTCAATAACTTACAGGGTCTTCAAATTTGGTAGTTGAGCTAAAAATTCTGGTACGCTCCCATCCAAGCTATTGTATGATAAATCCCTGAAATAAAAAATTTAAAAAAAAAAAAATTCACATTTACAATAGTTTTGGGTAAAGATAGCTCTTTGGCATGAAGATAAACTATTTCATTTACAATAAAGTTAACATTTAAGAATCTCACATTTAATTAAACGACTTGCATAAAAGCTTAGGATAAAACTTAGGTAGAATTTTTAGTGTAATACATTAAGTTTTTTAATTAACTTTAAATATATCCTTCTCCCAAAAAAAATTAAATTAAATATATTATTACATTGATCAATAAAGGAGAAATAATATTTTTTTAAGAACAATTAAAATCAATGGAACTATATATTTATATTTAATAAAAAAAATTAATATATTACACCTAAGAAATTATACCTAAATTTAATTTGCAAGCTTGGTTCTGGGACTTGAATATAACATTTAACACTTTTTAGGCAATTTAAGACATCACTTGAACACTTATACATGTTAAAAGTGAATTGATTTCGGCCAACTGAGCGTGCCAGCGAGCGAAAAAAAAAAAAGAATTCATCTCCGTCCAACTTTGTTGATCAAAGACTAGTTTTTCTAACTTTTCCTTGACTTGGAATTTAATAATCACACGTGCACTGGCTGCGGAACTCAATGCTAAAATAAAATCCCATTTTTACTTATTACTTACAAGTACTGCAGTGCTGTGAGGTCGGAGAATGAAGTCACTATCTCCCCTGTCAAGTTGCTTGAACTCAAATTCCTGCTTGTAATTTATCAAAGAAGAAAAAGCTGGTGTCGTTACCATAAAGAGAATTTATAAATTCACACACACACCACCCACACACACAAAAGGGATTGTGAATATTCCATCAAAATGAAACAAGTGCAGTGAAATTGCAAAAAGCACCAGAGAAATTCATTTTTGCTTGCATATGAATAAAAAAAGAAAAAAAAGGGGAGCGTAATTTATCTTAAGCTTGTTCCCAGTAAAATTTCTGCAAAGACAACTTCAAGCAAATTGTGTATCCTACCCAAAAAGTTGTATCGCATTTAAATATCTAACTTATAAGAATTTCAAATTCAAGAATTAGAATTTGTAATGTATATGCACATATAAAAACATTTGGGTATGTGTTGCGGCCGTTAAGTTTTTGAGAGAGGATCATATGAGCAAAAACCGAGAGAAAAGCTAGAGGGAAATCAAAGATGAAGAAAGACATATATCTGTATTCTTGCATTACTGAACTGAAGAGATTACACGTATTTTACTTTTGAGTTATGTAAAATTTAAGCGAAACTACCTCAACTACTTACTACTAACAGATTACTAACAATATAACAAACTCTCTTACTACTAACAGACTTTTGATTCAACAACACGGCACCGTTTGAGCAACATTTACATATCTATTACTAGCTTTAACGAAACGATGTGTTTTGGTCTTTAGAGTTAATGAAACAATGCGTTTGATTAACTTTGGTCTTCAGACTTAATGAAGCGGTGCATTTAGCCTTGTCATCTTCAACAGTTCTATCCCTTCAATTGAGAGTTAAGTTCCAAGTGGAATAGACAGGATTGAGTTAGTTAGTTAGTTACACATGTTGGGATTAGGATAGAATTAGTTAGATCTCATGGCACATGTAACACTATATATAATCACTTGGGTTAATTGGTTATATAGAGCACATACTTAGTTAGGTAGCCAATAGGATTGAGCCATGTGTGGCCAATAGGAGTTTGAGTTCTATAAATAGTGCATGTAACCATCAATTGAGATATCTTAAAGAATAAACCAATTATTTGGTTATTGCATTTCTTCTCTCTCTTAATATCACAAATTAAGGATAATTTGTAGAGTTTGGATTATTGTAGTGAAGAGAGAAAAAGAAAAAGGCAAATGTGTGTGAAAGAATAAAGAAAACAATGAGATTTTCTTTAACTATGAGACATACACAAGGGGAGAAAAAATTGGGGTTTTCTCCAAAACAACGTTTTTTTGGATACTATAGCCACAAAGAGTTGTATCTAGAGTGAGTGGAGATCTTAAGTGAGTTTGTATTATTTTTTAGATAGAAATATTATTGCATTTGGTGTGAATCTCAAGTTACTCATAAACCTAAGAGAATATTGTAATTGATTTTATAATAGTGGATTTTTTGGGAGTGTGTTGAAATGGTTTTTCTGTTCAAGGAGAAATAGGTTTTCTACATAAATTATTTGTGCTTATATATGTGATTGATATCTTAGCTTGGTAATTTTAGTAATAATCTTTTTTTTGGAGATTGATTAAAGTTGTTAATTGATTTTCTTAATTCACATAAGACTAGATTGAGACACAACACAATGCTCAGCAGTAAGTATGCCTCGAGAAGTTCTGTATTTGAAAATTTCCTTATAAGTTATAACATAGTTATTCTGATCCAATTTTACAGAGATTAGATATTTGAGAGTGACAGCATAGGTGTTCACTGTGAAGCTGGCTGGTGATAATTGATTTGAATTAATGGTAGAGTTAGTAGATAAAGAAGCCATGGTTGGATATTAAGGTAGCTTTGATACCATGTTAAATTGTTGATAGAGATGACTGATGACCGAAAACCTAGAGAAAAGCAAGACAGAAAACAAAGATGAAGAAACGTTATCCGTTTCTTTGCATTGCTGAACTGAAGTTTATACTTGCATTATTGTATATACTGTGAGCTATATGTCCAATCTAAACAAAACTACCTCAACTAATTAAATAACAAATTACTACCACTTCTAACAACCTAAGTATAAAAATCACATGATACAAGAGCATGATTTCCTCTTCAAACGTAAAAGAGATGGCTGCGATACCAACCACCCTTAACCAACCGTCAGAATTAACAGTTCTTTTGAAATGTGATACTATCAGTTTTTGTGATGGTCCAACTTTTGTAATGGATTTATATTCGAGAAACTTTTTTGGTTTAGAAAATAAATATATTAATTGAACTTAATTTCATTGGTTTAACATGTTTTGGAAGAGCCAAAGGCTATGTAGTTGAATTGGCACCTCTTCATGTACAAAATACTTAGAGGTTTAAGGGAGAAAGAATTTGAGCTACAGAATTAGTAGTATATTATAATTATCTCTTAAAAAAAAAAAGTTTTGGAAGTGAACTCACAGTGTAATGATCCTTGGAGTATTATCTGAACTGCAAGTTAAACCATTCCATGAATATTTATGTGGAACACATGGGTCTCCTTGCCAATCGTCTCTAGAGACCCTGAACGTTCGTTTGATGTCCATGATTGCAGTAACTGTTGTTTACGAGAAATATTATTTGAGAATATAATCATTCAAAATAAAAGAGTGAAAGGAGAGATTGTGGTTATTTGTTAGACAATATGATATCAACAAAGGGGAAAAAAACAATTAAATGTCAACATCCTTCCTTCTGAGATAAATAGCACAACTATATGATTATCGATTGGCAAGGAGTTTTTATTTTTGATTTTTTGTGAATAAAGATAGATGTATAGATAGAAACAAGAGAATGGTTGCAACCCATTTCAATCTTTAGGGGAAATAACTCTTGGAAGAAGAAAGAGATGGAAATGGGTCCATCCCAATTATAGAAAACAGCCCAGCGAGCCAAATTGTGAGAAAAGAAATTTATGTCCCTAAAAAAATAAAGAAAAAAAGAATTCCCCAACAAATAATAGAACAAAGAGCAGCCTTGATTTCCAAGAGAGACGGAGCAAGGAATCAGGGAGGGGTTGAGTGAACATACTGCAGAGCTTCAATAAACCCGTTGGAATATCCCTTGATCGAAAAGAACATAGGAATTATTGTGAAAAACTGCTAGCTTGATGGCTTGAAGAGCAGCTTGGGATTCTCCAAGGGTCGGATCCGAGGGAGTGAAGAGATTTGAATGAGCAAAAATAACATCACATAACTCGTTTGATTTTAATCTAACTAGTTTGGGTAGGAGTCCATTTCAAGGTTGGCCTTGCAATCTGAGAGGATCGGACTAAAGCATGTTCAGAAAATGATCTATATATTGATTACATCTGCATCTTTTCTGGGGTCAGGTATGTAATGTGCAAAGATCGTTTAATTTCTAATTCTCCAAATGTTATCGAAGAGGAATGAAGAACACAATGTGATCTTGTAGCCAACTTCTTACAAAACTTGTAAATACTTCTGAGGAAAAATTGCATATTTCACAATATAAGATAAATGCCCAAGGGAAGCATCTAATTATCGTTACTACAACATATACACATCTTATGTAATTCAACTTATGCATAGATCTAATATGCATCTAATTATTGTTAATTTTTAAATTTACCTTCATGGAGTCATGTTTTGGTTCCTAGACCTATAATCAGGTGGCAACTCTTTCACCTTTTTTTAAGAAGCTCCATATACTCTCAAGCTCCCACTGGCTTTAAGTCTAAAACCGCTTTTAGGGAGATTCCGCACACTCCACCTTTACGAGAAGGAACTGATATGCCAATATGTCATCTAAAGGGGGTTACAAAACACAGAACTTACAGCCTATAATAATACGGTTAGTAGAAGCACTAGTAAATCTTCATTAGCCATCATCTACTGCATGCCCCCAAAACACGCTTTGGACTTGGTACCTTTACCTGAGCTTCCTGGAGTGAGTCAAGCTGTAGAAAATATAGTTGACCATATTCAAGCTATGCACAAAAGGAGGTGAGGCAAAAACTTAAAGTTTCTAATGCCAAGTACAAGGAAGTTGCAGATAAGAAGAGACGTGAGAAGATCTTCAATGTCAAAAATTAATGTTGGTCTACCTTCGAAAGGAGAGATTTCCTATTGGTACCTAAAACAAATTAAAGGAAAAGAAGTATGGGCCATTTCAAATTACTAAGAAGATCAACAAGAATGCTTATGTGGTTGGCATTCCATTAAACATGAATATTTCTTCTTCCTCAATGTTGCTAACCTATATGAGTACTATTGTCGTGATGAGCCAAACAGTGAAAACTCAAGGTTGAGTTCTTTCCAAGTGGGGGAGGGGGGATTGATATAAAACAAACAACAATAGCCTTCATGGAAAGGCGCAAGTGATTTTGCTATTTTTAATAATATTTGTTCCTTTAATAACTTTTGCAAATAAGGTCCCGCTTGTTTTAGAACAACCTTTAAGGTCCGTAAATTATGAACTTCATTTAATTCAATTTTGCCATTTTTGGTAAAATTCAGTATTTTGCCACTTAATCTCGTGATTAGTGCAAATTAGGCATGATGAGTCAAAAATAACACGGGATCGTCATTCCATGTCTATGACGATCTAAACAAGCGTTACACATTTATTGCATGCATTGATGATAAAAAATAATGGACAAAGCAATGGTAATGAGTGCATTGTGTACTTCAGAACTCCCATTCATGACACACTAGTCGTTGCCCATAAATGCCATAATTCATTATCCATAAAGACAGGAAAACAACTATAAAAGAAGGGGACAACATAATCCAAAGGTACACACAAATACTCACTCAAAAATTGCTCCAAGTCATGTTTCTCTCCACATCATTCCCTTCGTTTCTAACTTAAGCATCGGAGTGTTTTTGGCAAACATCACACCGGTGCATTACACTTCTTTCTCAATTTTTCTTACAGGCTTGGACCAGAGACACGACCCACTGCTTGATCGTCTATCCAGTGAGACGAGGTCCTCAACTTGGTGATTTTTCGCATTTCGCATCATCAAGGCTTTTCTAGGGGCTTTCCTAGTTGCCCTTGGTTTTCCAAGCCGCCTTAGGTTTTCTAGCCACCCTAAGTTATCTTTTTACTATTTAAATGTATTGTAGCATGCAAAGTCAATTCAGTTTATTACTTAGTCTATTTTTTCTTTGGTGGATTCTAGATCTGTCACCTTGTGGATTTACGGTTTACTACCAAAAACTAACATTTTAGTTTCTACTTTGTTAAAGATAACATCATGTATGTTTTCTTCAAGCTTCCGCGACATCAAGGTGCCTGAAGCATAGGCTTCCTTGATTCTTTGGACGACACAAATCTATGTTCTTTTAGGAAATTCATGCACACCCTTAGATATAAGGTATTCTTAGTTTATTATACTGTACAACCATAGGTTTATTTGGTCTATAGGTTAATTAGTTGCTCTTAATTTGGAGAAAGGGCTTTTGATCTTTACCTCCAGAGATGCGATTTTTACTTCTACTAGTTTTGAACTAGTTCGCTCAACTTCAGAAACACAACATTTACACATGTTCTCTCTCTTCTCTCTGTTTACAAATTTTTTATTTATTTTTTATTTTGTTTCCTTTTAGATTTTGAGTCAAAAATGTTTTTTTATCCCCGTTTCTTTGAATTGCATGATTTTTTTTAAATCCTTGGTCAATTTAAGTAGTTGTGTATATATATATATATATATATATATATATATTTACAGTTAGGTTGTTTTACAATGCTTCTCTTAGGCAATGGTATGTGAATCATTTTTGTTTATATATATTATTTAGATAGTTGGGTTCAAACTACGCCTTTTGTAACTTCAAGAAATGTTATGCATCTAATTATTGTTACCACATCATATACACATCTTATGTAATTCAACTTATGCATAGATCTAATATGCATCTAATTATCGTTAATTTTTTAAATGCATCCAAGTGAAGTTAGAGGAGCTTGGGCCTTGTGTTCCTCGTAGTGAGAATATTGTAGAGAGAAGCAACTTCCCTCCAAAGAAGGCTCAATCGATCGGTTTGGTAGCATGCACATCCACGATAGTGGTTCTAGCAGCTAAGACGTTCGCAACATAGGTTGATATCAGGATTTTTAGCTCCATCGTAGAGTTGGACCCAACAATTAAAATGAAACCAAATATGGACCCATCAACTAAGAGAAACCTAGATTTGGACCCAATTCTAAACAATTGTCCACAACACCAACCCACTTCCATGGCCGAACACAGCCCACAACCACTAGGCCATGGTACGAGTCACCATTGCAGTGGTTCTTCTCTCTACTCTCTTGGATTCTCTGCCTCTCATCTCTTGGTTTCCACGAAGGGTAAACACCACGCGCAAAGAGGCCACAGATGGCAAAAATTGATGCCACCAAAGTTGGTAGCCGCCTTCTTTTTATTTTTAAATTCTTATTTCAGGTTCTATATGGGTTTAGGGATTGGGTTTCTTTTGGCTGTTAGGGTTTGGGAAATGAGGTTTTGGGGTTAATCGTAGATATCCATGGGTTTGGTATTTAGAGTTTTCAAGGGTTGGATTTTGTGTGAGGTTAGATTTTGTGTACATTTGATTTTTATGTTTTTGTGTTTGGTTGCTAAGAAGCGTAAGAAATTGCAAGAAAAGTTGTGAATGTTTCTACCCGAAAGAAAAGAAAAAAAAAAAAAAAAAAAAAAAAAAAAAAAAAAAAAAAATGTTTTTTTTTTTTTTCATTTTAAATGCTGATGCAACAAATTTTTAATGATTATTATTCTATTAGCCCGTAAGCTTAAGTATGTTAGTTGTGCGTGCTATGTGCTATATAGAAATTTTTTGTTAGTAAGTTATCAAAAATGACCAAATTGACTGTAAGTTAAAATAATAAAAATTAAATTGACTATTATTAAAATATAGAAACCAAATAGACAGGGACCCAAAATATAAAGATCAAAATAGTATTTTCTTCTAAATTCTAAGCAATAAAAGTTTTTCTTTTTTTTTAATTCACCGGCTACAATCTTATCGCTATCAGTAGAAGATTTAACAACAAACACTAAATCATTTGTCCGCTCATGTTATGTAGCCCTCAATGCCTCAATTGTTGTTCTGTCTAGCTCAAAACAATATATATAACAGCAGTATTTGGTTGAGAAAAATAAATAAATAGATAAAAGAACATACCGTCTCCGTGGTCAGTTGGTTTATGCAGGAGAGGAGCTACTCTGTAAAGCTCAAACGCGTTTAGGATAGGAGGAAGGTCGGACTCCATTGTTGCATCAATAGAAAAATGAAACGGCGATTCGAATGTTCGATTTGGACATATGGACAAAGGCGTTAAGTATTCAAGAGTTATCGGTTTAGAGGTATAGTCCCCCCGATTCACAGAAATAATGAATTCTCTTTTCTTGCCTTGCGTAAGTTCAGCAATTTCAGCGAAGTGAAAGCAAACATACCTTCTACTATTAGAGATTCCAGAAAAGGGATAACTCAAGGTATTATTGTAAGCTCCACTGGCTTGGACTGCGGTCCTTAACACCTGTGCTGGAAGTTTATAACCATCATTGCTGTCGTGCACGTCAATAACTGAGGAGTTATTGATTCGCACCGAGCTATAATTAAGTGTACCATAACTATACCAGAGGCGATCATAAACATCTTCCTTGTACCTTGGACAGAAAAATCTCAGTCACATTACAATTTCCCGGACATAAGTATATGATTAGAAAAAAGATCTCGTTAACATGTGTTCTCTTTTTTTTCTTTTTCTTTTTTTCTTTTTCTTTTTTACAAATCTAGTCTAAGTAAATGTATATGTGTGTAAAGCTTTCTTCTGGAGAATTGAATCCTGACCCTTGCCCCCCACATCTCACAAACACTCATACTTGTAGAGTGACATCGCACAATCAGTGTGCAATGATTTGTTAACATGTGCTCTTAGAACAATTCTTAATAAATCATTTTAAGAAAATTTTGACATCACTTTCAAGAAAAATTTAAGAAGCTGTCCAAAAAAATTAATTAATTTTTTTTTTCTCATAAAAAGTTTCTAAATATATTTTTCAAACCTATGCCCTTAAAGCATTCATTAACTTTTTCTTTTAATAACAAAACAGAAAATAAAAAGCTATATAGCTTATTCAAATTGGACCTAAAAAGCATTGGTATAGCAAGTTAATTAAAAATTTTCATATTTTAGGATAAGAGCCTATTTTTCCTGTTTTAATTAATGATTTTTTTTCTTTTCAGTTTTCACCCATATTGATCAAATTCCTTATTTCAAATCTTATTTTATTTAAATATTATTTATTCATTAATTTTTTATTATTCCTTTCACTCTTTAAAACACTAACTTTATAGTTATCAAAATACACAAATAATAAACATATATTTAGGGAATAAATAATACTTCCTAAATAAGGTTCGATTAACAGGTGCCCTAATGGACTATTTTAGGAAAGTTTTAATATCACTTTTGTGGAAATATAAAAAATTGTCAAAAAAAAATTATGTTATATTTGGTAACAGTTTTTGTTTTCCATTTTCAAAAACTTGTTTATAGAAATATAAAGAAAAACAATTTTCTTGTATTTTTTAAACTAAAAACATGTTTGGTTAGTTGAAATTAAAAAAAGAAAAAAGTTTTTTGAACGCTATTGTGTTGTTACTAGGATTTGAACACTAATGTTAACTCATTATATGAGACAGATTCATTAAATCAAATATGTGTTTTCATTGACTTTTGAAAACTAGAGACTGAAAACAGCATTTTGCATGTTTTATTTTTCTTCAGAAATTGAGTTTTGAAAATAGATTTTGATTTCTGTCTATTTTGAGTTGCTAATCAAGTTTTTTAGTCTCAAAATAAAAAATTATTTTTGAAAACAGAAAATAAGAAGAAAAAGCAATTACCAAACATATCCTTAGTTACTTTTTTCTTTTCCCATACAAATTTTTCAAAAATATTTTCTAAATTAATGCCCTTAGGCATCTGTTAAATTTTTTCTCCTAAATATAGGGAGTAACTGTAGCTAAAACCCATCTTTGAAGGAAAATAGTTAAGTTGATGCGAGTAGGTTTTGGGTGTTTTTTTAAATCTTGTTTTGATTATACATTTAAATAGTTACTTTTGGTAATCTGTTACTAATGCTCACGAAACAAAATTATAGCTAAAAATAAAATATATAGCTGATTTACCTGACAAATTCTCCATCACTTAAGGTACCCAAGTCATATCGCCATGAATTATATTGTGCTCCGGAGTCAATCGGATACATGGACTTGCTTAATGGACGTATTTCCAAGGCGGAAATGAAGGGTATTCCAGACCCCGTGTTTATCAGACAGACCAATATGGTGTCAGAAGAGGGAACATGGATGAAATCTGGGTATGCTAGGTAAGATGAACCATTTAATACCACTGACAACCAATAATTTACCCCAACATATACGTCGAATTTCGGAATTTGATTCTTGCTGTCGTAATTTCCATATTGAAAGAAAGCCCTGATGAGATAATTGCTGTTTTTGCCTTGTTTAGGTTTCAAGGTGTAACAATTCTTTGTTCCTTGCGGAAAGCTTCTCAGAGTATTCGTTTGCCGTGCATAAACAGGTTGTGAATTGTAGTACTCAGCGGATATATTGTTATTTGTCCCAGTATCTATAAAACTTGTATCTGACTTGTAAAATATACCAGTGCTTTCATCCACATAATCGCTAGCTGCCCCGCAATCAATGCTTATGAATCCTACATATTTTATGCCAAAAAGGAGAAATATATCAAGAAGAATTTGAGTTTGAAATTCAAAATAATAACAATAATAATAAAAAATATAAAGTGGGCCAGATTAAGCACCCACCCTTTGGTCACTTCCGAATTTTTTGAAAGTTTGCTTTCCTTTTTCTTAATTTAAAATTTTATCATAGTTTTAAAATTATTGATTCAATTAACAAGTGTCTCAAATGAATCATTTTAAAAAGGTTTTTATATTACTTTTATGAAAAATATAAAAAGTTGTACAAAAGCAAGCCATGATGATATCATTTCTAATCCAATGCACTCTTCCCAAGTATTAGGAATTTTGTTTAAGTTTAAATGAAATTCATTTTCAAACTAGGGACTACAGCTAAGAGCATCCATTTATGTGGATGCAAAATCTTGTATAATAGAAAAAGACATTATTTTTACACATTTTATCTCAAAAATGCTCCACATCAGTGTTTCTAAAAACGTGTAAAAATGTGTATATTCATACACTTGCTACAATAACTGTGTAAAGATGTGCATTTCTTCCATTAAAACCATACATGCATTTGTGACTGTTATTATTTGGCTGTTCAAGTTCCCATGACCCTCCATTAAAAAGGAAAGAAAAAGTCAGTACCCCACGATGTATGGTTTAACAGTTCCTTATTCCTTGTGAAGCTCCTCAAATTACTTATCTGCCGCATAATAAGAATTTTGGGAGTAGTAGTAAGGATTAAAAGTTCCTTATAAATTCAAAATACAAAGATTCCAAGGCCAAAGGAGAGTCCTCAATCTAGACTAAATCATGAGAAACATGCCTAGCATATCTAGCTAAAGAATATGCTACAGGATTACTCTCTCTATAAATGTCTGACTGGAAGCATATATTAGTTTCTTTGTCCAAATAATCTTGTGTTGCCTTAATCTATGCCTATAAATTCAAGAAATTTTATGCACACACACAGAGAGAGAGAGAGAGAGAGAGAGAGAGAGATATATACAGTCAATGTGGAAAAACCTAGTAGAATTCAGTTTAACTTGAGGCCCCAGGGGCTAGTAAACAAATACTTTTCGAGCTTTTTGGAAACAACTTGTCTTCCTTTTAGATAGCTTATTAGTTTTAAAAAAAAAAAAAATTAAATCTAGAAATTATGTGGTAGTTTAACTGAAATCTAGTTTTTTTTTTTTTTTTTTTTTTTGAGCAATAGGTTTTAAGTAATTGATTTTTTTTATAGCTTTCTATATATGAGTTTATTATTATTATTATTGAAAGAATATACTATATTAAATGTTTGTATGGTGAATTAATTTTATATTCATGTGCAAAAATTGTCATTTTTTTAATAATTTCAATGTAAAAATAGGAATTTGTTATATTTTATTTTACAAACAAACGAAATGACTGAAAAAATTTTGGAGCATATATTTTCAGCAAAGCAACCAAATACTGTAAACAAAATATTTTTCTTAAAAAGGTTTTCATCCATCGGAAATGTTGTATATTGAAACGAACATAGCCTTAGTATTGCTTGGTTATTTGCGTTACCCGCACCTGACATGCACCTTTGGTTGTTATATAAACTAATGTATAAGTCATCAATTAAAAAAAATTACAATTACACACATATATTGTGGGGCCAGAGAATTTGTGGTCCCGATCCACTTTCCATTAGGGCCCAAGGCCCGCGCCGAAAAAAGTAGTTGCCGAAGACAAGCAGCGAAAGTCCAAATGGCCAAGAGATGCAGTCGAGGATGACCCTGCCCTCGGCATCCCGAGGCTTAAAAGGGAAGAACGATACGTCATCAAAGGTAGCCTCCAAAGCGCTCCTAGAAGAAAAGGCGAGTAGAATGAGACTCGCATGTGGGTACAGTGTGGGAGTGGTTCAAGGAAAAGATATCACCTCCACATTGAATACGCCAACAAACATCCTAGCCACATTGATGGGAAAAGACCCCTTAATAGTGTGGTTTCGGTTATTGCAACTAACAGCAAGTGGGGGGAGGAGGCTGATGAGATAGGCACTCGAGTAGTTACTTGCTTGATCGACAGATAGAAGGTCAGGATCAACTGAGAAGGACTATATAATGTAAGGATTCATGCGCCAAAAAAGAGGCTGAAACAATTGTACCCAAAAAGTGAAAGGAATAATAAGAACATTAAGCTTAATGGACAAGGTCCATAGACAAACTTAGTTTACCTCTGTGCGTCCACCATGAACATCATGACTAACCACTGTCCGGTGACCAAGGCCTAGCCTTTCAGCCCACTCTCTACAAATTTATTGTTTAAGCCTTTAACGTTCGAACCCAATAAACCAATTTGGGGTCGTTACAAATTGAGTCCTTACAATTGGTGCCATCTGTGGGAAGGCTTGTGCGTTAGCACAAGCGGTGGTAGGATCAAGCCCCTGTCAAATAAGGTCTGCGAAAGCCCCTCCATCATTTCCAGCAACCCGTCGTTGTTGCCCTAATATAAAGTTCCACTAGGGGCTACGCTTCGAAGCGTCAGTGGCACGGGCAGTTCTAGGGGCTTCCAACATCAAGTCAGTGCCCTACATCTTCGTCAAGGGGCTAATTCCCGACGAACCATCAAAAAGAAAGTTTTGAACAGAACCAAGGTCTTGTATGGTCCTCGGACTCAAACCTATGGGGAAACCAACTACTTTGAGAAAAATTATAAGTTTTGGAAAGAACCTAGGTCTTGCATGGTCCTCGGACTCAAACCTATGAGGAAACCAACTACTTAAAGAAAAACTATAAGTTTTGGACAGAATTAAGGTCTTACATGATCCTCAGACTCAAACCTATGGGAAAACCAACTACTTTAACAGAAAATCTAAGTTTTGGACAGAACCAAGGTCTTGCATGGTCCTCGGACTCAAACTTATGGGGAAACCAACTGCTTTGAGAAAAACTATAAATTTTGGACAAAACCAAGGTCTTGTATAGTCCTTGGACTTAAACCTATGGGGAAACCAACTACTTTGAGAAAAACTATAAGTTTTGGACAGAACCAAGGTCTTGTATGGTCCTCAAGCTCAAACCTATGGGGAAACCAACTACTTTAAGAAACTAAAAGTTTTGGACAGAACCAAGGTCTTGCATGGTTTTTAGACTCAAACCTATGGGGAAACCAACTACTTTAAGAAATTATAAGTTTTGGACAAAACTAAGGTCTTATATGGTCCTCGGACTCAAACCTATGGGGAAACCAACTACTTTGAGAAAAACTATAAGTTTTGGATAGGACCAAGGTCTTGTATGGTCCTCGGACTCAAACCTATAGGAAAATCAAGTACTTTAAGAAACTATAAGTTTTGGAGAGAATCAAGATTTTGTATGGTCCTCGAACTCAAACCTATGAGGAAACCAACTACTTTGAGAAAAACTATAAGTTTTGGACAGAACCAAGGTCTTGCATAGTCCTCGGATTCAAACCTATGGGGAAACCAACTACTTAAAGAAAAACTATTAGTTTTGGACAGAACCAAGGTCTTGTATGGTCCTCGGACTCAAACCTATGGGGAAACCAACTACTTTAAGAAAATCTAAGTTTTAGACAGAACCAAGGTCTTGCATGGTCCTCGAACTCAAACCTATGGGGAAACCAACTACTTAAAGAAAAACTATAAGTTTTGGACAGAACCAAGGTCTTACATGGTCCTCGAACTCAAACCTATGGAGAAACTGACTACTTTAACAGAAAATCTAAGTTTTGGACAGAACCAAGGTCTTGTATGGTCCTCGAACTTAAACCTATGGGAAAACCAACTACTTAAAGAAAAACTATAAGTTTTGGACAGAATCATGGCCTTGCATGGTCTTCAGACTCAAACCTATAGGGAAACCAACTACTTTAACAAGAAAAGCTGCATGGTCCTCGGACTCAAACCTATGACGAAACTAGATACTCCAAGAAAATCTAAGTGCTAGGCCCGGCCTAACAACATACACGGCACCTCGGATAACGCCTTTGGTTCCCTAGAAGTATGTTCAGATACAAGTTCAACGCCCCATGGGCGCGGGTAAGTTAGAATTCCGAGACGTGATCCCAAATGTGTCATATGCAAAACCATTCATACATGTTAAGATAACTAGTTCAAAAGCCATGAGATTCGCAACAATAGTAAATATCAGCAAGGGCAACAAACATGTAATTTAAAGGAAAAAGGAAGAAAAGAATTTCATACATGTGGTCAAAGAGTTTAATTACAAGCAAACTCTAAGGTCCTCAAAACAAAAGGGAAACTAATTAACAGTTAAACTAAAAACAAATAAAAAAGTTGGCCAGGGCTTCTACTTCTTCAATTTCGTTTTGGCCACATCTTGGGAAAGCCGAGCAGGATTAGCCTCGGGGCCCTGGGAGACATCCCCTTCCTAGGAAGGCTGAGCACGATTAGCCTCAATGCCCTTGGGGACATTAGCAAGGGGAATGGCCTAAAGGGGCTGAACAAAGATGGCCAGCTCCTCGGCACCAAAGATCTGAACACTGACTATAGACTTGGTAGCCTCTTGAGGCATCTCAGGATTCAGACCTCCAGGTGCTTCTGTCACCTCATGAGGCTCTCCTTCCTCAGTCGACTCGTCAAGAATGACAATGATCTTAGCAGCTTCTGACTGAGCAACCTTAACCTCCTGTGGAATGCTCATAGTCTCGGAGCTGGCAGAGGCGGTCTTATAGATGGCTGGAGAATAAAATACGCTCTCCGCCGTCGGACGAAGCCTCCACCCTAGCTCGTTTGAGGGCCTCGTCCCAAACCTGGGAGCAATATAGCCTGCATAGACCAGGGATTTGCGCTTTAAGGAGGGCCTGGGTTTTAGCCACCCCTGTATCATAAGCCTCCTCCTCGGCCTTGTCCTTGATAGTTTCGGCCTCAGTTTTGGCGAACTCAATCTCTGTCTTGACCCTTACGGTTTCGTCCCTGGCAAATTCCGCCACACCCTTAGCATTGTCTACCTCGATCAGTTTCTTCTTTAAATCACTGATTTGCTCCTTGGCAATCTCCAATTGCTCCTTGGCAGCAAGTAGGCGCCTCGTCTGTTCCTCGGCCTGTTTTTGGGCACCAGTCAAACCTGCCTGAGCATTATCCCTGGCTTTAGTTGCCTCCTTCAAGTCCTCCCTGGCCTTCACGAGGTCAGACTCGGAATTTTTGAGGGTTCGCGCAGCATCTATACGTTTATTGCGCTCAAACTCTACGGTCTTACTTTGCCCCTTAACTTCTTCCTTCATCCTATAGGTAGCTTAGATAGCCTACCAATTGAGACAAACACATTATAAACGAGAATCTAGGAGTAAGAATCGACGGAGTTATAGGTTTTAGAAGCCTTACCATACCCAGCCACCTCTTCATGCTGAGGGCAACTTCTTGCATCCTCATATTCTTCAACTTTCCATATCAGTAGGAAGCAGCAAAGCCCTCTCTAGCGCATCGGCCACATAACCACTTTCAGCGTCTCCAAGGTTTCTCATGGATGCATCTTCCAGCAATGACTTCCCATGGAGCATTGGGGCGGGAAGCCAAGCACTCGGTGTGGATTAGGCATCGATCCCTTTCTCCTGGCCTTAATGCCCAATCTTTAACTGTTTTTGAGCTCGCGGGGCTTCGTCCCCCTCCCGAGAGGATTAGGATTTCCCCCCATCCATTGCTTCCTTACCCTTGGGACTCCTCTTTCTCTTTGGATCGGTGGGCTCAGGCTGAGGAGGCAGTGCTGATTGAGGAGGAGCAGGAAGTTTGGGGCAGGGAGATTGTGGCTGCGACTTAGAAGAGGAAGACCTAGTCTGGAAAGGCTGGGGCTGGGGTGGGGGAGTTGGAACACTGGATTATGGCTTTCCCTGTGCACCCTTCCTCGGCTGATCCTCAATGAGGTCGAATAAGCTGGTTGGGGCTTTCTCTTAAGACCCATCTCGGCTCGAGAGGATGTTCCCACTGACAACAGTTCCGTTTCGGACAAGTCAGGAT
The DNA here is from genome assembly GCA_036321655.1 of Quercus alba. Lineage (NCBI taxonomy): Eukaryota > Viridiplantae > Streptophyta > Magnoliopsida > Fagales > Fagaceae > Quercus > Quercus alba. The sequence goes on along the minus strand of CM070302.1, from coordinate 17,983,785 downwards.
CACCCAGATCACTAGAAGGATTCGCTGATGGGTCAGCTTGGTCAAATGCCCCAAATCCCTCCTCGGACAGACCCAAAGGGGCATGTACATGGTTAGTAACCGAACTACACAAAATTAAGACGGCACAAAAGATTGGCCCCCTCCTACTCTCTACACCCCACCTAGTTCTCCCTCCACAATTGGACAAAGAAGGTCATCGTGCCACTCTCCAGATACAATAAGAAAGTCCTTATTCAACCCTTTGTTGGACTCGGGAAGACACTGGATTAGCCTAACCCTATCGTCTCTCGTCTTCATGTAGTAGGATTTGCCCCTCAAATTTTGGAGATTGTAGCATCAATTTACGTCATAATGGGTTAATCTTAGCCCCATTTTTTTGTTTAAGGCATCCACACAACTCAGAATCCTAAACATATTAGCAGCGCACTGGGGATTCTCATACCCCCCTTTATAAAGGCGAGAAGGGGAATTACCACCTCACCCGTCCTTCTCTTAAGATGCCACTCCCCCTCTTTGCAGTACCTCAAACTTACGTTGAGGGGTATCCTATAGTCGGCGATGAATTTTTCCATCGCCTCTTCGGTCTCAACCAACTTTTTCAATTTAACCATCTCTAGGAACTACTAAAGAGACTCAGGGGATGACGAGAGACGGAGAGGAACAAGAGAAAAATGAACCCAGAAGAGAAAGCACGAGTTAATGAGAGCAGAAAACTTACAACAAGGAGGACAGGTTCCTCGAACAGGCTTTTTATGCTGGAGATCGACTTGAATTTGGATGAAAGTTTGACTGAACCCAGGATATGTGTGCTAGAACTCTAAAGTGCGAAAGTGAAGAGACAAATTAGTTCTAGAAATTGTTTATACATTCCATCGAAAGTAACTGCATGAATTTTCCCGCCCATAAAGGTAAGGAAATCTCCACCGTTAGATTACCATCGCGCTGTTGAACGTGGGAAGCACAGAGCTGCCCGCGTTTAATGAAAACACGTTTCACCTTCCAAGGCTCCAAGAACGTGTCTCGGGCAGACGAAGATTCTCTGGATCTGATAGATGACAAGGATTAACAAGCTTTGATAGAGGCCTCATGTCATCAAAACCCTCCTCTTCGTCTGAGGATCCGGACAGCAGGATTTTGAGGGGCTATTGTGGGGTCAGAGAATTTGTGGTCCCGGCCCACTTTCCATTAGAGCTCAAGGCCTGCGCCAAGGAGAGTAGTTGCCAAGGACAAACAGTGAAAGTCCAAATGGCCAAGAGGTGTTGTCGAGGATGACCATGCCCTCGGCATCTCGAAGCCTAAAAGGGAAGAACGACATGTCATCAAAGGCAGCCTCCAAAGTGCTCCCAGAAGAAAAGGCGTAGAATGGGACTCGCACGGGGGTACAGTGTAGGAGTGGTTCAAGGAAAAGACGTCACCTCCGCATTGAATGCGCCAACAAACGTCCTAGCCACATTGATGGGAAAAAACCTCTTAATAGTGTGGTTTCGGTTATTGCAACTAACAGAAAGTGGGGGGAGGCGGCTGATGGTACAGGCACTCGAGTAGTTACCTGCCTGATCGACAGATGGAAGGTCAGGATCAACTGAGAAGGGCTATATAATGTAAGGATTTATGCGCCAATAAAGAGGCTGAAACAATTGTACCCAAAAAGTGAAAGAAATTATAAGAATATTAAGCTCAATGGACAAGGTCCAAACAAACTTAGTTTACCTCTTTGCGTCCATTATGAACACCATGACTAACCACTGTCCGGTGACCAAGGCCTAGCCTTTCAACCCACTCTCTACAAATTTATTGTTTGAGCCTTTAACATTCGAACCCAATAAACCAATTTGGGGTCGTTACAAATTGAATCCTTACATATATATATTCAAATTATACTCTTTTTTTATTTTTTTTTATTTCTTTTGGATATTCACATGAGTTTATTTATTTTTTATTTTTTATTACTGGGTTTTGATAATTTATTTATATTAGACTCTAAATTAAATTTTCTCTCAATTTTGCCTATTAATATGTATATAGATTATTACAATAGGCAACACTTGGTTTTTTATCAACATAAAAAAAAGAAAAAAAAGGGCAATACTTGGTCTTTGAAGTCATCTAAGAAATATATATATGTATATTTTAATTTAGAAACAGTCATCTAAGAAACCTAAACAAGAGTACTAATAAAAATAAAGAGTGTGACAAAGTAAATATATATGTTTCGAAACATTCAAACATTATTTAGATTTTGTGGAATTTTTTTGGGGTCACCCGTTTTATTGAAACATACATTAAAATTATTTTTGCATTCGTAATTTTATTTTAGTTTATGTTCCACTTGTTTTGACCAAAAATTAAAGAAACTTCAAAAACAAAATGCACGGCAACCAGGAGTTCACCTATAAATTTTAGTTTGGGAGTCATTCTGTAATATATATATATATAACATATATGCATTTAATTATAGATACACATATACAACAGTATGTATGTGTTTGATTAAAGGTATAGCAAAAATTTTCTTGATCCTTTATGTAAACTAACATCACATCAATTTTCTTGATTCAATTTGTTTTTTCAGAATTTTATAAATTATAAATTTCAATTGGATTTCATTTTATATATTTATGTTATAAAAAATAATCAATGAAAATCAACATACAATATTTAGAATTTCAAAGACTTAATTGTTATACTAATAAAATTAATTTGCATTACATATTTGTATTGTCTCTAAAATTTCTCAAGAGTTTTATTCTTATTTATAAAATAATTTTTGTTTCTTAATGTATTTAGAAATTTCATTTTATTCTAAATTTTTATTTTGAGATGGGGGAAGTTCAGTTTTTTTGGTGGCCCCCCAAAAAATAAATTTTAAACATTTTTGTAAACTGGTTAGTGAATTTTTTTAAATTATAATAATGAATAGATTTATTTTCCAAAAAAGAAAAAGTGCCATATTCCGCAAAAGGTATTAAATTATTACTTGTGGAACTGGAAATTATATAAATCTCAATAATATACTTACATATTATTGTCATAAATTAATTTCGTTTGACAGTTATGGTGGCCAAACACAGTGAATGACTGAATGGTATAGAAATTTTTTCAAATTAGAAATGAATATTGTAAGGAGTACGTTTATGTATAATTAAAGAAAAATAGATTTTTGTTTGTTTGTTTTATATGGAAAAGAAAAATAGAGTCATAATCATATCTATGAGTATATATGTAGGTAAATATGTGATATTAAGTTAGTATTTATACATGCGAGTTCCAATTAGCCCAACTTGTAAAATATTTTTTTGATGATTCTCAAAAAAAAAAAAAATATATATATATATATATATTTTTTTTTTTTGATGTCGAACTAGAGACCTTAGTTCAATCATACCTATATTAAAAAAAATTTGTGTCTTAATCTGATATATGCATGGAGCAGTCAAGCAGATGCCAAATGTTCAAATCATATCATATCTATTAAAATAAAATAAAATAACAAAATTCTATTGAATCGTGATTCCGAAAATTTCTGCCTCTACATTTGCTGAGGCAACAAATTATTCCAACCAAGCAAAGTACAAAAACTAGTCATTAAGAAAGGTGAGTGGGGAAAAGAGAAAAATAAACGAAAAGTAAAGAAAAGCAAGAGAAAACAAAATTGGGTGACCGAGTTGAGTATTAATTCATGGCTAAACATACCAGGATTATTGTCTCCTTTAGCTAGTTTCCAGTTGCCAAGAATACCAATCACCACAAAAACGACCAGCCATGCTCTCAGAACAAAAATCGATTCTAGTGCACCATCCATGCTGGTCTTTCTCGGCATATTGTGCCGACTCAGTACTCACTCGTATGGAAGATTAGTACCAAAGTTATAAGGGTACGGGGCACACATTGAGGGCGTTTGGGCTCTGCGTTTGGGCATCCGCGTTTTCTCCTGTTCACGTTTTCTCGTTCTTTTTTTTTTTTGCCCGCATTTATTGACTTTGAGAGACAAATTTTACTGTTATGAACAATGTATGCACTGTGTATATACTGTTCATGTATTAAAAAATATTAAAAATGAGTCTCACAATACTATTTACACATTTAAAAATTATTTTATTACAGTGTTTTCAATTTTCAGTTTCAGCAACAATAAGTTCAATCTAAACGGAACCATTAACTCTACTTATAAGAGAATATTTTATTTGTTATGGTTTGCTTTTTAACAAGACAGCATTGACTTTTATGGGGACAAGAGAAAAGCATCCGGCAAATTAAAAAGACTAAACTACCCTTCACTCATTTCTCCTTCCCTTCCTCTTCCAAAGTTGAAATACACGTTACACACCTGAAACAAGCTAACCGAAAACAACACTCTACCACCAAAAAAACTCTTACAAAAATTCTCATTAAAAAAAAAAAAAAAAAATCCTTTTACAAAAATTACACCTCATACAAATTTCAGATGTTTCTAAAATAAAACCTAAATATATAAGATCTGTTTAGATTGAACTTATTGTTGTTGAAACTGAAAATTAAAAACTAAAAACTGAAAATACAGTAAAAAATAATTTTTAAATGTATGAATAGTACCATAAAACCTATTTTTAATATATATTTTTCTAAAATAAAATGATTGTAGATCTCATAAACAGTATTACTACGATTTATAAACAGTCCTATTACAATGAGAATTGCACCCTACCTTTCAACAAAACGCGTGAAAACAAAATTAGAAAAAAAAAAAGGAACGCAGACGCAGAAGCATGTTCCAGTGCAATCCAAACGGCGCCATAATCAATAAAAAAGTGCCTAGCGATAATTTCGGAAAAAAGTGCCTAGCGATGCCAAGCGATAATTTCGGGAAAAAAGTGCCTAGCGATAAAATATATATATATTTTAGTTTATTTCATTGATGGGAGTCCCATCATGGGACACGTTTTTTTGCTAGGACCTTTTTCATCTTAAGACACCATTTTTGCTTTAAAACTTAGCCAAGTACAGGCCCTGCGGGCCTGCTCACATGAGTCACATCTGCACTGCACATACTGTACACTGCAGCCTACACTTATTACTTAAAACGGTTTCTCACTATGAACACGGTTTCTCACTTTACTATTATTATAAATTATATACCCATTAATAATTTAACATTAATTATATCAACTTATTTATATTATAATAATACTAAATTACTGAATCATGTATTAAATTAATTTTTATTTGTGCAGGTTTAGACCTTAAATTAATGTTATTAATTCCGTTTCGAGTTTGTCTAGTGAAACAAAATATTTTAGTATCGGCCAATTTCAACATACCATTTCAGATTTTTTTTAAAATTAAAAAATATATACCTTATAGTTTTTTTCATACTTATTATTATAATAAATTAATTCCCTCGCTATGGTAAAGAAAACTTCACGCCTACACTTTATATTCAATGTACTTCAATAGGCAAATAGATACTAATAAATAATAACCCATCAATCCATCACAACATTCAAAAGAAAGAAATAATAATAATTTTCAGATTCAATAAAAAACAATTATATCTTGAAAGTTGGAGACATTCAAAACTTTACCAAACCAGATAATTAGGGTTCGTTTGGTACATGTATTTAAAAATTGAAAATTATTATTTAAAAACTTTTGTGATAATAAGTGTGAGTGAAAAAGTATGTGAAAATACATAAAATATTGTTTAAAAATTGAAAATTATTGTTTAGAAATACTCACCAAACACCCCCTTATTGTTCGGAAATAACAAGTCTCATAATGAAAACTTCACGCCTGCACTCTATATCCAATGTACTTCAATAGACAAATAGATACATAACCCATCAGTCCATCAAACCATCCAAAAAAATAAAATAAAATAATAATTTTCAGATTCACTAAAAGACAATTATATCTTGGAAGTAGGGTATATTTAAAACTTTACCAAACCAAATAATTATTGTTCAGAAAGAACAAGTCTTAGTTTTTAGGGGCGTCTGGTACTTTATTTGTATTTTTTAAAAATACGTATTGTTAAAAAAGTATATGAAAATACATATAATATTATTTAAAAACTGAAAAGTGTGGCTTAGACTACCTTACCAAACATCCCCTTACCATTCAACTTAACAAAAAAAAAAAAAACCCTCAAGGTTTGACGAAATATGAAGACAAGCAAGCGAAAAAATATAGTGCAAAAAAAAATAAAATAAAATAAAGCCAAAAATGAAAAGGGAAAAGAAAAGATAAAGCATGCAAATGAAGGTTGGACACTGCCATTGTTGTTAATTTCCTTCTCTCTTCTTAATTTCTTTTTGGGTTGTTATTATTTTCTTATGAATTTAAAACTTTAGATCTTGTCAAAATAGAAGCTTTACATGTGTGAATGGATCTGTGAACATCTGATTTGAGATGTAAAACAACATAGTTGGAGGATAATTTTTTTTTTTTTTTTTTTTAAGGCAAAACCGTACCGGCCGAAATTCCCATTCCACCTGAAATTGGTCAGAATTGACCAAAACGGCTGAAACACCCCGAAACAGGCCGAAATTTGACCTGAGGTGGAATGGGTGGTAGCAATGTTATGAATTTCGTTAAGTTCTAGTCGGAACGACCGGAATATCTCACACCGATGTGTAAACCGGAATGGTAATACCCTCCATTCCACCTCGGATTAAATTTCGCCCCATTTTGGCCCGTTCTAGGCGTTCCAGCCAATTTCGGCTGAAATTCATTTTTCGGCTAACATGAATTTTGGCTTCTTGGCTTCTTATTTTCCCTTCTTGAACTTAATCGATGTCCTGTAGCTCCTAGTCTCTCTCTCATCTCTCACTATCTGACCCTCCTAACTTTGACAGAGAAGTTGAAAATAAAATTGAAGAGCAAGATAAAGCAAAAGTGGTGTGACTTCACTGACTTGTGAAAAAAAAAAAAAAAAAAGGAGTTTGCTAATTTGTGCTCTAAGGGCACACAATAATTAATTATTTTTAAAAATATTTTCTCAAAAATTGAAAAAATATTGACAACTTTTTCAATTCTCAAAAAAATGTTTCTAAAAAAGATAGGGCACACATTAACCAAACAAAAGAAAATAAAAATAAAAATAAATAAGAATAAGAGGACAAAAGAGCTCAGGCGTGAAATGATGAAGAATGACTGAAATCTGCAATAAAGAAAGATAGAAGTAGCATTTGAGCAGGTTATAGTGTACTAGTCGGTGGGAAGTTTCTTAGAAACTCACTTGTGTACCATTATCCAAAATATGAGTTTTATTTATAAAAAAAAAATCATAAAATAAATGTTTTTTTAAAATAATAATCCCACTTTATTTTAAATATAAAAAAGTTCCGCTTAACAAGTTGTAGTGTAGTCACGTGGGCGGGATGGAAATTGGGAAAAAGTAATCAATAGGAAGTTTCTTAGAGGCTGTTTGGCCATCATTTTTTGATCACTCAATTTTTGTCACTCATCACTCATCACTCTAAATACTAAGGTTGTTTGGCACCATCACTCACTTTCCATCACTCAATATTTTTCACACTATTTGTGGGTACCATACCTGTCACTAGTGCAGCTTTTTTTTTTTTTTTTTTTTTTGTTTCCAACTAGCAGCTTCTTCATTTTCTTTTTTTTTTTCCCTCCTAGCTTGGCTGTTCGGTCTGGTTTTTTTTTTTTTTTTTTTTTTTTTTTTTTTTTTCACTAAATTTGGTGAGTCTAGGTACTAAAGAAAAAAAAAAGAAAAAAAAAAACCTAGACCGAACAGCCAACCCAGGAGGAAAAAAAAAAAAAAGAAAGAAGAAGAAACCAGACCGAATAGCCAACCCAGAGAAGAAAGAAAAAAAAAAGTTAAAGGTCAAAAGTTGCGGCTAAATACTGTTTGTGGGTCCCCTATGTGTGTTTAATTACAATATTGCCATTGAGTTATGAGTTATGGAAACTTAAAACAATCAAAATGTGTTTTCAGTTTCCATAACTCATAACTCAAAAATCAGAGAATTGAGTGATGGAAACAGAGTTATCGTTTGTCAAACAACCTTTTTGCTATTGGTCCTACCATTTTTGAGTTAAGAGTTATAGAAACTGAAAATTAAGTTATGGAAATTATGAATCCAAACGGCCCCTTAGTAACTCACTTGTGTACAATTATCCAAAATATGAGTTTTATTTATTAAAAAAGAAAACCATAAAATAAAAGTAGTCAATAGAAGTAGCATTTGAGCGGAGTGGCTGGTCACCTAAATAAGAAAGAGAATATATTTTATTAGCCCTCAACGAATATATAATACCTAATTTTAGCGCGTATTGACTGCTTTGAAGAAAGGAAGCGAACAACCACCCTTTCTTGACTAGTCACGTGGGTGGGATGGGAATTGGGAAAAAGAAGTCGGTGGTAAGTTTCTTAGAAACTCATTTGTGTACAATTATCCAAAATATGAGTTTTATTTATAATAATAATAAAAAATAAAAAAAAATCATAAAATAAAAGTAGTCAATAAAAGTAGCATTTGAGCATATTATAATGTACTAATCACGTGGGTGGGATGGGAATTGGGAAAAAGTAGTCGGTGGGAAGTTTTTTAGAAACTCACTTGTGCATAATTACTCAAAATGTGAGTTTTATTTTAAAAAAAGTTATAAAATAAATGCTTTTTTTAAAATAATATCCCACTTTATTTTAATAGAAAACTATATTAAATTAATTATTTTACATAATAGTAATGGCTGTATAAACCAAAGAGTTTACACCCCGTCCTTATTGAATTTAATCTTATATAAAATGGGTTCAAGTTACATTTGATATAATTCTATAAGAGTTACACATTTTTTTAAATCATAGATTTCTAAAAGATCAAACAGTTAAAAAGAAAACACTATTATCCATTATTACATCATTAAATACTCACCAATAGCACCCTCATTATCTTTCTCTTTATTACATGCTGATTGTGTTTCTTTTTCTCTCCCTATATTAAGTCTTCTCTTTCATTGTAATCCTTTTTTTTTCTTTTTCTCCGGAAATTCATCATAGGTTTCTGCCCTCTTCATCTTTCTAGGCTTTCCTTACTTCATTCAGTTTTTTTCTCCCCTAAATAAAACCTCTATCACTTTCCTCATCCTTTTTAACAAAATGTTCAAGATCACAAATTTGTTGAAAATAACTTCTAATTATTATTAGTTTAGGTTCTTTGTATCTCATGTTCCAATTTTATTTACTTGATTTTTTTAAATCTTTTTATTTATTTTTTATTTTTTATGTTTGTTGATTTGCAAACAACCTTATCACCTAAGATACACTCTGATTATCTAATCACTAAGGCTAGGCTTTTACAGACTGCCGGATATGTCCTTATCTCCATCTCTTGTATTTGAATTCAAACTACTATGATGATTAGGATCAGTAGAATCCATAACAGGGCTCAAATAATCGAAGCACATACAATTATGTTTTTGATAATTAACTATTTGCAGCTTTTGCTGTGAATAACAAAAAAATACTTTCAATTTTTTTTTATGTGGAAAAAAAAATCCTTTCAATTGCTACCAAAAACAAGAGTCAAATAACTTTCAATTGCTCCTTTAAAAAAGAAAAAAAATACCAAAACTAAGCTGAGCCTATCATACACTAAACAAAATATCAAATTTTTTTGAACTGCATTCTACAATATCAGTGTTTTAATAAATACATATAAGCAAATTGTATTTACATATTTAAAATTTTAAACAAAACTACTCAATCACATCGAGTGTGATATATGAGTATAAACATTTTTTTTTCGTTAGACTGCATTGAAGTGGCTAGTCCAGGCAGAAGGCCTACCTTTCAATTGCTTGTTGACAAAATGAGAGGCTTGATTGTTTAGTGTATGATAGGCTCAGCTTTGTAGGTTTTTGTTTTTTTGTTTTTTTTGTTTTTTTTTAAGGAGCAAATTGAAAGTTATTTGACTCTTGTTTTTGGCAGTTTTTGTGAAATAAAAGAAAATGAGATTATTTTTGCAAAATCGTTTTTGTTAAATTTTGTTGAAGAAAATGTTATCTAGTGGAAAGTAATAAATAAGAATAGAGAGAATATTAGTATTAATTAGGTAATAAGGTGGAAAGCAATATCATTTAATGATGTTTTTTCAACCTTTGAATTTCTTAGAAATTTTCGGTGTACAAAAAGTGTAAATTTATAAGTGTTAAACTAGGTGTAACTTAAACCCAGTTCATATTTTGTTTGTTTATATATAAAAAAGTGGTTGTCAATAGAGAATTAGGTTTTATTGATGGTGGCTAAATGGGTGGATGCAGAAGATGGTGGTGGTGATATAACAATGGTTGGAGGACCTTTTTTTTTTTTTTTTTTTTAATTCTAGCAAAGATTGATGAAGAAAGATCTTTGGTAGGAGAGGGATCTGTGTTGTCTCTGCAATGAAGTAGGTTTAGTGAGGCTTTTTCAATCCAAAGCAGATTTTTGGTGCTTTGTTGTTGTGCTTAGTTGCCAAGAAAATGAGAGAATTTTTTCTTTTAGATATTGATTTTTTAATTCATTTTTAATAAGATATTGATTTTTTATATAAATACTGATGCGGCATATTTTAATGTCAATTAAGAAATTTTATTATTATTTTATTAGCTACTTGAGTTTCAAATGCGTTAGCTGCAATTTGTTGTCCACATAAGCATTTTCTGCCGTTGAGATGATGATAAGAGCTAAATTTACAAAGTAAACAACCCCACAGAAGTATTTTAAATTGAGTCATGCATCATACTGGCATTACACTAATTGCATAAATCAAAGAAGTAAGGAGTTTTATAACTCAACTAGCATCTTATAATATTTTCAATGGAGAAATGTATGGTTCAAATCCCAACACATTTATCAAATTATAAAATAAAAAATAGTTTTATAAATAAAAAAGAAGAGGAAAAATGAGAAAATCAGAAGAAAGGGAGGGCCTTGTAATTGTATTCTCCCAAAATTAAATAAGAGCAAAATAGATTCACAAGATTATAAAATCGATACACACTTATGTGATAGACATTTTACCATATTTATAGCGTATTCCAAGTTTCCAACCCTACCAACGTGCTTAGTGGCCTAGTGGTTGGGGTCTTGGGCTAACAAGACATTGTTATGCGGAGTGTCTTGGGTTCAACTCATCCCTCCCCCATGAGTAATGTGCTGGTGTTCCTTATTCTTCATCAAAATGAAGTCTTGCTCGTGAGTAGTTAAGGGCTATTATAGCTACATTTAGAGAGGGAAGCCACACTAATTGTCCCCTCAACCATTTTTTTGACTTATTAAAAACAAAAAGGCATATTACAACCCTGATAGCAATAGCTTTGTCCATACCTGCTAACGATGTGAAAGTTTCCTCACTAACAACTATGGTTTTGTATTAATACCAAGGAAGTTAATTTCATACCGGAAGCCGTTTCGGTTTAGCTAATGGAACGATATATTTCGGTACCTGTTAATATCAGTGTATCGTCTCGGAGTTATATATATATATATATATATATATATATTTTTTTTTTTTTCCCCACAGTATTTTAAATCCTATGTCTTTGAGTATATTAGAGCATCTCCAATAGACTCTCTAAATACAAAATGTTCTCTATTATAGAGAGTAAACCCACAAAATGACTCTCCAACAGACTCTCTATACTTGAATTTTTTTTTTTTTTTGGGCTCATGAACAGTAGCTCATTAGACTTGATGAACTACTGTTCATTTTTCAAATATTTTTTTTTTCTATTCTAATAATAAGGCATTGAATAAAAAAAATTGAAAGATGTATAGTTATTAAAAAAATAATAAAGAATAAATGAATAAATAATATTTAAATGAGATAGAGAATCTGTTAGAAGTTTATTTGAAAAAATAGGTAACTAAAAGGTAAAAGTCACTCTTCATTCTCCAAATAATATAAAAATTTGTCTAATCTGCTGAAAATGCTCTTATGCTCAATTCATCATCAATTTTATCCTTCTATAATAGCCCAGTCCATTATCCATAAAAAAAAATAAATAAATAAAAAAATAGCCCAGTCCATTACATATATATCTAAATTGTCTAATCATTATATTTAAAAAAATAATAATAAAACAAAGGTTGTTGATTCCGTACCGTACCGGTCAGTACGGCCGAAATATACCGTACCGACTAGCAATCTGGTACGCTCGACCCCAGACCCCTGTTTCGTACCGGAAAAAATACCGGCCGTACCGGTCTTGTACCAGCCGTACCGGTCTCATACCAGCCGTACCGGCCAATTTCGGGCAATACCGGCCGGTACAGAAAAAAGTTTTTTTTATTTTTTTATTTTAAAGTTTTGTAATTTTTGAATTTTTGTTAAGACAAAATGGTAATTTACTTGCATTAAATTATTAGTATTATTTATTTTCTTAGTATGCAAGGTAACTTTTAAGCTTTCTATTTTATTTTTTTATTTTTTTCCCTTTTAATTGATACTAAAGTCTAAAATCATGAATAATTAGTTTTAAATTGAGAAAATGTTTTATGGTAAATTTTTATATTTATTAATATATATATATATATACAGACACATACATACACACATACATACACAGGGAAAGCCCCTTAAATAGTAGTATAGGTATATTTATTTATTTATAAATATAAAAAATAGCGGTAAACTCGAAACAGTATACCAGTATTGACCGGTATCCAAAATAGATCGTATCGATGGTCAAATCAGTACGACCTTCGATACGGTATTGACACCCTTAAATAAAACTTAGAACAAGCGTAAAAGGCATATTTCTTTAAAAAAAAAAAAAAAAAAGTGTAGAAGATACAGACTCTAAGACCCACGTGAATTCTGAATTGAATTCAATGCCTGACATTAGTTTTAACTTTTACCAAAGCCACACGTTACTTCAAAAAAATAATAAACACAACTTCACAGCCACACCATTTTAAAATGCATTGAGAAGCTATAAACGACTGGTATGAGAAGTCTGTGTTGGGCGAAGAAGAGAAGACAAATTAACCCAAAAAAAATAGAAGAAGAGAAGACAAACCAGTAAGAACAAGAGATGCAGATTAACAGAACGAGGACAAGATGCAGTGTTGGGCTTCGCCGGAACCTCGTCATTGTATAAGTGTCACGGATCTATGGGTTTCCACCGGAAAAATCAATTTCAAAGAGGTAATTTTCTTCTGAACTGATTTCGAACCGAAATCAATATTTCAGCCGGAATGACCGGAACTTCCCGAAATTTTCGAAATAACCCGAAACATCCTGGTCTAAAAAGCGGTACGAAACAGAGGGTCACTTATACCGGTTTGCTCGCCGGAAAGAGAAATTTCGGCCCACCAGCCAGTACGGTATGAAATTGTTTTCCTTGATTAATACTAAATCTAAGCGTATATAATTCTTTTAACAAATGCTAGTTTGACCAATTTTAATTGGTACATCATATTCACTAAGGTGGTATTAGTTGTAGAACTAAGTGAAACCGACACTCATTCTTAAAAAAAAAAGTGAAACCGACACTACTCTAATAATAAAAAATCATATCAACATTGTGAAAAATATTTTCTCTGACGTTATTCGAATGCTAAAACTACTATGAAGTTTTATTACAAAGGTCTTAAGAATTGATGTGAGAATTCATCAAAAAAAGCATATTCTAGCCCTAACAACTATAGCTTGGTCCACATCTGCTAACGATGTGAAAGTGTCCTTACTAACAACTATATGATTTTGTCTTAATACTAAATTTAGGAGTGTATAACTTTTTTGTACAACTATGACTAGGGGTGTCCACGGGTCGGGTCGGGTCGGTTTTGGACCCAACCCGGAACCGATCCGCCGGAGTCGGGTGGAAGGCGGAGGGACCCGAAACCGACCGCCGGCGTCACTCGGTCGGGTCGGTTTTGGGTTCGGGTGGTGTTCGGGTGGGTCGGTCGGTGTTGAGAGTCGCCGGATCCTGCAAACGTCGCCGGAATCTGCTCGAATGTCGCCGGAATCTGCAAAAACCCAGTAGATCTGCACCAAAAATCGCCGAAATCAGCCTGGATCTCCTCGAATCTCGCCGGATCTCACCAAATATGGTCCAAATCTCGCTTGGATCTCCTCAAATGTCGCCGGATCTCACCAAATCTCGCTTGAATTTGCCGGATCTCACCCAATCTCGCTTGAATGTCGCCGGATATTGCCAGATTTATATATAACGTCGGTCGGGTCGGGTGGCTCGGGTTTTGGAGAAGAAAACCCGCCACTCGACCCGCCGGCGTCGGGTCTTGGGGTCAGAAACCCGTCACCGACCGTCGGAGTGGTCGGTTCAGACGGTTGCCGGTTCGGGTTCGGGCGGGTTGCTCGGGTTGGTCGGGTTACGGGTTGGGTTGGACACCCCTAACTATGACCAATTTTAATTGGGACATCATAAAAGTAAAAAGTAGTATAAGTTTTAGACCTAGGTGAAACCGACGCTACTCTAATAATAACAAATTATATCAACATTGTGAAATTGCTAAAACTACTAAAAAGTTTTATTACAAATGACATACGAATTGACGTGACAATTCATCAAAAACCCATATTACAGCCCTAACAATTAACAAATATAGCTTTGGCCATATCTGCTAACAATGTGAAAGTAACAACTATGGTTTTGTCTTAATGCTAAATCTAGGAGTATAATATTGTGAAAAATATTGTCTTTGGCATTAATCAAATGCTAAAACTACTACGAAGTTTTATTATAAAGGACTTATAGATTGATGTGACAATTCAAATAAGTAATGCCCTCAAACAATTAAAAAAAAAAAAATCCAAATTACCTTTATGGATTGTTCAATTTTTTTTATATTATAAATTAGGCATTTTCTTAACTGTTTATCCTGAACTATTGACAACGAAAAAAAGGTTTCCCACTGCTGTATAATATTCTTCTATGATTGAAGATTAAAATTTTGAGAAATATTACTAACAAAATAATTTTCAAGTTAGCATGTTTTTATTACTTCTCATGTGGGTGTCCGGCCAATGTAACTTTATTATCAATCACTCAGCATTTGCATAGATTTGTGCAAAATTTTCTATCTATTTTAGTGTAATAATCTTTTTATTTTTTTTAATATATTCATTTTTTTAAAACACTCTATATTAGATTATCTATTTTAGACTACATTTTATTTAAATATCAAAATTTTTTATTTTTATAATTGTTTCTTTTTCTTCACACATAATAATTAACATTCACTTGCTTATTTCATCCTCAAGATATATATATATATATATATATATATATATATATATAAACTAATATAAAATGAGTAGTATTTGTGTAAATTTACACAATTACTATAATAATCACATATTTTTATATAACTTTTCATGAACTGACGTGATGATTTTTGAACTTAATTAACTAAAATGTGATCTTTTTTCTATAATACAGGCACTTTTTTTTTGGGTGGGGAGGGGGGGGGGGGGGGGGGGTTTAAAATAATACAAGCACTTATGCAAATGCCTAACTCACTTACTACCTTGGTTATCGTAAAATACTTTTAAAAATTAATATGACTAAAGAGGCAAAAGGTTTCACACATTTTTTGAGTAAGGATGTAGGGTTGGCCTTAGGCCCAGGGGCCTCTGCTACAGATCCCAAATTTGGGGACAATAAATGCAATCAGTGAGTTTCAAGTGAATTTTTTGAATTAGTTTTTTATTTGTGGTCGCTGAGACATCAAAAACGAAAAATTTTAGAAGAAAGTGAGAAATCAATTTGTAACTTTATGTAGTAAAATTTGTAATATATGTAATATTATTCAAATTTTATTATATAGGTGTTATAAATTAATGTGTTATAAATCACAAGAAATAATTTAAATACTTATTTATTATCTTGTTAAAATGTCAACAGTTACATTCATTATTATTAGTTTGTAAGATTTTTGAAATAAATTTATAATAGTGAATTAGTCATATTAAAATAATAAATTTTAAATAAAAAATTATAATATATTCAGGGGGTTCAAATGAACCCCCTGACTTCAAAAGAAAAAACTATATATATTAAATATATATATTTTTGTTAGCTTAATACTTTAATTTATTTTTAAAAAATATTTTTTTTCACACTTTGACTTAAATTTTGCACATCTTTATTACAAGTATTTTTGACTTTAAGAATAAAGAGTATTTTTTTTTTTTGAAACCGAATAAAGAGTAAGTATTTGTGAATTGTAAGTGTAATTCTTTTTTATAAATTTATATTATATGTGTGTGAGTGTGTTGAATATTGATTGTGTACATTACTTATTGTTATAATGTTACGTATTTGTGTAAATTATGATGTGTGTGGATGTTTGTATGTACAATATAAATATAATATAACTTTATATAATTTAATAATTAAGAAATAAAGAGGTTTTTTTTTTTTTTTTTTTTTTTTTTTTTTTTTTTTTTTTTTTTTTTTTAACATATGTGTGTGTATTGTTATCATATTATAATAACTTTTTGTAATAAAGTTAGTAAAATTCAAGAAAACAATTGTAAAGTTAATAATTGTTCAAGCATTTAATTTGTTAAGTAGACACATAGTGTATAATTTATGTATGAATGAGTGTGATTGTGTGCATTAATAATTAATACAGAGTCAATAAGTTGAAATTAGTCATTTAGTCAAATATATTTTTATGAAAACTGTTGGGAAATTTAGACCCCGGTTAATAGAATTAACAAGTTTTAAACTCAAGTTGTTAATTAGATTTATTACGAATAAATCTTGTTAAAACCAACAAACATCAATATCATATCAAAATTATGCAACGGAAAAATAAATAAGACAATTGAAGAAGACGTTGGCTACAAAGTTCTTCACTTTATTAATAATGAGATCAAGAAGCACTTGGTTACAAAACCCTAAAGCGTAAAGACGCAATAGTTTTTTTCAGAGAGAATAAGGCATTAGTCACCTTTTGCATGTGTTCTCCTTGTACTTATGTGATTGCCTTTAAAATAAGTCTTATATATGTCTAGGGTTGTGAGAAAAGAAACTCTACACAAATACATAAGCCTGGGCCGAAAATCAGATCTGAAAAATTGATTTCCGTAATTCTCAATAGATACCTCAATAGATAGCATCTATCGAGCCTTATTAAACCTCGATAGATAGCTATCTGTCGAGCTTTAATGAATTAGCACCTCTTTACTTGTTTCTTGGATAGATTTACAAGGCTTCAATACTAGACTTGAACTCTTGTTCTTTGAAGTATTAAATACATCCTAGATCTACCCAAATACAAGTAAAGTGCGTTTTGTCAAAATATTAGCCAATTACATAAAGTAGTAACATATGTTCCTAATATGTGAAACACATATGTCCTAACAAAAACAAAGTCAAATAGATAATAACAACTGTATAAAGATAAAAATGTTAGACAAGCTTAACAAAATAAAATGATCATAGACTCATATCTACCCACATTGGTAATAGATATTCATAATGAACTATCATGTAACATTCAAAATTTAAAAACTTGTAGAATGCAATTGTAAAACTTTATGTATTATTATTATTATTTTATCGATAACTCAATATATTTAAGTTCTCTTTTTATTAAAATTTTGTAGTGACTCCCTAAACAAAATTTCTAGAGCCGCCACTGCAACAGTTACATTCGTTGTCATTAGTTTGTAAGATTTTTGAAATAAATTTATAATAGTGAATTAGTCATATTAAAATAACAAAATTTAAATTAAAAATTATAATATATAAATAAATATTATATAAGTCTACTAACTATATATATAAAAAGAGTGAATGCCTTTATCTACAGTGAATTTTTGGTTTAGTTAATCTGTGCCCAAAACTCACCATTTCATCTCTTCATTTGTTTTATCTAACCGTTTCATCTCATCATTTTTTTTTTTTTTTTAATTTGGGCTCTAAAAAAAAAGCACATTACCCACGACAACGTCTCTTATAATTCACCAAACGTTTTTGTGTGGGAAAGAAAAGCAAGTCTGGTGAGCAAAAGTGGAAGAAATATCTTCTTCTTCTTCTGGCAGACTCTGATAGAGAGGTAAGCTTAGTTGAGTACGTGTGTGGTGCCGGTGCAATCCGTACATATTTGGTGAGATAAGGATCAAAGACAGTGGGCTGTAGCCTGTAGGTTTGTAGGGGTAGAGGATTGTGTTGTTTAAAGGATGGGAAGAGACTTTGGTGGAGATTGTGGGTGGGTGTGGGTTTCTTGGAAGTTGAGAGAGAGAAGTAGAGAAATAGATAAAACTTTTTGTTGGTTTGTGGTTTGGCATTCTCAACTAATCACAATATAGGTATCTCTCTAAAGTTCTCTTCTCTATGGCTTGGTTGATTTTTTCAAGACCGATTTATCACTCTTTTTTAGTTCCGTTCTCTTCTCTATGGGTTGATTGATTTTTTAAAGATTGATTTATCATTCTCTTTTAGTTCCGTTGCTTCATTTTTTATGATGAAGAGATATGAAGTCTATGGGTTGATTTTTATTTTTTAAGATTGACTTATCATTCTATTATAGTTCTGTGAAATATTTGATGAAGAAATATGGAGTGGTTGTTGAATATTTGTTTTTATATTTATACATGCATGTTATGAAGGTTAGCTTTGTTTTCTGATAGTGTTTGCTTTGGAATTTAGGATGCAGAGCAACCAAATTGGGATGAATAAAACCAATGGTATATATTCATCATACTTTGTTTTCCCCTTCTTCTATTAATTTGGAGCCTACAACATATTAATTCATTTTTTAACAATATTAAAAAATTAGTGACCTTTGGTATTTTATATCTCTTTATATTTTTCTTTGGTTTAATTGTTTTCAATTTGGTGACTTTTTTAAAACAAAAAATAAATATTTTGTATTATCGTTTCCTATATATTTTTTATCTAGTATGACAGCTAGCTAAAGGATCTCAGTCTAATTGGAGCTTAGCCTGCTGAATTAGGAAATCTTGCTCATTTGTGAAAAAAGTAAGAGAAACATACATGTTTTACTCAATTATAGAAGTCATTTAAACTCATAGTGTTACTATTTTTCTGAATAGTTCGTAGAGATAATTGATTTTTGATAGTTAATGAGTAATCCATACAAATTCCATTGTTTAAGCATAATGAAAATTGTCTATGCATGTGGTTTGTGTGTGATAGTTTTCTGTTGTGTAAGTTCTATAAATAGCTTTCTAGAACTATTATTGTATTGTTGGTGTTAATTGTATAGTGTGTGAGATTAGTCTTTGTTATGACCTTAATTTGGCCAAACTTTGGTTGTATGTGTATTTCTTAGTTTGTCTTAAATGCAAGTATTTTGATTCATAAATTTTTTTTTTAAATGTCAAACCAGTAGCATTCTTTGTGAAATAGACACTGTATATGGAGAATGGTGATTTAATATATCAATAAAACAACCTATGATGCAATAGAAACATTTAAGCATAAATTACAAAAGAACTCATTTTCATTTGCGCTTTGTTTGGCTAATTTTAGAGGTTTGATTGTTTTAGTTTGTAAATGGTAGAATATCGTTTTTCTATTGTTATTGTGATTTTCTTAGAGTTTTCAGAGGTAATGAAGTTAAATTATTCAATTTTGATTTGGATTTTCAAGATTTTTTCTTAAGAAATACAATTTTGCCAAGTGTATAATTTTTATGCTTTGTATCGCTTATTGGTTCATTTTAGATCTTTTTTTTTTTTCCCTTTGTGAATTTGTAGAAAGTTTAATTCTTGATGTGTATAATATAGATTTGCTATATGTCAAATTTCCAATACAATTCGTGATAATATTGCCATGCTTTCATTTGCTATGCCTTGTAAACAAGGTACGTAATTGATTGTACCTTAGAAATTTAATGGGAATGTTGACAATAATTGTATGGAGTTAGAAAATTATTTATTTGTTTGGCTTAAGCTCAAACGGCCAATGTTGATGTATTTATCAGTATAGAAAATAAGTTTTGATTATGTTGTTTGCAATCCAATTTATGAAATTTTACTACCTTCTCAATTTAACCATTAGCGGTCTTGTTAAAACTGGTTCAAAATGCTCTACCCACTGCAAAGTATATCTTCAGCTTGTGTTTTATGGAGATAGAGAATCAAGAAACTTTGAATCATTTATTTTTGCTTGTTCAATTGCCAGAGCAATGTGGTTTGCTTGTAACATCAAGGTTTGATTTGTTGCAACCTCAATCAATAACTTTTTAGTGATTACCAATTATTTTGAACATGATTTTGATAATTTCTTGCCTGTAATTCTGACGAAAGGTGTCTTATTATTCCTTGCCTTATTTTGATTATGTGGTTTTGTTAGAAACAAAGTTGTGTTTGAAAGATAGTCTATATTACCTAAAGAGATGGTCGAGTATGGCATATGGTGGACTTATACATGTAAGGAATACTTGTTGCTAGGGTTAATCTAAAAAATGATGCAAGTCTTTTGTGAAGAGATATTTTTAGTTATTAGAGGATGCATTTTTCTGGTTGTTATGTTTTGTTTATGTGTGTGTGCATTCTTATTATTTTATTTTATTTTTTATTTGTAAGTTTATGGTGTTATATTCATAAATGTTGCCTTTTGTGTTGCAGTTCATCTGATACTTTACTCTCTAGTTTGTGATAATGCTTGATCTCCAAAGCAACAAGTAAGTACAATTTAAGGCTTCAAATTACATGAAATTGTTTTCAATCTGTGAACTTTCTCTTTGGAATATATAATGATTCTATTATTTATCGTTTACTATTATATGTTATTTTTTCCTTTCCGTATATTGTTTTTTTGTTTTCTCATTCTAAATTTGTGGATATTTGTTTTATCTTTCTCATTAATTTTGTTGTTCTTGTTTGTTCCCAACTTTGTTATTGTTTATTGCCCTCTTAATTCCCACGTTTGTTTTGGATCAAAACATGGTAGCCTAGAATTACTTGGAGAGTGAAGATTTGGATGATACCTCAATTAAAAGGAATTCCTATCGTTTTAAATCAAATCAACATGATGAAGTGATAAACTATAATAATAATGATACAATCATTACAAATCTAGCAGATCTCTTAGTTACTACCTCAGAAGAAAAAAGTAAGTTTAAGTATATGAAAACAGTAGTCTTTTAGATTGAATTTCAAAATATGGCACTATTTTTTTTCACCTTTTATAAATAAAGGTATTAAAAAAGGTCCTAAAAGAACAAAATATTGGTATGATACATTATTTGACGAACAAAAAAAGATTTTTGCAAGAAAATGAGAGAAGCATATGCACAAAGCTCTTGCAAAAGAAGAAATCACAAACAATCAATGTATATTTATATATGTAAAATAGTACAATTTTCAATTGGTCTAGGCATACGGTGTTAATTTGTTGTTACCTAATATGAATAAAGGTGTTAGAGGACAACAAAAGAGAGCAAAGCGTTGGTATTGGTATAGTGCATTATCTGAGGAGAGAAAAAGAGATATTTGCAAGATAAGAAGGGAAGCATATGCACAAAGAACAGCTCTTGCAAAAGAAGCTATTAAGAATGCTCAAATCAGTTCAATTGCAAGTATGGGAACTTCTAAAGAGGTTGATGGTCCCAGAATGCACATCTTAATGGAAGAAGATATCAGTAAATGGGGACGTGGGAGGAAAAGAAAGCAATGTGTTGCAACTGTTGATGATAGAAATGAACAAATGCTTAAGAAAAAATCTAAGATATGTGTTGTTGAAAGTCATGGTTCTAAAAAGTTTGTCCCGGCTAGCAGTCATAATATACTGATCAATGAAGATTCTTAAATGAATATAGGTAAGAATTGACTACTAAAAATATTATTCTAGCCACAGATATGGTGTTTTAATATGTTGAAATACCATTAATTCCCCTTATTTGAAATTTTAGAAAACCGACACTGCCACATGATGATGCTAAATTTATCTGATAGAGGAAAGAAGCAAATTAGTGAGTACAACGTCTTTGAAGTTGGTAGGTGTTAGTAAAATAGTTTAATTCTTCCATATTTCTCTGAGATTTGCATTAAAGTTTTGAATAATGAAATGTCATTCAAAATAGGATCATGTTCAAATGGAGTAAGCATTTTGGTTCCAACAAAATTAGTGCAAGGTTGTACAAGTATGATACCTTGTAGATAAAAAATACTACCCCTACTAGGCTATACATTTTAGATACTTGTCCTTCTATAGATTTTAGATTCCTTTTAGTTTATAGCTAAATTTGAGTTAATAGGTTCTTGTTACTCTTGGTGTCTATCTTCTTTGTTCTGCAATTAGAAAAATTCAAAGTTGCAAAAATCTTAGATCTGTCTTATGGAGTATACCCTTCCAAGCAAATATTTTGTTACCCGTATTGGCATGTATATATTGTCAAGAAAAAAGGTTCTATCATGAGCCTAAAGGATTTTTCTGTTTTGATGGGGAGGTTTGCTTGGTCTCAAATGGTGTTCCCGATGATCTCTATAGGTCGTTCACTTCTATAGGCTGTTCGCTTCTAATTTAGAAGAATCAATAAGTTTTTCAAATATATTTTCACTAATAATAACACATTTGCATGCACATCCTTTGGTGTCAAATATGACCAAAATTTCTGTAAAAGAAACAAACGCATATACACATTCAGGGTTCAAGGCCAAGTGTACCATTATATAAATGACTTGCTACCATCAAATGATCATCCTTCATATTTGCAACTATATTTCTTTGATAGTGAACATGAAGTAGAAAATAGACTATATAATTTAGATCGATTAAACATATCCATTCTGACCTAAATAAGATATATTAAAACTTAACCCATATTGTGCATTCTTTCGTACTCTTAAGAATATACCAACTTTGAAAGATCTCCATATTTATATAAGACTAGATGCTGCATTAGACCAACGTGTCTATAATACTCCTTCAGCTTCACAAGTAGCTGCAATATGGGTTGAAGATGATAGTTCAAGAGACCATAGTAGTCAGGACATTATTGTTTATAGTCATTTTGGGAGTAGTCATAGGGTACAATACTACTTTGGCTGTTATGACCCTTTACAATATCCTTTGTTATTCCCCTATGGAGATATTGGTTGGCATCAAGGAATACAAAGAGTTAAAAAGGGAAAGAAATATTTGCCTTCTCAAGTTGAAGTACAAATTAATCAATGTGAATCAAGCTCTACAAAAGAACTAATTAACAAGGAAATGAAAGGTAAACATTATCTTAAATATCAGTGTTGTTGCTTATAACGTAGCATATAGGATTATTTAGCTTCTAACATTGTGCGCCTATATTTTCAGTATTAGAGAAGAAGAAGAAAAGAGGTGTGGTCTCATGCCGTGAATATTATTGCTATAACTTACAAATAAGAGCTTTCATCAAATCAATCTTGTTGCATTTAGGTTAGCTCTTTCAACAATATGTTGTTGACATGCATATCAAAATTGAAACAACAAGATTAGATTATTTTCGAAACAAGTAAGATGAAATTCAAGCTGAGGCCTATCAAGGGATTATTGATAGCATTCATGTGGGTGAAGCGCATGGTTCCAAAGTTGGACGTAGAATAATTTTGCCAGCTTCATTCATAGGGGGACCAAGGGATATGTGAAAGAGGTACTTGGATGCGATGGCATTGGTGCAGGCTGCCCAACCCGCAACCGACCCGTACATGGGTCGGGCGGGTCGGGTTTTTGCCCAACCCGCAACCGACCCGTACAAGATCGGGTGGTCATTTTTCAACCCGCAACCGACCCATAACAGTAACGGGTTCGTCGGTTCGGATTGCCGGCGGGTGGTCGTCGGTTTCGGGTGAACCCGATTATCACTGAAATCCTTCAAAATGCGGTGAGCCATCCAAGATCCGGTGAGATCCAGTTGGATTCGACGAGATTTCTACCAAATCATGATGAGAAATCACTGGTTCGGCCAGATCCGATGTTTATTGTACTAGAAATTGACGGATTTAAGTGAAAAAGTTGCCGCCGGAATGTGGAAAAAGTGATCGGAATCTGGGAAAAATTGTCGGAATTTGGGAAAGGTAGTCGAAATCTGGGAAAAACTGGTCGGAATCTGGAAAAAATTGGCCTGATTTTAATGGACGTCGGGCGGGTCGGGTTTCACGGGTTTTGAGGAAGAGATCTGACACCCGACCCGCCGGCGTCGGGTTTTTGAAGTCGAGACCCGAGTCCGACCATCGGAGCCGTCGGATCGGGTGATTCCGGGTCGGGTCTCGGGTGGGGCGGGTTGGGCGGGTGGGTAGTTTATTTGGACAGCCCTAGGTGCAGTGCTTTGGAAAACCAAATATTTTTCTCACATGTATATATTTGAAGTATGTACATCCTATATACATATGCTATGGTGCCTTCAAAGCACATGTATATACTTATGCTATGGTGCTTTCAAAGCACATGTATATATTTGAAGTATGTTAATATATTATGTTATGATACATTATGTTAGCTATTATAATCTTTGTATTTCTTTTAGATGCAATCAATTTAATGTCTCTTTTGATGGTAAAATACATATATTCTTTTTAAAAATTACTTTAAAAATCAATTGATTTATATTTTGCCTTCATATTAAAAATATAATTTAAATTTAAATTTAAATTAAATTAGTATTTTTTTTTTTTACTAAAGTCAGCACATGCCTTGCACGAGCTACCCTAGCTAGTTTATATTTAAATATGAGAAAACGCATTTAAATTTATTGTTTTAGGACTCAAATTATGAGAAAACTCTGCCAAAGTGGATATGGCATTATTGTGAAAAGACTCAAGCAATTAGGAAAAGGAAAAAAGTAGGACAGTCTATTTTTTGTCGCCCATTTCGCAAAAAGTCATAAAGTAAAATCGATTCCATCTTTTTCTGCGAAATGAACCCATTAGTCATCTCTCAGGATAAAAATTATGATTTTTTTAAGGGAAAAGCTAATGAGTATCCTTAGGATATTGGTTAACAATTCATTTTAGGAAAGTTTTGATATTACTTTTATGGGAAATGAAAAAAGTCGTCAAAACATTAATTATTATTTTTTCTTTCCCCATAGAAACTATCTTTAATTGGATTATTAACCAATACCCTAAAAGTACTCGTAATATAATTATTTTAGGATACATGGCTACTAGATAGAATAAGGGTCTGTTTGGGATCCGTTTATTTTGTTGAAACTGAAAACTTTTTGTTGAAAGTACTATAGATAAAGGTAAAAGTTAGCTGAAATAGTATAGTGAGATCCATGAATAATACTAAAAAGTACAGTGGCATTTTGCTAGCTTATTTTACTATTTAGCTTATTTTTGTTACTATTCATAAGCTTTATTGCAATTTTTTATACTATTTATGGGTCTTACTGTACTATTTGAGTTAATTTTTATCTTTATTTACAGTACTTTCAGCAAAAAAATTTCAGTTTCAGCAAAATAAGCAGATCCCAAACAAACCTTAAGTTGTTTCTCAAAAGATAGAATAAGTTTAACTGTTTAAGCATATAATTTTCTTTTATGAATTTTTTCATAATTATTGAGCTAATATAGTTATGGATAACAATAAAAATTATATAAGGTACATGTGATAGTCACGTTGGCTTTATGCAATTTAAAAACTAAAGATAATAATTTTATGTGAGACATTTTCTTATATTCTAATAAAAAATGAATAATATTTTCTTTTCAAAAAAAATTTAATAATTTCTATATAGTGTTTTTTATTTACATTGATTTTTCTTGTTAGTTAAGTAATAATCGAATTAAATGCACCAAAAGGTTCTCATATTTTGGGCCCAAATTCATTTTAGTCCCTACTTTTTTATTTTACCGCTTTTAATCCCCAAAATAAAAAATATGTTCTATTTTGGTCTTTATCTTCATTTCACTAATGGAAACAACCTATGTAGTAGATGGCAAAAAAAAAAAAAAAAAAAAAAAAAATCATCCTATGTGTCATTACTAACCTATCTGTAAGGACACGATTCGTGGCGGACCGTAACAGTGTCGGGTTCGCACGTGAAAAGGCCCTAACAATATCATTTGTAGAGCGTGGGTTTGAAAGGCTAGGCCTTGATCGATAAGCGGTGGGTTTTTCGTGGCGTTCATACAAGGTTAAGTGATCTTCACCCCTGGAGTCTTTCTCCTGGAGGTGGGCTGGGAGGCTCTCGTTTTTGGCCATTTTTCCCAGCCCCTTCTTTAGGTTCCTGATTTTTCCTTTTATACTCGCCTGTGTTCACTGTCTTTCGTCCACGTATAGGGTCAACATTTCCAAGGCTGATATTTGTCCCATCAGCCCATACTCAAAGTCGTTGGGGGTGGTTGTAAAAGCCAAAGAATGCGGCTCTGTCAGGTGCAGAGTATTGAATGGCAGTAAAGGCAGCTTTCCCTGGATATTCTAGATCTTTCTTCCAAGTTTCGGTCCTGTACCGTTTTTACCCTTCTTTCTAGGGGGGGGAACTTTGGGTCTGCCGAGAACTGAACTGCCCTCGGCAATATCCACAGGCTACCTTGTCGAGCTTGGGCCACAGCTTTCCTCGGCTTGGGCCTTTGGATTCCTCCCGGGTAGATGGGCCTGGCCCATAAATCATTTGGGCCCCACACTATCCACTTCAATTTCCCACCACATTTAGAGTCATGTGACTGACTCACATGTTTGGCTAACAATTGTGAACCCAAAACCCTAACAACCAAATTTGATGATCAAAGCTCCTCCCCCACGACATAGCACAACTTATACCTCCAATTCACGATCGAAGCTCAGCACTCATTCCAAACACCAAATCTCATCATCGACAACTCATCCCATCGATGGAATCAAGCTCATCAATCGGTGTAAGTCTGAGGAGGAGAGCACCAATGAAGTGCTTCTATTCCAGAAAAACCAATGTTAGTGGTATCATGGACATCAGACAATTTCAGCAGAAGGTTTTATGGATGTCCTAAATACTGGGTATTGACCGATATTAAACATAGATGTTTTTTTGTAAAGATTTTGTTGCAATTTTGGGTTGAAGATTTTATGGGTATTACACAGTAATTTTTAGCTTTGGTTTGCATTTCAAGTGCAAGTGTAATTTTTTCCAAAGGCATGAAGATGAGATTTGTGAGAGTGGAAAGGTGCTTATCCTAGAGCAGAGGCAAACGATTATCACACTTGAGGCTGAGGTTGCATATTGCAAGAAGATAGAGAAGTTTTTCACACTATGTTTGGCATTGTCATTGGTGATATGTGGGGTTTGTCTTTTTGTGATTCTATCTTTGGTGGGTTAGATTGGTGGGGTGGAAAAAATGATGTAGTTGTGAATGTATGTAGCTTTTGGCTGTCAATTTGTTTCCAATTAGCAATGGAACACCTACATATTAGGTTGTACTTGTAATTTGAATGAATTGGAAAACTTTCTCTCCACATGTGCATACTGCAGTGTTGTGCTATTTAAAGGTAAGTGGTGTGAAAGTCGTAATAGTTATTGTGGGAGATCACCCATAAAACAACTCAAATAAGATTTGCACAAACTTGCTGCAATGAAATTTGTCATACAATCACAACAAAGATGTTTCAAAATCACTGGAAATTTTCATTGAATAAACTTCTAGCCAATATCATTCTATTCATAAAATCACTGGAAACTTTCATCCCATGAACATTAAAGCCCTAATAAATTTTAGCTGCTTTTAATTTTACCTTGTACCAAAATATTTACCCAAATAGAGGCTATTATTCAACCATTGACAATTTGGGATGGAAGTGAATTTTCAGTTTAATGATTTTGGAGGAATGGAAATGAGTTTTCAGTTTAATGTTTTCGGAGTTTGGTATCTATTGTTTCATCTCTAGATTCAAGAAATGATTGATGATGGTGGAAAAGAGGGATTAAGAGAGGGATTTATGGTTTGATTGTCTGATTTGGGGTTTTAATTTGTCACATGATTCGGGTAGTTGATTAGTTAGTCACATGAGGGTCATGTGACTTTAAATGTGGTGGGAAGCTGACGTGGATAGGATGGTAATGACACGTATGATTACTTAATTAATTTTTTAATTTTTCGTCTGCCATGTAGGTTGTTTCCATTAGTGAGATGACAGAAAAGACCAAAATAAAAAGCGCTTTTCATTTTCAAGACTAAAAAGGGTAAATTAGAAAAGTAGCAACCAAAGTGGAAATGTGGCCAAAATTTGGGAACCAAAAGTGCATTTACGCCATAAAACTATTAATGAAAATTTTGTTAAATCTCTCTCTCTCTCTCTCTCTGTTTGTGTGTACGCGCACAATGCTTTTTTCATATATTTTTAGGATGGGGAATTACCACCATTTTTCTATTGAGGAAAAAAAACTCTTATGTGGGATAAAGGAGATGGGACCATTCTTTCATACTTGCACAAAATACCTCTTCTAGCAATATTATGGGTAACAAAATTTACTTCTCTAAATGTATACCAAATCAACTAATTAGAGAAGGAATTGTTTGGCTTCTCTTATAAAACAACCAAAGCTTAAAATAGCAATCCACATGGTAGACTGTAAGTGGTGGACAAAGTACTTAAATTACTCTATGACATGCCATGATTGCGAGAGTATAAAATCGAACACAAAAAGTGAATACGAGAAAAGTATCTATTTTATTTTTTAGTTGACCAATATATGACTTCACTCAAAAGGATCAAGTCTGTTGTTAAGAGCAGAATAGGATTTGGGAGTTTGTTGTAGCTGGGTTCGTGGTTTGTTGGGCCTCCTGTGATTATGGAATTGAGAAGAGAGAATTAAGAGAGTGGAAACAACTTGTACATTCCTATTCAATGCTTTCAAAGTACCAGAGTCATGGTTATGTACAATTCCTTGCCTCACTCACTGTAATATCAGAAACTACTTGTACAACTGTCATAGCCTCTAGTAACTAACAACCAACAAACTAACTCCTTCTGAAACTGACTCTTGATGACTGTGCAAACCTTCCTTGTGCAGACCTTCTTAGCTACCGTGTGACAGCCTTGGCTGATGAGCTGATTGATGAGCCGGTGTGATCTTAACATCTGTTAAATGCTACTGAGGCCTGATTTTCCTTCATATAAATATTTATTGTGCCACACTCACCTTCAATCACATTAAATATGATTAAACATGTCCTCAACCCTTCTCTTCTTTTTTCTTCTTTTTTTTTTTTTTTTTTTTTTTTTTTTTTTTTTTTTTACAAGATAGAATTCTACTCTAACCTAATCTAAGTGTATATGTATGTGAAGCTCCTTCCTGAAGACTTGAACCCCGGTCTTTACCCCCCACACCCCACAAGCACTTATACTTGTGGAGTAACCATCGCACCAAGGATGTACGGTGGTAATGGAGTTAAAAAAATTTAGTTTTTAGCAACTCAAAAACTTACTTTTATCTATTTTAACCACAAACTTTGCAATACATTTAACATCAAAACTTCTATTTTAACATCACATTAAAATAATATAAGCAATCCAATTAAATAATATATCCCTACAAATCGGAACCTCCCAAAACCACATCCCTGCAAATCAGAACCACCAAAAAAAAAAAAAAAAAAAAAAAACCAAATCTAGCAACCCCTGCAACCAAACCCGGCAAAGATAAGTCTTTCCCACCAACACTGGAGGCAAAAAAACTCCCACAAAACCTCAACCACCTTGAACCCTCTGTGACCCATTCCAAACTCACCTGAGACCTACGACCACACCATTTGAGACCCATCTGAAACCACACCATTTGCAACCCACGAAACCTCACCTGAGACCCACGGCCACACCATCGAGCATGGCCAAACTCACCATCGTACCCATGAACCCATAACACTAACCCAGAATGCCAACGCCGCACCCACCCACCAATTCGACCACCACAAAGTTCAAACCCATATCACAACCAACAAAACCGACCCACCATACCAAAACCCAGCAAGCCACAAATCACAAAACCACGAATTCGATCTCACCTCACCAAATCAGACCCAT
The DNA here is from genome assembly GCA_036321655.1 of Quercus alba. Classification (NCBI taxonomy): domain Eukaryota; kingdom Viridiplantae; phylum Streptophyta; class Magnoliopsida; order Fagales; family Fagaceae; genus Quercus; species Quercus alba. The sequence goes on along the minus strand of CM070302.1, from coordinate 17,953,881 downwards.
GAATCCGACCTCACCAAGTCAGACCCATGAATCAGACCCACGAATCAGACCCACGAATTCAATCTCACCTCTTGACCACGAGTTAGACCCAGAAATCAGATCCACGAATCCGATCTCACCTCTTGACTACAGTCGCCGAACCATGAAGCACAAACAAAGTCATAGGAGAGAGCAAAGAGAAAAAGAGAGAAGTGAGAGAGGAAAGAGATGAGAGAAGAGTTTGAGGAAAAAAAGAGATTGTTGCTGATTAAAAAATTAATTTTTGTGTTTACCCTTCGTGCTATAGTGGGCTGTTGGGCTGTTAACAGCCACTATAGCGTGAAGCTAAAATATAGCTACGAATTTTAGCTATAACAACTCTACTGTAGAGCCTTTTTCGTTGGCTGAGATCTAAAATAACTCAAAAGTTATTTTAGCATCTTTATTGGGTCCATTTAAATTGAACTTATTGTTGTTGAAACTGAAAACTGAAAATACTGTAGCAAAATAATTTTTAAATGTGTGAATAGTGTTATGGGACCCATGAACAGTGCATGAACAGTATTTTTTGTCCCCTACACAGTAAAATCATATGTTCACGTGTGAAGAAAAAAAAAAAAAAAAAAAAAAAAAAAAAAAAAAAAAAAAAAAAAAAAGAGAGGCAAAACGTGAACGCAGGTTTCAGCTGAAACCAAACAGGCACATTGTGAGTACTCTTAGCTAAGCATACCCTCAGTTAACCAAAGAAAACAATCTTTTGACATACCCAAATTTTAGGGATCTACTGAATTTACCATCGGATAGCTACGATAAGCTCCTAAGTAGGCCTTGTAGCACGGAACATTCTTCTTTCCTTCATATAAGAAGGTATCTTCTCAACTTGCAGGGGTAGCTTGATGTAGTTGATGGTCTAAGGTGAAAATTGATTATCTTGTTTTATATGCAAAATTACTATTAATTAACATGAACCTCATAGATTTTTTTTTTTTTTTCCTTTTTCAGAAATTTTATAGACACAAAAAATTTGACAAAACTTTTTACATTTGTTGATGTAAGAGATTGATAGTGGTAAGTAAAAGAGAGATTTTAGTGATGGACCTAGATGAGAATTAATAGAAATTTGCTAACTTAGCTATTGTGAAAAATGTTGTGAATTTTTTTGTGTATTGCTTTTCTTTTAGAAGTGCTACATTCACAATATTTTTCACAACAATCCTAGGTGTTAGGTTACTTCTTGTTTTCTATTTGAGCCCACCATTAAAATTTTGTTTTTGCTAATCAATAATAGCAAATAACAACCTGCTACTTAGGATTTTTGTAAAAGTGTTATGAAAAATATTGTAAACGTAGCATTTTTCTTTGTTTTTTGTTTGTTTTTCATTTTGTAAAGTTGTTATTTACAACCATTTTGTGTTGGCTTTAATTTCGTGCCAAATTTGATTGTAATTTTGTTCAATTATTTTTCCCTGTATTTTATGTGGGATTTTATTGTAAGGGTGTGTGTGAGAGAGAGTGTGAAGATTCATGCTTAGTGTTCCACCATGTCTTCACCCACACTATATATACCCTCATTACCCACATATTGTAAGGAATACTTTTCAGAGAGAAAACCCTAACATACATACTTGAGAGTTAGAGATTGTCATATCCACAATCATCTACAGATTTCCTTGTGGTTTTCCTCTACTCTTACCTCTCCATCTCTAAATCCTTGAGAGGTTGATAGCCCAAATACTTACCACACCCAATCTGAGTGTCAAGTGAGGTTTTGGTGTTGTTGGGAAGCATTGGAAGAAGCCAATTGTTGACGGATGCAATCGGGCTGAATTGTGTGATCCGGGAAAGCTAGAGAAGACAAGGTTTCGTCAAGTCAGTTAGTAGCAGGAGCTTGGAGGGTTCGAGTACATGGGGTAGACTAGGCTTGGAGGGTCTTTTGTTATTCGTGTACTCCAACTTATTCTCTAGTGGATCGATTTACCGCTTGTAGAGCAGCGGAGAAGTTTTTTACCGAGTTCTTTAGTTTCCTCTTTGATAACACATCTCGATGTTATCTTGTGTTTGCATCCTTCTTCCCTACTCTTTTAGCTTTCTCTTTTATTGTTGATTTTTGATGAATATGGCTTAGAGTAGTTTTATCGTTTGTTCGCACACATTTACTCTTATTTCGTACTTAGTTTAAGTTAGAATAAAAGCAATCGAGCCGTAACTTTTAATTAGGGGTCTAAACAAGCTCCTGTGTATTCACACATATTCGAGCTTTCACATTTGATAAAAAATATTATTTTATTTATTAGTTAATATTCAGACTTAATTAATACTATTACAATGAAAGAAATAACCCTAATGGATGAAATTTGGGGGCCTTTTTTTTACTTGAGACCTTAGGCGACCATATCAATTACTTATAACATTGAGTCGACACTATCAACATAAATCAACCTTATTCAATCACAACAGACAATTTCCCAAATGTTCCATCCCTTCTTAAATCACTTGTTACAATTAATCTTGTTTGTTGGAATTGCAAACCATAAAGAATCAACGTTAGGTTAAATCAAGGTGACATAATCCAAGCAAACTAGGCCTCCAACTTTAGTTTGTGTAGATCCCTTTTTCAAACCAGAATTTGAACTTGGGGGCAAACAAAGCACAAACTAAAAAAGACAATGAAAATGAAAACTAATATCTATTATATTGGTGGTAAATACCAAAATTTTAAGAAATTTTTTTAAAAGAATTTTTAGAAGATATTAATTTCTATAAGAATGTGGTGTAAAACCCAAGATTTACTTCTCCAATTCCAACATGTCACATTATCATATTACATATTAAATAATAAGCACAACCACACTCAATCAATTCTTATACCCATTTGAAAATATAACTTAACTATTCATTTATTGAGATGTTATTATGTGTGGTAGGATCTATTTGTTGACACCTCATTTTGCAACCCGTATTTAACCTCACCTAGAGGGTAAAAGGGTAATTTTTCCTTGGAAATATGCATCTTAATTCTGATCATTAGATCCTTAATCTCATTTCACCAAAATGATCTTGATGTTGTAACGATCAAATTCACTGGTCATAAGCCCTAATTGGACCACTAGATTGAAAGTTATCATAAAATCAAGTTTTAATGACTGAGATGTATTATTACAAATTAAGTCCGACTATATATGATTATGAAAAATTGATTTCAATTGGTTATAAATATAATCAATTTGAGATCAATGATGTGTTATAATTTGATTTGTTAGGATTACATTTTATGGTAAAGTTGCACACACCTAATTAACTAGATAGTTAAACATTAATTATTCAATAAGTAATTTGTGCAATTATCTTTTAATTAAGGTAAATTTGGAACTAATTAAGCCTGAAATGAAAGTAATTGGAGCCTATTAATGTTAATTGGAAACTAATTTGGGACCTATTAATGCTAATTATGCTGAAATTGTCTTCTAACAAATGACCTTTGCTCTTCATTTCATTGATATCTCTCAGGATATTTTGAATTTGTGAATGAAGTTAATTTTCCTAAAAACTAGACATCTAGGGCTTTAATTTGAGCACAAGATCGAGATAATTCCGATTAGAATTGAGTAAGATATGATTTTTTGAAGTTAGCTTTACAGACCGAATTTGGTTGCTCCTTACTCCCACCAATCTCTACATTTAATGCACCTGATTTCTCCAAAGGCTAAAATGAGGTCTAAGTTCATGATTCTTTGTCAACCCTCATTAGATGGCCTTCCATTCATATTTCTTCAACCACTACTATATAAACCCTCATTCTCCTCTATTTCAAGACACCAAAACCCCCTCTCTTCTCCTCTCTTGAGTTCTAGTGAAGTAAGATAGTCTTGTCATATCTTGGACCATTGTGAAGATCGAACCCACTCACAACAAAATAAATCTGGACATAATCCGATACCCCCAACTCCACATAATAATGCTTAACCTCTGGTATAGAAAAGCAGTCTAAATCCACATAATCATAAACTTTCACCTTACCACCTATATACTACCTCTTAATCGAGTGGTGTAATACTCCATTGTAATAAATAAACAATGTAAAATTCTGACCAAGCATCTTTCCTATGACAGTTGTAAATTAAAAAGGCAACACATAGCACAACACAAGTATTTTAGTCGACAAAGACAGTGTTAAGTACCCCACACACACCAAAATATCAGTAGAAAAATAAAGTGCTAATTGCTAAGTACCCCACGTAGTAGACAACTCCAAGTGTGGACCAAGTTATTTCGAGATAATAAAACTCCATGTGAAGATGTTTAACAAACAGACAAATAAGTAGATTATCCACCAAAAAAAAAAAAAAAAACATAAATATAAGATAGATTATCCCAAAACATTTAATCTCATCCATTAGTCAACAAAATCCAACATAAACAAACAAATGAAATAAATTTACTCTTCAATAGAAAAATTCACCAGCTTTAAAGAATGCACCGCAAAATCTAACACAAAACCTATCTACTACTACCTATACCCAAAATAACACAAAGCAAAAATTTTGGGTTTTCAGAACTTACCCAAATCTATACTTGGTTAGAGCCGGAGCCAGAGCTGCCTCTTGAAGCGGCAGAGTAGACCCTAACCTGCCATAGTAGATGGAGACACAGCAAATTCCCTCTTCTCATTCCCAGTCTCTCCTTCCCCTTTCCCGATATCTCTTTCTCTCTTAGTCTTGGTCTCGATCTTTCTTTCCCTCACAATTTCAAATATCTCCCTTTCTCAGTCTCTCAGTCTCTTTCTCTACCCCAATCGATCTCTCACTCTCTCTCTCTTTCCCCCTATTTGTTTCTCCCCCAAATTTCTCAATTAAGGTATTAGGATAGTTTTTGAATTTCATTGGGCAAGAGAACGACGTTGTTCCCTGAGCCCTTAGTTTTTAAAAAAAAAATTTTTTTTTTGGTTAATTAATGTTTTTTAGTAAAATTAAATTAAGAAATAAAAAAAAATCCAAAACAACATCGTTTTATTTAGTAAATGGCAACACTTAACCAAAGGATAACGAAGGATTGAGTTGACAAATTTGAAACTTAGAGGATTGAAATAACAAAACTGAAACTTAGAAGACTGAAATGACAAAAGGTAAAACTTAAAGGGTTAGTTTTAGATTTTAGCCTTTATTTTATGTCTTTAATTCTTGACCCCTTAGGGCCTAGACTAAAATCAACTTGGGCTTGTCATTGGACCTCCGTAATAGGTATTCAGGAAGAACATACATATGTAAATGTTTATGTGGCTAGTTTCTTTTCTTATTTATCAAAATTGTTGAATATAATAAGCTAAACTATAGTGTAGCACAATAGCCTTTGTTCAAAGATGATTAAAAATGTAGCACAGTAGGCAAGATTTAAGAGAAGAAAGCAAAACTGTGTCGTACTATGTGATGAACACAGACCAGAAACATACAGACATGGAACTTAACCCATTGCTAAAAAAGGGAAATTGATATTTGTTTTCTCTTTTTGGGAAGCATGGGTTTTAGGGTTTTGAAAGTTATAAATAATAAAAGGATACAAGGGTAGCCACGTTATTGCCTGCTAGAAAACCTTATTTTTTATCAATTTTTGAGAGTTTTTATTTTCTATGGAAGCTTAATTAAGAACCTAAGATAGGGTTAGGGGTGAATCCCCAATCTTATAAGTTGTTCACTTATCAATCCAAGCATGTCTATAACATTTTGATTATTGAAATCAATTGTTCTCTTTTCATAATTGTTTTGTTAGAATGATATTTAATCGCTAATTCTTTCATAAGTATATTCTTCAATTTTCTTATTGTTAGAATAGGGTTTTATAATCTCTCTAGCAAAATGTGGTAATCTTATTAGATATTACTTCTGCCATAGTATTGCCTCCAGGGTATGCAATGTTCTTGAGTTTTTCTAGCAAAACTATTATTTTCTAGACTAAATCATTGGAACAATTGATGAATATAATCAACTAAAGAGTGTTTTATTAATCAAGTTTTTTTCTAAATTTTCCAATCAAATAGTTTATGTGTTTACTTATCCAATTGTGTACTAAAATTGGATTGGTAGTGAATGCTTAACGATATAGATAGACAAACCCCGATGCCCTAGTGTTTTTAATTATTGAATTTTACCAAACTTTATTTGTGCTAGTTTAAATAATATTTTTCTATATATTATTATTGCTTTTGATTTTTTTTTTCCTTTTCTCGGTGGAATGATAATCTTAGTTACACTACAATTTCCATTACAAAATTGTAAGAAATCAGTGCCAATGTCTAATCGCAAGTCAAAACTTAGTGCTCCGAGCGTTAATGATAGTCAACCTTTTTTTTTTTTTTTTTTTTTTTTCTTTTTTTGAGAAAGATAGTCAACCTATTTCTCAATTTGTAAATGAAGAAAGATTGGTGGAATTGAACTATAGTAGTTTTAGTAATGTCTTAATCAAAGAAATTTGGCGAAGGGGATTGGGCCTAGTGTATCCCAACCTGGATCACAAAGAACCTTTGGGTCAGGACCCAAGCACTATCCACGGGCTTGCGGATGGACCCAACTAAGCAAATCAATTCGAAATGAACTTCTCTCAAACATGGTAGGGACCTTTAGAATAACTTTTTGGTTAAACAAAAAAGTATCATAGACTTGCCTGTTACATGTGTAGATCACATGTTGTAAGGGGGTGGTCTTGTTCATTCCCTTTGACATAACCTAAGCATCTTTCACATGTAAGATAAACCTACACAACCCACACACACCTTTGACTTAATGAACATCCCCAACTAAAGCCCAATAAAAAATCCAAATTTGCATATCCAAGCCCATCACACACAGCTACCAAAATAATTAAGTTCACTAGTCCCCTCTGTCAAATGAATAGTAATGTATACGTAACAAATGCATAAACAATAATTGTAAGTTTATACATGTATCGCAAAAGAAAATTGATATATTTGGTAAAAAGCAACATAGATAGATCATGAGAAAGTCCGAATCACAACATACTAACATAGTGTAACTTAGTAACAAATTACAGATACTACTTTTATTATTGAAAATCTGCTATCAGCTCCTTGTGAAACGAATAATAGAATTAGAATATCACACAAAGATTGATATATTTGGCAGCAAATTACAATACAGTGACACTTTTTTTTGGATATAAGTCATAACTTCATTATACAGAAACACAGGAAACATTCAACCACCACACACATACACCTCCAAAAAAGGAAGGAGGGAGAATTTCTTACAACACATACTAGACCTAATCACAGTAGCAAACTTTGCATGAGCATGGACAACAGAGTTTCCATCTCTTAAAGCCAAAATAAATGAACAATATTCAATTGCAGAAATTCATAATAAAACGTTGATATATTTGGTAGCAAATTATTACAACATAATAAAACATTGAAACTACGTCACCATTGTACAAACAACTTTTTTTCTTGAAATTTGGCTCTCAGGAGTCCTGAAATATGTAAATAGTATCATGGAGAGCTATTCTCAGACTGAGTTTCAACAGGAGTTGCGCAACACTGACAACAAGAGCCAGGTGGTGCAGGTGTGCAACAAACACAAGCAGGACATATTGGTCCCGAAGCTGCAAGCAAAACAAAAATGAAAATCAAACTTAAAATCTTGTCCCGATTAGTAAGAGTAACACACATATATATATAAACATTGATGATGAATTATTTATATATATACCTCGTTGAGTAAACCTAACTGCATCACATGTTGATATCGGGGACAAGATGATGGCAAATATGAGAAGGGTCACCAAACTAGAACTCAAAGCCTTTGCTGCCATTGCTTATAAGAAAGATATATTTGCTAAGATGAACAAAATATGGTGTAGGGTGAACCCTATATATAAAAGATTTGTGGGTGGTTTTAGTTTTTTAGAAACACATATTTTAACTAGATTGGTATGGGAAATGCCGCATAGTTTGAATGTAATGGTTGATTATTCGTGGGATGAATGGATGAAATCTTTGTAACATTTTGCAATGTCATCTTCTTGAATTTTATAAAATTAATGGAGTGAATTAATGGACTTCGCCATATTCAATATTTTCTTCTTTTGACTTGACTGAAGTTATGATTTCTATTTTATAGTTTAAACTTTTCAAATTTCAAGGGCATTTGAGCTGTCGATAAGCTTAAGCTTTGGTTGTTTTCATATTTTAAATTAAAGTCAAACTCAAGACTTGAAGAATTGATAAGTACCCTTACCAGCTGCTATTATAAAATTTACATCATGAATTGAATTATGAAGAATCAAAATAAAAGTCTTGAGAAAACAGGTTTTATAAATGTGTCCCCCCTATTCGATTTCGTTTTATAGTTCTTAAATATTTTTTTGTTGAATGATCGAGCACCTCATTATAAATATTTTAAAATAATACTAAAAGAAGAATTATTGAAGTAAAGAATCCACAGAGAACAAGCAATAAAAGTCTATAAAAGACATAATAATAATAATAATAATAATAATCTCAGAGGACTCTACCCAAATCATAAGCAAGGAAGAGCCTTGTTTTGTACAGAGTTACAAAATTGACCACCACTTTCTATTCTAGTTTTGATCTCCGGTTTAATTTTCCTAAGTATGACCTTCATATATTAATCCTTCCTCCATTTCGGTTTGTCCATAGGAACAAAATATTTTGATAACAGCCTATTTCAATATGCCATTTCGATATAACTATTAAAACAAATTATACTTTTATATATATATATATATATATATATTATATATATATATATACATATCAAAATCAAGTATTGCACATTCTTAATATCTTCATTACATAATATAAATATATAACATGTCAACTGTTCAACTATAAGTAAAGAAATATTAATGAAGAAAATTATGTCATATGTGAGTAAAGTAAACAAGAAAAACACATTCTTAAAGGAAAATAATAATAAATTTTCCAAGGGAGACAGTTCCACCTAAATTTTCCATGAAAGACGCATCATACACTACCTGATAGCCATATCGAAGGAACAGACTCAACAGTGTCATTTAGATGCCAATAGTCATGCCAAGGGAGACAGTTCCACCTAAACGTACCATGAACTTGATGACTGGCCTTGTTATTTATCTTGATTTCAAAATCTTCCTCAAAGACCAAGAGCAATCTGAGGGAATAGTGACTACCCCAATGACTCTTTCCTTTAAGAAGATTCAAGTGAACTCATGTCATATTGACCTTGCATGAGCAAATAAATTCCAAAACAAATCCCATAATAGCAGCCTTATTCTACTCCTCTAATCTAAAGACAAATTGAGAAACTCTATCTCAAGATGCGTTAGAGAGAGATTTTGTATTTACATATATAGGTGGAATACATGCTGAATCAGTGAGAATTTAATACACAGTAGCTGTTATATTCCATTGTTAGCGGCTGGAATTGTGGAAGATATGATGCAGAGAAGAGTTGATTCAGAAGCTTTCCAAATCTGTTGCAGCAGATTCTGCAGTAGCTTCCATATCAGTACCTTTCCAAATCTGCTGATGTTGACTTTGTTGTAAATTCCATATCTGTTATGTTTTCACTCCCCCGCAAACTATGACGAGGGTCAAACACAAGGCCCAGTTTGAGTCTTAAATCAAGGAATAATGCCTTGGATAGGGGCTTGGTGAAAATGTTTGCCAGTTGGTGTTTGGAAGGAACAAAACAAGTTTCAAGAGCACCAAGAGCCACTCTTTCATGTACGTAGTGATAATCTAATTCAATGTGCTCTGTTCAACCATGGAAGACAGGATTCATAGTCATGTATAATGCACTGAGATTATCACAATGTAAGATAGGAGGGCATGGCAATGGGATACCAAGATCTAGAAGAATGAAGCATAGCCAAGTTAATTATGCTGCAATGGAGGCCATAGCTCGATATTCAGCTTCAGCACTCGAGCGGGCTACTGTGGATTGTTTCTTGGCACTCCAAGAAATGCAATTGCCACCTAGAAAGGTACAAAAATCAGTTATGTATCGCCTAGTGATTAGGCAGCCAGCCCAATCTGCATCAGAGAATCCATACAAGTCAAAGGTGCTTGATTTATGAATGTTTATCCCAAGGGTAGTGGTGCCACGTACATAGCAAAGAATGCGTTTGATCATCTTGTAATGACCTATAGTAGGAGCATGCATGAATTGGTAGGCAAAGTTGACACTATAGGAAAGGTCTGGTTTGGTAAATGTTAAGTACTGAAGAGCTCCCACCATGCTTCTATAGTGAGATAGATCAGGATATAGCTTCATTGTAACTGATAAGTGTCGTCCTTTTTCAGGCATGAGAGTAGAGATTGGTTTGCATGACTTCATAGAGGCACGACTAAGAATATCCTCAGCATATCGTTGTTGGCAAAGAAAGAGGACATGCTGACGACGATGAACTTCAATACCAAGGAGATGGTGAAGGAACCCCAGGTCTTTGATGGAGAATTCCTGACCACGTTTGGTAATGAACCAATTGATGCGATTGGCATCATTACTACTGATCACCATATCATCAACATAGAGGAGTAATATAAGGAAGTCATGTTGTGAGTGACAAATAAACATGCTGGGATTGGAGATGCTGGAATAAAATCCAAGGTTAAGGAGAAATGTACCGAGTCGATCAAACCAAACTCAAGGAGCTTGTTTAAGTCCATACAAAGCACGGCTGAGTTAGCAAACATGAGTTGTATATTTAGGATCAATATATCCTGGAGGTTGTTGCATATAAATTAGTGTGGAAAGAGAACCGTGAAGAAATGTGTTTTTTACATCAAGTTGCCTAAAATTCCAACCTTTGACAATTGCCACTGTAAGAACAAGGCATATGCTAGCAAGTTCGATCACAGGAGAGAATGTTTCTGAGAAATTAATACCATCAACTTGGTTAAACCCCTTAGCCACCAGCCTTGCTTTGAGACATTCAAGGGAGCCATCTACTGTCAATTTAGCTTTGTATACCCATTTACACCTAAGGACATTCATATTCGGGCAATAAGGTGCAAGGCAGCAAGTTCTTCATCCATAGCAGCAGACCATCCAGGGTGTTTCTTGGCAGATGTAATTAACCTTGGTTCAGTAGGTATGATTAGTGGAACTCGTACTGTGTTAAGGCCAAGATACTCGGGATTGGGACATTGAATCCCTCGTTTGGAGTGAGTCACCATGGAATGGCCATTTGGAACTGGAACAAATAGTTCTGGCTGGAGGTCACTTTGTTCTATAGAAGGAGGAACAAAGCTAGATGGACTGCTGGTAGAGGGTGGAACCAAGCTTTGTTGATTTGATTCAGCTTCAGTTGTAGGGGGCTGAACATGAGGTGTTTCAATTGGGTCTTGGTGACGGTCCATGTGAGAAACGGTTGGTGGTGCAAAACCTGAAATCGGAAGAGCATTAGTCAATTCTGTTGGTAATGAAGATGCCTCCCAATTTGTAAAGGTACTAAGTTCCCCTTCAATTGGATTACCTTCATGTAGTTGTGTTGGGGTGGAGAATGGTAAGATCTTCTCATCAAACACAACATGGCGAGAGATGTAAATTCGGACAGTGGGTGGATAAAAGCATTTGTATCCTTTGTGCTTGGTGTTACATCCAATGAATACACAAGGGAGAGACTTGGGTTCCAATTTGTTGCTCCTATAATCTCCAAGATATGGGAAGCATTTACAACCTAACACATGAAGTGATGAATAGTCAGGCTGTTTTCCATAAAGCTTTGAGAAAGGAGAGTCCATACCAAGTGTTGGTGAAGGTAGATGATTGATCAAGTACTGCAGTGGAAAAACACTCAATCCAAAACCTGGTGGTAAGTGTGCAAGGAACATCATTGTGAGGCTTAATTCTATGATGTTTTGATGCTTACGTTCAGCAATACCATTTTGCTCAGGTGTTTTTGGACAAGCAAATTGATGATGAATACCAAGAGTAGCTAATTTTCTACTAAACTCTCCACTTGCAAATTCTCCTCCCTCATCACTTTGGAAAATATGAATATTGGCATTGCAATGACAACTTATATACTTATGAAAATGATCAAAGCAATTAGTTAAATTAGATTTCTTGCGCATAGGATAGAACCAAGTGAAATGTCTATAGTCATCAATGAAAATTGCACAAAATCGAAATTGTTCTCGAGACCTCACTAGGGCTAGTCCCCATAGATCACAATGAATCTTATGGAATGGGGTTTTTATGTCATGTTCAACAGATAAGAAAGGAAGTCTACATGACTTTCCCATTTGACAACTAGAACATATGGTAGAGAACTTATTTTTAAGATCAAGAGAGATAAATTTCTTCATACGAAGATGATCTACAACCCTTTGATGAGGATGACCCAAGTGTTGATGCCAACATTCATTGTCAACACGTCTGAATCGAGAAGAAAAGAATTTTGCAGTATTGAAACCATCCTTTGAATCTCCAGCAAGTGCATACAACCCATCCTTCTTAGTTCCCCTTGCTACTATTCTATTGGTTAACCTGTCCTTGATCACAAAACCATCTCCATCAAATTCAAGTTTAAGTGGAAGGTCAGATCCAAGTTTACTTACGGATATTAAATCTTCTTTATATCAGTAACTAATATCACATCATTGAGTTGTAGAGAATTTTTACCAGACTTAATGTTTGCTTGTCCAATATGAGTGATCTGTAAGACATCTCCATTTCCAACCATTACTCCTTCTAAATCAGTGTAAGGTGACAAAGAATGGAGATTACTTGAGTTTCTTGTGATGTGATTAGTAGCACTGGTGTTCGAGAACCACTCAGAGTCTTGGCTGTTAGCAATGGTAATGGCAACAAGTGCTTGTGGCATGTTTTTTGGTGTGAAGGAATGATTGAAACGATTGAAGCATTTAAGGGCTGTGTGATTTCATTTGTTGCATATTTGACATATAGGAACTTCATCCTTATTGTTGGATCTAAAAGGATTATTTGCACTTTGAACTCGTGCATCCTGTTGATTTGGTTTCCTTGAACGAGATGAGTGTCCTTGAGAAAAAACACGTCCTTTGGAACTGAAGGAGTTCCCCTCCACCCTGCGCGCCTCATTGTTTTTGTTTTTGTTTGTACGTTGGCCATAGAAGGCCATCTGAAGTGTAGGTTGTGTCCAGCTGATGCCTCTCGGAGTGACTCTCCAATAGAGTAACAATCTCTGTGTAAGGTGGGATTGGTGGCCGAAGCATCGTGGTGGTGAACATCTCCTAACCTTTACCAAGACCATTAAGGAGCCACCATGACTTCTTATGGTCTGGTACAGGTTTTCCTATGGTAGCAAGGTTGTCACAAACAGCCTTAAATCTAAGTAGATATTCCACCAATTAATGTATGGACTAATGCATTCCAGACCTCGACAGCAGTATCGAGACCTACTACAATGCCAAGTACTTCTTTTGAGAGGGTGGCTGTTAGCCATCCCTTTACTAGGCGATCAATCTTTCGCCATTTTTATAAAACTGGGATTGAGAATCTTGGACTGTGAGTCAGATTCCTCAATAGTAACAAACTGCGGTGGTTGCTTTGCCTCACCTGTGATGAAGCTCTGAAGATCATAGCTTTCAAGGATGTTTAACATCTGTGACTTCCAAAGAAGAAAGTTTGTGGATGAAAGTTTGAGTGACACAAAATTAGCAACATTCTGTGTCACATGGTAAGGGTATTCTTCAGATTGGGTTGAAGACAAAGAGGAGTTTGTGGTGGAAGACATGTTATAGCTGTGAACAAAGCAAAGAAAAAAAAAATCTCTCGATCTCACCTTTAGCTCTGATACCATAAAGACAAATTGAGAAACTCAATCTCAAGATGAGTTAGAGAGAGATTTTGTATTTACGTATATAGGTGAAATACATGTTGAATCAGTGGGTGAAATACATGCTGAATCAGTGAGAATTTAATACACAGTAGCTGTTATATTCCGTTGTCAGAGGCTGGAATTGTGGAAGATATGATGCAGAGAATTATGAAGGAGTTGATTTAGAAGCTTTCCAAATCTGTTGGAGCAGATTCTACAGTAGCTTCCATATCAGTACCTTTCCAAATCTGCTGGTGTTGACTTTGTTGTAGATTCCATATCTGTTAATCTTCTCTTAAACCACCCTTATATTTTGGTTTTCATATTAGATCCCATTTAATTTGCCCCAAATGCTGAATGGTCAAATCCATTCCACAAAAACCCCCCCTGAGCTTTTGTTCCGCAATCTTAACAACCATTTTTGGAAGGATGAAGATTATGGTTTAGTACACTTAAAAGGCTAAAAAAAGATTTACTTAATCAATTGCAACCTTCCAGCATAAGGCAGAGACTTAGAAGACCATGAATTTACTATTGCAATATTCTTATTTATAAGAGGACTACATTCTTTTTCAATGTGCTTGCTAGATATGAGAAGCACTCTAAGCTAGCTAACTGGAAATTTTCCTTCTTTGATTTGGAGCATGTCAAGAATCTATTGCTAAAAAACTCACTCTTGGAACATGGAAGCATTGGCTTATAAGCCAAAAGACTTATAAAATCTTCTAAGGCCTTTTTCACCTCTACTACAGACTACATATTAGCAAATTTGTGGGAACACCAATAGTTAACAAGCAGTGAAGTATAAAGTGCAATTCAGCAGAATCGCATGCTTTCATTATATCAATTTTCAAGGTACACCTAGGCTGCCTCTATTCTTATGATAGTTCTTCACTATTTCCTGCATTAGTAACACTTTTTTCTGTTATGTTTCTTCCCGGATAAAGGCAGGTCGATATTTGCCAATCACTTCATTCAAAGAAGGTTTCAATTTGTTGGCTGAGATAGTAGTAATGCACTTATAAATGATATTACTGAATTTACAGTGACATATAAGAGTGAACTCAGATATTTTGGAAGGATAGGGATCAAGGTCACAACAATAGCATTGACTTCCCCCCATGAACTTGCTAGATTTACAAAATGACTGTATATCTTTAATTATAGACATCCTCATGAATATTAGACTAAGCCATTTTGAAAAACTGTGCCACGACTTCAGCTGGACTACATGCTTTAACATCATCCATACAAAAAATAGCATTTCTTATATATTGAAGGTTAGAACGGAAAATTTCAACTCCTCTATTATTTGGATTGGAAACAACTCATGAACTATTCCCTTCTCATTAAGCTTGATGTTTGATGCTCAAAAGTAACTGCTTATAGAACTCTACAATCATACTTAGCAAAAATTCAAGATCAGTAATATTGTTGCCATTAATTACTGTCAAGTAGACATTCGACCATGCTTATAGAAACTTTCCTCAACTTGGACAAGGGACTAACACAAGTGCAGATGATCCATTTCCCTCCCCAATAGTCTTGAATCATCAGGATTTTTTGGAAAATAAAAATCTAAACTAACTCGAGTTACATATTAGCATTCATCATCTTTTGAGAAAGATGATCAAAGAAATTCTTTTATTTTTCTCCTTTAAAGTCCCTTTAAGAGCTTTTAGCTTGTTGTATAGCTTAAGCATGGGAACACATTTCACATCAATATCCCAGACATTTTTGATCCAGACAAGAAAATTTTTATGCGCATTTATTAATACAATATTGTCAACAGAGATTATTAAAGGGCAATAAAAGTAGAACTGCACAATATTATCAAAAAAAGATTATTATAAGGCAAAAAAGTAGAACTGCACAGAGCACAACTATTGCCTTTTATTAATACAACATATTAATTACCAAACATAGGAAATATACATCATCTCGAAAAGTAAGATGATCTCTTCTTCAATCGCTAGCTAGAAGCTAATCACTCTCATGCATCGACTCATCAAACTTCAAAGCTCTCAACTTTTCACCATTTTAGCTTTGCAGGGAAGTACTATAACAAGTTAACCCATAGAACAAATAAGAAACCAGTAATTGAGGTGATAAAGAAACTTGTAATCTTCAAATGGTACTCACCTTTTCAATCAGAGAGATATAGTATGGCTTGACCTTCTCAACATCAATTCGAACTTTGCTCTTGCTATAGAGGTCATATTTGCTACATTAAAAGAACAAGAAAAGAGAAATTGACATTTAGTATTTATAATTTAAGGAGAAAGTGACAATCATTCATCATCCAAATAGAGTCTTACTTGAATATTTGAAGCCATTTCAGATTCGCAACATCCTCCTCATTCATTAAGTGCTTATATGCCCCCGATCTATGTAAGGCTGCAATATCAAATATTTCCATTACATCATTTAATAAGAAAATAGGGCATATTTCATGTAAATGGGGAGCTTATACTTATAGCATTTGTCCATATTTCCTACTTACCATAGAATGAGTGGTATCTGATGACGAAAAGACCTGCTGAAGGTAGAGTGGTCTTATTTTCCTTGGCCACCTGACAATGACATACCAAAGTTACAGATTCTTTCATTCTAGTTTATGAATAATACATTGATTTTCATGTATATAATGAAATTTAAACTAAATTTTTAGAGTTCAAAGATGTACCAAATACATGTAGTCATCGTGTCCCCATGACATCATTACATTGTTCAGTCCACATCCCTCAGAGTAAACTCCATATTTAGTATTGTAAGCAGGATTGTAGTGGTCTGGATTTTCCTTGAAATACTGTGGTCAGAATGTAACATTAGGTCAGATGTTTGAACTTTGATCCACCAAAGACTAGAATGTTTCGTAAATTTTTAGTCAAACGCTTTGTAACCATGTATCTCTTGAAGGGTAAAGTTTGTGGAAAAAGCTACCTTGTGATGGACAATTGATTCATCATAAGCACAGCCGACTGGGAATGTGTCCCCTGCATAACAGATTTGAGATTGTGTAACTAAGATTGGCAAATTGGTATGGTATTCTATTTTCTTAGTATCATAAATTGCTATAGTCAAACGCAATACTCACCAACAACAGCCCATTGTGGAAGTTCCCCAAAGCTAGGAAGAAGAAGCACCTTTCCAAGATCTAGAACACAAGCAGGAACCAAATTAGATGATAGCTCCAATTATTCACTCCAAATAACAGCAATAACAACCAAGCCTTAGTTCCAGAATTCTTAAGGCAGCTATGGATGCTCAATAGAGTTGGCAACATATATTCATTCCCACCATTCATAGTGTGAAATCAAAACAACAATGGTAATCTATTAAATATGAAAGTTGCCCAAGAACCCCAAGCCAAAGGCATTCCTAACTCTTAGCTTAAGTAGATGAATAAATTTCAAGTCAGTCCTGGTCATGAATAAGTCTGTCTTACTTCATGAAAAAAGGAAACATTTTTACCAAGGGTATTATAGTTGCTTAGCAAAAACTGCACTGCACCTACCATGGTAATATTTATTTCTAGCTTTTTTTCTTTTTCTCTTTTTTTTTGTGATTTGAATATTTAATTATTTATTTATTTATTTTGAGGATAAATAACGATGTATCATATGTGGTCCTAAGCTATATATGTAACACAAACCGAAATGTCTAATCATAGCAAGATAAATACCATGGATAAGGCCAGTGAGGTGTAGCCAATCTTCATCAGGATAGTCCCTTCTAATGGCTTCAGCGGTTTGCAACAAATGCTCAATTTGGGGCTCGTCCAAGTCCGGGTCACTCTCGTCAACAACTTCATTAAGAAGTTCACAACATTCCCATATGCTCATCTCCACCCTGTCCAATTTTCCATACTGTTCTCTCATCTTCTTAACCTGTAGTTACATGATTACTTATAAACGCAATGTTTATACAAATTTCAATTCCTAAGAAAGTTGTGACATGGGCATGAAGTAAATGTAATGCAAGGGTAAGTTGCATACAAAGTCATAAGTCTGGTGAATGTGATTGGTATGATAGAAGTTCTCCACGCCCTGCCGTCTCTCACTTTCAGCATCATAGTCCCTATATTGCATTTGTGTACAAGATTAGAACTACATTAATCATTAACCAAAAATAATGAAATTTCTAAGATAAAGACTACTGTTAATAGGCAAAAGGGTGGTTATAATTATATAACTCATTCACTCAATTTCATTTAAAAAAAAAAAAAAATCACATGACATGCACATGAGCAGCACTATTGCCTAGACCTAAAGCCTGATGTGAATCATGTGATGACAGCTGACGTTAATTGGACTTTGTCCTACTTCTAGGATGGAAGTGACAAGGATTCAAATTAGGCCACGAAAAATAATTCACCATGTTTCGGTTTTTCATTTTATATAATTAGGAAATTATGAACTCTTTGGCTAATAAATTCAATAAATTTAGTGACAATTTCATAACTAGCTGATTTAAATAATGGACACTTTCCACTAGTGATTATATAGGCTCACTATTTTTTAAATTTGGATTATATATCTAGTGATTACACAAGTAATTCGGTGTGTTCCCATAGCATTGTTACAATAAATTAGGATGCATCAAAATTATGAACTCAAGGTATCTTATTTTTATTTTTTAAAATTTTTCTGGTAAGTTATAAAAGTATCTAGTAGTTTTTGAACTATTATGAGAGAAAAAAGTTATCGAGTTCTTCAACAGAAATCGATACAAAATTTTTCCAAAAGGGCAAAAAAAGTGAACGATTTGTTTTAATAAAAATTTAAATTTTAAATTTTTTTTATCCCCTTTTTGTGTTTAAGTAACAGAGGATAAGCATGACACTAGAGTCCAAGGCTTAGCAGGATAGGTTTAAAGCTTAATGGCCAGGGCCCCAGGCTTGAAACTGGTCTTATACAGTAATACCATCTCAAAAGGCCTTATGGACCAAATCAGAGAACAAATACAGGCCCAGATTTGGATCATAACAATTACCATAACTTTTGACAACATCATAAATTTCAAAAAATTTCACAAAAAAAAAAAAAAAAGAAAAAGAAAAAGAGAGAGAGAGAGAGACAAGATCAAGAAGAACAATTATAATAATAACTGAAAAAATAATAATAATAATAATAACAACTGCTGATCCACTCCCTACATGATCTACATTTTTGTTTAAGTCTTCGGATTATGTATCTTAATCTAACTCACTGATCATTCCTGCTATTTTATTGTCAAAAAAACACAAAAGGAAATATCACTGCCAATCTCTCAATCAAGATTTGAATATCATGTTTTGGAAATTTCAAACTGTCAAAATAACAAAATAAGTGAATAGAGATCACGAGAAACCTACGACCAGGAGAAAAGTAAATGAGCTTATTATATTTGCCAGAAAATATGAATATCCCTTATATATTTAAAGCCCACACCAAGTCCAAAGTCCCATACCCTTATCCAATTTTTTTATTTTATTTTTTTATTTTTTTTTAAATCTCAAGCCCCCAATAATTTATTGGCTTGGCTTTCAAACAGAAGATTAAAGTGCTGCTCGGCCTTTTTGTGTTCAATAGTGAAGCCTATCATTTAAGTCCGTATCAAAGTTCTGTGCTGAATGATAAGATACGAACAACCACTGCTTTTGACCTTAGACCAAGAGCCAAGATACGTATTCTCACAAACCTATGTCCAACACAATATCTAGATAGTTTTGCTCATAAACATGATCTACATGCAGAATTGCAGATCACAGATAATTTATAGAACACTTTTATATTCAGTGATTATATAAATATATATATATATATATATATATATATTATAGATCTCGGGGCTCAATAGGCTAGAAAATTGCAGTTCCAGTTTTTTGTTTTGTGGGGTTTAAAAATAAATAAATAAATAAAAATAAAAATAAAATTAATGAGAAAGGAGCAAACCTAAAGGTGTGGCCAAATGAATTGATCTGTGGAACAACAAATCCACCATCCAACACCAATTCTTTTTCATCAACAGGGACCTTCGTTTCCTCAGCTTCAACTCCTGTGTGATTTAACCAAAGTCAATTTTAAACAGTGTGTGGAAATTATATATGGGTTTTCTATTTAAACATAACCAGTCAATTTTATTTTGATAAAAATCATAAAATCATGGCATATCCAGATATCAAAATTTTAACTAAAATACCAAGTAAAATAAAGAATTCTTTTCAACAAAAATAAAGAATGCTGTGTAGGATTTATTAAAAAAAAAATTAAAAGAACTACAAAGGAAGAACATTTTCAAAGCCTATTTAGAAAAGTAAACTAAACTCAGAATTTAAATATTAAAAAAAAAAAAAAAAGATGAACAGTGAGATTATAAACAAAAAGCAGTGAAAAAAAAAAAAAAAAACAGTAAGAAAAAAATTACCAAATTCAGGCTGCTCAATGAGAATAGTCATCCTGACTCAAAAATAAAGCAAAAATGAGAGAAATCTAAGAGATAAGTTTTAAGAGTATGAGTTTTGGTGGCATTGTGGGTGTGATAAGTGGTTGGTATTTATAATTGGCCGGAGAGTCCTTCCCTGAGAATTGGAATGTCCCGAGTCCTTACCTGAAAATTTAAATTCCTTTCTTTTTTTTCTTTTTTTATTTTATTTTATTAATTCCAATATATATTAGATAATTTATGATATTGATAAACGTTTATCTTACAACAAAGTTAAATAAGAAATTTAGACAAAGTTGGAAACAGAAGGGACTCCCATGCAAGTTGGCAACGGACGGACACAAAGGGAGTTACTTTCCTATAAACAAAAACAAAAAAAAAAGAAAAAAAAAAGGAGATATTGTGGGTGTGTAAATTTGATTGAAAATTTCTATATATTTATTTTAGTATAAAAGCTTATTTTATTTATACTTTTAACAATTATTTTTCAAAAACTATATTATCTATTATAATCTATTTTATTCAAATATTTTATTTATTTATTTTATATAATAAATACAAAATAAATAATATCAATATAAATTTAAACGATATTGTAACAATTTTACAAATTTTACTCACCTTTAATTTAATTAATATGAATAATTTTGGAACATAGACTTATAAAATTGAGCTTTTTTTATTTATTATTTGATGCAAATACTCTAAGTATAAGTATAATTAAGAGATTTTAAATAAATTTTATAATTATAACATTTTTATAATAATTTTACAGTAAATTGTAAGCTATAGTTTTTCATTGAACTACTGTTGTGTCGGTACTCGGTAGTACTACTCAAAGATATTTTTCATGCAAGTGTCTCATTAGTTAGCTAATCGTTTTTGTTTCTTTGATAATTATAATATTTAAGGGGCCCATTTGAGCAATCTTTTCGTCATTTCTGAGTCAGCTTAGAGTTGGACATCACAATCTCATACTATTAACTATTTTTGTAGGTTCCCCACCTGACGTGTCATCTAGTCAAGACGGTTACCTACATTTCTTGTTTTTATCAGGAACTTTTTTTAAAAAAATAATCTATCAGGCATTTTTTTTTCTTTTAAGAGAGTATTTCAGTTTATGGATCCGCACTTAATAATAATTTTTTATTATTAAATTAAAATATTAATTAATTTTTTGTGTAAATAAAAATTGATTTTTGGGTCTCTTATTTAACTCTTACAAACTTTACTGTACCACTTATTTTTATTTTGATAATCTATCTGACACTTGTTATTTTCATTTTCCACTGCTTTGTTTTTTTCCTACCGCCAAGCCACTTTGTTTTAGTCAACCACTGATACGGGCATGAGCGTGCCACGTGTCATGATCTTGCCACAGCACCTACTTTAAGTGTTGACACGTGTGGCAGAATCTACACGTGTTTAGGTCAAATGTACTTTATAGTAATAAAATTAAGAGGGATGCTACGTTTACAACATTTGTACAACAAATTATAGGTGGTTAGTTGTTATTGTTTCAAATTTCAAACTAATGCTAAGATTACTTTTTTGCCCTAATAATAACAACTAGTAATAACTTGCCACTTAGAATTTGTTGTAAAAATGTTATAGACATATCATTTCTCTAAAATTAATTTTGATATTTAATTAGGTGTGAAAATTCAAAAACCGACTTCTACAAGATTTATTATATATGGAGACCAAAGCCAAGAGATTTGGGTATGTTCAAGACTTTCAAAGCATTGAAAAAAAAAAAAAAAAATTCAGGGGTTGTTTGGTAGACTTGATTAAACACATATTTTCAGTTTTTAAATAACATTACACGTATTTCTACACACTTTTTCACTCACACGTATTTTCACACATGTTTTCAAACACATGTACCTAACACCCCCTCAATTTTCAAGGCGAATTTGATTGTCCTATATAGAAAATGGTCAAGAATGACATAAATTGAAGCACCATAAGAGATGAGGATTGACAATGTGATAGGTTTCTCTAAGAAGTGTGACATTAAAGATGAAGGAGTTTGAACTTTGAATATGAGTTTGTCCATTAACAGAAAGGAACAAGTTTGAAAAACTTAGCTTGATAAGATAAGTTTTATACTTTTACCCACTTCTAATTACCAAACAAACAAAAGAAATTAAAAAGTTAAAGCCTGCAAGAAAATCAAATAGACTTTTAATTTCTTTGGTGAAGAATTTATTCAACTAAGCCTTTGTTATTAATCTTATAAAAAAAAGGGCGTTATTATTATTATTTGTTGAAATTAAGAATATATTCGACTAAAAAAAGTCTATGAATTATAAACATCACTCGAAGTCCATGACTAATAATAATATATCCATAAAGTTAATGTACATAATTTTTGTCATAATTTTTTTCCACAACTTTTTCAACAAGATGATGAAAAAAACAAGACAAAATTTTGTGTCGCTTAATTTATTGATATTTTCATAACTTTTTCCTTTTTTTTTCACCAAACAAGTGTAATGTTTTGCTTCGAATACATTTCACATTTTTTAAGTTGGAATCATTTCCAAATCAATTAATTGTTCATTTGATCTCACTTGATTATTATAATGCAAGCATCAATCTCCGTTCTCGATTATGATTCATCATATTTTCTTCATTAACTCACTTAAAAAAAATAACATTGTATATTTTTTCCCTTTTTTTTTTGTTCAAAATTACATCACTTGTCGGGTGGATTAACAACAAAACTCCAACCTATATTAACAGAAGAAATAAGTTAATATTTTTATAATACTAGTGATTGAGATTTTTAAGTTTTATAACTAAGAAAGATTTAGGAGGAATCTCAAATTTAAACAATGTATATAGTATCTAAATTTATTGTTTTTAAATCTGAATATAGTTGTCAAAACTTTGGAATGTGACACCATTGAAAAGTGAAAAATGAAGTTAAAAACTAAGAGTGATATTTAGGATGTTACAAATTTCAATTAAAAAAAAAAAATGTTACAAATTTTATTATTTAAGATTTATATACAAACTGATGTGCCATCAATAACAATAAATTAATTTAAATATTCATTAATTAGGTTGTTCAAGTTTACCAATCACATTCATTATTATCATGTATGATGTAAACATATTTTGTAATAAATTTAGTAATTTCTTTTTTCTTAAAAAAAAAAAAAAAAAAAAAAAAAAAAAAAAAAAAAAAAAAAACTGCTGACAATAAAATATAAAAAAAAAAAATTATGTTGCCAATTGAAAGTTACAAGTGCAATAACTATCATCACCCATAACCATAAGCCAAAAGAAGAGTATCAATTAACAGGGATGAAGTATTTGACTATTTGTCTCCTCATTGCTGTAAGAGAAGTTGCAATATCTCAAACAAGGATGAAGTGTTTCTCAATATCATGAAACATATCAAGAAAGATGATTGTAATGTAATTTACTCACTAAGCTACTAGCTTTCACTTCACCCGATCAAAATCTCTCATTTTATTAGTGGAAATTTTAACATTTAAGCTCAACTTTGTTCACAAGTTTTTCCCTATATCATGAAACATCAAAATCACTTAGGGAAAAGCACGTACGTTGCTGTCAAAGTTGTTAATGTCACAAAAGTTTTCCACTCGAAAGTCATATCACATTTGTCGTGAGAGAAAGAGAATAGTGGGATTTGGAGTTGGAAAAACCATCTATAGGGTATGGTGAAAATTTCTATTTCGATCCAAATGCTTTTTTTTTTTTTTTTTTTTTTTTTTTTTTTAACAAGATAGAAATTCAACTCTACCATAATATAAGTGTATATGTGTGTAAAACTTTTTTCTAGAAACTCGA
Source organism: Quercus alba (assembly GCA_036321655.1). Classification (NCBI taxonomy): domain Eukaryota; kingdom Viridiplantae; phylum Streptophyta; class Magnoliopsida; order Fagales; family Fagaceae; genus Quercus; species Quercus alba. The sequence goes on along the minus strand of CM070302.1, from coordinate 17,929,833 downwards.
ACCCCGGCCATTATTCTCCACATCCCACAAACACTTAGCATCTTTACCTTCTTTTCATTAAAGTTTTTTAACTGCTACCCAATAGTTCATAGTAAAATCTTTTTACTATTATCCAATAAATCATAGTAATCCCAAAGTTTATCACTAATCCCTACATTAAGCTTTCACCTCTTGCTATTCTCACCTCTTGCTATTCTGGTACTTATGTCTCTTCTCTTTTCCTTACGTTTGGTCATGCATGAGGTTTTGTTCAAGTTACTCTTTCTTTTTCCATTTTTGCCACTTTTTCCAATGTTCTCGAATGAGTCGAATCTCCTCATGTTTCTTTATATACGTTCCATGCATGATTTGGACCTTTGTTTCTTATGTTTGGATTTGCTTTATCATATTTGGTATCATCCTCATCCAAATGCTTCTACTAAATACATCAATTAATCTGAAATCTGTTGTTCATGTTTAGCCTTAATAGTGGCTCTTCACTAGTACAGTACAAGTACAATGCTGTGGATCATTCCTACCATGCTAAATATGTGTGTCAACCCTTTTGGTCTTGCTTCGATAATTTCTTCTCTCCTTGGATGCTATAAGTGCTTCAATCGTGCCTATTTTCACTTTAATTTTAATGTATTTAATCTGATGGTATGCCAAATTGTGAGAAGCATTTTTGGAAACTAGAATTACATAAATATTATATTATTGTTGTTCAAGTGTGTGTCTTTGGTTTCATTTGTGCAATAGTGCCCGTCTCTCAATTCTTATTGTCTCTATAGTAAGGGTTCATTTTTGCTTCTTATATTTTTTTGAATGTCTAATAAAAAACCAAAAAAAAAAAAAAAAAAAAAATCACTAATTTCAAATGTTGGACATGAGGACAAACTTCTTTACAGATTAGAAGCCCCAATTTTTTCCTTCAACTACTTTCTTAGTGACTTGAGAGAAAAAAAAAAAAAAAAAATGGTGTCTATGGCTTAGTGGAATAGGAGACGAAAACCAGCGTTAAAATCATTCATGCTAGGTTATCTTTTTTTTTTTTCATATAATTCAAATTCTTTGATTTTCTAGACATATGTGTGTGTATATATATTTGTTTTATATATATATATATATATATATATATATTTGAAGTTTTGTTGTTTCATTGCTAGCTAAGTTTTGTTACTCATATATTTAAATTGTTTGATTTTTCAGATATATATTTGTTTGTAGTTTTATCATTTGATCGTAAGGTTAAAGTATGTTTTTTTGTACCTTCAATTGTGATGGAAATTACGATTTCACTATAGAAAAAAAATTTCTTTGCTTGGCTGATGAGGAAGTTTGAGGAATAAAAATTGAAGCTTTTTACCTTTTTCTATTGTTTGTTCTTTAGGGAATTGATCAATCAAATTGGACATATAATTGTAAACAATTGAAAATTATTAGGTTTTAAATCTATATTTGCTTTCACATTCCCCTATATTTCTCATTTAGAATAACAAGAAACCTATGAAATTTATATAAGAAGATATGAATTTGAAGCATTCATTTACCCAAATATTTACATAGAAAGTAGCACCTCGGAAAATTTTTTTCCTGAAAATATTCCTACTAAACTTCTTTATATACACCTATACATAATCTTTCATGTCATCTCATATCAAATACACACAGATTAAAACGATGTTATTTACTTTCAATCTTTGACATCTACCTAGCCCCATTATTGTTGTCCTATCTAATATTAACCCGTATGAGTTGGCTACAACCAAGGAAGGGAGTTTGCATTTTATATTGAGTGACAACTGCAATTACGATTTTGAAGTTAAGGTCGAACATTGTGGACTTGAGGGTTTTTTAAAGGCCGTGATGACTATGGGTATTTGGGATGTTAATGTGGGAATTCATAAGTGTATTTTGTTTTAGAATTAAGGAAAAAGAGAAAGTCATATTCTATATCAATTTTTATTCAACAGTATTATTCCAAAGTTATATTTTTATTGTTCATTACTTAAATAAATAATTATGATTAATGTGTATGCAATTTATAATTATTGTTTTTATGATGAACTCAACACTATCAAACTTATTTAACAATTATGCTATAATATATGTAAAACATTCTTCAAAATCATCTTACAAAAAACATTACAACATTATTCATGCATCGTACGGGCAACTTATTAGTTATTAGTAATTGAGAGACATTTAACTGAGCTTTTATACTAATCCTCCACATCTAGTAGATCATATTCAAAAGAATAAAATGTAATTTCTTTTCCAGCTTTTATGGATGGATAATATAAAAGCTGAACTGCGTAAAATGGGAAAAAGTATAAGTTTTCTACATCTTAATAAATAAATAAATCACTAATTATAATTATAATAATAATAAAGGATGGAATTTTTGTTGTTGATCCTTACTAACTATAACCAAGTTATTCAGTGGGAGAAAAAAAAAATACTAAGTATACCCTGCTCAAGGTTAATGGTTTTAAGTTCGTAAAGAGATCAGACAAAGTTGCTGCGTAAGTACTTACATTTGCATGTATGTGTGCGTATTTGAGAAACAAAGAGATGGCAATATATGGGTGTGAATGAAACTGTGACTCTGTGAATATAATATCTATCTTGACACATGTAAATGTAAGGTCATTTTCATGCTAGCTGTTTCTTGCTAGTATATAGTGTACATTTCTTTCCTCTCCTAATAATCCACGGCATAGAGTTGCACATATTAGCTGGAACCCATGGCCTAGAAGTTGCTACATGTTCGATTTTCTTACCAATAAGATTCACAATTCTTTATAAAAAATTTGTTTTCACAACTGTTAAGTTAGTATTGCTGTGTGATTGATGCTAAAAAAGATAGTTGTCAATGGTATACTATGGAAATAGAAGAAGAAAAAAATGCTAAAAGTTTGGTGTCTTATACTAACATATCACTTTATTTTTATTTCTTTCAGCAAATTAGGCATAATATCATGTTGTTTTCATGACCAAGCCAGCGAGAATGGATAATAGTAAGTTTTTAGACCCCAAACACACAATGTTTAACCTAATTTTATTGCCAAGTTGATACTTAAATCAATTATGTAAATTTAGGTTAAACACTCATCACACATATCTTACAATGGAAAAGTAAATAAGATAAAGATATGATTATCCTAAAAAACCAATGAAACAATTTAGTTTCAAGGTAAAATAATCTAGGGGGGTCAATTCCAAGAAGAACAATTCACGTAGCTAATGACTACAACTCTCATTAAAAACTCTAGTCATTATTATCATTATTCTTCGTATTATTATAATTTTATGTCACATAATTAAATTTTGTATGATTTCATGGAAATACTAAAAAATATTTGATTTATCATAAACCTAGTAGGCACGAGGTAATTATCTAAAACCAAAGTTTATATACCAGATTAGTCCTCACCATAATGTCTAATACTATAATAGCATTAGAAAAGATCCAATAAAAAAAATTAAAAGCAAGAAAGAATACATGTAAATTCACCTCTTATTAGTTAAGAAAAGAAAAGGAAAAGAATCATAACAGTTTTGGTGTTTTCTTAAAAATATCTGGAGCTGTTGGCCAAAGATTATATATTTATAATAAAATAGGTGATCCAGTTTGATAGGTCTGTATTTATAAATCCCATACTTCCTTCAGGCTTCAGGTGAAATTGTTTAGTGCACCGAATCTATTATAACATAGATCTTTCATTAATATATGGATCCTACCTATAAGTTTTTTACGTCAAGGGTATATCTTATATGAGAGAATTATAGTATTCTCAATGCACAATATATATAATTTCTACACTTTCACATCATATGATAAAAAAACTGTAAAAACAAAAAGCAAATTCTGTGTTTGGGTATATTCTTTGTGGACAGGACAAGACACAACTAGCTGTAATTCATTGTTCAATAAAATATTAAAAACTGAGGATAGGAGTTAGTAAGCTTAATGACTAAGTAGGCCTATCACAAATGAAACGAGTGCTAACAGAGTGTATTTCTTCTTATTTTTTTTTCTTTTTTTTTTCTTTTTTTTTTTTCTTTTTTTTTTTGCCTGAATGCTGAGTGAAGTTGTGATCAAAAGTTGAAGAGCTCTCATAGCTCCATAACCAAACTCCCTCAAAACTTGATATAGGCACTAGAGTTTCAGTTAATCTCACTCAAGAAAAACCTATATATACCACCACAAGTCAGAAAATATTGGAGGAATGTTCAGTGTTCACAAGAAACAGTGATTCATATGTTCCTATTTCGAACTCAAGAAACCAAAGAACTAACAGAATTCTAGGAATTAATAAGCTATTTATCTTGCAAGTTTGGATCCTTAGCACTCGAATCTCACTCAGTGTTGCATGTTTGAATTTCTTGGTGTGATGATGCATCATCATCATCATCATTATGCAATTATAGAAGGAAGAGATAGGAAGATGTGAAGGAATATTAATACCATCTTATTGCCTTTTAAGTTACAATTGAAATCGGCTTCAAAAAAAAAAAAAAAAATTACAATTGAAATCCGAGATGAATTTGTATCTTATACTTACCTTTTTAATCCATGTTGAGGAAGGGCTCAGCCAATCATGACACTTCAAAAGAACATTTTCTCATTAAGGAAGTTTTAGGATAATTGGGGATAATGACACTAGCTTAAAATTCAATTACATGAAAGCAACTCTTTAATTAGGTTCTAATACTTTTTATTTTTTTAATGAAGTTTGTCTCTTTGTCTCTCATAAAAAAATAAATAAATAAATAAATAAAGTTAAAATACTTCTTGATCCCCCAAGTTTTGGTTCTTTGTTATTTTGGTCCATTAAGTATAAAACCTTGCAACGAACATCTCTTACTTTAAAATCGTTGTCAATGTTATCTTCTTGTCAAGATCTAATCATGGTTAATTGATTTTAACTGAATGATCACACATTTGACAACCATTTCAAAGTTGAGGGTATTAATTACTAGTTTAGCTTCAAACCATTAGAGCTATATTCCTCTAACCCACTATATGGCAATTAAAAAAATCTATATGTAGTTTTAGTCACTTGAATTTTTAAATGAATCATATGAGATGTTTAAATACACATAAATAGTTTTTAAAAATATATAAACAGTTTTTTAAATTGTCACATGATGGATTTGAAGAGATAACTCCAACTTGGAGCTAAATTAATAATTAATACCTTCAATGTTAGAATACTTATCCATGTGATCATTCGATTAAAATCAATTAACCATGAGAAGTTAAATGTCACATGGATAGTTCTTATACAATTATGATATATGAGAAACCCAAATAATAATGATGGAAAAGCTATAGGGACCAAGCGATAATCTAGCCATTTAATAATTACTTATGAAAAAGAAAAGGATGATTTTTTTTTTTTTTTTGCGTTTTTTTTAATAATTGAGGTGAAACTATTTGAACCTAAGATATTATCGTCTAAAGATCGAGAGGTACTAGTTATTGGCAAAAGATGACCTTTTTAAGTTTTAAGTACCACATTAATATTCAGTTTGGAAGGGTCAATATCATTTTGGATCGAACTAGCAACATAGGAGCCAACCCAGAAAACCTTTTTTTTTTTAATTTGTACCGATCTAAGTTATCTACTCCAGTAGCCATGCAACAACCACAAAAGGATGCTATACGCTCAATCCCACCACTGACATGAATACCTCTCCTATATACATTAACTTTAACCTCCATATATGAACTATCATTATCAATCCAAAAAAAGAAAAGAAAGAACCTTCTCATCACCTAAAACAATAAAATCAATATTAATCCTATACATCTCACACCAATTTAATACCTTCTTAGCTCAAATAGGAGAAGAGGGGAGGGGAGGGGGGGGGGGGGGGGGGGAGAGGAATTGGAAACACTTAAAAAGAAAAAAAGTACCGAACACTTGCTTGGAGTCGAATGGAACTGATTGAACAAATTGCACATGTTGTATATGCCTGATCCTTTTCAATCTAATTTGACCAGCTGTATGTAAAATGCTTACACCCAGTCATCAAATGTAGAAATGTTAATTAGCATTCATGTTCATGTCAAACGACTACAATGTTCATGTTCCTACAAAACTGATTAGAATGATTTACACATTTTATGAAAGTAAATTTTATAGACGGAACTTTCAGTATTAAGGTCTAAAAGATAAATAAACATACAAAGAAAATGCTGTTAGAGTGTTAGTTGACATTTAAGTCGGGGAAACGGATGTTATTCAAAATTTCATTCTTTTAGGAGGACCTTGATCAATAATGGGATCAACTGGAGGAGGTTGTACTTCTCCAGATTGCTGCACTTCGGGTGCTTTCTCTGTGTCTGCACTGGCAGGAGGAACATAACCTTCTGGAAATGGTGGTGGTGGAGGAGCTGGTGGCGGCAGAGGTACAAATGTTTGACAAGCAATTAAATTTACATTCCTTGAAAATATATCTGACTTCTAACCAAACTGAGCCCTAACTTATCCAATTGTAAGAATCATAATCCCACAATCATAGTATTGCATTATTAGATTCTGCTTCCATATATAGCTATAGTTTTGTCAGGATTTCAATTAGCCAATGGAAAAAAGTTAATGGGAAAAATGATTCTTCCCATAATAAAAGATAAGAAGTATGCAAATGCCTTGATGGTTACATTTACCACTGACTCAAATACACTGTAATGCAAAGGCTATTCAATTGAATTGATTTCAAGCATAGATTTGAAATAGTCACAAGTATCTCAGCTATCTAATCATTTCACTTCTATGGCAATGCCCACCAACCCCCCCCCCCCCCCCCCCCCCCCCACGACAAAAAGTAAATAAATAAATAAATAAATAAAACTTCAGTGAATAACATGGAGGAAAATTTCTAGAGATATACAGAATTTACCTTTCGTTGCAAGGATGCAAGTATATGATCTATTCGCTTAACTTCCTTAAAATCAATTGTCTCTTTAGCAACCTTTGATTCCAAGGCTACACCCTCATCAGCATCAACTGCATCAGAAAGGACAACAAACAAATCAACATGATAAGAACAAGATAATTAACACAAATTTAAAAGAGAAAAGATCACAACTAAATCATATGGTAATTGTATAAATGCACATGTTCCTATGCACATAGAGAGACAGAGAGAGATTGATGGCAAAAGACTTCCTCTTCTTCTATTAGATGTAATAAAAATGTATTTAAAAAAGAGTAAAAGGGCTTTGCCGCCTAGGGCACTGGAGTTCAAACCAAACCCTTCTAACATTTGAAGAATTGAAGTTTTGAAAAAAAAAAAAAAAAAATCATCATTTATAGAATTATCAAGGCTGGATATCTGTTATCTTTGATATCATAATACAACCAAGCCAGCCACCCATGCTTTAGACACAAGATTGCCAAGATTCTAACCAAGGCTGTTTAATTTCAGCCCCTTCTTTTGCACTTTTCAATTAAATTTTATTACTTATCTAACAAGATTATTAGAAGGTAAGACAATAAAAGTTGAAATAAGAAATGAATCAACATAGACCCAGATACTGCACCAATCAGACAGAAGAGAATGTTGGACACATGTTTGAGCCAGTACAGGTAAAAATCAATGATTACACTGTCAAAATATTAAAGTTAGATGTGCAATCAGGAGGGGTTAAGACCAAACGACCTATAACTAAACAACCAAGGCCCTAAATTGAAAGGCTTTGTTGAGTTCGTTCATTAATGACTATTCCTCTATAAATCTCTCAATCCATAAGGAACTTGCAAAAACACAACCAAGATTCTCATATTCATTACAACAAATCTCAATAATGAAACATGAGGTGAAGCTGTAATGATTACCATAATTAAGCGATACTTGAAACTATCAAACAGTGATCTATAACGAAAACATTAGTTGCAAAATCAGAGGTTCAGTTCCCAAAATTCAGGCCCTAGCCCAACTGTTACATAAAAGTAAGTAAATAAGAGTTAATTAGAGAATTGTTTGTTTCAAATGTTTTCAATCAGTCCTACTCTTCTTCTCCCCAGTGCCCCAACATCCAGCAAAATCAGGGATCAAAGGTACAACTTGACAACACCAAGATCTATTGCTTACTTAAAATCCCCCAAGGCCATGTTATGAGAACATAGCGTATCCAAACAAGACATTTCTCTTTTAATCTGGGGAGATTATAGGGGTATTAGATACAATAAAAATTAACAACTTTTAGTAAGATTATGGGGGTATTAAACATATTTATTGCTTTCTACGAGGCCTTTCAACTTTGTACAGCTTAGTTGTAGGTATATTAGATAAAATAAAAATGAACAACTTTTAGTAACAATGTGAAAGCACATAAAAGGTCAAAAGCAATGCACATAAAAGAAGAAGAAGAAGATTCTTAACAGTTTAAGCAATGCACCTCCAAAAACCAAGATCTTATACTAACACAAAAGGTCAAAAGCACATATGCCATCCCAAGATGAATTTTCTTTTTGAAAAAGACACTATAGATAAACAATAGGTCAATAAATGCATTGAGTTAAACTTTGGCTTTACAGTAATGTCCTTTGATATCTAATGTAAACAACCTTTTTCTTTTTTTTTTGGAATCAAGGAGTGGCAAGAATTTAAAATTTACTTAGACCTTTGATAATTGAAAATAATTTTGGCAAAAACAAACAAGGAGAAATGTCCATTTTGGAGGCAGGGAACATGATGAAAAGAAGCAAAGTATGTAACAAGCAGTTACCATATCCAATCTTCTCCAACTTTGAAGCAGCAATAGTAAAAGCTTTGGATATATGATAAAGAGACCGGCTCTGCAACAGAGTACATAATCAATATCATATGAAGGTTATTTTTCTAAAATTAAAATAAAAAACTATGAAGAATATTTTCAATGCAGTCTTTCTAGTATTATAAGCAGGATGTAAACATCCAATATTCTGATGTATCACTATCTGGCATCTGCAATGACATTTACTACTTCATATTCTACAATAACAAATAGTGACAATTTTTTTTTTTTTTTTGGTAAGTACGCACCCAATGGGTCTTTAACCCATAACCTTTACCTCCATCCATTATTACAAGTGAGGGTAGTGCCAGTTGAGCTATAGCTCATCCGGAGAAGAGTGACTAACTTTGGCTTCCATATGTCCAGCACATACCCTAAGTATGAATTTGAAATCTTTTGCTCTTAGGAAACTGAGATTTTCATCATATCCCAAAAGTTACCAATGTATATTTATTCAAATTAGTGCTGACATACTAACATTGTCTATAGTTTCAAGAATATCAGCGAGCAAAGAGATGTTTAAAAAAGAAAAAGAAAAAGAACTTACAATTCGAGCAGCAAACATTACAAAGCTGCGGCGCTTGGTAAATTGAACCATCCAAAATATAGTAAGTCAGCATTGGTGTAACTTTTTCAGGACCATCCCTCTTTTGCCTGCGGATGACAAATAAATGGGGCTCCATAACTTCATACAGCATGTATTCTGTGCCTGTCATTTTTCTGTTCAATAAAAACAATAACAATCTTTAACTGTGCCATACTATAAACAGTTGGGGCTGGCCTGCCAGATGAACCAAAATCTTTAATATTGCCTTTAAAACGGGATCTCCAGAAGTTCAAAAAGTTACTATCACCTCACATAAAAATAACTGAAAACAACAGAAGTTTTTGGTTACTCATGCTAACCACCATTATATTAAAGGAGGAAGATTAGTTTTCTGCTATATGACAGTAGTTGAAGCTCTTCCTAGAAGACTAATATAACCTTAAGGGTGATTAGTAATGTATCAAATTGTAATTTCCTATTTACACATGTACATGAGTCAGTTAGTTTGCTGTATAAATATTGGAACAGAGCTTTGTATCATTTGGTTAAGCTCAATGCAAAAGTTCAGTTTCTAGATATTTTCTTCTCTAAGATTTCTCTCTAGATTTTTTTTATATGGTATCAGAGGTTGCATTAAGCCTCTCCTCTTAGTGTCAATATCTTCATTCTCAAGCTATTTCCTTGGCATCCGATGCTAATCCCAACACCACCAATTTGAATGCAAATTCTATTTCCAATCTCAATTCTAGTTCTGCTTCAGGAACAACCAGAGATGATTCTACCAATCCTTATCTGCTTCAAAGCGGAGATAATCCAGGAAATGTCTTGGGTTCTCAGCTTTTGATTGGTGACAATTATCCTACCTGGAGCAGAATAATGCTTTTAACACTAACCATTGGATTCAAGTGTTCCAAACTTCTGGGCTTGGAGAAGATGCAACAATTTGGTGCTGTCATGGATCTTGATCTCAATTTCCAAAGAGATTGCCAACAGTGAAATTTATGCAAGCACAGCTTGCGAAGTGTGGCTAGTTCTGAAGGATAGGTTCACTCAGAAGAACAGGCCAAGAATCTTTGAATTGAAGAAGGCCATTGCTTCCTTGAATCAGAAACAATCCTCAGTAAGTGCATACTTCACAAACCTCAAGTCTCTTTGGGAAGAACTGGCTAGTTACCATAATTTACCTATATGTCCATGTGGGGTTACAAAGGATATTCATGAAATTTTCCATCAAGAGTATGTTTTGCAATTCCTAATGGGATTGGATGATCTTATTAATGGGGCCTATGCCTACAATTAGCAAATTTTTCTCTCTTGTTCATCAAGAAGAGAAACAGAGAGCTGTTGGATTTCCAACCACTACTGTGTCAGTTGAGCCTGCAGCCTTGTTGAGCTAATCTGAGAACTATAATTCCAGATTTGAGAATTCTAATTCCAAGACTAATACCTCTGGAAAGTTTGAAAAACAAAGACAAACCTGGATGCACTCACTGTGGATTGAAAACCACACAGTAGACAAATACTACAAACTCCATGGTTATCCACCAGGATTTTGTAGCAAAGGTAGAAAATCTTGGCAATCCTCACAGGTCAATCAAGTATCATCTATGCAGACTCGATCAAATGAGGCTGCTTCACAATTTGCATCTCCAAGGCAGTTTTCAGCACCAAGGTTATCTCAGAGTTCATGCCAAGAATTGATGGCCTTTCTGAATGCTCAAGCCAAAATTGGTAACTTTCAACCTGAGAATTCTTCCACATCTGCCAATCTTGTTAATCAAGTCTCCATTGAAGGCTATAATCCTTTTCTGCACATGTCAGGTATTCCAAAAAATTTTGAACACTCAGTTTTCTCTACTACGTTTTCCCAGCATTCGCTCATGTCTGCCAATGATTGGATTTTGGATACAGGTGCAATAGATCATATGGTCAATTCCGTGTCCCTTTTCACTACTGTCAGTTCAGTTTCTCACCTTAGTGTTAAACTACCAAATGGAAAAACTGCTGTAGTCACTCATATAGGGACTATCCATATTACATCTACCTTGACTTTAACCAATGTTCTTTGCATTCCTTCTTTTTCATTCAATCTAATTTCTGTTCATAAATTGACCAAGACCTTGTCTTGTTGCCATATATTTTTGGGCACATTATGTTTCATTCAGGACCTGCAAAATTGGAAAAAAAAAAAAGATTGGATTGGGTAAAGAAAAGGGAAGCTTATATGTTTTGGACTTTCATTCAAAGCTCCTTCAATTTCCTTTGCCCAAGACATGCTTATCTTCCAATGTTCCTGCACACTCCTTGAAATCTTCTGCCAATGTTTCTTCTTAGTCCTTTTCTGCTTTTTCCAATAAGCCATCTGTATATAAACATTGGCATTCAAGGTTGGGACAACCTTTCTGGTCTCATCTAGTTTTTTTTATCTTTCACTGTACCTTAGTTGAATGCTGTTAATAATGCTGGTCTTGTATGCGATATATGTCCTTTGGTCAAGTGAAACAGACTCCCATTTCATAATGTAAAACATTTGTGCAAATTCCCTTTTGATTTTATACATATTGATACTTGGGGTCCTTTTTCAGTTCCCACATTAGATGGTTTTCGATATATCTTGACTATTGTTGATGATTGCACTAGAACAATATGGGTTTATATGATGAAGCATAATTTTGACGCTAAATTTCTGTTAGAGACATTTTTTACAATGGTTGAAACTCAATTTCATTGCAAAATTAAGTCTCTTAGATCAGACAATGCACCTGAGTTTGAACTCAAAACCTTTTTAGCTCCTCAAGGAACCCTTCATCAACATAGCTGTGTTGGTACCCCACAACAAAACTCTGTTGTGGAAAGAAAACACCAACATCTTCTTGCAGTAGCTAGAGCTCTCAAGTTTGAGTCCAACCCCATTCATTTTTGGGTGGACTGTGATCTTACTTCTGTGCCTCTCATCAACAGAAGTCCTTCACCATTACTCAACAATAGAAGTCCCTATGAACCTCTTTTCCAACCATCCCATCGTACTCTCATTTAAAGGCTTTTGGCTGCCTTTGTTTTGCATCTACTCTTCCTAATCATAGACTGAAATTTGATCCTATAGCTAACACTTGTGTATTTATTGGATACCCTTTTGGTGTTAAAGGTTACAAATTACTTGACCTTTCCACCAATACAACTTGTCTCTAGAAGTTTTATTTTTCACGAACATATATTCCCTCAGTCCTATGTTTCTCCTTCAAAAGTCTATTCTATGCCTTTAGTTCAGGATATATTCAGTTTTCCCTTGGATTCATTTCTGTCATCCAATTCTGCAGACATTTCTTTAGACGTTCCTGCAGTTTCTGATCTTGATCTTGATCTTGCAGCTCCCATTCCTGATACTAATCATAGCACTGATATTCTCTCATTTATACCACGTGCATCGCCTGCACAACCTGAACCTTTAATCCACCTGAACCATCTGCCCAACCCGACCAACCTGTTCTTAGAAGATCTATTAGATCTCACACAGCTCCCACATATCTCCAAGATTACCACTGTGACCTGGCTACAAATCCAACTACTGTGGTTCCAAATTAAACTCAATCCTATCCTATCTCCCATTATCTTTCCTACTCCAAACTCTCACAATCCTATAAAGCCTTTACTGTAGCTCTCTCTTCCCAAACTAAACCAGCAACTTACCATCACGCTATTCAGTCTTCTCATTGGAGAGAGGGTATGGATGCTGAAATCTCAGCTTTGCAATCCACTAATACTTGGGTTCTCACTCCCCTTCCACCCCCACAAACAACCTATAGGTTCAAAGTGGGTTTACAAAACCAAATACAATGCAGATGGTAGTATTGAAAGATATAAGACAAGACTTGTTGCCAAGGGTTTCACCCAACAAGAAGGCCTTGGCTACTTTGAGACCTTCTCACCAGTGGCTAAGTTTGTGACCGTGAGGACCATTTTGGCCTCGGATGCAATTAAAAATTGGCACCTCATTCAATTAGATGTCAACAATGCATTTCTCCACGTAGATTGACAAAATCATTCTATGGGTTGAAGCAAGCGAGCAGGAAATTGTTTGCCAAACTCACCGCTGCCATACTAACTTGGGGGATTCACTCAGTCCAAATCTGATTATTCATTGTTTACAAAGAATCAAAATGGCACCTTTCTTGCTATCCTAGTATATGTGGATGTTATATTGGTGGCAAGCAATAATTTGGGGGCTGTAAAACAGTAAGAGTTTTCTTCATGATCAATTTAAGTTGAAGGATCTTTTTTTTTTTTTTGATAAGTAAGAATGATATATGTATGAAAGACTACTCTATGCATGAAAAGCACAAAGCAAACCCAAAAATTACAAGGAAAAAAAAATAGAGAAAATACATAAAAGAAAACCAAGCAACAGATTAATTACAAAGGAGAAAAAGAGCTAAGAAAAGAAGGGAGAGAATAATTAGTCGTGAGTCCCCAAGCCCAAGACCAATCAAAAAGAGTTTCACTAAAAGAAGCAAGTATCTGATCACCGGAACTATCCAAATCCTCAAAGTCCGCCAATTCCGTTCCTTCCAAAGACAACATAGTATGCACAACAGAACTAAATTCCATATCTGAGATAAATGCTTCCCCAACCAATTCCACCAGCCAAAAAGCAAATCTAGAATTGATCTAGGTATGACACACGACAATCCAAAAGTTATAAAAACAAAGCTTCACAACCGATAAGCTATCTCACAATGAAAAAGTAAGTGGTCCACCATCTCCCCACAGTGTCGACACATAATGCACCAGTCCACAAAATCTAAGCCCCTCAATCTCAAGTTATCATCCAGTAGGATCTTATTCCAAGCTGCACACCAAACGAAAAAAGAAACACTCCTATGGACCTTAACTCTCCATATACCTTTCCAAGAAAAGACAACTGACGGAGAATCCCACAATTTGTTATAATACGACCAGATGTCAAAATCTCCATTAGACTTCAACTTCCATCTCATCCGGTCTCCCACATCCATTGAAGGAGTATTGGCTCCCAAGATACGAAGAAAATGCAGCCCTTCATCCATCTCCCAATCATTAAATTTCTGAATAAAACAAACATCCCAAATTCTTATATCCTCTGCCCCATACCTTGACAAAGAAGCTTCTACACAGGTCTCCCTGTCAATAGCAATACTATATAGCCATGGGAAAGCCAATTGGAAAGGTTGATCTCCATACCACCTATCTTGCCAAAATCTCACTCTATTCCCCAATCCAACAACAAACTGAGCATTTTTGCTAAAATCCTCCCAGCCTATATGAATACCTCTCCACAAACCACACTTATGAACTACCCTACCTAGCTTAAAAGTCCATCCCTTCCCTTCCCCCCCCCCCCCCCCCAACCAACAAAAAAAAACACTCTTCCCCAAACTTTGAAGCTACCACCCTCCTCCACAGCCGATTCTCCTCTTTCTCAAACCATCACAGCCATTTCCCCAATAAGGCCTTATTGAAAGTAGTAAGTTTCCTTATATCTAAAACACTGTTGGCTATAGTCACACAAACTTTATCCTATCTTACCAAATGAGTCTTGCTATCACCCCATAGAAAATCCCTTTACAACTTTTCAATTCTATTAGCCACATAAGTAGAAATGGTGAATAGCGATAAAAATAGGTAGGAAGACTAGATAATGTACTCTTGAGTAGCGTCAATCTACCCCCCTTAGACAAATACAACTTCTTCCACCCAACCAACTTAAGCTCAATTTTTTCCAAGATAAGATTCCAAATTGAAGGAGAGTTATGCAAAGCCCCCAACAACATGCCAAGATAAGACCTAGGCAAAGTTCCAACTCTACAGCCCAAAATTTCAGCCAAAGCATGCACATCATCTACCTCCCCTATTGGAACCATTTCACTCTCCTGCACATTGACCTTCAAACCTATCACAGCCTGAAAACAAAGTAACAACAACCGAATATGAAGAATTTGCTCCACATCTTAATCACAAAATAGACTAGTATCATTTGCAAATAATAGATGTGAAACACATTTCCCACCACCCCTCCTACCCTTAACTTTAAAACCATGGAATAAGCCAACTCCCTCCACTCTTCTCAACATCCTACTGAAAACCTCCATCATAATCAAAAACAGCATAGGAGATAGTGGATCCCCTTGTCTTAAACCCCTCGAGCTACCAAAAAAATCAACTAGAGACCCATTAATCAAAACAAAAAACTGAACTGTGGATATACAAGTGTGAATCCACTTACTCCACTTCACCCCAAATCCCATTTTATTCAACAAATCCAAAAGAGCCTCCCAATTCACATGATCGTAGGCTTTCTCAATATCAAGTTTACATATGACCCCAAGAATCCGACTCTTCACTCAGCTATCAATACATTCATTCGCAATAAGAACCGAATCAAGGATTTGTCTCCCACCCACAAAGCTATTCTAAGTCTCAAAGATCAACTGATCTAAAACCATTCTCAGACAATTTGCCAAAACCTTACCCAAGAATTTATACGCACTCCCCACCAAGCTAATAGGCCGAAAATCTCTAATATTAGAGGCATCATTCTTTTTTGGAATTAAAGCAATGAAAGTAACATTAAGAGATTTTTCAAACTTAAAATGTTGAAAAAACACTTTAAAGACTACTAAGATGTCTTTCTCCACTACTCTCCAACAATAACGATAAAAAGCCATAGTAAACCCATTTGAACCTGGAGCTTTGTCCCATTCCAAGTCTCTTACAACTTGAAAAATCTCCTCTCTCTCAAACTTCCTTTCAAGCCAAACCCTCTCCATATTCCCAATACAATCAAATTCCAAACCCTCCACAAAAGACCTCCACCCCTAAGACTCCTTATACAAATTTTTATAAAACTATACTACCTGAGCAATTACCTCGGATTCCTCCTCAAAAACCACCCCATCCACCTCCAAGACCCTCAGATGATTATACCTTCTATGGAAGTTTGCCATCTTATGGAAGAAATTGGTGTTATTATCCCCTTCCTTAATACATAACATCATAGATTTTTGTCACCAGGAAATTTCTTCCAAAGAGAGAAGATGCTCCACTTGGGGCCTCAAATCTACCCTATAAAATTTATCCCCATCAGTGAATCCAATCTCCTCTTCCTTACCATCTAAAATTTTCAACTCCTCCAACAATTGTTTCTTTTGACAATCTATATTACCAAACTCTTTACGATTCCACTGAATTATGTCCTCCTTCAATGCCTTTAATTTCTTGGCAAGCAAAAAACTAGGTGTACCTACAAATGAATGCTAATTTCACAAGAATTGAACTCTATCCACAAACCCATCTGTCTTCAATCACATGTTTCCAAACCTAAAAGGAGCCCTCGCCATTCCCCTTGCCTCCAAAAGAATTGGACTATGATCTAAAATGGGACGAGTTAAAATCCTTTGAATAACATCCGAGTAGTGTTCCTCCCAATCATGAGTGATCAAAGCTCCATCAATCCTAGACATTGATGGTTGATCTGTACCACTAGACCAAGTATAGCTACCTTCTTCCAACGGCAAGTCAATCAAATTAAGGTCCTCAATAAATTCAGAGAATCTTTCCATAGCCAGAGTTAGAAGTGTCCCACCCAAACATTCACTTGGAAATCGTACAATATTAAAGTCTCCAAAACAACACCACAGTATCCTCCAATATTGTTGAATATCGACCAACTAATCCCACGTGTCCCCTCTCATTGTTATCATTTGGGCCATAAACCCCTAAGCATGCCCATATAAAACCATCTACCACCCCTTGCCACTTAACCGATACTGAGAAAGAACCAACCATGGCCTCCATCTTTTCCAAAGCCCTCTTATCCCACATAATCAATACCCCACCAATAGTCTGATCCACCTCCAAAGCAACCCAATCCACACACAAACAACTCCACAAACTACAAACCATTTGTCTATCCATCCTAGCAATCTTCGTCTCGTGTAAACATACTACATCACACTTCCACTCCCATAACAAATTTTTTGCTACCAAACGTTTTTGATGATCATTTAAACCTCTAACATTCCATGAAATCATTTTTAGCTTCATAACAACTAGAGTCTCCCAGCTACTGACAGAAGCACCAATTAAACATTCTACCTCCTACCATAATTCACAGAAGAGACCAAATTTCTTAGCTCTCTTCTTCCCTTGTTCTTAAATTTAACAACTTTTCGATTACCACTGACTTCCCTATGTAACACATTGGCTGCCTCCACCTCAGATTCCAGCCTTTGTAAAAGAGCAATGCATAGTTTCTCATGACTGCTCATAGAAAGCCCAACCAATTTATTGAAACCGAGAATTTTGTGCTTCACCCATCCAGAAATATTCAACTTAGCCTCAAGACTCAAAACCTCAGACCCCCTCATGTTCTACCAAAGTAGTCAACCC
Source organism: Quercus alba (assembly GCA_036321655.1). Classification (NCBI taxonomy): domain Eukaryota; kingdom Viridiplantae; phylum Streptophyta; class Magnoliopsida; order Fagales; family Fagaceae; genus Quercus; species Quercus alba. The sequence goes on along the minus strand of CM070302.1, from coordinate 17,912,092 downwards.
ATTTGGAGCAATAATCTTCAGAGAAGCACAATTTGAAAATTCCTCACTCTCACCAAAACCCACTGATAAAACCATTGCATCTACTGCTGAAAAGAAAACCCCAAGTAGGCTAAGAGAATCCACATGAAACACTGCATTTGCCTCCCCACCCATATCTACCAAGCCCGAAAGACCAACTCTTAACAACCCCATAAGAAGATCAGACAAAGAAGGGCTAACCAATCGCGGCAACGAGATGAGGTTCAACGACCATAAAACTGTCGAAACCGATCCTCCATTCATCAACTTGAAGCCAAAAGCACAAATTCTATCACTGATGACACTCTCTACCATCTTCTGAGGCTTCTTGAGATAGTGTGTCACCTTTTCCGACGATTCTATACTCACCGAAGACACCAAAGGACTCTCTTCATCCTTCTCGGCGTCACAACAAACTTTTCGAGGCTTAGCAGGTCAGTGCACCACTTGTGTCGGCGTCACAACACTCATCGAAGACACTGAAAGGCTCTCTCTAGCCTTCTCAGCCTCATCATAATCATTTTGAGGCATCACGATGCATCGCGCCACCTGTATCGGCAAAACAATACTCAGCAGAGGCACTAAGAGACTCTTTCTAGCCTTCTCGGCCTCAACCTGTGACTTCTGTGGCATCACGAGAAATCCAGCCACCAGTGCCGGCACCACAGAATTCGTCAAAGGCACCAAAGGGCTCTACCTAACCTTCTTGACACTAGGGCAGAGAAACAAGGCCCTACGGAATCTTTGGAGCACTCCCCAGGCTCAAAAGAGTTTGGGCTTGTGGTACTTGGGCCTAAACTGGAAGTACTAAATGTCTGTTGGGCTAACAACTGGTTAGGGCCCAAACCCAACTTACACTTGCCAAGTTCTATAGAGGCCCGTGCTACCCATTTAAAATTTTTTACTCCCCCTTTAGTGCTATCCCAAGAAACCCACCTCTTCCCTTCCTCATCAACCTCCACAATTAATCCACTCCCTATCCAACATGATTTCCTAACATCACTCCCCTTCCCATTTTCATTTGATTTTGAATTCGAACTGAAACTTAATGCGAATCGTTTCCTAGTTTCTACCGGGATTTTCTCTCCTAAATTAGTATCCACATTAATGGACTAATCCCTCCTATCCCCTCGTCCCACCACTATCGTACCAGGCTTGCCCGCCAAAATATCCCCCACCTTAGCACCTGTAAGTTTTGGATTCATCGCCAGCAACCCCTTTGACTGATTTTGCCTCTTCTCCACAAACTCCTCTTGAATCATATTCTTATCTTTATCCTTGGTTGTAATATGTTGTGACTGAATCACATCTCTTGACTGCACCTGACCCTTCAATGTCTCGACAAAAGTCGGAGAGGGATGAAACCCTGACATTCTCCTCTGTGGCTGAGAAACAAATTTGGCCTGGCCTGAACAACCTAAAGCATATTGGTCAAGTTCCAACATCTTCCTCAATTCAAGCCCAAAGACCTTCCAACCATTTTGTGCTTTGCCTCTAGGGATTATGACAAACCTTTGACGCCCGCCAACTTTGAATTCAGACACTAAAAGGAACTAACCAAAAGAGTTTGATCCCCGCTGCAAAGTGTACGCAGTATCTCCTTCCCTAAGCGTAAAAAACTGTTTGGGATTAATTCCAACCATAATGTGTTCTATATTCTTCATCAGCCATAACGCTACATTCTTGCCCATGAATACAGACTTCATGAAGTGTTTGCCCCGTTCAAAAATACATAATGAGAAAAAATTTCCTCCTTCCTCAACCACCAATTGAAAAAGCTTAAATTCAATGAAAAAACTACGAATCCCACCCATATTGATCAAAGCGAGAAAAAGTTGTATGGAAAATTATCTAATTAATTTGAGGTAGCCGAGCCTCTCTTCCCCATGATGATAGAGAAAAAGGGGAGTGTGTCTTGGTTCCTTAAAGTACTTTCTTGGATTGGAGGTGGCTAGATCTTCAAAAGGGATTTCATTGTGTCAAAGAAAATATACACTAGAGCTCATAGTAGAAGCAGGCGCATTTAGATCCAAAACATTGAAGACTCCAATGTAACAAAAGTGTAAGCTCTCAAAGTAATTAGTATGAAGGTGAACTACTTAAGGATCCTTCCATGTATAGAAGAATTGTTGGTAAACCGCTATATCTCACTCTAACCAGACCTGATCTGAACTATAGTGTTCACTGGTTGAATCAGTTCATGGATAAGCCTAGGCTACCCCACTTACATGCCTATAGAGTTCTCAGTACCTTAAAGAGTGTCCAGGACAAGGAATCTTCTTTGATGCAAATTCAGCTTTACACATTAAGGCCTAAACTGATTCTGACTGGGCAAGCTGTCCAGACACAAGAAAATCTCTTACTGGGTACTCTGTCTTCATTGGTAACTTTTTAGTTTCATGGAGAACAAAGAAACAACAAATCATTTAAATCTTCAGCTGAAGCTGAATATCGAGCAATGACAGCTACAGCTTGTGAAGTGATATGATTAAGAGACTTACAAATTCCACATCCACAATCTATCTTGCTGTACTGTGATAGTCAGACAGCATTACATATAGCTGCAAACCCAATATTTCTTGAGAGAATGATGGGGACAAGGAAGAGCTCAAGGAAAAAGAAGATTAAATACACCAATATTCAAGAATTGTGGTCCAGTTTTGATGTTGGACCCTCTTAGCACCTTTGATAGGTCATTTTAGTTATTAGTATTGAGTCTTTTAGGTTGAGAAGCTGCTGGATCAGTTTTAATTAAGTTCTATTAGAATAAGGGCAATTTGGTAATTTCCAGAAATCTGGAATGGGCTGTCTTTGGCTGTACCAAAGGCCCATGAGTCTTATTTTATGTTTACATATTATTAAGTCTTTTATTTAATTATTATTAGTATTCCTATTCATTCTAGGAATAGGTTATTTAGAGTCCAAGTACTACAAAGAAAAGGATAAATATAGCGTCTAGTGTTTGCTTAGGAAGAACTAGGTGTGATTGCCTAGTGTTTTATTTATGTTATTTTCTGTTTATCCCCTATTTCAGCCCCACAACCATCAACATTCATTCTTTCTAACCTAAATTCTTAAACATCAATCTTTATTCAAAAATTCATCAAGAAACCTATTATAGTGCTGAACTTCTTAATGACCCTGCATCAGAGAACCAAGCATATTAAAGTGGATTGCCACTTTGTGAGAGAAAGAGTTCAAAGTGGTTTCATTAAAACCTTCCACATATCAACAAGATTTCAATTAGCAGACATATTTACTAAAGCCCTTGGAATATACAACAGTTTTCAAAGCTACTAAGCAAGATAGGTGTCATTTATATCTTCGCCCCATCTTTAGGGGTACGACAGTAGTTTAATGTATCATATTGTAATTTCCTATTTACACGTGTACATGAGTCGGTTAGTTTGCTGTATAAATATTGGAACAGAGCTTTGTATTCCTTTGGTTAAGCTTAATGCAAAAGATCAGTTTCTAGATATTTTCTTCTCCAAGTTTTCTCTGGATTTTTGATACATTAGCTATGAAATGGATTAAAATTATTTTTACTCACTTGAGCTCGTGGGCAGTTCTCCCCTTTGCCATCACTTTCAAAGTTCATTATCCTATTTCCAAATAAAAAAAGATCCGAGTCAATGAATTTCACAACCAAATTTTAAAACAATATTCTCAAAAATTGCCTTATTATCTTAAAACTCCAAAAGAAAGATTTCCCCTTGCATTTTACCCCTTTCCCTAATTCCATCCTAAATATCTAATCAAACACCATAAGAAGAACAAGGAAACAATTCAAAATCTATAACTTTTTACTCACCCCTTCATTCAACAACCAAATGGGCACCACTCAAAAACTTACATAACCTCACAGACCCCAAAATCAAAACCGCAACAAAATTCTAAACTACACTTCCACCAAATCAAAGTATCCAAATTTATCACATTTTCTTGCTCCCTTTACTCAGCAACCAAATGAGCAACACTCAAAACTTCAAAAAAATACAAAAAGCAAAGCAAACCCATGTGCCAAAATACCCCAGCAAAGCTTCTAAAACTACAAATCCAACCAAATCAAACACATACCCACAATTACAAATTGGACAAAAAGTAGAAATAAACTCATAAAGTTGGCCACTTACGAGAGGTGAGAGAGGTCGAGTGGGTGAATGGAGCGCATGCGGAGTTGCTCATTATTGCAAGTCCAGTCGTAGAATGGTGAGAGAGCAAAGTAATCGAACACCAAGTTTCTGTCCAGAGGGTTAGTGTTGAGCCACAACTGGTCCTTGAAGCATACATGTCTGTCCCCGGTGCCGGAGCCACCGCCGTTAAACCCTCCGGGTTCATTGCCGGACCACCAGCCACCGGCGGCGTCGCCATGGTAATATATTAGTCCCACTCGTTGGGTTCTCTCGCAGTAGTTTGAGGAGCTTTGGTTCGACTGAAGAGAAACTGAGAAAGTGGGAAACAGAGAAAACCCATCTGTAATTATGTAAGAAAAAGTGCTTGAACTCAAGTGGGCTTGAATTCAGGATTTTTTTAGAAAATAACTATAAAATCTAAACAATATCATTAGTTAGCAAACGTTTCAAACTATTTTGGTTTCTAACAATTCGAGTTTATTGGAGTCGATTTGTGGGTTGTAAAATCGAGTTTAGGATACTCGATTTTTCTTTTTTGCAGTGACTGACGTGGGAAATGGGCGTATAGAAATCGAGTTAAATAAACTCGATTTCCATGCATACAAACCGAGTCCAATACACTCGGTTTTTACACATAGAAATCGAGTCCATTGGACTCGATTTCTGTGTTTATAAAACGAGTCTATTAGACTCGGTGTATGTATAAAATCTGACTGAAAAAACTCAGTCCTCCCCACACTTACAGTACTCTAAAAAAAAAACTCTTTAGTTCAAAAAACTCTCTCATTCCCTCCCACACTCACAGTGCATCACTCAAAAAACTCAGTCTCTCTTCGTCCTTCTCACTCTCAGTCCTCTTCAGCTCCGTCGCCGTTCCATCGCATTCATTCCCTCTCTTGAGCTCCGTCGCCGTCAGCCCTCCATCTCGCTCCGGAGAACTTCCCGTCGCCGTCTGGTTTTCACAAACAATTTCCATTTAGGTACGTTTCTATTACTTCACCGATTTCTTATTTTCTAACTTTTTAATGTCAAGTATTGGGCTTTCCCTCTGTTTGGCAACCGAGAAACTGCAGGAAAGCAAAAGAAAATTAGTAAGAAAAGTTTGAGTCTTATGTTAAAGTATTTTTTTTTTTTTGGAGTTTTTATCTCAGCGAAAGCATTGGTTGAGTGGTGAGTTTTGCTTTTTGTTGTGTATCAAAATAATGATGGAACTGATGCTGGGAGTATATAAAAGGAAATCGAGTCCAAAGGACTCGGTTTTAAAGCCTGAAAAACGAGTTCGTTGAATTCGGTTTCAAAGAGTAGAAATCGAGTCCAACGGATTCGTTTTCCAGGCTTTGAAACCGAGTGCAAGGTACTCGGTTTCCAGGCTTTAAAACCGAGTCCTTTGGACTCGTTTTCCAGGCTTATAAGTCGAGTTCTTTCAACTCGATTTCTCGGAATAATAAAATTAAAAAACCCAGGAAATCGTCCCCTCTGAACTCGAGTTGTTATATTCCAAATTAGTTTCAAACGTTTCCTAACTAATGAAATAGTTTGTGTTTTGTAGTTATTTTCTGAAAAATCCCTTGAATTCAGCCCAAGAACATTGTGAAGTGTAAACTATTGCGAAATCTTCATTAACCAAAGTTGGCCCTCGAGCTTTCGAGATAGTGGATGTATTTGCGGGTGCCTTGGAAAGTGAGCATGGAGGAAGATTTACGTTTGGGCTATGAAAATTCTTTGTTGCGGAATTTTATTTTATTTTATTTTATTTTTTCCCCTGTTGGCAGCTAAAGATTGGATTTTTAGGAGTTCTTCTCTTTACTTTAGTAATAAATTTCAATTTTTTAAAAAAATAATAATTTTTAATAGTTGCTATGGATTTTTATTATTTTATTACATTTTGTTTTAAGTTTATGCAATTTCAAATTTTAAAGAATTCCTTTTAATTATTTAAAACTTTTTAGGCTATTAAATTTGACGTAGAATAGTCAATAACATGCATCATGATTTGATTGCATCAAATAATACACATTACATGGTAATGTGTCGTTTAACAAAAATTATCAACATTTTTCTAGCAAATGAGCTAAGAACAAAATTATATTTAATTTTAGAAAATAAATCCATATTTTAAAACTTCAAAGTGTAATATTATAACAAACATATATATATATATATATATATCTATATATATATATATATATATATTGATGGGTTCGAGTTACACATGATGTAACTCCATAAAAGTTATACATTTTTTAAGCCATAGATTTCTAAGAGATCTAATGGTTGAAAAAACATCATTAAATGTTAATACTTTCCATCTTATTACCTAATTAATACTAGCATTTTTTTTCTCTCTTCTTATTTATTGTCTTCCACTTGATTAAAGGGCACAACCATTTTCAATAACCTGCAAACCTTACATTTACTAGCACCCCATCATAGCCAACCTCCCACATCTCCGCAAAGAAGCTATTGAACGGGTACTCTATAGAAAATTTTGGTTGGACTTTTTGCTTCACATTCCAATTAATAAAGAACTGGTCGTGGTAATAATAATGTCCACACGCGCGCACACACACACATATATATATAAAATTTTCATTAAAATATCAACCAAATGATGACTAAAATATATTAAATATAGTAATCTATGAACTATCAAATTATTGATTCATGTGAGAAAATAAATTAAACATAGATGCAATAGAATAAAATAGTTCATATCTATGACAAAGTCTAGAAACGTGGAAATAGAGAACAAGTAAAAGCAATAGTTGTGTTATTCAACAAAGCCAACAACAGTGGCTTTTTTTTTTTTTTGGTTGATATCAGTGACTTGGCCGTGGAGGTGGAAGAGCTATGGAGGAGATAAAGAGAGAAATGTGCAAAGAGAAAAAGAGAGAAACATGCAGTGGAGAGAGAGTCTTTTTTTTACTGAGAGTCTTTTTTTTTTACTGAATATCATATGAGAGTCTTTTTTTACTGTTGGATTTACTTAAATCCAAAAGTTTTAAAAACGTGTAACTTGAATCTAACTATATATGGGTTGGGTTCAAGTTACACTTGGTATAACTAAGAGTAATAGTTGTGTTATTCAACAAAGCTAGCAGCAATGGCTTTTTCTTTTTTTTTTCTTTTTTTGTTGCTACCAGTGACTTGGCCATGGAGGTGGAAGAGCTATGGAGGAGATAAAGAGAGAAACATGCAGTGGAGAGAGAAAGAGTCAAATGAATAATTTTTTTTGGGTTTAGAAATAAATGTGGAATATATTAAATAAAAGATAATAAATGAAATCAATTAGAATATTAGCATTAATGAGAATCCTTTTTTTACTGTTGGATTTACTTAAATCCAATAGTTTCAAAAAGGTGTAACTCTAAGCAATGTTACACCACTCAATATTTTTTAATTGGATGCGAATATTGACAAATCTACCATTAGATTACATTATCTTTGTATATTCTTTATACTTGCAAAATTTCAAGATGATCAAAAATTAATATCCATGTCATCAATCAATTGTTAAAATTCAAATTTTTGTAATTTAAAATAATGCATAAAATATGAGTTTATGGATCAAATGGTAAATAGCATCTGATTGAGATGAAAATTGGCATCCATGTTAAGAACATATAGAATATGTAATTCAACAGTTGGATTTTCAAAATATTAACTCAATAACAAGTTATTAGGTGGTGTTACATTTCTTAGAGTTACACCAAGTGTAACTTGAACCCAACTATATATGTGTGTGTGTGTGTGTTTCTTATATCTTTTGTTATAGAAAAAAAAAAAAAAAAAACAAACAAACAAAAAAACAAAAGCAGTATTAGCATGTGCATAATGTGTGTTAACAGCCCTCATATTAACTATTAAGTAGAAAGATTTTTTTTTTTTTTTTTTTTTTTTTGCTGAAGAAAGATAAATTCTTTTGAATGACAAAGATTTTCTCTTATGTATTATTATATGATATTCAATCATAAAAGAATGGTATGGTAATTGTGGATTGGTTACAAATTTTGGCAGTTTCAACTCGACGGGTTAGGTGGGTTTAATGGGTTGGCATTAACAATGTTCTTTTAAAAAAATTATCACAAACTACAATTTGTTATTGAATAATCTCAAAATATAACTAATGTACACAAAAAATTAAAGGTGGATTTCATTGAATAATCTCAATTCCAACACAAACATAGGATCAATGAAAAAGAGATATATAATCTCTAACAGACTTTGTCTCCACACATAAATAAATAAAAAAATAAAAAAAAATAAAAAAAAGTAGATTGTTGCTTTACAACCAAGGGGAATTAAATCAACAAACCCAAAGTCTTAACGTTCCCAAAGTCACATCAATGATTCAAAATAATAACATACCAACATAACAAATAAACTTCAAAATGGTATGCAAGTTCTTAAAAACAATTATCACAAACTACATTTAGTTATTGAATACAGAGTATATATATATATATATATATATACTTTTAATAAACTATGGAATATATATAACCAACCTTGGTGCCTAAACTAACCGTATTATAAACTATAAGAACCAATAAAAGTATTACACATGCACAATAATATAACTAACTCTATTATTAGAAACTAAATGACCTTCAGCTTTTCAAAAATGTTAAGGAAGAAGAAAAAAAAAATCAACAACAACAACAACAACAAGAAAAAGGGAGGGAGAGAAAGTGGTTGAAGGTGAAGGCATAATACAAAGTGTAATATATAGCTGAAATGAGTGTATGGTTTCAATGTTGACTTTTTTATATTTTGTTTAAGGAATTGATTATTGATTAGCTGTAAAAATTGATTAGGCAAATTGATTAACTTTAAATATAGAATATACAGTTGAACAATTTGAACTAATATATATATTGAAAGCTCAAATAGTGTAAAACACTATTACTTGTTTAGACCCCCACTTTTAAAAAATTGGCTTAATTGCTTTTACTCTAACTTATCTAAGTGCTGAATAAGAATAAATGAAACGTAATAACCACAACAACTCTCTAAGCCATAACCACAAGCAAACAACAATAAATATAAAACTTAAAGAGTAATAAAAGAGAGATACAAACACAAGATAACATCGAGACATCTTATCGAAAAGGAAATCGAAGTACTCAACAAAAAACTTCTCTAGGCCCTTCAAGCCGAAAAGTTTTGAAAGTATGTCTTGAGCTATGAGAACTATGTGAGTAGTTGGGTAGAAATTATCTACCCTACGTCTGCGTTTCATGCCTTTTTTTTTTTTTTTTTTTTAATGCACGCATTTTAGTTGGTAGGAGACAAAGTGCACAGTTCACAGGACCCACAACCACTTTATTCAGAAAAAAATATTAAAAATGGGTCCCACGACACTATTCACACATTTAAAAATTATTTTGCTACAGTGTTTTCAGTTTTCAGCAAAATAAGCTGTATCTAAATAAACGCTATGTATAAGATGGTATATCTTGTACGTACCTCCTCCATATAACTCAATATGTAAGCTTAATTTATAAGCACCTTGAAAATTATATGATTTTACCATTCAAGCCATACTTGTAAGTAACTTGCTAGATATCTAAATATATTCAGATCAAATAACAATTTTAGCATTCAAGAAACTTTAACGTGTGGGTGGTCATAAGGGTGGTCATAAAGGATTAATGGCTTTTCATCACATGGTCTAAATAACAATGATTATTAACAAACTATGAGTTAATAATTATCTGCCCAAACTCAAACAATATACACAATCACTCATTCACTTTATCAAACACATTGTGAGCAATACTTCGATATTTTAAAATTCTAGGAAAACAACCCTCAAGTCAAAAACCCGTTCACAAATCACATGACATTACTTAATAAAAATCACAACCTCTTAAAAACACAAACCAATCATCAATCATATCAGCGACAAAATCATAAACATGTATAAGAACCCAGTTATTAGATATAAACTAAAAATCAACCAAAATCTTAAAATCCCATAAATAAAAATCACAATTTCTATAGAACCCATTAACCAAAATTGTAGAATACATATGTCAAGACCCAAATCCATGGAAAATGAATTCAGATGCATAACTAACTTGCTGAACTTGCATATCTCATTAAACATAATTAATTCCAAATTAAATAAAACTCCAAATAAAAAATGCGCTTAGCAAACCTCATACAATATCTAAAATCCATAGAGTAGAAATATCCAAATATGGCAAAATCTTAAGCGAAATAGAAATAGCTAAAAATTCTATAAGGTTTCAAGCATTATTGAAAACGCCTAAAAACTCCCACACTCTACCTTGCACCTTATAAAGATCCAAATATTCTGTTTCCCAACTAAACTTTAATCTGAAAATTATAATTGATGGGGTGAGTGGGCCACACATCTAGTAAATAATTATACACAATACACAACAAAATAGAGTCAAACAAAGCACGAGTATTTAGATTTCACAAATCCACTCAATGATATCAAATATATATTTCCAGACATATAGTGAGCCACTTAATACATATGTAATCAATCTTAAAATCATTCGAAAACACATACAGATAATTGATAAGCGAAATAGAAATAGCAAAAAATTCTATAAGGCTTCAGGCATTATTGAAGACACCTAAAAACTTCCACACTCTACCTTGCACCTTACAAAGATCCAAATATTCTATTTCCCAACTAAACTTTAATCTGAAAATTGTAATTGATGGGGTGAGTGGGCCACACATCTAGTAAACAATTATACACAATATCTGATCAATTTTTAAAGCATTTAATGAGTCACATATCACAAAAACAAAGTTTAAACAAAGTAGAATAATCTACTTAACAGTAACAATCACTCCAAATATAGAGGCTTATTGAAGATCACAATATCAAATTGAACATAAATCAAAGGATGCTTGACTCTCTTAGGGAATGAATAGGAACTGAGAAGTTTATATAAATACTTTACAATTCTTGAGTAACACTGAAAAATCAATTTTCTAAAAGAAACATTTTAAATACCATTTGGAAAAATAGGAATATGATTTTGAAATCACTTGGTCTTAAACAAATTTAAAGAACAAGAATCTTTTTAGAAAACTTACCTTGGAACTCAATTCTTTTCTAAAAATAGTTTAGTTTAGAAATCATCTTTTAAATGAGATTCGGACATTCAAAACATTATTTAAAATTCAAAGTTTCTCTTTAAACCATTATTTAAAAGTCAAAATTTCTCTTTTGATGGTGTAAAAATGCTTTTGATAAACTATAGACAATATATGCTTAAAAAAACATAACAACCTTTGACTTCTAAGAACCTAATGGACAAAACTTGTGAATACTTTGCATAATTACTTACCATTCTTGCTAATACTTGTAGTCTAGATCCAAAATCAAATGAGCTCTTCCTCCACACCCAAAAGTAAAGGAGTAACACAATTATATAATTAATCCACCTTGCTGTATACCAAAAGGATTTAAGGGACATTTCCTAATAATTTACTAGTCTTTAAACATCCTCCATAATATATTACTTTTCCTTACTATTATGTCTTTGAGGCTAATAGAAGCATTACCACCCGTAAGGATATCATCTAATGAGAATATGCATGCTAGCGGTTCACCAAGATTTTCATCAAATCCTAATAGGTTAATACCAATATAATCATTGTCTATTTATGTGTCAAATTCATATTTTCTTCAAGATTTAAATGCCTGTGGACACAAGAAAGGAGTCACCACCTAGTTTTTGCAATCGTCTAGGAACCATATATATATCGTCATTTTTAAGGAAGGATCTTTGATCTTACTATCAGAGTATAGGTTCAGAGTTTAGATATGTTCTTGGGAAGGTGTTAGGCACCCAAATTCGCCCAACCCTAAGGTTTGTCTCCCATCATTGTGTCTTATGTCTAAACCTTATTAAAAAAAAAAAATCAACATTTGTATTCTAACTCACACACACGCTAGCATGCATCTAAAATACAACATGGCATCATTCATCCCAAAACACATATCTATCCATAAAGCAATAAAGAGTCAAACCACACACTTATATAAAGCCTAACATTCATCTAGCATGTGAAAAACCTTATCATACATCTAACGCAAGACATCAACTTAGTCATAGGAATCACAAGATCATGTAAACATCCATACCCAAAACCAAACATCATACAAGCATATTCATCACAAAAGAAGCATGTTCAATGCATGACTTACCTTTACTTACCTTGCAGTAACTCAGCACCTATGGCATTAATGCATGGGCATGTGAATGAATAGCACGGTATTAAGATTAAGAAACAAGAAGACAAACCCTAATCTAGCATATGAGAGATACCAACAAATAAAGCATGTGAACTAGAGACTCAAATACGCATATGAAAAGGGTTTAAATAGAGGCAAGACATGTGAAGTAAGCAAACCAAACAATAAAAGAAATTTGAATTAGGGTTTTTGGACAAGTGCCTACATACTCAACTAGAAACCTGGATATGCAGGGTTTAATCTACGTACGCATGCTTATGGCATACGTGCGTGGGACTCGTTCAAAACCCTAACCCAAAAACACGAAACAGAAAAACAAAGCACAAAAGAAAACCTTAATTCTAACAACCCAGCATCAAACAAGCATAAAACCAAACAAAGCAAAAATGTTATAACACAAACAAAGCAAGAAAAATATATTAAACGGCAAAAGAAAGACTAAAAAGAGAAAAGGAAGGTTGAAACTTAATACCTCAAAAAGGAGTTCCCAAGCTTTGATTTTGAACGTTTCCCTCAGCCAAATTTATCACAAGTCATTAAACAAACGATTAACAACATTAAATTAAAAGGATTGAGGTCAGAAAATGTTTCAATCAATTAAAATTGACTTAAGTGTATTCTGTGAAAAACTATCTTTTGATTTACTATTAAAACTTCATTTTAAATTTTTAATACATCGATAATTCCAATGAAAAAAAAAAAAAACTATAACATCTCGAATATTCATAACCCTAATTATCTAATTTACTTATAAATAACTTTTTCGTGATTCATTTATAAATTGTCATTATCAATTTATCATTCTTCATGTCATTGCTTTCAATAATCCACAGGCCCCACTTAATGATTATAACTATACAGAATACGTATTATATTGAAACAAACTCTTCCAAAATATTGTTTTTCCACACAATTAAAGTCTTGAACAATTACTCGTTCAAAATAGTCTTTGATCAATTTTTCTCGGTGAAAATAACAACTTTAAAAATGAATGACTATATAGACATTCCTAGCTTTGAAAGAGTATAGAGGTTGAAAAAAAAAAAAATCACTGATTGGAATGCTATTATAATGTGGGTTGTAAGAGACAATAATAAAGGCTAACATGGTTAATAATAAGAGACAAACTATTTGGTACAGTAATTGAACACATTAACAAGTGACACAAGAAACTTTAAAGAGTTTGGGTTTGAGGATCCACATCGACTTATTTGGAGAAAGAAAGTTGTCATTAGGCATGGTTGTTGATGAATAGAAACTGATAAAACTATAGCTTAACAATGGTGGAAAAGGAAAACAATGAGAGAGAGAGAGCGAGTAGTGAGAGAATGAAAAGATCAGCAACACTAACTGATTATTGTGTACATCAATACATATATATATATATATATATATAGTATATACAGAATCTATGATGGCTTAAGCTAACTTCCTAACTATAATTCCGTAAAGTTTGGGTGCAGTTATTCCCCAATTACACACGTGATCAACATGTCATTAACTGAACAATATCTAGCTTCTAGAATAATCTCATAACCATAACTGCCAGTCACTGTGAGGAGAACTCTCGAGTCTCTGATTCTCGTGGAAGGAGGTAAGACCAGAGACCAGGGCTTAAAACGACATCGTGCAGTGCCAGATAATTAACAGCTATACTTTCTGTCCAAAACGTCATCGTCTAGTTTAATGAGAAACGATGCCGTTTGGTGTTGAAACAAAATGTATCCATTGATTTGAAAAAATAGCCGTTGGGCAGTTCTTCTATTCTTCTATCAGTTGATTCGATGCCAATCATCATGCCACCAAAAATACTAGGCAACGTATTGAAAGAGAAATAATAATAATAATAATAAAATTTTTAATGTTATATTGTTAACATAAACAATAACAAATCAATAATTATAACAACACTAATTATTTAAAAAAATATAAATTTTATTAATGTTTATGATTCAAAAATTTTCATAACCCTGCCTCTAAAAAAAAAAAAAAAATTCATAACCCCATATATATATGTGTAGGTGCTTAAGAATTCTTGCCTTTGACTTTGGTATTTTTGGCTTGATTGCCTAACCTTGCCTTTGGCTTGAATTCCCTTGTCTAACATTGCCTTTGGCTTGAATTCCCTTGTCCCACATTGGAAAGATCTCTTTCCTCTTCACCTTTTATTGTAGGTACTTAAGAATTCTTGCCTTTGGCTTTGGTATTTTTGGCTTGATTGCCTAACCTTGCCTTTGGCTTGAATTCCCTTGCCCCACATTGGAAAGATCTCTTTCCTCTTCGTGCCTTATAAGGCATGAACCAATGGATGAAGACTACCACTAGTTTGGTTCATGCCTTATAAGGCATGAAGAGGAAAGAGATCTTTCCAATGTGGGGCAAGGGAATTCAAGCCAAAGTGATTGCCTAACCTTGCCTTTGGCTTGAATTCCCTTGCCCCACATTGGAAAGATCTCTTTCTTCTTCATGCCTTATAAGGCATGAACCAATGGATGAAGACTACCACTAGTTTGGTTCATGCCTTATAAGGCATGAAGAGGAAAGAGATCTTTCCAATGTGGGGCAAGGGAATTCAAGCCAAAGGCAAGGTTAGGCAATCAAGCCAAAAATTCCAAAGCCAAAGGCAAGAATTCTTAAGCACCTACAATTAGTGGTACTCTTCATCCATTGGTTCATGGATTAACAACTAGTGGTAGTCTTCATCCATTGGTTCATGCCTTATAAAGCATGAAGAGGAAAGAGATCTTTCCAATGTGGGACAAGGGAATTCAAGCCAAAGGCAAGGTTAGGCAATCAAGCCAAAAATACCAAAGCCAAAGGCAAGAATTCTTAAGCACCTACAATATGATTTATTGAAAATTGATGACTATGTAAATAATACAATCCGGGTTTTTTATTTTCTTTTTCAATTTGACATTGTCGTTGCGCTTTTATTTTCCTTAAGATGGAATGCCAACCATATTTGAGGGAGATCATAAACCAATCACAAGCAAAATCCACATTAATTACAATGGTCTTGATGGTTTTGGATATTGTATGACATTTTTTTAGCACACACAACGTACATTCCACGTGTGCCTAGTATTAATCATCACAATGATGAAAATTGCCTTAATCCTCCTCTACTTGTTTTGTATTATATAGGCATAGGCACCAAGAAAAAATCACACGAAAACCAAAACTACTTGATACACAAATCTCTCTCTCTCTCTCTCTCTCTCTCTCTCTCTCTCTCTCTCTCATATTTACATTTCTTGAACCTAGCAAAAAGCTTGAAATAAAAGCTCTTGGAGACTTACATAGGGTAACAATAGATTTAGGGTAAAATATGTTATAAACTTCTATTCTATGATAATGGATATATATGTTTCCTTGGTAATGGTGAATAAATCCAGAAAGATTTTTCCTTCTAGGCTTTTCTCTTTATCTTTATATCATGTGTCTAATTTTATTTCTGCTGTTTATTATTTACAATACGGTATATGATTGTTTGATTGAGGTTCAAATTATTTGAGCATATTTGGTTAATTAAATACACTTAGTTTTTAAGGATCTAAATCTTCCAAAAAATTTTGTTTATATTTGTGAGGCTCCAAAAATATAAAAATACTAAAGAAGAGACCGGCTAAAAGCAGGAGCCTTGTAAATCATCAAGTAGTGTCCTTGTTTATGGATGTTATTCCTTGTGACTTTCTTCAATTGATATCTAGTTGTTGAAACTGCATGAGGGATATTGTGCAGGTTTTGTGTGTATAAAATTGGAGATAGTAGCTCAAAATCAAAGAAGGGATAGTTTGTTTTTGTAAGATGGTGCAAGATTGGACTAGACAACCAATACATCTCTCTCTATCACCTTTAAAGGATAGAGATGGCATTTTGGTTACAAGGCCAATGCTTATAGCATAAGTTTCTCATTGATGACATCATAATGGTTCAATAAATGGTGCGAGGAAAAGTTCACCTTTTGGCAAATGTTTGATGTCCTTTAGGGCCAATCCCTTCCAAAAGCTGTCTCCCAAACAATCATCAAGTACATTTCGCGACATCACAAGCTCAGCAACAAGATCCCTCAGGTGGGGCAGTTATGAATCCTTCACATTTCAGTAGAGATATTCCACTAACGGCCCAAGTCTCAGTCTAACTGATAATCTCATCTCCAATCTTGCCATTCTAGGCAACATCATGTATAGACTTTCCTTTAAATGGGACCATCAGAAAGTATTAACTATTTACAATTAGCACACTAGCACCAGTAGGTTACAGGATTACAGTAAAGCACATGGATATGCCCAATTTAAGTTTCTTTTCCTCCAGCGGATTTATTCTAATAAAAAAATGCTTAATTCACTGACCATATACATTCTTTCAGTTGTACTAGTTCATGAATGATTCTAACAACAATGCCACGACATATATAACTTGATATAGTAGTGAAAGAATCTGACAAATCAGCGAAACAGACTTGTAAAAGAAGGATGACAAGTAACAGAAGAATAGTAAGACAACTAGTATTAGTAATCAGTGGTGTTCCAAATTAGAGGCATCTAGCAGCTGGTCTCCAACCCAAGAGATGACATTGTTCCTGCAACCAGATTCTGTATTTTAGAATAAAAAACCACAACTATTCAGGTATACCAAGTTGCATCAGACTGAATTAAAAACTTACAAATGAATCATAATAATTATTCCTCCCACTGTGACAATAGGTGCTTCCATATGACACTGAAGAATAAAGTTTTCAGTCAGCAAAAACCATTGGCCTAATTAGTACTTAAATCCCATATTTTAAATTGAAATGCAGCAGCGTCAACTTAACACATAGATTCTGCACTTTAGATTGAAATGCAGCAGCTTCATTTTGTACATTAGCCTACTTCAGTATCCTGTTTCATGCTGAACTGGATAGACCTTAACAAACTTATATGAACGGTAATATATTGTACATTCTTGTTTTCCTTCAGATTATAAAGTTTCCACTCCATTCATACAAGAGTACTGTCAGAATATTAAATTTATCAAGTACTATATTTTAAACCAGCATTAGGCTTACTATTTGCAGGCATGAGTCTTTTCCATTTTACATAATTGTCTACATAATGAGATTTTTGTTTGCAAGTGAAAGTAGGACTTTGGTACTGGGAAACTTTCTTTTTTCCCTACCTAGTTCGTGGGCTTTTTCTAGTTAAATTCCGTGAAATACTGGTTACAATTATGCAATATCATTTTGTGTATCTTTGATCTTTCACTGTTGTTGAGTCCCATTAATGAAATTTAAAAAGCTCCATTTCCCTACTGTTTGACCATGTCTTAATACAAAAAACTAATATAAAAGTTATACAATTAAATCGAGTCTCTATTTTATATGGCCTTTAGGTAGTTACAAATGCAGGCTAAGATCTTAAATCAACTGAAGCAGAGTATAAAGGAAGAACCAGAGAAACAAGTAAATGTACATAAAACATCCCCCCCCTCCCCCCCAATCCCCTTTTTTGGGTATCAAGCTTAACGACTTGATTGAATTAGTAACCCAAAAAAAGAAAATGCTCAATGCAGATAGCAGACAGTCGTATTAGCTTCAAACAGATTATAACAAGTGAACATCTAACAAAGCATGATGCAAATCGCTTTGATTAAAATATTATATGGTTATAAATTGGAAATAACATTGATTTTGACGCTCAAAATGTTATGATCATGAAATGGAAAATTTAAACCATTAATAACTAGAAATAAAATGAATGAATTAGTGATCTGAGTATAGGCAAAATTAAAGAGATTTGAGAAAAGAATATGGAATATGGAATATGAAATATGAAATGAAGATTCCAAGGTCAAAGAATAAAATAATGAACAAATGAGTTAAGGTGCACCTCTAGAACCGTTAAACTCAGCGGCAGCAGCAGTAGAAGTTAGAAACCATCTGCATGATTCTCCCGTCTACCATACAGTGAAACCATGAATTGTCTAAGATACTGAAGCTTCTTCAGAATTTCCACCACTTCTTGCCTTTTTCCTTTTGTGATATAGGTACATCTAGATGTGAAATAGCATCTAGAAAGAAAATTAATTTAAATTATTTATACAACTTGGTGAAATAACTATAGCTGCATTGTCATGTTACTGGAAAGTTGTTATTATCAGGAGGCAACAGTTCAATATACATTTAGATTAAATATATAGCCTATGCTGCCCCTTCTTTAACTCATTACTCCATCCCTTTTAATAGATTTCTGGAAGTATTTCCGGTATTAGTATCAACTCAAGCTAGGGACTACTACTGCATAGCCGCCTTCATTTAGCAGCCCATATTTTGAGGTGTGTTTCCAAGTAGTGCTTTCCCCTTTTATTTACAATGGTCATTTTGAAGTGGGATTAATTGGCAAGAGAGAGTATTTTGTTTTGGGAATCTAGCTTCCCTTCTACTTGATTCTTCTTATGCAGGCTAGGAGCATACTTTTAAGTCCACTAATAGAATGGATCCTAAGGTGGGTTATCTAACCATGAAGCTCAGCATATGTTGAGTTATGAAGTTTATAATTATATAGATGTTTACCTGCTTCTGGATTAATTGAATTGTAATGGGTCTCTGCCCAAAAGCTTAACATAAGAACTGCAAAATCCACAATTCATTAATTTCATATTTACAGTTTACCAAATATAAAATTAAGGCATGGCCCAAAAAGTAAGGGGCATGAAGTTGCAACTTTATATAAGAATGAATTAGGAAAAGTCATTTGAGTGAAAAATTAAAAGTGGGTCCTAATAAAAAGTCTTGACATATCTAGCAATTAGAACTATTATGAACTTGATATAAGTTTGTAATTCACATCAAGTTTCATAGGGATAAAATGAGTATTTGTAAAAAGTTTACCTCTTTTGGACTTTTGAATGTGCGGAAGAATCTCAATGTAACAAGTATCCTTAAAGGAAGTAATCAAAAATATCTTGACACCAAACTACAATCACAAGGTAAACATGCATCAGTTATCAGAAGAAGAAGAAGAACTAGTATAGTGGCAATCAAATTAACAAAGAAAAAAAAATGGTAAATCACAAATGTACATCAGTACATCATAGGTTGCATGAACCCATACAGAAAAAAAGGAAATTTCTATAAAAATCACAAGAAAGTGATGATGAAAAAACATTAAGGCACTTAGTGTTTTCCTAATCAATAATTGACCAATTTATTTACAATTAGATAAAGGTAAATTTTGAGTTTAGAAATAAATTGCTCTCATAAATTTTTTTCCACCAATAAAATTCTAAATTTTGCAATTTGAACTTCCGCATCCAAATTTTAATGTCAAAGTTGTTAGCAATTTGTAATCATAAAATAGCTAAAATGAAATTAAGGAAGAACTGTTAATTAGGACCCTCTAAGCAGAAACTAATAAATGTGACCTCATACAAATTTTTTTGGCTATGAAGTAATAGAGGGTTCAACGACCTAACGTGTTCAAAATTTTCTAAGGACAGGACAGCTGAAAGCAAATGGAGAATATAGAAAAGTTTGAGAAGCTCCTCTTACCTGATCTGCGGCAGCCTGCAATGTGACATGATCACCCCATTCACCTTCCCTATTTTATTTATGTCAAAGAGTAAGTATGAAATAGTTCCAAGTAAACATTCATGAATGCTATAACTTGAAAAGAGAGAATGCCAAAAATACTTGCTCATTTTCTCCAAGTAGTCATTATAAGACATAGGAACGTAATTCTGGTAAAGTTCCAGCTGAGACTTGAGCTGTTGACATCAACACCCCAAAAAAATCAAACCTTGACTTGCTTCTGGACATTAGGACTCAAATTCCTTTATAAAAGAGTAACTTTATTGGAATAGAAACCAACCTGTTCAATAACCTGTTCTCTTACAAATGTATGGAGGTCAGGATCACCATATAGCTGATCTGCTAAAGCACGAAACTGGAAGAGTACAAAAGTAATGACATATCTTTTGATTTAGTAATATTGAGGACACATGATCATTACTACTAAGGTTTTGCAATAGAAAGAAAGAAACACATGTCAATAAAAGTCATACATAAGGCTGAACTAAAACTACTTAGAAATCATGGCAAAAGATTGCTAGACAAAATTTGGAAGCAAAGAAGAATTTATGCCCATGTTGATGATCAACTGAAATATTATTTTTGCATATAATAAACTTTAGCATTAAGTTGTAGAGCTGACATGTTAAAGGTAATGGGAAAAAAATTATAATAGTCAAAATGTTTGGAACAGTCAAGATTAAGTTATGTTACGGTTATTATGCAGTAATTTATGAAAAGCCATCTTGAACTTAAGGTAAGGATTGACCTGACAGTTGCCATCTCCTTTGACCTCATTCTCAACCAGATTGTACAACTTCAGTCTGAAAGATAAAACAATTCTAACATCAGATATACAACATTTTAATATCAGTTACACTGATACAAAGTACACAAAAAGAAATATAAACATCTTACAAGTTTTATAACCTTAAATGTGAGGAAATAACTATAGGTTTGCAGGAAATGATGATCTTGGTTTTAGTTAAGATACTAAAACTTTCTTACCATATTGTATTTAATTGTGAATGGATACTTCTTTATTCAACTATCTATACAGCACTCAAAGGTAAAGTTACATAGTGAGTCATTTTTTTCCCCAAAAATGTACTTGATGTGTAATCTTGTATATGTTTTTATTAATTGCTCTACCAGTCACTATACTTATAATTTTAATGTAGCAACATCAGGGAGGAATTAGCACTGAACCTTTCTAGCAGTAGTTGATGATCGGATTTCACATCATTAGCTGAGGGAACTTTTGCATTTGTTTTAGGAACGAACTGCCAAAAAATAAAACGAGAATAAGGCTAACCCACAAAATGCCTGTATAACTTACCAGTAAGAAAAAGATGAAAGAAAGGAAATATTACAACTTATTTTAGACCAGAATACAGCATCAAAACACTAATTCAGATAACAAATGAAATCATTGTATGTTCAACTACTAGTTCTAGTTGCTTCAAATTTTTTTTTTTTTTTTGATGAACAGTTGCTTCAATTAAATAACACACACATATATATATATATATATATATATGTATGTATGTATGTATAGAGAGAGAGACAAAGATAGAGAGAGTAGAATATGATGGAAAATTTTAAATTTCTAATTTAATTAAATGTCCATAAATGTTTTTTGGATAATTTATGTCATTTATCTTGTCTTATTGTTAAATCACTTTTAATTAAAAAAATAAGTTATTTTTGGAAGTACAAATAAGTGAAAGTGAAAGACTAAGGAGTTCTATTCAAATTGTGTATAGAGAAGATTAAACTTTTATTTTCTGTTGGCAATAAAAGACTGTACAAAAGCAATACTTACACCGACAGTATTAATCTGCTTGTTCATTCTTCTGTTCAAATAATCATCCGTAGCAAAAATGTCCCTTATTTCGAATGATCTTAACAATTCCTCGGCACCACTTAGTAATTTTTCTAACGGAGTAGAACACAGACAGGGGATTTCGATTTCGGTTACTCGTCTTCTTGGATCATATGATGTTTTCAGACAATTAAAATGACCTACACACATCACAAAAAATTTTCCTAGCATTGTATGTAAGCGAAAGAAATATATAAATCACAGTCCAAGGTGCTAACCCAAATTGCAAGTACAAAGGCTAGGGTATCTTCTTGGTGCACCAACACAACTATGTGCCAAAATATTTGAAGTTTGGAAATGCTCTTGCCTAGCACCAAAGTGCTCTTCTTCTTGAAGAGCATGTGCTATAGACTCGTCATTCTCCATCTCAGTATGGATATCTTGAACTTGTGTGACAAATTGTATTGTCCACCTCATTGTTCTTGCCAATCTTTATAAAAAGACATCCAAAGGGCAAGAAAAAGTTGACAAAAAATAAACCCATGTGGTATGTACTATGTACCAAGAAAGGGAAAAAAAAAAAAAAATCAAACTTCAAATTCTTGGTATATAGTTAAAAGAAATCAAAGCTAACCTTGTTAACAAATGGAGGGATTTAATCTCTGTTTGCAGAACCGTGATGACAAAAAGGATTATTGGAGGGGATTACTTTGTAAGTGGTGATAAAGTTATATATTTTTTTAAAAATCTATTCCTATATATATATATATATATATATATTGCTCGCTTGCATGCCTTCTTTATTAACCACATTTATAACAATAACAAAAATAAGGTCCAGGCATGCGCAATATCTGCAGACATGATTCTCATTCAGATACACTTTAATCCGTCATGCACAATCATTGTCAATATGATTCTCATTTATTGGAATGCCAAATTTTAAAATTTAATTATTTTCTCAAAAGAAATTATTATTATTATTATTGAAATTGAAATCACATATGGAATGGCAAGAGTGGGACCGAGTTTGATCATTAGGGGCCCATGTCCTATCTCCTCTCTGGACTAGAAAAAATCTATGCATGAAGGAAGTAAAATGGATTAGAGGTATTTCACCATGCCTAACAAGGTGGTTCTAATATTGATGAAATAGAGTTGAAAGAGAAAGGAGAGAGATGGCCATGGGAATGCAAAGTGAGAGAGAGAAGTTTTTAATATATATATATATATATAAATTAAATTATATATAAAACTATTAAACTATGATATGTCTTACATATAAATAAAGATAAGAGGCAAAGGGTTTAATAGGAGAAGAAACCTGATTGTGTCTTGACTTAATGATAAAAGGCAGTCATCATAAATGATTATTTGTATTATTTTTAACATCACTAGATGTTGCATTAAAAAAAAAAATCACTCAAATGTTAAAACCTCACATAAAAAAATATATTTTCATTCTTTTTCTGAATCAGCAAATACAATGAACCAAAATCCCAATGGCTTTTAATTTTTGTACGAAAATTAGATAGCCTTTTCTTTTTCTTTTGAAGTTTAATAACAAGTTTAAAATTGATTTCCGTTGATAAAACCAAAAAGAAACTTGTGCCTATTTAGAAAATATCAAATTTAATAAAAATCTTTTGTTCATTGAATGGTAAAGAAGCAAAAAGGCAAAGTTTCTGATGATGAAACCGAGAGCATCTTGGGTCAGCCTTGTGTCCGACTCTCCCTCATAGAGAGTGACTCCGTCCAAATCTTGAAGTGTAGTGCTCCAAATGTTTTTGGGGTTGTAAATCGTGGAGGTCTCTCTGGCGAGCTCTTGGTTCTCTTACATTAGTCCACAACAACTACCATGACAGCCAAAGTGCTAAACTGCTAATACCACATTGAGACCAAAGATTTTTTTTTTTTTTTTTGGAAAGTAAGAAGTGAACACAAGTGACAAGTACACATTTACATGAGATAGAAATGCTCACCACTCTCAAGAATCCAACTAAGAGATACAAACGAAAAAGCTCACTATCTATCAAAATCCATTATGGACTAAGAGTATAACAAGAAGAATCCTTCTTTTTCTTCACACAAGGTAAAGGATGGATATTAGAAAAGGGAAAAGTTATCGGAGGTACCAAAGTTATTGGTTTAAAAATTACTTTAAGAATTTTTATTTATTTATTTTTTTTATGATAAAAAGAAAAAGTAAAACTTTTTAAAAATAGTTCATTAACAAATGACCTAAGAGTATCCATTAAATAGATTCATTAGAAAATACAATTGAAAAACCAAATAGACACAGCTAAGAGCAATAGAATCCAAAATTCGCCCTTTCCCAAGTACATTAGTTCAGCCCAAACAATCTGTAAAAAAAGAAAGTTATAACTCCTACAAAGCTCCAATTACATAATGCTTGATGCATGGGAGACTAGAGTCTCACTGGCTAACTAACTGATTCAGAATAATTCTAGAATTAACTTCCAAAATGCCCAAAAATACTGCTATAACTTGTTTGAACGTTGAGTAGTACTATACTTGAATTATCAAACACCTATATGACTATGAGTAGTCTTTTCACGTGTCCATACACACTCTTGTGTAAACAATGACCATTCCAAATTAAACTCAATTTTGTGACAATTTTCAAGAGTTGACAATGAATCAAATATGGCGTCACAATGACGAACCTTGACATACTTCCGCTTCCTCCTATCGAAATAATTTGCCGTAACAGCTTTTAAGTAATGCCGCCAACACTTCATGTGACCGTCACTGCAACAATTTGGCTCTTCATCTCTGTTAACTAGTGCCTGAAATAGGAACTGCAATACACAACAAATAAATGATAGGCAAAAACAGAAATAATATTAGTATGCAAAATATCACAGTCCAAGTGAAACAAAATTCCCAATTTTACATCAAAGCCATTTGCTCCTCGTTAGGAAATTTTTACTTACCTTTATGAATTCATTGTTCTCTATATTTGAATATGTCTGCAGAACTTTTGGATGACAACTCCATAATAAGCCATCTAAAACAGCTGTATAGTCTTGCATTGTTGGAACATCATCCAGCACAAAATGCTTAACAATTGGTACTAACTCCTCTGAAGTAAAGTTATTCTGCGTAAGAAAGTCAAAATGTTAAACAAAACTTTAGTAGTTCAAGAAATCAATTTTATTATATATATTGCTGTATTACAAACTTGAACAACAAGGCCCATACTGTAATTTTAATGATTAATAAAGTGATAGAAACATTAGGAGGAAAAAATATTTGGTGTAGTCAAACAGTAAAAAGCGAAAGAAATAGACATGCACGTGTAAATGATATGTCTACACAATTTCAATTCACACATACCAAATCAAATTAAACAAAAAATAATAGGGGTGAGCTTATTTCATTCTGTAATTCAAGATAAGAAACTGTTTCTGTAAATTGATCAAGGTAGAAAAGTGTAGAACTAACCAGTAAACGCTCTTTTCTCAAAAGCTGAAAAACCTGTAAAACACAATAAAAAAAAGTCCCTGTAAATAAAGTAAGAAAAAAGAAGTGGTATTGAAATAATGCAATTAGACTAGGTACATAATAATGTTATCACTACATGAACATTAAAAATAGAAAATTAAATAAATAAAATTGAATTTATGGGCTTACCGTAGTAAGCTGAAAGTGCAAGCTTAAAGTTTGGTGCTGCTTAAACTTTCCAAGATATCGTCTGAGTCTTAGAAACCAGAAAGTGTCTATAGAACCTTTTGGCCAAAGTGTATGTACAATTTTTTCTAGACAAGCTGAAGAAGTGATAGAAAATGATTTTGGTATTGATTCACTATCAAATTCGAAGGAATGAAGATTTTCACAATTGATCTGGAGCAATGGCATTATTTGATCATCACATGACAAACTTAATCTCTTAAGTCCACGGCTGGAAATTTTAATTTTCTCACTCCTTAAGACTCTCAAGTGCAAGGTCTCAAGAAAGGGGAACTTATAATTGATATCTGGAATAGATATTTGTTTGGATTCGACGGATTTTAGTTTCAGTTTCTTTACCTTACTGCAAGCAATATTGTCCAATTTCCCAATAAACCTCTCACAGTGAAAAACTTCAAGATTTGGAGCTTCAACTCTATCCCAACTGATTCCATATAATTTAGCCTTCTTAAGCTTGGGGACATTAACAAGGTGAACAACAGAGCGCATTTTCATACATAAGTCTAGAACAAACACCTCGAGCAAAGGGCAACAGCGTAGGATCTTCATTATTGTATGGGAATCAATTTCCACAAAGCGCAGAGTCAACTCTCGCAAACAAATAGGCTTCATATTGTAGCTAAAATAGTCGCTCTCTAATTTACAACCACTCAAAGACAATTTGACCAAAGATTCAACAGAAAATGTTTTCTGTGGTAAAACATAATTTTTCACGTGAATCATGCTAAGAATGCCAAGGTCTAGCGTTTCTATATGATTTCCATTAACCAATTCTATCCAGTTATCAATGCAAGAATCGTATGTAGCATCACAAAGGCTCATGTTCAAACTAAAACGTTGGATTATTTTCTTTTGCTCACGGAGTGGAAACAAAGCCTCATCAACGGACTTAATAAACTGCTCCGTTTCCTCCTCAAATTCTGCCTTTTCCTCTTCCGAAACAAAACTATAATAGCTATTGCGACTTGAGAATGTGAAATCAGACCTGGGGAGTGAGTTCCACGCTTGTCTCCATGTCATGGACAAGGTACTGGTACGAGCAGCATCCTTTGGGGGCATGAAGAAGAGGATGTGATGGATAATGTGTTCTGGCAACTGAGATATCCGATCCAAAGCATCACCTGTACTCAATAAAAATATGTTTTTTCTTCCCTTCTTCTCCTTTTCGAACCCCATATTTCTCAATAAAAATATGGTTTTTGTTTTTTCCTCAAAATCCTTCTCTTTCTGCACCGCATCACTTACTTTATATTTATAATCAGTTCGGCTACTTTGTTGGAAAGGGGAAACCTGTTCTTACTAGTTACTATAGTACTAGTACTCTAGAATCCTTGGCCTAATTAACTACAAAGACCTTTGCCTAATAACTCGTGTTTACAAATTATCTTTCTATTTCATCTTATTTTGTTGGTAAGGTGGATACGATTTGCAAATATCAGTCTCATTCCTATTAGTATTCGGACTCTAGAAACCTTTTCCTGCTCTCATGATCCTTATATAAATCTATTCATTACTTGTACTAATACTAATCTTTTATTTTGGTATTATTTATATATGGGATGTCATTATATTTGTACCTTGAATAAATTGGATCCAATGTTAATAAATCAGTCATATTACATGCAAATCAAGTGGAGGCACAATAGACCCAAAAAAAAAAAAAAAAGTGGAGGCACAATCAAACCACCAAACTAAATAGAGTGCAATGGAAGTTAAGTTTGACATGACAATTTGATCACGATGGGGAAAATATTCTAAGATGAAAACCCCACCGAGTGAAATGATTAAATTTACCACATTACAATTTTTAAGCTTTTAAGACAATTGGTAATTTAATATGGTATCAGAGCAAGAGGTCCCGAGTTCAACATTTTACCATGCCTAACAAGGTGGTTCTAATATTGATGAAATAAAGTTGAAAGAGGAAGGAAAGAGATGGCCATGAGAGTGCAAAGTGAGAGAGAGAGAGAAGTTATATATATATTCCCGCACACACACACACTAGCATTATCACACGTGCCTTGTGTGTGCAATGAGGCTTTTTTTTTTTTTGGGTGTGTGTAGTGTAATTATTTTCCTTTTTTATTTTAATAATTTTGGATAAGTTTGTTTTGAAGATATAGATTAGTAAGAAAGTGTCTTATTTTGTAAGCATTTAAGTAGAATTGGAGATATATTTTTATTAGGTTATCCTCAAATTTTTTCCTAGTTAAAGTTAAAGTTTAAGGGTATTTATGAATCACATAAAAGTTTAAAGAGAGGAATCCTCTTATTAATAATACAAACACACACACACACACACATATATATATATATAAATTTAGATTATGTATAACATTTTTAAAATGACATAATATTTTTAGCCGACCTAATACTTTAAATACCACATGTCTGCTTTCAAAAAAAAAATAATAAAATACCACATGTCTTGAAAATAAGAGAGAATTGAAGGGTTCAATGGGATTATAAAAAACAGTCATCCTGAATGAGTATTTATAATATCTCTAATATCATTCAATGTTGTATGTATATATTTTTTTAAATCACTCAATGTTAAAACCTCACATATAGCAAATCCTTTTTTTTTTTTTTTTAAATAAAAAAATTTATAGAATCAGCAAATACAATTTCAAATATACTACTTTCAAATTTGTGAACCAAAATCCCAGTGGTTTTTAATTTTTGAACTAAATTAGAAAGCCTTTTCTTTTTCTTCTCAAGTTTAATAACAAATTTAAAATTGATTTCCATTGATAAAACCAAAAAGAAGGGCCTATTTAGAAAATATAAAATTTAATAAAATCTTTTGTTTATTGAATGGTAAAGAAGGAAAAAGGAAAACTTTATGATGATGAAACCGAAAGCATCTTGGCTCAGTATTATGTCAAGACTCTCCCTCAGAAAGTGATCACTCGATCCAAATCTTGCGGGATCATTCCCTTAGATCCTTTACATGAACAAAGATAAAAACTGATGATAAAATTTGAAAAGAATTCCTCGTTCAATTTCAAAATTTCACTTCATGAAATGTGTTGCTCCAAACGTAGTTGGAGTTGTTGCATATGTCTCCTTAACTCATCCACTTCTACATTGTGGAGGTCTCTTTGGCACGCTCTTGAGGCTTTGACATTAGGCCTGCAACAACAACAACAACAACAACCACAACCAAAACCAAACCAAAGAGATAGTACCGCATTGATACCAAAGTTTTTTGGAAAGTAAGAAGTGAACACAAGTACACACTTATACGAGATAGAAATGCTCACCATTGTCAGTAATCCAGCTCAACTAAGAGAAACAAACCAAAAAGCTCACCATCTATCAAAATCCATTATAGACTAAGGGTCCATTTGGTTGGAAGGATAAAAAAGTGTGATGATAGAAAATGGAGAGAAAATGAAAAAGTGGGAGGATAGAATAGATTTTAGTTTCCCTAATTTATATTTGGTTAGAAGAGTGGAAAAGTGGAGAGGTTGAAAACTTTTTTGTTTAATTGAGAAGAGAAATAGGAGGATAGAAAATAGTATTTATTAAAATTTACTTATATGTTCTTATTAAAAATGATGCCTAATTTAAAAAAAAGGGCAAATTTAAAGGCAAACAGCCAACCCAAAAAAAAAAAGAAAGGAGAAAGGCAAGCCGCCTAGTTAGCCAAAGTAGTGAAATGGAATCATGGGCAATTTTGTCCAAATTGTTTTGCACACTTTTCTCCCCTATTTTCTCTCCAATTTGGAGAAACTATGTTTTGGTAGGGTAAGAGAGTAAACTTGTGAGCCCCACCAAAACCTCTCCAATTTTCTACCCTCAACCAAACAACCACAAACATTATTTTCTCTTCTTCATTTCCATCCTCCCTATAAAGTGGCAGCTCTACGATTTTGATTTATTTATTTAATTTTTTTTAAGGTGGCTATTAAAAAATTTAAATTACCACAATATTTTTCTTGGAACAATTTTTTAAAGAAAAATGAAATTATAAATTATTTTTATTGAATAAGTTGAATGAGTTACAAATTTTATCTTTTTGTTTTATAATAGGCTTTTTGTTGAATAATTTTTTCACTTGTTGTTATCTGGTCTTGTCTTATTTTTGTTTGGTTTATGTTTGTTTTTATTTAAGCTAATATTTTATTTTTGTTATTTAAGCTTTAAATAATACAGGGATTAAGAATTATGTTTGGAGGCAGAATTAATTTTGGAGTAATTTTATTTCCACAACATTTTTACAATAAATCTAAAGCGAAAAAAAAAAAAAAAACTATTATTGATGTGTAAAAAAAATGATATTAATATTTGGCCCAAATTAGAATCAGTTGCAACTTACTACATTATATTTGTTGTAAAATTATTGTGAAAATGTTGTAAATATAGTAGCACTATTCTTATTTTTGTTGAACCCAAATTTTTGTAATTCTCAAGTTAGGGTGTTCATAATTTTTATTTGGGTGGTCACAATATGTTAGTTTAGCATATAATATTTTTTTTGTAAGTGTATATATACATTTTTTTGCAAGGTAGGGTGGTCCTGTAACCACCCTAGCTTGCATGTAAAGCCACCACTGCCCTATAATCACTCGCTCAAACCAAACAAAGGGATTTTATTTTTATTTTTCAAAATAACACCAATTTTCAAACAATTTTGTTAGTTAGCATTATTTTCAAACTATTTAAGAAACTAACATCTCGAGTGTGTAAGAGTCGAGTTTACTGTAGCAACTCGAGTATCACAAACTCGATTTCTATCAAAATTCAAGTGGAAATCGAGTCTTATGGACTCGAGTTCCACAAAAGCCAGAAATCAAAACTTAACACAGCATGGAAGCCTTAACATAGCAAGACCCAGAGTGATAGATCAAGACCCAGAGAGAAAATCAACAACAAGAATGAAAAAGACCCACCTAAAGACTCCGAGAGCTTGATTTCAATCCCCGCCACTGCCACCTGGTTTTGATCTCTCTAGTTTGTTGTTTTTGCCTTCGTGGTTTGGGTTTCGTTAGAAAGATCTCTTTGGTTTGATCTCTTTGTTTTTTGTCTTCATGGGTTTCTAAGTTTGATCTTTCTCTATTTTTTGTCTTCGTGTTTTGGGTTTCTGTTTGATATATATATATATACATATATATTTTTTTTTTGTTGTCGTGGGTTTCATGGTTTGATCTTTGTTTTTTGCTTGTTTGGTTGTGTATGCTTGTGTGTTTTAAGTTTTGATTTTTGGGTTTTCCTGTGAAACTCAAGTCTCGCAGACTTGATTTCCACATGAATTTTCATAGAAATCGAGTCTATGATACTTGATTTGCAGACTTTTAATTTCGGCCCATTAGCCCAAACTTGTCCGTTTGAAGCCCAAATCGTGATCTGTTTGTTGCAATATTTAAAGGACATTATAAGCTAACCCTAGAAGTGGTTTTTTTTAAAGAGAGCAGAGTGCATCTTGTGCCTCCATTGTATATCTAGGGTTTATGTACTCAAAACTCTCTCAAATCTTCTACCGGCAATATTCTTTGAATAAACTTAAGATCCGTGTTGTAGAAGTTGCTGCCATCACTAGTCATTAAAGGTGCTAGAGATGTCAACCTTCAAGAGGGTGGTCTTGAAGTCATAGACTGCAGGTGTATATGGGAGATCTGAATCGTAAACTGGAGGTTAATGTGAGACCAAGTTCACATCAAAGAAGTTTGAGGGGTCAAAGCTCAGTTTGGTAACTACGTTAGATTTTGGTCCATTAGCCCAAACTTGTCAGTTTGAAGCCCAAATCATGATCTGTTTGTTGCAGTATTTAAAGAACATTATATACTAACTCTAGAAGGGGTTTTTTAGAGAGAGCGGAGTGCATCTTGCGCCTCCATTGTATATCTAGGGTTTATGTACCCAAAGCTCTCTCTAATCTTCTACCGACAATATTCTTTCAATAAACTCAAAATCTAGTGTTCTAAAAGTTGCTGCCATCACTAGTCATTAAAGGTACTAGCGATTTAAACCTTTAAGAGGGTGGTCTTGAAGTCATAGACTGGAGGACTATGTGGGAGATCTAAAGTGTAAATTGGAGGTTCATGTGAGAGCAAGTTCACATCAAAGAAGTTTGAGGGGTTTAGAGCTTAGTTTGGTAACTGCGTTAGATTACTAAGAATTGGTTTTCTTGAACTATAAATCTCAACTTGATATAGTGGATTGTTCTCTTGGGATCTTTCCCCAGAGGTTTTTTACCTTGAAATGAGTTGTTTCAATGGTTTTCCGCTATGCATGTTGATTGTGATGAATGTTTAACCTGGGTTTGAATTATTAACCTAAGTATCAACTTAGCTAATAAATTAGGTTAAACATGTTGTGTTTTCTAGGGGTCTAAAACATAACATTCTTCTTATATCATCCATACTTGCAAAATTTCTAGAAAGTTAAAGATCAATAACTATGCCATCAATAAATTATTAAAATTGCAAATTATTGGAGTTTAAAATTATGCATAAAATATAAGCTTGTAGATCATATAGTAAATAATATTCAGTTAACACAAAATCTGGCATGTGTATTACAAGCATAAAAAACATGTAATTGAATAGTTAGATTTTCAAAATATATAGTAATATTTATTTTATTAAGTAAGGTTGTAGCCTTAGGCTACAACCAATTTTATAGCTAAACTTTGTCTAAGTAAGAAAATGTTGCTTAATTGTTACTCACTGTAAGGACATATGTGGAACTTGTTAAGAACATATGTCATACAGAATTAGCTAATCCTTTGACAAAACACACTTTACATGTAATTGAGTAGATCTAAGATGTGTTTAATACTTCAAGGAACAAGAGTTCAAGTCTAGTATTGAAACTATGCAAATTTGTCCAAGAATCAAATGAAGAAGTGCTATTCATTAAAACTCGACAGATAACTCAACAGATGTATCTATCGAGATTTAATATATAATTCTCGACAGCTCTTGACAGAAGCTGTATCTATTGAGAATTACGAAATTCATATTTCTAGATTTGTTTTTCATGCATATCCAAGCTATTTATGTAGGATTTCTTTTCTCACAACCCTAGACATATATAAGGATTATTTTAAGGGCTGTCTCACTTGATGCAAAGGTTGTTGCAATTGTTGTTGCACACAAATTGTGACCGGAGACAATTTTGCCCTAGTTCATCTTTCTCTTGTAGAAGCTACTGCATTTGTGCGCCAAGAGTTTTGTAACCAAGGAGTTTCTTGATCTTCATCATCTAGATGAATTGAAAAACTTTGCAGCCAACATCTTCCTTAAGTTGGTGTGTTAGTCATGTACTTGGATTCGTGCATCGATTGGTTAGTCACGTACTAGGAATCATGCATTGAAAGGAGAGATTGTCACTACACTACAAGTCCAATTGGGTATTGGGGTAAGGGTTCAACTGTAGGTCGGTATTAGGTACTAGGATTCATTTTACTTGTAATTGCTTGTTTTAATAATAGTAGATTCTCGAGAGTGGTGACCTTAAATTCACCCAGTAGGGTTTTGTCTTGGTGGTTTTCCCCATTCGTAAACAAATTACCTTAGTTCGTGATTTGTTTGTGCTACCATGCTTATTGCATGTAATTGAATCTAATTAATTTCACTTGGCTAATTAATTTAATTAAGTTACCAAAGGGGTCAATACATTCTTGACCTATCACTCACATTCAATATTACTTTAGTAATTATCATCCATTTACCATTCTAACTTAAACTTTATTTTCCTATTTACTTTAGTAGTTAGAAATAAATCAGCTAACACATTGCTTTGAGGAGCCGATATATCCCTCTGCATATCAGAGTAGTGAATTGATTTCACAGACTTTTAAGTAGTGGCGCCAACATTATATGCCCTGTTTATGACTATCATCAAAAGAAAATTCAACTTTCAGCATGATAGTCATAAACTGAACTAAAATTTCTCAGTTATGCATAATAAACATTTTTCTTCTCATTACAGTTTTCTTAGCAATTTAATAACTCAATATGGTTTGCAGTGATTTAATTTTTATGTTTTTTGTTCTATTATTAATAATATGTGTGTTGTTAATTTTGTTATGGGTTTATTTCTGGTTTTTGCTGCAGCAATGGATTGTGGTGAGATTTAATCATGTTGTTTTGGTTCAATAAATCAAACTTGGATGACATTGGTTTTGCGCCTCTTGATTTCCAAGCAGTGTTTGAGTTTTGATATCATGTTAAGTTAAATTATATGAAACTTGTTGGGTTAGCCATTGTTCTTAAAAAATTCCAACATATGAAAAAAAAAAAAAAAAAACACTGTAATTAAGATAAATTAAAGCTGCCCATGGGTAGAAGTGTAGAACCCAAGGCTACCCTTTCTAGCATTCGATAATTTCTCTTGATATGATAAAATTTCAACCTATAGCATCCGTTTCAAAATAATGGCTCTATATTATTGAACAAAGTTTCTCTCCAAACTAGTTTGGAGATAAATTATTCAAACTTCTCATATATCTCTTTTTGAGGTGTGAATTTTGAAAGTCTAACCGTTGAATTTCATATTCCTTATGTTCTTAACATGCATATCAAATTTCGTTTAAATCGGATGTTATTTAATATTCGATCAATAAACTTATTTGTTATACACAATTTTAAATCACAAAAACTTGAAATTTTAATATTTGTTTGATGACATAGCAATTGATCTTTGAATTTTTTGAAATTTTGCAAGCATGAAGGATAGAATAAGAACATAGAAACTAGCAGTTAAATTTTCAAAATTCACACTCAATATAAAGATATACAAGGAGTTTGAAGGGTTTCTCTCCAAACTAGTTTGGAGAGAAACTTTGTTCTATATTATTTGGCCAAGATACTAGTTGGTTTTTATTGTAGGTGGAATTTAAATCTCAAATCTCTTATTTGGGAACAAGAGAATTACTAATTGATCTAATTGGAACCTATGACACATGATTAATTCCTCTTAGCTTATTAAGATTTTTGTCCAATTAGAGTCAAATTTTAATATGAATAATTGCAATTGTTAACAAATTTCTATCTATTCGAGATTAGTACGGCAATCTTAGGCAGCTACATATCATTATGGTTTTCCCTAATAGGTGCGTAAGTGATTCTACGCCTAACTTTGAGCTTTTATATTTTCGGACTTCCATCAATGGGTTGCTAGATGGAAACATGATCATGCACTTGAAATTAAGGTTAAGGAAATCAGAATTCTTATATGTGATTACTTTTATTGAATATATTTGGAAAGGAGCATTTTTGAATTCATGTATCTTGTTTTCTCATTAAATTTTTGATTGAAAATCATGGTTTTGTGCTTGTCTTTGCCTTTTGGTGGGGCCTCCAGATTAGCTCATACCATGAATTCATTATAGAAATGTCTGCAATTGAAAATCTCATTGCAATGGTTATGGACAACTGGCGAAGACAATTTCAAAGGAGGCTTTAGGCCTTTTGGTTCAGTCCTCTTAATGTTTCCATGTTTCTCTTTTATTTTAATCTCAATCTTTTTTGGTTGAAAATTTATTTCCATATCATCACTTGAACAGATACATGTAATTGATTTCTAGAAGATACATTCTTGGACTATGATGACTCCATTTGTAAATTCCTTAATATCAACTTATATACACCATACCTTCAATCATTTCAGAATTGATAATATATATATATATATATATATATTAATTATCATAACTTATTGTAATATTCACTAACTTACATTCACTCTTTTTATTGATTATTGTAAATAATTCTCAACTTGATACAATTTATTTTTCAGGGTTTCAAAAATGAGGTTATTTGAAAGGTTGTATCTATAAATTTTGAAATTTAAGAAAGTTGTGTTTAAAAAAGTGAGGGTTGAAACTTGAAACCACAAAACCAAAATTTAGCTTCTAATTTAATGTCATAGAAGCTACAAGAAAAAAAAGGAAAAAAAAAAAAAAACGTTACTTTCTAAATAAAAAGAAACTAAACATGTTAACTTCGGATCAAAAACCTTGAA
This sequence comes from Quercus alba, assembly GCA_036321655.1. NCBI lineage: Eukaryota > Viridiplantae > Streptophyta > Magnoliopsida > Fagales > Fagaceae > Quercus > Quercus alba. The sequence continues at coordinate 17,876,624 of CM070302.1, read as the reverse complement.
TCTACAAGAAATTCCTTGAATCCATAAGATGATAGGGTTCTGGAATCTACCGAAGAGAAACAATAAGAAAACAATAGACAAAAGTCTGTATTTTTATAAATCTGAAAAACTACAACATACTTAGATTGTAAAAAGAAAACGTGGGCAGCTATGAAAACACCTAGAAAAGCCTAATTCAAGATTATCACAAAATTAGTTGGCAAAGTAGTAATTTTTACTAAAAACAGAAAAATTGAGATAATTGCAAAAATTAAAACTACAAATGTCTTAAAATAGACGATATCTTATTTTGAATTTTAAATTAAAAGTTATTAAAAATAAATATTACTAAAAGCGGCAAAAATGCATATTTCAATTGCCTAACAAAGGAATTTGGCTGAAAGCAGCCTCAATCATAGCCAAAGGCTACAAGTTTTACTCCTAACTTCGTTTCCCTGTATGTCACCAAATTTCATGTAATTCCATCTGTCATTGATGATCTCTACTAATACTTTTCTACTTTTTGAATTTCTCTGTCTCTCTACTCAATGAAAGAATAAAAGTTAAAGCTCAGTTTTCATCACTTAATTTGCAAAATCTATGTTGTCTAGTCTGCATCATAATTTCTTCAAGTTTGGATGCCCTTGATATACATAACAAAATTCTTCAGTCATTTTTCTGTTAAAATTAATTATCAAGGTAACCCAAAAAGGATTGAAAGATATAGTTCCTTAAAAATAAATAAAACTAAAGGTGGAGTTTTAAAAGTTATTACACGACCATTTAATATTCATATATATTAGATGTGATTCCAACTATGTTAATCATGCATGGAGATAAAACGTTGGAGCATTTGTTTGTTCATTATCATGTTCAAGAGTAAGACTAAGACCTACCTCTAAGAATAGGTGTGCTAGATTTTGTTAGTATGAGCTCTTGGATAACAATTTCTTCATTCCATCTAGTTGGGATTGTTTTCAATACACCGTGGAACCTATGGTTGCATAGAAATCAGGTTCTTCATGAAGGCAGTTTTGAAACTCTGTTAATATAAGTATTTGAGTGGCAGGTACAAAGAATCAAATTTAACTAAAAAGTAAACATATGTCCAAAATGTGGCAAAGCATTGGAAGATTGTGAAGAATTGATTATTGTACAGGCGCATTGGCAACAATATTTGCTGGCAGAATTAGCTGCAATATAGATGGTTACAGGGGAGGCAATGATTCAAGCAGGAAAGATGGGGTTCCAAAAATTGATTTTGCTAATCACTTTAACCGAAATTAAGAGCCTACATACAAGTGGAGTGTCCGATCCTTGGCAATTTGCAACTACACTAGAGGACTCGTAGACTGTAAGAGCCACTGAGAATGAAGAAATATAAAGGCGAAAAGAAAGAAGTACATAAAAAAGTAACTTCTAATAGTGGTAATTGAGAAAATATAACAGTAATTTCAAAGAGTTGTGACAGAAAAAGTATTTATAGCTTGATTGTCATTCACATTCATAATTAGACTTGCTTTAAAATATCACTTCAGTTTCAAAAAAAAAAATAAATAAATAAATAAACCAGCTTAAAATAAGAAAAAAAGAAGTCAATAAATGAATATTAATATTCTAATTACCATTCAAGCTTAAAAGTTATACTTCAATATACTTCAGCAGTTAGAAATGAATCGGATAACACTTTGCTCTGAGGCACCCATACTCCTCTATATCTCATGCCAGAGTGATTAATTAATTTCACAGCGTTTAAGTAATGACGTCAACATTTGGTGTTGAAGCCACTGCAGCACTTTGGCTTTTTTTCTCTGCTCATTAAGGTCTCGTACAAGGGCTATAATATAAATCAAAAGAAATTCAATAGTCAGCATGATACTTGTAAACCGAACAAAAATTTCTCACTTATAAATAATAAACAGTTTTCTTTTCATTACAAAATGTATACCTTTATGAATTTGCTCTCAGGATTCGAATGTGCTGATAATATCTTTGGATGACAACTCCATAACAGGCCATCTATAAGAGCGGTGTAATCTTCTAATATTGGAACATTAGACAACATCAAATGCTTAATATTTGGTCTTGGAGGAATGCTTTCTTCATTTAATTCCGCCTCATATCTGATTAACTGTGTATCAAAACAGTAAACTAGGAGTTTATTTGATAAATTTAATAAATAGGAAAGGGAAAATATGGTATCAGAGTGCTTAGCTTATGATCACTATAATTGAGAAAGTAAACCAATATATACATATATATATATATATATATATGAATGTATGTATGTATGTGTGTGTGTGTGTGTGTTTCCATTTAATTGCGTACTTACCGATGGAAGTGGAATGACAGGACACCAAAAGTTTAGAACTCTGCTGAAAGTTTCCAACATATCGTCTCAACCAAAGTAACCATCGCATGGTTATTTGATAGTCATTGAACAGATTGTGTTCAATTTCTTGTAGACTTGAAGAATTGACAAGAATTATTGATGGTGTTGACGTGCCACTATATTTGAAGGAACGCAGATTTTCACAATTGGTCTTAACAGTTGGTGAAGAATCAGAGTAATGATGCAAATGTAACCTCATAAGTCGATGGCTTGAAAAATCAATGTCTTTGGAGTCGAACAACACTGCTAAGTCTTCAAGAAGAGGAAATTTAGAATTAAGCTCTTGGAAGAATTTCTTTGTAAGTCTGAACCCTTTAATTTCCAGCTCCTTTACATTATTGCGTGCAATCAAATTCAAATCCAATTTGGCACGGATCCAGCCTTCACAGTAGAGAGTTCCGAGTGTAGGTGCTTCAATCCTAATCTTTTGAACATTTCTTAAATTTGCCTTTTTAAGCTTGGGAACATTGACAAGTTGAAGAGAGCTTTTGCACCTTCCAATTTAACTTCTTGGGAACATGTCCACAGTAAGTGCCTCCAGCGAAGGACAGCAAGATAGGACTATAGGAGCTTCTGTACTCTCTTCCATTCACTTGGATAAACATCCATTTCCTCTATAGACAGTTCTCGCAAAACAGTAAACTTTCCATTGTCGTCGCAGAATAAGGAATCCACCAGCTTACAACCTCTTAACTTCAATACGGTTAATGCTTCAGCACCAAAAACAGTCCTAGGCAAAGTATAGCTTTTGATATTTTCTTGGCCTTCAATTCCAAGGTCTAGCTTTTAATTTTAATGTGATTTTTCATGAGTAATTGCATCCAATTATCGATACAAGATGCATCTATAGTATCACGAATTTTCATTCTCGACTTGAATTCTCTGACAAGTACCTTCTGCTCCTTGAGTATTACTAGAGCTTCATCAACTCTATTCACAAACTCCTCAGTTTCATAATGTTGACGAGACAAACAAAATTGAACGCAACCGAAATCACACATAGGGAGCGAAATCCATGCTCGTCGCCACGTCTTTGACAAGACACTAGTACGAGCTGCGTTTTTGGAAGGCATGAAGAAGAGGATGTGTTGAATGATGTGTTTAGGCAGCTGTGATATAAGATCGAATGCATCAATACTAACCGGAGAGTAATCGAGCTTGTGGACCCTCTGCTTCCTTTGAATAACCATCTTCCTAGATTTGAAAGATGGATTGGAAAACATGTCTTCACTCGCTGCGGCGCTCTATCGGAGTGAGGAAAACACTAGGCCTGATAACATCTCCTCGTGTTTTTTAAGGAAAACATTTAGAGTTTAAATCCTCCAATAAAACTTTTGTTCTATTAAGGAGAAAGAGAGAGAGAAAGTGTTCTTTGTAGCATAGGCTGAGTATTTTTCGAAGAATTTGGTGTCTGGATTAGATTAGGAGTGTTTTTTTTGGGAGAATCTAGATTAGGATTATCACGAGTCTACTACGTGAATTATGAGGAAATTAACAATGTTAATTTCGTGACTAAAGTAACCTCAGAATTCTAATTACCTTGGAATCGAAGAAGAATCAATATTGTGATTGCATTCTTCAACCCAACAAAACCCAGGTTACAAGTAGGTGTAGGAGGGCTCAACCTTAACACAGATAACAATTTTAGATGAATCGTGTATTAATTGCAAATTACATTTTTGTTTTTCATTTTTTTTTTAATATAAGTATTTAACTAGTCATTAATTCATGCATCACACAGGATAGACTGAAAAGCCCTAATTACTTTAGATTCAACTGCATACTAAAATGATAATCTTCTTATTGTAATAATAAAAAAAATGATAATCTTCTTATTGTAATAATAAAAAAAATGATAATCTTCTTACTAATACAATACTTCACAATTTTTTCAACAAAATTCACATAACAGCTCTTTGAGTGTGACTTTGCTCTGCTAATAGGGAAAAATATAATTCCTAAAACCAAAACCAATCTACAACAATCAGTAAAACCCAATTAAACGTATTTGTTTTAAGTATTTCTTCAACACTTTAAAGGGAATTGAGAAACCAAAGAAAAAAAAATCATAAGTGTTGAAAAACTAAAGAAAATAGTAATCAGTCGTTAAACCAAAAAAAATTAAAAACCAAGTTCAAAAGAAATTGTTTTTCTTTTTTAATAATTCTAAAGTAACCAATCCATCGATCTGCCAAAACTGACTTGATCTAATCCAATTCACTAGGTCTAGTTAATTTTTAAGAGTTAATAGGTTGGGTTGGATTGTAAAATTATTTTTTTATTTTTTTATGGTGGGTTGGGTTAGGTGCAGGTCAACAGATTCACAAATTCGCCTAACTTAACTTGACCCCCCTATATTTAATATATATTAAAAAATATATTATATAATTTTATTATTTACACTTTTGTTTATCAATTGAGTTGGAATATCTAGAACTATATGATATCCTACTAATTATAGAATAATAAAACTAGTTCATGTTTATATTGTTTCTTAGCTAAGTTGATTTGAACTTTGAAGCACTAATAAAGTAGTTTATGTTGGTTTGGTGCTGTACTCAGGTTTATATGGTTATAAAATTGCTCTTATTTGTGTTTATACTGTTCTAATGCTGAATTAAAAATAAAAAATTGTCCAATCCATAGGTCCAATGTGAGTCAAGTGAGTTGAGTTGGACTCTTGTAATGGGCTGGGTTATAATTTTTTTTTTTAAACCCGACCATGGTGGGTTGGATTGAAAAAGCCTTTTAACCTGACCCAACTCAACACATGTACACCCCTAGTCCCCAACAACAAAATAAACTAATGACACTGGTTTCTAACGTTTTCTCACTGTATACCGCCACTTACCATGCAACTAATAGGGAAAAAATCAGGCGCATGGCACGTGCTCAAAGTTATTTAGTAAGTTAGACTGTTTTTGAAAGTCGAGTTTGGCAAACTCGACTTTGGGCTGAAAAACGAACACTATAGTGGCGTTTTTTTCGTGGCTATAGCAGCGTTTGTCAAAAACGCCACTATAGGGAACCTATAGTGGCGTTTTTGACAAACGCCACTATTGTGTCTACATTCCAGCCCAAAGTCGAATTTGCCAAACTTGACTTTCAAAAACAGTCTAACTAACTAAATAAGTTTGAACGCGTGCTGTCCGGCTAAAATTTTTCAGCATTTTCACTGTTTGGCAAATTTTGCCCAACTAATAGCTTTTGAGTGTGACTTTGCTTTAATAATAAAAAAATATATTCCCTAAGCCAAAATCAATCTGCAAAATTTAGTAAAACCCAATCAAATGCATTCGGTCCAAGCATTTCTTCAAACACTTTGAAGGGAATCGAGAAAGAAAAAAAAAATCAATCATTAAATCAAGGAATAAAAAAACACTGAGGTCATAAGAAATAGCATTGGTTTTATTTTTTGGGGCTCTAAAGTTCTCAACATCAAAATAAACCAATGCCATTGGGTTATAAAGACTTCTCATTATGTATCACTGCCGTTTCTTAAAGAAAGATCCTATAAAAATTAGAAATTGTCAACAACATTAAATAGAAGATACATATATTTCATCAAATAATGGTCGAAGTTGGAACATACTTTTGGGTCTAAGGATTTATAATAAACATAGTAAAACCATGCTTTGAAATTTGCCAACTCATTATCAGCATCTTTTGCAATATTAATAAAAGAAAAGAAAATCCTCATGGATCGCTTCAAAAAATTGTAAATATGAATCTCAAACCGACATATATTATACTGCTCAAAACCTGACATTTATCAAAATTAATCATCTACCATGGTAAATTGAAGAAGACATAGAGTATACCCATATACAAATTAGTTTTGACACAACTATAGCAAGACATCTTTTGTAGCATTGAGATCCCAAATAGAAAAGATACCTAAATTTAATCTAGAAAAATATTAAAATTGAAATTCATTATGAAAATTTAGAAATATGGTCATGTTATATGTCTAGTATGTTGAGCAAGGTTGTTAAATCCGGATTGGACTGGACGGTCTGACCCGAGCATCCGTGACCTGGACCCCAATCCAATTCTTTAGCAAGAGAAAATGGGTCCTGAAATTTAGTTAGGAAAAACGCATGCTCCAGGTATATAACTAGCGACCTCCTACGAGTTTTGGACTTTTGTCCAACACGCTACCCACTGGACTAGTAAACTTCTTTGTGTCCTTCTTGACATTTATATTTTATTTATTTTAATTTTACAAGATTAATAGTTTTGGATTTAATATTATCACTATTTACTTAATAGTATTTTCTAACTTTTTTTTTCAAGAATTATTCTTTCACATCAATAAATATGAATATGAAAATTGTAAATTTATGTTAAAAATGATTTTATTTTAAATTGAAATGCATTTTTTATTTAAAAGATTAATAAATACAATTTTTTAAAGCTTGTTTATATTTATTATTTTCTATTCACTTTATAAAAATAACGAAAATACATTTGAAAGTTGTTTCAATTGCATGATATTTTTTTAAGGGTAAATTTTCATATTTTTTCACATTTAATACATTTATTTGTATGTTAATTAATATTAAATTAATTTTGACGTCATTATGGTTAGACCTTAGTTGGACCTCAGTCCGACCTTAAAAATCTTGAACCTCTCCCTTCTCCGGTTCTTTGAACGGTCTGGGTCTGAAAATCATGATGTTGAGAAAAGGTTTTATAAGTACAGACTATTTTAGCTAATATTATTCTGTAGTTAATTCTCAAGTAAGGTAGGCTACAGAATTGGAAGAGTTTTTCAAAAAATTTCACTCTTTACGAAATTCCTTGTGTTTGTTTTATGCATTTTTTTTATACTAGTTTTGGATTGTGGTGATATTTTTGTTATCAACCAAATTGTTGAATCTAAACTTAAGCAACTGTTGATTAATTACATGTTTGGAATGTAGGGGTTAATTTGAGAATTTAGGACAACATTTCTAGTTTCTCCCCCTTTCTTTCAAAATTTTTTTTTTTTCTTGAAAGAAAACTGGGAAATTTATTAGAAAAAAAACTAATCATCGTTGGCCAAAAGAACATCATAAAAGTGGGAAGAAACATCTTTCATCCACACTAATAAATCTCTAGTATGTCTTGTATACTTAGCTAGGTTATGAACTACAGAATTGCCAAGTTTATGAGTATAAAATAAATAAATAAATAACTAAAGAAGAAGAAGAAATACTACTGAATGATGCAAACCTTAAATGACATATTGTATAAATTTGATAGATTAAATGCACATTTTAATCTATCAAATATAAATATAAATTTTTTATTTTATCAAACCCCATACTCCACTGTAGCCATTACTTAATCAGTATACGGTAGGTAAGCGAAAAGAGTGGAGAAACTTTCAACTCAACCAAAACGGGTGGATTGAAATGTTGAGTCAACACCTCTTTTTTTTTTTTTTTTTTTACCCTTTAAATTTTATGGAATGCATTTATTAATTAATTAATTTTTTTAAATTACGAAACAGAGAGGAATATAGCATGGTGGGATGATATGGGATGTGTCTGGATATATTTTCAACTTGCCAGTCTCTACAAATGATTGATCACTTGTTGTATTGCAAAAATGAACGAGCTCTAGATATTTGCATCTACTAAAAAAAAATTTCAACACCTACCAATAATATATGGATGGTTTTAATATCTATTTAAAAAAAAAATATATTGTCATCTATACTATTATTTAAGGGCTTCCCCTGTTTGGATTATCATTTTTTAGTTCAAAAATACCCCTACACTCTTATGTTTAAGTAGAGACAAAACTAAAGGACAATTCGGTAAAAATGTAACTCTAACTCCCACTAAATATTGCCTAAAAAATAGGACTACTCTCCTATTAATTTTCAAATTGATTTATTCACTTATAAATTAGATTTTCAAAATAAAAATTATAAATATAAAATAAAAAAACACAGTTTTTTTTCCAACAAAATAGGACCACTAAAAAAAAAAAAAAAAAAACCCTCATCACACGTGCGAAGTGCGTGTGATGAGGCTAGTATTTTTTATTTTAGTTTTATAATAATATTGTACCCCGCCCATCACGCTGGTTACAGTCAGTTCCGATCCAACTATAGAAACTGACCGACCCTCCATGCTCAAACGACAAATTTAGGCCACAAAGTTCTTGAAAATAATTTTTTTAATTTTTTTTTTAAGAGGACTATAAAAACGAAATAGTAATTGGTCAACCAATAGCAAGTTGATTATCTTTGTTTTATACTGGCAATTGGGCACCGACATTACACAATCACATAATGACATATAATATACTCGTCTAGCAGCATAAATTGACTGGAAGAATTTGATAGCTACCTTACGTACAATAATTTTAAGATACCTAGCGGATGTTTTTGATGCTTATCTTGGCCTTTTCTTGGTCTTCTTCCCTTAACAGAAAATGATAAGAGTAGCTAATGCAGCAAAATTACAAGTGAGAAATTCTCCAAAAATTAAAAATTAAAAAAAATGAAATACGCAATTGCTATATATGGATTTCACATGTTGTGAGAGATATCTAATAAGTTCGTCATGTGAGAAACCCCGTTATGTGATAGAGCTCTGAACAACCTTGGGGCTATGTTTAAGTTTAAAAAAAAAAAAAAATGTTAGTTTCTAATTTTACTAAAAAATAAAGGAATAACTTACCTTTAAGTTTATTTTCATTTAAAATCTGGCCATATATTCATACTTTCAAATTAAACTTTTCTTTTGTTTACTTGGGAGAGACAAGAGAGAGGCTCAAAATCAAAATCTTTTTCGTATGAGAAAACTCGAGAATACTGTTGACATTTTCAAATTAAACCGTACACTTTAGCAAGTCAAACAATAAATCCACTACATTGTTAATAAAAATTCTTCAAAAGTGGGGCTATTTGGTAAAGACCACGGAAAATAAGATGGAAATTGTCCATGCACTTGAGAGTCATTGGAGAAACTCATATGCCTCCACTTAGCTTTTTTCATTTACTTCCTACTGATCTACTCCCTACAATTAGTTCGAGGAAGATGGCTGGTATGTGCTGCTTACCTTGCACTAATGTATGACTTGGTGCTAATTTACTAAAGGGAAAAAAAAAAAAAAAAATGACAAACAATTCAAAATATACATAACTTATTATTTGTATTATGTGAACACAAAAAGAATGAACATATCCTATTCCTCATTATAAACTAAATTATTGAGCCATAATACATGTGTCGAATCCACTCTTCGCAGAATCAACACTATATATCTTCTCTTTTGGTATATTTGCATCAGGCTTAGCCCCTACTAGTAAGAAGGTGTTCTCAAAAGGAGATGAAACCTGTCTAAGATCTTGTGCGCCGCTTAGTTGCGCGTAAACAGAAAAGCTAGCCTAAGCGGAACTCAATATTCGACCAACCTTGGCTTTGATTCTATTCTGACATAAAGATTATTTTAACAATTGAAATTGTCGAGTTATGAGTCTTACATGCCCCAAACACTGGCGCTAGGATTTTGTCATTGATTGGAAGTATAGACTTACCTGCTTTTGCTTGGAAACTCCCATTGAATGAAAGTATGCCCTGGTTGCAATGGGACATGGAAAGAAGTCGTGTCTGTTATCAGTGACAAAAATAATCAACCCCCTTTCACACGCTTCAATTGCTGTGTTAGGTTTTCCATAATAAGGTCAGACTTCAAAGAGTATTATGCATATTAACATATTGCGTGTTAACATTTTTCTCATTGACTTGGAGGGGATTTTTGTCCCCATTTTTGGAAATCATAATAAAGTAAATTTCTAGGTACATTGCATCTCTGCTAAGCATCACATTTGAATTAAACAATTTGATGAGCTCTCAACTTGCAAAAGAATTTTGAATTCCAATTAATTTAACTAATAAAATAACTTATTTTCCAAGGGAAATCTGATTAAATTCCATTTACAACATTGCACACATTTGTGTGTCTAAAATGAAACTAAGAATTTTTTTAAAAATAATAATAAAAAAGAAACAAACAAAGACTGGAAAGGTAACCCTTCTTGTAACATGGACAGTTGACTTTGCTATTGCAAGGACAGTAGACTTTGACTAGGCTGCTAAAACTACACTAATTCGTTTGGTAGTGTACTTTGTCAGTATAAAGTACAAGATGGCAGCAAAGATATGCCCACATTGTTCCAATAAGCAAGAAGTTTACATTGTGATGGGGCGGTTCAAAAATTTCATCCCTGCATTGTTTGGTGGTTTGGCTCTCATTCTTTTGGTTCAAGCTCAGGATCAATCGGGTATGATAATCTAAGTCCTGGAATATTATTCAATTAATTTTTGATTATCTGGTTAACAGGCTGAGGAATTGTTCTGTATGTCTCAGGCTTCATAAGCATAGATTGCGGACTAGCAGCAAATTCGAGCTATTCAGAGCCCACAACAGGCATAATTTACATTTCTGATGCGACCTACATTGACACTGGTGTAAGTAAGAGCATACCACTTGAATTCAAAGATGGCCTACAACAACAAGCGTGGACACTCAGAAGCTTCCCACAAGGAATCCGGAACTGTTACAGCATAAACAACATTACAAAAGGCACTAAATATATTATCCGAGCAAATTTCTTTTATGGGAATTATGATGGTCAGGGCAACTTGCCTGAATTTGATCTGCATCTTGGACCAAATTTGTGGGATACCATCAAAATAGAGAATATTTCCCTTAGTGTAATCAAGGAGCTCATACATGTACCACCTCTAAATCACATACAAGTCTGTCTTGTAAACACTGGTCTTGGGACACCATTTATATCAGCATTAGAGCTAAGGCCAATAAACAGTTCATTGTATGTGACAAATTTTGGATCATTGTCACTCTTCTTGCGCTCTGATTTGGGTTCAGAAAAAGGATACAGGTGAGTCATTTCATTTAAAATCTCATCCTAGCTACTCACATATGTAGTTTAAGTCTCTTTCAAATTTGAACGTAGATTATATTAGCCCCTGGCTTGTACTGACTATATATGTTTACTTAGGTATAAGGATGATGTTTATGATCGCTACTGGTCACCCTATGACTACAATTATTGGAAAGCTTCAAGTACCTCGCTGACAGTAGACTCAGAAAGACACAATCCTTACTGGGTACCATCTGTTGTCATGAGTACTGCTGCTACACCAATAAATGAGAGTGCTCCCATGAAGTTCTACATGCAGCCAACTGACACAAATTCTGAATTTTATGTCTACATGCACTTTGCTGAAGTTGTAAAGCTAAGAGCCAATGAGTCCAGATCATTCAACATTACAATAAATGGAGAACTCTGGTATGGACCCCTTTCTCCTAGATACTTGTTGACGGATACTGTGTACAGCACAACGGCCTTGACAGGAGGAAAATATGTTTTCTCTATCCTCAAAACTGGGAATTCAACACTTCCACCAATCATCAATGCAATTGAGATATATACAGTCAAAGATCTCTCACGATCAGAAACCGACCAACAAGATGGTATGTTATTATGCACGAAAAAGTACTTATAAATTACATGTAATTCACTTATTGAGTTGTTACACGAGTGACTTGGTATGCCTTTTGCAAAAGATACTTTCTGGTTCCACACATACTTTTCTCAGTTTTCACTATCAGTGTGGTGCCATATCCTCGTTTACATAGAAATTTACTTACTTGAATCCATACGAAAATATTAGTTGGTGCCATAACAAACCTCAAGTCAACGTACGGAGTGGAGAGGAATTGGCATGGAGATCCGTGTGCCCCACAAGCATACTCGTGGGAAGGTCTTAATTGTAGCTATGATGATTATAATCCCCCTAGAATAATATCCTTGTAAGTTTTTTCATTCATATTAAGCCCTTTTGACTTTCAAAGTTATTTTGAAGCATCAACTAATTAGCTTATTGTAAAATGTAAAATTTACTCAGGAATTTGTCCTCAAGTGGATTTTCCGGAGAAATATCGGCTGACATATCAAATCTCGCAATGTTACAATACTTGTAAGTATTTACAATTTACATGATAAAATAAAATAAAAGGTTGAAACACTATAATGATTACGGAATCAGCTGTCAGTTTTATGACTATCAATATTGAATGAAAGTGATTTGCTGATTTCAGGGATTTATCAAACAATAGCTTAACGGGATCGGTGCCAGAGTTTTTAACTCAATTAAAATACTTGAGAGTCTTGTAAGTTGCTTGGATTTCATACTACAAATTTCGTGGTTAGATAAGAGGAAAATCACATTTAATCTATTCTTGCAGAAACTTAAAACAAAACCAACTTTATGGTTCAATTCCAGCTAAGCTCATTGAAAGATCGGAGAAGGGTTCACTATTGTTAAGGTATGAGTTTTGTCAAAAACCATGAGCTTTTTATTGTCATAATTTTCCTTACTTTCCTTTTTCGTAGAATAATAAACTATCTAATATCTCTATAGAAGCTAAAGCATGAGTTGCAATAATTTCTATGATACATAAAAAAGAAACTACAATTAATTGTAATTCCTTGCCTTAATTTTTATTGTTTTGCCTAACCCTGTTGTCATTGCTAGTGTGGATGAAAATTCAAATTTTTGTGGATCTGGTTCATGCAACAAGAAGAAGAAGAATATTGCCGTTCCAATTGTAGCATCAGTTGGTGGATTGTTCATCCTCTCGTTAACTGTTGTGGCCATCTTGTGGGGGCTAAGAAGCAGAAAACAACAACATATGACTAAAGGTTAAAATTTTAAATATAAGTCACACATTCATGTAAACACAGAACATTCACCTCAGACGTTTGCTTATCATGCTCATGATGATCTTGCAGATGCCAAAGTAGATCTTGAACCCAATGTCCAGAATCAATCATTGGAGTCAATACAAAGACAATTTACATATCCTGATCTCCTAAGAATTACCAACAACTTTGAGAGAATTCTTGGTAAGGGTGGATTTGGAACAGTTTTCCATGGCTGCATTGAAAACACTCAAGTGGCAGTGAAAATGCTCTCTGCATCATCAGTTCAAGGATATCAGCAATTTCAAGCAGAGGCAAGCAACTACAATTTAAATTCTTGAGCTCCTATGATAGATACAAACATAGCATTTTAAGTTAAATTAACTAAGATGATAATTTTTGGATTACAGGTAAAACTTCTTATGAGAGTTCATCACAAAAACTTAACAACCCTTGTCGGGTATTGCTATGAAGGAACAAACATGGGGCTTGTTTATGAGTACATGGCCAATGGAGACTTAGAAGCACATCTTTCAGGTTCGGTCATAATTGAAGTGTCTAGCAAGGACCCCAAATTCTTAGCCCATCAATTTATTCTCCGTAGCAAAGAAAATTTTCATTTATTAGTATCGTATTAATAATTCCCTCACTGAAACTTTCTTACGGTACTCCCCACATGATCAAAGGTTGCTTCAGTTGAATAACACAACCAAAAAGACTTAAGTCATTGAATTTACGGATGCAGGTGAGAATACAAATATCTTGAGTTGGGAAGCGAGACTTCAAATAGCAATGGATGCAGCACAAGGTTAGCAATGATTTGATTTGCGTAATTCTTTCTTATGGTGTTTCATCGTGTGTTTATAAATGATTTGCATTGTCAAATGTAGGATTGGAGTATTTGCACCATGGTTGTAAGCCGCCTATAATTCATAGAGATGTGAAGACAACAAACATCTTATTGAATGAAAAGTTCCGAGCCAAACTAGCTGATTTTGGTCTATCTAAGATTTTCCCAACTGATGGTGGCACTCATGTCTCAACTGTTGTTGCTGGCACCCCTGGGTACCTAGACCCTGAGTGAGTATTTCATTTAGTTAATTTACTTACCATCTTCTAAGTTTATAATCCAAAAAGTGTCACCAGTTCTGAAATGAAATAAATACAAATTTGACAATTATAGACAACAATGAAATTATCTTAATGTAAATTAATAAAAGAATATAGAAGGAAGACTTTGGAATTTGGTCTTATGTGGCATTACCTTCTTGTTTTTATCTTCCGAACCAAAGAAATGCATTCAAATCTTGATACATTTGATATCAAGAGAGTTACAGAATTTATAAAAAATAACATTGCAACAAAAATTAATTGACAACATATTATCACTTGCAGGTATTATATAACCAATTGGTTAACTGAGAAAAGTGATGTATATAGTTTTGGAGTTGTGCTTTTGGAGATAATCACGAATCGACCTGTGATAGAGAAATCCAAAGAAAGGACTCACATAAGTCAGTGGGTCAGTTCCATGCTTGCTAAAGGGGATATAGAAAATTGTGTTGATCCAAAGCTGGATGGAAATTACAACGTCAACTCTGTGTGGAAAGCTGTTGAAATAGCAATGCTTTGTTTATCTCCAACTTCCAGTAAAAGGCCAACCATGGATCAGGTAGTGGCAGAACTGAAGGAGTGCGTGGAAACTGAATTAGCTCAAAGGAAAGACCGATATGAGGATGAATCAAAAGATTCATTTGACATGATCAACATCAATGTGACGACTGCACTCAATCCTTTAGCAAGGTAAAATGTTTTCCAAGATGGAAATTGGCGAATTGGATTTTGAACCTGTTCTGCTTTTTGTAATTTTTGTCATTTCATACTTCATATTGTACTTCAATTAATTACAGTGTGTTAAAAGACGTATTTATGATGGTCCTAATGGGCCATGTTTTTTTTTTTTTTTTTTGGAAACCTGAGTGTAATGGGGTTGTAGTATGTAATTTATCAAGATTTTCAATTGTTTTTGCAGATAATTTATGAATAACAATAATTTGGATCCTATCAAAAAAAAAAAAAAAAATCATTAATTTGGATTTTTTTTTTTTCTTTTTTTGGGCAAAGAAAAACAACAATATAGATTCTAAAGTAACAACTTAATAAATACGTCATTATTATGGACACCGTATCCCATTTACCCCAAGTCACATGACTCATTAAAAATGTCATGTGACTATAAATACACACCGACAGTTTTTTTAACAAGCACATACCTAATGGGTAGCATAAAAATTTCTGCAACCTAAATTGTATAAAAACTTTGTTCTATTTAAAATATTTAATTTTATTTAAGATTTTGGGAATTAAAAACTATCATTTATTTTATTTTATTTTTGTGAGAAAATAACCGAAGAAATAAAACCCCTTATTATTAAACTATATAAGCAATGACAAAGTAAAATATATATATATATATATATACATATATAAATTACGGGGCCTAACGGTTATATTATGATATGAAAAGTCGTATAGATCACTGCTTGCCAAAATAACAATCCCATCTTGAGAATTCGCGAAGTATAAAATTCACAAGTTGATTAACTCCAGAGAAATGTGAAATTAACAAACACTACGTTACTTATCTTGCTCACTAAATAGTGATCCAACATCATATTACATAAATATAAATATCATTATCATCATGTTTCTTTCTTTTCTTTTATTTTCCTTTTTTTTTTAACTCTAATCTCACGATGTTATGAAATGTATGTGCTTGTGAACACAATGTTTGTAATTATAGCATTACAATTAAGTAGTTCTATATCTACAAATTGATAAGTGATATGACACATATAATAACATGATATTATAAATAAATAAAAAGGCCCAAATAACATATTACTAATTAATAATTTTGATTCTAAAAAAATTAATAATTTTAAAAAATATATAAAAATACGAATTCAAAAATTGATAAAAGTATTAAAACAAACAAAATATAGGATATTCGTAAATATTCAAGAGAGGCCAAAAACCTTTTAATTTTTTGTTAATCAAAGAATATTATGAGGGGGGAGTGCAAAAGTGTCTGCCACTGTCCACAAATTATTTTTCCCTTCTTGTATCATAAAATTATATTTTGCATGAACACTTGAGCTTTTTTTTTTTTTTTTTTTTTTTTAGAGGAAAGCATGAACACTTGACCTATAGTTGAGTTCATGGTTACTTTGGGCTCGAATTTAATAGGAAGAGGAAGTGGGCTATATTGGAAAATTAGATTGGGCTAGACTTTATGTTGTCTGAAAGATGTGGCCTTTATTGCATGAGATATTAGACAGAGTGGGCTTCTTTTTTATAATCAAGTCATGGACCGAATGTCAAAGTTCCCTCAATCTAAATGTAGATTTTATTCTTCTCGGAAAAGAAAAAAAAAAACAATATATATATATATATATATATTTATATATTCATATATTATTGCATTAAAAAATAAATTAAATATTTTTAATTTATAGGGTTTACATCTCTCAAAATTTCATTCATATCGATTTGAAGGAAATTCTTTTGATTCATAATAATATAATATACCAATTCATATTATCATTAAATTATCTAAAAATGTCATGTACTCGAAAACACACATGAATAGTTGTTAGGTCACAAGTGCAAGCAAGCAAATCAAATTAAGGACATTTAGATGATGAGTATAAAGCAATGTACCCAGTTCCGATTTGGATGAGCTTTGGCAGTGAAGCTCCCAACAATGACCGGCAACGATGTACTGCACCGAAGACTTTGCCGTTAGGTGGCTTACACGTGTTACACAGGGTGACATTGTTTATTGGCTTCAGGAGCTAACAGAGTTCATGGTGATTTGGATTTGGGGTATGTCTGTGAGTTCGAGTGGCTTGTGTGGGATTGATATTAAGTTTGATTACTGATCATGGATGAAGTGATGAGTTTGAGTCTTCCACCTCTTTTTTTTTTTTTTTTTTTCCCCTACTGTTTTTTCAAAACCCATGACCTTTCACTGTTTATTAGAGCTTCTTTTGTGTGTGTTCTATTCAAATAAAGAAAATGTTTGAGTTACAAATTACTAATGTAGTAATGATTATTTATAAGTAAAAAAAATGATGTTAGTTGTTATAAATTAGTTTATAACCGTAGAATTATTCATTTAAAGAAAATTATTAGGTACTCTCGGAATACCATAAATGCATAGTCCCCCCCTTCTCACATGAATAGTGGGTCCTATCATGAATTTAATTAGTGGGACCCACTATTTATGTGAAAGGAAGGAGTACGCATTTATAGTATTTTGGGAGTACACAATAATTTCCCTTAATATACATAAATTAACCCCCAAAGTTTGCGCTAATACAAGGAACTATTAAAACTTTTTTAAAATATTCGATTTAAAAAATACAAATTTCACTTAACATTATTTGAAAATTTTCCTAATTCTCTAGCATTTTTCTCTATTTCTTACTACTATCTATTTACCATAGACTATTTTGACATTTTCTTACTCATATAGTTATACTAGCCTCTCTATCATATTAGCTCAAAAAAAAAAAAAAATTATACTAATCTCATCATACGCGCTCTACACGTGCATGGGGCTCTCTCTCTCTCTCTCTCTCTCTCTCTCTCTCTCTCTCTCTCTCTCTCTCTCTCTCTCTCTCTCTCTCTCTCTCTCTCTTTTTGTTTAGTGTCATAATTTCATATTCATCACAATTTGAGATTGAAATATATATTTGATCATATTATGCATTTGAGAATTACTGATACATCGAAGTGTCATGAGGCTAATTTCAAAAAAAGAACAACAATTTTTTTTTTTTAATTATGTATTCTTGTGTGGATGTGTACATTTTTTGGAGCTAACTCAGTAGTTCTCAAATGCTAATATGATCGAAGTATCGAACATACACTTAAATCTCAAATTTTGATAAATCAAAATTTATGCTCAAATTGTGATAAATCGAAATTTATGACACTAAACCAAAAAAAAAAGAAAAGCCTCATGCGCATGAGCAGCGCATGCAATGAGGCTATTCCATGTTGTTTTTAATGTGATTGTTAATTGATTAGTATTTTGTCCATAAATAATATGCTTTTGTCCAATGACATAACTACAGTAATATACAACGAACTCATAAGGTAAACAATATTTGGATTATAAAAAATATTTTCTAAAAATTCCTTCCACTTATATATATATATATATATATATATATGTGACAGTGTACAGCAAAAAAGATTATGATGCAACATCTTTTGTTGAGCCTTCCAATTATTTTACAGCACCTATTATGTAAATGCTAAATTTATTAATTTTATATTTAGTTAATGTAACTGCAGAGGCAAATTAAGCCATGTTAGAATATGTGGGCGTCTGGATGGGCTCAGTTTTTGGTGCTAGATCTTATTACATGCTTCAATTAATTTTTTTGATTGGCACATGCATAAACCCGGAATTAAAATGAATGAAATTTTCAACATTTAAAAAAATAGAAAAAAAGGCTCTACACTTCTGGAGCATCTACGCGCAAATATTATCTTAGCAATCATGAAAATTAGAAATTTTAGCCCCCCCCCCCCCCCCCCCCCCCCAAAAAAAAAAAGCCTTATTTATGTGATTTGTAGGAAGAAAATGTCTTCTAAAATAGGTTGCAACTCCAATTGGTAGCCACAGCTTATTATATGTGCTCCGAAGTACAATTTCGGCAAGAAAGCTGCACAATGACATATTGGAGGAGATATATAAATATAATTGTCTACTAGTTTTTCTAGAGTATATGAAGTTCGTGTTCTTTATCTAATTATAGTTTTATTGGATATATCCATTTATGCCTCTTTTTGATATTTTGGGCCCAAATTACTTGCTTTTACATTTGCAAAAATGTGCAATAAAATCTAGCGTACAAACAATACTCTTTGGCAAATAAGATTTACTTTAGTTTAAAAACCACTTGATTTACACATTCAGATTTTTCAAAAAATAAATTTGTATACTGGTAATTGCATTCTTCTTATATTCTCAAAAGTTGCACACTATCATAAAAAACATTGCACAGATTATAGTAACCTTCAACCACTGCAACCTATTATTTTCTACAATTTTAAGATAATTTTACAAATACCACGGCCAATATCCACAAGACCACATGGAAATACCAAATATATGCTAATAGGTCACTTTAGTTCCAAGCCATGAATCCTTAAACTTTCTAAGGCACTCTTCCTCTTCATTGCGATTGCCTCAAATTCTGGACGCCTGAAATCCAAAACTTAGCCACATCATTCCAGTAAATTGACTACTGGTATATTTTCACTGAAAAGAGAACCAAATTGCAAACTCAGTATCACATACAACATCAATTATAAATATACTAAGAAAAAAAATGAAACTAACAAAATGACAATTCTTCATATTACTTACCTTAGGGCCGTCACAAATTTATATCCGGTGGAATCTTCGACTTTTCTCATAAAAAAATGCATTTGAAAATGGTAGGAAAAATAAGAGTTTCTTTTGTAATTCTTCTTCTTCTTCTTCTTTAATCCCTCTGAAGTCATAATCTAAGTCAACCAATGCACCTGTTGTGCAAGTCCTTCAATTAAGCGCGCACACGCACACACACAAGTTTTTCTTTGAGAGAGTGAGAAATGCATTCCGGCTGAATTTTTGATTTTGGTCAGTATTGGCCGATATTGACCGGAACCAGCAGCGGTCCTGTCTCTCCAACAGCGGTATCGACTGATATTTTTGTGACAACATTGTCATGTGGCCTTGAGTTGGATTTTCTGGCTTTGAAGCGATGTTTTATTATTTCTCATAGTAAATAGATTATGTAGTTTCATGTTGAGGTATTTTGAGAAATATATACTTATGTAGTTCCACGTTGAGATATTTTGAAGAAGCTTTGTGTTATGGTGTTTCAAGCATTCTTGTCATGCTAATATTGAAATAGATTTTTCAGAAATCAAATCGAAATTCTCAAAGTATAACATGTTTTGTGAAATGCTCATTATCCTAAGACTTGCATTTCTCCCACCCCCATTAATTATGCTACTTAATGAGTTTTAGCTCATCTCACTCTCCAACAATGTTATAGATAAATTAGCAACACTTCAAGCGTGAAGCTTAATTTATTGGTGGTAACTAGAGTACTATATTAAATTTGGGGACTCGAGCCATAAATGGTTGGTGACTCAGTCTTGCAAAGTTTAAGGAGGTCGTAATCAATTATGTTGGAGGTTGGGCACTTGAGGTTTGTTAGCCTTAGGCGTGGCAAACTTAGATTCAATGTTGAGGTTGCGTATTTTAGAAAGGATTGTTGTTTTGTGTTATCCATTTTGGAGCTTTGAAAATATTCATGTATTATTTAGAGGCACATGATTGTAGTTATTATTTGTAATTGTGTTATATAGTTCTGACTTGTAATGTGGAGATTTTAGTATAACTATTTAGGAAATATTGGGCTTTTGCTCTTATTTCGCAAAAATAACAGCAAAATGTCACTATTTTGAAACTATTTAGGTTCGTCTTTAGCTAAATCACTAAATCATGCTTGTCTTTAGCTACAAGGCTCTTGACCTCTTGGTCAACTTTGATTGTTCACAAAATTATTGTAATTGATCAATTGAAATTAACATTTAAAAAAAGAATTATGGACAAAAAGTATTTTACCAAATGCTAAAAAGATAAATTGGTATAAAACAAAATTTTTAGACAAGTTTCAATCACGCATTCACGTCACTTATCTACGTACATATACTAATTCCAAGTTCCTTCTACGTACATAAATTATATTTATATGGCATTACAGTGAAGATGTTTCTCTCGGCCACATAAACAACTTATATTTTACTATTGAATTATACATGCCTGTGGCTCATTCCACGAAAGGCATAGAGATTGGAAAATTTTAGCATGTTAGATGGTTTTCCTCTTCTACGAGAAGCAAAATTCACAAGACCAGAAAAGGCGCACCTGGTCAACCACGTCGGTCTGGTTAAAATCAGAATAGACCATCGTATTTAATTATTGAAAAATGATATATCCTCAACATTTTTAAAACATTTTCACAACAAATCCTAAGTGATAGGCTGTTACTTGTTGTTATTGTTGAGACAAAAAAGTAATCTTAGTATTAGATTTAAATTTGAACAAAAAACAACTAATCACTTATGATTTGTTGTGAAAATGTAATAAAAATATTGTAGACGTAACACTTCTCTTAATTATTTAACATTTCATTTGGGAGTTGCTATCCTAATACATGTCCTCACTTGAATTATGGGGACAACCAATTGACAAGTCTTGGGGGAAGGGGTACGGGGTACTCCTCCATAATGCACAGTAAGGTATGAAATCCTAAACACAATTAATCTACTATTTTCATCTCTATATATCTTATCTCTATGGTTTACTGACTTAACCATCAGAATCTTCTTTGCCAATTCTTAGGTTCATCAAGGCCAAGTTGTGGTCTCTCTTTTTTAACAACTAGCCAATAACAAATAACCATTTTTGTGGTTTATTGTAAACAAAATATTTGTTTCATTAATTGTTTTAAATATTTTTGTAAACAAGATATTATTGTTAACAAAACTTTTTTTAAAAATTTTTTTTTTAGAGAATTGTTTAATTTTTTAAATATTGTAGAAACCTTTTATATATCTGTTATTCATTACAATTTAAAAAAAAAAAAAAAAAAAAAAAAAAAAAAAAAAAAAAAACAAGTATAAACATTTAAAATTTTTAATTAAAACAAAAAGGACGTGTAAAATTTTAAGAAACACCATCCATAAAAGGCATTTTTTTTTTTTTTTTTAAAGCCATGGAGTGACATCAATGTAATTAAAAATATTTAAGAGCGTAAGTTTTATAATTACATAGCCTCCGATCTTTAAAAGTTAAATTATCAAAATATATATTTTTGAATAACCGTATCATCATTTCTTTATCTATATCCAACAATATTGGTAAAAAGGAAAAAAAATTAGTAATTGCCCAAAACATATATAATAACAATAACAATAGCAATAATAAAAATAACAATAACAATAATAACAACATTGAAGTGTGAACAATCACCCGAAACAAACAAACAAAAAAGCCCAAACACACACACACACACACAAAAAAAAAACACACACACACACACATGAAATTTAGTTTTTAATAAAATTAATCCTAATGATTCTTTTTTTTTTTTCCTTTTTTTTAACACATGAGCATGTGTCTTCACTACAAATTCAACTCTTGTATCCTTTACTCTTATGGTTCGTTTGGATTAAGCAAGAGGGAGGGGGAGTAAAGTAGAATATAGTAGATTTAGCGCAAAATTAGCTTATTTTTAGCCAACTCTACTCTACTTCCCTCCATTCAAACAGACCATTAGTCTAATATTGCAAAGTCCAAAAAATTAGATCTTTTCAATACTTGTACTCTAAACTATATTGTTCCTCAATTTAATTTCAATATGATTTACTCCCTACATCCCAAATTGTTTAACCTAGTTAGAAAAACCCAATTATTTAGGGAAACACCATTAACTACTTCATGTCTTTAAAAGAAGTTAAAAATTTCCTAAATTAACCTTAAAAAAGTTTATAAAAAAATTATTTAAGAAAAAATAACATTTCTAGTATTGGCACCAACTGCCAAGCAACTTTCAAAGTTGTTGTCAATTTCAAATTCTATTAGTGTACTACTCTTACAATTTCCAAACCTATATTCAAATCCAAATTCTATAGCCACCAAGCCTAATCCAAATTCAATCTTTATCTTTAAATCAAATTTTAATATGGTAGATTAGAATTCTATCTTGCTACTATCTACTACTCCGTATCTTTAAAAGTAAATCAATTTTACTCGTACTAAGTAAATCAAGTTTAGATTAGAATTATGTCCAGAGGTTAAGTGGATAACAAAGTTTTCAAAGAAACCCCACAAGTATCTTTAAATCAATTTTACGAGTACTTGGTAAACTTTGAAACTATACGGTAGATTAGAATTCTATCAAACTTTAGTACTTCTACTATCTTGCTACTTCTAGGTTTTCTTTGCCAACATAAAATTCTATCCCTAACTTGCCTCAACTACTTAGTTGTTATCCACTTATCCTCTCTTCTTTTTAATTATTACCTTTCCAATAAAAAATTAATGACCTGTTAGAAACAAATTTTTTACAGCCCAAATAAATAATTAGCAATGCAGAACGTCAAGCAATCTTTGAAGAATTGCGCAAGCAAAGTGAGAATGGAAAGTTGAGAAGAGGCTGCATAAGTCATTTTGCCACTAGAGTGTCTACCAGCCCCAAAACAATTCGAAGAATTTGGCAACAAGGTAAAGCTTCTCAACTTGAGAATTTTGTTGCTGATGTGAATTGTAAATTTCCAAAACGTGTTGGACGAAAACGTGCTATTAGGCCACACTCAAATGCTTTGAAGCCATATCTTTCTATGGAGACCAAGAAAGCAAGACTTCAATTTTGCTTATCCATGCTTGAGCCCAATAGTCTCAACAACAATCCAATTTTTAAAAGTATGTTCAATTATGTCCATGTCGATGAAAAGTGGTTTTACATGTCCAAGGAATCAAAAAAGTATTATCTTCTCCCTCGAGAACAAGAGCCTTTACATGCTCGTAAAAGCAAACGGTTTATTACCAACGTAGTGGTTCTTGATGCAGTAGCTCAACCAAGATTTGATTCATCTGGAAATCAAGGATTTAATGGAAAAATTGGAATTTTTCCATTCACATACAAGGAGCCTGCCAAACGCACCAGTAAGAATTGTGTAGCTGGCACAGTAGAGACAAAGCTGGTATCATCAGTGACCAAAGATGTGATAAGATCATGCTTAATTGAGGAAGTTCTTGAAGTTTCTCTAGCAATTCGAGCTAAATGTCCACATGATATGAAGAATGTCATATTCATTCAACAAGACAATGCTAAGCCTCACATTGAGCCGAATGACCCTGAATTTCTTGAAGTTGCATCAAGTGATGGATTTAATATAAATATATCCTGTCAACTGCCTAATAGTCCAGACATGAATGTTTTGTATCTTGGATTTTTTTAGAGCTATTCAATCACTGCAGCATTTAGAAGCACCTTCAAAAGTTGATGATTTCGTCAATGCAATAGAAAAAGTTTTTCACGATTTGCCATCACAAAGCCTAAATCACGTTTTCTTAACTTTGCAACAATGCATGATTGAGGTGATAAAATATTTTGGGGGAAACAATTACAAGTTGACACATTGGGTAAAGAAAAATTGGAGAAGTTTGGTCCTCTTCCCCTTCAACTTGGATGTGATCGCGATATTGTGGAGAAAGCCATCCTTCACCTCTAGTAGATGGTTTTCATTCATTGTTAGCAACTTCTATTTTACTCTTTTTTTCCCAATTTCTTTGCTCTTGTACGTATTTCTTGCATCCTCTGTAGATGGCTCTTTGTTGAAGGTTTTTTGTTTTTGAGAAAAAAAAAATCTGAATAAGAATGGTGTGTAAAGGGATTAAGACGTTTAGGGCCTGTTTGGTACATGTGTTTAAAAACTGAAAATTGTTGTTTAAAAACTTTTGTGGAAATATGTGTGGGTGAAAAAGTGTGTAGAAATACATGAAATATTGTTTAAAAACTGAAAATTGTTGTTTATAAACACTCACCAAACACCCCCTTAGCTTTTGTTTTTCTTTGTTGATGTTCATTTATTTTATTTTTTATAATTTAAATAAAGATGGCGTGTATAGTGGATTTCAAAATTTAGGTTTTTAATTTTTTTTTAGTTAAAAAAATGCTCCCACAAATAAATTAAGGGCATAAAGGGAATGGTAATAAATTAATGGTGTTTGATTTTTCAAATAGAACATAATTTTGGACAACCCAAAATGGAATACAGGCCAAACAATTTGAAACAAAAAGAGTATTAAGTTAGTAAAATATCAAGTTGAAGATAATAAACGTGGAATATAAATATGCATAACACATGCAAAAAATAAGAATAATACTTTACATGCAAATCATTTAAAAAAAAAAAAAAAAAAATCAGTGACATGAAAAAATTATTATATAACACGAAATTAAAGTACATCTGTTTGAGTGTTTCGGTGTGTCTCATGTGCATAAGAAGTAGAGGTAATTTACACAATTTGTAAGAGCAAAAACCACAGAGAAAATAAGCAACCTGTTTCTATGGTAATTTAGAGTGATAATTTTCTAAACCATGCTTCTCATCCTAATTTTCCCAAGCTTTTATCAATACAGCATCATACGGCCCTAGGCATACCCCGTAAGAAAAAAAATATAACAAAAACCTTATATACTACTACATGCCATACAAATTAAAATATGGAAGATACTCAAAATGGTAGTAAAATAAACTGATTTGTATAAAACTATTTTCTAATCAAAATATACAAATATTGAACTGAACAACCATATTGGACATCATTCACAAATAAGGGGCGGAGCCACATTGCTCCCTTTGGGGGGGGGGGGGGGGGGGGGGGGGGGGGGGGGGGGGGCGTCGTGGCCCCTACAAAAAAGAAAAAATGTCCACCAGCATATATACTAATTTTAATTGGGCCCCCCAATGATGTTCATCCGGCTCCCCCTCCTATTTCTGTTCAATACTTCAATTCACTCCTTGGCTCTAGTTTCAGTTGTAGGCCTTTATACTCTAATAAAACAAAACATGGCCCACAGCCCACTTATATTTAAATACCCAAAGCACTACCCAACAAAACAACACTTTATCACCCATTCTCTAACTCAAAATAAGAAGATTCAGAACCATTTCTTTTGTTTCTCTTTTTACCCTCTTCTTGTCTACTGTGTACACGCCACCACCCACTCCACTGGTTACAGTAGCCCTCAAACCCAAAAAAAAAAAAAAAAAAAAACCCTCAGCTTAGTTTAGCTCTCCTCTCAAACTCAGTCCTCACGATCCAAAAAAAAATAATGACCATTATTTTCTTTCTTCTTGCTTTCTTAAAATAAATCATTCAGAGTAGGGGCGTATAGCCAGAGGGTGAATTTTCAGTTCCGCTTCATCTCTTTTTAGTGTTTTTTCTTTTCTTTTTTTCATAACTATCTACACTTAAATATTCACATGCTCTTTAATTTTTCATAGATTTTTAGAGAAATATATGGTTGAAGGTGTGGGTATGGGGAGGTTGTTTGTGATGAGTCTTGAAGGGAAGATAAAATTTGCACT
This sequence comes from Quercus alba, assembly GCA_036321655.1. Taxonomy (NCBI): domain Eukaryota; kingdom Viridiplantae; phylum Streptophyta; class Magnoliopsida; order Fagales; family Fagaceae; genus Quercus; species Quercus alba. The sequence goes on along the minus strand of CM070302.1, from coordinate 17,850,285 downwards.
TTGTGAAGATAAAGTTTCTAAGGTAATTTTTTTTTTTTTTTATTTATTACCTATTTTTGATTAGTTAGATATCATGTGGCAGTGGGTATTGTTAAATTGTTGGGTTTATGTTGTGTACTTGTGTGTTTAATTTTTGCTTTTGTTTGAGGGGTTATTCTTAATTAAAAAAAAAAATACAAGAAAATTTGAATAATATGAATGATGATGGGTTGACTACTTAAATTATAGTGGAAATTTTTTTTTTTTTTTCTTGAGTATGAATAACATCCATATAACTAAGCAAAAATTTCTAATTAAGATTTTTTTTTTAAAGTTCTTTTCAGGTTAATTTTTGAGTCATATTCTTAAAGCTAAAAGAATTATGAGTAAACGAAAAACAATTGATGCATTCTTAAAGAAAAAAGATGTTAGCAATTCAAAATTTAGGACACCTGTGACTGTAGAAGCAAATGTGGCTGTAGAAATAAATGTTGATACTTCAATGCTTGATGAACACCCCTCCAAATGTTCAAGAATTCAATCTGAAGAGATAGATCATGATTCAGGATCACATAAACAAATATGTAAATTTCCTATAAACAAACAAGATGAAATCCGTTGAGCTTATCTCAAAGAAAGTCCATATCAACCTAAATATATAGACTGTCCATACAACGATGATAATTATCATCGTCGAAAATTGGCCCCCCCACATTTCAATATAGTTGTTTGGATAAGATCATATTTCGTTATAATTTAAGAATTCATAACACAAACATCAAATCAATTTTTAAGAAAATATCACTTCAACTTCTTATTATGTAATCTTTGTATTCATTTCGTTGTATTTGTTTTCACTTGTCGTGATTACTTCTAGCAACATTCACTAGGAATTTGTATTTAACTTCAGTATTTTACATCCTTTTGAACCTTGAAGGCCCTGTTAGCAAAATCCATCTTAACAACTTCAATCATGGGACTAAAGCCCTTCTCTCTATAGAACGAAAGCATCTCCTTTATTTCCTTAATATTCCTTGCAAAGCTCCCAATACCAATGATTGTCTTAGTCACCAATTGAAGTAAATAAAGCAAATCACTCACAATTAAAAACTATAAAGTGAAATAAAATATTTCAGATTTCTAAGAATTATCAAATAATTAAATTCCAAGATAACAAGAACCACTACCTAAAACATAAATTATAAGAAAAATATTGAAGCGATGATAGAAAAAAAAATTAAAAAAAGAAAATAGTCATCCAAAATAACATAATCATAAAAAATTAGAAATCCAGATTAGAAAAAAAATTTTCCAATATTTGCCCACATTTTTCTACGTTTATAGGATGGCTAAAAAGAGATTGAGAGACCATGTAAACCTGAGACATATAAAGAGTTGAGACTTTGCATGTTTTGTCGAGGGAGGTGAATGATTGTAGAAGAGTTGAAATCTTTTACGTTTTCATAATGGTCATTTCAACGTATGAAAGGTTCGAGAGAAAAAATAATATATTGTTCACTCATATCATATGCTAGTTAAAAAAGAGAGAGAGATGGAAAGGAAAAACTTGTAAATAGTCTTTTTTTTTTTTTTTTTTTTTGGAGAAATTAATGCTGTATGCTACTAATCTAGAAGAAGAGAAAGAGATATATAAAGACAAAAAGGTTTAAGGAAAGTAAAAAAATAAATAAATAAATAAATAAGGTAATTTTTTAGCAATTAATGGAGAGGGAGAGAGGAAAAATATAAATGGGTATTCATTTTTTTTTTTTTTAAGAAATGAATTTGTTGTATGCAAATTTCAAAAATATAAAGATTTGAGATTTTGTATGTTGTGTTGAGGAAATGGAGTGGTGGTAGAAGAGTAGATTGTCTTTTACGTTTTTTTTTTGCGTTCATGAATCATTATCAACATAGAAAGATTTGAGTGAAAAAACGATTGTCAGGCTCATATGCTAATTAAAAAGGAGAGAGAGAGAGAGAGAGAGAGAGAGAGAGAGAGAGAGAGAGAGAGAGAGAGAGTTTGGAAAGGAAAAAATATATATGTTTTTTTTGTTGAGAAATTAACCTTATGTGCTACTAATGGAGAAGAAGATAGAGAGATATAGGGAGATAAGGTTTAAGGAAAGTTAAAAAAAAACATATAATGGCCATTTTTTAGAAGAATGTTTTTAGCAACTAATAGTATATGCTAGAGAAAGAAAGACACATGGCATCATTGTGTGCAACTATCCATCCTTCTATTTGGAGATCAAATTTTTCTCAATTAATTTTCAGGAATTTATACCGCTTTGGCTATTATTGAAATCTTTGTTATAGTTTTGTTTTTTATCTTTATCAAATGAAAAATTTTAACTCTACAATCAATTATATATCTATTTCAAAACTATGTGGTTGATTTTGAATTATTTGTGTATTTAAAAATAACATGCAGTGTAAGGTTGAATTTAATCAACCATGAGTTGGCTTTATTCCGTGACAAATTTGTTTATAATATAGCACTTAGAAACCCTGTATTTAGGTGGGAATCATGTAAGGGTAGTATGTGAGAGAGTGTAAAGAAATGCTCAAGACTGTGCAATGAAGCAAGGACTCGCGGTTGGATCTTGTGGGAAGCTCGCGGCTTGCAAGCCGCCAAAAGTTGCACACGCGCAGAGCATGCAGGGGAGTTGAACAGTCATGCCAACTGGAGCACTACAGGACAAAAATCCAGACTGGCCATTTAGTTAACTCGCGGTTTGAACTCGTGACTCAGTCAAGTCGCAAGGTCAAGTTGCCAGTCAACCCTGTTTTGGAAAAACTGACTCTTCGTATTCCATTCGCACACCAGTATAAATACCCCTCATTCCCACAAAATATGAGTGGCTATTCAGAAAGAAAAACCCTAAGAGAGGTTTCTTCAAAGCACCAACCCAATTAGAGAGAGCTACTCATTCTTAGAGAGAAATCTTTGTAGTCTTTTCTCATTCCCTCTCTCATTGTCATACCTATTGAGATGAGATTTCTATCCAAACACTACCCATACCCATTTAGAGTGTTGAGTGTTTTTAGAGTTTTGGGAAGCATTGGAAAATGCCAAGGATGGCGGATGCTATGGATTATAGCGGAATCCGGTAAGCTAAAAAAGAAAAAGGTTCGGCGTAACCTCGTTGAAGCAAGAAGCTTGAAGGGCTTAGGTACATCGAGTAGATTAGGCTTGGAGGGTCTATTGCTGTTCATGTATCCCAACTACATTTTCTAATAGATTATTGACTGTTTGGAAGGCAGCGGAGAGGTTTTACGCCGAGAGTTTCGGTTTCCTCTTCGATAACACATCGTTGTGTTGTTCTTATGTTTGCATCGCTCTTACCTTAATCTTTGCCTTTTATTTTCTACTATGGATGTGATTTTAATTGGCTTAAATTGTTTATCAATTCTGTTTATAATTTGTGTTCATTTTCCGCACACTTATTGTTTGTCATAAAGCTTAAATTGGTAATTTTGTTATTGGGGATCTAAACGTTCAAGGGTGTTTTATATACATATTTGAACTTTCAATTAGTATCAGAGCGGGTACACTTGTTGTGGTTTAAACACCTAAGTGTGATCCTTGACCCCTTGTGTTTATTTGCCATGGATTGTGCTTTGTATGTCTCTTTGTATGATTTGGTTGGTGATGAATGTAACATGCCACATGTTTGTGAAAATGCCTCTATGAGTGTTAATCCTCATAAGTGTGATGACATGTTATTTGAATCTATGGGTGTTGTTGACAAACTCTTGAAGAAAGTTTCAAAAGAATTTGAGCAAGTTATTTTGTGAAAAGGATGATTTGATTGCTAAGCTCAATGAATCCAACAAATTGGTTGAGAAATATAAAAAACTTGCTGAAATTTCTCTTGAAAAGCTGAAAGAGTTTGAATGTTTAAATATGGACTTGGATGTTAAACTTGTTTTGTCTAACAAACTTGTTGATGATCTTAAATGTGAGAATGAATCTCTTAAGATGCATGCCAAGTGTTTGATTGCTGAACCTATTGTTAAAAAGGATGAAAATATTTGTTGCAAACGTGTTGTGGTACCCGATTTTGTGCCTAGTGTGTGTTCTACCTTAAAGGACAAATCCGTGTACATTCCTCCACATAAAAAAAATCAAAAGGTGGAGAGAAAGGCTGTTAAGTCAAAACCTCCATTTAGGTCTTAACCTAAGGTTTTGAATGGATCTAAGTTTGTTCCAACTTACCACCACTGCGGTGTGATCGATCATATAAGACCTCAATACTCCAAGTTGAAAAGGGAACAAAACAATGTTGCTGGATCTCTTCCCAAAATGCCTAGTAGACCTAAACGCATTGTTTGTCACCATTGTGGTGCCTTTGGTCATCTAAGACCTCAATACTCTAAGTTTCATACTTTTAAAAGAATCAAAAGAAAAGAGAAACTTGAACTTCATAGAAGTTGTACTAAAAAGAATAAACCAGATTTGAGTGAAAATAACATGTTGTTAAAGAAAGTGTTTAATGCTCTTAACTCCTTGACTATATGCATCTCCGGTTCTCATTCTTCCAACCCTCGTCTCACTTCTTATGAGACACTCATTCCAAACAATCATTCTGTTTGGATGAGGAAGAGTTCCTATGGTTGAACTTTTGCTCTTTTGGTCCTTGATCTAATTTTTTCGATCTTTATAGGACCCTTCATGCATTAAATGTCATATTTTCATGCATTTTGTGCATCTTGCATTTATTTGCATGCATTGTTTTGTTTCTTATCTTACTTTTATGTTTTAGTTTTGTGTGAGTAAAAATCCAAAATCACATAAAAAGTGAAAAATTTAAAAAGTTTGATAGTATATGTTTGAGCACATATCACATGTGAGTTTTGTCTTGTACTTTTGTACATTTACGAGCTTAACTTATTCTTTATGCACTTATTTCTTTGTGGGAAAAATCTTGAACTCTATGTGTGGTTGTTGTAAATGATTGGTCAATAGTCTTAGTGGTTTTAATACTTGCATAGACTTGTGCCTATATATTTTCCCACACTCTTTATTGTTTTTGTTTAAAGAGCTCAATAAATGTAAATCTCAAAATGAAAAGAGATAATGAGCTGTAAAAACCGTCGCACATACAAGTATTTGACTAAGAAAAAGGGAAAGCGACTTGTATTGAAAATGATTGATGCCCAAAAGTCAAAGACTTGTTTATCAAATTGAAATATCAAAAATTTCAGGCATCAATCTAAAAAATGAGATATATTGCTCAAAATGAGTTGTATTGATTCAAAATGATCAAATGATATGAATTGTAAGCAGCCAAATGAAAAGCTTCAATCTTATGTAATCATTTTCTTGTGGGAGGTCATATATGTTCATTTCTATAATTAAGATAGACCACTTGACTTAGCACTAGTTGTGTATGACTTGATTGAATTGATCATTGAAACTTCACTCTAGACTAAGAATTATTCCACATTTGATACGCACACACAAAACACATGCCTAATGTTCAATGAATGCCTTACTTATTTGTTCAATTGTACTTGTTTAAATGTTATATGTGTGTGTGCTCAACTATATATGGTTCAATCCAAAAATATTTTTGATCATTTTATATGTTTTTGGAAGTGATTTTTATCACTCTTTGTGTTCTTGTTTAGTGCTTACTTTGTTTTTCATTGTTTAAACATGTTCTGTGTTGAAAAACAGGTATCAGAGTTTTTCGTGACTCAGTTGACGACTCGCCAGTCGCGAAACCCCAGTCGCGAGTTCCTCCAGAAGCTTTGGCGACTCACTCACAGCTTGCTTGCGATTCACTCGTGACTCGCAAAAATTTTCGCGATTGTACCTCGCAACTCGCCTAGTTGCGAAACGTCCAGAAATAGCTTTTTAAAGGGCTTTTTGTGGGAAACCTGTTTTAAACCTCTCCCATCCTCTCTTTCAACCCCTCTTTCAATATTTTTACATCAAAACCCAATCAATTTGAATGGTTTTTCATTCCATTAATATCTTTAAGGTAATTATAAACTCTTTTCATTATTTTTTATCCTTAGATTATGTTTTGGAGAGTTTTGTGCTCTTGATTGAGATTTTTATCATAGGGGTTGGGAAAACTTAATTTTTGTCATATTTCTTCATGGGATTGGTTTCTTTTGTTGATTTGCATTGGAAGTTAGCCCCTTATGGCAGAAAGATCATGTATTAAGGGTGGATTTCATGATATTCATGCATTGTTTCACATTATTGTTCATAGTGTGCATGCTAGATGTTTGATAAAATGTCTCTTAAGCATTTTCTTGCTTGTTTGGACTCCGATGAGTACCAAACTTTGGAGTTTCTCATGTTTCCTCATTAGGAACATGTTTGGTTCATTGGTTGTGTATTTAACACACCTTGCCCCATATGTGCATTTACCATGCATTACACTTAGTCATCTCTTGCACACACCTTTGCTACCCTTGTCATGCATTGTTCTTTACCTTGCTTCTTCATCCTAACATGTCATGTTTACCTTATACTTTGTAGCATTTTATTTTGTCTTCGGTTTGAGCTTCATTTTCTCATTCATCTCGCACCCCTCATGCATCATTATCATTGTTCATACTTTCATCTCTTGCCTTCTTTTCTCCTTGACCCTTTGTATATTCCTGACAAAAAGAGGGAGAGTATACTCTAGAGAATATATCGGAGTGTTTTTGTCATTTCTATATAACTCTTGTGCACATCCTTAGGGGGAGAAATTCTATTTCTCGTACACATTTGTAGGGGAAGAGATTTTTCATAGTGGAGATGCATATACCAAGGGGGAGAAGACATTGTGTTAATTAGAAAACTTTGTTCTGTTTGTTTTCTTGTTGGCTTTATGGTGCTTTGAGTTATGCTTTGTTGTTTTCATCGCTTCATGTTTGTGTATTGGACATGCATACTTCCTTATGCTATTGTGCTTCTTTGAATGCATGTTTGGATGATCAATTGCTTTGCTATGTGATCATTGTAGTCATTTCTATATGACTGTTTTGGTGTATGATTAAGTTGCTCACATGTTTCACATCATGTTTACTTGATCGCAATTTACTTGTTACATTATACTTGTCATTTTATTACTTGCTTTACCTTGAGGTTCTAATATGTTTTGTGTAAGTGTTTAAGGTTACAAGTATATATGTTCCAAGTGCATCACAGCCTCTCATCACTTTGAAGGGGAGAAACTTTAAGCACCTTTAGTTTATATTGTTTAAGTTTATATTCAGTATTTTGTGTTTTGTACCCATGTTACTTCTGTAAGCTTTTAGGGTTTGTTTTCTTTGTCTGTAGGCTTTATGGTTTGTACCATGCTTTATGCAGCCTTTATGCTTTGTTAAATCAGTACTTCTAATTAAATGTCATGCATTTTCTTGTTAAGTATTGTCACTCTTGTGCCCTTGTAGGATTGTTCCTAGATGCATATACCTAGTGTATTATGCATTGGTTAAGTGTTAGGAATGCAAGTCACTTGCATTGAGCTTGTTAGCTTGTATGTCCAAGTGTGAATGAGCATTGTGGTCACTATTTTGCAGTGATTGCTTGTTTGATCAAGCCATGGTTTGTTTCTTTGCTTGATCACATCATGCCTACTTCATATGCATTTCATGTTTTTCTGCATACAATGATCATAGTGTATTGTTGTGTTTTAAGAGATTCATGTTCATATGATTCAAGAGCTTCACAGTTTCTAGATTTAGGTGTGAGTGAGTTTTGCCATTGTTTCCAAACTCACGTTCAAGTCTAGAGTCTGTTTTAGGGTGTTTTGTCACGGAATAGCCAAAGGGGGAGATTATAAAGTTGAATTTAATCAACCATGTGTTGGCTTTATTCCATGACAAATTTGCTTGTAATACAACACTTAGAAACCCTGTATTTAGGTGGGAATCATGTAAGGGTAGTGTGTGAGAGAGTGTGAAGAAATGCTCAAGACTGTGCAGTGAAGTAAGGACTTACGTCTAGATCTCGCGGGAAGCTCGCGGCTTGTAAGCCCCTAAAAGTTGCACACGCGCAGAGTATGCAGGGGAGCTGAATAGTCATGCCAGTTGGAGCACTACAGGACAAAAATCCAGACTGGCCATTTAGTTAGCACGCGGCTTGAACTCGCGACTCAGTCAAGTCGTGAGGTCAATTCGCCAGCCAACCCTGTTTTGGAAAAACTGACTCTTCGTATTCCATTCTCACACTAGTATAAATACCCCTTATTCCCACAAAATATAGGTAGCTATTCAGAAAGAAAAACTCTAAGAGAGGTTTCTTCAAAACACCAACCCAATTAGAGAGAGCTACTCATTCTTAGAGAGAAATCTTTGCAGTCTCTTCTCATTCCCTCTCTCATTGTCATACCTATTGAGAGAAGATTTCTTTCCAAACACTACCCATACCCATTTAGAGTGTTGAGTGTTTTTGGAGTTTTGGGAAGTATTGGAAGATGCTAAGGATGTCGGATGCTATGGATTATAGTGGAATCCGGTAAGTTAGAAAGGAAAAAGGTTCGGCGTAACCTTGTTGGAGTAAGAAGTTTGGAGGGCTTAGGTACATCGGGTAGATTAGGCTTGGAGGGTCTGTTACTGTTCATGTATCCCAACTACATTTTCTAGTGGATTATTGACCGCTTAGAGGGCGGCGGAGAGGTTTAACGTCGAGGGCTTCAGTTTCCTCTTCGATAATACATCGGTGTGTTGTCCTTGTATTTGCATCTCTTTTACCTTAATCTTTGCCTTTTATTTTCTGCTATGAATGTGATTTTAATTGGTTTAAATTGTTTACCAATTCTGTTTATAACTTATGTTCATTTTCCGCACACTTATTGTTTGTCATAAAACTTGAATTAGTAATTATGTTATTGGGGGTCTAAACGTTCAAGGGTGTTTTATACACATATTTGAACTTTCATGTAGCAAATTACATTTATAGTTGGGATAATAGGCCCTGTTTGGGAGATAAGTTCTAACAACTTTTTTTATATTTTAAACAACATTACACACATTTTTAACATACTTTTTCACCTAATTATATATCAAAAATACCCTGTCAACATAACTTAAATTCCTATCCCAAACACCCCTAAACGTGCAGATGGTTGTGATCTTAATCTTACGACCACTTACGTGCCAATTTTTTCTTTAGTCATAAAAAACGTGCCAACTCTTTCGAAGCACTACTTGCTAGGACTTGTGATTGATAGGATGTATCCACTTTACTGCTGTTGCTTGGAAAATTTGATTGATTGAAATTATTACTGTTTATGCTACGGCGTTTGAAAAAGTCAGGTGACTCAGGTCTACCGTTTCATTCCAACCCTCTGTGAATGCTATGAAAAAGCTTAAAGTCAAGTAAGCGACGAAAATAAGCAACACGTTTTTACACACCAATTGGTATTACAGACAAAGTAGCAGAGTATTACGGACGCTAACCCATACATGACGTTTGTCCCATGCATTGACTAGGAGTTTAAAATTAATTTACTGGGTTGTTTGAACGTAGGAAAGGTTGGCTTTAGTATTGGTTTATTTTATTGAAATTGAAAATTTTTTTATTAAAATTATTAAATAAAAGTAAAAATTAGTTAAAATAGTATAGTCAGATCTATAAATAATATTAAAAAGTATGATAAAACTTATAAATAATAATGAAAATAAGTTAGTAAAAATAATATTTATCAAATGGACCAACAAGATAGTAAAATAAGTTGACAAAAATAAACATGACACAATTTAATTAATTTTTATCACAAATTTTAACACGGAAGCTGTTTATGATTGGTAATTACAACAAAAGTGATAGAAATATAGATTTCTTCTAGTAGAGAGGACAGTTGCCTACGACTATGTTGACAATTCCTATACTAAGCAGTATAAATATTAGATTGCAGAAAGTATATACTTTCTTGTGCTATCTGTCTCAGGCTTGGGGCAAGAATTATTTCCTTGTAAGTTTATGCCTTAGCACATGACTTTCCGACTTATTTAGACGTATCTCTTAATTATATTTTAGCTTAATTAATTGAAAATGTAAATGGAATCAAGGACTTGTCATCATGTGGATTGACTGGAGAAATATGTGCAGACATATCAAATCTCGTAATGTTACAATATTTTTAAGTGTGTATATATATATATATATATATCAATAAATCAAAAAATTTTGAAACATGATAATAACAAGAAAAACAAAATTAGGCCACAATGTTTTTTGATAACTAATATTATGTGTAACTGATTTTTCTATCTCAGGTATCTATCAGACAACAGCTTAACTAGATCAATACCATATTCTTTGCCTCAATTGAAATATTTGAGGGTCTTGCAAAACTAGGATTTATTTTAAATGGGTTCAAACTCTTAAAATAAATAAATAGATATATAGATTCCATTGAAGATTATTACTAATCGACCTGTGATCAAAACCGAATTATCTCAAAGGATGGAGGGCTATGGGGTTGAATTGAAAAAATCATTAGAAATGATCAATATGGATCTTAGTACCGAACTCAATCCTTTAGCAAGGTAAAACATTTCTAAAAATTAGGCACTCTGTATTTTCAATTCGGCACGGCACTGCCATTTGATGTCTTGATCCGGCTATTTTGTTTTTGTTTTTGTTTTTTTGGTTTTTGGGTAATTATTGAAGGTGCCATTTTTTTTTTTTTAAGAGAGGAATAAAATAGAAATAGCCCTCCCCTTTTTTTCAATCAAATCTAAATGGAAGGTGTGAGACATTTACATATGCTCGGATATTTATCTATCTTTTTTTTTTTTTTTTTTTTTTTGGTTAAAAGGAAATTAACATTCAACTAAGCCAAAATGGCCAAACTGTTGGCAGTAAGCCTACAAATGTTTTCCCCCATGACATCTAAATATACAAACTTAGCAACAACATCAGATGGGGAGCTATCCATTACAACAAAATATTCTTGCATACTACATCCTAACTTATTAGCTTCACGGAACACGTGCTGCACCTTGAAATGTTGAAATCTGCCCAACAGGGACCTGCAATCAGCCAGCAAAGAGGAGTAGAAAGCATTAGAGGTGGTATTGGACTGAACTAGAGGAGTAGAAAGCATTAGAGGTGGTATTGGACTGAACTAACTCCACCACAACCTTAGCATCTAGTTCAATCACCAAGTTCTGCACTCCAATCTGATCTGCCAGTAACAACCCATCTCTTAGAGCCCAAAACTCAGCAATAATGCTAGTAGTGAACCCAATAGCTCTAGCAAACCCTTTCACCCATCTCCCCTTGATATTTATCTATCTCTAATAAGGGAGATTTCAATGCTTAATGGATTATTTAATGGACATGCTGTCGTTACACAAATTTACTATAACAATTGAAACAAGTAGAAGAGTTAATTTTGAGACATGATTGTCTAAAAACTAAGGTTATGTTTGGTTATGTTTTTGTTTTCTATTTTCAAAAACCTGTTTTTGAGAATATAAAGAAAAAACTATTTTTTTGTATTTTTGAAATCAAAAACATATTTGGTTAGTTGAAATAAAAAATAATAATTTTTTTAAGAAAAAAAAGAAAATAATAAAATATGTTATTATTAGAATTTGAACTCTAATACTAACTAATTAAATGAGATAGATTCATTAAATCAAATGCGTGTTTTTATTGACTTTTGAAAACTAGAAATTAAAAACAACATTTTGCATGTTTTCAGTTTTTTTTTTTACAAATTCAGTTTTGAAAACAGTTTTTTTTTTTTTTTTTTTTTTTTTTAAGTGTATTTTGGATTACCAAACAAGTTTTTTAGTCTTAAAAATAGAAACCTGTTTTTTTAAACAGAAAATAAGGGAGAAAAACAGTTACTAAACATATCCTAAATCTTGAAGACTTGGCCTAATTGATAGGGTAATTCTATGGTACCCCCCATAAAAAAGGGGGGTACAGTACCCACTAGTAGGTAACCTGTTATACCAGGTTACTTTTTTCTCACATTTGACAGTTCTATTTTCACATTGTGTAGTTTCAACATCACATGTGATCGTTTTTTTTCTCACATTTGGTGATTCCCTTACTTTTTTCTCACATTTGATGGTTCCATTCTCATATTATGCAGTTCCAACATCACATGTGACAGTTCTTTACTCACATTTGGTAGTTCCCTTACTTTTTTCTCACATTTGATGGTTCCATCCTCACATTATACAGTTCCAACATCACATGTGACAGTTCTTTTCTCACATTGTGCAGTTCCCTTACTTTTTTTTCTCACATTTGACGGTTACATCTGTACATTGTGCGGTTCCAACATCACATATGACAGTTCTTTTGTCACATTAGGTGGTTCCTTACTTTTTTTCTCATATTTGTCGGTTCCATCCTCTCATTGTGTAGTTCCAACATCACATGTGACAGTTCTTTTCTCACATTTTGTGGTTCCCTTACTTTTTTTCTCACATTTGATGGTTCCATTCTCACATTATGCAGTTCCAACATCACATGTGACAGTTCTTTTCTCACATTGTGCAATTCCCTTACTTTTTTTTTCTCACATTTGACGGTTACATCCTCACACTTACCGGTTCCATCCTCACATTGTGTAGTTCCAACATCAAATGTGACAATTTTTTTATCACATTTGGTGGTTCTCTTATTTTTACTCGCATTTGACGGTTCCATTCTCACATTGTGCAGTTCCAATATCACATTTAATAGTACTTTTGTCACATTTGGTGGTTTTTTTTTTTTTACCCCCCACTTTTGATAGTTCCATCCTTACATTGTGTAGTATCAACATCACATATAACTATACTTTTGTCACATTCAATGGTTCCTTTATTTTTTTTCTCACATTTGTCGATTCTATCCTCATATTGTGCAGCTCCAACATCACATATGACTATTCTTTTGTCACATTTGGTGGTTTTTTTTTTTTTTTTTTTTTTTTTTTTTTTTTTTTTTTTTTTTTTTCTCACATTTGATGGTCCTATTATCACATTAAGTAGTATCAACATCACATCTAAATGTACTTTTGTCACATTCGGTGGTACCCTATTTTTTTCTCACACTTGACAATTCCATTGTTATATTGGGCAGTACCAACATCTCATGTGACCGTTCTTTTATCACATTCAATTGTTCCCTTATTTTTTTTTTTCTCACATTTGAAGGTTTCATTGTCACATTAGACAGTATCAACATCACATGTGACAAAAATACTCCCCCTCCCCAAAACTCTCAAAAATTACTGTGATACCCTTAATACCTATAAAATGACTAATATACCCTTAGAACCTAGAAAATGACTGAAATGACCCTAAAACCTAAAAAATGACTGAAATACCCTTTGATACCTTTAGAACCTAAAAAATGACCTCAAAGACCTTGAAATCTATAAAAAGTCTAAAATGACCTTGTAACCTAAAATGTAACTAAAATACCCTTAAAACCTAAAAAACGACCCTAATGCACCTGAAACCTAAAAAATAACCGAAATACCCTTAGAACCTAAAAAATGACCCTGAAACCTAAAAAATAACTAAAATGACCTTGTAACCTAAAAAGTGATTGAAATACCTTTAGGACCTAAAAAATAACCATAATACACTTGAAACCTAAAAAATGACCGAAATACCCCCTTAAACCCTCTAAAATTATTGAAATACCCTTAAAACCTATAAAATGACAAAAATGACTGTGAAACCTAAAAATGACCGAAATGACCCTAAAGGCTGAAACCTAAAAAATGATTGAAAAACCCTTAGAACCTATAAAATGACTGTAATGCCCCCCAAAACCTAAAAAATTACCAAAATACCCCTAAAACCTAAAAAATTACCAAATTACCTTTAGAAACCTATAAAATGACTGAAAGACCTTTGAAATCTAACAAATGACCAAAATACCCCCTAAAACCTTTATTTGCAAGACCAAAATGACAAAAAAAAATTATATAATCACTCTACTTGCTTCCCCCCCCCCCCCCCCTTAAAATTCTCGGTGGAACTTATAAATTTTCTTTTGTCATTAAGTTGTTATATTTTGTAGTATACTTATTGAAATTTAAAATATGATAAGTTATCTAAAAAAAACTATCTTGTACACACACACACACACACATGCATTTATGGGAGGTTGTTTTAACTAATATATTTAGTAGTTAGAACCACAACTTAGTGCCCTAGTGTTGACCTCAACCTTATGATTTTAAATTTTTTTAAGTTTTATTTTGAAATTCCTACAAAAAAACTTAGGGTTGTGTTTAGATGGCAACTTGGATTTGGATTTTAAATCAATGGATTTAAATGCCTTAATTTGAAATCCATTAATTTTAAAATTCCTTGTTAGAGTATTTTTATACAATGAAGGATTTGAAATTCATTATTTGAAATTCCATTGTTGGAATACCTAAATTTGGATTTGGATTTGGAATTAAGATCATAAAATATATTTTCCAATTATTTTTTTTCTTAAACCTTCTACATTTTAATTTTAGTAACATTTTTAATAAATACATGAGATAATGAAAAAGCCATTGACAATCCAATTCACAAAATGATAACTAAAAATCTGTCGTCATAACCAACTAATAATTTGCTATTAGTAACAACTTGGGCTTGCAAAATATGAATTTATCATATAACTAATTGAATTGAGAAATCCCTATTTGAAATTCTATCAAAAATTTCCTCAAGAACTTGTCGTGCCTTCTTTTTAAACCCCAGACAAAGTTATCCTTGCAAAGAGCATGTCAACTCATTAAAACAACCAAGGCAATCATTAAACCCTAGAAGCTTATTTCTTAAAGTTCAAACTGCTAAACACTATTGTTGGAATTTGGATGGCTTGGATGCCTCTTTAGAAGGAGAAGAAAAAGGCTTGCTACAAACAGAAAATTGGAAGAACTCAACAAATTTTGATGTTTAGCTACAACATATTCTTTGTTTTTCTCTATAAGTTGATTTGACTGATACTGAACTTGAAAAAAGGTGCATGAAGTAAGAGCAACTGTCACGACCTAAACCCAATACCTAGATTTTTTACCATGACTAGCATGTTAATATCAAGCTTGAACCTGATATTAACAAGAACCAACTAAACTTTTAAACAAAATCTTTCCTCTTTATTTTCACTATTATTTCTTTACTTTAATATATAATTTTTCACTTGATATTCAAAGCATCTACATTGTACTCCAAGGGATAACTTAATCCACCAGTCATTCAATTTCAAAATTTCACATAATACATCTCTTAATATATTAAAGTACGCAACTTTCATTAGATCCTAAAATACACAATACTACAAAGCTAAGCATCAAACTTCCAAAACAGGGGTTATACTTTTAAAGCTAAAACCAGTTCCTCCCAAAACTCGATTAAGGCTCCCTCTGCTCCAGAATAAAACCTGTTGATTGAAAAAGTAGAAGGGGTGAGCTAAATAGCTCAATAAGGGTAAGTTACATGAGAATTTAATAAGAATGCATGTAAACCAAAGTATTTCATTTTATGGATATTCAGATAGGAGAACATCTTTTAATTTCATGCATATTATTTTATATACTTTAGATTTTGTAAGCATAACAAACATATCTTTGTTTAAAACATGATTGTATGCAATATCTCTATTCAAAACCTCTTAGTGCATAATAATTTTTGTAAAATAACTTCATGACTTACCAAATGCTCATATCACTTATCCTTTACTTGAAAGCAGAGGAATCAAGAGTCGAAGGTCGAAGGAGCTCAGACTTGGGCGCTGGTAATACCTATACCAAATATCAAAGCTTATTATTATTAATTCTACCTTAGCATAAACTTATACATACATCTCTAAAACCTAGCTCTCAAAATAAAGGAAATCCTAATCCTACCTCAAAGAGGTTCCCCAAACACAAGATACATATATCAAAAAACATGATTCACATAACCAAAGAAAAATCATTATATTCACATTCATATTCGATCATATAACAAAGGAAACACATTCAATTCAATTGCAAGGGTTTAATAATTCATTAGGTTTTTACAGCTTGTCTACCAAATGCAAAGTAAATGATTATTTCCAAACTGACATTTTCTAAATAACCAAATGGCAGAGAATTAACAAGCCATTCTTTGATTTTCTTACTTGCATTAACATTCTTAATTAAGTAACCAAAATACCCCTGGGCAGCCATAAGGCAGCATAGAACTCAGTCATTGCAATTACAATTTCGTGTAGTCATTTAGGGTTAAACTTAAAACTTAAAACAAGGACTTAGCTTCAATCAGCACATGAAAATCAATATTCACACTCTTCAGAGCTGAATCTTATACGTTCAAGGAATTATGTATAAAAATAAGTAAATCAGATTTCCAAAGATTGAATAAGTACATAATCCTCATTAATTAACACTATAGTTTGTCGGGATATTACAGCAGCCCACACACAAACAATAAACAACATAGCAGAATAAAAAATCAAACTTACCTCTCCTGCCATAGAGGACAAATATAACTAGCCCCCTTTTCTTTTTTCTTCTTTTTTAAAAAAAAAAAGAAAAAAAACAATAGTATAACTAGTTTATTTGCAAGAACAAAAACACAAAGTAAAATTTAACTTTGGTCTTCCAATAAGCAGGTTTCTTAGTGACATAGGATATACCAAATTATGCACTAAAGGTGGCCTATAGCAAATTTATTTTAGAACCTACTATTATCAAAATGAACCCAAAAATTGGTTGAACAATATGAAACTTTAGTGCATGTTAACTCTCTACCTCTATAAATACTAGTGTCGTCTAATGAAAATTGTATACAACAAAAAGAGAAAAAAAAAAAAAAAAAAAAAAAAAAAAAAAAAAAAAAAAAAGAATGAGAGGCTGATGAAAAACACATAAACTAAACTAGGGCAATTAATCAAGAAACACAAGTAATTAATCGTTGAGAGATAAAAAAAGTTGGACTTACCAGCGAAATATGTGTGTAACCCAATCGACCTTGTTTCCATAAGAAATTCAATACTTTCAAAACATAATCAGTCTCAACCTCTTATTTTACATTGTAACTTGAATCTTCTAACATGGCATCAAAACTTTTTAAATTTTCAACGAAAAGAAACATTAAAGAATGAAATGTTGCTCCATATGACATGAGAAGATGCATAGCAAAGACATGAAGTAAAGACTATTTCAGTCTGATGGCTATAACTATGGTTACCTCTCTGCTTTGAGAAAAAACCTTTTAACTTACAGCTGAGACCTATTGATTTCTATGCAAGTATTCTTCATGCATAATCATCAATTGTTCTGCCACTTGCCTAATTATCAAAAATTCAATAGCATATATGGACAACAAGTCCAAGCCAAAAAAACCTATTTGTATCAAATAAGATTCAAAAGATTAAACTAGGTTCTTAATAAACAATCATTACCCAAAGAAATTCATTTCATTGACCAACATAAAAGCACGTCGCACCAAATATAGCCTGAAGCATAATTTTTACATTGAAGCATGAATTCTCCAACTGAACTATATATATTCCCTTGAAGGGAACAGCCCTGGCCTAGCAATATATATATATATATATATATATATAAATTCCCATTTAGAAGTCAAACCCAATTTAAGATGAAATTTACTCTTCTAAAAAATAAGGACTAAAATTATAGTTGTACTTGGAAAAAACAAACTGAGGCTCTAACATACTGTATACAGCCAAATCAACTACAATAATGGTGACTAGATTTAAGGCGATGTGAAGATGGGGGGGGGGAGAAGCATTATACTGAAAAGATAACAATACTAACAAATATGTACTCCTAATAGACCATTAGAAAACCATCCTATTAGCCATAATTATATTTCCTCTGTAATGGAGAGTGTGGGGCCCAATAATTTATGGGCCAGACCCACTTGCTCATGGGGAGCCCAAAGGCCCAAGCCGAAAAAGGTTATGGCCCGAGTTCAAAAATATAAGGCAAAAAATGGCCCGGAGATGCAGCCGAGGACAGTTTAGTCCTCGGCAGA
This sequence comes from Quercus alba, assembly GCA_036321655.1. NCBI lineage: Eukaryota > Viridiplantae > Streptophyta > Magnoliopsida > Fagales > Fagaceae > Quercus > Quercus alba. Next base: position 17,832,345 of record CM070302.1, on the reverse strand, counting down.
CCCAAAGCTCCATTGAGAAGAGGGGTAAAAAAGAGATATAGGAACAAATTTGCAAGGAGATCTAAAATATCTTGGCAAAATTATCCTTACTACCCTTCCTAGATAAGACTCTGCACCTAACAGAGCCGTATTCTTCAGCTTTATCAACCATCCCCAACAATTCTGGGATTGGACTGATGGGACAAATATCAGTCTTGTAAAGGTTGACTCTACACTTCGTCCAGCGAACGCAGGCTAGTATAAAAGAAAAAGCAAGTAAATCTGGATGGAGGATCATCCTACCTCCAGAAAGAAAGACTCCAGGGGTGAAAACACCTTAACAACACATGCACATCACAGAAAAAACCCACCGTTGGGCAACCGGGGTAAGACCTTAATGATCCTCGGATCAAGTCCGAGGAGCCCAACCCCATAGGATGTGACTCTGTAAGGTTTAAATGTTCAAACCCCACTCCTTTTTCTACAGGAATTCCTCTAAAATCAAGACCGGAACGTCGCCCCGTGACCAAAGGCAAGCTTTTCAAGCCCACTCTCTACAAATCATATTGTGAGGGATCTTTCATGTGCGAGCCCAAGATCATTATTGGGCCGCAAAAGAACCGTGTCCCTACAATTGGCACCGTCTGTGAGAAAGCTTGCGCGTTGGCGCAGGTGGCGGTGGAGTCAACTCTCTAGCAAGCAGAAATTCCTGGGGTTTCCTCCGTCTCCGGCGACATACAGTTGTTGCCCCGGGGTAAACTTCTGCTAGGGGCTACGCCTTGCAGTGCCAAGGGCGCGGGCATCTCTAGGGGCTTCTGGCCTCAAGCCAACTTTCCCCGCCCTGGTATAGGGGCTTATGGTCGAAAAATAAACCAAGTAAAAAAAAAGAAAAAAAGAAGCAAAAAAAAAAATCACAAATTTTGGACAGAACCAAGGCCTTGCATGGTCCTCGGACTCAAGCCTATGTGGAAACCAAGTACAAAAAAGAAATCTTACAAGTTTTGAACAGAACCAAGGCCTTGCATGGTCCTCGGACTCAAGCCTATGGGGAAACCAAGTACAAAAAAGAAATCTTACAAGTTTTGGACAGAACCAAGACCTTGCATGGTCCTCGGACTCAAGCCTATGCGGAAACCAAGTACAAAAAAGAAATCTCACAAGTTTTGGACAGAACCAAGGCCTTGCATGGTCCTCGGACTCAAGCCTATGGGGAAACCAAGTACAAAAAAAAATCTCACAAGTTTTGGACAGAACCAAGGCCTTGCATGGTCCTCGGACTCAAGCCTATGGGGAAACCAAGTACAAAAAAGAAATCTCACAAGTTTTGGACAGAACCAAGGCCTTGCATAGTCCTCGGACTCAAGCCTATGGGGAAACTAAGTACAAAAAAGAAATCTCACAAGTTTTGGATAGAACCAAGGCCTTGCTTGGTCCTCGGACTCAAGCCTATGGGGAAACCAAGTACGAAAAAGAAATCTCACAAGTTTTGGACAAAACCAAGGCCTTGCATGGTTCTCAGACTCAAGCCTATGGGGAAACCAAGTACGAAAAAGAAATCTTACAAGTTTTGGACAGAACCAAGGCCTTGCATGGTCCTCAGACTCAAGCCTATGGGGAAACCAAGTACAAGAAAGAAATCTTACAAGTTTCGGACAGAACCAAGGCCTTGCATGGTCCTCGGACTCAAGCCTTTGGGGAAACCAATTACTTGTAAGGAAAAACTACATTACATGTACCTTAGGATTTATCCGAGGAAAACTCTCCACTAACAATTGGGTTAGCTCCTAAATTGCGAAGATTCTCAAGTCTGCTTTCGAATCCGCCGCACCAAAGGGATCGATGCAATATAGAGCAATATGTCGCCTGAAAAACAATCTGAGCTCTCTACTACTCAGTCAACTCCTCGGATGGATTATTTAGAGATTATCATTATCGGATGGTATTCTCGCACTTATCACAGAATATTCAATTGTTACCTCGGGTTTCCCGCTCTAAGTATCATTGAAGAAACACATACATGAAGCACACCCTTTCACAAAGTAGTGTTGCCAAAAAGAAAAGTATTCAAAACAAGTAAATAAATTTCCCTTTTTACTAAAACAAAGAAATAGTACAGCGTACAATGAAAAGCTGGAATCAGCTTATGTCAAAGCTCACTACATAATTGAAAAGGAAGATACAAGAGAATAAGACAAAGCCGAGGAGACGGTACAGACGAGAGGTTGGCTTCTAAAGCTAACCACATAATCAAAAGGAAAGAAACAAGAGAATAAGATAAAGCCGAGGAAGTAGCGCAGAGGAGAGGTTGGCTACTGCTTCAAGACCTTGTTCTTCCTCAATGCTTTTGCATGCCCATAAATCAGGCAGCCAAAGAACCTAGCTTGGGGCCTGCACCGTGGAAGAAAAGGTGCAGAGAGAGCCCAGCTTCAGGCTAGCGTAGCTGAAGAAAAGGTGCATGAAACCCAACTTGAGCCTCGCACCGCTGAAGGAAAGGTGCAGGGAGCCGGAAGTTGAGGAGCCTTCACCAAAAATTTGCCTGTGACAAGGCAGAGGTGATAATGGCGGAGAATCTTTCTTCTGACACACCAAAATTCTGGCATGAACAGAACCTGCTTCAGATTTTGACTAAAAGAGGGAGAAACACCTTTTCCCCTGTCGAAACGGAATATTCTCTTGAATTTATGCCTCCTTTGCCCGTACATCACTATTTTGAGTCTCAGGAGGACACGGCGCCTCTGTGGCAGAAAGAGTTCCTTTTCCCCAACCCTCGCCTCAAACATGATATACTAAGGGAGGAAACTGAAGGACTTGTGCGTAGGTAAAGCAACCTTCTCTCCTATTTATTTAAAAAGATAAGGTGGTGGCACTTAATTCACGCAGCGTCCCAAGGAACGCTACAGACAAAATGTCTCCGGCTCGATTTCCAATGCCATCTGCAACCATAAGATTAAAGGAGTTTCATGAAGGTACACCTCGAACACTGGGACGCCAAAAAGTACCGCGTGACTAAAGATTACGGAAATACCTCTTACTTTGTGGGCCTAGTAAATTTGCGACCCAGGCCCGTTCTACATGGGAGCCCAGGGACTACGGCCCACGCCGAGGGGTAGCCGTTGCCAAAGACAACCTCCTGCTCGGCACCTCGTGAAATACCCGAGGAAAGGGAGAAACTGAACTATGGTCTTCGGACTCAAGCCTATACCAAAAAAAAAAAAAAAAAGTTTCGGACAGAACCAAGGCCTTGCATGGTCCTCGGACTCAAGCCTATGGGGAAACCAAGTACTCGAAAACGTTTTGGACAGAACCAAGGCCTTGCATGGTCCTCGGACTCAAGCCTATGGGGAAACAAACTACCCGAATGGGAAAGTCCTCGGCTCAAATACTGTAAAATGTTAAGGCCAATAAGAATGCTAGGATGATGGCGAGACGCTTCACTATTCGGTAGCCTAAGGGGGCTGTTCATTTTCACGGGTGATATGTCTTCGAGTGATTACTTCCTACACCGCATAAAGCATCCAGTTCTAATCTCGGCATTGTTTCAGGCCAGTATCGTTATTCACAGGTGCGCCTTACTATGACAAACAATTTTATTAAAGTTATGGTGACATCTTTTTATTAGCAAGTATTTTGGCCTTAGTCGTCATTGATTCAAATGCTATATTATCGTGCTGAGCAGCGTTTGCAAATTTATAAAAACATAGAAACAGAACATGCGAAATAAAATAACAACAATTTTTATTAATATGAAAAATTATTACAACGTACAAAGAGGGGCTCAGACGAGCCTATACAAAAGGTGAACTGCCGAAGCAACGATAACCTTAACAATACAGATCAGTAAACAACCAGATGTCTCGTTAAATTCGTCTCCGAAGTCCTTCCAAACTTTGCTTCAGTAGCACCCATATTGAGAAAGGGACCTTCTGTAGAAGAAGACGAAGGAGATGAATGAAGAAGATGGAGGACATGAGTAAAGAAGGAAGAGAAGAAGAGAGAAGAGATGAAAAGAAAGAAGAAGGAGCAAAAGAGGGAAAAGTGAAAGCACCAAGATGGATCTGGTGCTAGGAAGACTAAGAAAGGGAGGTGGAGGTGGGCACCGGTGAACAAAGAGAGGAAGAAGCAGAGGCACTTAGTCCCTGCCTCGTTCCTGACTCTTAATACACTGGGGCCATATTAGGTATGCTCGTAGGAGAGCGGTTGGTTATGATGATGGGAGTTCTTGACTCAGTCACGCCGAAAGTTTGACGTGATGAGCCCCTGCTTCGAATTTTGGCTGAAAGGAAGGCGAGACAAGTATTGAGTCTCCGCCATCCTTGCCCTGACCGAGCCATTTCGAGCTTCGTTAGGACATAGTGTTTCTGGGAGGGGAATGGTTTTGTCATTGCTTATTACTTTGGTGAGTGTATTTCAAGTTAAGGTATAATCGGAGGGTAAAAGTAAACTTTGGAAGAAATCTAAGGGTTTCAAATTTTGGGGGGATTAAAGGGATTCATCTGTGGAAGAAACAACTTTTGTTCCTCCTCTTTATATAGGGGACGAAGGGGAGAGTACTTAATGTGTTCAGATCCCTAAGGAAATCTGCAAACAAGAATACACCCGTTTCGTTCGCCCACGCCATCGATAACCGTTAAATCTGGGAGATCTCGTAAAGGGAAGATATTAAAGACGCGCTTCGGATAACCAAACGGCATAGGCGCATCATGAAGAAATTAGGAGGAGTATCTTGTAAACCGATACACTTCTTGGGCAGGTGAAGAGTCGCCAGCGTCAGTCAAAGGCTGAATTAAGTGAGTCATAATAAAGGCTTGGTATTACCAAAACCCCCCACTCCAACCAGGATGTTGGATAGCAGGGTTTTGAGGGGCTATTGTGGGGCCCAATAATTTATGGGCCAGGCCCACTTGCTCATGGGGAGCACAAAGGCCCAAGTCGAAAAAGGTTATGGCTCGAGTTCAAAAATATAAGGCAAAAAATGGCCCGGAGATGCAGCCGAGGACAGTTTAGTCCTCGGCAGACCCAAAGCTCCATTGAGAAGAGGGGTAAAAAAGAGATATAGGAATAAATTTGTAAGGAGATCTAAAATATCTTGGCAAAATTATCCTTACTACCCTTCCCAGATAAGACTCTGCACGTAACAGAGCCGTATTCTTCAGCTTTATCAACCATCCCTAATAATTCTGGGATTGGACTGATGGGACAAATATCAGTCTTGTAAAGGTTGACCCTACACGTGGACGAAGGACAGCGAACGCAGTCTAGTATAAAAGAAAACGCAAGTGAATCTGGATGGGGGATCATCCTACCTCCAGAAAGAAAGACTCCAGGTGTGAAAACACCTTAACAACACATGCACATCACAGAAAAAATCCACCGTTGGGTAACCGGGGTAAGACCTTAATGATCCTCGAATCAAGTCCGAGGAGCCCAACCCCATAGGATGTGACGCTGTAGGGCTTAAATGTTCAAACCCCACTCTTTTTTCTACAGGAATTCCTCTAAAATCAAGACCGGAACGTCGCCCCGTGACCAAAGGCAAGCTTTTCAAGCCCACTCTCTACAAATCATATTGTGAGGGGTCTTTCATGTGCGAGCCCAACATCATTATTGGGCCGCAAAAGAACCGTGTCCCTACAATTGGCGCCGTCTGTGGGAAAGCTTGCGCGTTGGCGCAGGTGGCGGTGGAGTCAACTCTCTAGCAAGCAGAAATTCCTGGGGTTTCCTCCGTCTCCGGCGACATACAGTTGTTGCCCCGACGTAAACTTTTGCTAAGGGCTACGCCTTGCAGTGCCAAAGGTGCGGGCATCTCTAGGGGCTTCCGGCCTCAAGCCAACTTTCCCCGCCCTGGTATAGGGGCTTATGGTCGAAAAATAAACCAAGTAAAAAAAAAGAAAAAAAGAAGAAAAAAAAAATCACAAATTTTGGACAGAACCAAGGCCTTACATGGTCCTCGAACTCAAGCCTATGGGGAAACCAAGTACAAAAAAGAAATCTTACAGGTTTTGGACAGAACCAAGGCCTTGCATGGTCCTCGGACTCAAGCCTATGGGGAAACCAAGTACAAAAAAGAAATCTCACAAGTTTTGGACAGAATCAAGGCATTGCATGGTCCTCGGATTCAAGCCTATGGGGAAACTAAGTACAAAAAAGAAACCTCACAAGTTTTGGACAGAATCAAGGCCTTGCATGGTCCTCGGACTCAAGCCTATGGGGAAACCAAGTACAAAAAAGAAATCTCACAAGTTTTGGACAGAACCAAGGCCTTGCATGGTCCTCGGACTCAAGCCTATAGTGAAACCAAGTACGAAAAAGAAATCTCACAAGTTTTAGACAGAACCAAGGCCTTGCATGGTCCTCGGACTCAAGCTTATGGGGAAACCAAGTACAAAAAAGAAATCTCACAAGTTTTGGACAGAACCAAGGCCTTGCATGGTCCTCGGACTCAAGCCTATAGGGAAACCAAGTACGAAAAAGAAATCTCACAAGTTTTGGACAGAACCAAGGCCTTGCATGGTCCTCGGACTCAAGCCTATGGGGAAACCAAGTACGAAAAAGAAATCTCACAAGTTTTGGACAGAACCAAGGCCTTGCATGGTCCTTGGACTTAAGCCTATGGGGAAACCAAGTACAAAAATGAAATCTCACAAGTTTTGGACAGAACCAAGACCTTGCATGGTCCTCGGACTCAAGCCTATGGGGAAACCAAGTATAAAAAAGAAATCTCACAAGTTTTGGACAGAACGAAGGCCTTGCATGGTCCTCGGACTCAAGCCTATGGGGAAACCAAGTACAAAAAAGAAATCTCACAAGTTTTGGACAGAACCAATGCCTTGCATGGTCCTCGGACTCAAGCCTATGGGGAAACCAAGTACGAAAAAGAAATCTCACAAGTTTTGGACAGAACCAAGGCCTTGCATGGTCCTCGGACTCAAGCCTATGGGGAAACCAAGTACGAAAAAGAAATCTCACAAGTTTTGGACAGAACCAAGGCCTTGCATGGTCCTCGGACTCAAGCCTATGGGGAAACCAAGTACGAAAAAGAAATCTTACAAGTTTTGGACAGAACCAGGGCCTTGCATGGTCCTCCGACTCAAGCCTATAGGGAAACCAAGTACAAGAAAGAAATCTTACAAGTTTCGGACAGAACCAAGGCCTTGCATGGTCCTCGAACTCAAGCCTTTGGGGAAACCAACTACTTGGAAGGAAAAACTACATTACATGTACTTTAGGATTTATCCGAGGAAAACTCTCCACTAACAATTGGGTTAGCTCCTAAATTGCGAGGATTCTCAAGTCTGCTTTCGGATCCGCTGCACCAAAGGGATCGATGCAATATAGAGCAATATGTCGCTTGAAAAACAATCTGAGTTCTCTACTACTCAGTCAACTCCTCGGATGGATTATTTAGAGATTATCATTATCGGACGGTATTCTCGCACTTATCACAGAATATTCAATTGTTACCTCGGGTTTCCCGCTCTAAGTATCATTGAAGAAACACACACATGGGGCACACCCTTTCACAAAGTAGTGTTGCCAAAAAGAAAAGTATTCAAAACAAGTAAATAAATTTCCCTTTTTACTAAAACAAAGAAATAGTACAGCGTACAATGAAAAGCTGGAATCAGCTTATGTCAAAGCTCACTACATAATTGAAAAGGAAGATACAAGAGAATAAGACAAAGCCGAGGAGACGGTATAGACGAGAGGTTGGCTTCTAAAGCTAACCACATAATCAAAAGGAAAGAAACAAGAGAATAAGATAAAGCCGAGGAAGTAGCGCAGAGGAGAGGTTGGCTACTGCTTCAAGACCTTGTTCTTCCTCAATGCTTTTGCATGCCCATAAATCAGGCAGCCAAAGAACCCAGCTTGGGGCCTGCACCGTCGAAGAAAAGGTGCAGAGGGAGTCCAGCTTCAGGCTAGCGTAGCTGAAGAAAAGGTACATGAAACCCAACTTGAGCCTCACACCGCTGAAGGAAAGGTGCAGGGAGCCGGAAGTTGAGGAGCCTTCACCAAAAATTTGCCTGTGACAAGGCAGAGGTGATGATGGCGGAGAATCTTTCTTCTGACACACCAAAATTCTGGCATGAACAAAACCTGCTTCAGATTTTGACCAAAAGAGGGAGAAACACCTTTTCCCTTGTCTAAATGGAATATTCTCTTGAATTTATGCCTCCTTTGCCCGTACATCACTATTTTGAGTCTCAGGAGGACACGGCGCCTCTGTGGCGGAAAGAGTTCCTTTTCCCCAACCCTCGCCTCAAACATGATATACTAAGGGAGGAAACTGAAGGACTTGTGCGTAGGTAAAGCAACCTTCTCTCCTATTTATTTAAAAAGATAAGGTGGTGGCATTTAATTCACGCAGCGTCCTAAGGAACGCTATAGACAAAATGTCTCCGACTCGATTTCCAACGCCATCTGCAACCATGAGATTAAAGGAGTTTCGTGAAGGTACACCTCGAACACTGGGACGCCAAAAAGTACTGTGTGACTAAAGATTACGGAAATACCTCTTACTTTGTGGGCCTAGTAAATTCGCGACCCAGGCCCGTTCTACATGGGGGCCCAGGGACTACGGCCCACGCCGAGGGATAGTCGTTGCCAAGGACAACCTCCTGCTCGGCACCTCGTGAAATACCCGAGGAAAGGGAGAAACTAAACTATGGTCCTCGGACTCAAGCCTATACCAAAAAAAAAAAAAAAAAAAAAAGTTTCGGACAGAACCAAGGCCTTGCATGGTCCTCGGACTCAAGCCTATGGGGAAACCAAGTACTAAAAAAAGTTTTGGACAGAACCAAGGCCTTGCATGGTCCTCGGACTCAAGCCTATGGGGAAACCAACTACTCGGATGGGAAAGTCCTCGGCTCAAATACTGTAAAATATTAAGGCCAATGAGAATGCTAGGATGATGGCGAGACGCTCCACTATTCGGTAGCCTAAGGGGGCTGTTCATTTTCACGGGTGATATGTCTTCGAGTGATTACTTCCTACACCGCATAAAGCATCCAATTCTAATCTCGGCATTGTTTCGGGCCAGTATCGTTATTCACAAATGCGCCTTACTATGACAAACAATTTTATTAAAGTTATGGTGACATCTTTTTATTAGCAAGTATTTTGGCCTTAGTCGTCATTGATTCAAATACTATATTATCGTGCCGAGCAGCGCTTGCAAATTTATAAAAACATAGAAACAGAACATGCGAAATAAAATAACAACAATTTTTATTAATATGAAAAATTATTACAACGTACAAAGAGGGGCTCAAACGAGCCTATATAAAAGGTGAACTGCCGAAGCAACGATAACCTCAACAATACAGATCAGTAAACAACCAGATGTCTCGTTAAATTCGTCTCCGAAGTCCTTCCAAACTTTACTTCAGTAGCACCCATATTAAGAAAGGGACCTTCTGTAGAAGAAGATGGAGGAGATGAATGAAGAAGATGGAGGATATGAGTAAAGAAGGAGGAGAAGAAGAGAGAAGAGATGAAAAGAAAGAAGAAGGAGCAAAAGAGGGAAAAGTGAAAGCACCAGGATGGATCTGGTGCTGGGAAGACTAAGAAAGAGAGGCGGAGGTGGGCACTAGTGAACAAAGAGAGGAAGAAGCAGAGGCACTTAGTCCCTGCCTCGTTCCTGACTCCTAACACACTGGGGCCATATTAGGTATGCTCGTAGGAGAGCAGTTGGTTATGATGATGGGAGTTTTCGACTCAGTCACGCAGAAAGTTTGACGTGATGAGCTCCTGCTTCGGATTTTGGCTGAAAGGAAGGCGAGACAAGTCTTGAGTCTCCGCCATCCTTGCCCTAACCGAGCCATTTCAAGCTTCGTTAGGACATAGTGTTTCTGGGAGGGGAATGGTTTTGTCATTGCTTATTACTTTGGTGAGTGTATTTCAAGTTAAGGTATAACCGGAGGGTAAAAGTAAACTCTGGAAGAAATCTAAGGGTTTCAAATTTTGGGGGGATTAAAGGGATTCATCTGTGGGAGAAACAACTCTTGTTCCTCCTCTTTATATAGGGGACGAAGGGGAGAGTACTTAATGTGTTCAGATCCCCAAGGAAATCTGCAAACAAGAATACACCCGTTTCGTTCCCCCACGCCATCGATAACCGTTAAATCTGGGAGATCTCGTAAAGGGAAGATATTAAAGACGCGCTTCGGATAACCAAACGGCATAGGCGCATCATGAAGAAATTAAGAGGAGCATCTTGTAAACCGTTACACTTCTTGGGCAGGTGAAGAGTCGCCAGCGTCAGTCAAAGGCTGAATTAAGTGAGTCATAATAAAGGCTTGGTATTACCAAAACCCCCCACTCCAACCAGGATGTTGGACAGCAGGGTTTTGAGGGGCTATTGTGGGGCCCAATAATTTATGGGCCAGGCCCACTTGCTCATGGGGAGCACAAAGGCCCAAGCCGAAAAAGGTTATGGCCCGAGTTCAAAAATATAAGGCAAAAAATGGCCGGGAGATGCAGCCGAGGACAGTTTAGTCCTCGGCAGACCCAAAGCTCCATTGAGAAGAGGGGTAAAAAAGAGATATAGGAACAAATTTGTAAGGAGATCTAAAATATCTTGGCAAAATTATCCTTACTACCCTTCCCAGATAAGACTCTGCACCTAACAGAGTCGTATTCTTCAGCTTTATCAACCATCCCTAACAATTCTGGGATTGGACTGATGGGACAAATATCAGTCTTGTAAAGGTTGACCCTACACGTGGACGAAGGACAGCGAACACAGGCTAGTATAAAAAAAAAAAGCAAGTGAATCTGTATGGGGGATCATCCTACCTCCAAAAAGAAAGACTCCAGGGGTGAAAACACCTTAACAACACATGCACATCACAGAAAAAATCCACCGTTGGGTAACCGAGGTAAGACCTTAATGATCCTCGGATCAAGTCCGAGGAGCCCAACCCTATAGGATGTGACGCTGTAGGGCTTAAATGTTCAAACCCCACTCCTTTTTCTATAGGAATTTCTCTAAAATCAAGACCGAAACGTCGCCCCGTGACCAAAGGCAAGCTTTTCAAGCCCGCTCTCTACAAATCATATTGTGAGGGATCTTTCATGTGCGAGCCCAACATCATTATTGGGCCGCAAAAGAACCGTGTCCCTACAGAGAGGTAATTAATGTTATTGCCAAGCACAAAATTGAGCTTGCAAAGTTAATTGCTACATGATCAACATATTTGACTCCAGTCCTAAAAAATCCAAATATAATAGACATGACTAGCTGTCTGAAAAAACAAACAAGAAGAGAGCAAATCGGTTCAAACCTATAAAGTGTAGATAATACATGAACTCTCAATGTCTACCATCTTCGATTTTTGTGTTGCTTCCGAAAAAACAAACAAAGAATTTGGGGAAACAAAACAAACATGGCAATTAAGAGATTTTGCATATTTTATGGGATTAGGGTTTTGGTCCTAACCTTCCAATTCCACTATATCAAAGTGATTTTGATCTTTTTGAGAAACCTTCACCGGTGAGTAAAGCCACGAGACAGAGATGGAGATCACCCAAGTGAGAAGAGAAGCGGTTTGAGAGAGGAGAACGCGAGAGAGTCCAGGGCTCAAATGAAAAAGTATGTGACTGTGTTTTTTTTTTTTGGCTTTTATACTAAACCCGCTTGAACGGTAGCAGGATTTTCATTAAAATGAAATAACGGTTAGGATTAGAGTAAGTAAAATCTATGGTTCTGATTTTAGCAGGTACCGTACCCACCAAAAAAATATATGGGTACCGTAGAATGACCCTAAAGATAAAGTTTTGAATAGTTATAAAACTTGATTCAAACTTTTCATATTTTCCAAATTTTTTCCGTCTACTCAGCAAAAAATAAAAAATCTGTCTATCTGTCAATCATTCACGTGGGAGCAGTGGCAAGACAAAAAAAAAAAAAAAAAAAAAGGTAAAAGAAAAACATGGAACATGAATTTGAAGATTGATATTAGGTATTGCATATTATGTAATTGCTATGGATGTTTGAGATTTAAAGTTGCAAAAAGTAACTTTAAATCTCAACCATTGAATTAAAAAAAATGAGAAAAAGTAAAAAAGTAAGATTATTAGAAAATTATTATAAGAGGGAGGGGGGTTTATTGCACTAGATCTCAATCCTGAAGCTGAGGAGAGTGCAATTAGCAATGTGACAACAATCAGGGGACGTGATGACACACAGTGGTAGATTTTGTCTTCTTTTCTATTTTTCACATCAATTCAAATTTGTCGGCTGAAATATGGTATTTACTTTTTCGCTTTGATATAGTTGAAACAATCTTTGTATGGCCAATATCTAAATCAACATGATATAACAATGTTTATGTACCGGCCTAAGTATCAAAACCACAAATATCAATCATATCAGTTGGTACGGTATGGAATTAACTTGTTTGGTATGTATAATTCAAATATCACACATACAGTAATGTTAGAGAAGTAATTATTAAGAGTAGATCCAAGATATTGACTAACTAGTCTTGTGTTTTAAAAATCGGACCAGACTGACTAGTTCGACCAGTTCAACTGGGAACCGGAGGCAAATCTAGTTTTGCCCTCGGTTCGATTTTTAAAACCATGTTAACCACTTAAAGTTACTCTAAAAGGCTTATTAATGCTAAACTTTAGTTAAACAGTATTTCAATTTTTTTAAGTGTATTTCTTAATTTATCAAGCCATTAAGAGTCTTGAATCTTAGTGGTATTGACTAGTCTCTTTTTTTTTGGGGAAGTGTTGACTAGTCTCATTTATGAAGAGAAATAGGGTGTAAATTCCCTTCCTCCATTTGTTATAACAATTTGTTAAAAAAAAATAAAATTATCTACTTGACCAACTTATAGTATGATAAATAGATAGATTTGAAGAAGGTTTAATTTTCAAACTAAAGTTGGATAGATTTGGAATAAAATTCCTAAAGTTTAATGGGATTTGATAAAATAAGGATAAGATTTAGGTACAATACTTAAATGTTGTTCTTTAGGTTTCCCTTTTAAAATTCCGACATGTGGGTTTTTGCTTATGAGATGGAAGTGTATTTTTTAGTTAAGTAGTTACATAGCTGAATTTTAAGAGGAGAACATAAGGTACTGTACTTAAGTTTTGTCCTAATTAGGCAAGACTTAAGTATAATACCTACGTGTTGTTCCTTAAATTCTCATCTTAAGATTCAGCGCAATGTGGATTTTTTTCTTATTGGATAGAAGTGTATTTTTTAGTTAAGTAGGTACATGGCCGAATCTTAAGTGGTGAATCTAAGAAATAGCACCTAAGTTTTGTCCTTTGTTTTTTTTTTTTTTTTTTTTTTTTTTTGGTAATGACATTTCGCAATGCTAATTGATCATAAAATTTAGAAATATAAAAAAGGGTAACACAAATGGTCAGTACATCTACAAGCACTCTCTCTCAGACAAAAACTTGAAATAAATTATGTATACCTTCAATATGTCCTATGCTAAGAGGACTTTTTGTAATATTACAAAGGGTCTTGTTAATGATACTCTTAGAGCAATTGTTAATAAACCATAATAGAAAATTTTTGACACTACTTCCATAGAAAATATAAAAAACTATTAACAATTTTTATTATTTTATCATTTTGTCAATAAAATATTTCAAAAACTGATTCCTAAACCAATGTCTGAAGGGCATTGGATAATATTTTCCTATTGCAAAAAGTAGAAGCATTATTATTACAAGCTTGTAACATGTGCCTCCATGTGAGTCATGTGGATTAGAAAGGAAAATAAATAAAGTTGATAACAACCATCCAATTTGGATATCCTGCATTTCATTACAAAGGGGATGTTCCTTTCTGAACAAGGATCGTATTGGTTCCTACTTCTTTCATCGTTTATGGTGCCAATAATTGAAATCAGCTAAAGCACTTCCACTATAAGATGTCTCTATAAGTTGTCCCTACGTTACTCTCTCCTTTCATCAATCAATCAACTATCCACTGTTTAACACATCCAAAAAAAACTATCCACTGTCTAACGTTCTTCTATAGATTTTTTCTTTTAGAGATAAATCATTACAGAATTTAAAGTTGATATTGTAGTCTGTAGACGGAAAAAAAATAGACTTTTACTAATTAGAATCTTAATATAAGGCCCTAAGGTAAAAATAAATAAATAAAACGTAATATAAGGTAATTATTTTGAACATTTGTGACTTCTTACAATTAAAATAAATCAATTTTGCAAGAGCATTTACATGAACATATTTGAAATTCCTAAATCTTAATATGATGTTTTCTTCTTATTCTGTAATGCACCTATTAGATATTTTTAGTTAACATATATATATATATATATATATATTTATAATAAGAATACTATAACTTTCATTAAGAATGTTAAAGACATATTTTATGTAATTGGCTAATCTTTTGACAAAATACATTTTACTTGTAATTGGGTAGATTTAGGATGGGTTTAAGATTTCAAGAAACATGCATGTTGTTCAAGTCAAGTGTTAAAACCATGAAAATCTGACCAAGAAACAAGTGAAAAAAAGCTAATTTATTAAAGTTCGACAGATATCTCGACAGAATCATATCTATCGAGACTTAATGAACTAAGCTGGACAAAAGCTCGACAGAAGCTGAATCTATTGAGACTTACGAATTCAGAATTTCTAGATCTAATTTTTGGTCCATGTTGAAAATATTTGTATAGGGTTTCTTTTTTCATAACCCTAGACATATATAAGGCTTATTTTAAAGGCCGTCATATGGACATTGAGTGAATATACAAGGAGAACACAAGCAAAAAGTGATCTAGTGCCTTATTCTCTCTACAAGAAGTTACTGTGTCTTTTACGCTTTAGGATTTTGTAACCAAGTGCTTCTTGATTATCATTATTGATGAAGTGAAGAACTTTGCAGTCAACAACATTTTCCTTAAGTTGGTATGTTAGTCACGTATTAGAATTTGTGCAAAAGAATTAGTCACATACTAGGATCTGTGTAAAGGAGTTAGTCACGTACTGGAATCCGTGCAAAAAGGTGGCGTTCATATATTGAAGAATTCAGAAGTTCTGAAGCAGCAGAAGGTTTCTGCTGTAAGTTCATCTTCGAGGATTGTAAAGTCTAGGGACAAAAGTTTTGTACTAGACCTGAAACTTCTCTTTACTATAATGATTTGCTTTTTGGGAAGGTTTCCTCCTAGGTTTTTTTACTGTAAAACTAGTTTGTTTTCATTGGTTTTCTTGGGTAATCATATATTGTCTTATCTATATTCCGATATGCATGACACTAACATGATATATATGTTTTTTTTTTTTTTTAATTATTTTTTTAATAAAGTTTATTCATAATAAATCTAATTAACAACTTGAGAATAAAACTTGTTAATTCTATCAACCGGGGTCTAAATTTTCCAACAAGAGAGAAGAGAAATTCAATACATAATGAGCCAGAGCTGATTCAATCATACTAAAATTTTCCTCCATCCATATTACATAGCTAGCAGCACTCTTGGCATATATTGGTGCCCATTTCTTTCTTTGGTTATGGAGCTAATAATTAAAATCAGCTAAAGTGCTTCCACTATAAGCTGTCCCGACAAGTTGTCCCTACATTTAGTTTCTCTTTTCATCAATCAATTAACTATTCCCTATTTCACGTTTTTCTATAGATTTATTTTTTGAGAGATAAATCATTATGGAATCTAAAGTTAATATTGTAGATGAAAAAAATTAGACTTTTATTAATTAGAATCTTAATATAAGGCCCTAAGAAAAAAAAAAAAAAAAAACCCTTAATATAAGATAATTATTTTGAACATTTGTGACTTCTTACAATTAAAATAAATCAAGTTTATAGGAGCATTTACACGAACTGATTTGAAATTCCTAAATCTTAATATGATGTTTTCTTCTTTATCTGTAATGCACTTATTAGATATTTTTAGTTAAATTGTATCTTTTTTATTTTTAATAAGAATACTATAAATTTCATTAAGAAGAAGAGAAATTTAATACATCATGAGCCAAAGCGGACTCAATCTTACTAGGATTTTCTTCTATCCATATTATATAGCTAGCAACACTCTTGACATATCGCACCAATACATGTGCAAGCCGATTTCCTTATCGCTTTACATGACATACTTGTATCATTCTGTACTCTTGCATCTTTTGCTGAATTCCCAAGATAATTTTGGCTATAGTAATCGGAGGCTTACCTATATTGTTTACGGCATTAGACACGATTTTTGAATCACATTCAAATACTTCCTCTTGAAGGCCCAAATCCCACTCAATAAAGATACTCTCTTCAAAAGTAGTCAATACATAACTAAAGTAGTTTCTGTTTAACTTAAAAAATCAAATATTTCATAGGAAATGTTAACCAATGCTCTAGGGAACCATTTTTAGAAACATTTTATTAGCAAAATGATAAAACAATAAATGTTGTTGACAACATTTTATATTTTCCATAAAAATGGTGTAAAACGTTTTCTATCATGGTTTATTAACAATTGTTCTAAAGACATCTATTAACATGTCCTATATTTCAAAGAAAATTAGTACTAAAGTGGGTTACAATTAGCTCAACTACTAAAGTTTCTGATGGTTGTATAAGAGATCTTGAATTCAATCCCCACCTATACCAAAAACTGATTAGTGTCTTACTATGATAATAAAGAACTATAATTAGAAGCGGATGTCATAGATTGAAACTATTTCAAATATATATATCATACCTTTCATCACAAAAAAAAAAAAAAAACTTTGTGGCATTTTAGAGTTACCATTAATAATTATATATATATATATATATATATATATTTATATCTAAATATTTAAGAGTCTTTTAAATTATAAATCTATATCTCATCTAATATATCAAATCTTAATCCATTCAATCCAATAATAATAATAGTAATCATAATAAGGCTTAAAGCCTTGAAGACTTGGCCAGATTTGATAATGATAAAGTTTTGAATAGTTTTAAAAATCGAGTTCGTCTATCAATCATTCACGTGGGAGCAGTGGCAGGACAAAAAAAAAAAAGGTAGAAGAAAAGAACGGACATGAAGATGGGCATTGAGATTAGGTATTGTACAATGTAATTGCTATAAGTGACCAAGATTTAAAGTTGTAAAAAACAATTTTAAATCACGACCATTGAATTAAAAAAAATGAGAAAAAGTAAAAAAGGAAAGAAAAGTAAGAATAGTAGAAAGTTTTGTGAGAGGGAAGAGGAGGGTTAATTGTATGGTGCAATTGCATATAGAAATTGCATCGGATCTCAATCCTCAGGTTGAGGAGGGTGCAATTAGCAATGTGACAACAATCAAGGGACATAATGGTACATAGTGGCTGGTTTTTTTTTCTTTTCTATTTTCCAGTTAAAGGTGTCAATTCGGGTTAGCGTTTCGGGTTTGTGTCGTGTCGAGGTAGGGGTATTCGACTAAATGGCTCAACCCTAACCCGACCCATTTAATAATCGTGTCATGATCCTTCAACCCTAACCTGACCTGTTAATAAGGCAGGTTGACCTGACCCAATCCATTTGACATGCTTAATAAACGAGTCGTGTTGAGTTGACACGAATATAACACAACCTATTTCAACCTGTATAATATTAAATATAACATCTATCTAGAAATATATTTTTTTTTACATTCCTAAAAGCAATGCATACACTTCAAGTCTTTAACTCACATTCAAAACAATATAGTTTAACAAAAATATAACATTCATCTATAAATAAGTTCTTTACACTCCAAAAGAAGTGCATACACTTCAACCCAAATTCAAAATAACAAAGTTTAACAAAAATAAAATAACACAATTCAACAAAAACATAATATCCTTGGAACTTGCCAAATGCTAAGTATCAATATTGAAATAATTTGAGCAAACAGTAGACTAATCCTAACTATGACCACTATTATCATCCATAGATTCTTTGTTGATGTCCAAATTCATAACATCTTTCACAAACTCATCCAATTTCATTTGTGCAAGTTCTATGCCAAAAAAGAAAAGAAAAAGTATTAGTAGTTCTAGGGTTTGTAAAGTTTCAATTTTCCAATTATATCCCTTGTAAATTTTTGTAATTACTCATTTTTCTTTTTTAATTTAAAGTATATGTTGGATATAAAAGGTATTTGACCAATCTAAAATAAAATAAATATTTATTTGTTATACGAGTTAAACAGGCTGTGTTAAGTGGGTCATTTTAGGTTGACACAAATAAATTAGCGTGTCAAATTTGTTTATTGCGGGTTATGCGGGTTGACCCGCTTATGACACGTTTCTTATCATGTCTCTTTTCGGGTTGACCCGTTTATGACCCAAACCCATCAATATTGAAATAATTTGAGCAAACAGTAGACTAATTTTGACTATGACCACTATTATCATCCATAGATTCTTTGTTGATGTCCAAATTCATAACATCTTTCACAAACTCATCAAATTTCATTTGTGCAAGTTCTATGCCAAAAAAGAAAAGAAAAAGTATTAGTAGTTCTAGGGTCTGTAAAGTTTCAATTTTCCAATTATATCCCTTGTAAATTTTTGTAATTACTCATTTTTCTTTTTAAATTTAAAGTATATGTTGGATATAAAAGGTATTTGACCAATCTAAAATAAAATAAATATTTATTTGTTATACGAGTTAAACAGGCTGTGTTAAGTGGGTCATTTTAGGTTGACACAAATAAATTAGCGTGTCAAATTTGTTTATTGCGGGTTATGCGGGTTGACCCGCTTATGACACGTTTCTTATCATGTCTCTTTTCGGGTTGACCCGTTTATGACCCAAACCCATTATGGTCCAACCCTAACCCGAAAAAACCCGTGTCGGGTTTGTGTCGTGTTCGCGGGTTGGGTCTAACATTGACACCCTTATTTCCAGTTCAATTCAAATTTATTGGCTAAAATCAGGTATTTACTTTGTTCACTTTGATACGATCGAAACAATCTTGGTATGGCCAATATATATATATATATTTTTTTTGAAAGAGTTTCAACCTATAGCGTCCGCTCCTAATGATCTTTTATCATCAAATCAAGACACCAATCGGTTTTTAGTGTAGGTAGGGATTGAATCCCAGATCTCTTATACAACCATCAGAGACTTTACCAGTTGAGCTAACTGGAACCCACTGACCAATATTTAAAACAACATGATATGACAATGTTTTTGTACCGGCCTAAGTATCAAAACCACAAATATCAACCATATCAGTTGGTACGGTACAGAATTTACTCGTTTGGTGTGTATAACTCAACTATCCCACACTGTCAGTAATTTTAGAGAAGTAATCCTTAAAGGGTAAATCCGAGATATTGACTAACCACTTAAATTTACTCTAGAAGGCTTATTAATGCTAAACTTTAGTTAAACAATATTTCAATTTTTTTTAAGTGTATTTTAAAATTTTAAATTTAGGTCAATATTAATTTATCAAGCTGTTAAAAGTCTTGAATCTCAGTGATATTAACTAGTCTCATTTATGAAGAGAAATAGGGTGAAAATTCCCTTCCTCCATTTGTCATAACAATTTGTTAAAATAAAATATAAAAAAATAAAAAAATTTATTTGCTTGACCGACTTATGGTTTAAATTCTTAAAGTTTAATGGGATTTGATATAATAATAAATAGAAAAAGGATTTGAGAACGTACTGCTGAGCATTGAAAATAACTAGAAGGTGTAAGTGTAAGCACAGTTGAAGACTGAATTTTCCACGAAGTATCGACCACGGAAAAAGTGAGACCCTAAAAATAATCTCGGAGGACCTAGAAAAAGGGATATTCTAATTCCTGTCAGCTAATTAGCACCTGGATGATTACACATATAACAAACTGGCTGTCCCCTCATAATGACCTTTACTCAAATAATTGGAGCTTGAAAGGGATTTTTGGCAATGGCTTTTGTTTTTGTAATTTTTTTTTTTTTTTTTTTTTGGTAATGACTTTTAGCAATGCTAATTCATCATAAAATCTAGAAATATAAGAAGGGTAACACAAATGGTCAGTACGTCTAATTTCAAATTTCAGTTCCTCCATCAGTGAATATATACCATCTCCTCTATCACTATTCACTACTTTTCTCTGCGAGTTGCAATGATTTTTTTTTTTTTTTTTTTTTTGGGAGAATCGCGAGTTGCAATGAGTTAAACTCTACAAACACTCTCTCTCGGACAAAAGCTTGCAATAAATTCTGTATACCTTCAATATGTCCTATGATAAGAGGGCTCGTATATAATGTTTTCCTATTACAAAAAGTAGAAGCATTATTATTACAAGCTTGTAATATGTGCCTACATGTGAGTCACGTGGATTAGAAAGGATAAAAAGTTTCTCAAAAAAAAAAGAAAGGATAAAAAGTAAAGTTGATGACAACCATACAATTTGGATTTTCTGCATTTCATTAGAAAGGGGATGATCCTTTCTTAACAAGGACTGTATTGGTGTCTATTTCTTTCATCGGTTATGGTGCTAATAATTTAAATCATTTAAACTGCTGCATGCAAACCACTAACATGTAAAATAATGCATGAACATGTTGAAATCTTACCTAAAACATGTTAAAATGCCATTTGGGGTCAACACAAACACAAACACAAACGAATACAATGAGACACATCTCAATAAAGAAAATTAAAAAATAAAAATAAATAAAAATGCAAGAAAGACAAGTTTTCCTAACCTTTCAAAAATAACCCAACCCTAGAAAGTGTTAACACATAACTTGGATGAGTCTTAGGAGGGATTGATTTTGAGTTTTGGGTGAGATTTTGAGAGAAAATGTGTTTTGGGTTGAGAGAGGCACGGAGGAGGCAAAATGAGAGTGTTTGAAAAAACTGTTACTGTTTGGCTTTAAAAACTATAAAACCACTCATTTCGCGGGTAAGTTTTTTGTGAAGTTACTTGCGAAATGGCCATTGAAGCACATTCACAGTTTTCGCGAGTATCTCTTACTCGCAAGCCAGTTGCGAAACTCTCTGTTTGAATTTCAGAGTTTTCTGAAATTTGCCTTCCTCATTTTTGCACGTAGGACTTAGTTGCGACTTACTCGCGAAAATGCCTCTGAAAGAGTTTTTCAACAAAAATGAAATAGACTATTTGGACAAAACTATAAACACACAAAATTCATAAAACACTTTCAAAAACATTAGAATATCACATTTGAACATGTAAAATACTCAAAAATCTTTTTGGGTTTGATCAACAAGCAATTGAGTATACACATCACATTTGAACATGTATTCACACAAATGGAATAAGTATTCATTGAACATTAGACTTGTGTGTTGTGTGTGTGGATCAAGTATGAACTAGTCCATAGTCTAGTACGAAACTTCAATGATAAATTCAATCAAGTCATACACAACAAGTATGAAGTCAAGTGACCTATTTCACTTGTAAAAATGAACATATATGACCCCTCACCAATGTGTTTACATTTGATTGAAAGCTTTTTATTTGACTTCCATTTTTCATACTTTTGATCAAATACAGCTCAAATTTCTGAGAAGCAATGCCATGAACTTTTCGATGTATTTTTGACAACTAAGCCTTTGGCTTTGGCACCATACATTTTAATACAAATTTGCTTCACATTTTCCTAATCAAACTAGTTTTCAAAGCAAGGCTTTTTCAACTCTTTTTCCTTTTGGAGATTGACATTTGAAGAGCTCTTTTGAAAAAGAAAAAAAAAAATGTGAGGAGATATATAGGCACAAGTCTACTAATGTATTAAGATCAAACAAAACTGTTGACCAATCACTCATGACAAGCTTGAAGATCTATTTATAACAATCAAATATAGATTTCTAGATTTTGCTCACACTTAGAAAATGTGTACACATAACAAACTAAGCTCGTAAATGCAGTATGCCATTAGTACGGAGGTACTAGGCCAAACTCCCATGTGATATACACAATACAAGCGATCAAACTTCTTGAGATTTTTAACTTCTTAAGGGTTTTTGAATTTTTCAACACATTCAAAAACAGAACAAACAAAGTAAGATCAACAAAAACAACAAACAAAGACTTGGAAAAGAAACATGCTAAAAACGGAAGCAATGACATAAGAAGATTGCATATGTCATAATGCATGAAATTATAACCCTAATACGTTGGAAGTATTAATGCATGGGCATAGTAAATGATCATGCATGAGTACCCTTCTTCACCCACACTGTATGAGTGTTTTGGGTGAGATCCTTGGATGGAGGGGTATGACCGACATAACTCTTAAACCTTGGGGTGAAGCTAGCAAGGCATGATGAAATGTTCTTCAACATCTCCATAACATCTCCAATGAGTTGTCCCTCATTTTCTCCTTTAGCTTGAATTCCCTTTGGCATTCTTCTTGAATTGTCTTGGCCACGCAAAGAATCAGTCCTCTTGAGTGCCTTAAGCTTGAAGCAATTTGGCCTTGTGTGCCCTCATATGCCACAATGATTACAAAAATACTTCACTTGAGGTCCCCTTTAAATTTTGGGTAATGACTTCCCTTTTTCCTTTGGTTTTGCACCAATGGTTCTCTTTGCAACAACAAGGGTCTCAATCTCGAGCTTCTCCACTTTAGATTTCTCTACATTTTTGGCCAATATGAACCTCACTTCCTTCTTGGGTTCGCTGCTTGAGTTTCCTTCACCGGTATAACCTAGATTGGCCTTGTCATTTGAAGATTTTTGAGAAGAGAGCATGCTGCCATGTTTCTTGGTGGAAATGCACTCCATTTTAACATTTGCTTGAATGATTTCAAGTTCAAGGAACTTGATTTTCGAGTAGGCATTCACCAATTCTTCCTTTAGCCCTTCAACTTTACACTTTGCCTCCTTAAGTTGCACAAGTGTGTACTTATACTCTTATTCAACTTTCTTCATCTTCTTAATGGCGTTGTTTGCAACATTGACATATTTGTCACAATCTTCAAGCAACGCATCATAAACTTCTTGAAGGTTCCTCTCACCTTTGTTGAGACACACATCCTTCATCTTCCGAATCTTCAGCTTCTTCATCTTCAGAATGTATACCAAGCTCATCAACCAAGTCGTTCAACTCATCTCTAGAGTCAACCGTTGTAATTGCCATGAAAGCTGAATAATTTCCCTCACTATCACATTCTCCTCCCACGTTGGAATTTGAACTTTCTAAATCACTAAGGGTGGTAGTAAACACTTTCTCCTTTCCTCTCAAATAGTTTGGACATTCCTTCTTGAGATGTCCATGCCCATTACATTCATAGCACACGATTCCTTGAGTTTATGACATGTCTTTCACATCCTTCTTCTTGTACTCCTTGTCAATTTTTGGGGATGAGAATTTTCCTTTGCTAAATGACTTCCCACTATTCTTCATCTTGAGAAATTTTCGGAAGTTCTTTGTAAGAAACGCCATCTCCTTTCCTACATTGTCTTCTTCGAAGGAATCACCCATTCTCTCATTTATAGTTTAAGAGCAAGTGATTTGCTGGACTTATGAGAGGGGAGTCCGAGCTCATAGGTTTGGAGAGATTCAATAAGTTCTTGAATCTTTCTCTCATCCAAATTTTTACTCTCCTTTATGGCTGAAAACTTAGCCCGGAAGCTTTCAGGTAAGGATCGCAAGATCTTCCTCACCACCTTGGTATCTTCTGTCTTCTCCCTAAGATTGAGCTTGGCAATCACTATCTCATTGAGTCTTCCATAAAAAGAATCAAATGACTCATCGTCGCTCATCTTTACTTCTTCAAACCAAGTAGTGAGTATTTGAAGCTTAGTGTCCTTAACATTCTTGGAACCTTCGTAGGTTGTCTCAAGAATGGTCCACGCCTCTTTGGCAGTCTTTACATGTGAAATCCTGTGAAACACATTAGTAGAAACACCACAGAAAATAGCATTAATAGCTTTGCTATTGGCGTTTACCAAAGCAAGAGTAGCCTTATCCCATTTGGATTTGGTTGTAGTGGGTCTTACATATTCATTCTCAACTGAATTCCACACCGTCTCATCAATGGCACAAAGAAAAGCATGCATACATACTTTCCAAAAAAATAGTTACTCCCATCAAAGAATGGAGGAGTATTGAGGGATTGAGATCTATCCATCTCACTTGGGGTCTAGGATCACACTAGGATAATGAAATCCAATAAGTGTAGCCGCTCTAATACCAATTGAAAGCTCGGATTTGTGTTAATATACAAGAGTTTGTTTAGACCCCCAAATTCAAATTACAGCTAGATAGCTTTTACTCTAACTTATATTAAGTGTGGAACAAGAGTAAAGAAGCGCAAAGAACTATTATCACTACCCTAAGCCATATTCATCCATTATCAACAATAAAAGAAAAGCTTAAGAGTTGGGAAGAGAGATGCAAACACAAGATAACACCGAGACGTGTTATTGAAGAGGAAACCTGATGCAGCGTAGGCATGTAGAAGCAAAATCTGTAACACACAATTACTACAACTCTTCCATGAAACCTAAGTTTCACAAGAACACTAGGCTAGTAGGCAAAATAATAGAGAAAACATCTCTAACAAACTTTTATTAATCAACGCATAACATCGATAATCAACCCCTCTATAAAAAGTATTTATAGGAATAGAATTTCTCCTACTCCTTTTAGGAAAAGAAATAATAAACCTACTTCTACTTGAGAAAGGAAAAACAATTTAACTAGGAAAAGAAAAATAATTAAAATCCTAATTCAACAAGGAAAAAGAAAACAACATAAAATATTAAAATATTTTATTCTTCCTTAACTAATTTGCATCATTCTCTCGGGGTTGGGGAAAACTCATCCTTGAGTTTTGTGGCAATCTTCCATGATCAATTGGAACCCTGAATAATCCTCTCCATCCTATTCTTCTGTGCAAGACAAGACGAATCAATAGGCTACTTATCAATCTTTTCTCACTCATAATAAATCTTGATGTACGGATTTTTATTCTTGACCTCTTTTGCCATAATGGGATATATGAAGCAAGTACTAAAAAAGAATCCATGCACACATCCAAAAACTTCATATTTCCTCCTCCATAAAGATTACTTAAAATCACTCGTTCACGCCTCTTGTTGACCTCTATCAATTCATGTTCAATAAAATCCTCCCAGAAGGGATTAATAACCGTTTGTTTCTGAATATCGAAAGTCTCACTAACGATGTGAGTTATGGGCTCATCTCGTATGTATATGAATTTATTTTTATCAAGCTCAATCTTGTCTTCTTGACGAAAATCTTTAGGATAGTCATCATAAATTGGTGGAGAATCCCAATTTATTGCACAAACTCTTTCAATGTATTCATCATCCTCTTTGATATCACAGTCCTCCTCCTTGATATTGAGATCCTCCTCCTCCTCCACATAACATGGATTTGGATGGTAGTTTTGAGGTCGATTTCCAACAGCTAAGGTGGTGAGCTGCTTTGAAAGTGCATCAAACCACTTCTCTGTTCATTGAAATAACACCTCTAATTGTGCATCGCGTGCAATCTCATCGCGTTCATACACGTCATCTATGGCAGCAAGTCTTCCCCTACATGCTTCTCTTTGTGCCATGGTAGGAACTTAGCCTTGCTCTGATACCAACTGATGCAGCGTAGGCGTGTAGAAGCAGAATCTGTAACACACAATTACTACAACTCTTCCACGAAACCTAAGTTCCACAAGAATACTAGGCTAGTAGGCAAAATAATAGAGAAAACATTTCTAACAAACTTTTATTAATCAATGCATAACATTAATAATCAACCCCTCTATGAAAAGTATTTATAGGAATAAAATTTCTCCTACTCCTTTTAGGAAAAGAAATAGTAAACCTACTTCTATTTGAGAAAGGAAAAACAATTTAATTAGGAAAAGAAAAACAATTAAAATCCTAATTCAACAAGGAAAAAGAAAACAACATAAAATATTAAAATATTTTATTCTTCCTTAACTAATCTGCATCAAAACCAAAGAACTCGACAAAAAACCTCTTCGCAACCCTTCAAGTCAAAATTGATCCACTACAGAATAAAGTTGGAGTACATGAATAACAAAAGACCCTCCAAGCCTAGACTATTTCATGTACTTGAGCCCTCCAAGCTCCTGCTACCAACTAACTTCTCGGAGCCCTGTCTTCTCTAACTTTTCGAATCCCGTAATTCAGCCCAATTGCATCCGCTAACGAATGGCTCCTTCCAATGCTTCCCAATAGCACCAAAATCTCACTTTACACTCAGAATGGGTGTGGTAAGTGTTTGTACTATCAACCTCTCAAGGATGTAGAGTTGGAAAGGTAGGAGTTAAGGAAACCACAAGGAAATGTGTAGATGGTTGTGGGTATAACAATCTCTAATTCTCAAGTGTATTTTCTAGGGTTTTCTCTCTGAAAAACACTCCTTACAATTTGTGCGTAATGAAGATATATAGTGTGAATAAAGACTTGGTAAAGCAAAATCTCACTTTTTTCCAAACAGGGAGTTTTGCAAGTCCTTCGCAGGGTGGCCCTTACCAATGAGACACTTGCAAAAATCTCTAGCCTAGCATAACTCTTCATCTTCTAATCATGTGCTCTGCATGTGGCTCTTTCGCGGGTAAGCTTCTCGCGAGACACTCGTGAAAACCACTTATTCATCCTTTGATTGAAGCTTGAGTCTTCACACTATCTCACACTCATCTCTTACAATTAGAAACCATGTACATATAGGGAAAAATGATTGAAGAAATTTACAATCAAATTTGGCATGAAATACATGATTATTGATTTATAGCATTATTGATTTATACTGTAATACATCATTTGTCAATAAGGGAAAGGAAAACAAAGGTAACACTTCAAGCCAAATTACAGTATCTATCTATGAAATCCTTTACATAGTTAGCAATTGCTCTGGTTAATTATTCCATCCTTGATCACATGAGCAACAGACCAGGAACGAAGACCCAGCAAAAGATTAGAAACTTCCAAGAGAAAATGACCAAATGGGGAAAATAGACCTGGTTTAAAGGGTATAATAACATTGCAGGAAGTGCCTTTTTATCACATTCAAATGATTCAAAGACACAGCTGTTTATAGATAAATGAATAACATTCAAAGACACAGCCAATGCGCACTTGGATGATTTCAAATAAGAACACTAGCTGTCCCCACATTAATAGAATAAGGCACAATGTATAGCTTGACACATAATAGATATATGATTAATAATTTCAGATCAGTTAAACTCCACAAGCATTCTTTCGGACAAAAACTTGCAATAAATTATGTATACCTTGACACAAAATTGATGTTTACAAAGTTGTGCAAAAGTGTGTGTCCCTAGCATTTCTCGACACAAAATAAAGTAAGAGATGACCTGAGAAATCATAACAAAAATTTGAAGCATTATTATTACATGATTTTAATACGTGCATACGTGTTAGTGTGTTGAAGAGAAATATTCAATCTGTAATCACTCATCATATATATTTACAAATATTATTACTACTTAACTATTAAGTATTTTTTTTAATAGTATTTGAAATTATTTAATTTTTTTGTGTAATCATTAAATTTGATAATTTTTGACAGTTGTTAATATTATTTTAGATCCAATTATTAAAAAACAATTTGTTTCTTAAAAAACATATTATTATCAATAAAATATTTAATGAAGTTTGTACTTGAGTTATGAGTTTCGAAATTCTTAAAGAATTTTTTAATGTAGTTCAAATGGCTTTGACATGGAGGTAGTTTTAATTTTGATAGAGAAACACTTTACATAAATTAGACTAGATTTAAAATTTCTAATTAGACACACGATATAAAATTTGAGTAGATATGACAATAGGAAAAAATAAATATAAACCAAAGGAATATTGGGTAACCAGATGATATCATCATTATACATACATACTTCTTAAAATTTTAGTTAAATAATTAAATTCACCAATTCCTAATATTTTGAACTTTTTAGAGAATAATTAATAATTTAGCAATAATAATGTTACAGGATTAATAAGAAAAAAAAAAAGAATTTATGTTTTTGTTTCATTGGGATTGATCTTCTTCAACATCCATGTATGAAATTCCAAACATTCAATTTGCGTAAATATTTGATCTTATTGGGTAACATTCATAGAAAATCACATAACAAAAATTTTCCAAATTAATTTTTTCCAAAAATTTAATTCCTATGTTATTCGTACTAAGATCATCATTCATATTGAAAAGCCCTCAACTGCAACATTTTTACTATAAGAATTTTGCATTAAAATAGAACCTAATGGCAGGACAGGATTGTTCTGGGTCCGGCCCGATTTTGTGGCAAGAGAGCCAAGTAGTGGAAAACTCCTATTAGAAATAGAAGACCACATGACTGACATGAGTTCCAATTCGTGTTTGAGTAGGAGTTGTGTTCAATAATTAATACTTGTGAGAATCCTTGTTTAATAAGGATTAGAAGTTGTAGGTGGCTATAAGACATGGTTTATTAGGTTTTAAGAGGTGTGCGTGTATTTCGGAAGAACAAGAAAGAGTGTGCCACATGTTGAAGAAAACAGAGAAAAAGGTGAGCCACACAAAGAGAATTGAAGGAGCAGCCAAGAGGGAGCCGCTTAGAGAAAGAAGACAGCCAAGGTAGAGAAGAAAAATAGGGAGGAGAGAGCAAAGTGTTGCCATCTTTGAGGGAGATAATTAGTATATGTGAGAGCAAAGGAAAACTAGAGAGATTTTTTTTTAGTCGTGAGACATACACAAGAATTATTGTAATTAATTTGATAATAATAAAATTATTCGGAGTTTGTCGTGTAGTTTTTCTCTTCAAAAAGAAAAGGGTTTTTCACGTAAATATTTGTGTCTTGTATGTGATTGCTATTTTAAATTGATAATATTGTTGGTAATACTATTCGGAACCCAACATGCAGGATATATGTAGCCACTAATCCTAGAATAACCCTACGGTTTTAGTTATTGCACCACGTGTGTGTTTAGCAAAAATTATTTTTGCGAACTTATTTTACTATTCAGTTTATTTTTGTTACTATTCATGAGCCCTACTGTACTTTTTGGTATTATTTATGAGTTTTGAAAAATTTTCAGTTTCAGTAAAATAAGCAGATCCTAAATAGATCCTACAAATAGGATCAGGACTCACTTCATTGGGAAACAAGTACATAGGTGCATGGACCTACAATGAATTTTGAGGTTCAATACCTGGGTCATAGTATCTTAGGCCTTGTTTGGTTTTTTTTTTTTTTTTTTTTTTTTCATCACTCATCACTCATCACTCACCAGTCAATTTGTCACTCATCACTTAAAATACTCCAATTTCTCCAACCCCACCCGTTTGACACATGTTTTCAACTTCTCGTCACTCAATTTTTTCTACTTTTTGTGGGACCATACCTGAGCACCATATCAGGCATTCCTGTTAGCCTACCCACCTCACACCATTTCATCATTTCATATCACTCATTGTTCATTTCCTTTTCAATTCAACCCCCAATACTCTCCCAAAACCAGAGACTTCAACCCAGGCATTCCTTTTTTTTTTTTTTGTGGCAAAAATGCAAAACTGACTCTCTAACTTTCACTATTTTTCATTTCAGTCCTCTAACTTCTAGTTTTGTCAATTCAGTCCTCTAACTTTCAATTTTTGTCAATTTAAGACTCCGTTATAAGTTTGTTAGTGCTGCCATTATATATGCTTGAAACGACGCCGTTTTGCTTTTTTTTTTTTTTTTTTTTTTTAATAAATTTAGAATTAAAAGAAAATATGAAAAAAAAAAAAACACTAAGGGGAACGACGTCGGATTAAAGAGCATTTGTCGGATCAAAACAAAAGAAATAAAAGGCACAGACGGTGAATTCGATTTCATTTGTCGCTCTTTGGGCCTTTTCGGGATCAATGACTTCTCTATCCCCACCGCCGATTAGGAAGCCCGCCGCTCCAACTCCAACCTCGCCACTCACCTCCGCAACAATCTTGCTTCTTCTACTTCTACTCCTACTCCTACTCCTTCGCCGCTCAAACTGGCTTAACCGGTAAAGCTCGATGAAGTTAGGGTTAGGGTGGGTTCTGTCACTACGGGACCTAGTCAAAGAATCAAAGGTGCTCGGCCATCGGTTCTCGCTCCGCCGCTTATGGCGGGGT
The DNA here is from genome assembly GCA_036321655.1 of Quercus alba. Lineage (NCBI taxonomy): Eukaryota > Viridiplantae > Streptophyta > Magnoliopsida > Fagales > Fagaceae > Quercus > Quercus alba. Next base: position 17,802,282 of record CM070302.1, on the reverse strand, counting down.
GGTCGGTGGCAGTTGATTACACCTTAACTTGGGAGCTTTTGAAGTCCTTTGCTCCACTTGAAGATGAAGTCGTAGCTCCTAACACTATGCGTTTGGGAGGATACGCTGAAACGACAAGCTCTTCTTCTTCGTCTTCTACTTCTTAATTTTTTTTTCTTATTTTCTTTTAATTTCGAATTATAAAAAAAGGAAAAAAAAAAGAAAAAGAAAAAGAAAAAAAAGCAAAACGGCGTCGTTTCAAGCATATCTAACTGCAACACTAACAGACTTATAACGGAGCCTTGAATTGACAAAAATTGAAAGTTAGAGGACTGAATTGACAAAACTGAAAGTTAGAGGACTGAAATGAAAAACATTGAAAGTTAGAGGGTCAGTTTTGCATTTATTTATTTTTTCCTTCAACCCCCAATACCCACAACGACCACTTCAGTTTTGAGCTTGAAGCACAAACCCAGAAAATTCATTAGCATCCTTGAAGCACCTAGAAAATTCACAAACCCACAACAACCAATTCGTTGCTCCAATTGTTGATTTTTTTTTTTTTTTTTGGTCTAAGATGAGAAAGGCGAAAAGGAAGAAAAAAAAAAAGAAAAAAGAAGAGAAAAAAGAAGAGAACCCAGAAACCCAATGAAAAGGAATGGAAAAAAAAAATGCAACCAAATCCAGAAACCCAATGTGAAAAGGAAAGAAAAGAAGGAAAAAAAAAAAAAAAAAAAAAAACAGATGAAGAAGACCCATGGTAGACCCAGCGTGAAAGGGAAAAGACAAAAAAAAGAAAAAGAAGACTAGTGTGAAAGGGAAAAGAAAAAAAAAAGAAGAAGAAGACCAGTGTGAAGAAGAAGACCCACGGCAGACCCAGCGTGAAAGGGAAAAGAAAAGAAGAAGAAGACCAGTGTGAAAGGAAAACTCACCAAACCTAGTGAACAAAAAAAAAAGACGGTCTAAAGTTGCGGTTGTTGCTCTGATAGTGGGTCCCTGCATTTGTGTTTAATTACGAAAATGTCATTGGATACTGACAGTGTAGGTAAGTTAGTATGGTCCCATAGTAAGCTGTTATCTTGACAGTGTGATTTTTTGGTAAATGGGAATGCTTGGGTTTGTTGGATTTTGAAATTTCACAGCCTTGGCCCTTGGCTAGATTGAATTTGGTAAAGTATTGTTGGGATTGAAAGTGAGAGAGGAATAAGTACATGCAATATAATTTTCTTAGTTTATTCTGACAGACTAACCAGTAACCCCGCTCTCACGTTTTCAAAATTTTCCACTCTCCCACCATTTTAATAAGGAAAGTTTTAACTTGTTGAAGAAATTTTACTTGACTGCTTCCTTCAATTTTTTTTTATTTTTTATTTTTTTTATAGAAATTGTATTAACGTTTATTTTAAATATTGATTTCTTTTAATATATAATTTTCTTGTCATATAAAGTTCATTAACTCTAAGAGCATTTAAAGATTATGTTTCTAAAGTATATACAAGTAAATCTCTTTAGTAAAAACATTTTTCTCTTCCAAAAACAATTTCTTTTTATTTTTCCATTACATGAAAATATACCATGATTTTTATGATTAAAAGTCTAGGACATGTTCTGTTTTGTATAAAAAAAAACTATTTTAATTGAGCATTAATATTAAAATATTCCTTTTGAAATACATTTTATATGTTAAGAAAAATAAAAGTGTTTATTCTTTAATTGATCCAAAATTAATTGATGTGTATAAAGATTTTTTTTTCTAAAACTATTATCATACTCTTTTTTTTTTTTTTTTTTTTTTTTTTTTTTTTTTTTTTGTTGTTGTTGTTGTTGAGAAGAACAGTTATTATACGCTAATGTGTTATCTTTAATTTATTTAATATAAAAGGCCAGGTGTAAAAATTTTAAAGAATATTAAGTGTGATTAACATAATTTAAATACTAATTACACAATAAATTAAGGAAAGAAAATACCTAACTTGAACCCTGAAAAACATTTATAACTCCATGACTATTGGTGACTATACCATTACTAAATTTACCATACAAACAGTAATTCGAATCTTAATATAAGGGACTTAAGATTTGTGATTTATTAATATTAGTATCAATCAAAATTTATAGGATTATTTTCGCTAGAACCTCGTTTTTAAATTCCTAATATTTTGGTCTTCAAAAAACGTTAACATACAAAATAGTTTGTGTGATGCAATTATTAGATATATTTTGTTAAATTGCACATTTTTTCCTTATATCTTAAAATGTGTTAGTTTAGTTTCTATCTTTTCAAAATATTTTATCACTATGTAATGGAAGAAAATTTTAACATTTTTAAATAAGAGGTAGAGTAGGGACAGGGATTACTACAATAAATTACCGATTGTCCAAAATTTAAACCTTTAGGAAATTATGAATTTAATTATTTAACTATAATTTTAACATATTTTTCAAAAATTTAAAAGTATAATAATAAGAACGATTTTAAAATAAATATCAAATGTTAAATATTATATGAGATAGGTTCAAGTTACACCTGGTGTAACTCTTTAGAGTTAGTGAGTTACATCTTTTCCGAACCATTAGATTTAAGTAAATCCAACGGTTTAAAAAAGACACTCATTAATACTGAGATTAGGAGGATCTCATTTATTATTCCTTATTTATTATATTCCATACTTATCTCTTAACCCAAAAAAGGTATACTTATTTCTCTCCCTCTTCCTCCCTCTCTCTCTCTCTCATACGTATTTATGTAATCATTTCTCTTTAGGAAAATTATTAGGTACTCCGGGAGTACCATAAATGTATACTCCCTCCTCTCACATGAATGGTGGGTCCCACTAATTAAATTCATGGTGGGACCCATCATTCATGTGAGAGGAGGGAGTACGCATTTATGGTACTCCGGGAGTATACAATAATTTCCCTTCTCTTTATACTATTTTTGGTTTTTGACACAGTTAAGGACATAGAAATGGATTAGCGAAATATAAAAGATAAAAGGGTAGAATAGAAGTTGAAGTAGTACTAGAGGAAAAGTAATTTGGGTAGAGAAGTTTTGCTCATATTCATATTAAAAATTTTGATTTTTTTAATATATAAATTTCACTCTCCAAACACCATTAAGGTGGTCTTCAACGAGGAGCAAGATTGAAGAGGCAGAGTAAATGGACTTTGGCCTAGAGATGGAATAACAAAGAGATGAAATTGAAAGTCAATCACTTTGCTTGCTTGGAGTGATGCTGATTTGATTCTTATCATTCCTTCATTCCCTTTTTTTCCTCTTAATAAAAATTTTAGCAATTTAATAATTGAAATGAAAAATTGGATGGCGTTTGCTCTTAGTTTTTGCTCTCTAATATTTATTCTTGTAATCAAGCTAAATAATTTACCTCTATCAAATTCCTGAGTCAATTGTCGGTGAGCACAAAGCCAAGAAACAAAACAGTTAAGAGAATATGAAAATTTTGTTCCTAATTAACAAAATGAGAAAATGAGTCACAAGTTGAGAGAGAAGGTGGTGGTAGATTGGAGCAATATACACGGTCTTGCCATATTTGCTGTTTGTTTTCTCTCTCCCACTAAAAGTTAGTAGATTTGTGAGTGTAATTAATAAGGAAAGAGATAATAAGAATGTTATTAATTAGGTAAGTATTTATTAATAATATACATAATGATGTTTTCTTTTTAGCTGTTAGATATTTTGAAAATCAATGGCCATAAAAAGATGTAACTCTTATAAAGTTACACCAGGTGTAACTTGAACCCATCTCATATTATATATACAACGTAAAAGGATCTATGGAGGATGTTTATCGATATGGATGAAAAAGAAATTAAGACAGCTAGCCAAATTGTACCTTGAAGGAAGCTTATTTTTATTGGTTTGTTTGGTTGAAAAATTGTTTTTGAAAAGAAAAAAGATGAATTAATTCTATTAAAGAGATTTATTTTTCTATTTCTAGGAAAATATATACGTAGTATACGTTAGTTAAATGAGCTGCATATGATATAAGAGTAATAAGAGGAAAAAATGATACATTAATCAATTGTATAAAGTTATTTATTTTTCTCTCTAATTACTCATATGTCATAAGTAATTCATTTAATCAAAGTGTATTCAAAATCTTTTTAGGCGAATGTGCAACCTATGGAGTTTATTTAATTTTTAAATACTAAATAAAAATTTAAAAGGGGGGATGTAGGATTCAATGAAAATGTAGTATAAATTTTATAAAATCTAGAGGTGGTTATTAATTAAATTTTATATATAAATTTTTACTTTTTTAAGGGGGAAAAGAAAAAGAGATTAGAGAGGAATTTTTGAAAATCTAGGGGCCGGGACATTGCCCCCGGCTACCCCCTCAACCACTATCTTCACTAAAATGAGATTTATTTTGTTGAGAATAAAAGAGAGGGAAAATGAAGACCAAGAATTATGTGGCTCAAAATGATTAATTGCTGATATCTAACTGTTTAAGTTATAAAGCCTTATAGGTTACACCTTTAGTGTATGATCAAGTACTATGTACAATGAACTTATAACATAGCATAAATAGAGGCTATAGAGACTAGTATTAATAACCCTACGTGAACTGAAAATGTAATTGGAATTTTTGTTCTATTACATAATAAACTAATATAATTTATTATCTTTAACATATTTAAATTGATAAACATTCTTGTAGAAAAGAAAATTTTGATAACAAATGGGGAAGGGTTTTGAAAGGAACAAAATTTTCAATTAACGTGAACGAATAATTATAACAATTAACTAGCATGCAACATGTAGTGCAAAATAAAATGAACAATAACATATAGCACTACTACAAAATATTCACATACATAATTAATAAGCATGACACTACACGAATTTTTTTGCCTTGACAATTCATAATTAATGAGCATGTCACAAAAACTTTTTATTTTTATTTTTTTGGGGTTAAAACATCATTTGTCACTTTCACTAGTTCTCAAAGAGAGATATTTACTTCTTCTCCCATTGGTGTAAGGATTCTTATTTTCCCGTCTATGGTCAAGAATTCAGACTTCGGTATTTTGGACCTTAACCTATGCGTGTTACTCTTTTTCTCAATGACTGGAAGACTGGACTTACGCATAGTATAAGATGGCAGAAAACATGGCTTTATTGGAATAGCTAACAAGGAATTTAGATGGCGATGGGGAGGTTCAAACGTTTCATCTCTGAATTGTTTGGTGGATTGGCTCTTATTCTTCTGGGTCATGCTCAGGATCAATCAGGTATGATAATCTAAACCTTGCAATTTTATTGGTTTAGGTTATGGCTATGGCTTAGATATTGTTATTTCTCTGTCACAGACTTCATAAGCATTGATTGTGGGTTGCCAGAAAATTCGAGCTATACAGAGTGTAGCACAGGCGTACATTACATTTCTGACGCGGGATTCATAGACTCTGGCATAAATAGGCAGATATCAACTGAATTTAAAGTTGATCTTCAACGACAAGTACGGAGTCTCAGAAGCTTTCCTGAAGGAATCCGAAACTGTTACAGCATAAGGATTACGCAAGGCACCAAGTATCTGATCCGAGCAACTTTCTTCTATGGAAATTATGACGGAGAAAGTAAGTTACCAGAATTTGATGTTCATCTAGGAGCAAATATGTGGAATACCATCAAAATAACGAATGTATCCCATGCTTTCGTTAAGGAGCTGATACATGTACCACCTCTAAATTATATACAACTTTGTCTTGTAAACATGCAACGTGGGAGACCGTTTATATCTGCAATAGAGTTAAGGCCACTGCCCACTTCGTCGTATGTGACAACAGATGGATCACTAGAACGCTTTCGGCGCGTGGATGTTGGTTCCGAAAGCAATTCACTATACAGGTTAGTCATTGTGGGCTAATTCAAAATTTTCACATATTCTGTTTTATTAAAAATTATAATAAAAATGATCATAAGTTGTATTAAACTTAGACAAAAATTTTAACATGTATCTAATTACGTCTATTTTTTTTAATAGTTCAATTAATTGTGTATAATTTTATGATAAAAATGTGTTTATTTTTAAATTTATTCGTGGAAAACTTTATCTAAACTAAATCACCTCAAAATTTCACTTCGTGGAAAACTTAATTTCTCTCATAAAACAAAAGACACGCCTTGAATCACAAAAAAGAAGAATAATCTTTAAAATTTTATCAATGAAATAACTTGATGCCCAGTGGATTACCACTTTAAATTTATTTAGAAAAACCTGAAAGAAATCTTAAGTGAACACGGAAAAAATAGAGAAATCCTAATTTGGATTAAAAACTCAAAAAAAAATAAAAAATCATCAAAAAAATATTCTTAAGTAGATCATAGTTTATACCTTATAATATGAAAACTCAATATTTACTCACATAATCTTAGAAAAAAATCTCTTCTTCTCAAAAAAAAAAAAAAAAAAATCTCTAAAAATAGAAAAGAAAATTGTATTCTAAAAATTAAGTAAGAAATATAATAAACACCAAAAATTGAATCTTATATTACAACCATTTGAGGAAAAAATAAAAAGGGACACAGCTTGACTACAAACTTGGTTGTAGTTAATGGCTACAACTCTAACAAAAAATTTAACATTAAGATTTATTTTGAAAATTTAATTATTAGATTGCATGTAAATTATGTTTTTTTTACATACATGTCAAATTTGGTGTCAATCAGATGTTATTTACTATTTGATCGATAAACTTAATTATTTTATGAATAACTTTAGACTATAAAAATTTGAAATTTAAACATTTAATTGATAACCTAGCTATTGATTTACATATATAAACTTATCTTTTATGCATAATTTAAACTTGAAATTTACACACATAATGTCGGTTCATACAACATTGTGAAGAAAATAACAAAGGTAAGAAAGTCAAAACAATATTTATTTTAATTAATTTTGCAAGTCAGTTGTAAGCCTTAGTATTTAATCATGGTTTTTAATATTTTATCTAAAGTATATTTTTAACAAGGCAATTCTAGTTTTCTATGCCACTTAGAATTAGGGTTTAGACTGTTTAATTTAGTATTCCTATATAAGCTAAATGTTGTACTCCAATCAACCATAGGTGACAAATCTAGCCAATTATAGGTGCCAAATCCTAGTCATTTTCTTTCCCTTGGTGCTAACTTTAAGCAAGTCTAGGTACTGACTCCAATGTCTTGTCCTTTACTTTTTCATTGTTAATTTTTCTAGTTGTACTGCATCAATAAGTGTGAATGCTTATGTATCATTAGACATAGGCATTAGTTACATGGTTAGAGCAATAGCACCAATCCGTGCAAAATAGAAAAAGTTACAAATTTTACACATTTTTGTTCAAAAACTACCCACATCAGTCTCTCTAAAACACTGTTCATATGCAAAATTGCTATAATAACCATGCATATATACATGGTTACTGTAGCTTTGTATACAATTATATGCATAGTTACTGAAGATTTGTATACAATTATTTTTTCTCTCTCCTCTCCCTTGCCTTGTCAGACGCTCTCTCACCCACTCTTCAATGCCAAGAAGAAGCCGAAGCTGACCACCAACATCCATCCACCATCACAAATAACCAACAACCACCACCACCACCACCACCACCACCACCACCACAACCAACCCATTACAACATCAATTTAATCAAAACACAATCAACCCATAATTAACGAAAATCATCACAAACCCAACTAACAATCAACTCAAAGCAAAATCAACTCAAAATAAAACACAATAGAAAACCCATTTGGCAAAATACAAATCAACCTAAAATCCAAGCTTGCCGCCGCCATGAGAGAGAGAAAGTGTGAGTGTATTGAGCCATGGAGGCTTGGTAGAGAGATTTTTTTTAGATTTGAAGAGAGCACCAATTTGATAGAGAAAGAGAGGGAGAGAAAGAGAATTTTTATTTTTTAATTTTTTAATTTTTTTAGAAATGAAAAAGAAGAAGAAGAAAGAAAAAAAGAATAGTAAAAGAAAAAGAGGAAAGAAGAAAGAAAGAAGATGATGAAGAAGAAAAATCGCAGAAGAAGAAAGAAGGAGAAGAAGAAAGAAGAAAGTAGAAAGAAGAAGGAGAAAAGGAAAGAGAGAGAGTGTTCAGAGAAGTGGTGTTTGATAAGGTGGTGGGGTCGTGTATGTGTAAGGGAAATAATATATAAAAAAAGTGAAAAAGTATTATTTTAATAAAAGATGGTGTATTATAGATAATCTAATGCGGGTGTTTTTGCAAATTGATTGTGTAAAATAGAAAAAATAGACTTTCAGTATAAAATAGAAGGAAACTTTTACACTTACTGATACGGTTGCTCTTAATGTAAAAAATTATTTATAGAGTTTCAATTTATGGCGTCTGCTTCTAATAATTGTACTTTTTATCATCAGATGAAGATACCAATTGGTTTTGTATGTAGGCGAAAATTGAATCTTAGATTTCTTATTCAACTATCAGAAACTTTACAAGTTTGAGGTAACTAAAACACACAATATAATCTGTTCTTTGATTGCCATCAAACCATAACATAAAGGAAGAAATCAAAGATGTATTTTATAATCAAATTGCTTTAGCAAGAGGTGGTGGGCACTAATATTGAACGAGCAATGCTAGGACCGCATAATTGTACATAATTTTGGCCACAATTTGCCACATGATGAGTTGTGAATAGTAGAGGTGTCTCACAACTTGCCACATGGCGAATTGTGACCAAAATTGTGTACAATTATGTGATATTAGAATTTTCATTCTTGAACGGTTGATGAGTTTCAACATATCAATTATGAGGTTCATGAGCGCCATCACTCTTCTTTCTTTGTAGTGTTGAGATTTTCCAAGCAGTGGTGAGATGATGGGGAATGTAATGAGAAGCCCCCTTTAAAAATTTATAAGAAGCAGTGTTTCTAGTGTTCAATTATTAATGTGAGATGTTTTGGATGATGGAGAGATCCTCAGTCAGTTTAAAGTAAAATTGAGTCTTATTTTATTGTCTGTATATATATATATATATATATATATATAATTTTTTTGGCTGCAGGATCAATTTTAATAGACTTTTACCATAATAGGGACAATTTGGAATTTCATAATTTTAAGTATGGGTTGTTCTTAGTTTTACTAAACGCCCATGATTCATATTTTGTGCTTTCAGTCTTATTCCTCTTTGGTTTAGTGGTTCTTTAGTATTCCTAATTTCCTTAGGGATAATTATTTAGGAATTTAGTCTTTCTACGAAAGGATTTCCTAATAGCCTATATATCGGCCAATAATAATGAGATTAATTTAACAAAATTCATGAAATTTATTTTAACCTGAGGGTATGATTGTCTTCATCAACCTAACTGTGATTGTTAGGATAACCTAAGTATGATTGCCTAATGTTTTATCTTTTTCTTTTTCATTTTTCTATAAGTGTGCATTTGCCAATTTGCCAATAGTTGAAATTATATTTCAACGGTGTTTGGCGTTTTTTTTTTTTTGATCCAATGGCACTGTTCATGGAACTACCAAACTAAGTAAAACGCACATACCAATATATTTTTGGGTCATACAGTACTATTCATACCTTTAAAAATTATTTTACTATAATGTTTTCAGCAATAAGTTTTCAGTTTTCAGCAAATAAGCGATATTCAAATATACCCTAAAGCTATATTTTATTTATTATTTTAATTCCAAACAACCTTCAAACATATTCAAGATTCAATTTTTTATTATCAAAATCCTTAAACTTTAAACCTTCTATAAAACCCTTCAAGATCTCATCAAGAAATCTAATTTAGTGCTGAATTCCAAAAGATCCTACACCGGTGACAAAAAAAAAAAGAAAAAAAGAAAAAAAAAATGGTACGAGTCATTTTAGAAATCAATGTTTCGAGTTCTGAAATACATCATAGGCTCTCAAGCCCATTGATTCTTTTCCGTCCTTTGTTTTTCTCCTCTAATGTTTTATCTTCCATTTAATATTCAATAATTACTTCTATAGATCTCAAGCTACTCGCAAAGTTTACATCTCTTTGAACAGAATATAAATTCAATTAGATCCTGGAGTATGCTAAATATATTGTTTTACTTAGGTATAAATACGATGTTTATGATCGCATTTGGTGGCCCTATAATTACGAAGAGTGGACAGGTCTTAGTACCTCGCTTACCATTGAATCCCGAAGTTCCAATCCTTATCGGCCACCATCTGTTGTCATGAGTACTGCTGCCACACCAATTAATGATAGTGCTCCCTTGGTCTTTCACTTGGAGCCAGAGGATGCAACTTCAAAATATTATATCTACATGCACTTTGCCGAAGTTGTAAAGCTAAAAGCCAACCAGTCCAGATCATTCAACGTTTGAGTAAATGGGGAGCACTGGTATGGACCTTATGTTCCAGAGTATTTGTGGACATTCATTATGTATAACACGGATGCATTGACTAGTACTGGAGGAAAATATGTTTTGCACTCGTGAATACTGAAAATTCAACACTTCCACCCATCATCAATGCAATTGAGGTATATTCAGTGAAAAATCTCTTGCAATCAGAAACTGACCAAGAAGATGGTATGTATTTCACTATGCATTTCATTATCCTTGTTCGCAAAATTGCTATAGAATTTTACTTACTTGGATCATCAATTTGAAAATATTAGTTGGTGCTATAACAAAGATCAAGTCCACTTATGGAGTAAAGAGAAACTGGCAAGGAGATCCGTGTGCCCCACAAGCATACTTGTGGGAAGGTCTAAATTGTAGCTATGATGGTTATAATGCCCCAAGAGTAATATCCTTGTAAGTTAAGGCCTTCAGATAAGATTTTTGGCTTTCAAACATGCTATGAAGTATCTTCTAACTAGCTTATTGAAAAATGTAATTGTAATTAGGAATTTGTCCTCAAGTGAATTGACTGGAGCAATTTCTGCTGACATATCAACTCTCGTAATGTTACAATATTTGTAAGTATTATTGCCAAATCAGGTCGCATGCAGTTATTCAGGACATCCAATCTTAATTATAAATTATTTTCTTATTTCAGGGATTTATCAAACAATAGCTTAACCAGATTAGTGCCTGAACTTTTGTCACAATTGCAATTGTTTGTTTTTAGACCCCTTAAAACAATTGATTAAACCTAGTTAATTAACCAAGTTGTTACTTAGTCCAATTAAACAAGTCTAGGTTATTACAATAATAAAGATCAAATCAAGTAAAGCAGCGGAAAATAAATAACACAAGATATGATTACTTAGAAAACCAAACTGGTAAAAACTTGGAGAGGATTTGACCTAGCTATCCTCAAGGTAAACTTGAATCCACTATCAGAAAGAATCGAAGTTCATACAAAAGGACTTACAAGCACTCCCGCTCGACTTCCTAATGCTACCAACCAGTAGAACTTACTGACACGACCACGTACGTGCAAGCTCCGAATCCACGGACTCCTTCTTTCTTTGGATTCCCACCAGCTACAAGCACCCCCGCTTGTGTATTCTTTAAGCTTTAATGGCAGCAACTGTTTCGATCATCAAGGTTTAGAGAATGTCTCTTCCTTGAAAACCCTAAGTTTGTGTAAAGGAAAGCTCTTCTAGATCTTACAAGAGATTTACACAAACTGCAATATGCGCAACACTAAAACGTGGCTAGGGTTTACCTTTTATACTTAGGACAAATAAGAAACCCTAAAAACGTTTTAAAACAACTAGGGCTAAGTTGGAAAATTCTGCAGAAAAGCAATCTGCCCGAGCTTCGATCAGTCGAGCCTAAGCTTCGATCGATCGAGCCAGGCCGAAAGCCACACTGCTTTCTACTTTACACTCGATTCCAACTTTACATTGACATACAACTTTGAGCTAGCTTTAAACACTTCTAAACACATTGTTTTGATCATGGTTTGCCAATATTACAAATTAGAGTTCTAAAATACATAACGTCCTAAACTTTAGAACATAACAAACTCTCCCTTTGGCAATCCGTGACAAAACACAACTTAGAAGCTCAAAGTTTACAAATGAAAATCCCTTTACAAAATAATGCTCATAAACAAAAATTCAATCCTAATTACTATCCATCAGTTGCAAGTGTAGACAGCAGCTCAATTGAATCAACTTGTATATCTCCTGAAACACTAAACAAAATGCATAACCGCATGTGTGGAAAAAAATACAAGTAACCAAAATAACTTCTTGATTTCAAACAACACACAAATAAAGACATATATCAATGAATAACTCATGAATATAAATCAATAACCAGTTTGAAACAAGAAACAAATAAAGTACCAACAAAAACATAAAACTCCCCCTAACATGAATATCCATCAAAAACAAGGAAAGAGCTAAAAATGTTAAGTACACAGTGAAGCACCTAAATACAATCTAAAACTCCACAAGCTCCAACTAAAAACAAAAAATCTCCCCCTGAAAGCAAAAACTCTACAAGTACTCCCCCTTTTTGTGACGGAATGCCAAAGGGCACACAAGAAATCCATCATCAAAAGGAAGGTGGTCTAAACTGCGCCAACTCCGCACGCAAAGCACGGATCTCATCAAGCACGGATCTCATCAAGCACGTCCACCATAATCTGTCCTTAAGCCGCCTGAACGGTCAAGAAATGATCCAACGTGGGACGAATGTCCGAATCATCCGTAGCAGTCGATGGAGGAACATTAGCACCAGCATCAGCAGCAGTATCGGAAGGCTCAGCAATAGCTGTACCTGTAGAAGAGGGAGGAGGGGGAACACTACTAGATGACGCACCTCTAGGATGAGAAGGAGGGACCCTCAACTGAGCAGCCCTCTGACGAAGAAAGGTGGCACCTATAGGAGCTATCACATGAACAGGCTCACCTGACGGAAAACCATCTAATCCCAAATAGAGCAGAATCCTATGAATGAAAATAGGATGAATCAACGCATGTCCTACGGTAGAACTTCTATGAACCTCGTTCAAAGAACGAAGGAACAAGTGAGGAAAATTGATAGACGCTCCAGAAGCTAAGGCGTACAAAAACACACATCGCTTTAAAGGGATGGTGTGGAAGTGAGAGATAGGCCACACAGAATGACATGCTATCCTAAAGAGGAGATAGGCAGTCTCGGTAAGCTCAGCAGACGTGATTCGAGCATCAAAACCCCACTGGATAGATGACCCAGTGATGTAAGACATGACTACATCTAAAGAGGGTGACTCCTCATAGGGATAGACAGCATCCCGAACTACCGGCACCCCTAGAGCATCAGTCACCACCCGAGGGGTAATGATGAACTCTACACCTCGTATCCAACTCCTAACAAGGGTGTTGGAATCATAGACGTGGCAAGAGAGGTTCGAGTAGAACTCTCTAATCAGGGCGGTCAGAGGTGGATGATCTATCTGTACGAGAGGCAACCAACCCCTAGACTCAAAAGTAGCCCTAATGGCCGAATCAAGCTCATCTAATACAACAGCTCGCTCAGACTAGATCTTACGCCTACAGATCAAGGTGTCATAGGCTTCTCTACACTTATCATTCTTAAACAGCTCTACTCTAGGTGGAGACTCAGAGGAAGTGGAAGTGATCCTATTAGCTCTAGTTTTCCTAGGTATGGTGCTAAGAAAAGGATCAAAACACATAGCGAAAGAACAAAACCACAAAACAAAAACCAAGAGCAGACTGCAAGTTAGCACAAAAACAAAAACTAGAAACAGAATCTATATGATGCATGAACAAGTTTAAATGTCATGATGCATGTGCTAATGCAGTGAATTAAGTCAAAAAGATTCAAATTTCAAAATTGGCTTGACATAAAAGGTTTTTAACACAAAAACCCCAAAATATAGAAACCACTTGATCAATTTTTAAAAAATTGACGAATTTGGTCATTACACATGATATAATAACAACAATAATGACCAATTACATCAATTGGAGAAACCAATTTCATCAATTTAAGCCAATTTGACAAAATCCCCAATTCGGATCAAATTCAAAACCCTAGAATTTTCAATTTTTCAAAAACCACAAAATTGATCAAATTAAACTATAGGGAACATCAATATAACATCATGCCACAAAAACCCATTGATCAATTACACAAGAATTGGCTTGAATCATCAAAAACCCTAATAATTTTGAAAATGCCGAAAATAGTCATGAGAATGCATGAAAAAATGCATGAAATCAAGAAATAAACTTGAAAAAGATGGGCAAAAGGGTCTTACCGGCTTCTAAAGACAAAAACCCAGCAAGAATCTTGAAGGAAAACGACAAAAATTGATGGCAGTTTGAATAGTGACTTTGAAAAAGTCCTATTCTGCCTTTTTTTTTTAAAACCAGAAACACGAGTTTCGATCGGTCAAAAAACAGTCTCGACCGATCGAAATAGACAGAGACTCCCACGCTTAAAAATTTTAAACTTTTTAAAATTTCGATCGGTCAAAAAAACACATTGGACCGATCGAAACAGGCAAAGGCTCACCAAATTTTTCTGGAAAAACACAATTTTTGAAAAATAAAAAGATTTAACTCAAAGCATTGAGATTTAAGAACAAAAATGCATGAGTATGAGATGATATGATTTTCCAAACAAGAATTTTAAGCCTAATATTCCCAAAAACAAAATTTTGCATTCTTCACAAATTTTCAAGCAACAAATATAGTTTGCACATAATTCAAGATGATTTCAAAAACTTGGCTGGTCAGACCATAGACACACACAATAATATGTACAATGTTTAGCAACGAGTAACTTGTGTAGTGTGTGCGATTAGCAAAGACATGAGATACATGTGAGGTGATATGTGAATAGTAATCAATCACAAAGTCTACAAAATTCATCACAAAGAATTTAAAAGAGACTATCACCTAAAGAGTTACATCATATAACTCCCACATCTCCTAGATCATAAGCTTGCAATCATGTAAGTTTCTTGAATTTATACCTCATAATATACATTCCAATTTTAAGTTTATGTGAGTTTGGCATCAAGCCTAATAGTACACACCAATTTTGATTTTAAGAATTAAGCACTCTTACCGAGGCTTCACCTTATGTTCTTTTTGTGTATGTGCTACACTTTCTCGAGTACAAAATCTTATGATATGCACTAAGGTGTTCATGATTGGCTAGTGAACAGTGGTGAGATGGTTATTTATGCCTTTCTCTAAAAGTTCAAGTCCGACATTTAAAAACAAGTGACTTCAAGATTAAGACATAGTAATCAAAAATCATACACATCTTTCTCACACAACATGCACTACAAATCTTCAACTAGTTAAGTACAATAAATAAGCTCATCAAAGCTAAACAAGGTACAAACAACATGTTATGTGAAAATAAATTGACTAACCTTGTTCTCAAAAACCAAGAAGAATAATGCAAAAACAAAATGTGCCTCCTTTTTCCTTTTTATTTATTTATTTATTTTTTTATTAAAAAAATAAAAAACACCTAGAATGAAATGAATGAATGTTATGCTATGCAAATCCTAAAGACAAAAAAAAAAAAAAAAAAAAAAAAAAAAACAGAACCAAAGAACAATGGTCACAAAGGGTAGAGCAATGAAGTACAAGGACCATGTCAAGAAGACTCAGTTAGGACGAGTCTTTTGCATCCAAAACTTTTTAGATGCACCACGAGCATTGGAGTTCTTATTCACTTGAGAATGATTACCAACTCCAGGATTACAATAAAGGTTTAACGCCTTTACGAAATCACCAATAAGTACCATAGGATCAAGCGCTTGAGGCACAGGTACTTTTGGTTTGTTTGCTCTCTTTGCAGCTTGCAGCTTGTAGCAATTTGGATGTATGTGTCCTGTCTTTCCATAAAAATAACATACCCATGCAGGTTTATCATGTGTCTTGTCCTTAGATAGGGTAGGCTTCTTAGGCTTAGATTCTTTCAGATCAACCCTAATCTTCTTAGATGATGAAGCTTCTAAGGGTTTAGCAACCTCTCTCATAGGGGGTTTGACAGTTTCACTCACTATCTCACTCGTAGAAGGTTCAGAGGAAGAAGATGAAGGAACAAACTTAGTGGAATGGGGAGCGGACACACAGATGCTATCAACATAACCTAAACCAGTTTTGTCAGAAGATGACTTTTGAACACTCAGCATTTAATCAAGTTTAGAACTAGCAGATCTAACAACAGATAAATCGAGTTCTAAAGTTTTAACTTTATCAAGCAAAAGCATGTTTTCTGTTTTCACATTGTTCAAAAGGTCATTAGCATCAAATAATTTAACAAGCAAATTTTTCTTTTCAAGCTCAAGAGAATCAATTTTCTTTAGGCCAAGTTCAACATTCATAGCATCCTTTGTACCAACTTTGCAAAGTTTGTTATAGGCCTCTTGAAGATCTGCATCTTCAGAGAGTTCCCCATCAGAAGGGTTCTCTTCAACAGATATTCTCTCATCAACTACAGCAGTAGTAGTGAAAGTAATGAAGTTTCCATCCTCATCACAATCAGAATCATGATCAGAAACTTCACCATCAATAAGGGTTACAGCCATAGCCTTACCCATAGACTACAAATAGGTTGGACATTCAGATTTCAAGTGTCCATACCCTTGGCATCCAAAACATTGAGAGCCCAAAGGATTATTGGAAGTTTGACCTACTCTTTCTTTAGGTTTATCATTGTTGTTAACCTTAGTGGGATCATACTTCCTAAAATTTCTAGGTTCAACAGTGTTTGTGCCTCTTGCCTTTCTATTGTTATTCCTGAGAAAATTTCTAAAATTCTTGGCAAGATAGGCAATCTCTGTAGTAGAGAGCTCATCATCAAATCCACCACCTTCAACATCATCAACTGACTTAAGAGCCATTGATTTGGATTTGGAAGTTTTGGATAGATCCAACTCATAGGATTGAAGAGATCCTACAAGCTCATCAACAAGGATGGAGTCCACATCCTTGCTTTCAGTAATGCCAGTCTCCTTGGGTCTAAAGTCTTCAATCAAAGATCTAAGAATCTTCCTAACAATTTTAGGTTGATCATAGATTTCACCCAAGTTAAAAGCAGAATTAACAATATCATTCAGTTTAGCATAGAATTCATCAAAAGATTCATCATCAGACATCCTAATCCATTCAAATTTAGAAGTCAATTGCTGTAGTTTATTAATTTTGACAGCCTTTGTGCCTTCATGCACAGTCTGGAGGATATTCCAAGCAGTATGAGCGATCTCAACATTTGAGATTCTCTTAAATTCCTCCATAGAAACAGCATTAAAAATCGCATTCATAGCCTTGCTATTGAACGAAGCTGCTTCTTTCTAAGAAGTTTGCCACTCACTAATAGGAATAGTGGGCTTCTCCCATCCGTATTCAACGGAATTCCACACCCTCTCATCAATGGATTTCAGGAAAGTTTTCATCCTTACTTTCCAGTAAGCATAATTATTCCTATCAAAGTAAGGAGGAATAACTAGAGAGTGTCCGTGTTCCATGACAACAGGGGTCAAGGATCAACTCAAAGATCAAAGGATCAAAACACAAAAAAGCTACCTGCTCTGATACCACTTGTTTGTTTTTAGACCCCTTAAAACAATTGATTAAACCTAGTTAATTAATCAAGTTGTTACTTAGTCTAATTAAACAAGTCTAGGCTATCACAATAATAAAGATCAAATCAAGTAAAGGAGCGGAAAATAAATAACACAAGATATGATCACCCAGGAAACCAAGCCGGTAAAAACCTGGAGAGGATTTGACCTAGCTATCCTCAAGGTAAACTTGAATCCACTATCAGAAAGAATTGAAGTTCATACAAAAGGACTTACAAGCACCCCCGTTCGACTTCCTAATGCTACCAACCAGTAGAACTTACTGACACGACCACGTGCAAGCTCCGAATCCACGGACTCCTTCTTTCTTTGGATTCCCATCAGCTACAAGCACCCTCGCTTGTGTATTCTTTAAACTTTAATGGCAGCAACTGTTTTGATCATCAAGGTTTAGAGAATGTCTATTCCTTGAAAACCCTAAGTTTGTGTAAAGGAAAGCTCCTCTAGATCTCACAAGAGATTTACACAAACCGCAATATGAGCAACACTAAAACGTGGCTAGGGTTTGCCTTTTATACTTAGGACAAATAAGAAACCCTAAAAACATTTTAAAACAACTAGGGCTGAGTTGGAAAATTCTGCAGAAAAGCAATCTGCCTGAGCTTCGATCGGTCGAGCCTAAGCTTCGATCGATCGAGCCAGGCCGAAAGCCACACTGCTTTCTGCTTTACACTCGATTCCAACTTTACATTGATATACAACTTTGAGCTAGCTTTAAACACTTCTAAACACATTGTTTTGATCATGGTTTGCCAATATTACAAATTAGAGTTCTAAAATACATAACGTGCTAAACTTTAGAACCTAACAGCAATATTTGGAGGTCTTGTAAGTTATTTGAATTTTTACTCTAATTCTACAAGTTTCTTGGTTAAAAATTAGAAAAATCACATTCACTATCCTTGCAGAAATTTAAAACGAAGCCAACTCTGTGGTTCAATTTCAACCGAACTTGTTGATAACTAATAATAAGTGTAACTGATTTTCCTATTTCAGGGATCTATCAGACAATAGCTTAACAGGATCATTACTATATTCTTTTTCTCAGTTAAAGTATTTGAGGGTCTTGTAAGTTACTTTAATTGATGGTATAAGTGGCAGACCTAGGAGTTGTTTTGAACTGAGTACAAACTCTTAAAATAGATAAATAAATAAATATATAGATTTTATATTGTTTTATTATTTTTATACTATGAACCAACCAATTTCATACTCATTAAAATAAGCATAATTGAATTGACATGAAAAACTTCAATTTTTATTTTTTTTGGAAAGTAGTGGTAATGAGGTTAACAGGTATCCTTTTATAGGCAAAACTTTTGTATACGCCAAGCACATACGCCCTTTGTCAATGAGACAAATGTCTCATGCGCATGACATATGAGATACCTTCTCCTTTTGTAAATTTGCTCCCCTAACTTTATATTCTTCATTTGGATAGTAACACAAAATTCTATTATTATTATTATTATTTGAGAAACAAACACACATTAATATGTGTTAACCTTATAGCTCGAACCGCTCCTCCCCTTAAACTTCAAACACTTCATGCATATGGAAGTGCCAATTAAATTAAAAAGCTAGCTCTTTTATCATATAATTTAGAATTTGCAGTAAGAATTTTGAAGTGAACTTTAACATAATTTTTCTCTGAATAATTTCATTCTTAAACAAGTATTAGGTAATATCCTACTATATAAGGATTCAATTTTAATTAAAATACTTCAAAACTTAAGGAATAACTTCATATTCTAGAAAATTAGTAAGGATACATAAAGTATAATATATCTAGTAAAAAACAAAAATTAAAGTCGATATATATTCTGCCTTACACTAGTTTCCTTACGCTAGTTTCCTCTTCTTTTCTTTCGTTTTTCATCTCTATCATTTTTTTTTCCTTTCTTCATCTTCTTCTTCTTCTTCTCTTTTCTTTTCTTTTTTTCCCCTTTCCTATTTTTGTTTGGCCAAATTGACAAATTGTAGCGTTGGATGGGAAAGGAGAAAAGTTGAGTAATAGGTTTTATCTTTTGAGATCACTTTGTAAAATAATATTTGATTTAGGAATTAAGATTATATCTAGAATGGTATATTTTTACAGTACTACCTAATTTTTCAGAAGGGTTCTCATAATTGACCACAACTTTTTATCTTTTTCTTTTTTTTCAGTGGGTGTAAATGTGTAATTATAAAAAAGTACAAAAATTTTTACATTTTTTTTTTTCCAAATTTCGGTGGGTGTAATTGCAGTATTGCACCCATTACAATGTGTTACGCCGCCTCCTGATACTATTCAATGTTAAAACGGGGGAAAATCATATTCACTTTACCCTTGCAGAAACTTAGAACGAAATCAGCTCAGTGGTTCTATTCCAGCTGAACTCATAAAAAGATCGAAGAGTGGTTCACTATTGTTAAGGTATGATTTTTGTCAAAAGTGATGAACTCTGTAATATCATAATTTTATTTTCTCTGATTTTCAAAAATAAATTAAGTCTGTACATAGTTTCTCAACAAAAACCTAAAGTCATACAGTAAAATTATACTTTCTCCATCTCAATTTGTTTGTCATTTTTTGTTAACAAAACATCATTTATTGTCTTGTTTGTAGTGTAAAAATTTATAAATTTATCAAAAATGATTTTGGAAATAAAGTGGGGGCATAATAGGAATATTGGTAAATTAATGGTTTTTAATTTTAGAAACGGGACAATATTTTGGGACATATTAAAATGGAATAGATGACAGACAAATTAAGACGGAGTGAGTAAGTATATGACGACAATATTCCCTGCTGATCACTGCCAATTGTTGCTGTTAACCTCATTGTTGGTAGTGTGGGAGAAAATATAAACCTTTGTGCATCAGATTCATGTGAGAGGAAAAAGTCAAAGAACAATATTGTCGTTTTAATACTGGCATCAGTTGTTGGTTTGCTCATCCTCTCATTGACTATAGCGGCTATCTTTTGAGGGCTCACAAGGAGGAAAAAACAAGATAAGACTAGAGGTTAGGACATTAAATTAATATAAGATACACATTCTTGGAAACAAAGAAAACTTCAATTCTCCTAAGATATGTACCTAATATACTTTTGATGGTCTTAGCAGTTGCGCTAGTTGATACTGAACCAAACGTCCAGAATCGGCCACTAGAGTCAATGCAACGACAGGTGACATATTCTGATCTCCAAAGAATCACCAACAACTTTGAGAGGATTCTTGGCAAGGGTGGATTTGGAACAGTTTACTATGGCTGCATGGATGGAATTCATGTAGCAGTAAAGGTGTTCTCTCCATCATCAGTTCAAGGGTATCACAATTTCAAGAGAGGCAAGCCACTATAACATAGAATTCTTGATCTCCGATACACACCTTTCCATACATCGATTATTATACTAAATTAGTTAGGATGATTTGAGTTGCAGGTAAAACTTCTTCTGAGAGTTCATCATAAAAACTTGACTACCCTTGTCGGGTATTGCTACGAAGGAACCAACATGGGGCTCGTTTATGAGTACATGGCCAACAGAGACTTAGAAGCACAATTGTCAGGTTTGGTCACAATTAAAACTAGCTTATAATGATATCATGGAGACCCAACAATCATATTGATTTGATTTTTGAAAACTGGAAGGCTAAATTGACTCAACTAATAGTATAGGGAACAATTGAATTTGGCCAATAGTAGAAAGGTCAAGTTATTAATTTAAGCCAAATTTTATTTTGAAGCAACATAAAAATAATTTCCCCTCAAAAAATTTTCTTAAACAACGCGATCAAGGTTAATTTATTTGAACTACACAACTAGGTTAAGGCGATTATTTACGGATGCAGGTCATAATACAAATATCTTGAGTTGGCAAGCAAGACTTCAAATAGCAATTGATGCAGCTGAAGGTTAGCAATACGATGATTTGTATAAATATTTTTAAAATGTTTAATCTTTTCATTATTTTTCTATAATTAATAATGCATTGTAAAACAGATTTGGAGTATTTGCATCATGGTTGTAAGCCACCCATAATCCATAGGGATGTGAAGACCACAAACATTTTGTTGAATGAAAAGTTCAATGCCAAACTAGGTGATTTTGGTCTATCAAAGATTTTCCAAATTGATAGCGGAACACATGTGTCAACAAATGTTGTTGGCACCCCTGGATACTTGGACCCTGAGTGAGTATTTTTGTTATTTAGTTTTAAGTTCTAGTTAGCTGTGCTGGTAAAGTTTTTTTTATCGTAAAAGGCAATCATCATGAAATCAGTAGTAGAGCCACATTATGGTAACCATTAATAGGTATTTGTTATAATTTAGTTTGTATAGGATTTTATATTTTACTTTTGAGAGAAAATATTGAATGGCAAGATATTAATGGATGGTTTAAATACAAAATAGAAATTAAAATCTACTAAAAACATAAATGAGAATAATGACATGTAAATTGTAAGACCTCTAGAGCTATTGCGACATATATAAAGAGATTGATCAATCAAAAGTCAATAGTCTTCAATATATATATATATATATATGTGTGTGTAATAATTCAACTAGGTTTATTCAATGAATATCAAAACATTACACAACAAACAACATCAAGAGTAGTATTACAAACTTTCCCTACTCCCAAGAATAATGTTGCAAAAAATATGAAAATATAACATGAGTTGACTTGCAGGTACTACAAGTCAAACTGGTTAAATGAAAAAAGGGATGTATACAGCTTTGGAGTTGTTCTATTAAAGATTATCACAAATCAACCTGTGATAGGAAGATCCCAAGATAGGACTCACATAAGCCAGTGGGTGAGTTTCATGCTTGCTACAGGGGACATTCAAAATATTGTTTATCCAAGGTTGGGTGGAGATTTTGATGTTAACTCGGTCTGGAAAGCTGTTGAAGTAGCAGTGGTTTGTGTATCTCCAACTTCCAGTAGAAGGCCAACGATGAATCAGGTAGTTGCAGAACTAAAGGAAAGTTTGACAACCGAGTTATCTCAAAAGATGGAGGGCTATGGGGTTGAACTCAAAGATTCATTTGATATGCTCAATATGGATCTCGATACTGAACTCAATCCTTTAGCAAGGTAAAACGTTTCTAAAAATCGAAATTGGCGTTTTGGATCTTGATCGAACCTATTCTGCTTTTGGCAACTTTCTGTTAATGCATATTGTATTTCCAATTAGGCACATCAAACTGCTGTTAATACCCATTAATATTATAATCCTCCTAATAAAAATTACTACTATAGTCTATGGGCACTATCATTTGAGGTCTTGATTCGAGTTTTTTTTTTTTTTTTTTTTTTGGGGAAATTATTGAAGGCGCCACTTATTTTAGTTCTTTTTTTAAGATATAAATAGAATAAGTGATAGGCTGAAAATGAATTGACCTCTTGTGATAAATTAATTGATTAATTAGCAAAGTTTATTAATTAATCAAATTAACATGCATAACGAGTGGTAGCACAAATAAATCACCAGTTAAACTAAGTATGCAATGTAAAATAAATTGACACAGTAATTTGTTTACAAATGGAGAAAACTAACACGGAAAAAACCCTACTGGGTGATTTTAAGGTCACCACTCCCGAGAATCCATTATTATCACAACAAATAATTACAAGTAAAGGAATTTTAGTACTTTATACCAACCTACAATTGAACCCTTATTTCAATACCTAATTGGATTTGTTCTGTAGTGACAATATCTCCTTGTAATGCACGGTTCTCAGTACGTGACTAACTAATTGCGCAGATCCAATACGCGACTTTAATCACCAACTAGAGAAGGTTGTTGGCTACAAAGTTCTACAGTTTATCACACGATGAAGATCAAGAAGCTCATTGGTTACAAAACCCTACGATGCACAAACACAATAGCTTCGTCACAATTTTCTTGAACAAATTTTGCTCAACACTTGTGCAACTTCTTCCACCTTTGAAAGCCCTTAAAATAATCCTTTTATATGTTTAAGGTTATAAGAAAAGAAAACCACAACACATAATCCCAGATTGGATGAAAACTAGCCCTGAAAAACTGAACTTCATAAACCTCGACAGATACCTATCTGTTGGGCTAAAACAGCTCTACAGGTCTTAATAGATGCTAGCTGTCAAGCTTTAATAAACAGTATGTTTCACACTTGAATCTTGGACAGACTTGCATGACTTTAACATTTGAACTTAAAAAGAGGTTTTTTGAAGTGTTAAACACATCCTAAATTTACCCAAATACAAGTAAAGTACATTTTGTCAAAGGATTAACCAATTACATAAAATAGTGACATATGTTCCTAATAAGTGAATCACATATGTCCTAACAATAAGAAATAAACCTACCATTTTGTTTTTCAATCAAATTTAGTGGGAAGACATGAGACAATTACATATCCTTGGATATTTAATTATCTGTCTCTAATAAAGGAGATTTTAATGTTTAATGGATTATTTGATGGACATGTTGTCATTGCACAAATTTAATGGATTATTTGATGGACATGTTGTCATTGCTTATGAGGCAGATTTGCCTATTTCTTAATATAAATTTTAAAGTCTTCTTTCACCAAAAAAAGAAAAAAAAAAGGAAAAAAAGAAAAAAAAAAGTAGAAGAGTTAATTTTGAGACATGACGGTCTAAAACTAAATCTTGTGCAAAAAAAATGATATCAGAATTGACTTCTTCTTTTCTTTAATGAACAATATGAGATATGACTTGGTAACAAATAATCAGGGACAGACTCAATATTTTAAGCTAGTGGGGGCCGAAGTAGAAAAAAAAATTCCAAATATGCATCCATATAGTATTGAAAAATTAAAAATACACAAAATTGTTATTTCTAAATACGCTAAGATGCAATCATTTACCGACAAAGCCAACAACAAAAACAAAAACAAAATAATGTTTCTTTTCAATACTAGGTTGGCAAGGATTTTTATTTATTTATTGTTGAAGTTAGAGCATTCACAGTGGTGATGCTAAAAATTTTAACTTTTCACACCTCAAACATCTATTTTATCATCTCATATTACAATACACCCAATATCAAATGTTCTATTTTTTTTTATTATTTCATTTAAAATAATATAAACAACTCATTAAAATAATAAAGGAAAAGAGAGAATTTGAGTTTTTTAGTTGAAGGAAGAAATATAATCTTAATAAAATATTATATTTTATTTTTAACAACTTACTACAATTACTTAGTATTTATACTAGTTTACTGTAGTTGTAAAAAAATTAGTTTTAGTTTCTTTAATAACATGTGATTTTTAGGTTCTTCGGTGGTAAAATAGTTTTTTTTTTTTTTTTTTTTTTTTTTAAATACAATTACAATTGTGAATGTTTTTATTATATTTGTTAAGTTTTTTGGTTGGATAGTTGCTATTTTGGATGATGCTAATTAGACTTATTAAGGAGAAGGGATCTAAGATTTTGGAAGGGGGACCCAATTACAAAATAAAATATATAATAACTATATATATATATATATATATAATTGGACCCAGGGGGGCTGTGCCCCCTTGGACCCCCACTTGGGTCTGTCCCTACAAATAACAATAACGATAATTTACAGTAAGTGCATAAAGTTTGATAAGATTATTTGTTATCTATTAAGAGAATAGGAAAATTAACAAATTAACAAATTAGCTAAAGTCAATCATGTTTGTTATTTAGGCTCCCTGAACACTCAGATTGTTTAACCTAATTTATTAACCAAGTTGTTACTTAGGTTTGTTATGCAAATCTAGGTTAAACAAATGACAATCATATCACAATAGTAGAAAAGTAAAGAAAACAAGTGATATGATGACCTAAGAAAACCAATAAAACCATCCATTTTCAACGTAAAAAACCTAGGGAAGATTTAACCTAAAAAATCCATAGGGCAACAAATTCAGTAAATTGAACGGAAATGTTTACAATTGATTTTTTTCTAAATCTAATGCTACCTCTTGCAATATTTACTCAAGTGACCATATGCAGTTTCGAATCCATGGACTCTTCTATTTGAATTTGTTGCATACAAATACTCCAGTTTGTGACTTTGAAATCTCACTCAAAGGTTTAGATCATCAGTAGTATTTAATCTTGTTGCAGCAAATTATCTCCACTAGTACATGCAATATCAATCTAATCTCTAGTAGATATTTGTTGAGTTAGAAGGTTACAGAACCTCTCAGATCTTATAGGAGTAACTCACAAGTCTTGGAAAACATGTATTAGGGTTTTGCTTTTATACCTAACAGTGTTGAACTCAAACCTTAAACGTTTCTTGGGCTTTCGCACCTTCTTTAAAATTTGCAGAAATTGCATCTTGATCTGGTGAGGAAGACAGATTCTAAATTCTTCTTTCTACAGCTTGAGTGTTCTTAAATCTTGACTTGAATCAACTTGAGCAATGTCTAAAACTATTCTAAGACATTAATATCTTATACTAGACATGTTTTTATACTCTGTTTGCAAACATACATAAAATTAGAACCTAAATATTCAATTCTACAATTCTAAATATTTAGAATCTAACAATCTCCCCCTTTGTCAATCTGTGACATAACATACGTACACATGAATTGCCCTACTACAATTCAATCATAATCTACTATTTACAAGTTGCAACAATAAACAACAATATCATGAAAAAATTAGCCTGTAAATTTTTGAAACACTAAAATCAAACCATAAACACATGTATGGATACAATTTAGTCATAATCTACTATTTACAAGTTGCAACAATAAACAACAGTATCATGAAAAATTAACCTATAAATTCCTAAAACACTAAAATTAAACCATAAACTCATGTATGGAAAATACAATATAAAGCATAACTTGATTTTTAGTGATAAACTTCAAGAGATTACATCTAACTACCAAAGCAGCATGCACCAAAAGTTAAAAGGAAGGTCCTCCAAACCAAGCCCTAAGACCTCAGCAGGGGCAGCCCAACAAACTTTGAGGCCTTAGGCGATATATTTAAATGGGGCATTTTCGTTCTTAATTAAATAATATTTAACTAGTTTTCAATATCATAATTTTTATATAACAAAAATGCATTCTTTTTATCTTGTAATATATATATATATATATATATTTATATATTTTGAAGAAATGCTAAAACTATGACAAATTTTACTTTAAAAAAAAAAAAGTACAAATGTTGTAGCAATGAATGTGATTAATGACATTTCAAGAAGATAATAAACAAATATTTGAATGAATGATGTTAGAGATATTATAAATTTTACAACATGATGCTTATAAATATGTATCACTAAGTAATTTAAAATTGCATTTAATAGATTGTTGACGTCTACAAATCATATTAATTATCACATCAATTTGTATAAAGGTTTTAAAGTAAAATTTATAGTATTTATAGTATTTTCCTATATAAATTATTTCTTGTAATTAGTGACACATATTTGTAAGCCCTATGTATTTAAAATTGTAATATCTCTAACATTACTCAATTCTTTGGTACCTCTTAAAAGTGGAAGAAAAATGTAAAACTAATTTTTTTTTCCTATATCTTTAAAAATATATATATATTTATATATATATATCTCAATTTTTCTCCCAAAATTTGGGGGCCTCCCTCTAGTAGGGGGCCCTAGGCAATTGCCTATGTGACCTAAGCCTAGGGCCGGCCCTTGATCTCAGTAGAGAGGCTATACTATGAGACACAATTAGAACTTGTACAAACATATTAAAAATTACAAGATCAAAATTGTGAACACAATAACTTAATAATATCATCCTGTAAATGGCCAGAAGTAGCTGAGTTTCGTCCTTTTTGTGCTTTTTAAACTGAAGCATGATCATCCCATTCAAGCAATACATCAAACACACTAAGCTCCAAACAAAATCGTAACGCTTCTATGACTAATGACTGCATACACATATGCATCCTTCCAATAACTAAACACCTGTAAATGAGAAAGTTTATGTACAATCACTAAACCATGCTCGTCTTTAGCTACAAGGTTCTTGACCTCATGTTCAACTTTGATTATTCACAAAATTAATGTAATTGATCAATTCAAATTAACAATTAAAAAAAGAATTATGGGAAAAAAGTATTTTACCAAGAGAAAATATTGGGTCAGGAGCTGGCGTAAAACCTGTGTTTTACGCCAACCAATCCTGACCCGCCAAGTCACCATTTTTTTTTCCAGCAAAAACATTAAGCCTTAAGCCTCTCTCCCTCTCTTTCTCTTCTCTCCTCACCTGATCTCTCCATCTTTGAATCAAACCCACAACCTCCATGGTCGGAGTTTCAAAGCTCAATACAAGCCACCAGTCTCGCGGACTGAGTTTGAACCACCATCGGCCACAACCACAAACCATAGTAGCAAAAAAAAAAAAAAAAAAAAAAAACCCATAACACCATCGCCCCAACAATCAAACTCAGCAATCCAACAATCTATCAACAATCCAGCCCCAGCAAAAAAAAAAAAAAAAAAAAAAAAAAAAAAAAAAAAAAAAAAAACAACAACAACAACAACAACAAAAACAAAAAACAAAAAACAAAAAAACAAAACAAGACAAAAATACCTCAACTGTTGCCCCATTTCCTCTTCCACTTCTCAACAACCCATCAACAACCACCATGCCACTAACCCATCAATAACACCACCAAGACTCATCATCACCATCGCCAAGGCACCTTCAATACAAACATCCAAGACCCACTAGCACCGACCCACTCACCCACCAAATCAAACCCACGAACCGTCGGACCACAATCACCACCAAGACCCACCAAATCAGCTCGTGAAACCCATCAAATCAGCCCACGAAACCCACCAAATTAGACCCACATCACCACCGTGCCTCATGACTACAATCACCAAACCACCACTACTGTGCCTCATGACTACAATCGCCAAACCACCACTGTGCCTCTTGACCACAATCGCCAGACCATAATCACTGAACCACCAAGCACAAACAAAAGAACATGAGTGAATAAAGACAAAAAAGAGAAATGAGAAAGGAAAGAGAAGAGAGTAGAGGCTGAGGGAAAAAGAATGAGTCGTTGGGCAATAAACTCAGGCCGCGAGACTGGTGGCTTGTGTTGAGTTTTGAAGCTCCGGGCATGGTAGTGGTGATGGTGGCTTGTGTTGAGCTTTGAAGCTCCGGCCATGGAGGTTGTGGGTTTGATTCAAAGATGGAGAGATCAGGTGAGGAGAGAAGAGAAAGAGAGGGAGAGAGGCTTAAGGTTTAATGTTTTTGAAAGTAAAAATAAAAATAAAAATGGTGACGTGGCAGGTCAGGATTGGCTAGCATAAAACACAAGTTTTATGCCAGCTCCTGAACCAATGTTTTCTCTTTTACCAAATGCTTAAAAGATAAATTGGGATAAAAACAAGTTTCAATCGCACATTCATGACTCCCATTTGAATTTAAATGATTTGTATCCTAATAAATTCAAATGTCTCTTATCTACATACATATATAATTCTAGGCTCTGTCGATAGACCAAACACTGACCCAAAGGAGTGCTTGGCAACAGAATTAGCTCAATGGAAGAAAGACGGTGTAACTGAATCAAGTTAAATTTTCACTATCAATGTGACTACTTTAACCAATCCATTTGCAAGATGTTAAGAATATAAAGTGTGAGGAAGACTGAATAGTCTGTATATAGATGTGTGTATAATAATGTACAATAGAGAGCCTTATATAGGCTAGATATGTGTGCAGTACAAGTAAAAGAAGTAAACTACAAGTATAGTACACTGGACTAAGCCCAATGGGCTAAACTAGTCTAAGCTATATACTAACATCCCCCCTCAAACTCGAGGGGGCAAGGAGGAAGCCAACTGGAGTTTGGATATAAAGGCTCGAAGACGACCAGGCAGGTGAGTCTTGGTAAAGATATCAGCAGGCTGGACAGTAGAAGAGATGGAGAATAACTTGAGATTTCCTTTCTTGAGATGCTGGCGAGTGATGTGGCAGTCGATCTCAATATGCTTAGTGCGTTCATGGAAGACATCATTATAAGCAATGTAGATAGCACTACAATTGTCACAATAAAGAGGAATGGCAGTGGGTTATGGAGCATCCATGTCAGCCAAGAGCCAGCGAAGCCAAACAAGCTTACAAGTGGTGTTGGCAAGGGCACGATACTCAGCCTCAGTACTGGAACGGGAAACCACATCCTGCTTCTTGTTGTGCCACGAGACCAGAGAAGTATCTAACAGGAAACAGAAACCTGTGATAGAGCATCGATCAGTCGGATCACCTGCCTAGTCAGCATCTGAATAAGTATGAAGCTCGAGAGAAGATCGAGAGGAGTAATGCAGGCCATGATAAAGTGTGCCTTTGACATAGCGGAGAATCCGAAGAACAGCAGCATAGTGGACAGAACGAGGTGCATTCATGAACTTACTAACCATACCCACGGCATGTGAAATATCCGGACGAGTAACAATGAGATAGATCAAACTGCCAACCAACTGACGATAATGAGTAGCAACGGATATAGGTTCACCGTCCAAGGGTGTGAGCTTTGCATTGTATTCCAAAGGAGTGGAAACAGTCTTATTATCGGTGACACCGGCTTTGGAGAGAAGATCAGAAGTATATTTAGCCTGGGAAAGATAGTATCCATCAGAGGATGAGGTAACCTCTAGCCCAAGAAAATAGCTGAGAGTGCCCAGATCTTTCATCTCAAAATGCTGACTAAGGAAGTGCTGAAGAGAGCGGATACTTGTAGAATCATCTTCAGTAATAATCATATCATCAACATAAAGAAGAATAAGAGTGATACCAGCAGAGGATCTTTGAACAAAGAGAGCAGTGTCATGAGGACTCGAAGTGAAACCCTGTTGAGCAACAACTGAGCTAAACTTTTCAAACCAAGCTCGAGGAGCCTGCTTGAGGCCATAAAGAGCACGGCGAAGGCGGCAAACTTGATTGCCTGAGTGTGGATAGCCAGGGGCTTCATAGAGGTCTCCATTGAGGAAAGCATTCTTCACATCCATTTGATAAAGAGGCCAACGACGAACAGCAGCCACAGCAATGAGACATCTAACAGATGTAAGACGAGCAACAGGAGCAAATGTTTCCTCATAGTCAATACCATACTCCTGAGTAAAGCCTTTGGCAACTAGGCGAGCCTTGTATCTTTCAACAGATCCATCAGCCTTGGTCTTGATCTTGTAAACCCACCTACAACCTACTACAGACTGACTAGGAGGCAAATCAACCATATCCCAAGTGTGATTCTTATGAAGGGCATCTAGTTCTTCATTCATAACTTGCTGCCAAAGAGGGTTAATATGAGCCTCACGATAGGTGTGAGGTTCATAGAGAGTGGCAAGAGCAAAAGAACAATGATAATCAGTGAGATAAGGGGAAGGAATACTTACCCGAGTGGAACGACGAAGTTCAGGACCAATAGGAGACTCAGGAGAGGGTGGTGCCACAAGATCCAAGACAGGCAGATCATATGCCGGAGACAGAACCGGAGATGAGTCGTCTAGAGAGGCAGTCGATGTTGAAGAATCCTCTATAAGTTCAGGATAGAGAGGGAGGAAAAGATCAGTAAAAATGGGAGACTCTAAGGAAGAAGATGCAGGAAACTGCTGAAGACTCGTGAAAGGACGATGTTCCCAAAACTCAACATGACGGTAAACACGAAGGCGATGAGAAATGGGATCATAGCAGCGAAACCCTTTTTAATACACACCATAACCAAGGAAACAATAGAGACGAGTACGAGGTTGGAGCTTTGTTCGTTCATGAGGAGGAAGAGAGACAAAGCAAGCACAACCAAAAACCCGAAGAGAGGAGTAGTCAGGAGTTTAACCATAGAGAAGCTCAAATGGTGATTTTTTGTGTGTAGTTGGTAAAGGAATATGATTAATGGTGTGCACAGCAGTGAGTGCGGCCTCACCCTAAAAGCATTCAGGAAGAGAGGCTGAAATGAGAAGGGTGCGGACAACATCAAGAATGTGACGATGTTTTCGTTCTGCTCGACCATTTTGTTAAGAGGTGTAAGAACAAGACCGCTGAGGAAGAGTACCATGTCTGTCTAAAAAGGATAGGAAATATTTATCATTATATTCTTGAGCATTATCTGATCGAAAGACTTTAACGGTGCGATTGAACTATGTTTCAATCATTTTATGAAATGTTTGGTAAATAGACACAAGTTCAGACCTATGGTGAAGCAGATAAATCCAAGTATACCGAGAAAAATCATCCACAAATATGACAAAATATTTAGATCCCCCCTCAGTGGGAACAGGTGCAGGACCCCAAATATCAGAATGTATAAGATCAAAAGGGGTAGAAGAAAAGGAGTCACTTTTATTAAAGGGCAACTTTGTTTGTTTGCCAAAATGACAGGAAGTACAATCAAATTTTTGAAATTGAACTGAACCTAAATGACCTTGAGAAGCTAACAACTGAAGACGGAATAAGGATGGATGACCAAGACGAGCATGCTATAGATCAGGTGAGGAGGTGGCAGTGGTAGCAGTTGCAGAAACAACTTGTGAAGGAATCTTCAAGTCATGAACCTCAAACATGCGACCAACCTTACGGCCTGTCCCAAGCACTTGACCCGTCCGGGGATCCTGCATATCCACACCATGATTAGTAAATAGAAGATCTACGCCTAATTCGCAAAGTTGACCAACAAAAAGCAAATTGAGGGATAACTTTGGAATATGAAAAGTGTCATTAAGGGATAAACAAGAAGAAGAGACTGTTCCTTTATGACTAACAGGCATAGGAGTTCCATCAGCAGTGTAAATGGTGATTGGATGTTCTAAGGGTGCCTTATCAGAAAATTGGGATTCATCAGGAGTTATATGGTTACAACATGCAGTATCAAAAAACCAAGGTTGTTTACCTGAGGTGACAGAAAGGGCAGTGGAAATGCGGGATAAAACCTGTTGAACAACTGCTTCAATATCAGCCGTAGTAAGTGAGGAAGTCAAAGATGGACCTGTAGGAACTGATGGATCTGAAGGTCATACAGCAGCTGCCTGAGGAAGAGAAGCTTTATTCTGCTCTTGCACGAATTTCTGTAGCTTACGACAAACAAAAATGTCATGGCCTTTGGCACGGAAAAACTTGTAGTGAGTACCTTTGGAAGACTGAGAGGTGGGACGCCTGGAGTTTATTTGCGGAGGAGTAGTGAATGCAGCAATGGGAGGCTGTGGTGAGGGTGTAGCCAAGACATGATCAGATGATGTCATGTGATAAGTAGGCCGACGATTCTCCTCAGAAATGAGCTCCTTTACTACAGCATCAAGAGAAGGAGTAGGATACCGGCTAAGCAGAAAAGCTCTAGTAGGCTCAAAATCCTCACGTAAACCCATCATGAAGTGCATAAATCTACGACGATCCCAATATTTGACAAAGAGCTCAATGTCCTTAGAACACACCAATGGAGGATCTGCAGCAGAGAGTTGTTCCCACATAGTAGAAGTTTGAGAATAAAAATCAGAAATAGACTGACCTGTCTCTTGGCGCATTTGATAAAGTTTTGATTCAATGTGAAACTCCAAGCTTGAATCATTAGTGCAGTTATAGCGATCAGCCAAAAATTTCCAAGCAGCCTCAGCAGTTTCAAGACGAGGAATAAGATTATGAATGGAGGGAATAGAGGTATTGATAAATCAAGACAAGATCTTACTCTGAATACTCTCCCATTCCTCTAGACGTTCTTCATAATCATCTGTTGTAACAGCAGTCTTGGAAGACTCTTCAGCATCTGTGGCTTTGGACTTATGGTTTGGTACTGGTTTAGGAATTGAACCAGTCACATATCGCCACAGTTTACGACCCTTGAGAAAGACAGTCATATTCTGAGACCATGCATGATAGCTAGTAGGACCATCCAACATGATGGTGATAGGACGTATGATATCTCGTTCACTTTGTTGAGCCATAATGAAGAAAATGACCAAAAAGTGAGATTTAGAGACCCCAAATGCAGAAACGGAGCCCAAAATCAGAATCTACGCGAAAAACTGAGCAAGACAGGTCCTGTTGAAAATTTTTGACTTGGTCAACGGTCAACAGTCAAAGTCAACGGTCAAAGTCAAGTCAACGGTCAGGTTTGGTCAACGAATGATGTGTGTTGACGTGGCAATGTGTCATCACACTAGGGCTGACATGGCAATCCGTGAAACAAAGCTGGCGTGTGGGGTGCATGTGAGCGCGCGGGGCGTGTGGAGGCCATCTGGTCTGGCATGTGTGGCGCATGCGTGATAGTGACGGCGCGTGGCGACGCGTGGAGCGCGTGCTCGTGAGGCAGAAAATTCAGTCGGCGCGTGGGGGCGCATGTGATGTGTTTTCTAACCGTTCTTGGTTGGGTTTTGCTTGGGATTGTCTGTTCTGTTACTCAATGCCTTTGCTTTTACAGTTGGATGAGCAGAACATTGAGATCCGAGAGTTGCTGGGACTGTGGGCGTGACGATGGTGACTCGCTTCTGATAGTGGTTGCTGGATGAAGGCGAGGGCAGCGGAAGGACGCCGGAGATGTCCACAGGAACCAGAAAGTCAGAGGAATGGCTCTGATACCATGTTAAGAATATAAAGTGTGAGGAAGACTGAATAGTCTGTATATAGATGTGTGTATAATAATGTACAATAGAGAGCCTTATATAGGCTAGATATGTGTGCAGTACAAGTAAAAAAAGTAAACTACAAGTACAGTAAACTGGGTTAAGCCCAATGGGCTAAACTAGTCTAAGCTATGCACTAACACAAGATAGTTCTGAAGTTGTTCCAATGATGATTAAAATTGGCATACTGAATCTTGCAGCTTTCCTTCTTTTCCTACTTTTCTTTTAACATTTGTCATCGCAAATGTGTGTAATCACATTATTGTGTGAAAACCTGTACCTATGATGGTGTCGATAAACAATTTGTTTGTGATGTGTGTTGTTCCTTTGAATGCCAAACTCGGGGTTATAAATTATTAAATTCAACCTATATTTTTCATGTTCTAACTTTTTGGCATATTGATTTTTTCAATTTCAGAACTGACAAAAAAGTAACCAAAGGAATTATAGATTTTGAGGGCTAATTTAATATTCGGTCAAGCAAAAACTTAATATTGGGCTTGAAAAATAGATATTATTGGGCATAAATAATGGACCGAAGCAAGTATTAATTATTATTATTATTATTTTTTTAATTATTGGGCACTCGGCCTACAATTACTATACTACACCAGTTGGGCCTATGGCCCATATTCTCTTTATTACATGGGTTGGACTTCTAGCCTACGAATACAAGTGAGTCACAAGTATTAACTCATAAAGTTATTTTCTATTTAAAAAAAAAGTGTTCTTGACAACCGTTAAAGACATTCTGGCACTACTGTTGAAGCTAATCACTTTTCAGCCAAAAAAAGAAAAAAAAAGAAAGAGAGAGAGATTATGTCACTTTGTGATTGTGAAAGACCTGCTCCTTCTTCAGTAAAGCAGCGGGAGGAAAGAACAAATCCCAATTCTACGTATCGCCTTCTTCGCTAGAGCTATGGAGAATAAAACAAAACACATGCATGTACTATCTTGTTCTTCTTTAAAAATGCTAGAGCAAAGTAACAAGACAACTGACTAACACAACGAAGCTCCGTGAAGATCTGTTAAGACCCACAAAAAATCATTGAGTGCTATTGTGTTAGATTTTAAGACTTTAGGAACTAAATGTATTAGAACTTTAATGTGTAATGTGTTGGCAAACCATGATCAAAACTTAGAGCCTAGATTTAGGCTGCTCAAAGTTTGTTTATTTGTAAAGTTAGAATCGAGTGAATTGCAGGATTTATTGGCTAAATCTTCAAGGATCGATCGATCAAATATTAGGCTCAATCGATCAAACCTCGTGCAGATTAATTTTCTGCAGATTTTTTCCAAATTAGCCCAAGCCCAGTTTGACATGTAGAGTTTTATATTTTACTTCAAGTATAAAAAGAAAAATCCTAACTACGTTTTAGAGGTTGTTGATGTGCTGTGTGTTAAATCTCTTGTAAAATTTATAGGTGTTTACCTTCATACATACTTAGGATTATCAAGAATAAGATTATGTTAAGAACTTGGTGATCGCTTCAGTTGCTGCATAAAGAATTTAAAGAAGATCTGAAACCTTTGAGTGGGAGTACTTGTAGTTGCAGTAGATCAAAGAAATAAGTAGTCCGTGCACTCGCAGTTGTCACGTGGTCATGGAAATAAGTTTTCTACTCGAGGTAGCAATAGGATGTTAGTGATCCGAGTCTTATTGTACAAATTTTAATTCTTTCATAGTGTATTTGTTTTACCTTAAGGATAATTAGGTTAAATCCTCCCTAGATTTTTTATCGATTTGGTTTTCTTAGGTTATCATATCATATGTTATTTATATTTCCGCATTGCTTACATGATATGATTTGATTGTGTTAACCTAGATTTGAATAATTTATCTAAATAATCACTTGACTAAATAACTAGGTTAAACGATTGTGTTTTGAGGGGTCTAAAAACGTACACATCGGATTCTTAGGGAACCTCATACAGTCATACTTCAAAGAAGGTGTTCAGACTATCAGAACTCACATAATAGCTGCTTCCCTAACCCTAAGCAATTGTGGAATGTGGTCGAAGCCCATATTTCACTAGTGATAGGGATAGTGGGGTTTGCGAGGTTGGGAGACAAGTTTTGGAGAATGGCTGGCATAGTACTCATGCACCTTAACGATGACACTGGAGTTGGAGATAAGGTTTCTGGCAACCTAGCTCCTCCCTCTCGCTCTTGTAGAACTTCTTCCTTTCATTTCCTTACTACCTCGATGATGATGTGTATGACATGTGAAATTATTTAATTTAAGAACCTAAGCTACAGTAAGTACCTAATTAAGTTTTGCACATTAGTTAAAATAATATTTTAGAATTTTTTAAAATTGTGTTTCAAATTTTTTACATTTAGGTTAATCTTGATTTATCATTTTGACTGCTCTCTTTTATAGAGAGAATTAGGTTCAATTCTACCAAAAAATATCATCCGTTTGACGTGACTTATGGTAAAAGTTTAACTATAACTTTGATGGATTTGGAATAGAGAATTCTTTAAAGTTTAATAGGAATTGCTATGGTTTTTGGCATGGAATTCTTTAAAGTTTACTTCTCCTAGATACTACTTCAACTTTTTTTTTTTAATTATTATTATTTTAATAAGATAGAAATTCTACTTTAGCCTAATCTAATAGCCTGTTTGGAAGTTTAAAGAGAGAGGAGAGTAGAGGGGAGTAGAGGGGAATGATTATCTTCCATCTTGTTTGGATGTTTTAAAAATTAAGATGAAAAGAAGAGGAGATGATTTAAATAGACAAATTTACCCCTATTTGAAAATGGACTTGCAATATTGGTTTACGATTAATTTGTTAGATTAAATAATTATGACTATAGCATGCAATATATATATATATATATATATATTTTTTTTTCTGATGTGAATTAAATAATCAATATTGATCTATGATTAAATATTTTTTTTGCTTTTTTTATTATATTTTAAAAAAACCATCCTTAATTGATAATAATTAAAATAAGAAAAAAAAATGATTGGTTTGTTTGTTTATTGAAAAAATCAACAAAATATTATTCTAAGAGAAATTAATTAAAAATTTGGGGGAAAATTCAAAGAGAAGTTTGAACAAAGAGCTTCAACGACATTACAATCAAACACATACCGGTACAAAGTTATTAGCAATGAAGAAATAAAAAATTAGGTGAAAACTAAATTTGGAAGTGTATATTCAGATGAAATTTAAAAAAATTAAAAAAATCATATGTGTGAAAAATTACCTCCTTATAGCAAGAGTTGTTAGATCGGAGTGAAACAGAGACCTTGGAAGCAAAAGATAAAATAGAATGCAATACAAAGTGGAAAAAGAAGGAGGTAGAGAAAAATTTTCTAGAGAAACAAACAAGAATCAGGAATACGGTGTGTTCAATTTTGTGAACAAAGGGACAGAGTGTGTGTGGGGACAAAAAATTTGTGGGTTACAGAGCTGAGAGAGCTTGAGAGAAATTTGTGAGTTACAGATTTTTTTTTTTTTTTTTTTAACATTACAAAACATTTTAATTTTGTTAATATAATAAGGGTAAATTAGGTAATTTATTTGGTCAATAATTTATGTACTCTACTCCAATTTGGGGGAATTAAAAATGCGAGGTTAGAGGTAGTTGAAACCCCTCCATTCCCCTCCCCCCTTTCCTAAAAAAACTTCCAAACAAGGTAATTGAATTACTCTCTCTCCCTTTACTCTACTCCCCCTCCTTTTTTAAACATCTAAATAGACCATAAATGTATATGTGTGTAAAACTCCCTCTTGAAGACTTGAATCTCCACTTTTGCCTCCCACACTCCATAAGCACTTATACTTGTAAAGTGATCATCATACTAAGGGTGTGCGGTGGTGGTACTATTTCAACTTCTATTATACCCTTTATGTTTTATGTCCTTAACTGTGTCAAAAACCAAAAACAATATACGGAGAAAAGATTGCATAAATACGTATGAGAGAGACAAATTCGTATACCTTTTTTTTTTGGGTTTAGAGATAAGCATGAAATGTCATAAATAATGGATAATAAATGAGATCCTAAACTCAGTATTGATGCATCTTTTTTTAACCATTAGATATACTTAAATCTAATGGTTTAGAAAATGTGTAACTCTAAAGAGTTACATCAGGTGTAACTTGAACCCAACCCAACCCATATATATATATATATATATAAGATGGGTTCAAGTTACACTCAGTGTAACTTTAAGTAATGTTACACCATCCAATAACTTGTTATTAAATTAATATTCTGAAAATCTAACCGTTGAATTACATGTTCTATGTGTTCTTAACTTACATGCCAATTTTCATGTGAATCAGATGCTATTTACCATGTGATCCATAAACTCATCTTTTATAATTATTTTAAACTACAAAAACTTGAATTTTAAACAATTGATTGATAGAATTCGTACGATTGTTTCGCATGGCTACTTTGGTTTTTTATTTTATTTTATTTTATTTTTTTAGGAAAAATTCTTGCTCTTGTTTGTGAAATTAATTTTAAGTTTTAACAAATCAAAGAAGTAGTACTATTTTTTCCCAAGTTTATAACAATGTGGGGGGTTTTGAATCCAAATTCTCCTTTGTAAGAAAATTGAATAATTCTATTAAATTACAAAACTTCAAATTAGTCATGTTAGTCCACTCACATCAATGGGTGTGTAATAGATTTTACAATTATTACCTAAAAATGACTCACATTAGTGATCGTAGAATTGTGTACCTTTACAAGTTTGCTATAAAAACTGTGGAAATTTATGTTGATACTATTAATTTTGTATTGATTTTTTTTAATTCTTTTTTTTACATATCTCAAGAATGAAGAAAGAGAGTGGAAGGTGGTTGTTACATATTGAAAGCTAGGATTTGTTTAGACCCCCAAAATAAAATTACGGTTAGATTGTTTTTACTCTAACTTAGACTAAGTGGGAAATAAGAGTAAATGAGCACAAACAACCGATAATACTACGCAAAGCCATATTCATCCATTATCAACAATATAAAGTAAAGTTTAAGAGTAGGGAAGAGAGATGCAAACACAAGATAACACTGAGATGTGTTATCAAAGAGGAAATAGAAGAACTTGGCGAAAAACCTCTCCACCGCCTTCCAAGCGGTAGTCGATCCATTAGAGAATAAAGTTGGAGTACACAAATAACAAAAGACCCTCCAAGCCTAGTTTACCCAATGTACTTGAGCCTTCCAAGCTCCTGCTACCAACTGGCTTCTTGGAACCTTGTATTCTCTAGCTTTCTCGAATCTCACAATTTAGCCTGATTGCATCCACCAATAAATGGCTCATTCTAATACTTCTTAGTAGCACCAAAACCTCACTTGACACTTAGATTGGGTGTGGTAAGTGTTTAGGTTATCAACCTCACAAGGATTTAGAAATGGAGAGGTAAGAGTAGAGGAAAACCATAAGAAAATGTATAGATGATTGTGGGTTTAACAATCTCGAACTCTCAAGTGTATTTTCTAGGGTTTTCTTTCTGAAAAAAACTCCTTAAAATATGTGGGTAATGGGGGTATATATAGTGTGAGTAAAGACTTTGTAAAACAAAACATGAAATTTTGCCAAACAAAATGTTTCACGAGTATTTCATAGGAAAACCTTACCCATGAGACACTCACGAAATCCTCCAGGTTGGCATGACTCTTCGCCTTCTAGTCGTGTGCTCTACACGTGGCTATTTTGTAGGTAAGCTTCTCGCGAGATATGCACAAAATCCACTTGTTCATCCTTTTAAGCTTGAGTCTACATACTTTCTCACATTTATCCCTTACAATTAAAACCAAATTAATACAGGGAAAATATGATTGAAGAAATTACAATCAAATTTGGTAAGGAATTAAAGCCAACATAAAATAGTTGTAAATTACAACTTTACGTATATAAAGAAAGAAAAACAA
Source organism: Quercus alba (assembly GCA_036321655.1). Taxonomy (NCBI): domain Eukaryota; kingdom Viridiplantae; phylum Streptophyta; class Magnoliopsida; order Fagales; family Fagaceae; genus Quercus; species Quercus alba. The sequence goes on along the minus strand of CM070302.1, from coordinate 17,762,260 downwards.
TTAAAGAAACCAAGAAAATTTAATTTTTTAATGAATTGTTGTGTAAAATAAATAATATGATATAAGGTATTTTGGAAAGGACAAAGTTTAGTTACAAAATTAGTTGTAACCTAAAACTACAATCTTACTCAATAAAATAAATATTATTACATATTTTGAAATATAACCATTGAATCGTATGTCTTTTGCGCTCTTAATACATTAATAAAATTTTGTGTTAATCGAATATTATTTACTATATGATCTATAAGCTTATACTTTATGCATAATTTTAAACTACAAAAACTTGTAATTTAAACAATTTATTGATGATATAGCTATTAATCTTTAATTTTATAAAATTTTTGCAAGTATAGAGGAATTATAAAGAAGATATAATCTAATGATGAATTTATCAAAATTCACTTGCAATAAAAAGATATTGAGTAAGGTTGTAGTTTTAGGCTATAACCAATTTTTTAATTAAACTTTGTTCTTTTGAAAATTGAGTATATAAAATAAATAAATAAATAAAACTAGGTTTGACAGTAAATCGACAAAAAAAATTTGCAATCTTAGTTGGCAAAAGGTTTTGTGGAGTAAATATATTAATGAGAATAAATAGATGCAAGGTTAGGATTTTTTATTTTTTTTTTATACAAGATAAAAAATATACATTAGTCTAATCTAAGTGTATATGTGTGTGAAGCTCTCTTCTGAAAACTTGAAACCTGACCTTTACCCCCCCACACCTTACAAGCACTTATACTTATGGAGTAGTTTCTCTTCACCAGTGAAAGGTGGCTCCTCTCCATCTTCTCCTAGGTCATAGAATAGCTGTCCCTTCTCGTGAAGGTGTGTTTGTACCTTGAGGTAACAAGTTTACCTTCAAGGTTTTTTGGTTTTTCCTTTCTTTTGGGGGGTGAGGAAACACATTTTTTTGTTCTTTAGTTATTCTTTCCAGTTTTTTCTAGTTTTAGATTAATGGAGGAGTTAGCAAAATCTTGGAGTTATCTTACCCTCTCGGACGTGGAAGGTTCTCATGTTAGCATTATAGAGGAAGAAGCAGTTTCAGATTTCATCCTTGCTGCAAAGTTTCTTAGTAAGAGGGCCTTGAACGTGGAGGCTATTGCCAAAACTTTCACACCCATATGGAGAATGAAAAACAGATTTAGGGTGACTAAAGAGAGTGATCATGTGGTGCTATTTACTTTTGATAACCAAAATGATATGGAGTGAGTCCATAATACAAAACCATGGAGCTTTGATAAGCACCTTATGGTTTTACATTGGTATGATAAAGAGGTTGATGTTTTGGATATTGATTTTAATATGGTTACTTTTTGGATTCAGGTACATGATTTACTAGTCCACTTTTGAACAAGGGTTGTAGTTGAAAAAATTTGTAGTGCTACTACTTTGTTGGACAAGAACACAGAGGAGGGGGAAATTATGGGCGATGGTTTTATTCGTGTATGGGTTAAGGTGGACATTTCAAAACCTTTATGCAGAGGCCGAGTGCTTTCTTTGGAGAATGGTAAGGAACTTTGGGTCTCTTTCAAATATGAGCAGCTGCCAAACTTGTGTTGTTGGTGCTATAGCCTCATACATGACAACCAAGATTGTGAGTTGTGGATTGAAAATGGTGGCACGCTACATCTGAGGCTCAACAATATGGTGCATGGATCAGAGCAACACCTTTCGTGCGAAACTCAGTTTCTATTCCTAGTTTTTATAAAACTAAATCCGTTGGTCCAACTACAACATCCACCCTAAAGCTACCTGCAAAATCGCAAGTGGTGATCCTAAGAGGAGGTCCAGCACCAGAGACTATCAGATCAGGTCAGGGTAGTGAGACACCAAATCAGGAAGGAATTAAATTCCCTGATTTCTAGGAGGTAAATTTGATGGACTCAAGTCCTTTCCATATGGATCAAAATTTTTTTGGGGAAGTCAATGCTATTAATACGGATCAAAACATGGGAAGTTTATCTACTAAGCTATTCGAAAAGAAATTAGAGGACATAAATCAGGATTTGAGGAGATTTGATGCGGTAACAAAATTTCATTCAGAATCAAAATCTCCCATGGGTAAGGAAAATAATTTGGAATCAATAACAATTAATGAGATTTTTCTAAAGTCTACTCAATCACGTGCAACATCACATGGTTGTGTGTACCACTATTTGTTCTACCTGATACTTCAAACATTAACACAAGGATTCAAGCTACTTGGAAACGTCAGGCTAGGTCCATCACAGGCACAGATGTCATCACAGCAGATGCAGTGGGTTCAAAAAGGTGTGCTCATCCTACAGGGGGTTAGCTGGAGTTACAGAAAAAGAAGAAGATTGTTTCTCGAGTTAGCAAAGGTGATAATGTGATATTGGTGAAAGCTAGTTCCCAGCCTCGCTAGAACCAATGAGTCTTTTACGTTGGAACTGTCGGGGGCTTAGGAACCAACGTACAGAAAATTAGCTTGCAAAATTAGTGTGGGCAAAAGATCCATTCGTTGTGTTTTTAGACGAGACATGAGCAGATGAAACTAGGCTAATTTTAATTCAAGATTGTTTGAACTTTAAGCAAAGATTTATTGCAACTAGGAGAAACAAATCAGGGGGTTTGGTGATGTACTGGAAAGAGCAGTTTGATTTAACAATAGAGACTTTTTTGAAGAACCATATTGATGCCACAATTTGCAAAAACAAGGAAAGGGAGTGGAGATTCATAGGTTTTTACGAAGAACTGGATACACAACTCAGACATGAAGCTTGGGCACGGTTGAGAAATTTGAGAACAAGAAGTCAAGCACCTCGGTTATGTGCGTGAGATTTTAATGAAGTTACAAAGCAAATGGAGAAATTGGGTGGAAGAACCCGACCTCATAATCAGATGCAAGCATTTAGAGATATCTTGGATGAATGTGGATTTATGGATCTTGGTTTTGTGGGATCAAAGTTCACTTGGCATAAGCATTTTGATAATTTCACAGTATGGGAGAGATTGGATAAGGAAATGGCAACCAATGAGTGGTCTTCTTTGTTTCCGGATACACAAGTTCATCATATTGATGTTACTACTTCGGACCATAAGCCTTTGTTAATTAATGTAGATGGGATGGAATGCAAGCAACAGAGGCCTTTTCGGTTTGAGCAGATGTGGATGAGTGAACCAGGGTGTGGGGGCAACAATTGAAGTGGTATAGCAGTAGGTAGGGGCTAATCCGAGAGGGGAGAAAGTGATAAAACAAAAAAAATTGACAAGTGTGGGAAAAGTTTGACCACGTGAAGCTAGACATGCTTCCGAAATGTGAGAAGAGAGCTAGAACAAAAGAGAAAAAAACTTGCTCAGGCCAAAAGGCTCGCATGCAGTGGGGGGTCGGTAACTTTGATGAAAAAGTTGGAGAAAGAAATAAATAAACTCCTTGATAAAGAAGCACAGATGTGGGGGTAGCGAGCAACGGTGCAATGGTTGAAAGTTAGGGATAGGGACACGAGGTTTTTTCATAGCAAAGCTTCATAGAGAAGGAGGAAAAATTACAATAACGGGCTGTATAATAATAATGGCCAATGGTGCATGAGTCCTAGCCAAGTGGAGGACATAGTTATAGAGTTTTATCAAGCTCTTTTCACTTCCCAAATCTCGGAGAACTTTGATGAGATTTTGGCACAAATGCCTCGAGTTGTAACAATTGAGATGAGTAATGACTTATTGGCTGAGTTTAAAGCAGATGAAGTACAGACCGCCCTTAAGCAGATGGCTCCTTTGAAATCACCTGGATCAGATGGAATGCCACCTATATTTTACCAACATTATTGGTCCTTGGTAGGCAGTGATGTGGTTGATAATATTCTATATTTCCTAAATTTGGGTAATCTCCCTCCATCTTTTTGTCATTCATTTATATCTTTGATCCTAAAGTTGATAATCCCAAATATATTTCACAATATCGCCCTATTTGTCTCAGCAATGTATTGTATAGAATTTTTTCAAAAGTGTTGGCTAAAAAATTGAAGAAAGATCTACCCTACTTAGTGTCGGAACAACAAAGTGCTTTTATGAAGGACATGTTGATTTCTGATAATATTATGGTGGCTTTTGAAATCTACATTAAATGAGAAACCATAGTTCAGGGGAGATGGGTATATGGCACTTAAATTAGACTTGAGCAAGGCAAATGATAGGGTGGAGTGGTTGTATATGAAGAAACTGATGAAGAAGATGGGTTTTGGAGACACTTGGGTAAATCTGATGATGCAATGTATTTCAAAAGCTACTTATTCTGTCTTGATTAATGGGGAGACACATGGTCACATCACACCCACGAGGGCCAAGGAGATCCTTTATCTCCATATTTATTCTTATTATGCACAGAAGGGTTCCATGGTTTATTAAGAAAAGCAGAGGAGAATGGAGATATAAGGGGTGTTTCTATTTGTCAAAGTACACCAAAACTAACACATCTTCTTTTTGCAGATGACAGCCTTATTTTTTGCAGGGCAAAACTAAATGAGTGTGAGAAGCTTTTGGAGATCTTAGTCACTTATGAACAAGCATCTCGGCAACAAATAAATAGAGATAAACAACTCTGTTTTTTAGTAAGTCTACTTCTCAACAGATGCACGCTTCAATTCAAGAGGCTCTTGGAGTACTCGTGGTCCAAAATATGAGAGGTATTTGGAATTACCAAGTTTCATAAGGTGAAAAAAGAATGAGAGTTTTGATAATATTAAGCAAAGAGGGTGGAAAAAGTTTCAAGGATGGGAAGGCAAACCCCTATCACAAGTCGGGAGAGAAATTTTAATTAAAGCAGTGGCTTAAGCACTACCTACATACACTATGTCATGTTTCAAGCTACCGATTACTCTTTGCCATGACATCGAAGCTCTCATTCAAAGATTCTTTTAGAGGCAGCGGGGAGATAGTAGAAAGGTGCATTGGGTAAGGTGGGAAGAGCTATGTAAGCCAAAGGAGCAAGGAGGGATGGGTTTCAAGGATTTGTCACATTTCAATGACGCATTTCTCACTAAACACACTTGGCAACTCCTACATGATAAATCCACACTATTTTACCGGATTTTTAAAGTAAGACTTTTCCTACATTGTTCGATCATGGAAGCCACTTGTCCAAGCTCGACATCCTATGCATGAAAGAGCATTATAAAGGGGAGAGATGTGATTAAGCATGGAGCAATTTGGAGAATTGGATAAAGGAAGTCAATTCATATTTGGGGGGATAGGTGGCTACCTCAAAAGCATTCACCACTGGTTTTATCTCCACAGGTACACGAGCTGGCTGAAGCAAAAGTCAACAGGTTGATAGATGAAGATGGAAGATGTTGGAGGACGGATTTAATTGATGAAACATTGCTGGACTTTGAAGCAAAGATGGTGAAAAACGTTCCCCTCTGTCTTACTGAGTAATCCTATGAATTAATTTGGTCTCACAATGCTAATGGTGCCTACACGGTCAAGACGGGTTACTGGTTTTTGCAGGCAGAGTTCTAGAACCAACAACCGGGTCAGTCCGAGCCTTTGATGCTCAAGCCCCTGTGGAAAGGGATATGGAATCTCAATGTACCAAGCAAAGTGAAGAATTTAGTTTGGCAAGCTTCAAAAAACTCCCTCCCCACAAAGCAAAACTTCATCAAAAGAAAGTTTCTAAACGAGGACCATTGTGATCACTGTTAAACACAACATGAAGACACCCTCCATGCTTTCTATCTCTACCTGAAATTGGAGGAAGTTTGGACTTCAGTACATGCATGGAATCAGCGCAGTCTACGCCAAATGACGAGTTTTGTTGATCTCATGGGATGTGTTCTGGTAGAGAATAGGGACTTGGACTTGTTTGCCATGGTAGTGTGGGCTGTATGGAAGAGAAGAAATGACATGAGGGTAGGAAAAAGTGGCGTAACTCTCCCAGACCTTGTGCAGCAAGCTCGTAGCAAGTTACATGATTTTTGGCTGCATAATTTTGCATGTGAAACCTGGTGGAAGACCTCCAACCTAGTGACAACCCCCAATGCACCAACAGTGCAAAATTAACTTTGATGGGGCACTTTTTAAGGCTAAGAACCAGGCTGGAATAGGGGTGGTAATTAGTGACAGCGAGGGGTGAGTGATGGTGTCCTTGGCGCAACGAATCCCCCTGCCTAATATAGCCATTGAAGTTGAGGCATTAGCAGTAAGGTGTGCAATGGAGTTGGCTTTGGAAACTGGCCTTAACAAGGGAGTGTTGGAGGGTGACTCATTGATCCTCATGAATACTCTAAAATCAAATTCTCAGTCTTTCGCATTTTGGTCACATTGTCAATGATATACAATACTTGGCCTCTCAGTTCTTCATTATTTCTTATTCTCATGTAAGGAGACATTGTAATACTGTAGCTCACTCGCTTGCGAGGCGAGCAATTTCTTTTTCTTCATTACAAGTCTTGATGGAAAATGTACCACTAGAGATTGTAGATGTACTTCAAGCTGATTTTCATAGCCACACTTAATAAAAGTTTTGCAATGTAGTTTCTAAAAAAAAAAAACTTATATTTATAAAGTGACCATCATACTAAAGATATATGGTGGTGTTAGGACTTCTTGATACAAAATGAAAATGTACAATTTTTTTCTTCATTTTGATTGAGTCAAAGTATACCTTTTTGTCGTATATCATTTATAAATATATGGCGCAATGAATGTCAACTTTGCCAAACAATTTGATAAGACTTTTGTGAATAAGCCGGATTTGATTATTATTATAAGAATTTACCTATGAATTTCCGAGATAAACCATCAGCACAATGAGTCGTACCAGCGCTTTTTTTTTTTTTTAAATGTTATTTTATTTGGCAAAACATGCTGCGCGCCACCACCCGCCATGCATGATTGACATTAATATTATTGTTTTTGTAGAGAGCATCACCCTTTCACACACCAATGGTTGTGTATGGAATATTTCAAGGGTCTAGATTCTAGATGATGGTAGCAAAAATTTATTAATTGACAAATGCTATTATATATAATCTGTTTCACACATATTTACACACACTTTAATACCAGTTGAAATCATGGCTTGAAGTTACAATTTTAAAGTTGAAAATTATAATTTTAAGTCATAAGTTTAATTAGTTGGTCTATTTCATGTATGTAAATTCGTGTGCAACATAGTGTGTAATAACTAATAAGCACTACTCTATTTAACATCAACTGAAATCATGGTTGGTTGGAAGTCACAATTTTAAAATTGAAAATTATAATTTTAAGTCATTAGTTTATTACGTGTATGTAAATTCGTGTGCAACATAGAGTGTAATAACTAATAAGCACTACTCTATTTCAATACGTGCAGTGGGGTTAAAAATTGTGTGACTTTTTTTTTGTTTTGTCATTGACATGGAGGTTTTATTTATTTTTATTTGGAATGGCTTTGACTTAGAGTTAAAATAATTATTTTTCATAAAAAAAATATTTTCTCTAATTATCCTACATATACAATACATGACAGTAACCTGTGTCTATTAAATAACATGTTTGATTGTGATGGTAAATAATCATTTTCACAAGAACTTATAATAATAATAATTTTTTTTTACTACTTATTGTCCATCGTAATAGAACTATAGTAAAACTTGTGGCATAAAATTGATTGTGTCTGTATATTTTCTAATTTGATGAGTTGTGGGTTTGCAAAAGAATCCACCCCACAAAGACAGCTGACTATGTAGTTAAACTATTCTTTTCTATTTTAACCATGGTTTTAAATGTAAGGTTGAATTTATTCAACCATCTAATTAGCTTTATTCCGTGCCAAATTTGCTTGTAATTCAGCATTTAGTAACCCTGTATTTAGGTGGGTTTGTTGTAAGGATAGTGAGTGAGATAGAGTGAAGTTTGCTCAAGAGTGTGCAAGAAAACAGAGACTCGTGGCTTGGCCTCGCGGGTGACTCGCGGCTGCAAGCCGCCAAATGCAGCACACGTGCCAAGCATGCCAGAAGGTGAATAGTCATGCTAGCTGGAGCACTACAGGACAAAACAGGACAACTGGCCATACGGTTATCTCGCGACTGAATCTCGTGACTTAGTCAAGCTGCGAGCCACCCCTGTCTTGTAAATCCTGACATTTCACATTCCTCTCCCACTCCAGTATAAATACCTCTTTTACCCACAAATGTAAGAGAGCTTCCAGAGAGAATTTTGAGAGAGAAACCCTAAAGAAAAACAAGATTGTTTCACCCACAATCTATACGTTAGAGTCTCTTCAAATTTCTCAACTCTCTTTCTCTCCATTGTCAAATCCTTGAGAGGCATTTTACCAAACCTTGTTCTCACCATTTTCATTACTGTGAGAGAGCTGTTTGGATTTCTGGGAAGCAGTTAGGAAGGAACCAATCTTCATTGGTTGATGCTACAGTCTAGTAGCGAAATCCGGGAAGTTAGAAAAGAAAAAGATTCGATGCAACCTCGTTGGAGCAAGAAGCTTGGAGGGCTTAGGTGCACTGGGTAGATTAGGCTTAGAAGGTCTATTGCTGTCTATATATCTCAACTATATTTTCTAGTGGATTGCTTACCGCTTGGAGGGTGGCGGAGAGGTTTTATGCCGAGGGCTTCGGTTTCCTTTTCGATAACACATCGCGTGTTGTCTTTGTGTTTGCATCTTCCTTCCTCTTTATCTTTGCCTTTTCATTATCTGCTGTGGGTTGTGATTTTAATTTGGTTTAGATAGTTTTACCAATTCCATATTATAGCTTATGTTAAGTTTCCGTACACTAGTTGTTTGACATAATGCTTGAATTGGTTAAGTTGTAATTTGGGGGTCTAAACGTTCAAGGGTGTTTATACACATATTTGAACTTTCAATTGGTATCAGAGCATGTACACTCTTATTGGTTTCAATACCATTGTGTGATCCTTGACTCCCTTTTGAGATGGATCGGTCTCAATCCCTAAATGCATCTCCATATTTTGATGGTAGTAATTATGCTTTTTGGAAGGTTCGCCTGAGAGCTTTTCTGTGTTCTATTGATGAATTCGTTTGGGATGCTGTTGAGATTGGTTGGACCAGACCTGAGGCAGCCAAATCCACATGGGATAAGGCAGCACTTGCTGTATCTAATGCTAACAGTAAAGCACTCAATGCTATTTTCTGTGGTGTATCTCCAGATGAATTTCACAGGATTTCTCACATTACCGTTGCCAAAGAAGCATGGGAGATATTGGAAACCACCTACGAAGGCACGAAAAAAGTGAAAGATATCAATTTGCAAATGCTGACCACTCGGTTTGAGGAGCTCAAAATGAGTGAGGATAAGTCCTTTGACTCTTTCTATGGGAAGCTAAATGAGGTGGTTGTCAGCAAGTTCAATTTGGGGGAGAAAACGGAGGATTCTAAAATTGTAAGGAAGATCCTTCGATCTTTGCCGGAAAGTTTTCGTGCTAAAGTGACAGTGATTGAAGAGAGCAAGGACCTTGATGACATCAAAGTCCAGGAGCTGGTTTGTTCTCTTCAAACTTATGAGATGTCGCTGCCCAATCAACGGAAGAGTAAATCTCTTGCTCTTAAGACCATTAATGAGAAGGTGGAAGATCAAGACTCATCGGGAGAAGATGTAGTTGACAAAGATGTTGCATACCTTGTTAAAAATTTCAGGAAGTTCTTGAAATTCAAAAATAATGGCAAATTTGATGATAAAAGAAAATTCCAAAGTTCTAGAAGGGAGAAAAGGGAATTCAAAAAGAAAGATGGAAAAGAATCCCAACCTACGTCACTTGTTTCGAATGTAACGGGCATGGACACTTTAAGAAAGAATGTCCGAATTATTTGAAATCGAAAGGCAAAGTGTTTGCCACAACATTGAGTGACTCGGATTCATCCGACTCAGAATCTGAAGAAAGTTGTGATGGAGAGGGGAACTACTCAGCTTTTATGACTATTGCTCATGTTAAGTCTTCAGACGAGTTGAATCTGCTTGTACGAGACCTTGGAGAACATAGTGATGAAGAATCACTGGGAATTGTTGAAGAATCAGATGCTAAAGAAGATGAAAGCACAGCCAATCTTCAAGAGAATTATAAATTCACTCCTGGAGAAGTCGGGTGAGTACACAAGGGTGGCCAAGGCTGCTATGAGAAAAATGAAGAAGGTAGAGGAAGATTACAAAAGTCTTCTAATTCGATATAGGGAGGCCAAATGTGAGATAGAAACTTTGAATGGTGAGCTACCCGAAGCTTACACAAAAGTGAGATTTCTTGAGTAAGTGGTTGTGCAAGAAAATGCTAAAATAGAGAGGGTCACCACCAAGAAGCTAGATGATGTTATTTCATCTCAAAAGAGCTTTTCAGACAAATCCGGGTTGGGATATACCGGAGGAAGTAGCTCATCTAGAAATGTCACTAAAGAAGTGAAGTTTGTAAAGGCTAAAGATCCAGTTGTAGTTGAACTTACTGCTGAGAAGCTCAAGATGGAGGAGAAGAAGAATGGGGAGAACCAACGGTTGTTGAATCCCAGCAATCAGTATGTGGACAGGTCTGAATCTCGTGCTAAGTCTCGTCCACGAACACAAAGAGGTCCTAGAGCAAATTATGTGTGTTATTATTGCGGACTTCAAGGGCATACTCTACCAAATTGCCAAAAGCTGAGAGTAAAGAATAGTGCAACTCCTCAAAGGTCAGGAGGACTTAGAAATGATAGAAGAAATTGGGCAGGTGAACAATCTAGAGATCAGAATGGTGATCTCGAAATGATGAACGTGATGAAGATGATTGGTGCATTCACCAACTGCTTGGAAAGTTTCTCACGAAGGTTTGAAAGCCCTAACTCCCGTACCCAATCCTATAAGGAAATCACCCCAAACGCAAGTGATGTGTGGGTGAAAAAGGGTACTCATGCATAAGCATTACAACATGTCCATGCATTAATACTTCCTATGCTTTGCGACGATGTTTGTTTGTTTGCTTGGTGTTTTTGCTGTTGGTTGGTTTGCTTGTCTACTTGTGCATACTTTTAATTTATTTCATTTTTGATCAATCTTTTTCTTCTAGTGTCCAAAATCCAAAAATCACATAAAAATTAGAAAATCAAAAAGTTTGATTGACATTGTTTGAGCTTTTGTCTCAAAACTTGTTTTGCCTTGTATCTTTGTGCCAATGGCTTTGTGTATTTTTAAGTATTGCTTGTTTCTTTGCATTTATATCATTGTGGGAGAAATCTTAAAATCTATGTGATTGTTATAAATAGATCTTCACACTTGTCATGAATGATTAGTGAATGGTTATGATGATCTTGAGACATGCATAGACTTGTGTCTATATATCTTCTCACTCTTCATTTTTGTTTTTTCTAAAAAGAGCTCACCAAATGTAAATCTTCAAATGAAAAGAGATATTGAGCTGCAAAAGCCTGTTGCACATTCTAGTATTCGACTAGAAAAAAGGGTAAGCGACCTTATATTAAAGAAAATGTTTATTCAAAAAGCCAAAGGCTTATTCATTAAGGTGAAATATCAAATATCACTCTTACAATGAGAGGTGATTGCCTCAAAAGATCAAAATGATCAAAGGTTATGATTGAAAGTGGAGTCAAATGTAAAGCTCCAAGATATCTTATCAAGTTTTGTGGGAGGTCATATATACATATATCTATAATTGAGATGGTTCACATGATCTAGTGCTAATCGTGTATGTCGTGGTTGAATTGATCATTGAAGCTTCACATTAGACTAAGGACTATCTCATTGTTGATATCCACACACAACACACAAGTTTATGTTCAATAAATGTCATATTCATTTGTGTGATTGTACTTGATAAAATGTGTTTTCACATGCTCAATCTTTGTTAATTCAAACACAAAAAGATTTTTGAGTGTTTTTGGTGTTTTTGGAAAGTATTTTGTTTAAAAATCTGAAAATTTCAAAAATCTAGTTTTGCCCTATTTTGGCGGCTCAGTCGGGGGTATGTCAAGTCGCGAGCCTTAGTCGCGTCTTCGCGGGTCATTTTTGGTGACTTGTTCGCGAGTGGAAGGTCCAATCGCGAGGGTTACTTAGAGATTTTTGCGGCTCATCTCTCGACTCACTCGCAAGTAGACCTTCCAGTCGCGAAAAACACTTAGAAAAATTTTTCAAACTTTTGTCTTTGAGTGTTTTGGCGGCTTGAACTGGCAACTTTGTGGTGACTCAATCAAATCGCAAAAAACGCGTGTTTGGCAAAAATAGGGGCAGTTTTTAAATCTTTTTCAGTTTTTCCCTCGAACTTTTGTGACTGTTCATCTTCTTCTCTCAACTGTCTCCTTCCCAAACACTCCGTGCTCCCATTTCCAAACTCCATTGTTGCTCATTTTCTGCTCAAAATCTTCAAGTAACAGGTATGGGTTTTCATTCTTGAACTCCTTTCTACTTGATTTTGTGTTTTTTCCCCCTGATTTTTCACATTTGTTTATGTTTTTGAAATGGGTTTGTGTTGCGGCTATTGCTCTATGTTCTTGTTAAGCTTGTGGTTACTGCTGCTTGAGTGTGAAATTATTTTAGTTGTTGTTTTTGGTCTTCATCATGTGCTTAGCTAAATTTTTTTTGGTTACTCATTTTATCTAAACTTGTGCTGATGAGTTGTTTCGAAATGTTCCTATTGTGGATATGTAGTTTACTGTGCTGAATGTGCATGTTCTATTATGTGAATCTTTTGGGAGCATCTATGAGTTTCACTATGCTAATTATGAGTCATGTCATTTTCATTCCATTGTATGTCTCATTGACATATATTTGTCTTTATGATGTCTTCTATCTCTGCTGATTATCCCCTGCATTCTCCCTGTTGTTCTTATGTTTCCTCTTTTAGGCTTGTTTATCCATGTGGTTAATTTGAGTAGCATAATGTTTAAGTGTTCATGTTCATCTGTGTGGCTGCAGATTTCTTTGTTAATTACATGGTACTGACTAGTTCTACACATGTATTGTTATATGCTGTTGTGGCCTCTTCTGATTGTTCACAGATGGCTCCCTCACCTCCGAAGAAGAAAACTCTAGCAAAGAAGGCTGACAAACAACTGAAAATGGATTCTAATCTATTTAGGTCAGTTCAACACTTTAAGCGATACAAGGATTTCTTCTTGAAAGCAGGAATTATTCGAGAAAGATTTGTTGATTTGGAGGATTTAAGAAACTCCTTTATCCCCAGCTGTTTTGAAGGGAGAGGATGGGAAAAGCTTCTGAGTGATCTCCCTGTAGTGTGTGAACCCCTGATTAGGGAGTTTTATTCAAATGCTGTGATAAGGGAGAATGATTTAAGTTGCTGGGTTAGAGGTAAAAAATTCATTTTGGATGCAAATGTCATCGATGATGTGCTAGGACTTGAAGGATTAGAAGATTAGGAATTTATCAATTACAAAGATAGGAGTGTATCTATTGAAACAGTTCAACAAAGGATAGGTGGACAAAGAGAAGGGAAATGTCTGAATACCACAGCTTTTCCAGTGGACATGAGGTGTCTAACAATAATCATGATGTTTAACCTCTATCCCATAAAGAAGTTGACTACAATCAACTGTGCAAGAGCAATTTTTCTGATGGATCTCAAAGAAAATAATTTCATTGACATAAGTTCCCACATATATGACACCATTGTGGATGAGACAAGAACAACCTCTAGGCCAAAATTGATCATTCCTAGTCTGCTAATGAGGATCTTTAGAAAGAAGGGTGTTCCAATCCCTCAGGACATCAGTCCCATGTCCACACCCTCTGCAATTAACAAGCTTACCTGCAAAAGGATAAGTGTTAGGCTTCCAGGAGAAGAAGATGAAGGTGATGAAGGAGAGGGTGTCCCAATGGAGACTGAGGCAGAGGCAGCAGGGCATGCATCAACCTCAACACCAAGGAGGAGTGGCAAAAGGACTAGAGCATCAACTTCTTCAGATACACCTCCAGATGTTTTCCAAATCATTCTGGAAAGACTTGATGGGATCAGAGGAGTCCAGACTGAGCACTCTGAGAGGATGAGAGCCATGCAGGACCAGATTGATATTTTGTCTGCAAAAATTGACAGCTTCACCACCCAGCATGGACAGTGACCCTTTGGCTATTCCGATCAAAAAGAGGGAGATGTTTCTTTCTATTGTTGATGACATTGTTGATGAGAAGCAGAAAAGCAGCTCTTAAGGGGGAGTAATGTGTTGAGGGAGAGTTGTCAAAATCAGAAACTTTGTTTATATATGCTTATGTTTTGGGTATTTAATGTTTATATGGGTTTAATACACTGTGGTTTTGGTGTATTCTTGTTTCTGACTCATAACTCATACTCTTGGTTTAATCTTTTATATATTTTGATGATGTTATTCAGGATGTATTGTGTTTTGTAAACTGTTATATTATGTTTGTACCTATGTGCTTTTGTAAGCTTTTAGGGTTAATGTTTTATGCATATTTTGTAGGCTTTATGGTATGTACCTTGCTTAATGCAGCCTTTTATGCTATGTTGAAATCAGTACTTATTTCTAAATGTCTTGCATTTTGATTTATGTACTGTCACTCTTGTGCCCTTGTAGGATTGTTCCTAGATGCATATATTTAGTGTATTATGCATTGGTTAAGTGTTGAGCATACAAGTATCTTGCCTTGTGCTTGTTAACTTGTATGTCCTTGTGTTCATTCCAAGTGTGAATGAGCACTGTGATTACTACCTTGTGGTGTTCACTTGGTTGATCAAGCCATGGTTTGTTTTTTAACTCCATCTTTGCTTGATCACCTTAAGCTTGCTTCATATGCATTTCATGTTTTTCTGCATACAATGATCATGGTGTATTGTTGTGTTTCAAGAGTTTCATGTTCTTATGATTCAAGTGCTTCATAGCTTCTAGAGTTAGGTGTGAGTGAGTTTTGTTCAACTGTTCCGTTCAACTGTTCCCAACTCACATGTTAAGTCTAGAGTCTGTTTTAGGGTTTTGTCACGGAATAGCCAAAGGGGGAGATTGTAAGGTTGAATTTATTCAACCATCTAATTGGCTTTATTCCGTGCCAAATTTGCTTGTAATTCAGCATTTAGTAACCCTGTATTTAGGTGGGTTTGTTGTAAGGGTAGTGAGTGAGATAGAGTGAAGTTTGCTCAAGAGTGTGTAAGAAAACAGAGACTCGCGGCTTGGCCTCGTGGGTGACTCGCGACTACAAGCCACCAAACGCAGCACATGAGCTAAGCATGCTAGAAGGTGAACAGTCATGCTAGCTGGAGCACTACAGGACAAAACAGGACAATTGGCTATACGGTTATCTCGCGACTGGATCTCGCGACTTAGGCAAGCCGCGAGGTCAAGCCGTGAGCCATCCCTGTTTTGTAAATCCTGACGTTTCACATTCCTCTCCCATTCCAGTATAAATACCCCTTTTACCCACAAATGTAAGAGAGCTTCCAGAGAGAATTTTGAGAGAGAAACTCTAAAGAAAAACAAGATTGTTTCACCCACAATCTATACATTAGAGTCTCTTCAAATTCCTCAACTCTCTTCCTCTCCATTGTTAAATCCTTGAGAGGCATTTTACCAAACCTTGTTCTCACCATTTTCATTACTGTGAGAGAGCTGTTTGGATTTTTGGGAAGCAGTTAGGAAGGAACCAATCTTCATTGGTTGATGCTACGGTCTAGTAGCGGAATCCGGGAAACTAGAAAAGAAAAAGGTTCGGCGCAACCTTGTTGGAGCAAGAAGCTTGGAGGGCTTAGATGCACTGGGTAGATTAGGCTTGGAGGGTCTATTGCTGTCCACGTATCCCAACTATATTTTCTAGTGAATTATTTAGTGCTTGGAGGGCGGCGGAGAGGTTTTACGCCGAGGGCTTCGGTTTCGTCTTCGATAACACATCGTGTGTTGTCTTTGTGTTTGCATCTTCCTTCTTCTCTATCTTTGCCTTTTCATTATTTGCTGTGGGTTGTGATTTTAATTGGCTTAGATAGTTTTACCAATTCCATATTATAGCTTATGTTAAGTTTCCGCACATTAGTTGTTTGACATAATGCTTGAATTGGTTAAGTTGTAATTTGGGGGTCTAAACGTTCAAGGGTGTTTATACACATATTTGAACTTTCATTAAAAACCATACCAGACTAGCAGGTCCAGCCAGTTCAACTAGGAACCGCCCTTCAATCCGGTCCGATTATGGGTAAAAACCGAAAATCCATCAAAAACTGATAAAATTTTGAAAATGGCCGGTTCAACTAGAAAACCAAGAACCAGCAGGGTCGAACTGGTTAAGGGCCAATTGGGTTGTCCACTTAAACTACACCGTGTCTTTTACTTATTCTCAGCCTAAACTACATTGTTTTGTACAAAGGAATCCTAAAAACTAACCTAAACACCTATTCAAACTCTCACGCCTCTCTACTCTCTCTCTCACTCTCACGGTGAGACTCTCACGCCTCACTCAATTCTCAAGCTCACGTAGTCACGTGGCCATGCCTCTGAATCTCTCAAAAAAATTTTCCCTTCTCACGGCCTTTGATCTGCTTCTCATCCTCACGGTCACGATCTGCTTCTAGATTTTTTTTCCCTTCCTTTGTCTCAGTCATGCCCTCTTTACTTCAGTGGCTTTATCAATCATCAGGTATGGAACTTCACCTTTTTCCTTTGCTTTTGGTTTTTGATTACTTAATTCTAAATTTCTGAAATCCAGTTTTTTTTTTCTTCTCAGTCTCACCCTTTCGGTCCATCTTCTGTGCTTTGTACTCTGCTTCATCATGTATTGTGTTATCAAATGAACCTTAAAACTTAGACGATATTTGTTTAATTTTTTTTTTTTTTTTTTGTAATGTTATTATGTTAAATTCTATAAAAATGTTATATATGTGTATGTTTGTGAAGTAAACATATTTATTACTATTGGTTTGTTAGTTTTAGTATATTAAAAAATTATTAATTTTTTATATAATTTAAATAAATAATAATTAAATTATTTATGATGTCACTGGTTCGACCATCGGTCGGACCACGGTCCGACCAGAAAACCAGTAATTAGGTCATTTTTCGGTTCTTTCACCGTACCAGTTTTTAAAACCATGATTTTAATCATAAAGGCTATATATAAGTACGTATATATAAGATGGTAGAAACATGTCCTCAGCTATGTTCCAATAAGGAAAGTGATGGGGATGTTCAAACATTTCATCTCTCTAGTCCTTGGCTGTTTGCCACATATTCTTTTGGTTCATGCCTAGAATCAATCTGGTAATGATAATCTAATTCTTGCAATATTAGTATTGTTTTTTGTTTTCCTAATCAAAGATGGAACTAGGATTTCAACTTTGGGGGGCAATAAATGAACCATTTTTTTAAAAAAAAAAAAATTCTGGACTAAATATTCTACTAAAATAAAACTAGTATCATATGTAATCAAAAGAAAAGACACAAGATAATTATTTCACAATGCGTTTTAAACCAGTCATTTATCAAAACATAATTTAGTGTGCTTTTAAATCTTGAAAATAATCAATGATTGATTTTATGGTAAATTCACAATAATTTCCTTTTCAATGTACAAAAACCAATAGTCCTTTAAAAAATCATATTTCTTTTTGTTGCAAAACCTATATTTGAAAATACTTATGATTGAAAAGACTCATCATGGAGTTATAGAAATAAAAAAGTATAGGTACAAGTAAAACCACTCTATAAACGAGTTGTTATAGATTGTTGATCTTTTAATTTTACCAACCATTTGACAGCATTCAAAAAGAAATAATGAACATTTTTTTTTAAAGTGTACATTAGATTTACAAACATCCCACCAAAATTTTGAAGAAAAATAAACCAAGGAGACACATGCATGTACAATTGGACACCCAAAAATGCATTAGAATATCAAGAATAAAAGTCATTTTGCTTGAAAACTCTTATTCTCTCTCTGTCTCTCTCTTTTTCATAGAAAAGCTCTTATTCCCTTATTTCTTTTTTAAAGTTTCTTGGGATTATTTTGTGTTTAATCAAATAACAGTGATGGACTATCCTCCATCCATGCATGCATATTATGACTATACGAATGCATAGAAAGGGAATCTAGATATCTTCTGTATGGGTCGCTAGTTTTGGGGACGCCACGTCCATGTCTAAGTTACGTTTCTAGACGGCAAAAGTGTACTTAATTAAATAGCATATTAAACTGAACCCTAAAAGTAGGGTTTTCCTGATACTGCGCTAGCTAGCGCCTATTGATGCGCCCCAATGGAAATTAAATGGACTCTTTTACTTGTTTATGAAGAGGGCAGCACCCTTTCAGACACTCCAATTGGCCTCTAGAGACTCTAGAGTACTAAGGATGCATGTCAACAATTTTGTGTTACAATTTCCACGCTGACTGAGACTTAAAAGTTTAATTTCGCATTACGTTGTAGGTACCAAACGTAATAGGAGTATTAATATATATATATATATGAATACATAGTTTGATGAACTGTCAATTTGCTGGAGAGTTTTTCTAGTGAAGATGACAATGACCACGTCGTTATGATATTCGATCCGTTTCTTTATTTTACTATAAATCATACATGGTCGACGCATTTCTTGTAATAATCAAGACATCATAGATTACGATGGTATAGGGGAGCTCAAGCGAAATTGGATTGGTGACTTTGCCCTTCTATATCTAGTTCATGCGCCTAAGATATCAATCAAGTTTGGTTATCTAAATCTTGGTATCATAATTGGTTTTGGTTTGCTAGGTAAAACATATAGCCAAGGTGAATGATGGAGCTAAGATTTCACATCCTGCCTAAGGAAACATTAAAAGTAATCAATAAAATATAAAATAATTGGACAAATACTGATTCAAGAAATACTACAAAATTTTGGAGGGTTTTATATATATATATATATATATATATATTTAATGGTGGTTTTGTGTTTAATAAAATCTTGTCCCCAGTCCAATCCATTGTAATGTACAAAACATACATACCTACACAAATCTAATTTATAACAATATCCAAATTAAATCACTAGTCAATTACTTATAATTGAGCTTCATTGTAATAGTTTATATAGCAAAGATTGATGTATTACATTTTCAATATGGGACTCAACACGCATTTGTACAACATTATCATTTAATCTATAATCCAACATAATCTATATGGAGAAGATTATGCTATATTCCATGAGTACATTAACGTTGAATTTTCTTTCCTCGCACAAATAGTGGAATCCACTATTATGTGAGTGTAGGGAATAAAATATTATTGTACTCTTGAAGTATTATATGATTAAAATGTTATACAAGTATATATACCAAGTATTTTATTTATTTATTTATAGAAACGTACAAGATATCACAAGTAGTAGCGGAGCTATAAATTTATCTTTGAGAGGTTCAACTAATTTGTTCAACCATTTATATGCTATATGTTATGTTATATATAGTAGTGTAAAAATTCATAGAGTGTTGGTCTAGTGGTTCTTAAGATCTTATATGATCCATGTGTGTGGGACGTGGAGGCTACACATACTCAGGGGAATAGTAAATTCTATAATAGCTTTGGATAATGTTAACAAAAAGTATAATAAAAATACTAATGTAAAAAAATTATAAACAATTTCAACATGCAAATGAAGTATTGTGTAACTAATAGACATATAATTACTTGATGTGTATGAGACATGGGGATTATATGTACTTGAGAGAATAGTCAATTTTAGAATAGCTTTGGAAATCCGCGTTAACACAAAGAAAAATAAAAATACTAATGTAAAAATATTATAAAAAGTTTGGACATGCAAATGAAGTATTTTATAACTAATAGAAGCATATAAAAATTTGCCAATCAAGCTTAATAGATATGTGTTAAAATAAGAAAAATATTACACTTTTTACCCCTTTTTGATCAAAAAGCAAAAGTGTAAAATAAGAAAACATGACCGTATAGAGTAAAAGAAAAATGTAAATTGATTTTAATTTTTGGCTATTACGAAAAATTAGGTCATTTTAGTCTTATTTAATATTATTTTAATATTTTAATTAATTGAAAAAGTTAAGAGTTGGAATAAGATTGTTGATTATAAACCATCATATAAAAAAAAAATAATGATACAATTTTGATTGAAGGCTGCGAGTTTTATATAATAAAAATTATCTTTACACACATATAAATCAATTTTGAAGGCCCAGTGCACGCGTGCACACACATATATATATTGAAATATTCAGAATATTTATGGCCCTGCCTCACAAGTCAAATGGTAAAAGTCAATAGGTTGGCTGTTTTTGTAAGAGGGAATTATAAAAGAATATTTAAATAAAGAATAAGGCGATTTCCATTAGGGCTCATAAATACTAGCGTAATAGAATCTCAAGATAATTATTGTTCGTTAATCAATTTTAAATTGTACTCCACCATGATATCTTCATTGTTATGAAATTGTTAGGGAAGCCTCTATATATATAGGGTAACATTGACTATAGTTTTCATTGGAGACTGCATCAATTATTCATAAATAATATATACTTGCAATGGCAGATATTCTCCGTCTATCAGCTTATATCGAACTAATAAATTGTACAAGCATGTGGCTCATTTCGTTTAAGTCATTAGAGTGGAGAAAGACCTGGTCTACTGTATGTATGGTTTTGCTTTTCTAAAATAAGTACTCTTGGAACCTACGAAAATATGTATTAGGTGGTTCGATAATATTTAATTTAATCCAAACTTGTCTATTTGTTTGAAAATGGGTATGGATAATTTTTTTAACCAGTAATGAAAACAGATGACCCGAACATGTTGGTTTAGTTTGGCCTATGGGTCGACTCTTCATTTTCTTATGTAGGCCATCTCATTTTGTCTTCAATAATTTCGCAATTTGTTTTTTCTAACTTTTAAAATCTTTCTACCGGTTGTAGCATCTAATTAAGTTTCTTACCACTCGTAAGTTCTAATTATTTCAACTAAGAAAGTGTAAGAGATCTTAGGAAAAATTTGCTAAATAGCATAATTTTTAGAAAAAATTGTTAAATAACACATGGTTAAATTTATTTAGTTATGTAGCATATTTTTTAGAACTTAAGTTTATCAAACTTGACTTCCAATGAAACTCGAGTTCTAAACATTATATTTGATTAGATTGCCATAATGCCCATAACTCGAGTTTCGTAAATTTGAGTTTCATTGAAACTCGAGTTCCAAAAAATATGTTAAATAACTAAATAAGTTTGACCTAGTATTTTTTTCCTATTTTTTTTCCAAAAATTATACTATTGGGCAAAAAATGCTTAGAGATCTGGTATTTAATTCCCACCTATACTAAAAATCAGTTGACATTTTAGTTTGATGATAAAGTACACAATAATTTAAAGTAGATGTCAGATGTTGAAATGTATTCTTTCAAAAAAAAAAAAAAAAAAAAATTCTTATCACTCATTCTCAATCTTTCTCTTTCCTTGAGTTTGATGAGAGACAATTTAACTTGCAAAAATTGCAGCACATTTTTGCTAGGTCGGTCTTCCCATCTCGTTTATGGCCTGCTTGGAAGTTTAGAGAGGGAGGAGAGTAGATGGGAGTAGAGGAAAGGAGAGGAGAGTAGTGGGGAGGAGAGTAGAGGAGAATGATTCCCCTTCACCTTGTTTGGATATTTTTAAAATTAGTAAGGGGGGAGGGAGTAATTAACTATTCCCCTTATTTGGATGTTTTAAAAATTAGGATGGAGATGAGAGAAAATGATTAAAATAGACAAATTTACCCCTATTTGAAAATGGACTTGCAACACTAGTCTATTATTAATTTAGAAAGGGTAAATTGAGAAATTTATCTCGTCAATAATTTATCTACTCTACTCTCCCTCCAAATCTCTCCAATTTGGGAGAATTAAAAATGAGGAGTTAGTTCCCTAAAAAAAAAAAAAAAAAAGAGGGGTTAGAGGTGGTTGAAACCCCCCCAAACTCCTCCCCCTCCTATCTTAAAAAACTTCCAAATAAAGTAATTGAATTACTCTCCTTCCCTTTATTCTACTCGCCCTCATTTTTTAAACTTCCAAACAGGCCATTAGTTTAGTAGTCGTTGATATGTCACTCTCTCCTCCCTTTGTTGGGATAATTAACCACCTAATCGATCATTGAACAGTAATCTTTACATAAATTCGACCTTAATTATGCTTGTTTGTTTCTAATAACCTTACATTTTTTTTTAAAAAATTATTATATTTAACTTTGCTACCAAATTAAAGATTTTTTCCCCTTTAAACAGTAAAACAAACCAGATCAAGAAAATTCAACTATTGATTTGTTTCATATAATTCTACTCAAGATGATTTGATAAAGTTCTCACTACCCTTTTGTGCTTAAATTTGATTGAACGAAAGTATATCCTAAATTTGTGCTATCAGCTATGGAGCTTGGAAAGTCAAAAACATGCCAATCAATTATCATTCTCCAAATGTTGACGAAGACTTATTGAATAAATTGTGCCTGTAAGAACCTCCCTCACATGGTGTTTGACAAGGTGGTGGAAGATGGTGAAGGTTCAGCACCCCACTTGTTTTTGTTAAAAATTATCTTTAATTCAGCGAAAGAAAAAATGTTCATATTCTCGAAATTCAGATATATTTTGATATATATTACAATCCATTGCGCTGGTTTGTGAACAAGTTGCATTTGATTATTGTTTAAAGACTTCACTAATGAAATTCCGAGTAGTTGCTGAGACGTCAGCCCTTATATAACAATATATGTCACCATAACTTGTTGGACTTTCTACTTGTTTTTGAAGCGAGCAACACCCTTTCACACAGTACAAGTAGTACTCCAATTGTTGTATTAAGGCTTGGGATTTATATCTGCCAGGCTAAGTCAAACTACAGAGTTTTTCTTATGTCCACATTGACTTGGAGTATAATTATAAGAGTTTTGTAGGTACAATGACCATGAGTACTAAATAAGTAAATTTGACCATGTCGATAAGAGATTCTATCTTTAAGTTACGTACTTTAGTAGCAACTACGTTTTCAATAACAAGAAATTATTATGATGTTGATTCGTGGTTTTGGTCTTTTACGTCTAGTTCATGCGTAGGATCCCCACAACCCCACTGCCCTTAGTTTTTATTTTTCTGATATATCTAATACGAAAATTTCATCACATAATAATCGAATCTGCTATTCCAACTAGAAGCTTAATTAACAGTCATTTTCCTTTTTGGCAGTAAACTTAGAAAAAGATAAAAGTGGTAACTAATTAAACGAATAATTTGCAGCCAATTATTTGTGTGTATAACAAAATATACAAATTAAAACAAACATACACAAAATTACATAAAACTTTTTTTTTTTTTTTTTGGGTTCTCTCTAAAAAAGAGAAAGAAAAAGATGCAAAAGTAGCTCAATATGAATGAAGACACAATTGGCAGCCACCAATAATTTGGATAGACTAACGCTCGTGTAGAATCATAAAAAGCAAAAAATAAAAAATATATTAATAATATAATTTTTGTTCATATATTTATTTAAAATTACAATAAATATTAATAATTTTTTGTATGAACCACACACAACATAAATTTCTTTTTAACTATTTTTTATTTTCTAAAGATGTAATCAAATACTGAAAAAAACATGTTATTTTTTTTCCTGAAAATAAATTTTCAAAAAACGTTATCCATCGAAAGGGTAGCTTATTTGAATTCTATAAAAAAAAAAAAAAATTAAATTAGTTCTTTGGATTTTTTTTTTTTTTTTTTAACTCAAGGTTCACCAAAAAACTAAATTAACCCAATAAATTAATTAAAACACTTACGGACTAACTGACTAATATGGACTATAATTAATACTCTATAGGGACCATTTGCCACTGGTGTGTATGCAAGCCAACAAATACGTACATACAACTTGCGATGGAGTTAACAACGCGGGCACCATTCTTCTTATGACTTTGCCTATTAACTTACTTCAATATATATATATATATATAGTCAACTTTTATGAATTTTATTTTTTTATAAATATTTTAGAGAGTCAAAATTCTGTGTCTCAAATGGTTTATGTTTGATTAACTTGTTCGCACCCCTGTTTTTGGTTAATTTTACCACTGACATTATCATTGATTAACGGATACAGTACATAATTACAGGGAATAAACATGAAAGTACCACTTGATTAAACAATTTGACAATGTCCTGGCATTTTTGCAATAGAATATCATCCTCTTACCAATGAGAACAAATGATTAAGTTGCTATATATTCTACTTCCTATACTATATTAGCTATAAACTTAATTATAAGCCTAGCGGCTTTCTGTTCGTGAGCAAGAAGAACCTGAAAATGGTTACAAGGTTGTTCAATCATTTTCTCTTTGCATTGCTTGCTGGTTTCTCTCTACTTTTGGTTCATGGCCAGGATCAATCAGGTATCGTTATCTAAGTCTATCAGTTTTAATATGTATTATCTCTTAATTATTGGCCATATGGCTAAGGTCTCTCTCTATTTTTGGTCAGGTTTCATTAGCTTAGATTGTGGGCTACCAGTTAATTCAAGCTATACTGAGCCAATAACAGGCATCAATTATATATCAGATGCAACGTTCATAGACACTGGTGTAAGTATGAGCATATCACCTGTGTACAAAACAAATAGCTTTGAACAGGAGTATAACTATGTCAGAAGCTCTCCTCAAGAAACCAGAAACTGTTACACAATAAGTCTTACAAGTGGCACCAGATACTTGATCCGAGGGAGTTTCTTGTATGCGAATTATGATGCCGAAAGTAAACCTCCAGCATTCGACCTGTATATTGATGCTAATAAGTGGGATTCAGTGACATTACTCGATGAATCCACATTCATCTATGCAGAGCTCATACATGTCCCAAAGTTAGATCATATTGATTTTTGTCTGGTGAACACGGGCCATGGTGTACCGTTTATTTCTGCATTAGAACTTAGGCCACTGAAAAATGACACATATGTCACTGTAGCTGGATCATTGTCAACTTTCGTGCGGCTTGATTTTGGTACATTAACCAATCAAACATATAGGTGAGTCATATTTTTTATACCATATTATGATTTTTGTAAGAACTTTGAAGTTCAATATTTTCTAACATGCACTATTGGAAAACATTTAGGTACAAAGACGATGTTTTTGATCGCATGTGGTTCCCCCCTACGGCCATGGTTGATTAGACACCAAAAGTACTTCGCTTACAGTGGATGGCATAACTCACAATGATTTCCAACCACCATCAGTGGTCATGGATACTGCCTCCACAGCAATAAATGCAAGTGTACCCATGACATTCAACTGGGTGGCCCCGGATAGTACAACCCAATATTACGTCTACATGCACGTTGCTGAAATCAGAGAGCTCAAAGCAAACGAATCTAGAGTATTTAACATTTCTCTAAATGGGGTGTTATGGGGTGGACCTATAATTCCTAAGTACCTGCACACAACCACTGTATACAGCCCTTCAGCCTTGAAAGGGGGAAAATTTGAGTTTGTTCTTTATAAAATTGAACAATCAACTCTTCCACCACTCATCAATGCCATTGAGGTTTACAAGGTTGTAGAGCTCTTACAATCTCAGACAGACCAACAAGATGGTAAATTATTCATAATGCATTGTTTTTCTTTAACAAGGTTTTTGGTTTGTCCTAATGTACATGATCTCAACTGCCATGTATCTCTTGTATGCATTCGAAACTTTAGTTGATGCAATGAAGAACATCAAGTCAATGTATGGAGTAACAAGAAATTGGCAAGGAGATCCATGTGCCCCTACAGCGTTTGTGTGGGATGGATTAAACTGTACCTCTAATGCTTATGAATCTCCTACAATCATATCACTATAAGCATATGCCTTCAGACAACCTACAGAACTTCTAACTTTAGTCCATATAATGTTAAAATAACTTAAATTTTTTTTCTATTAATTAGGAATTTGTCATCAAGTGGATTGACTGGGCAGATTGCTCCTTACATATCAAATGTCACATTGATACAGTACTTGTAAGTATCGAAATCTCACACTTTCAATTAATTTTTATGCAAGAGTGTAAAGAAGAAAAAACTCTAAGCCCCATTTTTTTTTTTTACAATCAATAAGTTTTTAATTGGATTGTTTATTTCAGGGATCTATCAAATAATAACTTAACTGGACGAGTGCCTGACTTTCTCTCAAATTTGCAATCATTGAGGGTCCTGCAAGTTATTAGGATTTGGAAAGGTATTTCAAAACTTCTATTCAAAAACAAAATCATCATGTTTTCTCAACCTTTGCAGAAACTTAGAAGGAAACAACTTGAGTGGCTAACTTCCTGCTGCCCTTCTTGCCAAATCAAAGAGTGGTTCACTATTATTAAGGTCAGCTTTCTGTCAACTTTTTTTTCCCATTTTTCATTTTCATAACTATCCTCCTACAAGAAAAATATCAAAGAACTACATTTGCACCTATTTCTAGCACATATATAACAGACTAATGGTGGTCGCAGTTCTTTCATTTTTCGCCGTGAATTGTTTTAATGATAGTGTGGGAGAAAATCCAAATCTATACTCATCAGTTTCTTGTACAACGGAGCAGAAGAAGAAGAAGACGAATATTATTGTTCCAATAGTGGCATCAGTTGGCGGATTGTTCTTGTTATTAGCTGCAGCTGGTATCTTTTGGATATTTAAAAAAACAAAAGAAAGAGAAAGTAAGACAAGCACAAAGTCTACTAATCAAGGCTAAATGTTTATTCAAGTTCTATATTCCCATTTGAAAAAAAAAAAAAAAAAAATTACTCAACATATATTATATTACAACTCTTGATGATCTTAGGGAATGTGACGGGAGGTAACACAACCAACAGTATGCAACTAGAATCAAAGAATCGACAATTTACCTACTCTGATATCCAGATGATTACGAACAACTTTGAGAAACTTCTTGGTCAAGGTGGGTTTGGCAAAGTTTATCTTGGTTTCGTAGAAGGAAATCCTGTGGCTGTAAAGATGATCTCCCAATCAGCAATTGAAGGGTATCAGCAATTCCTGTCTGAGGCACGTAACCACAACCTGTGCCATATTTTTTAGATCATTCAAATATATGAAAATAAATTGTGACTTTACATTACAGGTTGAACCTCTTATAAGAGTTCATCATAGAAACTTGACTATCTTTGTTGGATATTGCAATGAAGGACCCAATCTCGCTCTCATCTATGAGTATATGGTGAATGGAGACTTGCATTCCCATATTTCAGGTCTGGTCACAAGTATAAGTACAGGTTTCACATTTTTTGGTTGTTCATTTTGATTTCTGAAGATCACAAACTTTCTATGGGTATATTTTAATAAGCCTATCAGCAAATTTTTTCACAACCTGGTTTGTTGTGTTGGTTCATTACAAAAGTTGTATTAGCGGTAGCCTCATAAAAAGTGATAGTCCTATGACCACAACTTTTAACAAGTTGTAAACAAGGTTGTGAAAAAATGTATCTTCCTACCATTGCTTGGAAAATTTAATAAATTGCATGGACAATATTTATTCAGCGGAAATAGAACTTAGAGAAATGGCAAAGTAATTACTTCATGAGACTTACTAGTTACTACCGCGGAATGCTTTGGATGAAGAAAATAACTCAAATATCTTATGTTGGGAAGGCAGAATTCGAATTGCATTGGACTCTGCACAAGGTAGTCTTAGCATAATTATTTTCTAACATGCATCTTTTCACCTTTTCAATGTATGAAGTGTGGATTTTCAAATGCAGGATTGGAGTATCTACACGATGACTGTAATCCACCCATTATTCACAGAGATGTGAAGCCATCAAACCTCTTGTTGAATGAAAAATTCCAAGCCAAGATTGCTGATTTTGGCCGGTCCAGAGTTATCCCAACAGATGGTAGAAGTTATGTGACAGCAACTGTTGCTGGCACTCCAGGCTACTTAGACCCCGAGTAAGTACCTGTTTGTTAGGATGGTTTAACACCACACTCTTTTGAAGTATAACTTTTTAAAACCTCATTTTATCTATTGAAACAACTTTTGAAACAATAAAATACAAAACTAAAGAAAATTATTCTATACTGATTTACTTCACCATACAAACATAGTCCATTATAGGTCTAGTTAACATCATCAAAATTTAAAAAATTTCAACAAATCCAATGACAATTGCAATTAAAAGAAAATAAAATATCTTAATATACCCTTCTGAAGTTTAATCTGTGTCAAAAATATTTTTGTAATTGGTATCAACCTTTTTTTATTTTTCCGAGAGGGATTGCAGGTACTTCAGATCAAACAAATTAACTAAGAAAAGTGATGTATATAGCTTTGGAGTTGTTCTTATGGAGTTAATCACAGGTCGACCCGCTATAAAGAGAAGCACTGAGCCCGTTCATATAAGTCAATGGGTCAATTCCACTGTTGCGCATGGGGATATTCGAAGTATTGTTGATCCAAGATTACCAGAGGGAGATTTCGATCTCAACTCTGCCTGGAAGGCTGTTGAAGTATCCCTGACTTGTGTATCTGAAAATCCCCTCAATAGGCCAACCATGAGTCAGGTAGTTATTGATCTAAAGGAATGTTTGGTAACAGAATTAGCTCGAAGGAAGGAGGACGGTGTGACTGAATCAAATGATTCAAGTCCAATTTTCACAATCCATGTGACTGCTAGAACTAGTCCTTCAGTAAGATAGTTCTTAAGTTGTTCCAAGCATTAAAATTTTCATACTGAATCTTGAAGCTTTCCTGCTTTGTCTACTTTTCTTTTAGTATGTCGTTGCAATTTATTTGTAATCACATCATTATGTATTAAAACTTGTAGCTATGATGGACAATTTATTTGTGATATGTACCTTTTAATCTAAAACTCGATCGATAAATTCAGCCAGTAAAATTTGGAGAACTCTTCAGTACAAGGTTTTTTATTATTATTATTATTATTTATATTTGGGGTAGACCGCCTATTTTCCTCAAGACAAGCTTTATGAAAGCAGCATCCTAAAATAGAAGAGTACCATGCGCAATAGTGAGACCGATGAGGGCTCAAAGTCATCTCGAAGAGGCATCATGAAGTGTATAAATTTTGTGGTAATCACAGTATTTGGTAAAGTGCTTCATATCGTCTACATGTTAGTGGAGAATCTGGAGCAAACGATTGTTCCCACGTATCAAAAACTTGGGAATAAAAATAAATAATGGACTGACTGGGTACCTAATGCATTTCTTGTAATAATAATCTGAAACTCTTAAAGCTACGTCTTGAGTGAAATTAGAAAATATCAGATTGCCTTTGCATTTCAAAATTCAAAGTTTTGGCATGAGATCCTTGATGATGGGAACCAAATCACCTTGACATAAGCTTATTGTATGATTAACATCAACTTTGAAAATGTAAGATTTTAAAAAGTACTACATAAAAGTTCAAAACTAAAAATTGGCCTAATGCGCTAAATACAAATAGATGTGATGGACTGGTGGCTAAGTGCAATGACTAGCATAATGGGAGAGAATACTATTGAAAGAAGTAGAAACATAGCTCTAATGCCATATTAAAAAATGAAAAGAGAATGCATGAAAAGAAGGTAAATATGTAAATTATACTCTAAGTTTGACCAAAATTCATTTTATGCCTCTAACTTCAATTGAGTCCTCTAATTTTAAGTTTATTAAATTCAGAACCTATTTTATATTTTGATAAGGGATTGCTTACCGTTAAGTACACTTTTTTTTTTTTTCAATTTCTTAAATAAAAAATCCTGAAAATTAAAAAAAAAAAAATTTATTAGAACACAATCCTAGTTTTTAATACAATTTTTCTTAACTATCAAATATATAAATATATATATATATATATTGTAAAGTTGTAATTTACAACTATGTGTTCTGTTGGCTTTAATTCTGTGCAAAATTTGATTGTAATTTTATTCAATGTTTTGTACCCTATATTTATTGTAGGATTTGATTGTAAGGGTTGTGTGATAAAAATAGAGTGTGTGAAAACTCAAGCAATTGAAGATTGAAGAGTTTTCATGGGTATCTCACGACTAAGCAACCCTTGAAGTGACCCATGTGACTTGCACATGTTGGAATGCGAAGAGTCAGGATAGGATGGAGACTGTTGTGTCTCGCAAGTATCTCACGGGTAAGGCCTTTCCACAAGACACCTGCGAGACATTTTGTTTTGCTAGACTGCCAATTCTAATACACACTTTTTGTGCCTACACTAATTATGCCCACATTACTCACAAATGTTGAGGAGTGCTTTTAAGAGAAAACCCTAGCCAAACACCTTGAGAATTAGATATTATTATAACCACAATTCTCTACACAATTACTTGTGGATTTTCCTCAACTCCTACCTTTCCATTTCCATACTATTGAGAGGTTGATAGCCTAAACACTTACCACACCCTTTCAGAGTGTCAAGTGATAGTTTGGTGCTGCTAGGAAGCATTGGAAGAAGCCAAGGATGGCAGATGCAACCTGGTGCTTGTTGCGAGATCCGGAGAGCTAGACAAGACACGGTTCCGAGAAGCCTTGTTGGAGTAGGAATTTGGAGGACTTAGGTACATTGGGTAGATTAGGCTTCAAGGGTCTCTTGCTAACCCATGTATCCCAACTGATTGTCTAGTGGATCGATTACCGCTTGGAGGGCGACGGAGAGGTTTTTCGCCGAGTTCTTCGGTTTCCTCTTCGATAATACATCAACGTGATATCTTGTGTTTGCATCTCTCTTCCCTACTCTTTTACATTCCTTTTTACTGCTGTGTTGTATTGATTATGGATTAGAGTAGCTTGTTTGTTTATCTGCTCGCATTTACACTATTTCGCACTTAGAATTAAGTTATTATAAAATCTATCGAGCCATAACTTTAATTTGGAGGTTTAAACAGCTCTTGTGTTTTTCAACACATTTTCGAACTTTCAATTGGTATAAGAGCGGGTACACTCGCTGTGGTTTAAATCCCTGAGTGTGTTCCTTGACCCTTTGTGATGGACCGGTCACAATCTCTTAATGCCCACCATTCTTTGATGGGGGAGTCTAGCCTTTTGCCCCTGTTTTTTAAAATATTTGGCAATATGTCCTTGTTTTAAAACTATATAGGTTCGTGCCTCTATTTTGAAACTCGATTTTCTCAAAATCGAGTTTCAATGAAAAACTCAATTGGTTTAAAATCGAGTTATGACCGATCAAACTTAAAAACAAAAAAAAAATAAATAAATAAACGCATGGAACTCGAGTTCATGGAGCTCGAGTTCCATTTAAATTGAGTAAAACTTATAGAAACAAAAAATTACATGAAAACGCCGCTATAGGGCTTTAAAACGCCACTATAGGGCTCCCTGAACTTGGTATAGGGTAATCAAACTTATAAAAAGAAAAAATTGCTTGAAAACGCTGCTATAGGGCTTTAAAATGCCATTATAGGTCTTCCTGAACGCCGCTATAGGGCTCCCTGAACCTGGTATGGGGTGATCAAACTTATAAAAAAAAAAAAAAATTGCATGAAAACGCCGTTATAGGGCTTTAAAATACCACTATAGGTCTTCCTGAACGCTGCTATAGGTATGGAACTCGAGTTCCATGAACTCAAGTTCCATGAAATTTATTTATTCATTTTTTTTTTTTTTTTAAGGTTTGATCGCACCATACTCAATTTTCTACCAATCGAGTTTCGAGGCAGGGGCATGAACCAATATAGTTTCAAAACATGGGCATATTGCCAAATATTTAAAAAAAATAGGGGTAAAGGGCTACAATCCTCTTCTTTGATGGAGGCAACTATGCTTTTTGGAAGGTCCGAATAAGGGCTTTCTTCTGTGCTATAGATGAGTCCGTATGGGATTCCGTTGAGAATGGGCATGTTAAACCCACAACTGCCAAGTCCGAATGGGACAAGGCAACTCTTGCATTAGCTAATGCAAATAGTAAGGCGATTAATGCTATATTCTGTGGTGTCCCCTGATGAGTTTCATAGGATATCGCACGTGAGGACAGCTAAGGAAGCTTGGATAATCCTTGAAACCACCTATAAGGGTACCAAGAAAGTCAAAGACACAAAGCTTCAAATGCTTACCACCAGATTCAAAGAACTTAAGATGGGAGATGATGAGGCTTTTGATTCTTTCTATGGAAAGCTCAATGAAATTGTAATTGCCAAGCTCAATATCGGAGAGAAGATTGAAGATTTTAAGGTAATAAGAAAGATTTTGAGGTCTTTACTGGAGAGTTTCCGAGCAAAAGTCACAGCTATAGAAGAGAGTAAAGACTTGGATGAGATCAAAATCCAAGAGCTAATTGGATCTCTCCAACATATAAGCTAGGACTGCCTTCTCATAAATCAAGCAAATCGCTTGCTCTTAAAACCATCACTGAGAGAATGGACAACTCCTTCAAAGAACTTCCGAAAATTTCTGAAGATGAACAGTGGGAAGCCTTTCAATAAAGGAAAGTTTTCATCTCCCAAGGGTGATAGGATGGAATTTAGGAAGAAAGATGGGAAGGAGTCTCAATCTACTCAAAGAATCACTTGCTTCGAGTGCAATGGACATGGACATGTCAAAAAAGAATGTCCTAATTATTTGAAAATGAAGGGCAAGGCATATGCCACAACTCTCAGTGATTTGGACTTTTCTAATTTAGATTCGAAAGAGAGCTGTGATGGAGAAGGGAATTGCTCCACTTTTATAACTATTACTTATGTTGAGTCTTCAGAGGGCTTAAGTTTGCTTGTAGAAGAGCTTGGGGAGCATAGTGAAGAGGAATCAATGGGAGTTGTAGAAGAATCTGGTGCTGAAGAAGATGAAAGCTCAGCGGGCCTTTAAGAGAACTACAATTCCCTTCTTGAGAAATCTGGAGAATATGCAAGGATGGCCAAGGTAGCTGTTAAAAAGATGAAGAAGGCAGAGGAGGATTATAGAAGTCTTCTAGTGCGTTATAAGGAGGCCAAATGTGAAATAGAGACATTGAATGAAGAACTGACCGAAGCCTACTCAAAGATAAAATTTCTTGAGCTTGAGGTGGTTCAAGCCAATGCTAAAGTAGAGCGAGTCTCCTCCAAGAAACTTGATGAAGTCCTTTCTCATCAAAAACCTTTCTCCAACAAAACTGGATTGGGATACACTGGAGAAAGTAGTTCGACTGTCAATGTTTCTAAGGAAGTGAAGTTTCTAAAAGCCAAAGAACTGATGGTAACTACCATAAGGACTGAGGAAGTGAAGGAGGAGAAGAAAAGGAACGTGGCTGACCGACGGGTGTTGAATAAGCCCCCTAACCAACCAGTGGTCAAGCTTAAGGTTCAAGGGAAATCACCTCCAAAGTCGCAAAGTGGTCCAGGAATTAAACATTTCTGCCATTACTATGGACTTCATGGACACATTAGACCAAATTGTCATAAGCTGAAGGCATTGAAGAATGCAAGTGATCAGAGGTCAACAGGACCAAGAAATGACAAAAGGAATTGGGTTGTTGAGCAATCAAGAGGTCGAGATGGTGATTTTGGAGTAATGGATGTGATGAAAATGATCGATTCATTCATCACCTGTTTAGCAAGCTTCTCAAGAAGGTTTGAAGGCCACAACACTCGTATCCAATCCTATAGGGATATCACCCCAAATGCACGTGACGTGTGGGTGAAGAAGGGTACTTATGCATAATCACCACCTATGTCCATGCATTAATCCTTCCAATGTTTAGGGACATTTGTTCATGCATCTTGACATGCATAATTCTATGTGTCTACTACTTTTGGTTATTAACATTTTTTTTGGTTTTGGCTTATACCAGTTTTTGTTGATCTTATTTTTCCTATTCTGTTTTTGAGTGTGTTCAAAAATTTTAAAAACCCATAAAAATTGAAAAATCTTCAAAAAGTTTGATCGCTTGTGTTGTGTATATCTAATGTGAGTTTGGCCTAGTACTTTCGTACTAACGGCGTAATGCATTTACGAGCTTACCTTGTTATGTATGCACATATATCTTTGTGGAAGAAATTTTGAAAACTATGTGTGATTGTTGTAAATAGATCTTCAAACTTGTCATGAATGATTGGTCAATAGTCTTGATGGTCTTAATACTTGCCTAGACTTGTGCCTATATCTCTTCCCACTTTATTTTTATGTTTTTGCTGTAGAGCTCATCAAATGCAAATCTCCAAATGAAAAGAGATAATGAACTGCAAAAGCCTATTGCACATACTAGTATTTAACTAGGAAAAAGGGAAAGCGACTTTTGTATTAAAATGTATAGTGCTCAAAAAGCCAAAGGCTAAATCTAAATGTTGAAATATCAAAAATTTCAACCACCGATCTCAAAAAGAGATGTATTATCCAAAAAAGGACCAAATGTTATGTTTTATGCAAAAGCCAAATGAAAAGCTTCTATGATATGTAATCATTCTATTGTGAGAGATCATATATGCTCATTTCTATAATTGAGATAGTCCACTTGATTTTGTACCAGTTGTGTATGACTTGATTGAATTGATCATTGAAGTTTCACTTTGGTCTAAGGACTATTCCACACTTGATACTCACCCACAACACACAAGACTTTGATCTAATTAATACTTATCTCATTTGTATGATTGTACATGTTCAAATGTGATGTGTATGCTCAAGTACTTGCTGATCAAACCCAAAAATATTTTTAAGTATTTTATATATTTTTGAAAGTGATTTTATACTTTTGTACTTTTAGTTTTTGTCAAAAATGCATTTTTGTGTTTTTCTTCAAAAACTAGTTCAGAGGCCTTTTCGCGAGAAGCTTGTGACTTAGAGCTTCCCGTAAAATGTGCTTAAGGGAAATTACAGAGTCACATTTTCATACAAAAAGTCTCACTACTGCCTTACAAGTGTTTCGTGACTAAACTCTTCTCATGAAATGTTTTTAGGCAAAAACTGGAAATTTTCAAATTCATACAGAGGATATTGCAACTATCTTACGACTTATTCGTGACTAATAGCATCTTGCGAAAGCTTTTGAGCTTCAGTGGCCATTCCCATGATTGTATCACGATTGTCACGCTATTGTCCAACCTGCGAAAAACGCTTGTTTTCAGTTTTATAAGGTAAATGTGACAGGTTTTCAAAACATTCTCATTTCCCTCGCTTAGACTCTCTCGAACCCCCTTCAACCCAAAACCATTTTTCACTCAAACCCCCTAATTTTCAAGCAAAAATCTCTGCAAAATCACTTCAAGGTATGTTTTCCTAAACATTTTCTTCATGTTTTTCCTAAGATTATGTAGAAATTTCAGTTAGGGTTCAAAAATTGGGGATTTTCGAAAATTGGGTTGGGGTTCTTAGTTTTTGTGAAATTTTTTTGAAATCTTTGATTGGGCTAAGTCCCATTTGATGTTTGTGTATCTGCGTTGGCCCCTTGAGGCATTCTAAGCTTGTATTGAGGTAGATTTCTACATGTTCATGCATTGTTCATAGTTAAAATTCACTGTTGCATGCTAGGTGTTTGACAAAATGTCCTAATGACATTCTTGTGTTGAATTGGACTCAACTGAGTTCCAATGCTTGGTTTTTTGTCTTGATTGATCATGTTTATTATGTTTTGGTTAGTGTTTGTGTGTTTTACATACTATGTCCATTTTGTGCCTCAATGCCATGCCATGCCATGCACACTCTAGGCACACCTCATGCATCTCATGCTGCATCCCCATGCATCACATGCTGCACACACATGCATCAGCACATGCTCAGCATAGACACACACATGCACAGTGATTCACTTTATACGTTTTGCTTTTGTTTACATGGTTAAACACTTATAGCATGTTGTTTTGTGCCTGTTTGCTATGTTTTGAGATGTTTTTGCTCTGTTTTTAAGTTGTTTTTACTTTTGTTTTGAACTAACTTGAATCTAATCAAGTTTTGTGTTTTGTCTTTGTGTCTATGCACTTGTTTTTGTTTCTTATTCTCTGTGATATTTCTGCAGATGTCTCCTACCAAACATTCTGTGACCAAGAAATCCACAAAACATTCTCGCACTGATTCTGACAATTTCAAGTCTGTTGAGACTGATATGAAATACAATGACTACTACAAAAGAGCAACCATTATTATGGAAAGGGTGGTATAGCTAGAAACCCTTGAGGACACCTTCATCCCTAAGGTGTTCAAAGAAAGGACTTGGACCAAGCTGTTGAACCCAGTTGGGGTTGTCTACTCAGAGATCATAAGAGATTTTTTCTCAAATGCTACTGTGGAAGGAGACCATATAGACTGCTGGGTGAGGCACAAAGAATTTGTGATTACAAAGTATAGCATTCAAGAATTTTTGGAAATTCGTCCTCCCTCTTAACCAATCTCAGTCCAATATGAAGACAGATTGGGATTAACTGAGGAGATGGTGGAAATACTTGGTGGTACATCAAAGAAGTCATCCATGAATACAATCCCATTTTCACTGGAGATGAGGGCTTTGGCATATGTGATGATCCATAACTTATATCTGGTCACCAAACTCACTACACTGTCAGCTCCAAGGACAAAGTTTTTGTACGATCTCTTTGCTCACAAGGAGATTGATATATGTGGACATATCTTCCATCTGTTGAAGAAAAGCATTGAGAAGCAAAACTCCAGAATAGTTTTGCCTTTTCTCTTACTGATTATGGGCCTATTTGCAAAGACAAGGCTCAAACTCCTGAGTGGTCTGACAGTAGTTCAGAGGGACTATCTTATTGGTGCACACACAATGACTAGGAGCACAACTCATATCAAGGGTTCCAAAACAGGTGTGCATACAATACCACAATATCGTGTTGAGGGCGAGGGTGGAGATACAGAGGAGGAGATTGACAGATTCACTTCTGCTCCAAAGACTTCAGCACAACCATCCTCTTCTACACTAGCACAAGGACTCGACAGACTTGATCGCCTCTTGGATAGAGTGGACCAGATGTTTACAGTGATTACCTCCCATGTAAAGCAAACCACGGACCAGTTTGCATATGTCCAGGGACAAATCACTGCATTGTCTTCACAAATCGACGACTTGTCCATGGCCCAAGGATCTGATTTAGAGTTTGATCAGTTCTAGCCTCTTTGGCCATTGAGGGGGAGCTTGCACATTTGAGGGGGAGAAAAGCATTGACATAGCTTAGGCTTAGAAACTTTGGTTCATACAGGCGGTTTAGTTTTATTTATGTTATGGTTTGAATTGTTTCACCATTTATAACTCTTGGATAGTTGTTTTTGCTTATTGTTTTTATTGCTTTCATTTAAAGCTTTAGTATTCTGTTTTTAATTTCAGCTTATATTCAGTAGTTATGTTTACCTTATTGCTTTGTAGCATTTTTTTTATACTTTTAAGATATTGCCAATATGTCTTGAGTATCTCACTCTTGTGCCCTTAGTAGGTTTTTGTACCTTCGTGTATTTTGCATTGGTTGAGTGTTAGACATGCAATTGATCC
Source organism: Quercus alba (assembly GCA_036321655.1). Classification (NCBI taxonomy): domain Eukaryota; kingdom Viridiplantae; phylum Streptophyta; class Magnoliopsida; order Fagales; family Fagaceae; genus Quercus; species Quercus alba. Next base: position 17,724,914 of record CM070302.1, on the reverse strand, counting down.
GTGGGATTGCTCTTAATTGCATTGTGTGTCCAGATGAGCATTTACTTACTAAATGTTCATTGTAGTCATTCTTTAATGACTAATCCTATTTGATCAAGATATGATTACATGTTTTATTGTGTTTACAAATTTGATCGTATTTTACTTGCTTATATACGTACCATGTATTCAACTTGTCATAAGCTTAATGAAAGTTTTGTTTGTGTGCAAGAGTTTCAGGTTACAGGTATATACGTGCAAGTGCTTCACAACTTCTAGATTAGGTGTGAGTGAGTTTTGCCACTGTTCCCAAACTCACGTCTAACTCTAGAGTCTGTTTTAGGGGTTTTGTCACGGAATAGCCAAAGGGAGAGATTGTAAAGTTGTGATTTACAACTATGTGTTTTGTTGGCTTTAATTTCGTGCCAAATTTGGTTGTAATTTTATTCAATCTTTTGTACCCTCTATTTATTGTAGGATTTGATTGTAAGGGTTGTGTGATAAAGAGAGAGTGTGTGAAAACTCAAGTAATTGAAGACTGAAGAGTTTTCGTGGGCATCTCGCGACTAAGCATCCCGCGAAGTGACCCATGTGACTTGCATATACTGGAATGCGAAAAGTCAGGACAAGATGGAGACAGCTGTATCTCGCGAGTGTCTCGCAGGTAAGGCCTTTCCGCGAGACACCCGCGAGACATTCTATTTTGCTAGACTGTCAGTTCTGATACCCACAAATGTTGAGGAGTGCTTCTGAGAGAAAACCCAAGCCAAACACCATGAGAGTTAGATTGTTATACCCACAATTCTCTACACAATTGTTTATGGATTTTTTTCAACTCCTACCTCTCCATTTCCATACCATTGAGAGGTTGATAGCCCAAAAACTTACCACACCCTTTCAGAGTGTCAAGTGATAATTTGGTGTTGCTAGGAAGCATTGGAGGAAGCCAAGGATGGCAGATGCAACATGGTGCTTGTTGCGGGATCCGAAGAGCTAGACAGGACACGGTTCCGGGAAGCCTTGTTGGAGTAGGAGGTTGGAGAGCTTAGGTACATCAAGTAGATTAGGCTTGGAGGGTCTCTTGCTAACCCATGTATCCCAACTGATTGTCTAGTGGATCGATTATTGCTTGGAGGGCGGCAAAGAGGTTTTTCACCGAGTTCTTCGGTTTCCTCTTCAATAACACATCGGTGTGTTATCTTGTGTTTGCATTTCTCTTCCTTACTCTTTTATATTCCTTTTTGCTGCTATGTTTTCTTGATTATGGATTAGAGTAGCTTGTTTGTTTATTCGCTCGCATTTACACTATTCCGCACTTAGAATTAAGTTAGTGTAAAATCTATCGAGTCTTAACTTTAATTTGGGGGTCTAAACAGCTCGTGTTTTTTAACACATTTTCAAGCTTTCATATAAATATATATATATATATATATATATATATTTCAAATTGGAAGAATACAATCCTAGAATAGACAGATTTAAACAAAAACTCTCTTTACAGATTACACAAAAGGAATTGATTTTTATTTTTAATCAACTTAAGAGAAGAACACTATAGGAACTTCCACAACTTTCCTTTTTTTCGATAGATAAGAAAAATTATATTAATAAGAAACTACTTCATCAAAGAGATGAAGTAGACAAAGAAGATATGTACAAGCAATAGAGAGAAACAAAACACTTATGAATTAGTGTTGGGTGCGATTATACCAATATTAATGTACTGGATCCCATCAAAACCATTCAATTTTGTAAAATTTGTGAGCTTTAACCCACGCACCGATGAGATCGATCGGAGAGTGAGAGTCACCTATATGGCTTCAGTGTATTAAATATTGCTCTATTTCAATATGGTACGCTTAAGGACTTGACTTTAGCATATTGTGAACGTTAGCCTGTATGACTTTTTTTTTTTATCCTTGACTTGGAGGTTTTATTTATTTTTATTTGGAATGGCATTGACTTAGAGTAATAATAATTATTTTCACTAAGTATCCTGCATGTACAAAACATGACAGCAACATGTGTCTATTCAACTTTTCAATTCTTTTATGACTAAAACTTTTATCCCACTTTTACTCGAACTAGTCGCTAACCTATGCGATGCACGGGAAAACTATTGTGTACGAAGATTTAAACAATTCTTTGTTTTTTCATCTTTGATTTCACATTAGGATTCCTATCCTTGATATGAAACATTAAATTACGAAATGGAAAATATAAATCAAACTTAAATTAAAATTAAAATTAGGATTTCAATCCTTACATCCTCAAATATCCAATAAATGCTAAAATATCAATTTCCAATAAATTGAAAGACAACTTTAAAGTACTTTTTGTATCTTCTTCCATTGTTGTTCTTACATTCATTTAAAGTACCATTAATATAAGATTGTCAATAAAATACGTTGAGAAATGTATTACGACATGCAGAAGTTAGATATCAAATTTGTAATTTTGCTATATTAAAAAAAATGCACTTCTCAAGCTTAATTTTTTTGTCAGTTTCTATAACAAAGTCAAAAACTTTCGTAACTATATAGAATTCCCATCTAAACTTGAGATTATATTCATTTAATTATATTTGGAAAACAAATGTTTTTCCATTTAGCTTCCATCAACTTCCATATACTTGAGAATCCCATCCTAGGCTCTACTTCCTTCAAGCCTGATCTCAGTGGTCTGCTTGGGCTACAATCTTCGGTCTTTCCTTAAGCCTCTTGAGTTTGATACAATCCTTCCACATTCACCTTTCCAATTCTTTTGTATCAATCTCTTCATCACTGGCTTACCCTTCTTAGGAATGAAACCATAGACAAAGCCGCAAGCTTTGCAAACTTCCATCAGCTTCAGCATATACTTTGAGAATCCCATCTTGTGCTCTACTTCCTCCGAGCCTGATCTTAGTGGACTACTTGGGCTTCTACTTCTCTGTAGCTTGTTGGGCTACAATCTTCGGTCTTTCCTTAAGCCTCTTGAGTTTGATACGATCCTTCCACATTCGCCTTATCCGCTATGTTGTCACACTTTAATTAAGTCATCAACTTCTAAATCCAAACTGTTGCCAAATGTGTCACCAACCAGCATAAGGTGGTTCATTGAATCAAATTACAACAACCATCTGGTTGATGAGAAAAGTGCTTGGAAAAAAAACCAAAACAAAATCTTTAATCTTACTACTTATTTTGTTTCACTCCCCAAGCTATACAGCCATTCTAAGACTAAAACGAAAAGTTGTACTAGGCTCCCTAATAGCACAAGGTTCAGTTACATTGAACATCAAAATCAATCCATAGTCAAAAACCCAAATTAATTTTCTATTCCTACCTTATCTCGAAAACCAAATAAAATGTAATTATTGCTGAAAGCTAATGAATTCACAAATATTGTGCCATATAGCCTCTTTTCTTTATTCAATCAAACCCACCTTCCTGATGACCCCAAACCTATAAAAATCCCTAAAAAGTCTTAGATTACAACAATTCAAATATTAATATACAAGACCCAACATCCTATAATAGATTTATAAACAAACCCACATCTCAAAAAAAAAAAATATATATATATATATATATATATAAAACCCTAATTCTCAGAATTTCCAAAAACTGAATCTTTTAATCAAATAGAAATGAATCAAACTCAAATTCTATAAAATTATTAAATTACACATAAAATAGGTCCACAACAGAATCAATTCAAAGGACAGATTAAGTTATACAACAATTTCAATAGCCATAAAACAAAGTGGTTGACAAATGACAGCAAAAGTTATACTCTTACACTACATGTTCGTTGAAATCACACAGGATAAGACCCAACCCAAGTACTTACACACAAAAATGATAGAAAATACTTACACCTACCTACACACATAGTCGTTGAAATCACACAGGAGAAGACCCAACCCAAAAATCTAGGCTCACATGATGCATGCAACGTAAATAAACTCAAAATCTTTAAATTAATCCCTATCTACCAAAAAAAAAAAAAAAATATTGGCGCAAGCCAAACAACCAGACAACAGAGCAAGCTATGCATCATTCTGTACAACATATTGCTGCAACCTCCAACCTCCATATACAACACAAGACTAATACTGTTACAGGAGAACCTAAATTATAGCAAAATCACCTGTACATAAACTATACAGATGAATCCAGTCCATTCCATTACTTTGGCTTAAGGGATATTAGAATTGAGACTCCAATTCCTACATAAGACTCTATCAAGAATTGAGTCATCATAAATGGGGCCACTCTCCACTCTATCAAGTAGAGTAGATGGAAAAATGAAATAGTAAAACAGTGGAATTAGAGACATTTTTTTTTTTTTTTTTTGCTTTTGATAAACGGAATTATAAACATTACTTATCATGCGAAATGAACAAATCCAAGATGGGAAAGGGAAAAAAGAATAAGATACTTCCTACTTAACTTAGTCAATGCAGCTAGGATAGGGAAAAGTTTGTTTTCTTTATAATAACAAAATCCTTGCCCTGTAGAATTTTAAGTAGATTTTGTTGTTCTTTTATTATGCATACTTTATACCAAGAATAGCTTATTGCATCAGGAATTTGTAAAAAAAAAGATTTTTTGTAGTCTATGAAACTTAGACTGTATGAGGTGTTTTTGAGTGTTTGAGTTTAGGCAAATGAAAATTTTACAGATCTAAAAAATTATGCATATGTTTCCTAAAACTTCCTAAGGATCTAAGTAGACCCTTAATATTGTCCAAGATTGTTTCACATAAATTCTCCCAATAATCTAAGCTAGAAAAATATATCATTGCATTAGTCTTGCATTGTGTTATGTTGAGAAAGAAAATAATGACTTGGGCAAAAGGAGAAATTTAAATACCTGAACTTGTTTGCAGGTAAAAAAATTTCTTACCTCTCCCTAACTGGATAATCATCAAATAACCCTACAGGCACATTCAAAATTTGGGAATTACACTTGGAAATAACACATAGGAAAAAAAAAATTATAAAAGAAAAGAGAGAGTAGAAGATGGACTCACCACATTGTTTTTGTATTACCATTGCGCAAACAAATTTGGAGCTTCTCTTATTTGGTTTGTCATCACATGCAGCTCTTGAATTTCGATCATTTGCAGCTGAAGAGAAAAGAATATTCCATTTTATTGTTGCTTCTTAAAGTATAACTGGAAATTTAAGAGAAAAAAAAAAAAAAAAACTGAAAGGGAATTTGGCAATCTTTGATAATTGTTTGGTCGATTCAATATGAGAAAACTTACGGCTGGGATCTGTCTTGGACCAACCTGCGTAGCTTGGAACGAATTTTAATAGCATCATTACCAAAACATAAAATATGGGAAATTTTGGATCACTCTGATTCACTTTTTATTAATTTGGGGCAACCCCTCATATCATTTGGGAAATAAGTCTACATGAACTGTTTAGCCTCTCTCTTTAAACAATATCTACATAAAACCATATATGACCCACAACACAAAAGAGTTAGAACTCCAATTAAAACACCTAGTTGGCGTATCCCTAGCAAGAGCTATCCCATATGTTAACCAAACCAAATTGTTGAGGTATCCACACAACAGCGCTACATGAAGAAATCAGAATCACACTAACCCATATACGACCCACAATACAAAAAAGGTAGAGCTCCAATTAAAAAACACAGGAATCAAAAATTCAACATCCTTAAAAAAATCAAATACAAAGAAAAATCAACATAACAATCATCCATATCAGAGCATGAAAGAGGCAGTAACAAATTTTTTATAGAAAAAAAAAAAATTCAATCAAAATAATATAATCCTTACATTGAATAATTATGCAGGGCAGTCACAAGAATAGAGCACAAATACCTGAATTGAATCATCCACCTTTTGTCAGTATTAATATATTGTGAGGAGAGGAAGAGACAAAGGAAGGAAGACAGAGAGACTGTTGTTATAGGTTGGCATTAGCAAAAGCTAAAGGGTTGCCGTTGAGGAATAGAAACCGCTGAAAAATTAACACTGATGAAGGGTTGCTGTTTAAAAGGTGGGGAGACAGAATCGGGAAACACAATAAACCAAAAGGTGAGGAGACAGAATGGCATTTGAAACCGTGACACAAGCTGGGGCTTGGGCTTGGGCTTGAGCTTTATTGTAGAATTAAAGCTATAAAAATTGGGCTTTATAGTAGAGATAAAACAGAATTATTTTCATTTTTTTAGTATTTTAAAATTTAGGAAAATTATTTTAAAATTATAGGAGAAATTCAAGAAAAAAGATGATAAGGATATGGCTGCTAACAGGGCTCAACGTGAGCGTAGCAACATTAATTACTATGCTTCAACTTTTAGTATTATATAGATATAGATTTGATTTGATGGGATTGATTATGAATAGTAAATAATATCACTTTTACAAAGACTTAATTTTTATTTTTTTTTATTACTTATAGTTCACCACTATAAAATTGTATTAAAACTTGCGGCACAAAGGTTGATTCCCTTTATTTGCTAATTTGATGAGCTGTGGATTTGCAAGAGAATCCACCCAACAAGGGCAACTGACTAAGTAGCTAAACTATTCTTTTATATTTTTCGCAGTATATAAGGTACGTATAAGATGAAAAAAAGCATGTCCTCAGCTATGTTCCCTATTGTGCTATCTCCTATCAGCTGTGGAGCATGAAAAGTCAAACTTGCCAATGAATTATCATTCTCCAAATTTTGACGTAGAGTTACTGAATAAATTGAGCATGTAACCATCCCCACCTCCAGCCTCCCCCATATGTTTAACAATGGTGAAGGTTCAAGCCCCTCTTGTTTTTATTAAATAATATCTTTAATTCAGCGAAAGAAAAAATGTTCACAATCTTGAAATTCAGATATTATTTTGATACAGTTCAAAACCAGCTTTGCTGGTGGTTTGTGAACAAGTTGCATTTGATTATTGTTCAAAGACTTCGCTAATGAAATTCCGAGTTGTTGCTGAGACATCAACTCTTTTGTAACAATATACTCTTCCTCATTGACTTGGACTTAAAAAAAAAAAGGTCAGGAACATACAAGTTAAGAATTTATGAACTGTTAATTTGCAAGAAAATCTTTCTAATGAAAATGACAATTGACCATGTCGATCGATAAGATATTCTATCTTTCTATCTATGATGTTGATGGGGGTTGCAAACCATTTTATGTTTGAATTGATTGGTGGTTTTGCTCTTCTATGTCCAGTTCATGCCTAGGATCTCCATTTCCCACAACCCTACCGCCCATTGTTTTTATATGTATAATACGACAATTTCATCACATAAGAATCAAATCTGCTATTCAACCCAGAAGCTTGATTGACTGAGTCCTGTTCTGCTAGTTAGTTAAACGAGTCATTTGAAGCCAATTAATTTCGTGTACGTGTAAAATATAAAAATACATTGACAAAGTTTGGTTACAAACTTGAGCCAAAATGACCAAATATCATTATTTACCAAAATATGTTGCAATTTACCATTATTTATGAAATATATAGGGATATGAAGTATGAGTACTTAAAAAAAGGTCAAGAACTACAAATAACTAACTTAAAAATTAAAAATTCAAGGTAGCCACTACCATAGAGGCAAATTTTAGTGGAACTCGAGTTTCTTCAACTCAAGTTACACAGCAAACTCAAGTTTGAGGAACTCGAGTTCCTAAATGGTGGTAGATTGCAACATATTTTGGCAAATGGTGGTATTCGGCCAATTTGTCCTACAAACTTTGCTATAATTTAAGTCTACAACTCCCACTAGTAAAATTAACTACTATATATTTTGAAAATTTAACCGTTGAATTGTATTTTTTTTTTTAATATTTTTAACATGTACGTGTCAAATTTCATGTCAACAAGATATTATTTACTATACACTTTATAAACATATTTTTTACGAATAATTTTAGGCTACAAAAATTTAAAATTTTAATATTTGATTGATAACATATCTATTGATCTTTGATTTTCTAGAAATTTTACAACTATGTAGAATATAATAAGAAAATGTAATCCAATTGTGAATTTGTCAAAATTCACATTTAATTAAAAAATATTGAGTGGACTTGTATAGCCTTAGATGACTACAATAAAGTTTGCTGTCAAACATTGTACTTTAGTTTTTTGAATTTGTTCTTTCAAGCAAAGGTTCCCCAAACATATTAAATTAATCCAATAAATTAGTTAAAACAAAATAACTAAATTAAGATGTGAAAATAAACCTTAACGGACTAAAATGGACTATAGGGACCATTTGCCTCTGGTGTTTATGCAAGTCAACAAACATGCTCATACAACTTGCATATGTCTTGACTAGCTATCGAGTTGAAAATGCGGGCGCCATTCTTCTCATGACTTTGCCTCTTAACTTACTTCAATATATTAACCTTCACTGGAAATGATTTATGTTTGATTAACTTGTTCACACGTCTGTGTTGTTTGCTAATTTTACCTCTCACATTATCCTTGACTAAAGGATACAGGGCTAATTGCAGGGAATAAACATGAGAAGTACCATTTGATTAAACAATTGATAATGTCCTGGAAATTTTGCAATAGAATATCATCCTCTTACCTATGAGAAAAAATGATCAAGCAACAATATATTCTATTTCCTATAATATATTAGCTATGAACATATAAGGCTAGTTGCTTTCTGTTCCTCAGCAAGAAGAAGCTGAAAAGGGTTACAAGGATGTACAAACATTTTCTCTTTGCATTGCTTGCAGGTTTCTCTCTACTTTTGGTTCAAGGCCAGAATCAAACGGTATGGTTATCAAAGTCTGTCAGAGTTAACATTAATTGTCACTTAATTACTGACCAAATGGCTAAGGTCTCTCTACTTTTGGTCAGGTTTCATTAGCTTAGATTGTGGGCTACCAGCTAATTCTAGCTATACTGAGCCAACAACAGGCATCAATTATACATCAGATGCAACGTTCATAGACGTTGGTGTAAGTATGAGTATATCACCAGCGTACAAAACAAATAGCCTTGAACAGGAGTATTACTATGTCAGAAGCTTTCCTCAAGGAATCAGAAACTGTTACACAATTAGTGTTACAAATGGCACCAGATATTTGATCAGAGGGAATTTCTTGTATGGAAATTATGATGCAAAAAGTAAACCTCCAGGATTCGACCTGTATATTGATGCTAATAAGTGGGATTCAGTGACATTACTCGATGAATCCACATTCATCTTTGCGGAGCTCATACATGTACCAAAGTTAGATCATATAGATTTTTGTCTGCTGAACACGGGCAATGGTGTACCGTTTATTTCAGCATTAGAACTAAGGTCATTGAAAAATGACATGTATGTCACTGAATCCGGATCATTGTCAACCTTTCTGCGGCTTGATTTTGGTTCATTAACCAATCAAACTTATAGGTGAATCATATTTTTTTTATATCATGCCATCTTATATTACTATGATTTTGGTAAGAACTTTTAAATTCAATATTTTTTAACATGCGTCTGGTACAAAGATGATGTTTTTGATCGCACGTGGTTTACCCCTACGGCCATGTTTGGTTGGACACCAATAAGTACTTCGCTTACTGCGGTCATGGATACAACTCACAGTGATTTCCAACCACCATCACTAGTCATGGATACTGCCTCCACAGCAATAAACGCAAGTGCACCCATGACATTCAACTGGGTGCCCCCGGATAACACATCCCAATATTATGTCTACATCCACATTGCTGAAATCAAAGCTCTCAAAGCAAACGAATCTAGAGTGTCCAACATTTCTCTAAATGGGGAGTTATGGGGTGGACCTTATATTCCTAAGTACCTGCACAGCCCTTCAGCCTTGAAAGGGGGAAAATTTGAGTTTGCTCTTTATAAAATTGAACAATCAACTCTTCCACCACTCATCAATGCCATTGAGGTTTACACGGTTGTAGAGCTCTTACAATCTCAGACAGACCAACAAGATGGTAAGTTATTCACAATGCATTATTTTTCTTTAACAAGGTTTTTACTTTGTCCTAATATTCTTGATCTCAATTTTTAATAATTTCTTGTATGCATTCAAAACATTAGTTGATGCGATCAAGAACGTCAAGACAATCTTTGGAGTAACAAGAAATTGGCAAGGCGATCCATGTGCACCTATAACGTATGTGTGGGATGGATTAAACTGTACCTATAATGCTTTTGAATCTCCTACAATCACATCACTGTATGTATATGCCTTCAAATAAGCTAAAGAACTGTCTTAGTACAATCTATCGTGTTAGAATAACTGAAAATTTTCTATTAATTTGGACCTTGTCATCGAGTGGATTGGTTGGGCAAATTGCTCCTTACATATCCAATCTCACAATGATACAGTACTTGTAAGTATCGAAATCACACACAATCAATTAATTTTCATGTAAGAGGGTAAAGAGGACCAATATTTAATCTCCATTTATTATTACAATAATAAATTTTTAATTGAATTGCTCATTTCGGGGATCTATCAAATAATAGCTTAACAGGACCAGTTCCTGATTTTCTATCAAATTTGCAATCATTGAGGTTCCTGTAAGTTATATGGATCTTGGAAAATTATTTCAAAACTTTTATTTGAGAAGGGGATCATATTTTCTCAACCTTTGCAGAAATTTAGAAAGAAACAACCTGAGTGGCTCACTTCCTGCTGCCCTTCTTGACAAATCAAAGAGTGGTTCACTGTTACTAAGGTCTCCTTTCTGTCATAACTTTTTGTGCCATTTTTCATTTTCATAACTATCCCACTACAAGAATGTTAGAGAGTTACAATAGCACCTATTTGTACCTCGAGTATAAGGGATTATTGGTGATTGCAATTCTTACCTTTTATGCCATGATTTTTTTAATGTTAGTATGGCAGAAAATCCAAATCTATGCCCATCAATTTCATGTACAACGGAGCAGAAGAAGAAGAAGAAGAAGAATATAATTGCTTCAATAGTTGCATCCAATGGCGGATTTTTCATCTTGTTATTAGGTGCAGCTGGTATCTTTTGGATATTTAAAAGAATAAGAGAACAAGAAGGTAAGACAAAAACTGCGTCTACTAATCAAGGTTAAATGTTTATTCAAGTTGTTTAATCAAGGTTTATTCAGCTGGTATTTTTTGTATGTTTCTCCCCTCTCATAGTTGGTGGGACTCACTAACTGTGGGTCCCACCAAATTGTGAGAGAGAGGAAGCATACATTCGTAACAGGGTATATTTCCTCATTTATTAGAACCAAATATTTTAATATCAACTTATTTTGATATATTATTTTGGTATTATTGCTAAAAAAAAATAAAAAATCATGTCATGCATGGATAAACTGTGAAGTAAACAAGAGAAAGAACAAAACTGCGAAGTAAACAAGAGAAACATATTATTAATGAAAAATAATACTATTAAAATGTCATATACGTCCCATAAAAATTAAAAAAATAATTTAGGACAAAAAAATATAATTTGAGTTTTCACATTTAAATACGGACCAAAATCATCGTACCAGAATGAAACGGAAGAGAATAAAGTCATAACTCTCACACGATCGTTGCTCTTAACAGTATAGAGAGAGAGAGAGGTGCTAAGGTTTGCGGCCATGGCGAGTGGTGGTGGTGTTGAGGAAGTGAGCAACAAGCAAGTGATCTTGAAGGACTATGTGTCTGGTTTTCCTGAAGAATCAGACATGTACTTGAACACTTCTGGTACCAATGCTATACTTGTGAAAAATCTGTACTTGTCTTGCGATCCCTACATGCGTCCTCGTATGAGACAAATATTCGTGAACCTTATTGCTTCATGCGGCAAACCTGAACTATTATATATATGCGGTCTTGTTAATTGTTGTGAGAGAAATTTTAGGTTTTTTTTGTCATGTGCTTATGGTGACAACACTCATTGGGTGTATGGTGTTTGGGTTTTGTAATAGTATCTTTGTACTATCTTCGTAATCTCCCTATTTTTTTAGTGAAACTTTCTCCTTAACGTTGCTTGTGGATATAGGCCTATGGCCGAACCAAGTAAATTATTGTGTTCTCTGTGTGATTGTCTTTTCTACTTTTTTATTTTTATTTTAATTTCTATTTCGCATTAACCCACTATCATTTGGTTACACGACAAATAAGTTTCCATGCTTCCATTATCAATGACACTTCTTAACAGATAAATTTATACATTGAAGATTGATGCATAACTTTTAGAAGCATTTTTTTTTTGTTTTTGGGGATGCTCTACTAATGTGAATTTGTTTTGAGATGGTTTTAGTTTGCAAGAAAACTACTTTGCACTGTACTTAAATTTTTACTCAAATTTTACTTGCACCAAGAAAAAATAATGGTTAGTTGGGAGCTAGTGTTCAGCTTGTTGCAAATATTTTTTTGAGAGGACGGAGGTCCTTTTTCTTATTTTGAAATTTAATGTTATTTTTTATTTTTTATTTGGTTTAGGGAAAATGGTTTTGGAAATCACATTCTGTTTTACATTAAAGGCTTGAGAATATTGATTTGAGAATCTTTAATTATGGGTGACTTAGAGTAGTTTTTGGCTACTCCCCCTCAAATTTCCCTCAAACCTTATTCCTGTTGATAGCTAACCTTGACTATCCTTGTTGGATATTGCAATGAAGGACCCCATCTCGCTCTCATCTATGAGTACATGGCGAACGGAGACTTACATTCCCATATTTCAGGTCTGGTCACAAGTAAATATATAGGTTTCACATACTAAGTTGGTCATTAGATTTCAATTTCTGAAGATCACTAACTTTCTGTGGGTCATATTTTAATAAGTCTAGAGAAAAATTTTCACATCGTGGTTTGTTGTGATTAGAATATAACGGAAGTGTTATTAGTGGTAGGGTCATAAAAATAGATATTCCTCTAATCATAACTTGCTACCTTAACAAATGGTAAAAATAGTTGTGAAAAATGTTCCAAACATTGGAAAATGTAATAATTAAATTGCTTGGACAATATGTATTCAGTAAAAACAGAATTTGGAGAAAGGGAAAAGTAATTTGTTCCTGAGACTCACTACTTTTGAATGCTTTGGATGCAGAAAATAACTCAAATATCTTAAGTTGGGAAGGCAGGATTCGAATCGCATTGGACTCTGCACAAGGTTAGTGTCTTGGTGTAATTCTTTTCTAACATGCATCTTTTCACCTTTTCAATGTATGATGTGTGGATTTTTTAATGCAGGATTGGAGTATCTACATGATGATTGTAATCCACCCATAATTTACAGAGATGTGAAGCTGTCAAACATCTTGTTGAATGAAAAATTCCAAGCCAAGATTGCTGATTTTGGCCTATCCAGAGTTATCCCAACTGATGGAGGTAGTTATGTGACAACAGTTGTTGCTGGCACTCCAGGCTACTTAGACCCCGAGTAAGTACCGGTTTGTTAGGATGGTCTAACGCCACACTCATTTGAGGATTACCATTTAAAACCTCACTTTTTATATTGAAACAACTTTTGAAACAATAAAATATATAAATAAATAAATAATTCTCTAAAAATTAGTTTCACCATGCAGACACGGTCCATTATAGGTCTAGTTCACATCCTCGAAATTAAAATTTTTTCAATCAATTTAATGACAATTGCAATTAGAAGAAAGTAACATATATTAAGATACCCATTTGAAGTTTAATCCGTATCAAAAATATTGTTGTAACTGGTATCAAATTTTTTTTTTTTTTTTTTTTTTTTTTTTCTGAGAGGGGTTGCAGGTACTTCAAATCAAACAAATTAACTACGAAAGGTGACGTATATAGTTTTGGAGTTGTTCTTATGGCGTTAATCACAGGCCAACCTGCTATAATGAGAAGCACTGAGAACGTTCGTATAAGCCAATGGGTCAATTCAATGGTTGCGCATGGGGATATTCGAAGTATTGTTGATCCATGATGACCAAACAGAGATTTTGATCTTAATTCTGCCTGGAAGGCTGTTGAAGTATCCATGACTTATGTATCTGAAAATCCCCTCAATAGGCCAACCATGAGTCAGGTAGTGATTGATCTAAAGGAGTGCTTGGCAACAGAATTAGCTCAAAGGTGGGCTGACAGTGTGACTGAATCAAATGATTCAAGTTCAATTTTCACAATCAATGTGACTACTGGAACTAGTCCATCAGAAAGATAGTTCTTAACTTGTTCCAAGAATTAAAATTGGCATACTGAATCTTAAAGCTTTCCTGCTTTGTGTCTACTTTTCTTTAATTTTATCATTTGTGTTAGATCTTGTTCAATGTTGGCACATTCCGTTTGAAGTTTCTACATATTTTTATTATCAAACAATTTGTATTTGTGTTTTGTGGGTCATTTGTGTATTTGAGTAGTAGTGCTACTCATTTTTCAAGTCTACATCTGCAAAGATAAAGTTCACACCAGTGAGGCAGGCACGTGGCCACAGGTGGAGGCAGAAATTTTAATTTGTGGCGGCCTAAATTAACTTGGATCTTATATCATGTTGTAACGACCCAAGGAAAAGCGCTAACCACATCTACGTTATACCTCAAAAGGACTAGTCACAATTAAGGCTCTTTGTAGTTGTTAATAAAGTCTAATTCAACCCAATAAATACCCGATGTGGGACTCATCACACACCCACACACAATCAATCAAATTAGGGCATCACAATCTCCCCCACTTAAATCTCTAACATTCTCGTTAGGGCCCACTTTATGGGGTAGTGTCTCTGAGCCCACACGGGGTTACCAGGTTGGCTCTGATACCATATGTAACGACCGAAAGAAAAGCGCTGGCCATATCTGCGCTATACCTCAAAAGGATTAGTCACAATTAAGGCTCCTTGTAGTCGTTAATAAAGCCCAGATCTACCTAGTAAATACCCGATGTGGGACTCATCATACACCCACAAACATCACACATAGGAATGGCAACGGGTCGGGTTCGGGTCGGGTCTCTTTAAACCGGACCTGACCCGTAGGTCCAACCCCAAAACCCGAACCCGCCCCGTTTGATAAACTCGTTTTTTTTTTAAATCCAAACCCGCCCCGTCGGGTCCCATTGGGCCCTGCCGGCTCCGCCAGCCACTTCAGGGCCTTAATCCATGGCCATACAATCTTTAAAAAAAAAAAAAAAAAAAAAAAAATTTTCCCTTTCAAGCACAGAATCACACAAACACAAACTCACAGATTCGAGACACAATCTTATAAAAAGAAAAAAAGAGTTTCCTTTCAAACTCAGATTCACAAAATCACAAACACAAACTCACAGATTTGAGAATTGAGAGAGGACATGAACCCAAAATAAAAATGAACCCAAAAATAAAAATTGGAGAACTTGGTCCACCAAGGCTCTATCTCCGATGATCAACGGTGGTTTCAGCCACCAATTCCACCTCTAGGCCGAAGCTCACGGCCTAAACCTCGCAAATCTCTCTCCGATCTAACCTCCATGCTTCTCCGTGGAAATAGCAACCATCAAGTGATGAGAGTGAAGGTGAGGGTGGGTCGGTGAGTGACTGAGAGTGACGGTGAGGGTGACTAGATGAGGCCGTGTGGAGTGCCTTGAGAGAAAATGAGACTGAGAGAGTTAATGAGGATGACGTGAGAGCACAGAGAGGAGGCGGCTTAGAGAGACTTCAGAAAAATGAAAAAAGGACTACGGTTTGTTATAAGTTACATATATATATATATATATATATAGGTAGGTATTTTAGTAATTTTGCTTTAAGTTTAAATGGGTCGGGACGGGTCCGGGTTTTTTCCAAAACCCTGACCCGCTTCGGGTTTTTTTTTTTTTCTAATACCCAAACCCGACCCTATTTGTTATCAAACCAAGTAAAACCTGACCCATTAGGGTCGAACTGGACCGGGTACCCGCGGATCAGGAATAAATTGCCATCCCTAATCACACGATCAATTAAATTGGGGTTTCATAAAATGGACTCTAATGAGGATGTTAGGGATTTAAGTGTGAAAGATTGTGATATGCCAATTTGGTTGATTGTGTGATGTGTGTGGGTGTATGATGAGTCTCACATTGGGTATTTATTGGGTTGAACTAGACTTTATTAACAACTACAAGGAGCCTTAATTGTGACTAGTTATTTTGAGGTATAGCGCAGATGTAGCTAGCGCTTTTCCTTAGGTCGTTACAACATGATATAAGATCCAAGTTAATTTTGGCCACCACAAATTAAAATTTCTAACTCCACTCGTGGCCACGTGCTTGCCTCGACAGAAGCTTGATCTATCGAGATTCATTGAAACTCGACAGATGTCTCAATCTATCGAGCTTACGGGTTTCAAACTATAGCCAACAACGTTTTTATTTTAAAATGCTATTTATTTATGGGTTTGTATAATCCTTATAGGACTAGGGAAACCCAAGGTTTGTGAGTTTGTATAATCCTTATTGGACTAGGAAAGCCCAAGGTTTGTGTAAACCTATTTGGAATAGGAGAGCCCATTAAACTCCTATTTAAAGGAGATGGAAAAAGAAAAACCTAACCCTAGAGAGCTTCATAAGGTTTTCTTTTTGAAACACTAGCCTCCTCCTACAGAAGAAAGAATTCTTGCTGTTTTTCTTGTACGTCTTTGGGTTCTATAACCAAACAAAGTCTCTTACACCAACATTAAAGATCTTATTGGTGTTTCCATGTGAAGTTGCTACAAATTAACTACAACAATCAAAGGGTTGCAGTGGAGTTAGTCACGTACTTGGATTCATGCAAAGTTGATTGAAGTCACGTACTAGGATCCGCACAATTGGTTAATCAGGTACTTGGGAGCCGTGCATCAAAAGAGGATATTGTCACTACAGAACAAGTCTAATTGGGTATTGGGGTAAAGGTTCAACAGTAGGTTGGTATAAAGTATTGGGATTCCTTTAGTTGTAACCACTTGTTGTGATAATAGTGGAATTTTGGGAGTGGTGACTTGAAAATCACCCGGTGGAGGTTTTTGCTGTTAGGTTTTCCCAATTTATAAACAAATCACCGTGTTATTTATTTTCCATTGCATAATTAGTTTATTGGTGATTTGTTTGTGCTACCACGCGTTGGCATGTTAATTAACTTAATTAATTCACTTAGCTAAATTAATTGGTTAATTTATCACAAGGGGTCAATACGTTTTTGGCCTATCAAGTGGTATCAGAGCAGGCACACTCTGATTATGATTTAATTATTGTTGTGTGATCCATTGACCGCTGTTGTCATGGAAACTCTTGATTGTTTTGATTTGCATGATCTTATATTGGATGATGATGATGATATTCAAGATGCCTATTGTAAGCTTTATAATTTTTGTATGAAATCTCTTAAAAGTTCTACAAAGTTAAAAGCTAAATTTAAAAAGGTCAAGCTTGAAAAAGATGATTTGATTGCAAAATTGGATGAAGCCAATAATTTGATTGAGAATTTTAAAAATCAAATTTCATCTCAGGTGGACAAAATTACGAGTTTGGAGGAGCAACTAGTTGAATTTACAACTAAAATTAAAAAATTAACTAGTGTCAAACTTGTTGTTAAGTCTAACTCAAAAGAAAAATATTTTTATATTCCTCCATTCAAAAGGAATAATGAAAAGTTAAAGGCTAATACTGTTAGGATGGATAAAGGTAAACAATCTGATGTTAACGTTGAAGTTTCTAAACCTATGTCTAAAACTCCACCTAGGTTGAATAAAAATTCTGAATTAGTCCCCATTTGTCATCATTGTCATATTGTTGGTCATTTTAGGCCAAATTGTCCTAAATTGAGGTCGCTGTTAACCTCTTAGGTTAGACCTCCTTTTAGGAAGCCGAGTAGCTCTAAAACTGCTCATGTTTGTCACCATTGTGGTGCTTCAGGTCACACTTGTCCTAATTGTTTCAAATTGTTTCCTTATAAGCTAGTGTCCAATAGGTCTCATCACTTGTCTAAAGGTTTTGTACCTATTCTTGATGAGTTATTAAAAGCTTTGAGCTTTTTTAACTCAATTTCAAGGGAGTTCTAATTCCTCTATGTCCTCTAGTAGTTATACTAGAACACATGTCTTTTCATCTTCACGGCCAAAGACTCGTGCTGTGTGGGTGATAAAGGATCTTAAGACTTAATTGTCTTTCTGTTTGTCCTTTGCTTTAATTCTTTTTATCTAAAGTTGGACTTTCTTTTTGGAATCATGCTCTCATGCATTTACATCTACTTTTATGAATTGTGTTGTTTTGTTTAACATGTTTTTATTTGGTTATTTTTCAGTTTTGCTTTGTTTTGTTTTTCATATAAAAATTTTTAAAAAAAAATTTGAAAAAATCAGAAAAATACAAAAACAGTGTGTGTTACGCGTACATTGGTACTTGTGTACCTTGGATGGCCATTGAAACAAAATTTTCTAGACTTTGTATCTCTTGTAACTTAGATGAGCATCTCTATGCACAACTAAGCAAGTGAGCTTTGTGGCTCATGTTTGTGATGAGTAAGATAAAGTAATCTCTTGTACTTAACACTCGTATCACTCTTTTTAACAGGAAGAACTAGAATCCTAAGAGAAAGTCATAAATAACCATATCACCACTGTTGCCCGCCAATCATAATATGACACCTGTATGCTTCGGTATAGTAAAAGTTCAGTGTCAGTGACATTTGTGTGCTTTGGCATAACAAAATTGGAATGTCAAACACTTACCATCATTGGGTATTTCTTATCTCTCTCTTATATGCCAATGCATGATTTACTTAAATATATATATATATATATATATATGCAAAGAAAATAAAAAGCAAAAAGAATCAAAATGTTTTAAATATGATTACAAGCGTGTATTCTAGGAGATGTGAGAGTTATAGGAAGTACCTCGAAGGTGATAGTCCCCATCAAATAGTTATGATTGTGTGTGAGTTAAATTGATTTTCTCATATCTCAAATCGTCATAACATGTATACACTTATGCAATCTTGCGATATTTTTCACACACAACACGCAATATTCTTTGCTACTTGTGAGAGACCGCACCCCTGGCCCGTTTTTATTTAGGATGTTGGGTCAAATCCACGTGAGTGGGTGGAGTCGTGTTATTGCCTCTCAAAATGGAAATTCGACTAATTATGTTCTCCCTTAGATTAAGGGTTTTACAATGGAGTTGTTACTTATTTAATTATTGGAAAAATAAGAAAACCATAATTGAAAAATTCCTCATTTTATTAATTTGAAATTGAATTTACATTGATCATAGGAAAATTACATGGCTTTGGTCTTAAATTCAATCTAAAATAGAGTACATGACTTTGTTTCCTAGTTACAATTTAAAAATCAAAAATTACATGGATAAGCATTTGATTTACTAACCCTTGATCTAAGTTCGGAGGCTATGTTATGAGGTGGAAAGGTGTTAGGCACCCACCTTGCCCGGTGAAATCGATCTTCTAGACTATGGTGGCCAACATTCATATCACATCATCCAATATGTTATCAATCAATTTACATGTTGAATTTAATGTGTGTGCATGTGATAAACCTTGATTCAATTTATTAAGCATTGCATTTGGATTAAAAAATAAATTCTAGTGAATGTGTGTGGATGATGATAACCTAGATTCAAGGATTTGAAAAAATTATTAAACAAACATATTTTTTATATTTTTTATGTGGATTTAAGATTAAATCTAGTGATATGCATGAACATGTGATGAACAACCAATAACATGTGAAGAACACATAAGAACAATTAAGAACATTCAAATATATTCAAGGAAATTATCATGCTTTAATCTTAAATTCTCATCATGGCATTATAAACAAATAGTTAGGGAAGAGGATTATACTTTCATGCAAGATTCATATGGTGAAGGACGGGACTCTTGATGGAGGTCCTAAGGGTGGAAGAAAAGAAGTGCTAGGAAAGGGAGAGTGAGTCTCATTCAATACCTTGAGTCTTAGGAAAATCAAGATATAACAAGACTACTCAACTTCACTAGAACTCAAGAGAAGAGAAGAGAGGGGGGTTTTTTGTGTCTTGGAATAAAGGAGAGGGGGTTTATATAGTAGTGGTGGAGAAAATATGAATGGAAGACCATTTAATGAAGGTTGACAAAGAATCATGAACCTAGACCTCATTTTAGCCTTTGAGAAAATCTGGTACATTAAATATGAAGATTAATGAGACTGAGGAGCAAGCAAAGTTCGGTTTTCCTATAGCTGTTATAACAGACTGAAGAGCCAACTTCAAAAAATCCTATCTGACTTGATTCTGATTGGAATTGTCTCATTCTTATGCTCAAATTGAAGCCCCGAGTGTTTAGTTTCTGGGAAAATTAACCTCATTCACAAATTCAAAAGATTCTGCGAGATATTGATAAAATGGTAAGCAGATGTTATTTGTTAGAAAATGGTTTCAACATAATTAACATTAATAGGTCCCAAATTAGGTCTCAATTAACATTAAATGCCTTCAATCACTCCCATTTTAGACTTAATTGATTCCAAATTTACTCTAATTAAAAGATAATTTCATAAATAACTCATTAAATAATTAATGTTTAACTATCTAATTAATTAGGTGTATGCAACATTATCATAAAATGTAATCCTAATCAATCAAATTATGACACGTCATTAATCTCAAATTGAATACACTTATAACCAATTGAAATCAATTATTCATAATCACATATAGTCGGACTCTATTTGTGATAGTGCATCTCAGCCATTCAAACTTGATTTGATGATAATTTTCAATCTGGTAGTCCAATTAGGACTCATGACCAGTCGATTTGATCATTATAATATCAAGATCATTTTAGTGAAATGAGATTAAAGATCTAATAACCAGAATCAAGATGCATATTTCCAATGTGAAATTACCCTTTTACCCTCCATGTAAGGTTAAATGCAGGTTGTAAAATAGGATGTCAACACTACTTTTGATACATGTGCGGGTATAATGTGATTTGACCATCACAAGGTTTTACATGTGTTAATGTATGCTCACTAAATTGTCTTAACTTTTTTTTAAAATAAAAAATTTGTTAGACTTGTTTAGTGTGTGTGTATCTGTGTTTTGGGATCTATGTGCTTAACATTTTTGTTGTTGAGAAATGTTTTTGAGAGGTTAAAATGTTGTTTGAATCCTTGGTTGAGTTGCATGTTTGATTGCATTCATATCTGTGTTTTTCCCTTCTTGAAAAACTGTTTTAAAGCAACCTCGACAGATCGTCGACACCTCTCGACACTTGGCTTATCTATCGAGCTCTTCAATTGTTTTTTTATTGCAATCTCAACACTTCTCAATAGCTAGGTGGATTGATTAAGAAAGTTCCTGTCCTCTCGATAGCTTCTCGATAGCTGTTTGATCCATCGAGGTCTACTTGATAGCTTGTCGACACCTCTCAATCGATCGAGATCCTCTTGCATGCATTATTTTTTACATGTTTTGCATCTTTCTTTTATCTTTGTGTCCATAGCATCTTGTTTCTCTTTTTCTTGTAGGTCTATGGTTCCTTGTTCTCCTTGTTCCCTTTATGTCAGTTTTCTATCTATCTCTTGTTATGTCTTTTGGCTTTTTATGCCTTTTGACAATAATGTCAAAAAAGGGGAGAAATTTGAGAATTGAATGTCATTCCTTAGGGGGAGTAATAGAGTTAGGGGGAGAGTTAGTTTAATACACATTGATATTGATATATTTTTTTGTGTTCTGTATCTTTTAGTTTTGTAGCCATTTACATACATCATGTGTTGTTTCTATATTTGATGATGATGTATGTGTTTCACTCTTTATCTCACATGTGTTGTTTCTCTTCTCTCTTTATACACATTTTTCTTGTTTATTTAACTTGTCGTTATTTTCCACATGGTACCTTGATGTGTTTTGTTTAGTGCCTTTTAGGAAAGACAAGTTAAAGCCAAGTCAAGATTCCGAACCTTCTTCTTGCAGCAACTTCCAAGGTTCAGATCTTTTAGACTAGGCTTATTTATTCTGTAATCTTGAGTAAAATGTTTTCTAGGACATTCAATGTACTCTAGTGGTTTTGTCACGGATTGCCAAAGGGGGAGATTGTTAGGGACATATTTTTATGTAATTGGCATATCCTTTAACAAAATGCACTTTACTTGTATTTGGGTAAATCTAAATAGGTTCAAGATAATCTTTACAAAATGTTAAATTGAAGACATAGAGATTACTCAAGAACTATTCAAGAAAAGCGCAATTTGCAGGCCTTGATACCTCTTCGACAGAAGCTTGATCTGTCAAGATTCATTAAAGCTCGACAGATGTCTCAATCTATCGAGCTAACGGGTTTTAGACTATAGCCAGCAACGTTTTTATTCTAAAAGGCTATTTGTTTATGGGTTTGTATAATCCTTATAGGACTAGGAAAACTCAAGGTTTGTGGGTTTGTATAATCCTTATTGGACTAGGAAAGATCAAGGTTTGTGTAAACCTATTTGGAATAGGAGATCCATTAAGCTCATATTTAAAGGAGGTGGAAAAAGAAAAACCTAACCCTAGAGAGCTTCATAAGGTTGTCTTTTTGAAACCCTAGCCTCCTCCTACAGAAGAAAGAGTTCTTGTTGTGTTTCTTGTACGTCTTTGGGCTCTATAACCAAGCAAAGTCTCTTGCACCAATATTGAAGATCTTATTAGTGTTGCTATGTGAAGCTGCTGCTAATTAACTACAACAATCAAAGGGTTGCAGTGGAGTTAGTCGTGTACTTGGATTCGTGCAAAGGTGATTGAAGTCATGTATTGGGATCTGCGCAATTAGTTAGTCACTTACTTGGAAGCCGTGCATCAAAAGGAGAGATTGTCACTACAGTACAAGTCCAATTGGGTATTGGGGTAACAGTTCAACAGTAGGTTGGTATAAAGTACTGAGATTCCTTTACTTGTAAACACTTGTTGTGATAATAATGGAATTTCAGGAGTGGTGACCTAAAAATCACCCGGTGGGGTTTTTGCCGTTAGGTTTTCCCCATTTGTAAACAAATCACTGTGTTATTTATTTTCCGCTACATAATTAGTTTATTGGTAATTTGTTTGTGCTACCACGCATTTGCATGTTAATTAACTTCATTAATTCACTTGGCTAAATTAATTGGTTAATTTATCATAAGGGGACAATTCGTTTTTGGCCTATCACTTGACATGCTTGTTAATTTCTTTGTCATCATTTTGTTTCATTATTAACTTGCTGCTTCTTTTTATTATCGTTATCTAGTCTTATGATCTAGCTTTAGGCCACCATGTCATAAAATCAATTACTTGCTCAATTTGTATAATGAATTCGATTAATAATATTGTACCCATTGAATGATTAATTGAACATCAAATAGTCCTTACTTATTTAGTAGAGACCGGTAGACATATCAGGCGTGCGTGGGTGCCTCATACCTTCCCACGGCGTAATTTAACCCTTAAACTTGTCCTTGGTGGATGTAGACCATTTTCCTTATCCATTGAGTAAATCAAATGAAAAAAAAGGGTTTTAAAACTCATCCCGAGAGGCGTCACATGATCGTGTCAACAGAATCCCAGTACCTTATACTAGCCTACAGTTGCCCTTACTCCAATACACAATTGGACTTGTAATGTAGTGACAATCTCTCCTTTCAATGCATGGCTCCAAGTACGTGACTAACTAATCGATGCACGGATCCTAGTACGTGACTAACACACTAACTTGAGAAAGATGTTAGTTGCAAAGTTCTTCAGTTCATCCAGATGATGAAGATCAAAAAGCTCATTGGTTACAAAACCCTACAGTGCACAGACACAATAGCTTCTTTAAGAGAAAGATGAACTAAGACAGATTGTCTCCGGTCACAATATGCATGTAATAACAAGTGCAACCACCTTATGACGACCCTTAAAATAATCTTTATATATGTCTAGGATTGTGACAAAAGAAACCTTACTCAAATAGCTTGAATATGCATGAAAAATAGATCTGAAAATCTGAATTTTGTAATTCTAAATAAATACAACTGTTGAGTTATCTGTCGAGCTTCAGTTGATTCTTGGACAGATTTGCAAGGCTTTAATACTTGGACTTGAACTCTTATTCCTTGAAGTATTAAATAGATCATAGATCTACCCAAATGCAAGTAAAATGCGTTTTGTCAAAAGATTAGCCAGTTCTATATGACATATGTTCTTAACATGTTCCACATATGTCCTAACACACAAAAATTTTTGAGATGTAATCCTTAAGGGTTGATTTGAAATATTGACTAACCAGTCTTGTGTTTTAAAAACTAGGTCGAACCGTCTAGTCCGACTAATTCGACTGGGAACTAGATACTAGTTCGGCTTGTTTAAAATTGGTAAAAACAGGAACCGAAAGCAAATCCAGTTTTGCCCCCCATTCGGTTTTTAAAACCATGCTAACCACTTAAAGTTACCCTAAAAGGTTTATTAATGCTAAACTTTAGTTAAATAGTATTTCAATTTTTTAAGTGTATTTCTTAATTTATCAAGGTATTAAGAGTCTTGAATCTCAGTGGCATTGACTAGTCTCATTTATGAAGAGAAATAGGGTGAAAACTCCCTTCCTCCATTTGTTATAGCAATTTGTTATTAAAAAAAAATCTGCTTGACCGACTTATGGTATGATAAATAGATAGATTTGGAGAAGGTTTAATTTTCAAACTAAAGTTGGATGAATTTGGAATAAAATTCTTAAAGTTTAGTGGGATTTGATATAATTATAAATAGAAAAAGGATTTGAGAAGGTTCTGCTTGGCATGAAAATAACTTGAAGGTGTAAGAACAGTTGAAGACTGAATTTTCCTCGAAGTATCGAACACGGAAAAAGTGAGACCCTCCTCGGAAGGAGAAAGACCTAGGAATAACGATATTCTAATTCATAGCACCTGGATGATTACACATAATGACATAAAGCAAAACTGGCTGTCCCCTCACAATGACTTTTCGCAATGCTAATTCATCATAAAATCTAGAAATATAAGGGTAACACAAAGGGGTCAATGCGTCTAATTTCAAATTTCAGTTCCTCCATCAGTTCATATATACCATCTCCTCTATCACTATTCACTACTTTTCTCTGCGAGTTGCAATGAGATGAACTCTACAAACACTCTCTCTCGGACAAAAACTTGCAATAAATTCTGTTTACCTTCAATATGTCCTATGATAAGAGGGCTCGTATAATATTTTCCTATTACAAAAAGTAGAAGCATTATTATTACAAGCTTGTCATTTGTGCCTTCATGTGAGTCATGTGGATTAGAAAGGATAAAAAATAAAGTTGATAACAACCATACAATTTGGATATTCTGCATTTCAATAGAAAGGGTATGATCCTTTCTTAACAAGGACTGTATTGATGCCTATTTCTTTCATCGGTTATGGTGCTAATAATTAAAATCAGCTAAAGTGCTTTCACTATAAGCTGTCCCTACAAGTTGTTCCTACATTTACTTTCTCTTTTTATCAATCAATCAACTATTCACTGTTTCATATTCATCTATAGATTTTTTTTTTAAGAGATAAATCATTATGGTATCTAAAGTTGATATTGTAGACAAAAAATATTAGACTTTTACTAATTAGAATCTTAATATAAGGCCCTAAGGGGAAAAAAAACTCAATATAAGGTAATTATTTTGAACATTTGTGACTTCTTACAATTAAAATAAATCAATTTTACAGGAGCATTTACACGAACTTATTTGAAATTTCCAAGTCTTAATATGATGTTTTCTTCTTTTTCTATTATGCAACTATTATATATTTTTAGTTAAATTGTATCGTTTTTTTAGTAAGAATACTATAACTTTCATTAAGAAGAAGAGAAATTCAATATATATGAGTTAAAGTGGACTCAATCATACTAGAATTTTCTTTTATCCATGCAATGTTACATAGCTTGCAACACCCTTGGCATATATTGTTGCCTATTTCTTTAATCCGTTATGGTGCTAATATTTAAAATCAGCTCAAGTGCTTCCACTATATGCTGTCCCTACATTACTTTGTCTTTTCATCAATCAATTAACTATCCTTTGTTTCACGTTCTTCTATAGATTTTTTTTTTTTTTTTTTTGAGAGATAAATCATTATGGAATCTAAAGTTGATATTGTAGGCAAAAAAAAAAAAAAAAAAAAAAAGTTAGACTTTTATTAATTAGAATCTTAATATAAGGCCCTAAGGGAAAAAAAAAAAAAAAAAAAAAAAAAAAGGACTTAATATAAGGTAATTATTTTGAACATTTGTGACTTCTTACAATTAAAATAAATCAAGTTTATAAGAGCATTTACACGAACTTATTTGAAATTCCCAAATCTTATTATGATGTTTTCTTCTTTTTCTCTAATGCACCTATTAGATATTTTTAGTTAAATTGTATCTTCTTTTTTTTTTTTTTAATAAGAATACAATAACTTTTATTAAGAAGAAGAAGAAATCAATACATCATGAGTCAAAGCGGACTCAATCATACTAAGATTTTTCTCTATCCATGTTAAATAGCTAGCAACACCCTTGGCATATATTGGTGCCTATTTCATTCATCGGTTATGGCGCTAATAATTAAAATCAGTTAAAGTGCTTCCACTATAAGCTATCCCTACATTTACATTTTCTTTTCATCAATCAATCAACTATCCCCTGTTTCACATTCTTCTATAGATTTTTTTTTTTTTTTTTTTTTTTTGGAGAGATAAATCATTATAGAATCTAAAGCTGATATTGTAGACAAAAAAAAAAAATTAGACTTCTACTAATTAGAATCTTAATATAAGGCCCTAAGAAAAAGAAAAAACTTAATATAAGATAATTATTTTGAACATTTGTGACCTCTTACCATTAAAATAAATCAAGTTTATAAGAGCATTTACATGAACTTATTTGAAATTCCCAAATCTTAATATGATGTTTTTTTCTTTTTCTATAATGCACCTATTAGATATTTTTAGTTAAATTGTATCTTTCTTTCTTTCTTCCTTTCTTTCTTTTTTATTTTATTTTTTATTTATTTTTATTTTTTATAATGAGAATACTATAACTTTTATTGAGAAGAAGAGAAATTCAATATATCATGAGCCAAAGCCAACTCAATCATACTAGGATTTTTCTCCATCCATGTTACATAGCTAGCAACACATTTGGCATATTGCGCCAATACATGTGTAGGTCGATTTCCTTGATAGGCCAAAAACGTATTGACCCCTTGTGATGAATTAACTGATTAATTAGCCAAGTTTATTAATTAATCAATTTAACATGCAAACGTGTGGTAGCACAAACAAATCACCAATAAACTAAAGTATGTAGTGGAAAATAATTTGACATGGTGATTTGTTTACGAATAGGGAAAACCAACACGGCAAAACCCCACCGGGTGATTTTAAGGTCATTACTCCCGAAATTTCACTATTATCACAACAAGTGATTACAAGTAAAGGAATCCCAGTATCTTATACCAACCTACAGTTGAACCCTTACCCCAATACCCAATTGGACTTGTTTTGTAGTGACAATTTCTCCTTTTGATGCACGGCTCCCAAGTATGTGACAAACCAATTGCGTGGATCATAGTACGTGACTTCAATCACCAACTAGAGAATGTTGTTGGCTGCAAAGTTCTTCAGTTCATCCCAACGATGAATATCAAGAAGATGCTTGGTCACAAAACTCTATGGTGCACATACACAGTAACTTCTTCACAAGAATGATGAACTAGGGCAAAACTATGTCTCCGATCACGATTTGCTTGAACAAACTTTGCTCAACACTTGTGCAACTTGTGAACTCTTTGAAGGCCCTTAAAATAATCCTTTTTTATGTCTAGGATTGTGAGAAAAGAAGGCCTAAAGACACATTCACGGATCCCAAGAAAACAAAACAGAAAATCTATTTTTCTTAAACCTTGACAGATAGGAATTGTCAAGCAGGTGTCGAGCACACAGGCTGAAACAGCTTTCTTAAGCTCAATAGATGCAGCTTTCAAGCCACTTTCGAGTTTTAATGAATTTTTACTATTCAGCTTGTTTCTTGGACGGACTTGAATGACTTTAACACTTGATCTTGAAACCTTGTTTCTTGAAGTATTAAAAATACCTAGATCTATCCAATTACAAGTAAAGTGCGTTTTGTCAAAAGATTAGCCAATTACATAAAAGAATGACATATGTTCTTAACAAGTGAAACACATATATCCTAACCATCTCCCTCTTTGGCAATCTGTGACAAAACCATAACAAACAAATGAACATATGAGAGAAGTCATAAATCACTCAACTCATATTCACTTTTTGAGTACAATAAAATCTATCCTAACACAAACTCTTGAAAAACTTTGCAAGAAGAGAGTTTATGGCAAGTAGACTTTGACAACCTGTATTTCTGAAACACTTGAAACAAAACTCATCAAGGCATCTTTGTGTGAAATAGAAATAATAGATTGTATACAAGTAATAAGAAGCATGTGCATAAAGAGAGAAAAGAAACAACACATGTAAAGATAGGTAAAAGAAACATACATCAACATATAAAGAAGATAAGTACAATGTATGTCAATAATGGTCACAAAACCCAAAGTACAAGAACAATGTATCTATAAAAGAAAGAAAAGAAAAGATACATAACATCCTCACTACATCCCTTAAGATATCAACACTCCCCCTAACAAAAGTGTCCTATACTAACTCTCCCCCTAAGAATGACTACTCTCATATCCAAAACTACTTCCCATTTTTGTCACGAGTGATAAAGGGTAAGAGTGTCAAGTAGACATTTCATCGGTAGAGCTAGCATCTCCATCATCATCATCAGAAGTGTCATCATCATCACCATCATCATCATCATCCTCAGCCTCAGAATCAGAAGCCACTAGAGGAGGAGATGAAGGAGAAGTCTCAGGAGTAAAACCACCCATAGTCGCCTACCACCGTGTGATACGACTGACACGAACGTTCATCTGGTACAACTCTATAGAGAGTGTATCAAGGTGAGCATCCATATGCTATAGGTAGGTCGTGATGTCCCCAAGTGACACATCACTCGTAGAAGAAGAAGGAGCGGATGTGGATGGAGCAAAGCAAGAAGGTACTGAACGGGATGGAGTCAAACGGGAGGGAGGAGCTACCAACTCCTGTTGCGACCTAAACTGCGCCTCGCTACATTTTACGGTAGCAGCGTCAATGGCACAAATATGAGTGAAGTGGTCGGACATAGGAAAAGGGATAGAAAAATGGTGTAATATCCTCATGATAGCGGAACGAAAGATGAGCTTATCATGGGATGCTGAATCCAGATGAACATCTATAATGGAAAGAATAAAATGAGAAGGGAAATCAATAGTAAGATGCTTAATAATGGACAACAAAAACCGAGCACAAGGCTCTGTAATGGAGTTATAATGAGAGAGAGGATTGAGTACAAAAGTCATCACCATGTTCAAAAACCGAGGGCCTTTTGCAAAGCCCAAACAACAAGTGAACTGGCGTTCACCCACTCAGATGGACACTCATAAAAATCAGATTTAAGCTCATCTTTGTACACAGTCCTCAAACACTCACAACTAGGGTAGTCAGGAAACTCCACCCTAGGAACTCGAAGCACATCCACAACAAGTTGCGGTGTGATAGGATAGCACGTACCTTGAATGCGAGTGAAAAACTAAGGTATAGAATGATCAATTCCATGCATGTTGGAGTAAAACTCCAGGATAAGCACGGAAGGACAAGTGACCAGGACGTCACACAGTGACTCCCATTCCCAATTGTGAATTACATCGGAAAGGTCGGTGTCGGTGAAGTTCACCAGAATGACTTGGCATTCAGAATGAAAGCCTGTCAGGCATCCTCATCACGGAACCAAAGATGAGAAGGAGTAGGATCAAAAGACGAAGATGTCCTGGAACGAAGAGGGTTCCGAGACAGA
The DNA here is from genome assembly GCA_036321655.1 of Quercus alba. NCBI lineage: Eukaryota > Viridiplantae > Streptophyta > Magnoliopsida > Fagales > Fagaceae > Quercus > Quercus alba. The sequence goes on along the minus strand of CM070302.1, from coordinate 17,695,091 downwards.
GTAGACTTACGTTTTGGTGCCATAGACACTGCTAACGTAAATAGAAAGAGAGGGAGAGATAGAGAGACAATTAGAAAAGTCCCAAAACATTTCAAATATAGCAAGTATATTGAAAATAGAGTACGCATGCATGGGAAATGCATGAACATGTGACATGCAAAAGAAATTGCATCATGGGCTTAGCCTAATCCAATTCTACCAGCACACAAACTGTTCAACATGTATAACACACAACTAAATGCATGAAAATATAGTTATAATGCACATGAAATGCAATGTATGAAGTTTTTAGGATCAGATTTTCAAAACCCAACCCAAAAATTTCACAAAAACCTCTTTGATTTTGAAAATCCCCAAATTTTGCAAAAACCCCCCAAAAACTTAGGTTTTAAAGAATGAAATGCATGAAAATGAGGGATTAGAGACATACCAAGTAAGGAAAAACTTGAATGAGCTTGAGAATCACTTGGGAAAGAGGTTTGGAGAGAGAGAGAGAGTGAGTAAGGAGGTGAAAAGACACTTTTGTCGAGAGAGAGATTGAGAAAAATGAGAAGAGAATCGCAAAGAACCTATTTATAGAACCTTAGTAAATCTCGACAGATGCAGGTGTCGAGAGGTGTTGAGCCATGTGTCGAGGTACGTGTCGACATATAGGCCATCGACAGATGTAGGTGTCGAGCATGTGTCGAGGAACAAACCACCATATACAGGAACAAAAGCTCGATCGATCAACCTAGCTGCCGAGAAGCTATCGAGAGGAGAGGAACTTTCTCGATCGATCCACTAGGTGTCGAGAAGCTGTCGAGATTGCAATAAGAAAAAGCTTAAGAAGCTCGATAGTTAGCTAGGTGTCAAGGAGGTGTTGAGCTAGCCTTTAAAAATAGTTTTTCGAGAAGAGAAAAACACAGACATTAATGCAATCAAACACGCAACTCAACCAATAATCTAATCAACATATTAAGCTCTTAAAATCATCTCTCATCAATAATTTTAAGTACATGGATCCCAAAAACACACACACTAAACAAGTCTAAGCAATTTTACATTTCAAAAACAAGTTAAGACAGTTTAGTGAGCATATATTAACACATGTAAAACCTAGTGATGACCAAATCACATTGTACCTACACATGTATCAAGAGTAGCAAAGAATATTGCGTGTTGTGTGTGAAAAACATCGCAAGATTGCATAAGTGCATACATGTTATAACGATTTGAGATATGAGAAAATCACTTTAACTCACATAAAATCATAACTGTTTGATGGAGACTATCACCTTTGAGGTACATCCTATAACTCTCACATCTTCTAGAATACACGCTTGCAATCATATTTAAAAGCATTTTGATCTTTTTGTTTTTTATTTTTCTTTGCATATTTTTCTTTTAAGCAAATCATGCATGGGCATATAAGAGATAGAAAAGAAATACCCAATTATGTTAAGCTATTGACATTCCAACTTTGCTATGCCGAAGCACACAAACGTCATTAATGATTGGCGGACAACAATGGTGAGATGGTTATTTATGCATTTCTCTTGGAATTTTCTAGTCCTTCCCGTCAAAAAGAGTGATATGAGTGTTAAGTACAAAAGATTACTTAATCTTACTCATCACAAATGAGAGCCACAAAGCTCACTTACTTAGTTGTGTAGAGAGATGCTCATATAAGCTACAAAAGATACAAAGTTTAGAAAACTTTGTTTCAATGGCCATCCAAAGTACACAAATACCAATGTACACAAATACATACTATTTTTGTATTTTTCTAATTTTTTTTTATTTTTTAATTTTTATATTAAAAAAAAAAGTAAACAAAACTGAAAACAAACAAAAACATATTAACCAAAGGAAAGCATAAAACTAGACTGACTCAAAACTTGAAAGCAAAACACACAAGTAATGCACACACAAAAACAAGAAGAGAGAAAGAGAAAAGTGATAGAATCACTTGGAGTCCTTTTTCTTCCATACCTTAGAAGAACCTGTCCTTTGATTAAACCCTTGAACCGGCGGTGAGGGGGAAGAATTGAAACCGTTCAAGTTCAAAAGGAACATGAGGGCTTTAAGAAGATCTCCAAGGGGAGCAAGAGAGGATTGAAGCTAATTCTGGCTTCCAGATGCTATCATGCCATTGCTCTATTGAGTGGCTAACCACTTATAGTAATTTGGTCGAGTATGACCGGTAACTCTATAATGATGACAGAGATGTTGCTTCTTCTATTTAGGCTTTTGAGAGTTAGCCTTCTTAGCCCTAGGTTTTTTAACATCTTTCTTATCCTGTTTAGGGGGTGCTCCTAAGATAGATTTACCCTTGTCTAAGTTCTCACTAGCTAATTCATTTTTAACAACATTGTTTTCAATTTCAACATTATTAGCAGGAAGAACAAAAACAATAGTACTAGTTAAAGCAATATTAGAGGAAGAGAAACCATACCCTAAATCTGTTCAATCAGAAGAAGATTTATGAAGACTGAGCATCTCATCAAGCTTTGCACTTAAAGTCCTCTCCAATTGAGCTTTGACTTGAAACAGCTTCGCTTCAAGCTTCTTAGTCTTCTCAGCCAAGAAATTGTTCTCGAACCTCAATGCTCCAGTAGTCTTATTAGCCTTATCAAACTTTGTGGAAAGCTCTTCACAATCAAGTTCCACATCATTGAGTTTTTTGGTGGTCAACCAATAAAGTTTCTCATGTTTCTCATAAATCTTGTATAATTTCTCATAGGCTGTATGGATATCATCTTGATCATCCATCTTCTCAAACTTGGTCTCCACCAATTCATCTTCTTCATCCACATCTTCAACAATCCCATCAGTAGGATTGACAGTGGCAGTGAAGGCGTTCAAGATTTCGTCATCCTCATTGTCGGAATCATTCTCAGGCTAGGTGTCACTCAAACTAGCAGCAAGTGTCTTGTTCTTCCTAATGCTCTTGAGATATGTAGGACACTCTTGTTTCATGTGACCGAAGCCTTGACACCCAAAGCACTTAGGTCCTACGAGAATAGTGCACTGACCGCCGTCCCTTGCATCTTTCTTCCCTTTGTCTTGGCTCTTGAATTGAGAAGAACTGGATTGCCTATGGTCCTTGTCGAAGCCCTTTCCATTGGCATTCTTCATAAACTTCTTGATCTACCTACTGATGTAGGACTTCATCTTGGAATCTTCATTGTCAGAAGAGTCATCCGTGTCACTGCTCTTGGCCTTCAGTGCCATACTTTTGCCCTTACCCAACTTGCCAACCCTTGATAACCTTAGCTCATAGGTCTGCAGATTACCAACCAGCTCTGTCAAAGGCATCTTGTCAATATCCTTTGATTCTTCTATCGTCGTGATCTTGGTATGGAATCTCTTAGGTAAAGATCGAGCACCTTTCTCACAATCTTGGGTTCAAGAATAGTTTCCCTAAGATTGAATACAGAGTTCACTATGTCTTTAAACTTGACATAGAACTCATCGAACGACTCACCTTCCTCCATCTTAATCTCTTCGAAGCTTGTAGTGAGCCTCTGTAGCTTCGAATCCTTGACAGCCTTGGCTCCCTCATAGGTTTTCTAGAGGATGGTCCTTGCTTCCTTAGCAGTTTAGTGGAGGATATCTTCTTGAACTCCTCATTGGTGACCGCACTGAATAAAGCATTCAACGCTCTACTGTTGAAGTTTGTCGTCTTGATCTTGGCATCATCCCAATCAGTAGGCATTCCTTCAGCTTGGTTCAGCCTATCTCAACAGTTTGCCACACTTTCTCATCTAAAGACCGCAAGAAAGCTCTTATGCGTACTTTCCAGTATGCATAGTTCGTGCCATCAAATAAAGGAGGTATAATTAAAGACTATTCTCTATCCATGACAAACAGGGGTCAATGGATCAACACAATAAAGATTAAAACCTAATCAAAGTATGCTTGCTCTAATACCACTTGATAGGCCAAAAACGTATTGACCCTTTGTGATGAGTTAATTGATTAATTAGCCAAGTTTATTAATTAATCAATTTAACTTGAAAACGTGTGGTAGCACAAACAAATCACCAATAAACTAAAGTATGCAACAGAAAATAAATTGACATGGTGATTTGTTTACGGATAGGGAAAACCAATATGGCAAAAACCCCACCAAGTGATTTTAAGGTCACCACTCCCAAAATTCTTCTATTATCACAACAAGCGGTTACAAGGAATCCCAGTACCTTATACCAACCCACAGTTGAACCCTTACCCCAATACCCAATTGGACTTGTTCTGTATTGACAATTTCTCCTTTTGATGCACGGCTTCTAAGTACGTGACTAAACAATTGTGCGGATCCCAGTATGCGACTTCAATTACCAACTAAAGAAGCTTGTTGGCTGCAAAGTTCTTCAGTTCATCCCAATGATGAAGATCAAGAAGATGCTTGGTTACAAAACCCTATGATGCACATACATAGCAACTTCTTCACAAGAATGATGAACTAGGACAAAATTATGTCTCCGGTCACTATTTGCTTGAACAAACTTTGCTCAACACTTATGCAACTTATGAACTCTTTGATGGTCCTTAAAATAATCATTTTATATGTTTAGAGTTGTGAGAAAAGAAGGCCCAAAGACACATTCACGGATCCCAAGAAAACAGAACAGAAAATCTATTTTTCTTAAACCTTGACAGATAGGAGCTATCGAGCAGGTGTCGAGCACACAGGCTGAAACAGCTTTCTTAAGCTCGATAGATGCAGTTGTCGAACTTTAATGAATTTGCACTATTCAGCTTGTTTCTTGGACAGACTTGAATGACTTTAACACTTGACCTTGAAACCTTATTTCTTGAAGTATTAAAAACATCTAGATCTATCCAATTACAAGTAAAGTGCGTTTTATCAAAGGATTAGCCAATTACATAAAAGAATTATATATGTTCTTAACAAGTGAAACACATATGTCCTAACATCCCTTATCACTTTGCATGATATACTTGTACCATTCTGAACTCTCACATCTTTTGCTGAATTCCCAAGATAATTTGGCTATAGTAATTGGAGGCTCAACTATATTGTTTATGGCAATAGACACAATTTTTAAATTACATTAAAATATTTCCTCTTGAATGATCAAAACCCTCTAAACAAAGATACTCTCTTACAAAGCCTTCGCTTCTACCTTAAGAGGTCCCAAAGGTTGTTGGAAATTCTTGCTTATCGCTACTTCCACTTTTCCTTCATGATCCTGACACTACAAAAAAGTGAGCTTTAGCTGCGTTTTTTTAAGCGACGTTTACAAAAATGCAACTATAGATTGGCTTTGAGCCGCATTTGGCAAAAACGCAGCTACACCAGCTGCGTTTACCAAACGTAACCCAAAGATTAGCTATATAGTTGCGTTTTTTGATATTTGAGTTGGGTTTTTATGGGTTGGGCTTAGGCCGCATTTTAAAAACGTGGCTGTAGACCCATCCTAGAGCTACATTTTCTATAAATGCACTACAACTGTATACCTAAGCCGCATGTTTCAACTACGACTATAGAATCAAACAAAAATTTTATTATTTTTTTTAAAAAAGGCCTATAGCTGCGTTTTTTTAAATGCGACTATAGGTTTGGTATAAATTAAAAAATAAAAAATAAAAAATAAAAAACAAACAAACAAACAAAAATTGAGGCCATAGACATACCTAGAGCTGCGTTTTCTATAAATGCGGCTACAACTGGCTACAACTGTATACCTAAGCCGCATGTTTCAACTGTGACTATAGAATCAAACAAAAATTTTATTTTTATATTTTTAAAAGGCCTATAGCTACATTTTTTTAAATGTGGCTACAGTTTTGGTATAAATTAAAAAAAAAAAAAAAAAAAAAAAAAAAAAAAAAAAAAACCTCTAAACTACTCTCTGATCTCTAACCCGATCTCTCACCTTCTCCCTCAATCTCTCCCTTTGACTCCTAAACCCTTACCTTCAACCCACCCCTCTCATTTTTGTGGTGATATATTGGCATCGCTGTCATTGTAAAGGTGGAAAATTTTGTGATCCATAGCTCAACCCTTCCTATTCTCTTCCACCGCCAATCCTTGTGCCTCTTGCACTGCCGATCAAGCTCGTTGTGCCGCCATCGACAAAGCCTATCTTGCTACCGATCGGCTAACTATTCAAGGTATATCTTTCTTAATGTTTCCTTCTCTTCTCTTTCACTTTGGTCGGTGGTTTTTGGGTGGTTGTGATGGTGGGGTTGATCTGGGTTTATGACAGTTTGTGGTGTGGGTTGATCTAGGTTGTGTGGTGATCTTTGATGTGGTTTGGTGGTGTGGGTGTGGGGTTTTGATTTGTGTGGGAGTGGGTTTTGGGTTGGTGGATTGCGGCGGGTCTGAGTCGTGGTGGGTTATGGTGGCATGGGGGTTTTGGTTGTGAAGGTGCAGTGATGGCATGAGGCCGTAGTTATGGCTGGGTTCCGATGGGTTTGGGTTGGATTTTTGGAATGAGTTTGATTTTGGGTGGGTTCTAATGGTGTTGCGGTGGTGGTGGGGTGGGTTGTTGCTGTGATGGTGCCTAGTGGTTGCGAGATCGGCGTGGGTCTGGTGGTTGCTGATACGGCGTGATTCTGATTGTGAGATCGGTGTTGGGTTTTGGTGGCTGTGTCTAGTGGTTCTCTCTATACTATAATCTTTAAAGCATTTTTGTTATGGGATTTGTTAAAGATTGGTTTTTTAAGCTTTGAATGTTGTATTTGATTAGATTTGTTTAGAATTTATTACTTGGTGGTTCTGCTTTGATTTTTACTTTATTGGATTGCTTGAGTTGGCTGGGATTTATGTGGATAGATAATGGTAGTCAGTTTATGTTCTGAACTGTACTGAGAAAATTAAATTGGTATTCATTTTTGTGTCTTGAATGTTTAGATGGGGTAGTTTGGTAGTGGATGCCAATTATGTCATGCCAATTAAATTGAAAGATGGAATACAATTTTCATATTTTGGATGAAGATCTTGCTTCTGAGAGATCAAAATGTTATTACGTGGTTTTTATTGTTTCTCCCAAAACATTGGCGTGAAAATGAACATAAATAAATAATTTTTTTATGCTTTGCAGAAAAGTTACTTTTTTGCTCAAGATTTGCTATACTAGTAGTTATATCTTAATCCCATTGTAGCCGAATAAGTAATAACAATGATGATCCATGTTAAGAGCATCTGTAGCAGATGTTGCAAAAATTATGCTATTTTACCATACCAAAGGCCTACTTTATTATTTTACCATATCATTTTACAACATCTCATTTATTAGATGTTTTATAATTTCATTCTATACATTAAAATAATATTTATTACACATTAAAATAATATTTACACTCATCAACACAATCAACAGCCATCTGCTAACAACCAACAGCCACCACCACACAACCACCACATCCTTCACAACCAAAAACACAACTCAAAGCAAACCCAATCAAATCCAGCCAAATTCCACAACAAACAACCATAACCCCAACCCAAACAACCCATCAAATCCCAGCCAAATCCTTCACGACCCAAACAAATCCCAGCCAAACCCTAACCCAAACAAATCCAGCCAAATCCTTTGCCATCCATCAACTACCTCAACCAATCACCGACGCAAAACCCCAACCCAACCAACCCATCAACAAACAAACTCAAGTAACCACTAGACCAAAACCCACAACGCTGCCGCAACCAACCTCGACACACAATGCCGTCGACCCAAAACCTTGACCCATAACCCATAGCCCACCAACACCAAATCAGAAGCCCCACCACCACCACCACCTTAACCACAAACCCAAACAAACCCACCACGTCCACACCTTCACCCATACCCACTTCTAAACCCAAAACCTTCATAACCCAGACTTCAAACCCACCATCTTCATCGTCATCGCTGACCCACGCAACAGACCCACACCGACATCGCCGACCCATAGCCTAGCCCATCCGAACCCACCCACCTCCGTCGAAACCGAACCCATCAAACCACAGCCAAAAAAAAAAAAAAAAAAAACAGAAAAACCATTGCTAGAGAGATTGGCGTGGGCGTGGAAGTGATCGTCGGTGTCGGCGTTGGCGTGGGTGTGGAAGAGTAGTGAGGATTGGGGTGAGAGAGGTGAGACTGATGGAGAGATGAGAGAGAAAGAGAAATAAACAAAGAATATAATTATACCACACCGGTTCCGTACCGTTGCAAATTTGCAACGGTACTGTTCACATGTTGTAAAAATTTTGAGATTTAGCCCATTTGATATTTGGTGTCTTTTGTGTTTGGTGTGGCAAATGGGCCAAATATTTGGCATTTGGCACATTTGCCACACCTACTGTGGATGCTCTAAGAGAATACATACTTACCAAAATGTTCATTATTTGTTGTTCTTTTCCTCCATTACTCATGTGCTTCTTAAAATAGTTAACTAGATATTTTACCATGTTTTTTAATACGCGATTCGCCAGGAAGCTTTAACACACATGGAGGGTCAGAAAGAATTTGTGTAGATTGACCACAATGATTTGTTTCCTTATCTTCTTGTCAATATTGGATCTGGTGTTAGTATGATCAAGGTACCTTTGTCTTTTTTGGTTTTGTTTTTTCCTCTACAGTTTATTTACTGATAACTGCTAAGCTAAACAATGGTAATAGCTTTCTAAATTAATCTATGCTTTTGATTCGAGTTGTGTTAGGTTGATGGGGATGGGAAATTTCAGCGGGTTAGTGGGAGGTGGTGGTACTTATTGGGGCTTGGGAAGGCTGTTAACAAAGTGCAAGAGGTAATTGTGATTTCTATTCAATTTTGTAGTGTTTTTATGTCTCCATTTGTGTCTAAAATTTTTGATGAAGTTCTTGCATTACTTAATTCCACTTTCAGTTTTGATGAGTTGCTAGAGCTGAGTCAAAGGGGAGATAATAGGACCATAGACATGATTGTTGGAGATATTTACGGTGGTATGGATTACTCTAAGGTATATGTTAATCTTAATTTCCATTCCTTCTATACTGGGATATATAATCTATACGTGCCATAGAAAATCCTTAGGTTCTTTGAATTGATCCAGATATTTATTTGCCAGAGTTTTTTTTTTTTTTTTTTTAATAATCCATTACTAAATATTTTCCAACCTTATAATTCAATCTTTATAGATTGGTCTCTCTGCATCAACTATTGCTTCTAGTTTTGGCAAGGCTATTTCAGAAAACAAGGAGCTTGAGGACTACAGACCAGAAGATATATCCCTTTCTCTCTTACGAATGATCTCTTATAATATTGGCCAGGTGAGTTGTGTAATTACAGGATTTTATTATGCAAGTTTCCTACAAAAATTCAATTAAGCAATTGCCATTATACCTCATCCAAAGTATATGGGTTAGAAAAAATAAAATGTTATACCATCTCATCCTGTCAAGTTAGCAGTGTTATTAAATAAAGAATCCTAGTGTATAAAAACACAATAGGACGCCTTCAAACCGGAACTCAAATAGAATAGAAGCACAAAGATATAAAGAATTACCATCTAATGATTTTCTATAGTTTGGTCTTGCTTCTTCCTGAGTCAACTAATAACAACCTTTTTTTATTTATTTTCTCTCTGAACTTAAACTTACTGGAATAATAAACAAACTAACCCTCCAGAGGCTTTTATTGTTCTTGCTTTGTCTTTGAAAGCTATTGGATTTTCCTTTTGTGAATGTAAAAATTGTCCATTTCTTTACTTAAACAAAAAAATAAATAAATAACAATTGTCCAAAAATTTCTTTAAAAAGCTTCCAAAGCTAGTCTAATTACACACCACATGACATTTACGTTATATATGCTATGATGCACTCTTTGCAATTGAAATTCGTTCCTTAATGACTAATTGTAATTTGTCACTGGTTTTATCATAAGGGTTTAAACTTATTGAAAATATAAACATATCTTTCTTTATGATTATGAGCCCTGTGAAGATAATGGCATTATTGTGAGGGTGATAATGCAGCTTTTGCTGTCATTAATGCTATGGAGAATGGTGCATCATTTCCTTTGAAAAGAAGGTTCATAAATTGGGTCTAATTGATATCTCCTTGGTGTGGACATGAGGTACAAGCCCCCAATTACAAACATGTATGGGAGGAAGAGCAAAAAGAAGATGGCCCAACCTATGGCCTTATGGATGAAGTCTATCAGTTATTGGGCTTGAGATTAAGTAAGCTTGTGCATTTAATAATTAAGGTTTCTTTATGCATTTTATTCTTAGCTATTTAAGCATTTTATTTGATTATTGTAAGACAGCTTTTGAAAATTATTTAAAACGTCTGTTTTTTTTACACTGGTGCCGACTCTAGTTTTGCTTGGTGCTGACTCAAAGCAACCCTTAAGTGCTAACTCCTAGGGTTTATCATTTGTTCTATTTTGTTGTTTATTTGTTTCATTGAAATAGTGTGGTTGTCTAACGTCAGTTTTGGTATTAGAGCAAACTTCTAGTCCATACAACACAACTGTAGACAACCACTTGAAAGCAAAACCATCAAAAGAGCAAGCCAACCAAATATGATAGTACCTTTCAAGTTTTATCCCCATGAGATCTTGAACAAGCCCAAACCGGCCCCTGCAATTCGTATATACCCCCAAGCCCCACATGAGTTTTTCACCCCCAAGCCAATAGAGAAGCTAGCGACGCCTTCCAAGCTGGTGACCACCATCCATGCTGGCCTCTGATTAAAGAACCCATAACCCACAAACCACCAAAAAAAAAAAAAAAGAAGTGACCCATGCAAGCCTATCAATGACCAGACCAGAAACAAAGGAGTTTGAAAGTCAACAAGAGTCGTCGATGTCCATACTAGGATCACGCCACCGGGAACCACCTACACCAGCTCGTTGTTGACACCATTCCCACCATGCCGCTTCATGCTTCACAGGTTCCATCACTGCGAGCTCCAATCTGCACCATCGAGCACCGCCAGCCCATTACACATATGGGCCCTTAAGTTGTTTTTTTTCATAGATCCATTTTGTCCAATTAGACCCACTCAATTGAGGAGCCAGGCCCGTGACTATCAAGTGCAGTAAGTTGGCCACTGACATTTTGTGCTCAAGTTAGCTATTTTATTATTTGTGCTTTCTTTCAATACCCATTCTAAAATTCCCAAAAAAAAAAAAAAAAAAAAAAAAAAAAAAAAAAAAAGACAATCCAATTTCTTTGAAATATCTTATTCTCTTTATTAAGTCTGGAGCTTATTGGAATTTGACTTTTATTTGAGCTATCTCTCAATATTGTGAACACTGTCACTACTTGACTACAATTTATTCTTTTGATTCATTGATCTAGTCTCTACATGCACTCTTGCTTGACCTTAATTTTACATTGAGAATTGGTTACTTGAATTTTTGGGAATCTCAACTGCATTCATAAATATAGTGTTGCATGCATCTACGTAGTGGTCTCATCATGTCAAACCTTGAATATCAATCCACTTCTAAGCCTAGGTCCTCCTTAGAGCAAACCATAGAAAACCTAGCAAAAAGTGTCCATAATTTACTGGATAGGGTAGAGTGAATTGAGGCATCTCAAAGAGAGAACATTAACCATGAAGGAGATAACATGCTTAGGCAAAATAACCATAGTTACTTTCATAAGGCTCCAAACATTAAACGTGATCACTATAATCACAATGGTCCTAGGGATTATGATGATAGGATGTCCAAGGAAAAGATAGAAGCACCCACCTTTGATGGCTGCCTAGACCCATGGGTTTTCACTAATTGGTTACGTCAGATGGAGAAATTCTTTAACTATTACCATTGGGCTGCGAATAAGAAAGGAAGGTACGCTAGGATGAAGTTAATTGGAAGAGCCAACCTTTTCTGGGAGAACCTTAAGGATACACTTAGGCGATGATGTGAGCCCCCCATTACTAATTGGCTTAAGATGAAGGATGCACTCTTGAGGAATTATCTTCCTCCAACTTATAGGAGCTCCCTCTTTGAGGAATGGGATCACCCGAAGCAAGGCATTGCTCCTGTGTTTGAATATATAGAGAAGTTCAAGGAAGTCAAGAGGCGAATTTGAATAGTCGAGGAAGAGGTTGTCACACTCAATAAGTTCAAGAAAAGTTTAAATGCTAACCTACTAGGCAAGATTATCACTCGAGGAGTCACTACCTTAGTAGAAGCATATGACCTTGATAGGAATTGTGAATTAGTATCCAAATCTATCTTTTGGCGACGTTTTGAGCTCCGAAGTGTTCCTACCAAACCTCAACCTTTTGGTAGCAAATCTAGACTTGCCTTACCCCCTAAGATCAACCCCAATAGCACCCCAATAGAAAAGGAGGACAAGGGAAAAGGCGTGGTCAATGAGCCTTCAAGATTAGGCTTTCGCCTCGAATGTTTCAAATGCAATGGGGTTGGACACATCGCAGCTAGATGTCCCTCTAGGACCCTTATCATTCAAGAGGATTGTGAAAAGGGAGAAGATGTTGAGGAGCTGGTGTATGATCCAAATGTTGAAGAAACCCAAGATGTTGAGGCCGAATGGGAAGATGATCCTAGCTACCTCGTATGCATTAGAGCCATCTCTCCCCAGGTTGATGACTTCAAGGACTTCGGTGTCCCTAGAGTGAATGTGGTAAGGTGTGCTTTGGCAGAGCAAAGAGACATTGATGATTGGCAGAGGAGTGCCATCTTTCAAACTAACACTAAGTGTGGAGACAAAACTTGCAAGGTTATTATAGATAGTGGGAGTTGCATTAATGTAGTGTCCTCTAATGGTGTTGAAATTGACCCCACACCTTAACCTATATAAAGTTTCTTGGGTGGATACTTCCTCCATAGCCATAAAAGAAAAGATGTGTAGTCCCACTTCAATTCCTCACCTATAAGGCTGAAATATGGTGTGACGTAATTCCCATGGATGTAGGGCATATTATCTTGGGTAGACATTGGCTTTATGATTTGGATGTCACCCTTCATAGGCAATCCAATTCTTGCTCATTTATGTTTGAAGGTAAGAAGATTGTGCTCAATCCTTTGAAACCCAAGCCAATCAACATGAGCAAGAAGACAGAAGCACCAAAGGCGAAAGGCCTGAACATCATAAGCCCAAAGGCATTTGAAAGGATAGCAGTTCAAGAATCTATTGTGTTTGTCTTAGTTGTCAAGGAACTTCATGGAGAGACCCGTGAGGAGCAACTTGAAGAAGTGAAGTCAGTGCTCCAAGAATTTAAGGATGTTTTCCTTAAGGAACTCCCCAACCATTTACCGCTCATGTGTGACATACAACACACCATAGATTTTGTGCCCAGAGCGACCCTACCTAATTTGCCTCACTATAGGATGAGCCTTACAGAGTATGCCGAGTTACAAAGGCAAGTAGAAGAACTACTTAGGAAGGGTTTTGTTCGTGAAAGCATGAGTCCTTGTGCAGTCCCTACACTTTTAACTCCAAAGAAAGACGGAACTTGGAGGATGTGTGTTGATAGTCGTGCCATCAACAAGATTACTGTGAAATATCGTTTTCCTATCCCTCGGTTGGATGACATGTTGGATATGATGGCTGGAGCAATAATCTTCTCCAAGATAGACTTGAAAAGTGGCTATCATCAAATTAGGGTTCATTCTGGTGATAAGTGGAAAACTGCCTTCAAGATCAAGGATGGTTTATATGAGTGGATGGTTATGCCTTTTGGATTGTCCAATGCTCCTAGTACCTTTATGAGAGTGATGACTCAAGTGCTCAAGCCTTTTATGGGGAAATTTTTGGTTGTGTACTTTGATGACATCCTTATCTATAGTAGGTCTAGGGAGCAACACTTAGACCACCTAACTCAAGTTTGTGCTACCCTTAGGAAGGAGAGTTTATATGGCAACCTCAAGAAGTGCTTTTTCTTCACCGATAAAGTCTCTTCCTATGTTTCATAGTATCCTCTAAGGGAGTTTCTGCTGACCCCCAAAAAGTTCAAGCGATTGTGCATTAGCTCGAGCCCAAAAATATCCGTGAAATTCGAAACTTTCATGGGCTCGCTTCCTTTTATCGCCGATTCATCAAGGGGTTAAATACCATTATGTCCCCTATCACTGATTGCATGAAATAAGGGGAGTTTGTTTGGACTAAAGCTACTGCTAAGGCTTTCAATGAGGTAAAATAAAAGATGACTGAGGCACTTGTCATGCATCTCCCTAATTTTACCAAGCCTTTTGAAATGGAATGTGATGCCTCAGGTATTGGTATAGGGGGAGTACTTAGTCAAGAGCGGCACCCAATTACTAATTTTAGTGAGAAATTGAATGATGTTAAGCAAAAGTACTCCACATATGACAAAGAATTTTATGCCATTATTCGAGCTCTTTGGCATTGGCACCATTACCTGTTGTCTTAAGAATTTGTTATCTACTCTGATCATGAAGCTTTGCGCTATCTCCATTCCCAAAAGAAGCTGAATTTTAGGCATGGTAGTTGGGTTGAATTTCTGCAACGCTACTACTTTGTGGTGAAACATAGGGCGAGGGTTGAGAATAAGGTTGATGATGCACTAAGTCGAAGGGTGTCTTTGCTATCCGTCATGAGTGTTAAGGTTACTAGGTTTGAACGACTCAAGGATGACAATGAGTCATGCCTAGATTTTGTGGAGCTCTACACTAGCCTAAGTAATGCCCCATAGCCAATCCTAGATGATTATACCCTTTAAGATGGTTACTTGTACAAAGCCAACAAGTTATGTATCCCTCGGTCTTCAGTGAGAGATTTCCTAGTTTGGGAGATACATGTGGGAGGCCTTTCAGGTCATTTTGGCCGAGACAAAACAATTGAGGACGTGGAACATCAATTCTATTGGCTTGGTCTTAAGAGAGGCATTGCCAAGATAGTTGGTCAATGTCATACATGTCAACTAGCCAAACATCGCAAGCAAAACACTGGTCTATACACGCCTCTACCTGTGCCAGATCGCCTGTGACAGGTTGTGAGTATGGACTTTGTGTTAGGTTTGCCCTGCACCTTTAGGAAGCATGATTTTATTCTAGTAGTTGTTGATCGCTTCTCTAAGATGGCTCATTTCCTACCATGTTCAAAGACCTTTGATGCTTCTAAGATTGGAAAGCTCTACTTTGATGACATTGTCAAACTTTATGGTCTTCCTAAAACCATAGTATCTGATAGGGATGTTCGCTTCATGAGTTATTTTTGGAAGACCTTGTGGCATTTAGTAGGCACCAAATTGAAATTTTTCACGGCATTTCATCCTCAAACTAATGGTCAAACTGAGGTGGTTAAACATAGTCTAGGCAACCTCCTTCGGTGTCTAATGGGTGAAGCCAATTGGAATTGGGATTCAATTCTTCCTACAGCCCAACTTGCATATAATAGCTCTGTCAATAGGTCTATAAGCGCTAGTCCTTTTGAGATTGTGCATGGATATACACCTAGGAAGCCCTTAGATCTTTTGCCCGTGTCCCCACATGTTAGGATTTCTGAATCTACTAAGGCATTTGCATGACATATTCATGATTTGCATAATAAGATTTGCAAAAAATTCAGGTAAGTAATTCTCAATAAAAATTCATGCTAACACTCATCGGCGTCATGTCGAGTTTCAGGTAGGGGATTATGTCATGATTCGGATTTGACCTGAACGGTTTCTCTTTAGAACCGTTAAGAAATTGCAGGCTCATAGTGCCGGTCCATTCAAGGTATTGAAATAAATGGGCCCAAATGCATATGTCATTGACCTTCCTCATGATTATGGTATTAGCTTCTCCTTTAATATTGAGGATTTAGTTGCTTATAAAAGCCCCACAGCTATTCTTGATACCCTTTTTGATGAGCCTTTGTTTGATCCTATTGATACCCTTATTCCTACCACTTTACCTTTAGATATGCCCTATGCACATAAAGAATCTATTGAAGCTATTTTAGAGCAGATTGGTTCTACCAGGAATGGAGGAGTTCACTATTTCTTAGTTTGGTGGTGAGGGTGACCAAATTCTGATTGCACATAGATTACTTGAGATGAACTACAGTGACTGGATTCTGACTTGCTGGAGTATTATTAGAGCTCTTCCGATTTCCATTGGACAGGGTCGAGTTCTTCTCACCCGGGGGGAGTTGGTGCGGACATGAGATACAAGCCTCCAATTACACGCATGTATGGGAGGAAGAGCAAAAAGAAGATGACCCAACCTGTGGCCTTATGGATGGAGCCTATCAGTTATTGGGCTTGAGATTAAGCAAGCCCGTGCATTTAATAATTAGGGTTTCTTTATGCATTTTATTGTTAGCTATTTAAGCACTTTTTCAGATTATTGTAAGACAGCTTTTGAGAATTATTAAAAAAAGTGTGTTTCTTTTACACTAGTGCCGACTCCAGTTTTGCTTGGTGATGACTCCAAGCGACCCTTAGGTGCTGACTCCTAAGGTTTATCCTTTGTTCTATTTTGTTGTTCATTTCTTCCATTGAAATAGTGTGGTTGTCCTACGTCACTCTTACATTCATATAATGGGCTTCTTAATTTAATTTGTTTTTGTATGATGCAATAAGAATTAAGAAATATAATATCAAGTTTTGGGTGACCCCTTAATGACATTTTAGCTGTTTTTCTTGGCCAAAAGAAGATTTAAAGTTATATAGATTAGCTCTCTTCTTGGATTTTAAGTGCTATGTTTCAAATTATGATAAATCTGTGCTAATTATTAGAGCGAGTATATGGTGACAGAGTGCATCTATATCCCTTGTGGCACATATGCTAATATCTTAGGAAAAAAATTGTTATCTTCTGGTTTAGTTTTCAGCACCTTGGCATGAGCTTAAAGCCATAAATTGATTAGCCTGTCAAGGAATGGTGTCCCACATAACTAAGGTAGCGAAAGGCGAAAGGCCACCTTAAGGTGCCAAGGCCTTGTATTGCTTGAGGCATGAGGTGACAAAAAAGTGCTAGCTTGATTAGAGGTGTTAAATTCTTGTTAGGTTCTAAAGTTTAGGATTTTATGTATTTAGAACTTTAATTGTATTGTTGGCAAACCATGATCAAAACAATGTGTTTAGAAGTGTTTAAGTCTAGCTCAAAGTTGTGATTTTATGTAAAATTGGAATCGAGTTAAAGCAGGAAGCATTGTGCCTTTCGGCCTGGCTCGATCGATCGAAAGATAGGCTCGATCAATTGAAGCTCGGGCAGAATGCTTTTTTGCAGATTCGTCCAACTCAGCCCTAGTTGTTTTAAAACGTTTTTAGGATTTCTTATTTGTCCTAAGTATAAAAGGCAAACCCTAGCCACGTTTTAGTGTTGTTCATATATGCGGTTTGTGTAAATCTCTTGTGAGATCTAGAGGAGCTTTCCTTTACACAAACTTAGGGGTTTCAAGGAGAAGATTTATCTATGCCTTGATGATCAATTCAGTTACTGCCATTGAAGCTTAAAGAAAACACAAACGGGTGTGCTTGTATCTGGTGGTGAATCCAAGAAAGAAGGAGTCCGTGGATTCGGAACTTGCATGAGGTCATGTCAGTAAGTTCTACTGGTTGGTAGCAATAAGAAGTCGAGCGTGGGGGCTTGTAAGTCTTATTGTATGAACTTCGATTCTTTCGAGATAGTGGATTCAAGTTTACCTTAAGGATAGCTAGGTCAAATCCTCCCCAGGTTTTTTCGGTTTGGTTTCTTAGGTGATCATATCTTGTATTATTTATTTTCTGCTGCTTTGTATGATTTGATCTTTTATATTGTGATAGCCCAGACTTGTTTAATTGGACTAAATAACAATTTGACTAATTACCTAGGTTTAATCAATTGTTTAAGGGGTCTAAAAACTATCAATTCTAAATGTAATTATTATACTTGTAGAACTTCAATCATATGTACCTAATGTCACCTATAGCTGTTATCGCACGGGTGCTGGTTACAGGACGAATGAAGATGGAACTGTAACTGAAAACTACTGAGAACAAATTGAAGATGAAGAACCAGAGCAAGTTGGAGGCAAAAAGAGAAAACCATATAGGATAGAGCTTGTTGGAATTGTCTGTGATGCCTATCTAGCTGTTATAAGAGGCATAAGGTATATTACTAACCATTATATCTTGGTACTTTTTACATTTTCACGTTTTTAAAATTTTTTAACAATATATTAGTTTTCTTGTTTATCTGTCTCTCACTACTGAGTAATCTAACGTATCAGAGTGTGTTTTTTTGCATGTAAACAAGAAAGTTATCATGTGCAGAAGAGCTGTAAGAGTAAATTCACAATTAAAATCCCACAAGAGATTTGCAAATGCATTTCTAACATACTGCCAGCTGGTTGATATTGCCAGGTTATATTGCACGAATGCTTTGGAAGACCCACCTAAGGTACACCCAACATGCCTCCGCTTTCTTTGTGCAGTGACAAGAACCTTACTTCAGTGTTTAGACAAACTAAAAATCGGAGAGGAGGAAGCATTGTCAATGGAGTATGTTTACTTTTTTCTTTTTCTTTTTTAAGCAAAGGATTATGTTTAGTTATAAGTTTCTTTATTTGGCTAAATAGTTATGGGATGTGATCAATCATAGATTGATGTTTCATTGAAACTTGAAACCACGTTAAGTAGCAACAATGTTAGGACGAAATGACCCGGGGTAAAATTATTCAGATGGGCCATAAAGAACTGTCAGAGTTGCGGGAATAAACAAATTCATTATAGAAAGGAGACTCCTAAGGATTTGGAAAATTCGTTGAATAGTATCAGACATTGTGGTTTTATGGTCTAAAGGTTTTGAATCTTGTAGTTTTTGCCAGGCCCCATGAGAAGCAAAAATTGATTTTCACCAACTGGAGAAGTGGTCGATGCAACACTCTTTTATTGCATTGGATTCCGACTGTAATTAGGACAAAGCCACACAAGGGCCCAATGGAGCCTGGCCCATGAGTTTCAGAATTTATTTATTTTTCCCTATATGTATATTAGGGCCTAAATCAAATTGGGTCCAGCGAAAACAAACTTTGTCCCCTTCCATTCAAAATCTAACTAGTCAACACTAGAGGTAAAAGATATTCATAATAACTAATAAGGCTGAGTTCTCTCTTTCTTTTTGTCTATTTATTATTTTTGGGGAAACATGCAGCAATCTTATACGTATATTTGAAGGTGTTTTAATAATAACTTATTAAATTGTATTTTTAAAACAACATTCCATATCTTTAGGCTCTTGCATTACCATAAGGTCTCTTATAAAAAATGTCATTTTGACACATCAAAAGTTTACTTTATTATTTTACCACATCATTTTACAATATCTCATTCATCAGATATTTTTATTCTTCAATTCTATACATTAAAATAATATTTACAACACATAGGAATCCTTCCTCATCCAAATGGAACGATTGTTTGGAATGAGAGTCTCATGAGAAGTGAGACGAAGGTTGGAAGAACGAGAACCGGAGATGCACATAGACAAGAAGTTAAGAGCATTAAACACTTTTTTTAACAACATGCTATTTTCACTTAAAATCGGTTTACCCTTTTTAGCATAACTTCCAAGAAGCTCAAGTTTTTTTTTTTTTTTTTTTTTCTTTTGATTCTTTTAAGAGCATGAAACTTAGAGCAATGAGGTCTTAGATGACCAAAGGCACCACAATGGTGATATGTTAGAACAAACTTAGATCCATCCAAAGCCTTAGGCTGAGACTTAAATGGAGGCTTTGACTTAACAGTCTTTCTCTCCACCTTTTGATTTCTTTTATGTGGAGGAATGTACACTGATTTGTCCTTTGAGGTAGAACACACAATAGTCACAAAATCGGGTACCACAACATGATTGCAACAAATATTTTCATCCCTTTTAGAAATAGGTTCAACAATCAAACACTTGGCATGCATCTTAATAGATTCATTTTCACATTTTAGTTTATCAACAAGTTTGTTAGATAAAACAAGTTTAGCATCCAAATCCATATTCAAATATTCAAACTCTTTCAGCTTTTCAAGAGAATTTTCAACAAGTTTCTTATATTTTTCAACCAATTTGTTGGATTCATTGAGCTTAGCAATCAATTCATCATTTTCACAAAATAACTTGCTCAAATCCTTATTAAACTTTTTAGCCTTTTTCCTCAAGAGTTTGATGTTAGGAATATCAACAACACCGAAGGATTCATGTAACATAGCATCACAATCATGAGGATTATTACTCATAGAGGCATTTTCACAAACACGTGACATGTTATATTCATCAACATCCAAAACATGCATAGAGGCATACAAAGCACTATCCATGGCAAATAAACACAAGTGGTCAAGGATCACACTTAGGTATTTAAACTACAACAAGTGTATCCACTCTGATACCAATTGAATGTTCAAATAGTGTGTAAAACACCTTGAATGTTTAGACCCTCAAATTACAATATACCAATTCAAGCTTATTATCAAACAATGTATGTGCAGAATATGAACATAAACTTAAAGCAGAATTGATAAAACAATCTAAACCAAATAAAATTACAACCACAACAGAAATCAAATGACAAAGATTAAAGGAAGAGAGATGCAAACACAAAGACAACGCAGCGATATGTTATCGACGAGAAAACCAAAGTTCTCGGCGTAAAACCTCTCTGCCACCCTCCAAGCAATCAATAATCTACTAGAGAATGAAGTTGGGATACATGAATAATAGAAGACCCTCCAAGCCTAATCTACCCAGTGTACCTAAGCCCTCCAAGCTTCTTACTCCAACAAGGTTATGCTGAACCTTTGTCTTCTCTAGCTTAATGGATTCTGCTATAGCCCATAGCATCAACGAATATCAATTGGTCCATTCCTAACTGCTTCCTAAGCATCAAATAGCCTCCTTAAAGATATGGATATGGTGAGAAAAGGTTTTGGTTAATGTACCTCTCAAGGATGTAACAATTGAGAGGGTGAGAGTAGAAGAATTTAGAGAATCAAAGGATGAAGATTGTGAATGAGTCAATCTTATTTTGCTCTAGGGTTTCTCTTTTAAAATTCTCTTTAGAAGCTCTCTACATTTCTTGGGTATAAGGGTCTATATATAGTAGGGTGTGTATGGAATGCGAAGAGTTAATTTTGTAACAAACAGGGTGTTTTGGCAACTTGACTTAGTCGCGAGTCCGAGTTGCGAGCTAACTGCCTGGCCAGATTGGAAGATTTGTCTTGTAGTGCAATAGCTGGTGTGACCCTTTAGCTCCCCTGCATGCTTCGCACGTGTGCTTGCTTTGGCGACTTGCTAGCTGCAAGTCAGTCGTAAGGCCCTACTTGAGTGCACACTCTTGAGCTTTTCTTCACACTCTCTCACACACTACCTTTACATAATTCCCACCTAAATACAGAGTTTCTAAATGCTGAATTACAAGCAAATTGGCACAGAATAAAGCCAAAAAAATGGTTGATTAAATTCAACCTTATAGAACCCTTTGAATTATAGACTAATTGGTTTGTAGAATTAATATTGGGTGTCTTTTATGTTGAAATTATTGGCTCTGTTGAAGTGTAGACCAGTACATGTGAAAAATTGACATGATTCATTGATTTTGTTGCAGCAAAAGGTCCTCCAGTGCAGAGGAAGCCTTTGAAACATAGGGATTATGAAGTGGACCTTGAATCTCGGTTGGAAAAAACTCAGGTGTGTTGCTTTGTCCCTGTTTCTTTTCTAGAATTGTTTTTCTTCTTATATGTGTGCTTAGGCCATTTTGCTTGTAAGTTGTACTTTTTGGTTGACTAGTTCTTTTATGAGCAGTTCAATTTGTGGGATGTTTATGAAATTGTTTCCACTTATGTGGATAACATTGAAATGCATTGCCTAATTTTTAGGAGTACAATCAATTTTCATAAGTAATACTTAGAAGTGAGTTATAAAAGTTTTCCTAGTGTGCGTGTTATCAAGTGACATGGTTAACCTGTATAATGCAAGTAAGTGTGTCACATATACAACTATATTGGGAAAAAATAAAAATTAGATATATTCCTGCCTTTGTTGGTTTTATTCCAATTTGAAGGTCCTACATTAGTATATATGAAGCAAAAAGTAGGGAAGTAGATGTACTATAAGACATAAAATCAAATTAGAAGATTTCAACCATGAATGTAGACAGGAAAGTATCCTTGTTCCAAAAACCTTTCAAGTGAACATTTTTATACATGCCATTTTACACTTGCTAAATGCAGTTGATAGTTCCACGATGCTTGAGTGTTTTCAAGTCTTTGCACTATTCTCAAGTGTTCCAAGCTTAGGGATTTTTGCGAGCCCAATTCAACCCAATTTTTGGTGTTCTCATTGTCACAGGTAATTGGCTGTAGCTACGAGCATTGGACTAACTGATCAAGTACCATGATGCTTGCTGGAAACTGGCTGATCAAGTACCATGATGCTTGCTAACAATTTTTTGTGATGTAAAAAATCCTTGAGGGATATGCATTTTGTGATGTAAAAATCTTTTGTTGGGAACTTGTTTTGTTTATGTAATTATTTGTTTATGTAAATTATTTGGGCAATGCAGTCTTTTGGAAATGAACTTGTTTTGTTTCCTGGCAATTGGTTGGGAACTGTTGAGTGTTGGCAATTGTTTTGTTGGTTGCATCTGTTGAGTGTTGGCAATTGTTTTAAGCAGAAATTATAGATTTAGCAAGGAAAAAAAAAAACACCTATAGCCGCTTTTTTTAAAACGCAGCTATAGAAAAACCCAATGTAGGGGGCTTTAGTTGCATTTCTAAATGCAGCCCAAAGATGGTCTATAGCTGCGTTTTCTAAAACACGGCTATAGGCTAAGGCCTATAGCCGTGTTTTAGAAAACACAACCCAAAGCGGGTCTATAGCCGTGTTTTTTACAAAACACAGCTATAAGTCTCAACCTATAAGGGGTGGAAAAACGCAGCTATAGGGGGACCTGTAGCCGTGTTTAAAAAAATGTGGCTATAGACCCCGCAGGGGGCTAATGTCATGCAATAAAAGCCGCGTTTGTAAACATGACTATAGAAAATGGGGCTATAGCCTATAGCTGCGTTTTTAGGGTCTATAGTTATGTTTTTGAAACGCGGCTAAAGCCCACTTTTTTTAGTGTGAATAACTGCCCCCATTACTTGAAGAGTGCATTGACTGGAACACCACCCCGTCAATATTGATCTTGTACCACGATGCTATTGGAGTATTCTATTGAATAGTCTCACCAAACACCGATATTACTACCTTGGCATTTGCAACTTGAAATTCCTCCAGTAGGAACCACACCTTGTGCAAAATAGCTGGGCCTTATTTCTGAGCTTTACCATGTCAAACTTCATTCCTGCTAAAGCACATACTCCAAGCTACAATAATAATCAAGCCCAAAATCTCATCATCTAGATGCCAAACAAACTTCATTAGCATGCCACAAAATGGCTTCAAACTCAAGAAATCATACTCCACATGTATCAAGCGGGATGCCGGATAGCTTCTAGATTTCATTGGCTTTGTCGCACTCCCAAAAGATGTGTGTTAGATTCTAAAAATTTAGAACAATTAGTAAACCATGAACATAAACTTGTCTAGATATAGATCTTAGAGTCTATGAAGCCATATTAAATAATGCCAAAATTCAAAGAACATACAAGCTTTAGGTTTAGAAAGTCAAAATTAGATTGGTTCGATCTATCAAGAGAATTTATTGATCAATCAAAAGTCGCAGATCAGCAAAAGTTAGCAAACGTAAAAAGCCCATAACTTGTCTGTTTGAAACCCAAATCGCGATCTATTTTTTGCAATATTTAAAGGACATTATAAGCTAACCCTAGATATGGTTTTTAGAAATTTTAAGAGAAAGAAGTGTGCTTTTTATGCCTCTAATTGTAGATCTAGGTTTTTTGTACCCAAAACTCTCTCAAGTCTTCTACCGGAAATATTCCATGAAGAATCTAGAGATTTGGTGTTGTAGAATTTGTTGTCATCACTAGTCATCAAAGGTGCTAGGGATTTAAACCTTCAAGGGTAGTCTTGGAGTCACAAATTGGAGAGTTTGTGTTGTTAAACCTTTGAGTAGGATCTCAAAGTCCTAAGCGTGGGAGCTTGTGTGCTGCAAATCCAAGAGAGAAGAGTTTGTGGATTCGGAGCTTACGCATGGTCGTGTTAATAAGTTACTACTGGAGGTAGCAATAGATTTAGGGTTAAATCTTATTGTAAAAACTTCAATTCTGTGTTAGTGGATTTGTTTACCTTGAGGATAGTTAGATCAAATCCTCCCCAGGTTTTTATCTTGAAATGGTTCGTTTCATTGGTTTTCTTAGGTAATCATATCTTTGTGTTCTTTATTTTTTCGCTGCTTTGCATGATATGATCTTTCCTATTTAACCTAGATCTCATAACTAATCTAAGCAATCACTTGACTAATATTATAGGTTAAACAATCTGTTTCATGGGGTCTAAACATACAAACAAGTGGTATCAGAGCGGGTTCACTCTGACTGGATTAATGTCCTAAGTGAGATCCTTGATCCTTGCTATCATGGACAATTTTAGGTGTTTTACTGCTTTTAGTTGTGATGATTTGAATAAAAAGGACACTAATATTTTTGTTGATCTTATTGATGCTTGTGAAACTCTTTGTAGGGAATTAACTAAATCTATGAAAATTGCTAAGAAATTCAAGGAAGAGTTAAAATTGGCTAATCTTGGAAAAGAGGAATTGATTGTGAGATTGGATGAATCTAATAAAAAGAATGAGTTTTTAAGAAATCAACTTTCCTTTCAAGATGAAAAGATGAAAAGTTTGGAACAAAAGTTAGTTGAGTCTAAAGCTGAACTAGAAAAATTGTCTAGTACCAAACTTGATATTGATAACAAATCTGTTTATGTTTCTATTCCTCCTAAGCCTAATGCCAACAAAGTTTATATTCCTCCTTTTAAGAGGAATCATAAAGAAAAGGCTTATTTTGTTAGGTTAGACCAAGGTAAAAATTCTAATGTAGACATTGAAGTTTTTAAACTTGTGTCTAAACCTTTTGTTAGAGTGCATAAGAAATCTGTTTTTGTGCCTACCTATCACCTTTGTGGTGTTGTTAGATATATTAGACCAAATTGTTCTTTGTTGAAGCAAAAACCAAAATCTAAGATGAGATCTGCTGTGGTGTCCGCCACTTTGTTCTTCCTAAAATATGCCATGTAAGCTTTTAAATAAAAAATTGAAAATCCTAAAATAATAACTAAATAAAAATTTTATTTTCTCTCTCACTTTCTTACCAACCAAACATACCAAAAAAACACAAATGAAAATCTCACTTCAACGTCTTAAAAAAAAAAAATAATAAATAACATAAAATATTTTGAGAAAGAAATCAAATCAAATCTGAAACACAAAAAAGGGTGTCCACTGTGACCGAAAGGCTAAACGAGAGATGATGAGTTTGGTCATTGGCTTTAATGAAGTTTGAAAGCTAAAAAAAAAAAAAAAAAAAAAAAAAAAAAAAAGGAGAAGAAATCTCAGAATCATTATCACCGACTGGGTTCAAGTATATGAACATTAGTTGACTTCAATCATTTCCATGGGAATGAATTCCTTTTATTAATTTATTTTTTTCTTTTATAATTCAAAAGTTTGTGACTTTCAATTTTCGACGGGATAGGTGGTCAGATATTGAAGCAGTGAGACCACAAGAGATAGAGAGAGATGGACGGTTTGTGTAATGGTTTATCAGATTCACCATACATGCAAAGGTTCTAGCGGAGAGAGGGAGGGAGGAAGAAAGGAAAGATGAATGATCTGAGAATTGGTTTTTCAGATTCAGATTTTTTATTTTATTTTATTTTTGGACGTAGTAATGAGATTTTTCTTGTGAAAGTTTCGTATTTTATGTTCAATTTTTCTTTTTAGAGACCCGTGCAATATTCATATCGATCACGCATATTTACTTTCATCCATCTCAGATTTCGTGCCCTATTCACTTTAAAATTTGTTTTCATTTAATGTGCCAATATGCAGCTAACTATTTTTGTCCTTGTTTTCTAAGAGATGTGTTCGTTTTTAATTTTCTGAATTATCATTTCTGCAATTAATTGTGTGGCCTATGTGTGAGTTGTTTATGTTAGCAATGTAATTTCGGAGGCCAATTCTTTGAGACAATGCAGAATGGGTATCCAAATGAAAATAAGGGGTTTTGATTAGCCTTTTATGATTTTTATGACTTGAAAATAAAGACCTTGTACTTTCATTAGGTATCAAAATCACGTAGTTCAATATTCAAACATTGTAGTTCAATATTCAAATATTGTAATTTCATTTCTTTATTAATGAAAATGATGGGATGTTACTTTGATAAAGAAAGAAGAAAATAGCAATTTTAGAGGAAAGCTGATCAAGAAGCATATAGCAAGCATAGAAAAGCAAGTCAACGGAATTGTAGCATCCTATGAGCAATAAGGCTTATAAGTCTTAATCCAATGTAGCAGTAAGTTAATAACAACGAAAAAGTCTTTTGCTAGGAAACTTTGGAGGCTAGCCAGCCACAAAATATTTGGTCGTAATTTGCTATTCACAATCAAATGATACGGGGTTATGACTGAGCAGGAGGCTCATGTGTGATAAAAGGACCTTTTATCTACCAAATATTAAAAGCGAGTATCAAATGTTGAAATATATGCCTCTACTAGTCTACTTAACTCTTGCCTTTTCATTCATTAATTGTCGTCCCGTAAAGTAAGTTAGAAAAGATGTTTATATATATATATATATATATTTGGTCGTTGTTTTAGATAGTCACAATATGCTACTAACTCCATAACTTAAACTCTTACTTTTAAGTACTTTGTGCATAAAGTGGTGTCAATTAAACTACAAAACTCTTGATAAAAGATGTTGATATATAATAGGAATGCATGATGCTTAAGGAGTGTAGCAGTGAAGACGGTGGAGAAGTTTTTTTTTATTAATTATTACTTAACTAGCATTAATTTATAAAAACCGATCCCTCACTAATTGCTATTTTATAAATCGATCCCTCTCTTACACTGTAGAAAGGACATTAGTGCTATTTTCAAGTTAATCTGCTATTTTCATCTTCATCGAGTTCAAGGTAAGATTTCCCGCCAAAACCGATCCCTCACATATTTATAAAAATATCTCCTTCCTATTGAGTAAGAGCATCTCCAGCAGCTTCTCCAAAATTTTGTACTGTTTGGAGAATGAACAGTGACATTTAACTTTTATCTACCCACTTTTTCAAATACACTTTCCAACAGATTCTTTATCGCATTCTCTATCTCATTTTAATATTATTTCTTCACTCATTGTTTATTCTTTTTTTAATCATCATTTATTCTTTTTTTAACAATTATATTTTTCAATGAAAAGTATTATGTTCACAACATTTTATGCAATAATTTTACAACAAAATTTATGTGGAAAGTTGTTACTAGTTCTAATTTAAACCCACCACTAAAATTATTTTTTTACTCGCCAATATTAACTAATAATAATCTGTTACTTAAAATTTATTGTAAAAATATTGTGAAAATATTGTGTTAGTATTTTTCAATTAGAATTTTTTATTTTTTATTTTATTTTTTTTCCTTTCATTTTAGTCTTATCCAGACACGTTTCTTTTCTTTTTTTTCTTTTTTCTTTTTCTTGTTTTTCTCCTCCACACAAGTGTCTAGTCCCCTTCTTTTATTTTCTTGCTCACCTCAAGAACATTCTAGCATCTCACATTTGCTTCACATTAGAGAGAGAGAGAGAGAGAGAGGGGCTGGGTCAGATCGAGGCTGCCGAAAGAAAGAAAGAAAGCTCATTATCCCACCGCCGCTCCACCACCGCTCGTCGTCCTCCCCACCACCAGGCTGAGTCAAATTGGGAGAAAGAAAGAAAGCTCATCTGCTGCCCCATCGCCGATGGAGATCGAGGCCGCCGAAAGGACAAAGCCGGTGGAGATTAGCGTTCACATGTAGCACTACCACGTCCGCTGCCCCACCGCCACTTGTCGTCCTCTCCACCACCAAGCTGGTTAGATCGGCTTGTTCTTTTTTTTCTTTTTTCTTTTTTTTTTTTTCCTCATATTTGCTTGTTTTGATTTAACTTTATTTTAAGAATTGGATTTTGTTTTATGTTTTTTGTTTTGTGCTTTGTATTTGGATTATGTGTGAAATAGAGAGAATGAGAAAAAAAGAAATTCTGAGGAGAGAGAAAGAATTAATATAATAGTAGCTGGGATAATTTTTTAAGTTGAAAAATTGATTTTGAGTTGCTACAGTGTTCTCTAAATTAAGAGAAGTACTGTAGCAACTTCAAAAATTTTTTTGGAGAATCTGTGTGTTTAGAGAAGCTGTTGGAGTGTGAACAATAGCATTTTTTCTGCTAAAAATAGAGATAGAGTGACTTTTGGAGATGTTCTAAGAGATACAACGTTGGGCATAGTTAATCTGCTGTTTTCATCTTCATCGATTTTCTTTAAGTGGTTTACGAACACAACCATTAGAACTCCCTTTAATAAATGATAAAACCTTGTTATCAAGTCTTTGTATTTACAAACCATTACACGTGGAAGTACAACATTGCTCTCTGCTATCTCCCTGTTTCTTCTTTATCATCTTTTTTTTTTTTTTTGGGAAGAAGTGAGTTTTGGACTTGAGTCCATTTCAATATTTAAAATCGGATTTATTCGGACAAGTTCAATTTTATTTTGCCTTTCTAAAAATTGACAAAAGTACTAGAAAGTTGAATATTATTCCTTTTATTTTGTAAATGTTTGTAATTAATTATACGTTTTTTAAAGCACCTCTTTTTTATTAAAAATGTGTTTGACACAAAAATAAAGTAAAATAAATAAGAAGATAAAAAAGAAATTCCAGACTTAAAACTTAAGCAAAAATACAAATTGCATTTCTAAGTTCAACCAAAATTCATTTTTATATGCGAAATCCTTGATTCATATTAATAATGAATAATAAAATAAAATAAAAATTTCTTGTGGAACTCCATAGATTTATGAAATTAGTTATGATTCTTAAAAGAGATACAAGTAACTAGGTCTTCTAATTTTAATTTTGTTCAATTGGATCTTCTAAATTTTAAATTCAAACTCTCCAAATTTCATTAAATAAATGAATAACATTCAAAGAGACAGCCAATGCGCACTTGGATGATTTCAAATAAGAACACTGGCTGTCCCCAAATTAATAGAATAAGGCAGAAATTATGTATACCTTGACACAAAATAGATATATAATTAATAACTTCAGATCAATTAAACTCTACAAGCACTCTCTTGGACAAAAACTTGCAATAAATTATGTATACCTTGACACAAAATTGAGATTTATAATAAGAGGACTCGTATCACTTGACACAAAATAAAGTAAGAGATTGAAAGTTTGAATTTGTGAACACAAGGGCTGTTTAGGCCCCCAAATAAAAAATTACGGCTCGGTTAATTTTACTCTAACTTAAAACTAAGTGCGGAATAGAGTAAATACGAGTGAACAAATAATAAAACTACTCTAAGCCATATTCATCAAATATCAACAATAAAATAAAAGCTAAAAGAGTAGGGAAGAAAGATGCAAACACAAGATAACATCAAGACGTGTTATCGAAGAGAAAACCGAAGAACTCGGTGAAAAACCTCTCCGCAGCCCTTCAAGCGTTAAATCGATCCACTAAAGAATAAAGTTGGAGTATACAAATAACAAAAGACCCTCCAAGCCTAGTCTACCCAATGTACTTGAGCTCTCCAAGCTCCTGCTACCAACAGACTTCTCGGAGTCATGTTTTCTCTAGCTTTCTAGATCTCGCAATATGCCTGATTGCATCCACCAAGCCTCACCGGCTTCTTTTGACAAATCCCCAAAACTTCCCAAGCTGCAAAACACTCTCTACACTCTGAAAATGTGTGGGTTGTGTTTGGATACAAATCTTCTCTCAAGGTATGATAATGGGAGAAGGAAGGAGAAGAGGCTACAATGATTTCTCACTAAGGATGAGTAGCTCTCTCTCTAAAAAGATGGGTGTGAATGTTGTTGAAAACCTATCTACAATTTTTCTCTCTGAAAACCTATCTAGGGTAATGAAGGTATATATAGTACAGGTGAAGGCTAAGAAAGTCACACAAAAAAACCTCCAGGCAGATTGTTTCGCGGGTATCTCGCGGGTTATCTTGTGTTGGTCATATTAGACCAAATTGTTCTTTGTTGTGGCAAAAACCAAAATATGAGACTAGATTTGTTGTTAGGAATACTGATGTTCGTAAATTTGTTCCTGTTTGTCACTTTTGTGGTGTCTTTGATCACATTCATCCTAATTGTTATAAATTGAAATTTAAAAATTATGTATTTCAATCTGGGATATGTAATGATATTTCTCCTGCCATAAGTCCTTACAAATTGTTTCATATTCATTTGAAAAGTTTAAGCTTGTTGGCTTGTGAAAGGAATTTGCAGAATTTCAGTCTTTCTCAAAATATTGGTGTAATCCCTCAAATACACTCTACTTCTCATGGATTTTCACCTACAAAGCCAAAGACTCGTGCTATATAGGTGAGAAAAGATTCTCTAAGGTGAGTGTTGTTTATTTGTCCTTGATAAAATTGTTTCAATTAATTGTGGACATGTTTTCTTTTAGTTTTTGGTTGTTTTATTTTCTTAGGTTGTTTTGTTTAAAAAAAAAAATCCAAAAACATTGAAAAATTTCAAAAAGACAAAAAAGGGGGGAGAAATAGATGAAATGTGGGAATCCTATCTAAAAAAGGTTTTTAAAATGTTTTGTTTAGAGGGAGATTAAATTGTTTTTGAAAGGGGGAGAATATAAAACTGAAAGTTCAAATATGTGTATAAACACCCTTGAACGTTTAGACCCCCAAATTACAAAATAACCAATTCAAGCTTTATGTCAAACAACTAGTGTGCGGAAAATGAACAAAAGCTATAGAATAGAATTGGAAAACAATCTAAGCCATATTAAAATCACAACCACGGCAGAAAATAAAAGGCAAAGATTAAGGGAAGAGAGATGCAAACACAAGGACAACACACGATGTGTTATCGAAGAGGAAACCGAAGCCCTCGGCGTAAAACCTCTCCGCCGCCCTCCAAGCGGTCAATAATCCACTAGAAAATGTAGTTGGGATACATGAACAGTAATAGACCCTCCAAGCCTAATCTACCTGATGTACCTAAGCCCTCCAAGCTTCTTGCTCCAACGAGGTTGCGCCGAACCTTTTTCTTTTCTAGCTTACTGGATTCCGCTACTAGACCGTAGCATCTGCCATTCTTGGCATCTTCCAATGCTTCCCAAAGCTCCAAAAACACTCAACACTCTAAATTGGTGTGGGTAGTGTTTGGATAGAAATCTCCTCTCAATAGGTATGATAATGAGAGAGGGAATGAGAAGAGACTACAAAGGTTTCTCTCTAAGAATGAGTAGCTCTCTCTAATTGGGTGGGTGTTTTAAAGAAACCTCTCTTAGGGTTTTTTCTTTCTGAATAGCCACCCATATTTTGTAGGAATGAGAGGTATATATACTGGTGTGAGAATAGAATGCAAAGAGTCAGTTTTTCCAAAAACAGGGTTGGCTGGCAACTTGACCTCGCGACTTAACTGAGTCACGAGTTCAAGTCGCGAGCTAGCTAAATGGCCAGTCTGGATTTTTGTCCTGTAGTGCTCCAGCTGGCATGACTGTTCAGCTCCCCTGCATGCTCTGCACGTGTGCAACTTTTGGCGGCTTGCAAGCCACGAGCTTCCCGCGAGATCAAGCCACAAGTCTCTGCTTCACTGCACAGTCTTGAGCATTTCTTCACACTCTCTCACACACTACCCTTACATGATTCCCATCTAAATACAAGGTTTCTAAGTGCTATATTACAAGCAAATTTGTCATGGAATAAAGCCAACACATGGTTGATTAAATTCAACCTTACAAAAACTTTTTGATGTATCTAACTTAGGGTGAGAGTTAGTTTGCATATTTGTTTTTTGCTTTAGTTTGATTTTTTATTGTTTATATGTCTTTCTTTCCACACATGCGGTGATGTGTTTTTTAAGTGTTTCAGGAAAGACAGGTACATTTTAAACAAAACCTTCTACCTCTTCTTGCAACTTCTAGGTTAGGAGTTTTAGATTGGCTTGTTGCATGTGTTAAGTCTTTCCTTGAATATCTTGGTATAGTTACATGTGATGATAATTATGTGTTATACTGCTTTAATCGCCTTAAAGACATGTGATTCTTGTCTTTGGTATCTAATACTATATATAAAAGCAGAAGCCTTTAAATAGGTGCTGCCATGTTAGGAAAAAAGGCTATCTAAAATTCTGCCATGTATAAATTAAAAAGCGATAAATTACATTGTTTGGTAATGCTGCAACACCATTTAAAATCCTTTTATTATAAATAAGAAAAAATAATCGGTTAAAATTAATGAGTACAAGTAAATAGAAATATAGTGGCGATCAAATCGAAGAGAGGCTATGAAGACGCAGAGAAAGATACAAGAAGAGAAAGAGGCAGGTGATGAAGACATGATGAAAGAAACAGAAAAAGAGAGAAGCAATCCTACCTCCGCCAATCCCCTCACCATACTCCAACCACCAGAACTACAGACACACAGTCTCTTCCGTTTCGATTCTCCTTTTCCTTTGACAAATTCAGTTGTTCTCTATCTTTCGTAAAATCAAAAACCCTAACCATTGAGTTCTCTTTCCATTAGCCCAGCCTACACCCATATACCGCCGGAAAAAACCCAACTTAAAACATCAAGCAGTTGGAAGTAAAGCCTCAATCCCAATCAACCCAATTAAAAGGAAAAAAAAAAAAAAATCAAAAACTTCCATTGCCTATGTATCCATAGTTTGCAATCAGAGAGCATCTGTCAATTTCTCTACCAGTTAGTTTTTTTCTTTACTTTTAAGTTTGTGCATTAATTATGATCAGTTTTTTATAATTTGGCTGGATTCTTTTTTTATTTAACTTTTTAGGTTATATTTTTTATTAAGGTATTTGAGTTAGATTTGGTTTTGTTTTGGGTATTTGGTTAAATTGATGTGTGGGTATCTATCTATAACGTGGATCTCTTTGAGGGATGCTGTTATGATCTAGGTTTTTTTATTAGGAGTAGTTTTGTTTAATTAGTTTAAACAAATGGGTTAGATTTGGGTTTGAGGGATTTTGGTTAGAAGTTGTATTGTTTAGGGTATCTGACTTGGCTTAAATTGGTTTTAAGTATCTAGAATCGATTTTGCCCATTTGGGTCACTTTTTTTTTTTTGAATTTGCTTTCCCATTTAGATTAAGATGAAGATTTGTTCTGTCACTCAAAACACAATTCTTTAATAATCAAAACCACACCAAAGTTTTATCTAAATTTTTTTTTTTTTGGGTCTATTGTTTCTAAATGGTCACTTTATAAAAGCTAGTGTGAATCTGTGTTTTTTTGCAACTAAAATCTTCACTACATTGTTTCACAAAACCTACACTACACTGATTCATAAAAATTTGCACTGCACTATTTCATTAAATCTGCTCTGTTTGAATAACTTTCTGCACTGTTTTTAAATAACTATTGTCTTGGTTATCTTTGTTTTTTTTTCCTCTATGTGTTTGTTTAAATTTTTCAGTGAATATGTAGAACAAATATAGGTTTTGATAAATAAAATATAAAAACATTTCCCAAAACCATTCTTTGTTCTTAAAGGGAACAAATATGACAAAGAAATTGGACCTAAATAAAACAGGACATGTTATTTTTTAAAATCAATTAAATTTCTTAATCAATTTTGACACTGCATTACATGTCTCTAAAACTATCAAAGTTCATATTTCAATGCATAACTTAACGGGAGATTAGGAGAAAGAGAAACAATAAAATTTGATAAAACAATACTTGAAGTTGTCTTATGACGTATATTGTTAATTGAAAAATAGCCATCCGCATTTGCTTTGCTCCAACTTTTGTACTCTTAATAATTGGGAATTGACATGCAAAAGTTGTTTATAAGGCAAACAATGTTATGGTTAGGAGTGAAAGTTTTTAATTTGAATACTTTGTCTTGGCTTTTGGATCCTTTGGGCATATTTTGATATGGTTAGGGAAGGAGGCTATGTAGAATCCATTGTGCAATTTAGAATACTTAATTTTTACATTTTCTTACTCTATGCAAATTGAGTGCACTTGATTTATGTGTAGGAATTGAGGGCAACTCAGCCAAATCACGAGAAAGAGATTTTGTGGTGTATGTGAAGTTTGCCTTGGATCTGACCAATGCACCACTAAAAAATTATGCAACTATTTGCAAAAAAGAAGAAGGTAGGTTTGTTTCTTTAAGATGTTTCCTTGCTGTTCTATCTTTTAGATTTTAAGTAGTTATTGAAGAGAGATACAAGTATATTATTACTATTTATTTATTATTTTTTTTTTTTTGGGTTATGTTGTGTGGATTGCAAATAGTCAAAACTTTAATTTGAAGGAAAATTATTGGCTAGGGTGCCTCAGCATTATTTTGGACCATGTGATTCTTTTTTAACCATAGTGAGGAATGTCTATTTATTCACTATAATATTGTGCCCTTTTTTTTTTCCTTCAGTATTTCAATGCCTTATTTCTAATACCTTTCAAAAAGTAGGAAGGTTTAGGATCTCTCTGGATTAATTTCTAAACCCCCCCCCCCCCCTCCCCCATTTTTGTTAGGATCACACATGCATAATTTGCGGAAAGAAATAACTATAAGTTTACAACTTAAAAGGAAGTTAGAGGATTCTTTTTATATAAGTGTGACCCATAAGAGGACTACATAATCTATGTATGATTTCTTTAGTGTATTAATGAAGATTCATGCTGAGATTATGTACTTTTAATGATACTATTGTCCAAGGGATTATTTGTAATTAAAAAGATTTATGTGAAAAGTAGCAATATGATGATTGATGTCTTGGTTTACAAACTCATCAGGTTTGGATGGCCTACTCTATTGTCATATCATGAGAATTAAAGTTGTGTAATGGCTAATGATTCAATAAGTGCATTAGCTAATGCCAAGTACCTGTCAAATGGCTGATGAGAAGATCATGAGCAAGGACTTCAAGTAATCAAAAGATGGAAATTACCCCCACTAGGTATAGTCAAAGTAAATGTTGATGCTACTATGTCAGTGAATGCTTTAATTTTGAAAGTAGTAGTTCAAGATGAAATGCAATCTATCTTAAAGCATGGACAAAGAAAAGATTAAATCCAGTGATCCTTTAACGACAAAAAAATTTGCACCCACTAATAGTTTGTCTTTATGTTGTAGTAATTCCTCTCTTCCTCTTTCGTTTGGGAGGTTTGATTTGGAAATGTATCCTTTATTTATTATTAATGAAAATTTTCATTTAGCCAAAAAAAGGAAAAAAAAAAAAATCCTGTCAAGGATTTTGTAAACAATTTCTTCATGAACATGTTGTCTACAATTCAATTTTGCCAAATTAGGGTAGGTATCTATAATAGTGGTTAAATTTAAGCAATTTGGACAAAAAGCTTTGGACTCTAGCATAAGCTAACCTTTTTTAAATGGTTAAAAATTAACCTTATTGATTTAGATCATAGTCCTAGAGACAAACGTCTGGGGTTTAGATCTTTTGTTTTTGTACAGATAAATAGCCAGTGGTGGAGCTTAATGCTCTAAAACATTGAAAGAGAATCACAAGCAACATATGCAATTAGTGCTTCTAAAGTCCTACACATTCTTTCATCTGTTCTTGCTCAATGACAAATAGTGCTTCCCCTATTTAACTTTAAGTGAGTTAGTGCTTCCTTTTTACTTTATTAAAGCCATTTGCAATTTGTAAAGCTGAAGATAAACATTATGTTAATGGAAAATTGTATTGATAATGTAATTTACTAGCGAATGCAACCAATATATTAAGCAATTCTAATTGAAAATTTAACTAAATTTATTTTTTTGAATTGGGAAAAAGGTGTTACTTAATGTTATTATTATTTTAAACATCTTTCCAATGAATTTATGTTAATTTGTGGTTGGTATACTTTGGGTAGTTGTGGATTTGTGTTTGGGTGTTAGGACATTTGTTTGTTGCAAATGAGGCAGTTAAAATCATGATGAAATTTGGGAAATATAAAACGTGATAATTTAACTATTGTTAGATTGGATAAGTGGGCAAGAAAATGAGTACAAGCTACATTTAATGCTTACCTTAAAAATAATTGTTTTTTTTTTTCCCCAATTTAGAGATTTTTATCAGACATTTTAAAGGAAAAAGAAATGATATGCTATCTAACACTGTTTCATGTGATTTAAATTTGAGATGGTAGAACTAATTTCGCATTTGTATGTGTTCCCCATTTGGAATCAATTGAATGTATTTTTTTTTTGAAAGTTCTGATATGTCCAGGTATACAAAAAGATCATCAATGGCTTGGTTTCCCACAACATTAGACCCATAAACTTTTAAAGGGTTAAACTATTTGAATTTTGGTCTATTTTAAGATTATAAATGTTATTTTGAGCTATGAATCTAAATTTTTATGATGTTATGAAGAAAACTATTTGTTTTTCCACTATTGTAAGTTTAATTTTTCCCCCTTATTCAAAGTGTGTTAATATATGTTACTATGATGAAGTATGATTTGATTTATTTTTGATGATGTTATATAAAAAAGAAAAATACTTTTGAGATGCTATAAAAATACAACCAAAAATTTTTTTAAATAATTTTTTTTAAAAAATCCCGTCTATTTGCACGGGTTACAAGCTAGTTTGGATAGTGGTTGTTCTAGGCATATGATAGGAAATAAAGCATTATTCAATACACTCTTTGAAAGAAAGATTGGGACAGTCACGTTTGGAGATGGGAGTAAATCTGTAATCAGAGGCATTGGGACAGTAGACATTCTAAGGTTGCTTGTATTTGAAGATGTCTAGTATGTTGATGGGCTGAAGGCTAATTTACTCAGCATCAGTTAGATTTGCGATAATGGATTGAATGTACTCTTCACCAACTATTAATGTGAGATACTTGATGGAGGAGGTGACTGCATGTGCATTAGTGTTAGGACTGTTGATAACTGTTATGGTATAACACCGAGTATAAGCAACAAGTGTTATAGTGTAAAGATCAATCAAGTAGACTTATGGCATCAACAGTTGGGACATGCAAGTCATAAGCAATTAGAGAGGATCTCCAAGTGTGATTGGTTTGCCCAAGTTTGAAAAGATATAAAGAGCATATGTGGACCATGTTAGATGGGTAAAAAAGTGAAGTCTAAGCATCCGTCTATAACCAAAGTTCAAACCTCAAGACCTTTGGAATTGCTACACATTGATCTCATGGATCCTGTCAGAGTTCAGAGTCTGGGTGGAAAGAAGTATATTCTAGTAGTTATGGATGGTTTCACTAGATATACTTAGGTTGTGCTTTTGAGAGATAAGGCCGAAGTTCCTGATAAGATGATACACTTGTGCAAGAAATTGCATGTTGAAAAAGGTGTCATGATAGCCAGAATTAGAAGTGATCATTGGCGAGAATTTAAGAACACAAAGCTGGCTAACTTTTGCAATGATCAAGGCATACAACAAGAGTTTTCTTCACCCAAGACACCACAACAGAATGGAATAGTGGAATGGAAGAATAGGGTTATCCAAGAAATGGCTCGTGTCATGTTGAATAACAAGAAGATGCCCAAGTCTTTCTAGGGAGAAGCAGTTAACATTGCATGTCATACACTCAACCAAGTGTATTTCAAACCCGATTCCAAGCAGACTCCATATGAACTCTGGAGAGGAAAGAAGCCTGTTGTAAAATACTTCAAGATATTTGGAAGTGACTGTTACATTCTATGTGATAGGGAGAACCTAGAAAAATTTGATGCAAAAAGTGACAAAGGATACTTTCTAGACTACTCTACCACTAGTAGAGCATACAGGGTGTACAATCACCAAACTAAAACAATCAATGATACTCCTCTTGTTCAAGAGAAGACTGTGGAGGTTAAAGATACTCTTCCTGAAGAGTATGTTGGGAAACATGGCGATGAAGATTTACAACCACTGAATGACACTATTTCAGAACCATGTACTCCTATTTATGAAACTCAGCAAGAACAAAGCGAGTTAAGCTCTTCATCTGAACAAAAGAGTACCTCAACTTCTCTGGTCAAAGGTCTATTTGCTAGAGTTAAGTTAAATCATCCTGCCACAAATATATTGGGTAGTCTGAATGATAACATGAGATTGAGGTCTAAAGTCTTAAATGTAATTACTCACTTATGCTATCTATCCCAATTCGAACCAAAGAAAGTGGATGAAACACTTCAAGATGCTAATTGGATTAATTCTATGCATTAAGAACTTCATCAATTCGTATAGAATGATGTGTGGGAGCTAGTTCCTAGATCGGATGGAGTGAATGTGATAGGAACTAAGTGGATTTTCAAGAACAAGTCAGATGAACATGGAACTGTTATAAGAAACAAATCAAGACTTGTTGCTCAAGGATATACACAAGTGGAAGGGGTTGACTTTGATGAAACTTTTGCACCAGTAGCAAGACTGGAATCCATTAAGATACTCTTGGCAATAGCAAGTCACTTAAATTTCAATTTGTATCAAATGGATGTTAAGAGTGCATTCTTGAATGGGATGTTGCAAGAAGAGGTTTATGTTGTGTAAAGTTGTGATTTACAAATATATATTTTGTTGGCTTTTATTTCGTAACAAATTTTATTGTAATTATATTCAATCTTTTGTACTCTGTATTTATTATGGGATTTGATTGTAAGGGTTGTGTGTTAGAGAGAGAGTGCGAAGACTCAAGCAATTGAAGCCAGAAGATTTCTCGCGAGTAGCTCGCGACTAAGCATCCCGCGAAGTGAAGCATATGCCTTGCACATGATTGGAATGCGAAGAGTCAGTACAAATGGAGACAACTATGTCTCATGAGTATCTCACAGGTAAGGCCTTCCCGCGAGACACCCGCGAAACATTATGTTCTACCAGACTGTACTATCTGATACACACTTTCTATACCAATATTATATATACCCACATTACCTACAAATGATAAGAAGTGCTTCTGAGAGAAAACCCTAGCCTCAAACCTTGAGAGTTAGAGATTATCATACCTATATATCTCTACACATATGCTTAAGAATTTCCTCAACTCCTACATCTCCATTTCATATCATTGAGAAGTTGATAGCCCAAACACTTACCATACCCTTTCAAAGTGTCAAGTGAGGTTTTGGTGTTGCTAGGAAGTTTTGGAAGAAGCCAAGGATGGCAAATGCAACATAGAGCTTGTTGCGGGATCTGAAGAGCTAGACAAGACACGGTTTCGAGAAGCCTTGTTGGAGTAGGAGCTTAGAGGGCTTAGGTACAATGGGTAGATTATGCTTGGAGGTCTCTTGCTAACTCATGTATCCCAACTGATTGTCTAGTGGATCGATTATCGCTTGGGGGGCAGCGGAGAGGTTTTTCACCAAGTTCTTCAGTTTCCTCTTTGATAACACATCAGCATGTTATCTTGTGTTTGCATCTCTCTTCCCTACTCTTTTACATTCCATTTTACTGCTGTGTTGTTTAAATTATGGATTAGAGTAGCTTGTTTGTTCATCCACTCGCATTTACACTATTCCACACTTAGGACTAAGTTAGTGTAAAATATATCAAGCCGTAACTTTAATTTAGGGGTCTAAACAGCTCTTGTGTTTTTAACACATTTTCAACCTTTCATGTTGAACAACCAAAAGGTTTTGTTAATCCACACAGACCGGATGATGCATACAAGTTGAAGAGAGCACTCTACGGTTTGAAACAAGCTCCTAGGGCATGGTGTGATAGGTTAACTGCCTATCTCACTGAGCATGGATCCAAAAGAGGATTTGCAGATACTACTCTTTTCATATGAAAGAATAAGAATAATTTTGTAGTAGCTCAAATTTATGTTGATGATATTGTTTTTAGTGCTACTAATGATTCTCTTGCTAAATCTTTTACAGAGGAAATGAAGAAGATGTTTGAAATGAGTATGGTTGGTGAACTTACTTATTTCTTAGGATTGCAAGTGAAGCAAATGGACTCTGTAATTTACATTAACCAAGTAAAGTATGCTAGAAACCTTGTTAAGAGATTTGGACTAGAGAAGGCTACACATGCTAGAACACTGCAAAGCTAACCAATGATCCTTTAGGTGAGTCTGTTGATGTTACATTATACAGAAGTATGATTGGTTGTCTTTTGTATTTGACTGCTAGTCATCCAAACAATGCTTTTAGTGTTGGTGTATGCTTTAGGTTTCAAGCTAATCCTAAAGTTTCACATTTGAATGCTATTAAAAAATAATAAAATATGTTAGTGGAACTTGTGACTATGGATTGTTCTATAGCAAAAAGTCAAATATGTCTCTTGCTGGGTAATCAAATGCAGATTGGGCTAGCAATACTGATGATAGAAAAAGCACCACTAGTGGGTGTTTTTATGTAGGTACCAATCTAGTTGCTTAGATGAGTAAAAAGCAAAAATTTGTCTCTCTGTAAAATGCAAATGTAGAATATATTGTAGCAAGAAGTCGTTGTTCATAAATCCTTTGGATGAAAAAACTTTTAGGTAATTATGGATATCACAGGGCACCATGGTTGTCTATTGTGATAATTATAGTGCTATTGATATCTTTAAGAATCCTATCCAACATTCTAAGACTAAGCACATAGAAATAAGATATCACTTTAATAGGGATCTTGTTGAAAGAAAGATTATGGTTCTAGAATATATCCCTACTAAACGTCAGAATGCTGACATCTTCACCAAAACCCTTGATAGAAGTAAGCTTGAGACACTTCGTTAAGTGATTGGTGTTACTCTTTGTCCTTAGTCATCCTTGGTTCATTGGTTCTTGTGCGTCATCTCAAAATCCTTTGTGACCTTTTTTTTTTTGATGTTTTTGTTTTCTTTTTTTTTTAGGATTTGCATTGCATTACATTCATGTATTTCATATTAGGTTGTTTTGTTTGTTTTTCAAAAAATAAAAATTTAAAAAATTAAAAAATTAAAAAAAAAAAAAAAAAAAAAAAAAAAAAAAAGGAAAGAGGAATGTTGAAGGATGTGTTTTTTACTACATATTATGGATGTGTAGTTAAGGTTGGCCATATTATCTTTACATAACATGCCTGTGTACCTTGATTAACTTGGATGAGCTTATTTTTCTACACTTTGCTAGTTTTAGCTATGTAGTGCATGTTGTGTGAGAGTTGTTTTTAGTTTTTGATCACATGATTTTGATTTTGAAGACACATGCCCTTGATTGTAAGGACTAAAAAATCCTAAGAAAAATGCATAAATAACCATCTCACCACTATTTACTAGCCAATTATGAACACCTTAGTGCATATCATAAGATTTTGTGCCCGAGAAAGTGTAGTACATGCAAAAAAAGAAAATAAGGTGCAGCCTTAAAAATAAAAAAATAAAAAAATAAAAAATAAAGGAAGAAAAAAAATGCATGTATACAATAAGGCTAAAATAAAAAAATAAAAAATAAAAAAATGCATGATTGCAAGCTTGTTTTTCAGGAAATGTGGGAGAAATAGGATGTAACTCTCTAGGTGATAGTCACTTTCAAATTTATGTGATGAATAATGTAGAAATTGTGATTGATTACTATCTACATATCACCTCACATGTATCTCATCCTGTTACTAGTTGCACACACTTCACAAGTTATTCTTTGCTAAACTTAGTACATGAATTTAGTTTGGCCATCCAAGATTATATGTTCCATGATTTTGATACAAAATATGTTCATTGGTTGAAAATTTGGGGTAAAAAGTGTGAAAATCTTGTTTTTGAAGTTCTGGGTTGAAAACAAATGTTTTTGAAAAACTTTTATACTCATTCTCATGCATTTCATCCATGAAATTATGTTTAAGTGTTTTCTGCATAAAACTTCTACTGTTTTTCAAAAAATCCAATTTTCCATAATTTCAATCGATCAAATGTTTTTTTAGACCAATTGAAAATCCTTTAATTTTTAAGCTTGCTCTCTGCCTGGTTTAATTGATCCTCGATTGGTGCTCGATCAAATGAATTTGTTTTTCAATTAGTCAAATCCAATTTTCAACCGATCAAAAATTTTAAAGTTTTTAAAGAAACCTTTCTATTTGGCTTAATTGGTACCCAATTGGTGCTCGACCGATCAAGATTTCAAAGAAAAGAACATAAAGGTCTTTTTCTTAGCATGTGTTCATCATTTTTTCAAAGACTTTTCCCTTTTTTTCTTCCTTTTCTTTCTCGACCGATCCAATCCAAGCTTATTTGTCATTTTCTTCCTCAAAATCTTCAAGGGTTTTTGTCCTCAAGTGTAGGTAAGACCTGAATACCCTTCCTTTTTCAAGTTATTTACATTTTTTGTGCATTTTTCATGTATTTTCTTAGTGATTTTCGAACTAAAGAAAATTGGGGTTTTTGATGTTTGAGTTGTTTTTGTTCATTTTTTAATCTATGGGTTTTCATTCCTAGTTCATATACATATGATTTCCATGCATTAATTTGAACATTTTTGGGATTTGAGAAGAATTGAAAATTCTAAGGCTTGAAACTTTGAGAAAGTGGGGTTTTTGTTCAATTGGGCTAAAATTGATGAAATTGACTTGTGTAATTGATAGATTAAGCCATTATATGATGTTTTCTAACTAGTGTGATCATTAATTGATCAATTTGATTTGGTTTTGGAAAATGGGCTTTTCAAAAATTGGGGTTTTTGGTTAAAACTCTTGGTTTAAGTCAATTATTGGTAAATGTTGAAAATTTGAACAAGTTTTTGTGCATTAGAGCATGCATCATATGTGCATTCATTACATGCATCATATAAATTGTTATTTATTTTTATATCTTGTGCTCTAACCCTTTCTAATCCAATCTACCCTTGGTTTTTGAATTTTTCTTGCATTTTTTTCCTTTCTACTCTTAGAGTCATGGTTAGGAAAACTAGAGCCAAGAAAACCTCTACCTCCTCTTCTTCTGATTTCCAATCCTCTAGGTTTCAGTTTAGGTCAAATCAAGAGGCTTATGAGAAATTGAATATCTTTAGGTCTGTTTGGGCTGAACGGAAAGTTATCCTAGAAGAGGTTGACCCTAAGATATAGGAA
This sequence comes from Quercus alba, assembly GCA_036321655.1. Classification (NCBI taxonomy): domain Eukaryota; kingdom Viridiplantae; phylum Streptophyta; class Magnoliopsida; order Fagales; family Fagaceae; genus Quercus; species Quercus alba. The sequence goes on along the minus strand of CM070302.1, from coordinate 17,652,067 downwards.
CTTTGAGTGTCAAGGTTGGTTTCCTCTTTTAGATATAAAGCATCCCCCTCCAACTACTTTGATTAGAGAGTTTTACTCAAACCTCTCTATCCACTCCGATGATTCAAACATTCAATATGTGAAGACTTGGATAAGGGGTGAAGATTTTGTCATTACCCCTAAGGTAGTGATTTCTACTCTTGGAGCACCTTTGGTACAGCAGCCTATGTATCCTTACATAGAGTTTCCTCCCCTTGACAACACCATGTCTCTTCTTACTGGTACTACCATTAATTAGGGTACTAATCCTAGGGTTACCACACGAGCTTACTAAGGTTAATTACTTGTTTTCTAGGATATCTTGTCATAGTATTTGATCTATTTCTCACATACATACCATTCCTATTGAGAGATATGCATTCTTGTATGCTCTCATCACTGATGCTCGTATCAGTTTCCCTAACCTTTTCATACGTTCTCTTGTTGAGGTTCATAAGAGTAGCGATAAGTCCCATGGTTTATTCTTTCCTGTTTTTATTCCTAGGATTTTGTTAGATTTAGGTTTAGAAGACTTCCACGCGTTTGAGCCTATACATATCATTGCTCCCATAGATGCCACCTTTCTTAGGCAAAAGGCTACTCAGTTGAAAGCAAGCTTCAAATGCCCTCGTGTCGAGTCTTCTATAGGTGATGCATCTCGAGCCCCTCCTTCTAGCGATCCTACAGCTGAGGCGTTTGTGGACCCCACTGCTGTTGTGGATCCTCCACCATCTACATCATCCTCTTCGTCTATGCATACTATGTTGGAGACCTGTATCACCGCTCAGGTGGCTTATGGACAGCTTTTGTTGGATTTGCTCAATGAGGTTGCAGCCTTACGAGCAAATTTGGCTGATGCTAGAGGTGCTTCTTCACCAGCTGCACCCTTTGATGAGTCCTGATTGCCCTTTGGCAATTTGTCACAAAAAGGGGGAGTGCATAGTGATAGGGGGAGATGAGGAGATATTTATTTTTTTGATGTAGATTGTATTTTGGGGAGATATGATATGTATTTTTGTTTTGATGTATATTTTAGGGGGAGACATTTTTATTTTTGTACTTTTATGTTTCTTGTTTTATTTATGTCTATGTTCTTGTTTCACAGTATGATACATTGGTTATGATTTATATTATGAGGTTATTCATGGTATATGTCCTTTATTTTATGTTTTTGTGAAATCAAGAGTTCTATTTTGGCTTATTTGTATTTTCCACACATGTGGTTATGTTTTGTTTAGTGTTTCAAGAATTTACAAGTTGTTAGGACATATGTGATTTAATGTTAAGAACATATGTCAAATTAGAATTGGCTAATCCTTTGACAAAACGCACTTTACCTATAATTAGATAGATTTAGGATGTGTTTAATGTTTCAAGGAACAAGGTTTCAAGATCAAGTGTTAAAACCATGCAAATCTGTCCAAGAAACAAGTGAAGAAGTACTAGTTTTTAAAGCTCAACAGCTAGTATCTATCAAGGTTTAAAAGGCTGCCGAAGCCCGATGCTCGACAGTTATCTCGACAGATATGTTCTCTATCGAGGTCTATGAAAAACAGATTTTCAGCTTTGATTTTCATCCAATTTGTGTGTATATGTTTGGGCTTTCTTTTCTCACAACCCTAAACATATATAAGAATTATTTTAAGGGCCGTCAAAGGTTGCGCAAGTGTGAAGCAAAGTTGTGTTCATGCAAATTGTGACCGGATATAGAATTTGCCCTAGTTCTTCTTTCTTTTAAAGAAGCTGCTGTGTTTGTACACCATAGGGTTTTGTAACCAATGAGTTTCATGATCTTCATCATGTTGATGAACTGAAGAACTTTGCAGTCAACATCTTTATCAAGTTGGTGAGTAAGCCGCGTACTGGGATCCGCGCATCAAATTGGTTAGTCGTATACTAGGAGCCATGCATTGAAAAGGAGAGATTGTCACTACATAACAAGTTCAATTGGGTATTGGGGTAAGGGTTCAACTGTAGGTTGGTATAAGGTATTGAGATTCCTTTACTTGTAACTGCTTGTTGTGATAATAGTGAATTCTCTAGAGTGGTAACCTTAAAATCACTCGGTAGGGTTTTTACCATGTAGTTTTCCCCATTTGTAAACAAATCAATATGTCAATTTAATTTCCGCTGCATTTAGTTATTTGGTGATTTTTTTGTGCTACCACACGTATTGTATGCTAATTGAATTAATTAATTAACTTGGCTAATTAATTTGTTAATTCATTACAAGGAGTCAATACATTCTTGACCTATCAACTGGTATCAGAACAGGCACACTCTAATTAGATTTAATCTTTGCTATATAATCCATTGACCCCTGTTTGTCATGGATAGAGGACAGTCTCTTATTATACCTCCTTTATTTGATGGCACTAACCATGCATACTAGAAAGTACGTATGAGAGCTTTCTTGCAATTATTAGATGAAAATGTTTGGTAAGCTATGAAGATAGGCTGGACCAAGCCAAACGAAGTGCCGACCGATTGAGATGATGCTAAGATCAAGGCGACTAACTTCAACAGTAGGGCATTGAATGCTTTATTCAGTGCGGTCACGAATGAGGAGTTCAAGAAGATATCCTCTACTGAAACTACGAAGGAAGCATGGACCATCCTCTAAACAACCTATGAAGGAGCTAAGACTGTCAAGGATTCAAAGCTTCAGAGGCTTACCATGAGCTTTGAAGAGATTAAGATAGAGGAGGATGAGTCATTTGATGAGTTCGATGCCAAGCTCAAGGACATAGTAAACTTAGCATTTAATTTTGGGAAAACCATTCCCGAACCCAAGATTTTTAGAAAGGTGCTTAGATCTCTACCCGAGAGATTTCATGCCAAGATCACCACGATTGAGGAATCGAAGGATATTGACAAAATTCCTTTGACAGAGTTGGTTGGCAATTTGCAGACCTATGAGTTGGGTTTGACAAGGATAAGGAAATCTAGTAAGGAGAAGAGCATGGCATTGAAGGCCAAAAGCAGTGACACAGATGAGTCTTCAGACGATGAAGATTCTAAGATGAAATCCTATATCACGAGGCAATTCAAAAAGTTTATGAAGAATGCCAATGCTAAAGGATTTGATAAAGACCGCAAGCAGTTTAGCCTATCTCAGTTCAAGAACCAAGACAAAGGAAAGAAGGATGCTAGGAATGGCGGTTAGTACACTGTTCCCTCAGGACTAAAATGCTTTGGATGTCAAGGCTTCAGACACATGAAACAAGAGTGCCCTACATATCTTAAGACCACTGGGAAGAGCAAGGCACTTGCTACTACTTTGAGCGACACTGAGCTTGAAGATGACTCTAACAATGAGGATGATGGAATCCTAAATGCCTTCACTACCACTGTAAATCCTATTAAAAGGATTGTTGAAGATGTGGATGAAAAAGAGGACTTGGTGGAGTCTTAATTTGAGAAGATGGATTAACAAGATGACATCCACATAGCCTATGCAAAGTTATACAAGGTCTCAAAAAAGTATGAGAAGTTGTATAGGTTGGATACCAAGAAGCTCAGTAAGGTGGAGCTTGAATAGGAAGAAATCTCCACGAAGTTTGATGAAGCCAATCAGACTATTGGAGCACTGAGATTTGAGAATAATTTCTTGGCTAAGAAGACCAAGAAACTTGAGGCAGAACTTTTCCAAGTCAAAACTCAGTTGGAAAGGACTTCAAGTGCAAAGCTTGATAAGATGCTCAGTTTTCAGGAATCTGCTTTTGATTGAACCGGTTTAGGGTATGATTTCTCTTTTCCTAGTATTGCTACTTCTAGTACTACTGTTTTTGTTCCTCTTGCTAATAATGTTGAAATTGAGAACAATGATATTAAAAATGAATTAGCTTAGGGTTCTTAATCTCTTTCTTATCATTTTTAACATCATTGTTCTCAGTTTTGTTTTTTAACAAAACTTTGCTACTCTTGATACATATACAAGTACAATGTGATTTGGCCATCACAAGTGTTAGGACATATGTTATTTGATGTTAGGAACATATGTCAATTTAGAATTGGCTTATCCTTTGACAAAACCTACTTTACTTGTAATTGGATAGATCTAAGATGTGTTTAATACTTCAAGGAACAAGGGTTCAAGATTAAGTGTTAAAGCCATACAACTCTATCCAAGAAACAAGTGAAGAAGTGCTGGTTTTTAATTCTCGACAGCTAGCATCTATCGAGGTTTAAAAAGCTGCTGAAGCCCGAAGCTTGACAACTAGCTCAATAGATACCCTATCTGTTGAGGTTTATGAAATTCAATTTTTTAGAGCTGATTTTCATCCAATCTGTGTGTATATGTTTGGGCTTTACTTTCTCACAATCCTAAACATATATAAAGATTATTTTAAGGGCCGTCAAAGGTTGCGCAAGTATGAAGCAAAGTTTTGTTTATGCAAATTGTGACCAAAGACAGAATTTGCCCTAATTCATCTTTCTCTTGAAGAAACTACTGCGTTTGTACACCTTAGGGTTTTATGATCAAGGAGCTTCGTGATCTTCATCGTATGATGAACTGAAGAAATTTGTAGCTAACATCTTTCTCAAGCTGGTGATTAAGTCGCGTACTAGGATCCGCGCATCTATTGGTTAGTCACGTACTGGGAGCCATGCTTTGAAAAGGAGAGATTGTCACTACAGAACAAGTCCAATTGGGTATTCGAGTAAGGGTTCAAATGTAGGTTGGTATAAGGTACTGAGATTCCTTTACTTGTAACCGATTGTTTTGATAATACTAGATTCTCGAAAGTGGCGACCTTAAAATCCTCCGGTAGGGTTTTTGCCGTGTAGGTTTTCCCTATTCCTAAACAAATCAGCTTGTCAATTTAATTTCTAATGCATTTTAGTTAATTGGTAATTTTTTTGTGCTACCATGCATATTGCATGCTAATTGTATTAATTAATTAACTTGGTTAATTAATTTGTTAATTCATTACAAGGGGTCAGTACATTCTTAACCTATCAACAAGGAAGACATGTGTTGATGTATGCTCACTAAACTGTCTTAACTTGTTTTTGAAATATAAAATTGGTCAGACTCATTTAGTGTGTGTGTGTGTTTTGGATCTATATGCTTGACATATTCTTGTTAAGAGATGATTTTGAGAGCTTAAAATGTTGTTTGAATCTTTGGTTGTATAGCATGCTCGATTGCATTCATATTTGTGTTTTTCTCTTCTTGAGAAACTGTTTTTAAGCAATCTCGACAACTCTTGGACACCTCTCAACAGCTAGGCTATCTATCGAGCCCCTTCTGCTACTTTTTATTGCATTCTCGATTGCTGCTTAATCCATTGAGAAACTTTCTAGATGCTTGATAGCTTCTCAATCCATCGAGATCCTTTTGTTGGACACCTCTTGACAGATCCTGGACAGCTCTTCAACAGCTTTTTCATGCATTTTAAATATCGACACCTCTCGACACGTTTCGATCTGTCTAGATTTATGGTTTTTCTATATAAAGGATCTGCGCGATTTCTCTTCACTTCTCCCCAATCTCTCTCAACAAATTCTATCTTTTCACCTCACAAACACTCTCTTCTCTCTCAAAACCTCTAACTCATGTGATTTTCGGCCTTTTCTTGTCTCAAATCACTTGGTATGATCTCTTTTTCACTCATTCTTCATGCATTTCATGCATTTAGATCTAGGTTTTGGATTTTTGAAATTGTTTTGCGGTTTGTCAAAATTGATGAAGGTTTTGTGAAATTTTTGGGATGGGTTTTATGTATATGATTCTAAATGTTCATGCATTGCATCACATTTGCATTATAATAATGTTTCGTGCATTTTAGATGTGTGTTTACTTTGTTGCAATGATTGTGTGCTGGTTGGTTTGGATTAGGCTAAGCCCATGATGTATTTAAGTTTGCATGTTACATGTTCGTGCATTTTCATGCATACGTACCTTCAATTCTTTATATTCTTTTATATTGTTTTGTTGGTGCATTTCTGATTATCTCTCTCTCTCTCTCTCTCTCTCTCTCTTTCTTGCATTAGTCTACTCTATGGCACCTAAACGCAAATCCACTCCGTCCTAGAACCCTTTTCGTTCTAGGGCATCTACTTCTTCTTCTGACCCTACACCTTCTCACGTACAGTTCTGTGATGATAAAGCCAAAAAGGACTTTTTGGAGAACTTTTCTTGACGAGGCATTCATTTAGAATGCCAAGTCATCTTAAGATTTCTCTGATACTGACCTACCCATTATCATCTATAATAGGGGTTGGGGGTCACTGTGTGACATCCCGGTCACTTGTCCCTCCATGATCATATAGGAGTTTTACTCCAATTTGCATGGATTTGATACTTCTGTACCTCATTTATTCTCTTGTGTTCAAGGTACATGCATATTAGTTATTTCGGATATTGTATCCACGGTACTACACGTTCCTAGGGTAGCGCATCCTGACTACCTTGGTTGCGATCGTCTGAGGACTATGTCCAAAGACAAACTCTCATCTCTCTTTTGTGAGACACCTTCATCTTGGGGTGATCGTCAAAACACCCTTTACTCGAGCTTTGCAAAAGGTCTGAAATTCCTTAACATGGTGGTGACATTCATTCTTTATCCTTTGTCTCATTATAACTCTATTACAGAACCTCGTACTTGATTTTTGTTATCCCTTTTAGAGGATATTTCTATCAACTTCCCTTCTCACTTCATTCTATCCCTTATAGATGTTTATAGGGATACGACGACCCGTGATAAGCTCATTTTTCCTTCAGCTATCATGCAAATCCTTCGCCATTTTTTTGTCTCCTTTCCTGAGTTTCCTCACTTTACTATTATGAGTGCCATAGATATTGCTACCATTAGATGGAGCGAGGCACAACTTAGACCAAGGTGGCCCCGGACAAAGATGGCGACTCTTCCAGCTTCTACTGCTCCTTCGTCTTCTGCAAGTGGAGTGACTCTTGAGGCCATCATGGATCAGCTTGTGCGCATGGATGCTTGCCTTGATACACTCAGTGATGAGTTGTCAGGTGAACACCCACGTTGGTCGTATCGCATAATGACAGGCTGTCATGGGTGGTTTCACTGTTGCTTCTTCTCCATCTCCATTGGCTTTTGATGATGAGAGTGATGATGGCTCCGACAGTGATGATGTTGATGAAGATGATGGTGCTAGCTTGCCCAGTGATTATGAGATGTCTACTCGATGTACTTACCCTTTAACACTGATGACAAAAAGGAGGAGTAGTTTTGATATGAGAGTAGTCATATACATAAGGAGAGGGTTAGCATAGGAGATTTTTGTGATAGGGGGAGTGTCTATGAGGGATGTGGTGAGGATTTTTTGTATCTTTTTTTTCTTTCTCTTTTAGATACATTGTTTTTGTACATCGGTTTTGTGGCCACTTAGTGATAGCAAACCTTGTACTTATGTTGATATATATATATATATATATATTGAGATTGTTATTACTTTCTTTCACCTATCTTTACATGTGTTGTTTCATTTCTCTCTTTATGCACATGATTTTTGTATACTATATGCAATCTATTATTTCTGTTTCACACTAAGATGCCATGATGAAATTTGTTTAAAGTGTTTCAGAAATACAGGTTTTCAAAGTCTTCTTGCCATAAACTCTCTTCTTGCAAAGTTTTTCAAAAATTTGTGTTATCATAGATTTTATTGTATTCAACAAGTGAGTATGAGTTGAGTGATTTATGACTTCTCTCATATGTTCATTTATTTGTTGTAGTTTTGTCACGAATTGCTAAAGGGGGAGATTGTTAGGACATATGTGATTTAATGTTAGGAACATATGTCAAATTAGAATTGGCTAATCTTTTGACAAAATGTACTTTACTTGTAATTGGATAGATTTAGGATGTGTTTAATGCTTTAAAGAACAAGGTTTCAAGATCAAGTGTTAAAGCCATGCAAATCTATCTAAGAAACAAGTGAAAAAGTGCTAGTTTTTAAAGCTCAACAGCTAGTATCTATCGAGGTTTAAAAAGTCGCTGAAGCCTGATGCTCGCTATCTCGACAGATATGCTATTTATCGAGGTTTATGAAAAATAGATTTTCAACTTTGATTTCCATCCAATCTGTGTGTATATGTTTGGGCTTTCTTTTCTCATAACTTTAAACATATATAAGGATTATTTGAAGGGCTGTCAAAGGTTGCGCGAGTATGAAGCAAAGTTGTGTTCATGCAAATTGTGACTGGAGACAGAATTTGCCTTAGTTCATCTTTCTCTTGAAGAAGCTACTGTGTTCGTACACTGTAGGGTTTTGTAACCAAGGAGCTTCATGATCTTCATCGTGTTGATGAACTAAAGAATTTTGCAGCCAACATCTTTCTCAAGTTGGTAAGTAAGCCGCATAATGGGATCCACGCATCAAATTGGTTAGTCGCGTATTGATAGCCGTGCATTGAAACTGAGAGATTGTCACTACAAAACAAGTCCAATTGGGTATTGGGGTAAGGGTTCAATTGTAGGTTGGTATAAGGTACTGAGATTCCTTTGCTTGTAATTGCTTATTGTGATAATAGTGAATTCTTGGAAGTGGTGACTTTAAAGTCACTCGGTGGGGTTTTTACCATGTAGATTTTCCTCATTCGTAAACAAATCACCGTGTTAATTTAATTTCTGCTGCATTTAGCTATTTGGTGATTTGTTTGTGCTATCACGTGTATTGCATGCTAATTGAATTAATTAAATAACTTGGCCAATAAATTTGTTAATTTATCACAATGGATCAATACATTCTTGGCATATCACAGGTTAATTCATTCGAAGTTGCTGTCTACTTTTGCAACTGATAGATAGTAGTTAGGTTGAATTGTATTTCAGGCAATAGTATGTTATTAGGCTATTTTACTTTAAGCTTTTTATTTCTTGTCATGTGTTTTGTCACGGATTGCCAAAGGGAGAGAATGTTAGGTTCTAAGACTTTAGGAACTAATGTATTAGTACTTCAATTTGTATATGTTGGCAAACCATGATCAAAACATTTAGTCTAGGTTTAGACATACTCAAAATTTGGTTTTATGTAAAGTTGGAATTGAGTAATTGCAAGAAATTACTATTAAATTTCTGTAAGGCTCGATTGATCGAGAATTGTGCATTAGTAATTTTTTCAGAATTTCTAAACTAGCCCAAGCCCATATGACATGTAGGGTTAAGTGTTTTACTCCAAGTATAAAAGAAAAAACCCTAGCTACGTTTTAGAAGTCTTTGTTGAGTTGTGTGTTGAATTTTTTGTGAGATCTGAGAGGTGTTTATCTTCATACACACACATAGAGTTATTAAGATCAAGATTTACATCAAGAACTTGATGATTGCTTTAGTTACTGCATTAAAACCTTTCAAGAAGATCTCAAAACCTTTGAGAGGTGTCTCGAGGTCATAAGTAAGAGAACTTGTGGTTGTTGCAGATCAAGGAAAGAAGTAGTCCGTGGACTCAGAGCTGTCATGTGGTCGTGGTAGTAAGTTTTCTATACAAGGTAGCAATAGGATGTTAGTGGTCTAAGTCTTATTATACAAACTTCAATTCTTTCACAATGGATCTATTTTTATCTTGAAGATAGTTAGGTTAAATCCTCCCCAGGTTTTTTACCGGTATGGTTTTCCTGGGTCATCAGATCTATGTGTTCTTTATTTTTCGCTTTATAATTGTTTTACACATATTGGCTTAACCTAGATTTAATTAACAAACTTGTTAATCAATTTGGCTTTAGGTTAAACATATTGTGTTAAAAGGTCTAAAAACTAACAGTTTCTTAGAAACATATTATTATCAATAAAATAAGTAATGAAGTTTGTACTTGAGTTATGAGTTTTGAAATTCTTAAAGAATTTTTGAATTTAGTCCAAATGGCCTTGGCATGGAGGTAGTTTTAAATTTGATAGAGAAACACTTTACATAAATTAGACTAAGTTTAAAATATCTAATATTACACAATAGATACAAAATTTGAGTAAATAAGACAAAAGGAAGAAATAAATATAAACCAAAGGATCAAATATTGGGTAACCATATGATATCACCATTATACATACATACTTCTTAAAATTTTGGTTAAATAATTAAATTCCCCAGTTCTTAATAGTTCAAACTTTTTGAAGAATAACTAATAATTTAGCAATAATAATGTTATAGGATTAATAAGAAAAAAAAAGAATTTATGTTTTTACTTCATTGGGATTGATCTTCTTCAGCATCCATGTATGAAATTCCTAACATTCAATTTGCATAATACTTGATCTTATTGGGTAACATTCATAGAAAATCACATAACAAAAATTTTCCTAACTAATTTTTTTTCAAAAATTTAATTCCTATGTTATTCATACTAAGATCATCATCCATATATTTGTTAGGACATATGTGTTTCACTTGTTAGGAACATATGTCACTACTTTATGTAATTGGCTTATCCTTTGACAAAACGCATTTTACTTATATTTGGGTAGATTTAGGATCTGTTTAAATACTTCAAGAAATCATGTTTCAAGATCAAGTGTTGAAGCCTTCAAGTCTATCTAAAAAAACAAGTTGATAGTGCAAATTCATTAAAGCTCGACAGCTGGCTCGACAGCTGGCTCGACAGTTGCATCTATCGAGCTTAAGAAAGCTGTTCAAAGACTGGTGTGCTCAACACTTGCTTCATAGCTACTCGACACCTCCTATCTGTTGAGGTTTAAGAATTTCAGAATTCCAATATGATTTTCTCGGGATCCATGAATATGTCTTTGGGTTTTCTTTTCTCCTAACCCTAGACATATAAAAGGATTGTTTTAAGGGCCGTCAAATAGTTCACAAGTTGCTCAAGTATTGAGCAAATTCTGTTCAAGCAAATTGTGATTGGAGATGAAGTTCTTGCCCTAGTTCATCTCTTTCTCTTGAAGAAGTTGTTGTATATGTGCATTGTAGGGTTTTGTGACCAAGCATCTTCTTAATCTTCATCGTATGGATGAACTAAAGAACTTTGTAACCAACAATCTTCTTAATTGGTGATTGAAGTCACATACTAGGATCCGCGCAATTGGTTAGTCACTTACTTGAAAGTCATGCATTAGAAAGGGGAACGTCACTATAGAACAAGTCCAATTGGGTATTGCGATAAGGGTTCAATCGTAGGTTGGTAAGGTACTTAGGATTCCTTTACTTGTAACCACTTGTTGTGATAATAGTGGGGGGAGTGGTGACCTGAAAATCACCCGTTGGGGTTTTTGCCGTTAGGTTTTCTCCATTCGTAAACAAATCACCGTGTTATTTATTTTCCGCTACATAATTAGTTTATTGGTGATTTGGTTGTGCTACCACGTTTTGCATGATAAATTGATTAATTAATAACTTGGCTAATTAATTAATTAAATTCTATCACAAGGGGTCATTCAGTTTGTGGCTTATCAAGTGGTATCAGAGCAGACACACTTTGATTAGGGTTTAATCTTTGCTGTATTGATCCATTGACCTTTGTTTGTCATGGATAGAGGACAGTCATTAATCATACCTCCTTTTTTTTATGGCACTAACTATGCATACTGGAAAGTACGCATGAGAGCTTTCTTGCAATCTTTAGATGAGAAAGTGTGGCAAGCTGTAGAGATAGGTTGGACTAAGCCTATGGAAGCGCCAACCGATTGGGATGATGCCAAGATTAAGGTAGAAAACTTCAATGGCAGAGCATTGGATTCGTTGTTTAGTGCAGTCACCAATGAGGAGTTCAAGAAGATATCCTCAGCTAAAAACTGCCAAGGAAACGATTCCTAAATCCAAGATTGTAAGGAAAGTGCTCAGATCTCTACCTGAGAGATTTCATGCCAAGATCACGACAATAGAGGAATCAAAGGATATTGATAAGATTCCTTTGACTAAGCTGGTTGGAAACTTGCAGACCTATGAGCTAAGGTTGACAAGGATTGGCAAGACGAGTAAAGGCAAAAGCATGGCACTGAAGGCTAAGAGCAGTGAGACAAATGAGTCTTCTGATGATGAAGATTCCAAGATGAAGTCCTACATCACTAGGCAGTTCAACAAGTTTATGAAGAACGCCAATGGAAAGGGTTTCAACAAGGATCGTAGGCAATCTAGTTCTTCTCAGTTTAAAGGCCAAGACAAAGGGAAGAAGGATGCTAAGGAAGGTAGTCTGTACATTGTTCCTGCAGGACCTAAGTGCTTTGGCTATCAAGGCTTCGATCACATGAAGAATGAGTGTTCTACATATCTCAAGAGCATTAGGAAGAGCAAGGCACTTACTGTTACCCTGAGTGACACCGAGCTTAAGGATGATTCCGATAATAAGGATGACGGAATCTTAAATGCCTTCACGGCCACTGTTAATCCTACTGATGGGATTGTTGAAGATATGGTTGAAGAAGAGGAATTTGTGGAATTTAAGTTTGAGAAGATGGATGATCAAGATGACATTCATACAGCCTATGAAAAACTGTACAAGCTTTCTGAGAAGCATGAGAAACTGTATAGGCTAACCACCAAGAAACTCAGTGATGTGGAACTTGACTGCGAGGAGCTTTCCACAAAGTTTGACGAGGCTAATCAGACCATTGGAGCATTGAGGTTTGAAAACAATTTCTTGGCTGAGAAGACCAAGAAGCTTGAAGTAAAGCTGTGTCAAGTCAGAGCTCAATTGGAAAGGACTTCAAGTGCAAAGCTGGACGAGATGCTAAGCATTCAGAAATCTACTTCAGATCAAACAGGCTTAGGGTATGGTCTCTCTTCCACTAATATTGTTTCTTCTAGTACTACTATTTTTGTTCCTCCTACTAATAATGTTAAAATTTAGAATAATGAGATTAAAACTGAATTAGCTATTGAGAGCATAGACAAGGGTAAATCTATCTTAGGAGCACCCTCTAAGCTTGAGAAGAAAGATGTTAAAAACCCTAGGGCCAAGAAGGCTAACTCTCAAAAGCTTAAACAAAAGAAGCAACATCTCTGTCATCATTATGGAGCTGCCAGTCATACTTGACCAAATTGCTACGAGTGGCTTGCCATTCAACAGAGCAACGGCATGATAGCATCTGGGAACCAGAATCAGCTTCAATCCTCTTTTGCTCCCCTTAGAGATCTTCTCAAAGCCCTCATGTTTCTTTCGAACTTGAACGGTTTTTCTCTCTCACTGCTGGTTCAAGGGTTTAATCAAAAGAAAGGTTCTTCCAGGGTGTGCAAGGAAAAGGGCTCCAAGTGATTCTGTCACTTTTCTCTCTCTCTTCTTGTTTTTGTATGTGCATTACTTGTGTATTTTGCTTTCAAATTTTGAGTTAGTTTAGTTTTTATGCTTTGGTTGTTTAACATGTTTTTGTTTGGTTATTTTTTTAGTTTTGCTTTGTTTTTTTTTCATATAAAAATTTTAAAAAAAATTGAAAAATCAGAAAAATACAAAAACAATGTGTGTTTTGTATACATTGGTACTTGTGTACCTTGGATAGCCATTGAAACAAAGTCTTCTAAACTTTGTGTCATTTGTAGTTTAGATGAGCATCTCTATGCACAACTAAGCAAGTAAGCTTTGTGACTCGTGTTTGTGATGAGTAAGATTAAGTTATCTCTTATACTTAATACTCATATTACTCTTTTTGACGGGAAGGACTAGAAAATCCTAAGAGAAAGACATAAATAATAATCTCACCACTGTTGCCCGCCAATCATATATGACACCTGTATGATTCGGCATAGCAAAAATGCAGTGTCAATGATATTTGTGTGTTTAGGCATAGCAAAATTGGAATGTATCATTGGGTATTTCCTTTCGCTCTCTAATATGCCCATGCATGATATACTTAAAAGAAAAAATATGCATAAGAAAAATCAAAAGCAAAAAGATTAAAAATGCTTTGAAAATGATTGTAAGCATGTATTCTAGGAGATGTGGGAGTTATAGGATGTACTTCAAAGGTGATAGTCCTTATCAAGTAGTTATGATTGTGTGTGAGTTAAAGTGATTTTCTCATATCTCAAATCATCATCACTTGTATACATATATGCAATATTGCGATGTTTTTCACACACAACACGCAATATTCTTTGCTATTCTTGATACATGTGCAGGTTCAATGTGATTTGGTCATCACAAGGTTTTACATGTGTTAATGTATGCTCACTAAACTGTCTTGACTTGTTTTTGAAATATAAAATTGGTTAGATTTGTTTAGTGTGTGTGTGTGTTTTTGAGGATCCATATGCTTAAATTTTTAATTGAGAGATGATTTTGAGAGCTTAATATGTTGATTGGATCGTTGGTTGACTTGTATGTTGGATTGCATTTATGTTTGTGTTTTTCATATCTCGAAAAACTGGTTTTAAAAGCTAGCTCGATACCTCCTCGATACCTCCTCGATACCTTGCTGTTTGATGAGCTTCTTTAGCTTTTTCTTATCACAATCCTGACTGCTTCTCGATACTTGCTGGATCGATTGAGATTGCTTCTGCCTCCTCGATAGCTTCTCAACCTGTTGGATCGGTCGAGATTCTAATCAGGTATCTGCTGTTTTGTTCCTTGACACCTCCTTGATACCTGTATCTATCGATGACCATTTTCTCGACACCTTCCTCGACAGATATCTCGACACCTCCCGACACCTTCATCTGTCGAGATTTACTCCTACACTATTTAAGCTCCCTATGTGATTCGGAACTCATTTCGCTCAATCTCTCTCTCAATACTTCTTTGAATTCTCTCCCAAACTCTCTCATCTCACTCTATTAACTGTTCCTTAAGGTTTCTTCAAGCCTTTTCAAGTTTTTCTTCACTTGGTAAGCTTCTAATCCTTTCACATTCATGTATTTCATGTTTTGAAACCTAGGTTTTGTGATTTTTTTTGAAAAATTTTAGGGTTTTTCAAAATTGATGAGTTTTTATTGAAATTTTGGGATGGGTTTTCAGTAAAATGACCTTAAAACCTCATACATTGCATCACATTAGCATTATAATGGTATTGTCATGCATTTAGATGTGTGCTATTTGGTTGTGTGCTGATAGGTTTGGATTGGGCTGAGCCCATGATGAAGTTTCTTTTGCATGTCACATGTTCATGCATTTCCCATGCATATGTACTCTCTTTTCAATATAATTGTTATATTTGAAATTGCTTAGGACTTTTCTGATTGTCTTTCTTTTTCTCCCTCTCTTTCTATTTACATTAGTAATGTCTATGGCATATAGGTGTAAATCCATTCCAGCCCGGAACCCTCTTCGTTCTGGAGCTTCTTCATCCTCTAATCCTACTCTATCTCATATTCGGTTCAGTGATAATGATGCCTTTAAGGAAATTTTGGAGAACTTTTCTAGACGAGGCATTCATTAGGAATGCCAAGTCTTCTGTCGGACTTTGCCGACACCGACCTTCCCTCTGTCATTCACAGTAGGGGATGGGAGTCACTGTGTGACATCCCAGTCACTTGTCCTTTTGTGCTTATCCAGGAGTTTTACTCCAACATGCACGAGATTGATCGTTCAGTACCTCTTTTCTTCACTCGCATTCGAGGTACGCATATTCCTATCACACCGTAACTTGTTGCGGATGTGCTTCGGGTCCTTAGGATAGAGTTTCCTAACTATCCTAGTTGTGAGCATCTGAGGACTATGTCCAGGGATGAGCTTATGTCTGCTTTCTGTGAGTGCCTTTCTGCTTGGGGTGAGCGTCAGTTTACACTATGTTGACCTTTTGCTAAAGGTCCTAGATTCATGAACATGGTGATGACCTTTGTTTTGCATCCACTTTCTCACTATAACTCCATTACAGAGCCTCGTACTCAATTTTTGTTATTTCTTCTTGAGCATCTTACTATAGATTTCCCTTCTCATTTTATTTTTTCTATTATAGATGTTCATCTAGATTCGACTTCCAGTGATAAGCTCATCTTTCCTTCTACTATCACAAGGATCTTATGCCATTTTTCCATTCCTTTTCCCTTTTCCCTTTTCCGACCATTTCATCGCTATATGTGCCATAGATTATGCTACTGTTGAACGTAGCGAGACCCAGCTTCAGTCGCGGTAGTCAGATTCAGCGGCTCCCCTCCTGTTAAGCTCCATCCACATCCGCTCCTCTCTCTTCTTTAGGCGATGTGACTTTAGGAGACATCATGGCGTAGCTGCAGTGCATGGATGCTCACCTAGATACACTCTCTACGGAGTTGTATCAGGTGAACGTTCGTGTCGGTCGTATTGCATGGCGACAGGCGTCCGTGGGTGGTTTTGCTCTTAAGGCTACTCCTTCACCACCTACTCCTGTGGCTTCTGATTCTGAGGATAAGGATGATGATGATGGTGATGACGATGATGCTTTGGATGATGCTGATAGAGATGCTAGCTTTACTGATGAGATGTCTACTTGACACTCATACCCTTTGTCACTCGTGACAAAAAGAGGAAGTAGTTTTGATACGAGAGTAGTCATTCTTTGGAGGAGAGTTAATATAGGACCATTTTGTTAGGAGAAGTGTTGATATGTTTTAAGGGATGTAATGAGGATAGTATGTATCTTTTCTTTTCTTTTTTTCAGATACATTATTCTTATACATGAGGTCTTGTGACCATTTATTGGAATACATTGTACTTTACTCCTATTTATATTGATGTATGTTTTTCTTTTACCTACCCCTTCATGTGTTGTTTCTTTTCTCCCTTTATCCACATGCTTCTTATTACTTGTATGTAATCCATTATTTCTATTTCACACAAAGATGCCTTGATAAGTTTTGTTTAAAGTGTTTCAAAAATACAGGTTGTCAAAGTCTACTTGTCATAAACTCTCTTCTTGCAAAATTTTTCAAGAGTTTGTATTAGGATAGATTTTATTGTATTCAACAAGTGAATATGAGTTGAATGATTTATGACTTCTCTCATATGCTCATTTGTTTGTTGTGGTTTTGTCACGGATTGCCAAAGGGGGAGATTATTAGGACATATTTGTTTCACTTGTTAGGAACATATGTCACTACTTTATGTAATTGACTTATCCTTTGACAAAACGCACTTTACATATATTTGGGTAGATCTAGGATGTGTTTAAATACTTCAAAAAATCATGTTTCAAGATCAAGTGTTGAAACTTTCAAGTCTGTCCAAGAAAACAAGTTGATAGTGCAAATTCATTAAAGCTCGATAACTACATCTATCGAGCTTAAGAAAGCTGTTCAAAAACTAGTATGCTCAATAGCTGCTCGACACCTCCTTTTTGTCGAGGTTAAAGAATTTCAGAATTCTAATATGATTTTCTTGGGACCCGTGAATATGTTTTTGGGCTTTCTTTTCTCCTGACCCTAGATATATAAAAGGATTGTTTTAAGGGTCGTCAAATAATTCACAAATTGCACAAACATTGAGCAAACTCTATTCAAACAAATTGTGACCGAAGACGAAGTTCTTGCCCTAGTTCATCTCTTTCTCTTAAAGAAGTTGCTATGTATGTGCACCGTAGGGTTTGTGACCAAGCATCTTTTTGATCTTCATCGTGTGGATGAACCGAAGAACTTTGTAACCAACAATCTTCTTAGTTGGTGATTGAAGTCACGTACTAGGATCCACGCAATTGGTTTATCACGTACTTGGGAGTCGTGCATCAGAAAGGGGAACTGTCACTACAGAACAAGTCCAATTGGGTATTGGGGTAAGGGTTCAATTGTAAGTTGGTAAGGTACTTGAGATTCCTTTACTTGTAACCGCTTACTGTGATAACAGTGGAGTTTCGGGAGTGGTGACCTGAAAATCACCTGGTGAGGTTTTTGCCGTTAGGTTTTCCCCATTCGTAAACAAATCATCGTGTTATTTATTTTCCATTACATAATTAGTTTATTGATGATTTGTTTGTGCTATCACATTTTGCATGATAAATTGATTAATTAATAACTTGACTAATTAATTAATTAAATTCTATCACAATGGGTCATTAAGTTTGTGGCCAATCAATATTGAAAAGCCCTTAACTACTACATTTTTACTATAAAAACTTTGCATTAAAATGGAACCTAATGGCAGGACAGCATATATATAATTGCTAATCCTAGACTAACTTAAGTTTTTAGTACTTACACTACAAGTAGGATCAAGACCCATTTCATTGCGAAACAAGTACATGGGTGCATAGACCTACAATGAGTTTTGAAATTCAATTCATGGGTCATAGTATCTTAACATCCTCCTCAAACTGAAGGAGGCTTTAGAATGGGCAGAAGACTTTGCTCAATATGAAATGGAAGGTTTGAGATAGATACTAGAAATTGTGGATGGTGGGTATCAACAATGATTGGGGATGATGGCTAACACTGATTTATGAAAAAGCGTGTTGATGGATGAAAGATTTATTGGTGGTTGAAAAATGCATTGACTCATCAACAACTGAAATGACTGCATTGGCTATAGCCTATAGATAACAGAGTTGTTGGTTGTATGACGTGTTTTGACCGGTCGCATCCACCCATGTACATAAGTTAGTATGGTCTCACAGTGAGATGTTATTTTGATAGTGTGATTTTTTGGTAAATGGGAGTGGTTGTGTTTGTTGGATTTTGAAATTTCACAGCCTTGGCCCTTGGCTAGATTGAATTTGGCTTTCCAATCAAGCTAGAAGTATTGTTGGGATTGAAAGTGAAAGAAAGGAGAAAAAACGTACAAGCAACAGACTAACCCCCCTCCCACGTTTTCAAAATTTTCCACTTCCCCTCCATTCTAATAAGGAAAGTTCTAACTTGTGAAGAAATTTTACTTGACTGCCTCCTTCAAATTTCTTTTAATATATAATTTTCTTGTCATATAAAGTTCATTAAGGATGTGTTTGGTATTGGCTTAAAAAGCTTTTTTATTTTTTTAACTGTTTAGCTTATTTTTGCTACTATCTATGAGTTTCATTGTTTTTTTTTTTTTTTTTTAATATTATTCATGAGACTCATTGTACTATTTCAGTCACTTTTTAGTTTTATTTACAATACTTTCAACAAAAAGTTTTCAGTTTCAACTAAATAAGCTATTTTTAAACGGACGCTAACTCTAAAGTATCTCTTTAGTAAAAACTTTTTTCTCTTCCAAAAACAATTTCTTTAGTAAAATACTTTTTTTTTTTTTTAACATCACACATTAAAAAATTATTTTTTGTTTGTTTTAAGTTTTAAATTACAGTGAACTGCTATCTGTAGTAGCTTTTTGTAGTTGATACTCAAATTTTTTTGAGTTTAGCTTCTTTGTTGTACAAGGCATTTTGAGAGTATTGGTTGTTAAATTGACGCCTTATTGGGGATGCCCTTAGCATAAATGATAAAACCTTGTTATCATGATATCGCAAAAGCCTAAAGAATGCACACAAGATACTCTTTTGATTAAACAAAAACTAAACTATTAGTTTCTGATAATAAACCTCGAATTCACGAGGGGTTTCTCTAAATCCAAGGAGAAAACTGAAATCCACCTAATAAAGAATTTAACAAAAGTCTGGGTTTATTGATAATAATCTGATTTGCTTTTGACAGCTACAAAACCTATAAATACTGAGAAAAAGGTCTAAAACCCTAATTTGCATTAATTACGCGATTAGGTGACAAAATACAGAAATTTACCAAAAATGGAAAAATTGAATTAAATGTAGAATCATAAACTACTGACCTTAAGAGTCGTCTCAAAACAGACGGGTCCTTATTCTTACTTTTAAATTAAAAGTTATTAAGGAAAAACAAATATTATTATAAATAGTAAAAATACTGTTTTCAAGGCCTTAACGAAGGAATTAGCCTAAGTTTAAGCAATGCTCATGGTGACATGTTTCTGGATCAGAATTTCATTTCCCTTCAACCTGCTAAATTTTATGCAATTCTTACACTGTCGCTCTGATGGCCTATACTGGCATCCTCCTTTGATATATATTGCGTTGTGACTTCCTACATTCTTAGTACTCCAAAAAGGCATGTGCTATCTATTCTACGTCATATCAAGTCTTGTAATTTTACATCTGCCTCACCAACAATACCTACTCTATCCTAAATCTCTAAACCAGTAATTCTTAAGGGTGTCTTGTGTACGTGGAAGTACAAGTTATACAACAGTGCTCTCTCTTTTTTTTTGGTTGTTGTTGTTGAGAAGATGTGAGTTTTGCACTTGAGTCCTTTTATATTTTAAAATCGGATTGATAGGAGCAAGTTCACTTTTATTTTGCCTTTCTAAAAATTGACCCTAATACCATTCAAAGTGATAACTTTGCAAAGTCCAAAAGTTCTAGAATGTTGAACATTACTCCTTTTATTTTATAAATGTTTGTAATTAATTATACGTTTTTTAAAGAACCTTTTTTTTAATATTAAAAATGTGCTTGATAAAAAAAAAATAAATACAAAGATAAAAAGGAAATTCCAGACTTAAAACTTAAGCAAAAATACAAATTACACCTATAAGTTTGATCAAATTCATTTTAGTCTTTTAACTTTAATATTGTTCAATAGAGTCCTCTAAATTTCAAGTTCTATAAAATCTCGTTAAATGTTGCGGTCAACTTTTCAATTCTCTTTTCAAGTTTTTTAAATTCAAAAAATCCAATTAATTATTGTAAAATATTTTCTAGATTAAAAAAAAAAAATTAACGGAAGTTGATGGAGACATTTAATTTAATAAACTTGAAACTTAGAGGTTCCAATTGAATGAATGCAAAATTAGAAGACTGACATTAATTTTGATTAAACTCAAAGAATGCACTCTGCATTTTTGCCTAAAACTTAAAAGTCCTGGAATTGCTCTTTCCTTTCCATACGACAATGTTAATCTTTTACAACAACCCTATAATAATTGCACGCTATTATGGCATGAGTCATTTTTGTAATGGAGGTTTATTTATTTTTTTTTTTTTGAGAAGAAGAAATTTGTGCTAATATATATAAATTTTTGGTTTTTGGTTCAAGTTTATTAAATTAAATGTCTCCATCAACTTCCGTTAATTTTGTCAAAACCAAAAACTTATTTACTTTGTGTTTCACATAAAATAATATATATTTTGTGTTCAAAGCCAAATGAGTAAATATTGCTTTTTATTTTGGAGGAGAAAGATTTCCATTAAATAATAAATATTTATTTTGTGTCCGCTAATGTCCAGAAATTAATTTTGGCAAAAATACCATTTTAGTCTTTACATTTTAGGTTTATAGTCAATTTGGTTTCTACATTTTGGTAACAATCAATTTAATCCATGTTGTTTTCAATTTGCAATCAATTTGGTTTCTGTCATTAACTTATTAATGGAAAATGACTATATAGAAAACGGTGTGCACCATTAACACTCATAACCCTAACATGATGAATAAAATAATAATAATAATAAATTTTAATCAACATTTAAAAAATGCCACATATGCTTTTTAAAAAATTGAAAATCCTAAAACAATAAATAAATAAATAATTTTATTTTCTCTCTCACTTTCTTACCAACTAAACACGCAAAAAAACACAAATGAAAATCTCACTTCAATGTCTTCAAAAAATAAAATATTTGGAAAAAGAAATCAAATCAAATCTGAAACATAAAAAAGAGGTGTCCATTGTGACTGAAAGGCTAAACAAGGGCCAAAATGGGCTTTTACTTCTTTCTCACAAACATTTCAGGAAAATGCCTCATGTCTGAAATTATTTAGGGAAATGTCCCTATTTTGAAACTTGATTTTCTAAAAATCGAGTGCAAATGTAAAACTCAATTTTTGAAACACTGAGTTATAGCGAGTGTGGAATTAGAATTTTTTTTTTCTTTTTTTTGGAACTTGAGTTCCGTAAAGTACTTAAGTTCATGGAACTCGAGTTCCACTTGAATTTTTTCAAGTGGAACTAGTTCATGGAACCTAACTCGAGTTCCTGATTTTTTTTTTTTTTTTTTTTTTTTTTTTTTCAGTTTGCTATAACTCGATTATCCAAAAATCAAGTTTCAATTCCAAAAATCGAGTTTTAAATTGAAACTCGATTTTTAGAAAATCGAGTTTCAAAACAGAGGTATTTTCCTAAATAGTTTCAGATATGGGACATTTTGCTGAAAAGTTTTGGCAAAAGGAACAAATGCCCATTTTCTCCACTAAACAAGAGATGATGAGTTTGGTCATCGGTGTAATTAAAATCGAGTTTCAAAACAGAGGTATTTTCCTAAATAGTTTCAGATATGGGACATTTTGCTGAAAAGTTTTGGCAAAATGAACAAATGCCCATTTTCTCTGCTAAACAAGAGATGATGAGTTTGGTCATCGGTGTAATTGAAGTTCGAAAGCTAAAATAAAATAAAAAGGAGAAGAAATCTCAAAATCATCATCACCGAATGGGTTCAAGTATATGAACATTAGTTGACTTCAATCATTTCTATGGGTATGTATGAATTCCTTTTATTTATTTATTTATTTTATAATTCTAAAGTTTGTAACTTTCAATTTTCGATAGGATAGGTGGTCAGATATTGGAGTGGTGAGACAACGAGACCATGAGAGATAGAGAGAGATGGATGGTTTGTGTAATGTTTATCAGATTCACCATAAATGCAAAGGTTCTAGTGGAGAGAGGGAAGGAGGAAGAAAGGAAAGATGAATGATCTGTGAATTGGTTTTCAGATTCAGATTTTTTATTTTATTTTATTTTATTTTTGGACGTAGTAATGAGATTTTTCTTGTGAAAGTTTCATATTTTATGTTCAATCTTTCTTTTTAGAGACACCCGTGCAATATTCATATCAATCATGCATATTTACTTTCATCCATCTTAGATTTCGTGCCCTATTCACCTTAATATTTGTTTTCATTTAATGTGCCAATATGCAGCTAACTATTTTTGTCCTTGTTTTCTAAGAGATGTGTTTGTGTTTAATTTTCTGAATTATCATTTCGGCAATTAATTGTGTGGCCTATGTGTGAGTTGTTTATGTTAGGAATGTAATTTAGGAGGCCGGGCCCCATTTGCTAATGTTGTTCTAATAATATTGTTTATATTTTTTGAAAATACGTGTAAGTAAAAAAATATATGGAAATGCATATAATATTGTTTAAACACTGAAAATTATTGTTCAAAATATACTACCAAACAATTTCTTTGTGACGATGCAGAATGGGTATCCAAATGAAAATAAGGGGTATTGATTAGCCTTTTATGATTTTTATAACTTGAAAATAAAAACCTTGTACTTTCATTATATTGTATTTGGTATCAAAATCACGTAGTTCAATATTCAAACATTGTAGTTCAATATTCAAATATTGTAATTTCATTTCTTTATTAATGAAAATGATGGGGATGTTACTTTGATCAAGAAAGAAGAAAATAACAATTAGAAGAAAGTTGATCAAGAAGTAAATAGCAAGCATAGAAAAGCAAGTCAATGGAATTGTAGCGTACCATGAGCAATAAGTCTTATCCCAATGTAGCAGTAAGTCAATAACAAAGAGAAAGTCTTTTGCTAGGAAACTCTGGAGGCTAGCCAGCCATAGAATATTTGGTCGCAATTTGCTATTCACAATCAAATGACACGGAGTTATGATTGAGCAGGAGGCTCGTGTGTGATAAAAGGACCTTTTATCTACCAAATATTAAAAGCAGAGTATCACATGTTGAAATATATGCCTCTACTAGTCTACTTAACTCTTGCCTTTTCATTCACTAATTTTCTTCCAGTAAAGTAAGTTAGAAAAGATGTTTATATATATATATATATATATATATATATATTTGGTTGTTGTTTTAGATAGTTACATTATGCTAGTAACTCTGCATCTTGAACTCTTACCTTTAAGTACTTTGTAAATAAAGTGGTGTCAATTAAACTACAAAAACTCTTGATAAAAGATATTGATATATGATAAGTATGCATGACACTTAAAGAGTGTGGCAGTGAAGACGGCGGAGAAGTTTTTTTTTATTAATTATTACTTAACTAGCATTAATTTATAAAAACCGATCCCTCACTAATTGTTTATAAACCGATCCCTCTCTTACTCAGTAGAAAGGACATTAGTGCTATTTTCAGGTTAATCTGCTATTTTCATCTTCATCGAGTTCAAGGTAAGATTTCCCGCCAAAACCGATCCCTCACATATTTATAAAAACATCTCCTTTCTACTGAGTAAGAGACTCAACCTTGGGCATAGCTAATCTGCTATTTTAATCTTCATCGATTTTCTCTAAGTGGTTTACGAACATAACGATTGGAACTCCCTTTTACCAACTGCAGGGTTGGTTAGGGCCAAACTGAGGCCTCCCCTTTTTAACAGGGTGTTGGTCAAGTTGCACGGATTCATCACGGTTTGGTTTGGCCACCTTCGAAGTCTTTGTTATGCCTTTGTCTCGTCTTTTATCAAATTCCACCAACTTATCACTTAGGGCATTAGCATTAAGTGTTATAAAAATAAAAATAAATGCTATTTTCAAATATCAAAAAGTTACTTTTTCTATTTTAATACGTCACTTTACAATACACCATAATCACATGTTCTATTCTACCATTTATTATATAACATAGTATATACAATATATTAAAATAATATTAACACAAAACTAGTCCAACCTAGTGGGCAGCCACCAACCAACCATCACTACCATAACCAGCCAACACCACCCATAACTACCAAAATAAAACCCTGAAATCAACCCAAAACCAAACAAAAACAAAAAAAAAGAAAAAAAAAAAAAAAAAAAAAAAGAGACGAAATCCACGGCTGGGTAAGAGTCAGCTAGGCGAGATCAGATGACAGTGTGCCATAGCGAGAGGAAGGGAGGAGAGGCTGAGTGATAATGCAAACAGGTGACAGAAGATAGGTAAGGGAGGAGAGAGAAAAGTATGAGTAAAAAAATATTAAAAAGTTTACAATTTTTATCCATACCATTCCAAACATAGCATTTTACTATTCATCAATGCTAAAATTTTTAGCATTTAGAGCATGTGAGTTGAGAGGTTTTTTTGTGTTTTGTGTGCCAAAACCAAGGCCAAAACCAAATGGCATTTGGCACACCTGATGCTAGTACGCTTACAACCACTATCATGTCAATCCATTCGAAACACTTGCTAGGACATTGTATCGATAGAAAGTATCACTTTTGTGTTGTTGCTTGGAAAATTTCTTTGAATGAATTTATTACCTTTTGTGCTACGGCACATGGAAAAGTCAGGTCTACCATTTCATTCCAATATCTATCAGTCACGAAAATAAAGTAACCCGTTTTCACAAACCAATTGGTACGTAAGGATTTCTATTTTCCAAATTAATTTACAGAGTATTACGGACGCTAACCCATACATGTCGTTTGTCCCATTGACTTGGAGTTCAAAAATTAATTTACTAGGTAGTTTGAACGTACTAAGCATGACACAATTTTAATAATTTTTATCATAAACCGAAGCTGTTATGATTAGTATTAAAAAAAAAAAAAAAGTGATAAAATTCTTCTGGTAACAAGGACAGTTGACTAAGACAATGTTGGTAATGGTAAAACTATTCTATACCCATATGAGCAGTATAAGTAATAGATGTCGGAAAGCATGTGTTGGTAGCTTTGTTCTAATAAGCAATAAGAAATTTAGATGGCGATCATGGGGAGATGCAACCATTTCATCTCTGCATTGCTGGGTGGTATGGCTCTTACTCTTCTGGTTCATGCCCAGGATCAATCAGGTAGAACAATCTAAACTTGGGAATATTTGTATTTGTTTTGGTTAGCTAATTACCGTATACCATATATATAGCTAAATTATTGCTCTTTCTCAGGCTTCATAAGCATAGATTGTGGGACAGCAGCAAATTCAAGCTATACGGAGCCCTTTATAGGCATAAATTACATTTCTGACGCAACATTCATAGACACTGGTATAAGCAAGAGCATATCACCTGAGCTTCAAGCTAGTAATTATCAACAAGAATGGACTCTACGAAGCTTTCCTGACGGAATCCGAAACTGTTACAGAATAAATATTACACAAGGAGTCCAATATTTAATCCGAGCAACCTTCTTGCATGGGAATTATGATGGACAAGATAATAACCTACCAGAATTCGATCTGCATCTGGGTCCAAATATGTGGGATGCGGTCAAAATAGAGAGTGCGTCACATGCTGTCAACAAGGAGCTCATACATGTCCCAACTCTAAATTATATACATGTCTGCCTTGTAAACACTCACCATGGCACACCATTTATATCAGCAATAGAGCTACGACCATTGAACAATTCGGCGTATGTGACAGATTCTGGGTCATTGGCACTCTTTGTGCGCACTGATGTGGGTGCAGTGAGTGATAAATCTTACAGGTCAGTCATTTTAATGGTTGTGAACCATGAAGTTATGCTATTGAAAAATGCAGCCTAGCCAGGTGAGTTACCTAAATCTTAGGAGAAACCTAAGGGGCCATAAGATTTATGTGACTCACCTAGATAGTTTTTCTATTTTAAAATAGAACACGGATTCAATTTGTTCTGGCTTATTACTGAATATTTTATGTTTCCTTAGGTATCGAGACGATGTTTATGATCGCATTTGGCAGCCTTATAACTTCAATGAATGGACTCAATTGAATACCGCGTTTTCTATTGACTCTCAAGGTTATGAGTACCAGCCACCGTCTGCTGTTATGAGGACTGCGGCCACACCAAAAAATGACAGCTCTCCCTTGATCATCACCTGGAAGGCAGAGAATGCAACTTCTGAATATTATCTCTACATGCACTTTGCTGAACTTGTAAAGCTAAAAGCCAACCAGTCTAGATCTTTCAATATTACAGTAAACGGGAATTCATTTTATGAAACTTTTGTTCCAAATTACTTGCACGCAACCACTGTGTATAGTACATCGGCGCTCACGATTGTTGAAGAATATGAAGTTTCAATTTTCAAAACAGAAAATTCAACACTTCCACCCATTCTCAATGCGGTTGAGATATATTCCGTGAAAAATCTCTTGCAATCAGAAACGGACCAAGAAGATGGTATGCTCCTCCACATGTATGCTTTGAACTTGTAATATGTTGCCTTATCATAGTTTGCTCATATTTTTTTGACTTACTTGGATGCACATGTAAATATTAGTTGATGCCATCACAAAGATCAGGTCAACATATGGAATAAAGAAAAATTGGCAAGGAGATCCGTGTGCCCCTCAAGCATACTTGTGGGAAGGTCTAAATTGTAGCTATGATCGTTATAATTCCCCTAGAATTATTTCCTTGTAAGTTTATGCTTTCCCACATGACTTTCCAACGTATTTAAAACTATCTCTTAGTAAAATTTTACCTTAATAATTGTAAATTTTAAATGTGAACAGGGACTTGTCTTCTAGTGGATTGACTGGAGAGATATCTGGTGACATATCAAATCTTGTAATGTTACAAGATTTGTAAGTATCAACAATTTACATTATCAAAAAAGTTGAAACATGATAATAATAACAAAATTAGGTCAAAGTGTTTTTTTTGTTTTTTTATTTTTTTTATAACTAAATAATAAGTTTAACTGATTTTCCTATTTCAGGGATCTATCAAATAACAGCTTAACGGGATCAATACCATATTCTTTGTCCCAATTGAAGTATTTGAAGGCCTTGTAAGTTACTTAACTATGGTATAAGTGCTAGACCTAGGATTTGTTTTGAAATGAGTACAAACTCTTAAAATAAATAAATACATGAATTTGACATTTTTTTTTTTTTTTTTTTTTTTTTGTATACAATACTACAACCAATTTCATACTCATCAAAATAAGCACAATTGAAATGAAGTGAAAAGATTTGAATTTTGATTTTTTGGAAAGTAGTAGTTAGGAGGTTGATTGGTACCATTTTGTAGATATGTTCTTCTAACTTTATATGCATCATTTGGATGGTAATTCAAAATTCTATTATTATTATTATTATTATTAGAAATACATATGTTAAGAACATAACCCTATAGCTTGAACTCCTCCTCCCTTGAACTTTCAAACACTTTATGCATAAGGAAGGGTAAGTTAAGTTAAAAAACTCGTTTATTTTATAATTTAAGAATTGCAATAAGAATGAACTTTAACATAATTTTGCTCTAAATAATTTTATTCTTAAACAAGTATTAGGTAATATAAAGATTCAACTTTAATGAAAATACTTGATAAACCCCTCTAAAATAAAGGAATAAAGTCATATTCTAGAAATTTTATAAAGATACAGAAAGTATGAAATATTTAATACACAACAAAAATTAAAGTGTATACATATTCTGTCTGTCATACACCAATTTCCTTTTCTTCTCTATCATTTTTTTCTTTCTTTCCTCTTCTTTTCTTTCCTCTCTTTTCCCCCTCTCCCTCTCGCATTTTTGTTTGGCCAAATTGACAAATTGTAGTGTTGGATAGGGAAGGAGGAAAGTTGAGTAATAGGTTTTATCTTTTGAGATCACTTTTTTTAAAAGAATATTAGGAATTAGGATTACATATCTAGAATGGTACATTCTTTTACAGTACCATTTAATTTTTCAGAGGGGTTCTCAAAATTGACCACAACTTTTTTTTTTTCCACTGAAGTGTAATTATAAAAAAGTACCGAAACTCTTACATTTTTTTTTTTTTTCCAAATTTCATTGGGTGTATTTGTAACCACTACAGTATGTGGCCCTGCCTCTAGATACTGTTCTATGTTAAAAAAGGGGGAAAATCATATTCACTTTACCCTTGCAGAAACTTAGAACGAAATCAGCTCAATGGTTCTATTCCAGCTGAACTCATAAAAAGATCAAAGAGTGGTTCACTATTGTTAAGGTATGGTTTTTGTCAAAAGCGATGACTCTGTAATATCATAATTTTATTTCACTCCGATTTTCAAAAATAAATAAAGTCTGTACATAGTTTCTCTACAAAAACCTAAAGCATCAGTTAGTGTCATGATGATATTCCTTGCTAACTTCCAATCGCTGCTATTAACCTTGTTGTTCGTAGTGTGGGAGAAAATTCAAACCTTTGTGCATCAGATTCATGTGAAAGGAAAAAGACAAAGAAAAATATTGTCGTTTTAACACTAGCATCAGTTGTTGGTTTTCTCATCCTCTCATTGACTGTAGCGGCTATCTTTTGTGGGCTCACAAGGAGGAAAAAGCAAGATAAGACTGGAGGTTAAGACATTAAATATAAGATACACATTTGCGGAAACAATAAAAATTTTAATTCTCCTGAGATTTGTGTCTAATATAGTTTTGATGATCTTAGCAGTTGCGCTAGTTGATACCGAACCAAACGTCCAGAATCGGCCACTGGAGTCAATGCAACGACAAGTGACATATTCTGATCTCCAAAGAATCACCAACAACTTTGAGAGGATTCTTGGTAAGGGTGGATTTGGAACAGTTTACTATGGCTGCATAGATGGAATTCATGTAGCAGTAAAGGTGTTCTCTCCATCATCAGTCCAAGGGTATCAACAATTTCAAGCAGAGGCAAGCCACTATAACACAGAATTCTTGATCTCCCATACATCGATTATTATACTAAATTAGTTATGATGATTTGAATTGTAGGTAAAACTTCTTGTGAGAGTTCATCATAAAAACTTGACTACCCTTGTCGGGTATTGCTACGAAGGAACCAACATGGGACTCGTTTATGAGTACATGGCCAACAAAGACTTAGAAGCACAATTGTCAGGTTTGGTCATAGTTAAAACTAGCTTATAATAATATCATGGAGAGGAAAGCCAACGATCGTATTGATTCGATTTTGAAAACTGGAAGGCTAAATTGACTCAACTAATAGTTTACGTTTCAATTGCATTTGGCTACTAGTGAAAGGGTCAAATTAATAATTTAAGCCAAATTTTATTTTGAAGCAACATAAAAATAATTTCCCCTCAAAAACTTTTCTTAAACAACATGATCAAGGTTAATTTATTTGAACTACACAACTAAGTTAAGGCGTATTATTTACGGATGCAGGTCATAAAACAAATATCTTGAGTTGGCAAGCAAGACTTCAAATAGCAATTGATGCAGCTGAAGGTTTGCAATAAGCTAATTTATATAAATTAATATTTTAAAAAGTGTTTAATCTTTTCATTCTTTTTCTATAATTAATAATGGATTGTAAAACAGGTTTGGAGTATTTGCATCATGGTTGTAAGCCACCCATAATCCATAGGGATGTGAAGAGCACAAACATTTTGTTGAATGAAAAGTTCAATGCCAAACTAGGGGATTTTGGTCTATCAAAGATTTTCCAAATTGATAGCAGCACACATGTGTCGACAAATGTCGTTGGCACCCCTGGATACCTAGACCCTGAGTGAGTACTTCTGTTATTTAGTTGTGAGTTCTAGTTAACTATGTTGATAAGTTTCTTACCATAAAAGGCAATTATCATGGAGTCAGCAGCAGAGCCACATTATAGTAATCATTAGTTGGTATTTATTATAATTTAGTTTGTATATAGAATTTATATTCTACTGTTGAAAGAATACATGGCATGGCAAGATACTAATGGATGGTTTAAATACAAAATAGAATTTAAAATCAACTAAAAACATAAATTAGAACAATGACATGTAAATTGTGAGGCCTCTGGAGTTGTGAAAAAAAAAATAAAAAGATCGATTAATCAAAAGTCAATAGTCTTTAGTTTATATATGTGTGTGTAATAATTCAACTAGTTTTGTTCAGTGAATATCAAAACATTACACAACAAACAATATCAAGAGTAGTATTACAAACTTCCCAACCTCCAAGAATAATGTTGCAAAAAACATGAAAACATAACATGGGTTGACTTGCAGGTACTACAAGTCGAACCGGTTAAATGAAAAAAGTGATGTATACAGTTTTGGAGTCGTTCTATTGAAGATTATCACAAATCGATCTGTGATCGAAAGATCCCACGAAAGGACTCACATAAGCCAATGGGTGGGTTTCATGCTTGCTAAAGGGGACATTCAAAATATTGTTGATCCAAGGTTGGGTGGAGATTTCAATGTTAACTCGGTTTGGAAAGCTGTTGAAGTAGCAGTGGCTTGTGTATCTCCAACTTCGAGTAGAAGGCCAACCATGGGTCAGGTAGTCACAGAACTAAAGGAAAGTTTGGCAACTGAATTATCTCAAAAGATAGAGGGTTATAGGGTTGAACTGAAAGATTCATTTGAAATGATCAATATGGATCTCAGTACTGAACTCAATCCTTTAGCAAGGTAAAATGTTTCTAAAAATCAAAGTTGGTGTTTCGGATCTTGAACCTTAATAAAAATTACTACTAAAGTCTATGGGCACTGCCATTTGACGTCTTGATTCGGATTTTTTGTATTTTGTTTTTTGTAAGATATAAATAAAATAAGAAATAACCCTCCCATTTTTTTTTGTCAATCAAATTAAGTGGGAAGGTGTGAGCCATTTACACATGCTTGGATATTTATCTGTCTCTGATAAGGGAGATTTTAATGTATAATGGATTATTTAATGGACCTGTTGTCATTACACAAATATACTACAACCTTTTTTTTTTTTTTTTTAATTTGAGAAACAAATATACTACAACTTAGAAGAGCTATATTTGAAACATGACACACACTGACCACTGTGGCAGGAAGGTTGTTGATGCTCTAAAGCGAAAAAAAAAAAAAAAAATTGCTTTTAACTTAAATTTCAAAAACTTAGATATATTAAAAAAAATCAAACGTTCTGATTATAAAATATATAATTTTTTTAATATATAATTAAATTCACAAATATTTTATTGTGACTAATATACTTATATTTATTATATGTGAAACACCAAAATTATTTGCTTTTTAAAGTAATTATTTTTACTACTAGAAAAAATAAATAATTACTTTTTATATTTGAATGATTAAGGGTAATTATACCTTTTTTTTGAGTTGTATTTTTTAATATAAAAGTTGTGAAAATGTACTTGAAAATTATATAATTTCTCTATATCTCTTTTTCTTATTATTATCAAGACTAATTTTTACAAATTTGTTCCATTTTTCAATATTTATTAAATATTAAATTAATTATGACATCAATCTTGTGGGGCCTGATAATTTGTTGCCCAAGCTCACTCCTCGTTTGGGCCCAAGGCCCAGGCCGAGGAGAGCAGTCTTCCAAGGACGCCTAATGAAAGCCCAAGAAGGGCACGAGGACATGGCCGAGGACAGTCTTACACTCGGCACCTCCCAAAACACCCGGGAAAAGAGGCAAACTCGGTACAGGGAAAGAGCAAGAGAAAAAGCCGCTAACACAGTAACACGGAATTCTACATTTGACAAGCCCATACCCAAAACCATGCCCTTGTGCTTTTTCAGCAACCCCCAACCACTCTAAGTATGGGATGACTAGACGAGCCTGTCACTACAAAAAAATTTGCTATTAGCAACGGCTAGAGTTCGTCGCAACAACACAAAAAACCGTCATAGATTAGTATTGCCGACGGCAAAAGGCCGTCGACAGCCGTCGGAAAAAGCCTTGTCGATAATACTATATTACCAATGAGACCGTCGCTAACACTCATTTTCGACAGCACAACTCCATCATAAGTACTTGATAATTTTCGTCGTAGATTCAACTTCATACGAGGAAGTTGGACGACCAAATACCTTTTGCGACGACCTTAGGCCATCGTTAATGCATAGTTTCGACGACAAAATGCCGTCGTAGTTATTTCATTTGTCATTGACAATACAACTTCATATGAGGAAGTCGTATGACCAAATACTTTCTACGATGAACTAAGGCCGTTGTTAATACTTTTTTTTTACGAATAAAAGTTGTCATCAGTACTTGGTTTGTTGTCGACATTGCAACTTCATACGAGGAAGTCAGACGACCAAATACTTTCTACAACGAACTAAGGCCATTGTTAATGCCCTTGTTTTGACGAATAAAAGTTGTCGTAACTACTTGGTTTGTCGTCGAAAATAACTTTTGTGATGAGCTATAGTCGTCATTAATGTAGTTTTTCAATGACTAAAGGCCATCATAAAATACTTGGTTTGTCATCAACAATACATTATCAATGTGACCATTTACCTTTTTTGATGAACTTTGACTATTATTGAAACCTACTCACCACGTCATTAATACATTATTTGCAACAAAATAACTCTGTCAATAATAAAAGAGAGATCATTTCTAATACTTTAATTGTGGGATAACAAAAATCTCCCAAAAGTTTCTCCATTCAAATAACAAGCACGAATCCCTAATTGTCCAAAACTAATAATTGCATAATGCAATAAAACAAAAATATTAAAAGGTCTACAAAATAGCATCAGATGTTCATTAATACATGAAAGCTACAATATTCTTCACCAAACTTGAAAACATAAATATTAGAGGATCAATCATCATCTAAGTCATTGTCCTTCTGAGAATCATCTTCCTCCTCAGAGTCATCTTCTGTGTTTTTGTCAATATTTTGATTTCTTCCTCTAGCATTGGTCTGAAATATTTTAATTAAACTAAATAAGTATACAAAAAATTATTACTATGCAAATTTTATTTACAATACATAATAAAGATATAACTAAAACGTACTAATTTAACAACATCAACAACAATCCCCATGACAAATGACAATAGTATTATCAACATCAAAGAATACAAAATCCTTACTATTGACAATAGTATCATCAATAAATAAATAAATAAACCTTACTACTAACAATGACCTTGTAGTTCTGAGAACTCCAAAGAATACATTTGCCACCAATAATCACACTAGTTAGTAACATTAATAACATGTTCATAACAAACACTACAAATCATGTATTTTGCATGGATAGGTAAAGAGATACTAATTTCAATAACATATTTTTAATCTAAATTTAGTGATCCAAATAATTGAAATCTATAATGAGCAATTTTACAAAATATTTCAACAATATCAACAAAATAACAAAAAAATTTAATGTTGATTATATTGAAAAAATTATATATATACCTGTGTAGTAGATTCTTGCATAGAATTAAAGCCCATCGAAATAAAATAAGCTCAATATTTTCAAACGGATCTTCAAACAGAGCTCAAAATCTTCATTTTCTTTCAAGGAATCCTCTTGACATTGCTTACTACAATGGCTAGATGAAATTAGGCAATACACATCTCTATGTTTGACTATCATTACTTAGCATCCATTTTTTCCTAAAACAACACTAATAACTTATCAGATATATACAAACTTTAAATTAAATAAGACTCTTAAAAAAAAATTAATAACATACATATAATTCATTTTCTTTTTCTATTGGCAAAAGCAACACCATCCTTTATGCATCAACTTGAAACATTCGATTGAACTTGGTTTGCTACCGGTATTCTCCTCCTATTACCATTTTAAAGGAAAATCTTAAGAGAAATCAATTCAAGGTTCAAACTAATGTAATAAAAATTAAACATGTCAATTTTATCATACCAATTCTTTTCTGCACTTATTCATTGGTACAGAACCTATAGTTACAATGATGGCTGCATGTTCCATGCGATTTTCTTGATTTCTATCACTTTTATCCTGGTTATATGAGAAACACACTAAAGGAATTAGTTTTTAAACATTTACTAAAATTCTAAGAAAGATTAAAAAAATAAAAAATAAGATTGTTAAGGGATTTCAATTTATAATCACCTTCAACTTATCATTGTTCATATATTTGATGAAGTGAGTGTCTTTGCAGAGTAAGAATATTATGTAGTCACTAGAGCAGGATTTGGCCCCAGCTATGTCATGATAAAGTAAAAAACCAATCTATAGAAAATTATTCATATATTTGTATGAGATATTGAACTAATATTTATTAATCTATAATTTTTTTAGAAGAAGATATTGAAATAATATGAATCTAATACCTAGTTACCAGTTCATTTTTGTCTAAATTGAGAAGTATTGCAATGATAAGGCCATTAAACTAATTCACATAATAATTAATATAAAACTTTTAGTTCAGAAGGCCCTGTGAGGGTTTAGATATTTGACAACTTCAAGATTCACCATTTTAAGACACATGGCCCACCCCACATACAGATGGCATCTTAAATAGACAACACCCAAGGGAACTTATATATCTAAATATGAATTGAAACAAACCACCCAGCATTGCATTTTAAGAACTACGACTAAGTCAACCAATACATGGGTATCATTTAAAGAATTGAGAGGGTTAGCAAATGTACCTACACCGTGTTGGATAGCAGCATAGGCAACAACAAATCTCTCAAGGTGGCGTGGTTGGACTCGTTGTAGCAACAGTTGGGAATTCTGACAAATCTGTGCACTAGTGGTTGCTGGCTTGGGTTTGCATTTGGAGAGTTGGGATTTGTGGTTTATGCAGGAAAGGTGTTTGAGTTTGGGTTTGAATGGGGATTTTGGGTTTGGTTAGAGAGGGAGGCGTTTGAGGGAGAGGCATTTATGTTTGGAGATTTGTGATTTGGGGTTTGGTAAGAGAAGCAGAGGCTTTTGAGGGATTTTTTTTTTTTTTAGTCAAAGTAGAGGTATTTTTAGTGAGAGGGAGAGACAGGGTAGGGGGTTGAAAAAAAATTGGCCACCTTTTTTTTTAGTGAGAGGGAAAGGGAGAGGAAGAGAGAGAGGTAGGGTTTTTATTTTTTGTTTTTAAGGTAAAAACAATATTGAGGCATTTTTCACCATTGACATGTGATTTACCAAATTTTATTAAATTAATATTAAAAATGTTGTGCACTAACTTACCCTTTGCTTAAGGGTAGATTTATAGAATTATCTTATTTCATAATTAAAATCCATTGATTTAAAATTTTAATTAAAGAGTATTTTAAAATATTTAGTATGACTTTTTCTTATTTTTTTAGTTTTTCAATAGGTTGTGGAGAGATTTGTGTCTGCAAGTATTTTGGTGCTTGATAATTTTTGCATTATTATTCGAAATATTCCAATGATGTATGTACCAATCATTGTTAAACTTTGGTAGATTTTATAGAAAAGCACGAAAGTCGAGAAAATCCTAAAACACAAACCTATATCCAAAACTCACTCAAAACCTCCCTACTTAACCTAATTTAATCCTAACAAGCGGTCATTGACCCAACTTCATTGATTGACCATGTTTGACCAAATATTGAACAAATTTAACAAAGTTTTGTAAACTTTGACCACTCATTTCTCAAAATCCATCCATTTGATTGTTGTCATATTTCACGAACACTAATATCTCACCACATTCTTCCAATCCAAAAATTAGATTCTGGATTTGAATCTAGAGCATTATGGACATTTGTCATTTTACTAGAACACTTAGAAATTTTGGTTGGTCACGTTCTCCCAATCCAATTATTTGATTGAGCTCAAAATTCATCAAAACTAATATTTTATCCTAGTCTTTCAATCCAATGGTCAAATTTTAAATCTGACTCTGGTATAAGAAGGATGTGTGTCATTGTATCCACCTATCATGAAACTTCAAATATTGACCAATTTTGACAAAATTATGAAAGCTTTGACTACTCATTTCTCACAATCCAACCATTTGATTGTTGTCATACTTCACGAACACCAATATCTCACCACATTCTTCCAATCCAACGGTCAAATTTTGGATTTGGGGTCTAGAGCATTATGTACATGTGTCATTTTACTAGAACACCAAGAAATTTTGATTGGTAA
Source organism: Quercus alba (assembly GCA_036321655.1). Lineage (NCBI taxonomy): Eukaryota > Viridiplantae > Streptophyta > Magnoliopsida > Fagales > Fagaceae > Quercus > Quercus alba. Next base: position 17,615,503 of record CM070302.1, on the reverse strand, counting down.
CGTTCTCCCATTCCAATCGTTTAATTGAGCTCGAAATTTATGAAAACCAATATTTTATCCCACTCTTTCAATCCAATGGTCAAATTTTAAATCTGACTCTGGCATAAGATGGACATGTGTCATTGTATCCACTATCATGAAACTTCAAATACTGACCAATTTTGACAAAGTTTTGAAAACTTTGACTACTCATTTCTAACAATCCAACCATTTGATTGTTGTCATACTTCACGAACACCAATATCTCACCGTATTATTCCAATCCAACGGTCAAATTTTAGATTTAGGGTGTAGAGCATTATGGACATGTGTCATTTTACTAGAACACCAAGAAATTTTGATTGGTCACGTTCTCCCAATCCAATCGTTTAATTGAGCTCGAAATTCATGAAAACCAATATTTTATCCCACTCTTTCAATCCAATGGTCAAATTTTAAATCTAACTCTGGCACAAGATGGACGTGTGTCATTGTATCCACTATCATGAAACTTCAAATATTGACCAATTTTGACAAAGTTTTGAAAACTTTGACCACACATTTCTCACAATCCAACCATTTGATTGTTGTCATACTTTACGAACACCAATATCTCACCACATTCTTCCAATCCAACGGTCAGATTTTGGATTTGGGATCTAAAGCATTATGGACATGTGTCATTTTACTAAAACACCAAGAAATTTCGATTGGTCACATTCTCTCAATCCAACCGTTTGATTGAGCTCAAAATTCATCGAAACCAATATTTTATCCCACTCTTTCAATCCAATGGTCAAATTTTAAATCTGACTCTAGCACAAGATGGACGCATGTCATTGTATCCACCTATCATGAAACTTCAATCACTAAAATTATTCAATACTCTTCTAAGAGAATTATACACTTTATAAACATTATTAAGAATGGAGAAAATGAACTTTGCATGGTGGACACATGTCGTTGTTCCCACGCACTAGGAAACTTTGATTAACCCTGCTGACATAATCTGACCATCCAATTAAGCTTAAAATTCACCAAAACCAATATCTTACCCCCACTCTTTCAATATAATGGTCAAAATTTGAATATGAGTTTAGCGCATGATGGATGCATGTCGTTGTCTCATATATTGATAAAAACTACCAAATAACCAATAATAACTACTAAAGCCTCCAAAATGACCAAAATACCCCATTAAAGCTATGAAATGACTGAAATACCCATAAACTTATAAAGTAACTAAAATACACCCCAAGACAAACAAAATGACCAAAATTCCCCTAAAATCTTCAAAATGATCAAAATACTTTTTACATCTGAAATGACCAAAATAGCCCTTAAGTACTTGGAGAGTCTTGAAAGATGTTTTGTGTAGTTTTTAAAATTAAGGAAAATTTATAGAGTTTTAAGACAAAATTGTGGAAAATTCACCATTCAAAGAAAATAACCCTTTTTTACGACAATATGTCTATTGGAAATCACCTTTATTGTGACAGATTTACTTTACCGTTGCTAATACCTTCTTATCTTAAGAAAATTTTAACTATTAATGATGACCAAAACGTTTGTCGCAAATAACAATGCAATATATAGACTACAGTGATGGAAAAAAAAACTCTCAAACCCATGAAAAATAAGGGCATGAATTCCCCCTTCAAAATTTTACCATTTTTTATGGCTTAGGTCCATTGCAAATACCATTAAGTGAGAGGGATCCAATTCCATCACTAATACATTCTTTTTTTTTTTTTTTTAAATTAACTATTTACGACTATCAAAGTGTTGATCGCAAATACAAACTCAATTAGAAAAATTAAAAAATTAATTGTGATGGATAAATGTCGTCGCAAATGTGAAAAGAAAAGGGGGGGGGGGAATTTTCCCTCCAAAATATTTTATCATTTTCGATGGCTCCATTTCTGTCGCTACTACCATCTTTTATATTTACGATGGAAAAATGTTTGTCGCTAATACTAACACAATAAAAAAGATATATTTTGTATTTTCGATATACAAAAGCTGTCACAAGTGTTAGTAGAGTCGACGGTTTTCCTTTGGTTGTCGTAAATAATACTTTATTAGCGACAAACATTTCTATTTCGTCACAAAAATTAAGGCGGGAACACTTCCCTCCAAAAAAATTCATATTTTCGACAAAAATAAAGGGCATTTTCGACATACTCGTTTTGCCGTCACAAATGTTTTAATATTTGACGAGCAATTATCGACGAAAGAGACTTGCCGTCGAAAAAGCTAGTTTTTCTGACGGCTTTTTGTAGTTGTCGAAAAAGTTTCGTCGCAGATAGCAATCTTTTTTGTAGTGTGTACCCCAAAAAAAAGTAATATTAACACGTGGACACAAAAAGGGGAATGGGACACTAATATAAAAGGAGAAGGAAACAAAGCCAAAAGGGGGGGGGGGGAAGCTTGAGTCTTAGAACTCTTGCTAATGGACGGTTTAGTTAGTCCAGCCAAGCCCGCCCATGCAGTATTTCTCGTAGGAACTATGACTAAACCGCTCACCTGTGCCCAAGGTCATACCTTTCAAGCCCACTCTCTATAAATCATATTGTTGGGGCCTTTTATATGCGAGCCCAACGCCGTTCATGGGTCGTTAAAAATCGTGCTCCTACAGTTATGATTTGATAAATTTTAAGATTGTGTTTTTGAGTTTGTATTTTGATTATGCTTGAGTTTAGAGATGTTTAAGAGAAAAATTATTTGGTTTATGAGATGTTTCAGATGGCTCCACCGTTGTCTCTTTTCTCTTTTTTCTTTTATTTTTCTGATTTCATTTGGTTTAGGAGAAAAATTATTTTCGTGTATGGATTGTGGGGGTAAAGTTCATCAGTCAACAGTGGGCCTTGGCACCCATGCGGGGCCCAGCCATAACAGGAAGTGAGGACATGGCCAGAGGACTTCCAGGCCAACCCTGTTGGGCCGGGCCAGGCCTGTTTAAGAGGCGTCCGAGGAGGAGTGTCTCCTCGGACGCATCAAATGGGAGTCCAACACACACCCTTCACATAGTGGGAAATCGTCCCAAATCGAAGGGAAATGCTGGACGCTTAGGGTGGCAACCACAACTGCCGCATTAAATGCAAGGAAGCTACTTTTCCAGCCGCATTAATGTGGAGAGGATAGGAGAACAGTATTATCTTGGCCAGTGCAACTCACAGAAAAGGAGGATGATGTCCTATGGGACAGGCACTCAAGTAGAGGCCCAGAAGATCAACAAGTGTAGGGTCATTATCATTCGAAGGATGCTATATAAGAGAAGAAAACCCCCATGATCAGGGGATGAGAAGCTGGGGAGCAAAAAAGTAAGGAAAAGGGAAGGGGAAGAAAAAGAGAGAGAAAAAGAGAGAAGTTCTGTAAACAAAGCCTAATTTATTGTTCCACGAACTGTTATCCCAGGAAACTTAATAAAACATCCCCACGTTCAAATGGTTGCATGGCTTACTAACAATTACGTTTATTCTGTCTAGACCTAGTTCTTCGACCCACTCTCTACAAATTCATTTTTGAGGGTCTTTTAGGCCAGAATCGCCTACTTACTGGGCTTGGGCCCCAAAATCCGCTCTTACAATTGGCGCCGTCTGTGGGAAGGTTTGTGTCTTGGCATAGGCGATGGTTTGAGATAGTACCCTTGTCATTTCTACCAGCCAGTTACAGTGTTCTAGCGTAAAGCTTCGTTAGGGGCTATGATTCTTAACTAGGGGCTACACTTTATAGCGTCAGCCATGCAGATGGTTCAAGGGGCTCGGCAGATGGTTCAAGGGGCTCGGCCGAGGATCTAATTCCCCCAAAGCCAAGGCCCCATAGATGAGAAAAACAAACTACAAGTTTTGGATAGAACCAAGGATTTGTATGGTCCTCGGACTCAAGCCTCTGGGAAACCAACTACTTAGACGAAAACTACAAGTTTTGGACAGAACCAAGGCCTTGTATGGTCTTCGGACTCAAGCCTCTGGGGAAACCAACTACTTAGACGAAAACTACAAGTTTTGGACAGAACCAAGGCCTTGTATGGTCCTCGGACTCAAGACTCTGGGGAAACCAACTACTTAGACGAAAACTACAAGTTTTGGACAGAACCAAGGCCTTGCGTGGTCCTCGGACTCAAGCCTCTGGGGAAACCAACTACTTAGACGAAAACTACAAGTTTTGGACAAAACCAAGGCCTTGCGTGGTCCTCGGACTCAAGCCTCTGGGGAAACTAACTACTTAGACGAAAACTACAAGTTTTGGATAGAACCAAGGCCTTGTGTGGTCCTCGGACTCAAGCCTCTGGGGAAACCAACTACTTAGACGAAAACTACAAGTTTTGGACAGAACCAAGGCCTTGTGTGGTCCTCGGACTCAAGCCTCTGGGGAAACCAACTACTTAGACGAAAACTACAAGTTTTGAACAGAACCAAGGCCTTGTATGGTCCTCAGACTCAAGCCTCTGGGGAAACCAACTACTTAGATGAAAACTACAAGTTTTGGATAGAACCAAGGCCTTATATGGTCCTCGGACTCAAGCCTCTAGGGAAACCAACTACTTAGATGAAAACTACAAGTTTTGGACAGAACCAAGGCCTTGTGTGGTCCTCGGACTCAAGCCTCTGGGGAAACCAACTACTTAGACGAAAACTACAAGTTTTGGACAGAACCAAGGCCTTGTGTGGTCCTCGGACTCAAGCTTCTGGGGAAACCGACTACTTAGACAAAAATTACAAGTTTTGGACAGAACCAAGGCCTTGTGTGGTCCTCGGACTCAAGCCTCTGGGGAAACCAACTACTTAGACGAAAACTAAAAGTTTTGGATAGAACTAAGGCCTTGTACGGTCCTCAGACTCAAGCCTCTGGGGAAACCAACTACTTAGACGAAAACTACAAGTTTTGGACAGAACCAAGGCCTTGTGTGGTCCTCGAACTCAAGCCTCTGGGGAAACCAACTGCTTAGACGAAAACTACAAGTTTTGGACAGAACCAAGGCCTTGTATAGTCCTCGGACTCAAGCCTCTGGGGAAACCAACTACTTAGATGAAAACTACAAGTTTTGGACAGAACCAAGGCCTTGTATGGTCCTCGGACTCAAGCCTTTGGGGAAACCAACTACTTAGACGAAAACTACAAGTTTTGGACAGAACCAAGGCCTTGTATGGTCCTCGGACTCAAACCTTTGGGGAAACTAACTACTTAGACGAAAACTACAAGTTTTGGACAGAACCAAGGCCTTGTATGAACCTGGACGATATATGGCCCTAAGAGTGTACCCTAGATGAGAACTATCCATTGATAGTTGGGTTAATTCCTAGCCTGACTGAAATCCGCAGCCTGCCCTCGGATCCTCGATACCAAGGGAATTAGTGCAACTGTTATAGGGCCAGGTGTTATTAAAACACGGCCAAAACCCCTCATTGCTCGGCAGCCCCCTCGGAGGGTATATTTAGTATTTATCATTCTCAGACAATCACTGCGCCTGCGTTAGGGGGCGTTAAGCCGTTATCTCGGTTAGTTTTCTGAGTTTAACTTACTGGGAATTATCGTTATTATACTTGATAATACTTGATAACGCCAATAAATTCAGATTGGTAAGGTTCTGTTTCAAAATATCCTGCTCTAAATATCACTAAAGGAAAATGCATACGTAGCACACCCGTTCACAAAGTAATTGCTGCCGAAAGGAAAAGTATTTAGAAACGAATAAACTCATCTTTTATTAAGACAAAGAAATAGTACAGTATACAATAAAAAAAAAGCTTATACTAAAGCTAACTACGTAAGTGAAAAGAAAAGGTACAAGAGAATGAAGAGAAAGCCGAAGAAGAAGTGCAGAGGAGAGGTTGGCTGCTGTTCCAAGATGTTGTCTAAGGAAATCATTCCTCAACACTTTTACATGCCCATAACTCAGGCAGCCAAAGAACCCAACTTGGGGCCTGCACCGTTGAAGAAAAGGTGTAGGGAACCTGACCCCAGGCTAGCACCGCTAGAAGAAAAGGTGCAGAGAGCCAGAAGTGGAGGAGCCTCCGTATAACCACGCCTGCAATAGAGCAGACGGCGCTGATGGCGGAAAACTTTACTTCTGACGCGTCAAGAATCTGGCGCGACCAGTACATGCTTCGGATTTTGGCTAAAAGAGGGAGAGATATCATCCCCATCTTACCAAAATGGAAGATCATCTTGAGTCTATGTCTACCTTGTCCAGACCACATCACCTTGAGCCTCAGAGGGACCCGGGGCCTCTGCAGCGGGTGTAGTTCCTTCACCCCTACACGTGCCTTAGGCATATTGCACTAAGGGTGGGAAGCACTAAGTATGGAGACTGTGATTATGGCTGAAGGATTACGGTTGTAAAGAAAATTAAGGGGTTTGTATGCAAGAGGAATAACCTCCTGTCCTACTTATTTAAAGGGAAAGGAGGAGATATTTAATTTACGCAGAGTTCCAAGGAACGCTACGGACAAGAAGGACTTGGCTCGGTCTCCAACGCCATCTGCAACCATAAAATTAAAAGATCCTCGTGAAGGCGCATCTCGAGCACTGTAGCATCAAAGAATGCCATGTGACTAAAATTTAAAGGGGCACCTTTTATAATTCGGTGCATCTTCTATGCAAATGGAAAGGCACAGACATCAATGAAGTATAGAACCTGAGCGAATCATGATGTGAGCCCAACATAACCAAAACCCTTCTCCCCAACTAGAGTCGGGCAGTAGGATTTTGAGGGGCTATTGTGGGGCCTGATAATTTGCGGCCCAAGCTCACTCCTCGTTTGGGCCCAAGGCCTAGGCCGAGAAGAGCAGTCTTCCAAGGACGCCTAATGAAAGCCCAAGAAGGGCACGAGGACATGGCCGTGGACAGTCTTACACTCGGCACCTCCCAAAACACCCGGGAAAAGAGGCAAACTCGGTACAGGGAAAGGGCAAGAGAAAAAGCTGCTAACACAGTAATACGAAATTCTGCATCTGACAAGCCCATACCCAAAACCATGCCCTTGTGCTTTTTCAGCAACCCCCAACCACTCTAAGTATGGGATGACTAGACGGGCCTGTACCCCAAAAAAAAGTAATATTAACACGTGCACACAAAAAGGGGAATGGAACACTGATATAAAAGGAGAAGGAAACAAAGCCAAATGGGGGGGGGGGGGGAAGCTTGAGTCTTAGAACTCTTGCTAATGGACGGTTTAGTTAGTCCAGCCAAGCCCGCCCATACAGTATTTCCCGTAGGAACTACGACTAAACCGCTCACCTGTGCCCAAGGTCATACCTTTCAAGCCCACTCTCTATAAATCATATTGTTGGGGCCTTTTATATGCGAGCCCAACGCCGTTCATGGGTCGTTAAAAATCGTGCTCTTACAGTTATGATTTGGTAAATTTTAAGATTGTGTTTTTGAGTTTGTATTTTGATTATGCTTGAGTTTAGAGATGTTTAAGAGAAAAATTATTTGGTTTATGAGATGTTTCAGATGGCTCCACCGTTGTCTCTTTTCTCTTTTTTCTTTTATTTTTATGATTTCATTTGGTTTAGGAGAAAAATTATTTTCGTGTATGGATTGTGGGGGTAAAGTTCATCAGTCAACAGTGGGCCTTGGCACCCATGCGGGGCCCAGCCATAACAGGAAGTGAGGACATAGCCAGAGGACTTCTAGCCCAACCCTGTTAGGGCGGGCCGGGCCTGTTTAAGAGGCGTCCGAGAAGGAGTGTCTCCTCGGACGCATCAAATGGGAGTCCAACACACACCCTTCACATAGTGGGAAATCGTCCCAAATCGAAGGGAAATGCTGGACGCTCAGGGGGGCAACCACAACTGCCGCATTAAATGCAAGGAAGCTACTTTTCCAGCCGCATTAATGTGGAGAGGACAGGAGAACAGTATTATCTTGGCCAGTGCAACTCACAGAAAAGGAGGATGATGTCCTATAGGACAGGCACTCAAGTAGAAGCCTAGATGATCAACAAGTGTAGGATCATTATCATTCGAAGGATGCTATATAAGAGAAGAAAACCCCCATGATCAGGGGATGAGAAGTTGGGGAGCAGAAAAGTAAGGAAAAGGGAAGGGGAAGAAAAAGATAGAGAAAAAGAGAGAAGTTATGTAAACAAAGCCTAAGTTATTGTTCCACGAACTGTTATCCCAGGAAACTTAATAAAACATCCCCACGTTCAAATGGTTGCGTGGCTTACTAACAATTACGTTTATTCTGTCTAGACCTAGTTTTTCGACCCACTCTCTACAAATTCATTGTTGAGGGTCTTTTGGGCCAGAATCACCTGCTTACTGGGCCTGGGCCCTAAAATCCGCTCTTACAAATCTTATCCCAGTTGGACCTTAAAATTTTTGAATCTCTTCATTTTATGGTTCTTTGAATGGTTCGAGCTTGAAAACCTTGGATATTACATCAACTATCAAAGCAGCACCAACGTTAAAAGAAAGGTCCCCCAACCAAACCGAAGACTATGATCTCAGCAAAGAGGCTATACTATGATCCACACAATAAAACTTACAAAATAGAAATTGAGAACACAATAACTTATTAATATCCTCCAGTAGATGGCCACAAGTTGCTGTTGAGTTTCGTGCTTTTTTCACTTTTTAAACTGAAGCATGATCATCCCATTCAAGCAATGCATCAAAAACACTAAGCTCTAGACAAAATTGCAATGCTTCTATAACTAATGACTGCATACAAATATGTATCCATCCGATTACTAAACCTTTGCAAATGAGAAAGTTTACGTACAATCACTAAACCATGCTCGTCTTTAGCTACAAGACTCTTGACCTTATGTTTAACTTTGATTATTCACAAAATTAACGTTATTGATCGGTTCAAATTAACATTTTAAAAAATAATTACGTACAAAGAGTATTTACCAAATGCTTAGAAGATAAATTGGGTTAAAACAAAATCTTTACACAAGTTTCAATCGTGCACATCCACATCTCCCATTTCAATGCAAATGACTCTTTTTTGCTAAACACGTACATATGTAATTTTAGGTTCCGCTTGTTAGGTTCTAAAAATTTAGAACAATTGGTAAATTGTAAGCACAAACTTGTCTAGATATAGATTCTTAATTCTATAGATATGATTAAACAAGGCTTAAAGTGTTGCAAGTCAAAATATAAAAACAAGGAAGTTGCAAGTTCAAGAATTTGAAACATCCAAGTTCAATCAATTGAGATTATGGTTCGACCGATCGAGATGAGTTTCTACAGATTTTAATTTCAACCCAATAGGCCATTAAGCCTATTAAGGATCCGTTTGGATACAATTTATTTTTGCTAAAACTGAAAACTGAAAATACTGTAGTAAAATAATTTTTAAATGTGTGAATAATACCGTGGGACCTATTTTTAATATTTTTTAATGCATGAACAGTGCTGCTACAGTGCGTGAATAGTGATAATTGTCTTTTGCATAGTAAATCCATGTGATTTTACTATTTATGCGCTAAAAAAAAAAAGTGAAATAGAAAACGTAGACGCACAATAAGTCCTATCCAAACACATACTAAGTGATTAGGGTTTCAGATCAAATTCACATAATATTTTAAGGAAACCTTAACGCCTTGTTTGTTTCAGTATTAACGTTTTCTAGAAAATAGTTCATTTTCTAAAGAGCATTTTCTAGAAAACTATCTCATTTTCCAGTGTTTGGTAACGACCTTGAAAATGAGTTTGAGAATGTTTTCTAGTGTTTGGTATACAATTTTTTTTATATATTTATTATGTAATTTAAAACATGTGTATTATGTAAACCAATTAATATAATCAATATAAATAAATAAAAACCCAAGAATAAATTTGGTTTTCATACTAAAATTTTGACAATAGATACAATCAAAATTAGTTGTCAAATTTTCATGATCTCTACCACTCATCTTGCTCATATTTATGAACAATAACGTACGTACGTACGTACATACACACGTACGTACATACATACGTATACACACACACACACACACACACACACACATATATATATAATTGATAGGGAAATATATCTTTAATAAGTACAAATAACAATAACTTTTAATTGTCTACTCATTTTGTTAGTACACTAATTGTCTACTATAGTCAACCAAAAGTCCTCAATATTACTCTAAATTATGTATTTACATAATGTATATGCATAATATATCATCACTACATAGTATTTGCATAATGTATCTGCTAACAAATGCAATTTTCCTAAACAATTATCATTCATTATATAAAAATATTATTAATTTACAGTAAAGATCGTCCTATGTAAAAGCAATTTAGAGCCATATAGGCACCATGTTTAAAATTTTCATATTTTACTTCATTTATTCTTTCTTCTTCCTATTTTATTATTATTATTATTATTATTATTATTATTATTATTTTGCACTTTTATATGCGAAAAAAGAAGTAACTTCTGCCTGGAATTCATCAAACCGAAAATTTCTTAGAGAAAAAAGAAAATCAAGCTTGAAATTCAAAGCAAAGAATTGGAATTTTGATAGAGAGGAATGAAATAATTACCACTGCAAATTTGTTCTCCTTTGCAAGTCGGAGCTATTGACAAATCAGTGAGTGGAAAAAAAAAAATCAGAGAACTGTGTTATAAAGGGGAAGAGAGAGAGAGAGAGAGAGAGAGATCTATGGAAGATGAGAGACCAAAATTAATGACAGGGAAGATGTGAGGAGAGAAAAAGTGAGAGAGCTTATCATGAGAGAGAGCTTGTTTTCCAAAAAAAATATTTGGAAAACAACCTGTAGAAAATAAGTTTTATTTTTATTAAGATTTTCCGTTGACTAAAGATTGTTTTTTGTTGACCAGTTTTTTATGTGCTACCAAACACTGGAAAATATGGAAAACTATCTTTACAGAAGGTTTTCCAATGAAACAAACAGAGCGTAAGACACATTTTAAATAGGTTTTTTAGAGAGAGAATAATGCTTCTTGTGCCTCCTATTGTAGATCTAGGGTTTTTGTACCCAAAACTCTTTAAAATCTTCTACCGTCAATATTCTTTGAAGAAACTCAAGATCTAGTGTTGTAAAAGTTGCTGCCATCACTAGTCATCAAAGGTGCTAGAATTTTAAAACTTTAGGGGTGGTCTTGGAGTTACAAACTAGAGAGTTTGTGTTGCTGATCTAAATCTTTGAGTGCAACTCTCAAAGTCACAAACTGGAGTGTTTGTGTGCAATAAATTCATAATAGAAGAGTCCATAAATTTAGAGTTGCGTGTGGTTACGTAAGTAAGTATTATAAGAGGTAGCAGTATACTTAGGGTTAAGTCTATTGTAAAAACTTTCATTCTATTAGTAAATTGTTGCCTTGTGGATTATTTAGGTTAAATCCTCTCTAGGTTTTTTGCCTTGAAACTGAACAGTTTCATTGGTTTTTCTGAGTCATCATATCGCTTGTCTACTTTATTTTTCACTATTATGATATAAGTTATTTTTGTTTAACCTAGATTTGCATAACAAACCTAAATAACAACTTGGTTAATAAATTAGGATAAACAAACTGAGTGTTCAGGGGTCTAATTAACAAACACCACCAATAGGCCAAACATGAGTCAAGTAATGAGTGATCTAAAGGAGTGCTTGGCAATAAAATTAACTCAATGGTAGAAAGACGGCGTGACGGAATCAAGTCGAATTTTTTATGTGACTACTGAATCTTGCAGTTCTTCTACTTTTCCTACTTTTCTTTTAACATTTGTAATTGAAAATTGTGTGTAATCACATTATTGTGTTAAAAACTGTAGCTATGATGGTGTTGATGAACAATTTGTTTGTGGTGTGTGTTGTGGCCTTGAATGTCAAACTCGGGATTATAAATTATTAAATTCAGCCTATATTGAAAATTTTGGAATTCAAATTGGGTACGGGTATGGTGAAAGGAAAGCCATTGTCAAAGTCTGGTAACCCATTGCTTCAATTTCAGAACTGCTTTCTCAAAAAAATTTCAGAACTGACAAAAAAGTAACCAAAGGAATTAAAATTATAGATTGTTGAGGGCTACTTTTTTTAATATTCGGTTAAGCAAAAAAATTGTATTGTGCTAGTAAAATACAGACATTATTGGGCATAAAAAATGGGCCGAAACAAGTGTTAATTAAATTTTGTTGGTTTTATAAGCTATTGGGCTCATGGGCCACAATTACTATACTACAAGAGTTGGGCCTTTGCCCATATTCTCTTTGCTACATGGGTTGGACTTCAAGGCGTACAAATACAAGTGAGCTTACTACCAAAGAAGTGCTTTTGGAAGCACACAATCAATCCTCATAAAGTTCTTAACAATCATTAAGCACTTTCTAGTTTCTAGCACTACTGTTGAAGCTTAAGCACTTTTCAGCACAAACATGAGATTATGTCACTTTGTGAAAGAACAAATCCCAACTCTGTATTGTCTTCTTCACTAGAGCTACTGGAGAATAATATAAAACACATGTATCAGATGTATGTATATATCAATATATCATTCTCATCTTCGTCATTAAGAATGCTAGAGCAAAGTAACAAAACAACTGACAAAGCTACAAAATCTGTTAGACTCACCAAAAAATCATTAAATACTATTGGACTCTTAGGAACCTCATACTGCGCCTGGAACCTTTTGTGGTGGCACAGTACTCATGCACCTTGACCATGCATTGTCTAGTTTGCAAAATATCGATATGCTAGTTCTACTATAATTACAAAATGTAATAGATAAAGCAAATACAATACAACTTAGCTAAACCATAAAATTATCTAATAGTCTTATGTAAAATTTATAAATCATGTTTAAGCACGAGCGACCCAACATAATTTGGGACCTAAGGCGAAAAATTTATGTACCTTTTGTATGTATATATTAATTAAACAAAATTATTTAATACTAATCAAATGAAGGTTAATTTGATACATTAAACACATAATTTGATAAATAATACCAGCTAAACTAATGTTAATTTTATATAGAGAATTGATGTTAATTTAGTATAGAGAATTGAATATTATAGTTGAATCATAAATTTTTAAAATAAGAAATAAAAATATTTTTTTGATTAAAAATGATACTTTATTTTAGATATATGATGATGCTAAATTTGTAATCTAATTTTTAATTTTATATCATGTTTTTAAGAAAGAGTTATATATTAGTTTGTGGCTTTGTGGCCTATTAAACTTCAAGTTATCACTTCTTTTTTTTCTTTTCTTTTTTCTTTTTTTTTTTTGAGAAGCAAGTTACCACGTTAGGTGAGTTTAAAGTCGTACTCATTATGGTTCAAATGGACTAGTAAATGTAACTTCTGTTGAATTCGTCATGATTGTCACTTCATGTTTCCACTTTGGCGCTATGAATTTTGTATTTTAGACATTCATTAATTATATTGTTATAATCCACCAATTACATTTATTAAATTTATTGTTCTACCAATTCATAAATTTTATATAATAAATTTGGAATTAAAGTCTTTTAAAGTTCGTAAAATACTCTATCACATAAAGACTCAAATTTATCAATTTAACATTAAATGGGGTTCTTTGCCTTCTAATTTGTACCAATTTTAGCATTGCTCTCCATGCACAAAATAATCTATATCTATATAATACTAAAAGCTGAAGCATAGCAATTAATGTTGTTACGCTCACGTTGAGCCACATTAGCAGCCACGTAATTACCTTTCTTTTCTCTAAAATTTTTTCATAATTTTAATATACTATTAAAAAAAATTTATTCTCAACCTAATCTCCACTTTAAAGCCCAATCTTTATATATTACAGTTAACGCTGACCACCGTAAAGCCCCAACCAAGCTAAATAGTCTTTAATGCTAACCGCTCTCTATCTTCCGGTCTTTCAGGCTTACAAAACTCCACAACTTCAGCTTTCACGCTTTCAAAACTTCACAACTTCAACTTCCCAACGCCAAACTCTCTCTCTTCCCTCCTTGGTCTCTTCCTCTCCTCATTTAACTGAATCACTCCATCATACCTGTTCAATTGCCACCATACATAAATAAATAAAAAAGAGTCCATATTAGGTACACATTATCCCTTCCTTTTGTAATTAATATTTTGCTATTCTTCATCTAATTGAGCATTAATTCGGACCTTCTTCAAATCTGTCTTGATTAGTGGTGATTCTTCCTATTCCCGATCAAGAGGTTTTTCAAAACGTTCAATTGTGCCTATTGGAAATAGAACAGCCACTGCGTTATTTTTTCTATATATATATATATATATATATATATCTGCAATCTCTCTTCCCCCATAGATAAAGAGCCTATTAGCCTAACCTATGCCATTGCAGAATCCAATCCTTCCCACCAAGGAGCCCCCCATGAAATTATCAGATTTGAAGCGATGAATATTTATCGTGGGGTTCTCAGCAAACAAATAGACCCCAAAAAAAAAAAAAAAAAAACAAAAACAAATGCTTTTAGAATCAAAGCCCTTGAATCTCCAAACCAAAACGTTTTCAACGTTAAAGAAGTGCTTGAACAATCTGTAAACATGGTTTTGAAACCTGGATCAGACCGTACGGTGCGACCGGGTTAACCATGAACCATTCACCAAAACGATTCTTTCAACCCGTAAAACTGCCCTATGCAAGAAAATCAATAAAACGGACCAATCACAAGTTCAGATCAGAGATTTTTTTTGGGTACTTACAGCCATTGTTGAAGCTTCAACCACCATGAGGTGCTGTCAAACCATGAGATTGCATCTCTATTTCTTCTTATTCTTCTTCTTTGTCTCTGTCTCTCTCGCTCTCGCTGCGTTTTTGCCATTTCTGCAGGTCTTCATTGCTTGATTGTCACAGTGAAGGTCAAGTTGTTGCAAATGGGCGGACAACCCAATGCTTAGGCAAGTTTAGCTGTCATCCACTTGTACCAACTACCAAATGCTTGCAAGTCTTTAACAAGTTATTGCTTTCTTAAATTGGCTAAGGCCTGTGTTTGTATTGTACTTAATCAATTAATGGGCGGACAAACCAATGACGGCCCCTGTTCCAGTTTTTGTATTTTTTTTTTTTTTTTTAATTTCATATATACTAAATGGGATTGGCGTGATAAAAAAAAGTATTGGGTTATCAAATGGGCTAAATGTGATTTAAGATAATTTAAACGAAGACTTGCGTAGAATATTGATCTTTAACAAAAAAGTTTAAGGGTATTAATTTAATATATATATATATATATATATATATCCATTGATTGAAAAACTCAATATTTATTTATGTTTGATTATGATTTAATATTACTTATTTGTCTTATGAATGTTATGATATGAAAAATACATTTGAAATATAAATATTTATATTTCAGCCAATTTTTATATTTTTACTAATTTAATTTTTTAAAAATAATTATTAAATTAATTATAATGTTATCATGGTATGACCTCAGTTCAACCTTAGTCCGACCTTTAAAATCTTAAACCCCTCCCTTTTACGATTCTTTGAACGATCCAGGTTTCAAAACTATGTCTATAAATGATAATGTCATACACAATCTCTACCCACTTGGTATCACAAATCTTATTTGGTCCCTCAAGACATTGCCTTTGCTTGAATATATGTCATTGGTATAACAAATTGGAAAGCAAATTATGGAGAGAAATCACAACTTTTCTTTTCTTTGTTTCTCATGAAAAAAGTATATGGGAAAATGTTTTTTTTTTTTCCTTCCAAATTTGGTAGGTTGTGGTTGGGAAGGATTATTGAGAGTTTGAGTTGTTTAGTTGTTGACGATAAATGGGTCATGAATGTTTTTAGGGTTTGACAAGTTGTCAGTTTAAGCGTGTGCCTGTGTGTGTGTTTGTTTGTTTGTTTGTTTGTTTGTTTGTTTTGTTTGTTTTGTTTTTTAATTATTTCACACTTCGTTATTGGAATAGTTGTTACATTGTAGGTATTGCATATATTCACCAATTATAAGAGATAAAGTTCGAAATTTTACAGAATCAATTTTTAACTTGTCCCAACGAAAAATTATGTATTTCTTTCAATAATTAAAGTACTATACAAAGGAGGTAAATGAAATTTCCAATATTGTATGAAATTGGTACTTTTCTTTAAGGAGGTGAATGAACAGCCATCCAAGAAAAGACAAAACAGACCCAAAACTTGGCCTTAAGCAAGAGAAGATTGTTGAACCATTCAAAAGGAACTCCTAAGGATAAATATTTAATACTCACAAATAAGGATAAATACAATATTAATAAATGCATTTATTTCATTCCATATATGAGCTTCTTAACATTTGGCACATACATTGTAGTTAATAGCACAAAAACTTAAAAAGTCTAATATCATAGGTATTAGATTTATATACGTAAAGAAAACAAAAATCTACTACAATGTTAAACAAAAATGTGCTATTGATGTGAGTAAAGCTAAAGCAACAGTAGTATTTATATCATTTGTAGGCGCGACTAATTCTCCATGAGGTAACTGTATGATTTTCCAAGGTAAAAAAGCACCCGACCAATTCGAAACAAAAATAAATAGAAACAAAGTTATAAATACTATGTTAGGAACCTATGGATAGAACTCACCCTTAAAAACCGGCTTGCAAGGAGAGTGTGCCCAAGAGCTTATAAACACATAGTTAAACTTATACTTAATCCATGTGGGACACTATGATCATAACATACTATATAACCGAAGTCGTGGACTTTTTGTTAACTTCATGAGACTTTGGCACATCAATTTTTCAAGTCTAACAAATTTACACCTTAGTTATTTATTTAATTATTATTTTTAACGTTTATTTTCAGCTCCCTGTTGCCTCGATTTTTTTTTTTTTTTTCCATTATTTCTCTCCATCCCCAACCTACAAAGTCGATCACTTCCCCTCCCTCAACTCAGCCAAAAGGCCCAAAACCCACACTGAATTCATCATTCTCTCAAGACCCAAGCAAAAGATGCAGAGAAAGATAAGTAAAAATCCAATATGGGTCTAACTCCTTTATTGAAAATACACTCTATACCTCATCTTCTGCTTCTTTTAAATCTCAAAGACGCTTCTTCTTCTTCTTCAAAAACAAAGTTAGGATTTTTTTTTTTTTTTTTTTTTTTTTTTTTTTTTTTTTTTTAAGGCTGAGATCGATCAGTTGTTGAGTCTAATAAGCTTTCTTTGTGAGCTTATCAGCAATGTCTCTGATATAGACCAACTATGTTGCTCAAACCTTGATTTAGTTTTATGCTAAAACTAATTTGGAAAATTAAAAGAACAAGAAATTTAGTAGGTTTTTTTTTTTTTTTTTTTTTTTATTACCTTTATATTTGTTTGATATGTTAGTAATTGTGGTCATTCCGGCCTATTTTGGTAAGTTTTGGCTGAAATTAAATGAAGCTAGCTTTTAAGAAAGAAAAAAGAGTAGAAGAATAAGAAGAAATTCGTAGCTATGGATTGTGGTGGACAAAGCTCCAATAAATTTTGCAAACCTTTTTACAAGATTATATATGAACCACATAGAAAGTTAAATTGATTGACAATTAAAAAATATAAATAAAAATAAAAATAAAAAAAGAGGATGAATACAAAGTTATTTGAACAACCATCTAAACAAACTTTAGTTTTGCTTCTTCCTCATTAAAAAAAAAAAAAAAAAAAAAAATTACATTGGAGATCTTTTTTTTTTTTTTTTTTTTTTTTTAAGAATCAAATCAGCATGTTGTATTAAAAAGGCTGACCAAAACTAGCCAAAATCGGCTAAGAGAATAGAGCTTATGTGTGTTGGAACATCCTCCATCCACACCATAAGACATGACTAACATGTTTAGTAAAGTTATGAGTAACTAAGTTACCATGTCTATAAATACAAGAAAAGCAAACAGAGGAAAAAGAAGCCGACAAAATTTTGGCCTCGGTCTCATGTCACAACTAGGCTACTCCTTCCCACAAATCAATAACCCACTAAATTACATTTACTATTTTATTTGTTCATTTTACCGTTTTATTAGTTTTGCTGGACAATGGCATTTTACTTGATGTGGTTCATATTTGTTTGCAAACAAAACACTCCTTTTTTCTTATATTTTTTATAAAAACTACGTCAATAATATTTTCTCAACATTTTTATGACAAAACACATGTAATAAGTTTTTATTGATTCTAATTTGAATCCACAACTTAAATTATGTTTTTGCCCACTTATAACAACCTACCACTTAAGATTTATTGTAAAAGTGTTGTGAAAATATCTTACCCCACTTATTACCAAAATAACTTTAACTGTTTACTAGCCTAAAATATCTTTAAATTTTACAGTGCTAAAAAACATAAACTTAAATATTAAGTGAGCCCAACAACTGCAAATCCTGTTTCTCCTCATCTCAAAACTGGACATAGCACTAGACTTTTTTCAAAGCCACCTATTACGCAAGTTTTGGCATTATTTTTAGAGATAGTCATGATTCTCCTATTATAGTCCATACTAAATTAATTCCTTGCCAAGGAAACCCATTGTGGATGGCTACCATGCTCTATTGAGTGTTACACTCCTGTCACGAACCATGGATCAGATATTTGATTGTGGAGCTTGCAAACTCACAATTGCTAGCATCAATTGGGTTGCATGAACTATGCTTGAATGAGATTTCGAATGTGTTAGAACAAATTCAAGCTTTTTGTGAAATAGGCAGGACATATATCCTATAGGACTATGTAATAAGTAAGAGCAAGCTCTGGAGTTCCTTCGCTTTTGATTTTTTTTATTAAAAAAAACTATTTAGAATGTTTCATAAATATTTCATTTTTGGAATTTTTCTGTGCATCGCACGGGTTAGCGACTAGTTGAAGAATAATAATAGAGCTTCCAATAAGGAAATTGAAGTATATATAGAAAATGAGATGGAAATCACTAGAAAATAATTATTGTTTTTCACAATAAAAATTCAAGTTAGCTTACCTCATAAAGTCTCTTATTCTTTTTCTTTTTGTGATAACCGCTAAAGTCTCTTATTCTTGAATAAAAAATTTGAGATTCAAATTCTGCCTACACTAAAAACTTATTAATATTTTAGCTTAACTCCAAATTTGACACATTTTTGTCAAAATATTTATGTATATGAATCTTTGAAATAAGTTGAATTCAGCTTAGGTATTATGATTCCCCCCCCCCCCCCCCCCCCCCAAAAAAAAATGGTGAGATTTTAAAGGAACAACTAAAAATGAGTCGCCAATTTCCTGATATACAACCAAAAATTTATCATTTTGTTGTTTATTGTTTTTATCTTCATTTAATTAATTTTACATTGCTTGTGGCTGTGGGGCATCAATCCTATTAAATTGCAAAGGCCATGTGTGTCAAGGGTATGCGAATGTCCCCTAAGGGATTTGGATTTTATCGGGTCCCAAGTGTGGCTAACACATCAGCTAGCTTATGTCAAATGTACGTTATAGTGCCTTACTAATGACAAATTATGCTTGGTTTCAACTTTCAAGTCCAAAAAAATTAATATATATATCCTTGATTTCATAAGTCAAATTACTGTTCATATTAACAACTTTACATTAGTCAAAAAGTCTTTAAAATTTGAATATTATTCCTTTTACATTGTAAATCTGTCATTATACGTTTTTTAAAACACATATTTTTATTTAAATGGAGTTCTGTACAATATATAAAAATAAAGATAAAATAGAAATTTCGGACTTTTTATTTCGTGGAAAATTCAAAAAGTTAAAAAAAAAAAATAAGCAGTGTTTTTTTCTTTTCTAATTTTTTTTAATAATATTTCTTAAATTAATGCTTTTAAGATATCCATTAATATTTCCCTTATATGATAACCCGTGTTTAATGATTGAAGTTGAACCCTATTGTGGCTTGAGTCATTTTTGTATTGAAGATTTCATTAATTCTAGAAAATTAATCAATATTCATAGTAATCTCATTAATTATACAAAATCATGTAAACCAAAATTTTCAGAGCAATGCTATGTCTACAATATTTTCACAACAAATATTAAGGTGGTCGGTTGTTATTTGCTGTTACTAGTGGGAAAGAAAGAAATTTTAGTGGTAGACTTAAATTAAAAACCTGTAACAACTTGCAAACTAGGATTTATTATGAAAATATTGTAAAAATATTATGGATATAGTACTTCTCAAAAAAGTTAATTGTTGTGGGCTTCACATAATATCTATCTATAAAAATACACACAAGCACACAACATATTATTGTGTTATGAGCCAAATGAGTAATTGCCTTCATTAGTACTCTTTCTCTCAACAAAATATTTCATTATTAAATTTGTAAGAATAAAGTTTAGTTACAAAATTGGTTGTAACTTTAGGCTACAACTTTATTCAATAAAATAAAAATTACTACAAGTTTTGAGAATCTAACCATTGAATTATATGAACTTTACACTCTTAATACACTTATCAAATTTATGTTAATCGAATATTATTTACTATATGATCTATAATCTTACATTTTATGCATAATTTTAAATTAAAAAAACTTGCATATTAAACAATTTATTGATGTCATAGCTATTGATCTTTAATTTTTTAGAAATTTTGTAAGTATGAAGTATATAAGGAAAATATGTAGTCTAATAGTGAATTTTTCAAAATTCACCTCCAATAAAAAGATATTAAGTAGGGTTGTAGTCTTAGACTATAACAAATTTTGTAACTAAACTTTGTCCTATTTGAAATTTAACTCAAGGTTATGCACATCTAAATATATAGTATACAAAAGTACCAACTCTTTTGCAATTTTATTTTGCATTAAAACTTCATTTATATTTATCATATAATTTTCACCAGTTTCAGTTTTATTTATTAATTTAAACATTTGCTGAGGTCGGTTATTGAGAGAGGATGAAAATATGAATCAAGCTCGGGTGAACTGGTTTCTAATATGGAGAACCGGACCCATGACTCTCTTTAATAAGGCTAGTGATGCAAGATAATAAGAATAGTTAATGAATGACTTAAGTCTTGGTTTTAAAGTAGAGTCGAAATTTATTAGTTATTACTCATTTCTTTGTAAGGATCAAAGCTCTTGGTTGGTGGATTTTAGAAAAATGCCAACTTTGAGCTTCTTACTTAGGATCAACTACTTTATGGAAAAAAATCAGGTTATATGTTGACCAATTGAAAGTAGGGGTGTGCAGCCAACCCACTGACCCGCCAAAACCGATCCAACGCAACCCAACCCGCCAGGTTGGGTCGGTTTTTAGGGCTTGGCAGGTTTGGTTGGGTTACAAAATTTTTTTTGATAGCAGGTCGAGTTGGGTTTGGGTCATAAAATTCCAAACCCGGCCCGACCCACTCATATATTTAATATAAATATAAAATATTTTATATAATTAATAAATATTTTTAAATAACCAGCTCTTCCTCCTATTCTATATAAAAGCCAATATTAATGTATATTAGTTCATATATTAATATATAACTGAGTTGTAAGTGGGTTCCAGTTCTAGTTAGCTCAACTGGTAAAGTCTCTGATGGTTGTATAAGAGATCTGGAGTTTAATCCCTGCCTACACCAAAAACTGATTGGTGTCTTGATCTGATGAGAAAGAGCTATCATCAAGAGCAGATGTCATAGTTTGAAACTCTTTAAAAAAAAATGAGTTGGAATATTAGTTAATATATTAATGTATATTTTGTTTATCAACTCAGGTGGCAGATGTGATATATTTTTTTTCCGCTCAATTTAATAATAATACTAATAAATAAAAAATTGTCCAACCCATGGGTTCAACCCGACCCATGTGGGTTGGGTTGAATTTTTTTTAACCCACTATGGTGGGTTAAATCAAAAAATCCCCTCAACCCGACCTAACCTAACCCATGCACACCCCTAATTGAAAGGAAACACCTTTTGAAGAATGTGCCTAATTTATAGGAACCAGTCATATTGCATTAAAATGAGCAAGCCAACTAATCTTTGTTTTTTGTTTTGTTTTTTTTTTTTTTTTTGAGAATAAAAAATACGCTGCTTATTATTCATGAATTGGAAAATCCGAAACTAAAAAAGAAAATACATCAGGAGAAACCAACTCCATCCATACTTGAAAAAGGAAAAAAAAAAAAAAAAAGTCTTGTTCTCTGAGCTAAGGCATGAGCAACAGCATTATCTTGCCTGACAATATGAGAAAAAGATAAACTCTAAGGATGGTTGGTTTGTTTGTTTTGTTTGTTTATTTTATTTTATTTTATTTTTATTTTTACCCAAAATACCCATAGTTTTAAAAACCAGAAAAGACAAAGAATCAGAAGAAAAAAAAGATTGGTTATCGATTTTAAGGTTTGATCAGGGTCGGACCGATGGTCAAACTGATGACATCATAATTAATATAATTAAAATATTTAAATAATTTTTATGTGAATTTTGAATTTTAATAACTTATATTCAGATTTTTTTTTTTTTTTTAATTTTGCATACTACCTTTATTTTTTAGTCAGTAATTGTTGACAAAGAATACTTTGCTATTCAAGTTTCATTTTTTTTTTTAATATAAATAATAGTTTAACTTTAAAAATTTATTTATTAAAAAAAAAAAAAGAAACCAAAGTTAGATGACTAGACAACACACTGACTTTACCAATCCACTTTCCTACTCTCCCACTCCCAGCCACACACATTTAGGGGGTGTTTGGTATATGTTTTCAAACAATAATTTTCAGTTTTTAAATAATATTATATGTATTTCTACACATTTTTTAAACCACACGTATTTCCACATATATTTTTAAACAACAGTTTTCAGTTTTTAAGTGCATGTACCAAACACCCCTTACTCTTTATTTTTTATTTTTATACTCCCCCTCATAAATCTATCACCCATTCCCCACGTTACTTACCATCAAAAACTCTTTATTTTTCCAGTTTTCTATCCTCTATAAACTCTATGGTAAGAGAAATCAGACATGAGACATCATATCTCTCTCTCACTCTCTTAGAGGAAGTTGGATCTCTCTCTGCAATACCATCATCAAAATCAGATCCTCTCTCTCTCTCTCTCTCTTAGGGATGGCAATTTTGGCCCGACCCGTGGGTACCCAGCCCGGCCCGACCCTAATGGGCCGGGTTTTACCCGATTCAATTAGGAATAGGGTTGGGTATGGGTCATTAAAAAAAAAAAAACCCGAAGCGGGTTCGGGTCGAGTCTAGGTTTTATCAAAAAAACCCGAAACCCAACCCGTTTAAAACCCGGTACCCTAAATTACAAAAATACCCTCTCTATATATAAACCTATAATTCTAACCCTAAATCCCTAACCCGGTAATCCCCAAATTACTCAACCTCCCTCACTCCCTCACTCAACTCTCCCTCACTCCGACCGGCTCTCTCTTACTCCGTAGCTCTTCTCCAGTCACCGACTCTCCCTCACTCTGTAGCTCATCTCCAGGTTTGTGCTCTCACCAGTCACCGGTTCTTTCTTTTTATTCTTTTTTTTTTTTTGGTAATGTTGTTGACCGTCAATCGACAGGTCCGACTCTCCCTCACTCCACAACTCATCTCCATGTTTGTGCTCTCGCCAGTCACCGGTTCTTTTTTGTTTTTTGGTAATGTTGTTGTTGTTGTTAATCGATAGGTCTGGCTCTCCCTCACTCCGCAGCTCATCTCCAGGTTTGTGCTCTCACCAGTCACCGGTTCTTTTTTTTTTTGTTGTAATGTTGTTGTTGTTGTTCACCGACAACTCATTTTGCTCAATTGCTCTGTTCTGATCTCCATCAGGTTTGTGCTTTCATTTTCCTGTTTTCTTTTTTTCTTTTTCTTTTTTTTTTCAGTTGTTGTTGTTATAATGTTGTTGTTGTGGTTGTAGTTCTGTCTATGCGCTCTCTAGACCCTGAACAAGTGCAGAAAAAAAGAACCTAACAAGTACTCCCTCTCTGCATTTTCTATTCCTCTCTGTTATTTTCAAAGTTTCTCAATAAAAATGTTACCTTTACTATTGTGTTCTTTATTGATTTGGTTCCTGAGAATCACAGTAATCTGAATACTTTAGATTAGTTTCCATTGTTAAAGGGTTTATGGGGTTTTAGGAATTAAAGAACTTGAAATGTCAATGCTTTGAATATGCATCCGGTTTCATTTTCATTTTTTCCTTTGTTTTCTCTGGGACCAAATAGAGGGTTAAGGTTTGAAAAGAAAGGTTTTTGCTGTATTATGGGTCAGGTTATGAAGAACCCATGTCCTGAAATGTGTTAGATTTGCATGTTTTGTTTGTTTTTCAAGTTTTAGGAGTTGCAACCACATTGTTTGATTGAAGTTCTGAATGAATAGCCAAATGTAAACGAAAAGGCAAGAGCTTATAGTTTATTATTGTGCTTCTGTGCTTACTCTTTGGTTTGATACATACCGCTAAGCATGTTGTATGTAGTGGACCATGTGGGTCTAAGACTCTGAGGAAACAATGGTTTTCTTTCATTCATTTATTTTCTTGGTTAAATTACTGCCCTGCTATTTTGACCTATGACTATATATATTTTAGGGGGTTGGTTTATGCTGTTTTAGTGGGACCCTTTTGTTGGGTGAAGGAAAATTTTTCAATGGAAAAGAGATAAGAAGTGAAATAGGGAAAGGAAATGTACCCAATGTTGTCAAATAAGAGTGTCTAGCAATGCCAATAGTTAAAGAATTTGAGATAATATGTTGCTAAAGAATTTGCATAAGGTAATATTTAACAGGATGGGAATACATGCTCCCTAAATTAGTGGCATTTGAGATATTTTGTATATTTGATTTTACAAGATGAATTGATGGGATAATTTTTGTAAATTTTGGAACTTGATTTGGTTGCTTTTTGGTGTTATTTACTTTTGGAGCTAAAATTTAGTAATTTACATGAATTGTTGTTGCTTTGAGGAGCAAGAAAGTGTTTCAAAGGGTCAATGCCATAGGGTTTTGTGACTTTGTTTCATGTGATAACTTTGGTGTCTTCGTCATTTCTGCATAGTTTGTTTAATGGAAGAAATTGTTTGTTTTTTGTGTTTGTTGGGAATGCAGATCCTAAAAAGGAGATGGAAGACACAAACAAATCTGGTTCTTCTTCGCCAAATGGTTCTCCCTTGAGAACCGGACGTTGTCCCTTGCCGACTATGTGGTCTCCTTCGCCATTTTCACGATCACCCTCACCATTGTCACCTGGCAGTTCACCCTCAGGATCACCATTAAACAACTAGTAAGTGTTTGAATTTGTAGTTAATTATGTTTAATTATGATTGTGTTGATAGAATTTGTGAATCTGTGTAATTATGAATTTGTGCCTATTAATCAATGAGTATGTGTAATAATAAATTTGTGATAATTTATTTTGATTCTAACTCCCAAACTTTTGAACCAATTAGGAATCCGAAATCCCCGACGGTGGACTTAGTGGGAGAAGACTTAGAGGTAGAGGAACAAGAAGGGACAGAGGGAGAGCAAGAGCCTACAAATGAGGACTTGGATACAAGTAGAAAAAGAAGATACCTCAGATGTTTGGTCTCATTTTACAAGGAAGAAAGTTGAAGGAAAAGTTAAAGCCCAATGCCATCATTGTAACAAACTTTACTTGGGTGAGTCTAGCCAAGGTACAACTCATTTGCATAATCATTTAGCAAGATGTCCACGGATGAAATTTAAAGATATAAGGGATATGAGACAACAAGTCTTGATCAAATAACAAAATAAGGTGGATGGAACCATGAGTTTGAATACTTATCAATTTCATCAAGTTAGAGCGAGGAATAAGCTTGCTCGTATGGTCATCCTACATGAATATCCTCTTTCAATGGTTGACCATATTGGGTTTAAAGAATTTGTGGCCGATCTTCAACCTATGTTTAAACTTGTCACAAGAAATACTTTGAAGAGTGACATTCTTAAGATCTATGATAATGAGAGGGAGAAAGTTTTGAAGATGACGGACAAGAATGGAAATAGGATGACA
Source organism: Quercus alba (assembly GCA_036321655.1). Lineage (NCBI taxonomy): Eukaryota > Viridiplantae > Streptophyta > Magnoliopsida > Fagales > Fagaceae > Quercus > Quercus alba. The sequence continues at coordinate 17,589,647 of CM070302.1, read as the reverse complement.
ATTACAACCGATATGTGGACTTCAGGTAACAAAAAGAGAGGGTTTATGATCATTACAGCTCATTTCATTGATCATACTTGGACGTTGCAAAGCCGGGTTCTAAGGTAATTTTTTTTATCTATAAATTAAATGTTAAAGACTTTACATTTAGAATGTTTATTGAATTATGTTATAATTATTCATATTATTTTTCTAGGTTTGTTTATGTTCCTTCTCCACACACGAAAGAAGTCCTTATTGAAGTCCTTGTTGATTGGTTTTTAGAGTGAAACATTGATAGAAAGTTGTCTACAATAACTGTTGATAATTGTAGTATTAATGATGCCATGATTAGACTTCTTTTGAATAAACTTGATACTAGTTTTCTTATATTGGGTGGGTCTATGTTGCATATGAGGTGTGCTGCACATATTTTGAATTTGATTGTTCAAGATGGGTTGTCTCTTATTGGTGATGGTATTGAAAGGATTTGTCATAGTGTGATTTATTGGACTGGATCACCAAAAAGAAGGCAAAAATTTGAAGAAAATGCACGTCAATTGCGTGTTCAATGCACCAAAAAGTTAGTCTTAGATTGTAAAACTCGTTGGAATTCAACTTACTTAATGCTTTCTACTGCATTGATTTATAAAGATTTTTTTTCACATTTGGCTAAACGTGAAATATCATATACTTGTTTACCATATGATTATGATTGGGAGTTAGCCAAAGATATTTGTGGGAGGTTGGAGTTGTTTCATAGTGTGACTGAGTTTTTCTCTGGTCGTAAGTACCCCACAACTAATATGTATTTTAATTTGGTGTGTGAGTTGAAAATTGCATTGAATGAATGGAGTGTGTCTTCAAATGAGATGATAAGTACGATGGCAGAAAGCATGCTTGCTAAGTTTAATTCTTATTGGGCTAATGCTAGTGTTGTTATGGCTATTGTTGCTATCTTAGATCCAAGATATAAAATAAAGTTATTAGAATTTTATAAACCTAACATTTATGGTGATAATTCTAATTTGAAGATTGAAAGAATTAAGAATCTTTGTTATGATTTGCTTGATGAGTATGGAGATATAAATGAGTCCTCTGTAGATAATGAAGGAAGTTCTCATATTCCTGCTAGTACTTCAAGCCCTGTGGCACAAATGAAATTTAGGTTGAGTAGGGCAATGTCATCTTTTGATGAGTTTGTGAATAATAGTTCAAATAGTTCAACGAAACATGGGAGTGCTAGAATGGAATTTGATCATTTCATTGATGAGGGAGTGTTGAAGAGGAGTAAAGATTTTGATATTTTGGGATGGTGGAAAAGTAATGGTTTAAAGTATCCTACTTTACAAAGGATTGCAAGAGATATTTTAGTCATTCCTGTTACAACTGTTACTTCAGAATCGGCCTTTAGCACTAGTGGTAGACTTTTAAGTCCACATCGTAGTAGGCTACATCCTAAGACTATAGAGGCAATGATGTGTGCTCAGAATTGGTTATGGAGTGAAATCAATGATTAGTAATTGTCTAATTTCTATTTATAAAATTAAAATTGTATTTTTATATTTGCTAGTTACAATTTGATATTTCATTCTTTAATTCATTGTTGTTGTAGGTTCTTCAACTATGTCCGGAGATTGTACACTTCAATCAATTCTTGATGATGGGGAGCCTAATGAAGAGGATGGGAGTTGTGTCACAATTATGGATCATTAGACATTTTGTATTAATTTAATAGGCTTTTTAATTTCTTAAACTTGTTGGATTAATTTGTTGGTTTGTAATTATTCTAAGCCTTTTTAGCATTTTGTAATTTTTTAGCCTTTTTAATTTTTTGGTTTGTGGAGGATAAGACATTTTGTAATTTCTTACACTTGTGGGATTTGTTTTGTAACTTTTTATTTTTTAATTTCTTGAACTTGTTGGACTTGTGATACTTAGTTCTTAGACTTATTGGATTTATTTTATTTTTATGTTTAGTTGGTGATTTTAGTTATGATTTATTGATTTATAGATGTATAATTAAATTAACAGGTGATTTATTGATTTATGATTAACTTATAATTTGGATTGATTTGGCTGCATATGCCAAAAATCTTAATGGGCTTGAATTGGCTGCCTAATAATGCCTTGAATGGGCTTAAATTGGCTGCCCAATGAATGGGCTTGAATCTGGCAAAAAAAAAATCGGTTGGGCCAGATTTGGGCCCAACTGGTTAAACGAGGTCTGCGGGGCCCGGTGGGGCGGGTCTGGGCCCTTGAAAAAAAAACTCGATTAATAATCGAGCCAGGTCCGGGTTGCGGGTCTTGGCCCGCAGGTCGGGCCCGGGTATGTAAAAACCCGGCTCGAACCTGGCCCGTTGCCATCCCTACTCTCTCTCTCTCTCTCTCTGAAAATTTGTGAAGAGGCTAATTTCAACATTAAGCATGAGCGTTCAGTCATTTTCGTACTCTCTAGAGCTTAGTCAATCTTTAAAAAAAAAGAAGAAGAAGACTTTACTGCAAAAAATCTATCCTTGCCCATGTAGACTAGAAAATTTGAGAAAAAAGAAGATTTTTACTAGGAAAAAAAAAAAAAAAAAACTCCATTTCAGATCTCTTTTATAAATTTTACAAAATTGGTTCAACTATCTCAGTTTTCCTAAATCTCTTTTTCTTACATTTTCGGTTTTTAAATATAATTGGACAAGATTGTTACCCAATACTCGGTTGAATAGGCCAAACTGGTTGGTTCGGTCTGGTTTTTAAAATTATGGAAATAAATTTTTGGTCCCTATATTTTAACCATATTCCTATTTTGATCCTTACTTTTTAATGGTCACGTCAGCATTTATTGTGCCAAAAGTGCACTTCATCTACCACGTAAACAATTTCTATGGGTGAGATGACGGTAAGGACCAAAATGAGATTGCCTTTTGATTTTAGGGACTAAATGTAGTAAAATTAAGAAGTAGGGACCATAACTAAAAAGGTATTACTGGTTTTTTTTTTAGAAACTACTTATCTTAGGTTTAGGCAATTAATCCTAATTTTGTGGTAAATATAGCAGGTTAGATTAGCATTTTTATTCGTGGGTTTTAGTTAGCTCAATTGGTAAAGTTTTTGATGGTTGAATAAGAGATCTGAGATTTAATCCCAACCTACATCAAAAACTAATTGATATCTCAGTCTGATGATAAAAAGCTATTATCAAGAGAGGACGTCATAGGTTGAAACTCTCTAAAAAAAAATTAGCATTTTTATTTTGTAAACACAAAATTTCTCCATTGCAGAAAATCAAACAATTGAAAAGAAATATGGTTTGCAAATATAAATTTGTATTGATGAATAATGAGTACAATCTCTATTTCAATTCTTTTACAAAAAATACCCTCTGATTATATCTTCTTTGAGCTTGACTCGAACAAGAGATCTTCTTGACTTTGGTTGGAAGATGGATTGAACGGTCTTCACAACAAATCTCTAGCTTTGAGCTTATTAGAGATTTATTGTTCTTCAAGTCTTTGAATGTGAAGGCTCGTAGGTTGAAATTCTTCGGGGTTTTAGAGGCTTGATCCGTTGAACTTCAAAGATTTGGGTTTGTTGAAATTTATGGAGGCTTTTTAGATTAATTCCAATAGAACTTCAAAGAACTCGAACAAGAGATCTTCTTGACTTTGGTTGGAAGATGGATTGAACGGTCTTCATAACAAATCTCTAGCCTTGAGCTTGTTAGAGATTTGTTGTCCTTCAAGTTCTTCAAGCCCTTTAAATGTTCTTCAAGTTCTTCAAAGACTTGGTTTTCAAAATGAAAGAGGATGTCCTCTATTTATAGTGATTTTAGAGGATAAGCTCCACTTTAAATTGATATACTTGAAAGTATGTAGTAGACTTTTGATTGACCCAAATTCATCTTAGAGATAATTATCTCTATTTATCTATTTTGATAAAGATAATAATCAACAAAGATAAATAATTATCCCTATTTAATTTATTTTAATAAAAATAATTATCTATCAATTTTGAATAAAAAATTTATCCCTATTTATTTATTTTAATAAAGATAATTATTCATATATTTTTAATAGGAAATTTATCTTTATCTTGTGGGCCAAATGACACGTGGCAAGTTTTTATATGTCAATGTAATATCAATTTGGATGACACATGTCATCATTTGATTTAATTAATTTAATAAAATTAATTTAGAATTTGCCACTAAATTTTGATGTGGCATTTTATAATTAGCTTAAAATTTTGCCTCCCACATATTCTTCTATAAAAAATAAATAAGATTAGTGCTTTTCTTAGTGTTTGTGACCAACGCATGAGCTCACTCATAGACTTATTACAAGTGTTCCCAACTCACTATGTAAAGTCCAAGTTTGGGTCCATGTATAAGTATATGGGCTTAGGCACACCATTTACATGTTTGGCACACTTTTTACCCTTCATACCACATTTCATCTATTCCCCTAACTAAAAACAAATGATGCAAAAAGAGATAGAGGGTCCAAAAGAAGTTGGGTCTTGGTTTGTGTGGGCTTATTGGGCTTTTAACGAAAGTATCCATCAACATCATTCATATTATACAAAATTAAAATATTCAAATCAAATCAAACATTATATTCATATTATAGCATGTGTAGGATTTTTTTATTTTTTATTTTTAATACGTGGAAGCTTCAACTTTATCTTTCATTAAGCTTGGTAATTTTAAACTATAATACCAAATAAAGATCAACCATATTTAAAACAATACAAAAAATTAAAGCCAGAATGCTCTTGGTCTTCTAGCATACGTCAGAATTTCACATATAATCTATATATATATATATATATATATGTATATAAAACCGAAACCTTTGCTAGCTCTACAATTTTTCACGTCCGTATTTTTTTTTTTAATTTTTAAATCTGATTTTTTTTCTTTTTATTAAATATATATACTTTCCGTCTATATTTTTTGCTGAATTCTTTTTTTTTTTTTTTTTTTTTTTTTTTTTTTTTTTTTTTTTTTTGCGCAGAACATATACTCTCCGTCTATGAATATATATATACTCTCCCCAAAGAAGATTTTTTTATCGATCACTCTTTCTCTCTCTCTCTCTCTCTCTCACTCTCTCACACACCACGGCTGCTGCTCCAAACACCACTGAAACCACTACAGCCATCGTCTCAGGAAAACACCACGGCTGCTGCTCCGCACACCACTGACACCGCTACAGCCACTGCCTCAGGAAAACACCATGGCTGCTGCTCCGCCGTCGCCGCCACAGGAAATCCTTGTTCCAAAGACGGAGACGAAATGCTGGGGCGACGAAGAAGATGACGAGCCTTTGGAGGACACGGCTACTTCATCAACGTCGAGGCCTTGACCATCGACGACACCAAAACGCTCATCACTGCAGTACCATCAATCTCTCACATCACCAAGATTTGAATTTCTTTATTTGCTTGTTCTAATTAGGGTTTCGATCAACTCAATACCTTTGCTGCTACTTTTGGTTAAAATATAATAAAGTACTGATTTTGATTATAGTTTGAGATCCTAATTAGGGTTTTGAATTTTTATCATTGATATTACTTTTTGTTTTGATGCTTATACAATGTGGTAATAGATATAGTGTTCTATAGTTTTAATTCCTATTATTATGTTACTTGGAACATGAATGCAGAAACACACATGTATAGTTGAGTCTAATAGATATGTTTTGTTCAGTTTTCAATTTTGGGTTTTGATATATTAGGGTGTTAATTTGACGTAGATACTGTGAATGATACCCTGTATACATTGGCAAGTACTTTCGAGGACTTGAATCTGTCAAAAGAACTGCTGAAGGGTTTATATATTGAGATAAAATTCCAGAAGCCAAGTAAAATTCAAGCTATTAGTTTGCCCATGATTTTGACTCCTTCCCATAAGGATTTGATTGCCTAGGCGCATAATGGTTTTTCTGTCAATTTAAGGATTTCGTTTTTAATTAGGTTTTTCTGTCAATTTAGGGATTTCAATTCTTAACCCCTTTTTCTCTCTATTCATTTTTGTTGAAGTCAGGAAAACACTCATAGAAAATCAAATTCTACAGGTTTTGTAAGAAAGTGGAGATGGCATTAAAGAGCATCTCAACCGTCAAAATCTAACAACAATCCTACAGGTTTTGCTTTACCTTCAAGTTTTGCTTTATTTTGCTATCTAGGTTTTTTAGCACATTTGATTTAGCTTAGCTTAATCGTTTGTTTGATTAAATAATTATTTAGGCACCTAAAACGTCAGCCTTTGTCTCCCCTCAGTCCCCAGTTTTTTTTTTTTTTTTTTTCAAACCTTCTACCTCTTCTGTACAAGTTCATGTATTTTTTGTTTTGGTCTATCTCTGATTGTAAAATTTAGGAAGAAATTTAATCTTCTCAATTGGGTTGTAGCTGTTGTTTTGTTTTATAGTAGAATTGTAGTGAAACTCTATCAATTATTCTTTTTAAGCTATTCTAGCAGATGAAACACATAAAATCTTAATTAAAGAGATATGTGATAAGTGATTGTAAAGGGAACAAATTAGCACAACTTATTTGTCAACATTAGATTTGTTGTTTTGTATATTTTTCTGCTCTATTGTTGGTGACACAAATTGGAGACATATGGCCATTAATGATTGATTCATAATGTGATTGTTTTGTGTAGATTTATTGCTTTGTGATTGTTTTGTGCAGATTCAATTTCTAAGAAGAACACTAATGTAGGATCTGGCTACTTTTGTCAAGCAATAGGTGTCTGTTGGGTATTTGGAGTGCAGTTTAATTGTGGAATAACAAGATGTCCATATTTTGGAGGGTTTAATTTGAGAGATTATATAAGTTTACCGCATTATGTATGTTTATTGTGCATGATTTAATATTAGTAGGTTGTTTACTTTTGGTTTCTAAGGTTTTGCTCTCAAAATATATTTCTGAATTCAGAGTTATAGTGTTATGATCTATTTTAAAGTAGTGAAACTATTGATTTTCATATAAATGTTTTGTGGTCTTTGGTGAGTTTCATTGGATTAGTGATGTCAAATTTAGTTAATTAATACCCATTTGGTGTCAAAGCATATAAGAAAGTGATTATTGGTATATGGATGCATTTACAGTTTCTTATGGCATTATTCATGATAAATCAAAAGGCATATATTACACCTTTATACAAAGTTTTTTTGTGTGCAGTTGACCTTCTACTTAAAGCTTCAGGTTCTGTCTTGAAACCCCGTATTTTTCTAATTGTGATCTTGGATTTAGAACAATTAGATTTTCCCCAGGAGGAACTTCACTTCGAATCAAATTGAATTGCATATTTGAGATTTGAACTTGAAGTTACAAAATTAGTCAAGATTAATAGATAAATTTTGAAGACAAGATATAAATCAGATTATATTCAAAATTTTTATTTGTTAAGCTTGCATTAGATTTGCTGTTTTAGGACAGTGCTTTGAGATTCTTTTATGTGGTGGTTTGTGCAAAATGAGTCTCCACAACTTATTGGGTAGTGGAAGTGTTAATTAAACTACAAGACATTTGGCTGCCTTTATATTTTAAAATGCTCTGTGTTTTCTATCCCTTTTTATTTTCCTTTCCTATCCATCAAGTGCCCATGAATATTGAGAGTTCACAATAAACCTTAAGCTAGAGAGAAAAAGAAAAAGAAAAATAGGAGGCTGTAGGTTATTAGCAACAAATAACAAAGAAGTTGTGCTTGAATTTGTATGCAGGGAGTTTCACTCTATTTAATTTGATCATGTTCAATTGAGTTATCAATCATAATGGCCATGCTCTTTTGTTTTGTTTTTTTTTTTTTGTTTTTTGTTTTTTGTTTTTTTTTTTAATGTACCTATATGAATTAATTAGATTGCTTTGCCTGTTTGTAAGAAATTAGCCATTTTAAGTAAATTTGGAATAATGTCCAAGTGGCTATCAAGGCTATTGGAGCATTTAAAGCCAACTACAGTTGCTGATGCAGGTTTGATTTTCAATGTGAAAAGTAAAATGCTGGTGAGTTTCATTTAGTTTCCACTTATTTTATAATGTTTAAATCATTAAATTGTGTTCAACATTCATGAACCATTAGTTAAGGTGCCTTACCAGGATCTTATAAAATGTGTGAAAACGTGAAAGAAAATATATGTGCAATGTGTGTGTGTGTGTATATATACACACACAAATGTAATATTTAGTATAGTTACTTATTTGTTTTAACCTACATTATTTATAAATGAATTGCATGAAGTTGATTAACTATTTTTGGCAAATTACCAATTATTTTTAGCTCTTTTTTTAGTGTTACATTTTGCTATAAGCTTTTGTTTCTTTGAATTCCAAACCAATTGAGAAGGGAAATTAAGGTATCAGTAGAGCAAAAGTTTTATTTTAGGAGAGAGTTGAAAATTGGTAGTTTCATCATTGTCATGTAATAAAAAGTTCCAAGCTCATGTTGTAAATTGCACTTAAGTTCTTGAATGGTAGGGTATAACATGGGTTCCGAAATAGGAACCTAGGATCAACTTAAGGATAGTGTGTGATAGGTTGGATAATTGATTGATTGGTGTTATTATTGCTTTCATATGCCTCTTATATCTTCTAGTGAATTCATAGACAGCTTACCTTCTTCCATTAAGAATTTTCCAATTTTGTTATTACAACTTGAGCTATGCATTTTTTGCTTGCTTATAGAAAAGGATATAATTGCAATTTATGAAAGTTAGAATAACAATTTGTTGTCATTTTTCTTTATTAAATGAAGATAGAAAAAAAATTGTTATATATTTTTTAGATTTTCATAGATATGTGTTAGTATATGAGTTTGTTTAATTTTATAATTTTGTCTAATTTATTGGTCTCTATGATGTTTCTAGCAGGATAGTTTTCCTTTTTTGATGATTTTTATTGGCTTTACTTACACTAAGTTCTATTTGTATGCTTGTTAATCAAGTAATTTGATGAAAGCGATACATATAAGTGCAGTTTATGAAAGTTAGAATAATAGTTTCTTATCATTTTTTTTTTTATTAAATGAAGATAGAAGAAAATTTGTTATATATTTTTGAGTTTTTCTTAGATACATGTTTGGAAATGAGTTTATTTAATTTTATATTTCTGTCTAATTTATTAGTCTTTGCGATGTTTCCAGCAAGATGGTTTTCCTTTTTTGGTGATTTTTATTGGCTTTACTTACTCTAAGTGATGTTTGTATTTTTGTTAATCAAATAGTTCGATGAAAGCAATAGACAATTAAAGTAGAATTTCATAGTGGGTTTGGTTTGATTGTGTTTGAAATTGTAATTTTAAGATAGATTTGCTTGATTTTGATTGCTTGAATATATTTGTCCTAAAGTAAATGTATCACAACAATACTTTTTGGGTTATTGATATTGTTGGGTTCCTTAGAATAATGGTTAGAACTCTAAGCCATATGGTCGTGGTTGTAAGAAAATGTTTGCTCTTCTCTCTGCCCTCTACAACACTCTAATATGTAACATTGTTTACACATTTTTGGATTGAATATTAGCTTTAGGGTGTTGATTGTAATGATATAATTTTGTATAACCTTATACACATTCTTATGCAGTGACCACATGAAACTTCTTAAAGCTTTTGAAGGATAGAAGGATGCAAACCGTAATGAAAAGAATCCTGTCACCTTGCAAATGACAAAGGATATGAGAATGCAATTTGTAGATCTATTTAGCATTGGCTTTGTAAACAAATTGATGAATGCTAATGTAAGTTCTTTAAGATTTTCAAATTTTAAAGCATTTGATTTGTTGAAATCTTATAGTTACTAAAAATTTTTCCGCATCGCACAGGTTAGCGACTAGTATAGATTAATATATATCCATATAATTAATAAATATGAGGCCATGCTGACTAATAGATTTTAAAGATATAATTCTTAATCATGTAGAGTCGTAGACAATTGTTTTTAGTTTTTAGTTTTTAGCGGTTAATTTCATACGGTACAGGCCGGTATTTACTGTGCTGAAACCTTGACGGGTACAGAAAATTTACTATTTCGTTCCAGCTAAAATACAGGCTGTACCGGAGTTGTTCCGGCCATACCGGAGTAAATTCTAGATTTCGGCCGGTAATTTGATACCGGGCCGAAACCAAAACCTCTATGGGAGGGCTTAGAAAAAGAATAACAAGAGAAGAAGAAGTTGACGCTTATTAAAATCTTTGAAAAATTTGCTCACTAGTTATTGCAGATCGACCAAGCCGCTGCTGTTTCTTAGTTCTCAGTTTCAAGTTTGTCGCCTCATCGCCTGCTTCTCCTTCTTTTACTTCTTTCTTCTTTTGTTTTTCTACTTCACCTTTTGCTTTTCCCCCTCTTTTCCTTGTTTTTTCTTCCGTGAATATCTATGCACATTTTGAAACTTATGGTCTGATGGGAAGTGAAAGAGACTAGTCCTTCTGTTCACTTCTTACACATCCAAATGGACACGTGGCTTGGGGAGTACTTGTTTGCTCTCTGTACAATTTGAGAACAATTCCAATCTTTTTAACTCCAAAAAAAATACTTACGGTGTATAAATATATATATATATATATATATAATATGCATATAATAGTTATAAATTATGCCTATTAAAAAAATGTAAATTGTACAATAGTAATGTTTTTTTTTTTTGTTTTTTTGTTTTTTTTTAATGAATTGTATTCTTATTATTGATATTATAATAATTATTATATAATTAACAGTAATCTTGAAACGGTACATTGATACTGATCAGTACCGAAATATATCATTTTATTAATTAAACCGGTATAATTTTCTGTACGAAATTAACTCTCTACTACAACATAGTGTCTAATAACTAATAAGCACTACTCTATTTCAATAGGCGCAGTAGCCTTAAAAACTATGTGACTTTTTTTGTCATTGACATGGAGGTTTTATTTATTTTTATTTGGAATGGCTTTGACTTAGAGTTAAAATAATTATTTTTTTCATAAAAAAAATTATTTTCTCTAAGTATCCTGCATATACAACACATGAAAACAACATGTGTCTATTAAATAACATGTTTGATTATGATGGTTGTAAGGGTAAAATCTCCAAGTCAAACAACAGGCCTTGGGCCCTATACAGAGTCCAGCTACAACCAAGGAGAAAATGGGGCATCAAAAAAACTTCCAACCCAACCCTAATAAGTCCAAACTTATTTAAAAAGACGTCCAAGGAGGAATGTCTCCTCGGACGTGCCAAATATGGGCCCAACATGTACCTTATCCATAATGAGGTGTCATTCCAAACAAATATTGGTAATAAGGATGAGCCTCAGAAAGTAGGGAGAAGAACGAGAGCATAGGATGTTAGGGGGAGACCCCAACTGCCGCATTAAATGCAAGGAAACCATTTTTCTGGCCGCATTAATGTGGAGAGGACAGGCGAACAGTGTTACCTTGGCCACTGCAACTCACAGAAAGGTAGGGTGGATGTCTGATGGGACAGACACTCAAGTGAAGGTCCAGATAATCAACAAGTGTAGGGCTCTTATTACTTTAAGGAGGCTATATAAGAGAAAGGCCTCTCCCTGAAGGAAGGATCGGAAAAAGCCAGAAGAAAGAGAGTAAGACTATATCCTTTAATCAGGAACATAGGTGCACCCACACATTTCCTCGGACTGAACATCCAGTGGAGATAAAGGAGATATTCTTACGTTCAAGCGCTGCATGGCTTAAAATTAATTAACATTCACTTCGTTGAGTCCTAGTTCTGTAACCCGCTCTCTACAAATTCATTGTATAGGGTTCTTTGGGCCAGAGTCACCTACTTGCTGGGCTTGGACCTTAAAAAACTGACCCAACAATTGGCGCCGTCTGTGGGGAGAACTTGTGTCTCGACAAGTGAAACCATTAGAGATGGAAGGATCAGGTCCGCGCCAAACCGGACGCGCAAATTCCCAACGGCAGGACAACTTTTTGAATCTTGAACGGGAGAAAGATCAAGACAAGCAGCGAAAGGGCAGTGTGAACACCTCCCACACGAGCAGAAGCCACTCGAAAGGGAAAGGCCATGCATCCCATAAGCGAAACGATCAAAAGGCTTTACAGTAAGAAATTGATGACTTGAAGAAGAAGCTACACCGAGCACAGCGAAAGCGTCCTTCACCCGGGTTGGACACCAACATTGATAAGGACAATGAATACAGGCGAAAATCAAGAACCCCTCCAAGCGAGACTTTTTCCTATGAGGAAGAGCAGCCTCGTAAATGCGAACGCAAGAGCCCGCCATACCAAGACTTGGCCAACGATGCCATGAGTAAGGCTCTGGACCGCATCTCCCAATCGCCTTTCACGCGCAAAATAGAGGAAGCAGAACTTCCTCGGCGGTTCCATCAACCAACCTTTGCCATATACAATGGTCAGACAGACCCAGTAGAGCATGTAAGTCAGTTTAATCAGAGGATGGCCGTCCATTTCAAGGACGAGGCGTTGATGTGCAAGGTCTTTTCGTCCAGCTTGGGACCTATGGCGATGAGATGGTTTGACGACCTTAAGCCAAAATCCATAAATTCCTTTAAGCAGCTGACACAGGCCTTTGGCTCCCGCTTCATTACCAGCAGCAGAGTCCCTCGGCCCCTAGATTCCCTCTTATCCCTGTCCATGCAAGAAGGAGAGACACTGAAGGCCTATTCAGACAGGTACTGGGAAATGTACAATGAGATAGAGGGAAACTACGACGACGTTGCCAATGCACATTCAAAAGGGGCCTGTCGACAGAGCACGGTTTAAGAAAATCCCTGACTGGGAAGCCGGTCACTAGTGTGCGCCAACTCATGGATAGAATTGACAAGTACAAAAGGGTCGAGGAGGACCAGTAGACCGTGAAAGGCAAAGTGAAGGTTGTCCCTCAGGAGAGGAGGGACTTCAGGTCGGACCGCTTTAACAGCAGTAACAGGCCGAGAAGAGACTACGCGGAACAGTCTAGATCCACTAGGGCATAGGCAGTTCATGCAGTGTTCCGAGAACTATTACACAAGATCCTAGAGAAGGTGAAGTGCGAACCATTCTTTCAATGGCCAAGTAGGATGGCAGGTGACCTCTCGAAACGTAACCAGAATCTGTATTGCGCGTACCACTAAGAGCCAGGTCACCTTACTGATGATTGTAGGAATCTGAAAAACCACTTGGACCGGCTAGTCCAAGAGGGGAAGTTGAGACATCTATTACATTACCCTGTGGGATGGTAGGAACAATCAAATATAGAAACCAGGCAAAGCGCATTGAGGCCGCCCATTGGCACAATAAATGTCATTCTTGCCGCACCTGGAAGGACCGGATCCAATCCTCTCAGAGTAATGTCAATGGGCAGGCTCCCGCCTGAAGCTGATGACAGGGAATCTAAAAGGGCCCGAGCGAGTCCCACACCCTTAATCGGATTCTCGGATGAGGACAAACTGGGAACCTTTCAACCCTACGACGATGCCCTGGTCGTCACGCTCAGAATTCGGGGTTATGACGTGAAGAGGGTGCTAGTTGACCAAGGCAGCGCCGTGGAAGTAATGTATCCTGACTTGTATAAAGGAATGAACCTGAAGCCAGAGGACCTGTCGGCGTACGACTCCCCTTTGGTCAATTTTGAAGGAAAAACAGTCACCTTGAAAGGCATGATCAGGCTGCCTGTACAAACAGACTCAGACATGGTGGAAGTGAACTTCATTGTGGTAGATGCGTACTCCCCCTACACAGCCATTGTGGCCTGCCTGTGGCTTCATGCACTAGGGGCTGTGTCGTCAACCTTACACCAAAAAGTGAAGTATCCGTCAGGAGGTCGAGTGAAAGAAATAATAGGGAACCAGGTGATGGCTTGGCAATGCATCGTGTCAGCAATCTCACGACGACTAAACAGTGAGCCCTCCACCTCAGCCGAGAACGGCTTATAGCAATTAACGACACCGGTTCGAGCCCCGGGTAGTGGAGGACCCACCATGGAGGTGAGCTGTGAGGATCTAGAGAAAGTACTTGTTGGATCAGACCTAGAGAAGATTTTTCAGGTCGGCTCGGAGTTACCGCCCCAAGAAAAGGTGATATTGATTGATTTTCTAAGACAAAATGTGGACGTATTTGCTTGGGACGCCTACGAGGCCCCTGGGGTTGACCTAAATTTCATTTGCCATCACCTTAATGTTAGTCCGGCCGTAACACCTAAGAAACAGCTTCCTCGGCGACCGTCGAAAGAACATGCAGACGCCGTGAGAGAGGTCATAAAATTGAAGAAAGTGGGGGCTATCAAGGAAGTATTCTACCCCGAATGGTTAGCCAACACAGTCGTGGTAAAAAAGAAGAATGGGAAATGGCGGGTCTGCGTAGATTTCACAGACCTAAACAAGGCCTGCCCGAAGGATCCTTTCCCCATGCCGCGGATAGACTGATTGGTGGATTTGACCGTCGGACACCCCCAAATGAGTTTTTTGGACGCCTTCTAGGGCTACCGTCAGATACCCCTGGCTGCTGAGGACTAAGAAAAAACTGCTTTTGTCACCTCCGTCAGAAATTATCATTATAAGGTGATGCCCTTTGGCTTAAAGAATGTCGGATCGACCTACCAAAGGATGATGACCAGGATGTTTGAACAATAGATGGGTAAGACCATTGAAGTTTATATAGACAACATGGTGGTAAAAAGCAAAGTAGTGGCCAACCACGTCAGAGACCTCAGCGACATCTTTCAAATTCTGAGAAAGTACAAGCTGCGACTCAATGCATCCAAGTGTTCATTTGGGGTGGGATTAAGGAAATTATTAGGTAACATGGTGACCCACAGAGGCATCGAAGTTAACCCTGACCAAATTAGAGCTATTCATAGCCTGCAGCCCCCTCGGAATCCCAAAGAGGTCCGTTTCATTTCCCGCTCAGCGGACAGATGCAGACCTTTCTTCCTCCTATTAAACAAGTGGAAGGGTTTCGAGTGGACTGAGGAGTGTGCTTTAGCTTTCCAACAGCTTAAGGAGTACCTCGCCCGACCACTAATTATGTCCAGTCCTGAGGCCAACGAGGTGCTATTCGCCTACATTGCTGTGGCCTTTCATGCAGTAAGCTTAGTGCTAATCTGAGAAGACAATGGCACGCAACGGCCCGTCTACTACGTAAGCAAATCGCTGCACGAGGCAGAGATCCGCTACCTCCCCCTCGAAAAGGCTGTCTTGGCAATCGTACAAGCCACGCGAAAGCTCCCCCACTATTTCTAGGCACATACTGTGGTTGTACTAACCCAGCTTCTGCTAAAATCCATTCTCCGGAGCGCCGACTACATGGGCAGAATTGCAAAATGGGGAACGATCCTGGGTGCCTTTGACATTAGGTAGATGCCTCGCACTGCTGTGAAGGGTCAGGTCCTCGCATATCTAACCGAATTTGTGGAGCCCACACTAAAAGGAGGGGGAGGGTCACTAAGCCTTGACGGGAAACTGATAAGTGTAATCACTCATAGGAAAAAGTCTCGCTTGGAGGGGTTCTTGATTTTCGCCTGTATTCATTGTCCTTATCAATGTTGGTGTCTGAGCCGGGTGAAGGACGCTTTCGCTGTGCTCGCGTAGCTTCTTCTTCAAGTCATCAATTTCTTATCACTCATAAGTTCTAATTATTTCAACTAAGAAAGTGTTTGATGATTGAATAAAAGATCTTGGGAAAATTTTGCTAAATAGCATAATTTTTAGAAAAAATTGTTAAATAGCACATGGTTAAACTTATTTAGTTATGTAACATGTTTTTTGGAACTCGAGTTTATCAAACTTAAGTTCCAATAAAACTTGATCGAGTTCTAAACATTATATTTGATTAGATTGCCACAATGCCTATAACTCGAGTTTCATTGAAGCTCGAGTTCCAAAAAATATGTTACATAACTAAATAAGTTTGATCTAGTGTTTTTTTTCCTATTTTTTTTTTCCAAAAATTATACTATTGGGCAAAAAATGCTTAGAAATCTGGTATTTAATTTCCATTAATACTAAAAATCAATTGACATCTTAGTTTGATGATAAAGAGCACAATAATTTAAAGTAGATGTCAGATGTTGAAATGTACTTTTTCAAAAAGAAAAAAAAAAAGGTTTCTTATCACTCATTCTCAATCTTTCTCTTTCCTTGAGTTTGATGAGAGACAATTTAACTTGCAAAAATTGCAGCACATCTTTGCTAGGTCGGTCTTCCCATCTCGCTTAGTTTAGTAGTCGTTGAGATGTCACTCTCTCTTCTCCCTTCGTTGGGATAATTAACCACCTAATCGATCATTGAACAGTAGTCTTTACATAAATTCGACCTTAATTATGTGTGTTTGTTTCTACTAGCCTTACATTTTTTTAAAAAAATTATTATATTTAACTTTGCTACCAAATTAAAGATTTTTTCCCCTTTAAACAGTAAAACAAACCAGATCAAGAAAATTCAACTATTCATTTGTTTTATATAATTCTACTCATTATGATTTGATAAAGTTCTCACTACCCTTTTGT
Source organism: Quercus alba (assembly GCA_036321655.1). Classification (NCBI taxonomy): domain Eukaryota; kingdom Viridiplantae; phylum Streptophyta; class Magnoliopsida; order Fagales; family Fagaceae; genus Quercus; species Quercus alba. The sequence goes on along the minus strand of CM070302.1, from coordinate 17,573,206 downwards.
GCTTAAATTTGATTGAACGAAAGTATACCCTAAATTTGTGCTATAAGCTGCTATGGAGCATGGAAAGTAAAAAACTTGCCAATCAATTGTCAATCTCCAGATGTTGACGAAGACTTATTGAATAAATTGTGCCTGTAAGAACCTCCCTCACATGGTGTTTGACAAGGTGGTGGAAGATGGTGAAGGTTCAGCCCCCTACTTGTTTTTGTTAAATGATATCTTTGATTCAGCGAAAGAAAAAATGTTCATATTCTCGAAATTCAGATATTATTTTGATATATATTACAATCCATTGCGCTGGTTTGTGAACAAGTTGCATTTGATTATTGTTTAAAGATTTCACTAATGAAATTCCGAGTTGTTGCTGAGACGTCAGCCCTTATATAACAATATATGTCACCATAACTTGTTGGACTTTCTACTTGTTTTTGAAGCGAGCAACACCCTTTCACACAGTACGTACAAGTAGTACTCCAATTGTTGTATTAAGGCTTGGGATTTATATCTGCCAGGCTAAGTCAAACTACAGAGTTTTACTTACGTCCACATTGACTTGGAGTATAATTATAAGAATTTTGTAGGTACCATGACCATGAGTACTAAATAAGTAAATTTGACCATGTCGATAAGAGATTCTATCTTTAAGGTACGTACTTTAGTAGCAACTACGTTTTCAATAACAAGAAATTATTATGATGTTGATTCGTGGTTTTGGTCTTTTACGTCTAGTTCATGCGTAGGATCCCCACAACCCCACTGCCCTTAGTTTTTATTTTTCTGATATATCTAATACGAAAATTTCATCACATAATAATCGAATCTGCTATTCCAACTAGAAGCTTAATTAACAGTCATTTTCCTTTTTGGCAGTAAACTTAGAAAAAGATAAAAGTGGTAACTAATTAAACGAATAATTTGCAGCCAATTATTTGTGTGTATAACAAAATATACAATTAATAATAAATTAAAACAAACATACACAAAATTACATAAAACCTTTTTTTTTTTTTGGTTCTCTCTAAAAAAGAGAAAGAAAAAGATGCAAAAGTAGCTCAATATGAATGAAGACACAATTGGCAGCCACCAATAATTTGGATAGACTAACGCTCGTGTAGAATCATAAAAAGCAAAAAATAAAAAATATATTAATAATATAATTTTTGTTCATATATTTATTTAAAATTACAATAAATATTAATAATTTTTTGTATGAACCACACACAAAATAAATTTCTTTTTAACTATTTTTTATTTTTTAAAGATGTAATCAAATACTGAAAAAAACATGTTATTTTTTTTCCTGAAAATAAATTTTCAAAAAACGTTATCCATCGAAAGGGTAGCTTATTTGAATTCTATAAAAAAAAAAAAAAAAAAAAAATTAGTTCTTTGGATTTTTTTTTTTTAAACTCAAGGTTCACCAAAAAACTAAATTAACCCAATAAATTAATTAAAACACTTACGGACTAACTGACTAATATGGACTATAATTAATAGTCTATAGGGACCATTTGCCACTGGTGTGTATGCAAGCCAACAAATACGTACATACAACTTGCGATGGAGTTAACAACGCGGGCACCATTCTTCTTATGACTTTGCCTATTAACTTACTTCAATATATATATATATATATATATATAGTCAACTTTTATGAATTTTATTTTTTTATAAATATTTTAGAGAGTCAAAATTCTGTGTCTCAAATGGTTTATGTTTGATTAACTTGTTCACACTCCTGTTTTTGGTTAATTTTACCACTGACATTGTCATTGATTAACGGATACAGTACATAATTACAAGGAATAAACATGCAAATACCACTTAATTAAACAATTTGACAATGTCCTGGCATTTTTGCAGTAGAATATCATCCTCTTACCAATGAGAACAAATGATTAAGTTGCTATATATTCTACTTCCTATACTATATTAGCTATAAACTTAATTATAAGCCTAGCGGCTTTCTGTTCCTGAGCAAGAAGAACCTGAAAATGGTTACAAGGATGTTCAATCATTTTCTCTTTGCATTGCTTGCTGGTTTCTCTGTACTTTTGGTTCATGGCCAGGATCAATCAGGTATCGTTATCTAAGTCTATCAGTTTTAATATACATTATCTCTTAATTATTGGCCATATGGCTAAGGTCTCTCTCTGTTTTTGGTCAGGTTTCATTAGCTTAGATTGTGGGCTACCAGCTAATTCAAGCTATACTGAGCCAATAACAGGCATCAATTATATATCAGATGCAACGTTCATAGACACTGGTGTAAGTATGAGCATATCACCTGTGTACAAAACAAATAGCCTTGAACAGGAGTATAACTATGTCAGAAGCTTTCCTCAAGAAACCAGAAACTGTTACACAATAAGTCTTACAAGTGGCACCAGATACTTGATCCGAGGGAGTTTCTTGTATGCGAATTATGATGCCAAAAGTAAACCTCCAGCATTCGACCTGTATATTGATGCTAATAAGTGGGATTCAGTGACATTACTCGATGAATCCACATTCATCTATGCAGAGCTCATACATGTCCCAAAATTAGATCATATTGATTTTTGTCTGGTGAACACGGGCCATGGTGTACCGTTTATTTCTGCATTAGAACTTAGGCCACTGAAAAATGACACATGTCACTGTAGCTGGATCATTGTCAACTTTCGTGCGGCTTGATTTTGGTACATTAACCAATCAATCATATAGGTGAGTCATATTTTTTATACCATACTATGGTTTTTGTTAAGAACTTTGAAGTTCAATATTTTCTAACATGCATTATTGGAAAACATTTAGGTACAAAGACGATGTTTTTGATCGCATGTGGTTCCCGCCTACGGCCATGGTTGATTGGACACCAATAAGTACTTCGCTTACAGTGATTTCCAATGATTTCCAACCACCATCAGTGGTCATGGATACTGCCTCCACAGCAATAAATGCAAGTGTACCCATGACATTCAACTGGGTGGCCCCGGATAATACAACCCAATATTACGTTTACATGCACATTGCTGAAATCAGAGAGCTCAAAGCAAACGAATCTAGAGTATTCAACATTTCTCTAAATGGGGTGTTATGGGGTGGACCTATAATTCCTAAGTACTTGCACACAACCACTGTGTACAGCCCTTCAGCCTTGAAAGGGGGAAAATTTGAGTTTGTTCTTTATAAAATTGAACAATCAACTCTTCCACCACTCATCAATGCCATTGAGGTTTACAAGGTTGTAGAGCTCTTACAATCTCAGACAGACCAACAAGATGGTAAATTATTCATAATGCATTGTTTTTCTTTAACAAGGTTTTTGGTTTGTCCTAATGTACATGATCTCAACTGCCATGTATCTCTTGTATGCATTCGAAACTTTAGTTGATGCAATGAAGAACATCAAGTCAATGTATGGAGTAACAAGAAATTGGCAAGGAGATCCATGTGCCCCTACAGCGTTTGTGTGGGATGGATTAAACTGTACCTCTAATGCTTATGAATCTCCTACAATCATATCACTGTAAGCATATGCCTCCAGACAACCTAAAAAACTTTCTAACTTTAGTCCATATAATGTTAAAATAACTTAAAATTTTTTCTTTTAATTAGGAATTTGTCATCAAGTGGATTGACTGGGCAGATTGCTCCTTACATATCAAATCTCACATTGATACAGTACTTGTAGGTATCGAAATCTCACACTTTCAATTAATTTTTATGTAAGAGTGTAAAGAAGAAAAAAATCTAAGCCCCATTTTTTTTTTTTTACAATCAATAAGTTTTTAATTGGATTTTTTATTTCAGGGATCTATCAAATAATAACTTAACTGGACCAGTGCCTGACTTTCTCTCAAATTTGCAATCATTGAGGGTCCTGTAAGTTATTAGGATTTGGAAAGGTATTTCAAAACTTCTATTCAAAAACAAAATCATCATGTTTTCTCAACCTTTGCAGAAACTTAGAAGGAAACAACTTGAGTGGCTCACTTCCTGCCGCCCTTCTTGCCAAATCAAAGAGTGGTTCACTGTTATTAAGGTCAGCTTTCTGTCATAACTTTTTTTCCCATTTTTCATTTTCATAACTATCCTCCTACAAGAAAAATATCAAAGAATTACATTTACACCTATTTCTAGCACATATATAACAGACTAATGGTGGTCGCAATTCTTTCATTTTTCGCCGTGAATTGTTTTAATGATAGTGTGGGAGAAAATCCAAATCTATGCTCATCAGTTTCTTGTACAACGGAGCAGAAGAAGAAGAAGACGAATATTATTGTTCCAATAGTGGCATCAGTTGGCGGATTGTTCTTGTTATTAGCTGCAGCTGGTATCTTTTGGATATTTAAAAAAACAAAAGAAAGAGAAGGTAAGACAAGCACAAAGTCTACTAATCAAGGCTAAATGTTTATTCAAGTTGTATATTCCCATTTGAAAAAAAAAAAAAAATTACTCAACATATATTATATTACAACTCTTGATGATCTTAGGGAATGTGACGGGAGGTAACACAACCAACAGTATGCAACTAGAATCAAAGAATCGACAATTTACCTACTCTGATATCCAGATGATTACGAACAACTTTGAGAAACTTCTTGGTCAAGGTGGGTTTGGTAAAGTTTATCTTGGTTTCGTAGAAGGAAATCCTGTGGCTGTAAAGATGATCTCCCAATCAGCAATTGAAGGGTATCAGCAATTTCTGTCTGAGGCACGTAACCACAACCTGTGCCATATTTTTTAGATCATTCAAATATATAAAAATAAATTGTGACTTTATATTACAGGTTGAACCTCTTATAAGAGTTCATCATAGAAACTTGACTATCCTTGTTGGATATTGCAAAGAAGGACCCAATCTCGCTCTCATCTATGAGTATATGGTGAATGGATACTTGCATTCCCATATTTCAGGTCTGGTCACAAGTATAAGTACAGGTTTCACATTTTTTGGTTGTTCATTTTGATTTCTGAAGATCACAAACTTTCTATGGGTATATTTTAATAAGCCTATCGGCAAATTTTTTCACAACCTGGTTTCTTGTGATTGGTTTATAACAAAAGTTTTATTAGCGGTAGACTAATAAAAAGTGATAGTCCTATAACCACAACTTTTAACAAGTTGTAAACAAGGTTGTGAAAAAATATATCTTCCTACCATTGCTTGGAAAATTTAATAAATTGCATGGACAATATTTATTCAGCGGAAATAGAACTTAGAGAAAGGGCAAAGTAATTACTTCATGAGACTTACTAGTTACTACCGTGGAATGCTTTGGATGCAGAAAATAACTCAAATATCTTAAGTTGGGAAGGCAGAATTCGAATTGCATTGGACTCTGCACAAGGTAGTCTTAGCATAATTATTTTCTAACATGCATCTTTTCAGCTTTTCAATGTATGAAGTGTGGATTTTCAAATGCAGGATTGGAGTATCTACACGATGACTGTAATCCACCCATTATTCACAGAGATGTGAAGCCATCAAACATCTTGTTGAATGAAAAATTCCAAGCCAAGATTGCTGATTTTGGCCTGTCCAGAGTTATCCCAACAGATGGTAGCAGTTATGTGACAGCAACTGTTGCTGGCACTCCAGGCTACTTAGACCCCGAGTAAGTACCGGTTTGTTAGGATGGTTTAACACCACACTCTTTTGAAGTATAACTTCTTAAAACCTCATTTTCTCTATTGAAATAACTTTTGAAACAATAAAATACGTAAATAATAAAAATTATTCTCTACTGATTTACTTCACCATACAAACATAGTCCATTATAGGTCTAGTTAACATCATCAAAATTTAAAAATTTTCAACAAATCCAATGACAATTGCAATTAAAAGAAAAGAAAATATCTTAATATACCCTTCTGAAGTTTAATCTGTGTCAAAAATATTTTTGTAATTGGTATCAACCTTTTTTTATTTTTCCGAGAGGGATTGCAGGTACTTCAGATCAAACAAATTAACTAAGAAAAGTGATGTATATAGCTTTGGAGTTGTTCTTATGGAGTTAATCACAGGTCGACCTGCTATAAAGAGAAGCACTGAGCCCGTTCATATAAGTCAATGGGTCAATTCCACTGTTGCGCATGGGGATATTCGAAGTATTGTTGATCCAAGATTACCAGAGGGAGATTTCGATCTCAACTCTGCCTGGAAGGCTGTTGAAGTATCCCTGACTTGTGTATCTGAAAATCCCCTCAATAGGCCAACCATGAGTCAGGTAGTTATTGATCTAAAGGAATGCTTGGCAACAGAATTAGCTCGTATGAAGGAGGACGGTGTGACTGAATCAAATGATTCGAGTCCAATTTTCACAATCCATGTGACTGCTAGAACTAGTCCTTCAGCAAGATAGTTCTTAAGTTGTTCCAAGCATTAAAACTTTCATACTTAATCTTGAAGCTTTCCTGCTCTGTCTACTTTTCTTTTATTATGTCGTTGCAATTTATTTGTAATCACATCATTGTGTTAAAACTAGTAGCTATGATGGACAATTTATTTGTGATATGTACCTATTAATCTCAAACTCGATCTATAAATTCAGCCAATAAAATTTGGAGAACTCTTCAGTACAAGGTTTTTCCTTTTTTTTTTTTTTTTTTTTTTTTTTAATTTGGGGTAGACTGCCTATTTTTTCCTCAAGACGAGCTTTATGAAAGCAGCATCCTAGGATGGAAGAGGAGTACCATGCGCAATAGTGAGACCGATGAGGGCTCAAAGTCATCTCGAAGAGGCATCATGAAGTGTATAAATTTGTGGTGATCACAGTATTTGGTAAAGTGCTTCATATATCGTCTACATGTTTTTGTGGAGAATCTGGACCAAATGATTGTTCCCACGTATAAAAAACTTGGGAATAAAAATAAATAATGGACTGACTCGGTACCTAATGCATTTCTTGTAATAATAATCTGAAACTCTTAAAGCTACGTCTTGAATGAAATTACAGCAGTTGGCGAGAAAATATCAGATTGCCTTTGCAATTCAAAATTCAAAGTTTTGGCATGAGACTCTTGATGATGGGAACCAAATCTTAGATCAACTAAGACAGCATCTCGCACAGAATACTGTCTCAATCTTTGAGGTATATAGCAAAGGCATTTTCTGATTCATCCTTCTTTGGTACTAGGTTGGAAATTTCATCAAAGACAACCTCATAATTTTCTGCCATTAAAGAAAACTGCCACATTTTGAACCGCCATGTGTAGCATCATTAGATTGGGCCATGGAAATAAATGTGATTGGATATGTAGGGGTTGGGATCAAGTGGCTTGGAGGGTTACCCACATTCCTAAATGACCTTGACATAAGCTTGTTGTATGATTAACATCAACTTTGAAAATGTAAGATTTTAAAAAACTGTACATAAAAATTCAAAACGAAAAGTTGGCTTAATGCGCTAGATACAACTAGATGTGATGGACTGGTGGCTAAGTGCAAGGACTAGCATAATGGGAGAGAATACCATTGAAAGAAGTAGAAACATAACTCTAATGCCATATTAAAAAACGAAAGGAGAATGCATGAAAACAAGGTAAATATGTAAATTATACTCTCCAAGTTTAACCAAAATTCATTTTATGCCTCTAACTTCACTTGAGTCCTCTAATTTTAAGTTTATTAAATTTGGAACCTATGTTAGATTTTGATAAATGGTTGTTTACCGTTAAGTACACCCATTTTTTTTTTTTTTTTAATTTCTTAAATAAAAAACCCCGTAAATTAAAAAAAAATTATTAGAACACAATCCTAGTTTTTAATACAATTTTTCTTAACTATAAAAAATATATATATTTCAAATTGGAAGAATACAATCCTAGTATAGACAAATTTAAAACAAAAACTTTCTTTACAGATTACACAAAATTTCTATCCAAAGGAATTGATTTTTATTTTTAATCAACTTAAGAGAAGAACACTATAGGAACTTCCACAACTCTTTTTCTTTTTCTTTTTTTTATTTTTTATTTTTTTTTATTTTTATTTTTACGATAGATAAGAAAAATTATATCAAGAAGAAACTACTTCATCAAGGAAATGAAGTAGACAAAGAAGATATGTACAAGCAATAGAGAGATAATGCAATATCCTTTCAACCCAAAAAAAAAAAAAGCAATTAATAGAGAGAAACAAAACACTTATGAATTAGTGTTGGGTGCGATTATACCAACACTAATGTACTGGATCCCATTAAAACCATTCAATTTTGTAAAATTTGTGAGCTTTAACCCATACACCGATGAGATCGGAGAGTGAGAGTCACCTATATGGCTTCAGTGTATTAAATACTGCTCTATTTCAATATGGTACGCTTAAGGATTTGACTTTAGCATATTATGAACGTTAGCCTGTATGACCTTTTTTTATCGTTGACTTGGAGGTTTTTATTTTTATTTTTATTTGGAATGGCATTGACTTAGAGTAATAATAATTATTTTCACTAAGTATCCTGCATGTACAAAACATGACAGCAACATGTGTCTATTCAACATTTCAATTCTTTTATGACTAAAACTTTTATCTCACTTTTACAAAGACTTAATTTTTTTTTTTTTTTTTATTACTTATAGTTCACCACTATAAAATTGTATTAAAACTTGCGGCACAAAGGTTGATTCCCTTTATTTGCTAATTTGATGAGCTGTGGATTTGCAAGAGAATCTACCCAACAAGGACAACTGACTAAGTAGCTAAACTATTCTTTTATATTTTTCGCAGTATATAAGGTACGTATAAGATGACAAAAGGCATGTCCTCAGCTATGTTCCCTATTGTGCTATCTCCTATCAGCTGTGGAGCATGAAAAGTCAAACTTGCCAATGAATTATCATTCTCCAAATTTTGACTTAGACTTATTGAATAAATTGAGCATGTAACCATCCCCATCTCCAGCCTCCCCCATATGTTTGACAATGGTGAAGGTTCAAGCCCCTCTTGTTTTTATTAAATAATATCTTTAATTCAGCGAAAGAAAAAATGTTCACAATCTTGAAATTCAGATATTATTTTGATACAGTTCAAAACCAGCTTTGCTGGCGGTTTGTGAACAAGTTGCATTTGATTATTGTTCAAAGACTTCGCTAATGAAATTCCGAGTTGTTGCTGAGACATCAACTCTTTTGTAACAATATACTCTTCCACATTGACTTGGACTTTAAAAAAAAAAAAAATCAATTAAAATAATTTTATAGTTACTTTATATATGAGAACCAAAAAGGGTCAGGGACATACAAGTTAAAGAATTTATGAATTGTCAATTTGCAAGAAAATCTTTCTAATGAAAATGACAATTGACCATGTCGATCGGAAAGATTTCTATCTCTCTATCTATGATGTTGATGGGGGTTGCAAACCATTTTATGTTTGAATTGATTGGTGGTTTTTCTCTTCTATGTCTAGTTCATGCCTAGGATCTCCATTTCCCACAACCCTACCGCCCATTGTTTTTATATGTATAATACGACAATTTCATCACATAAGAATCAAATCTACCATTCAACCAAGAAGCTTGATTGACTGAGTCCTGTGCTGCTAGTTAGTTAAATGAGTAATTTGAAGCCAATTAATTTCGCGTACGTATAAAAAAAAAAAAAAAAAAAAAATACATTGACAAAGTTTGGTTACAAACTTGAGCCAAAATGACCAAATATCACTATTTACCAAAATATGTTGCAATCTACCACTGTTTATGAAATATATAAGGATATGAAATATGAGTACTAAAAAAGGTCAAGAACTACAAATAACTAACTTAAAAATTAAAAGTTCCAGGCAGCCACTGCCACAAAGGCAAATTTTAGTGAAACTCGAGTTCCTTCAACTCAAGTTACATAGCAAACTCAAGTTTGAGGAACTCGAGTTCCTAAATAGTGGTAGATTGCAACATATTTTTGCAAATACTGGTATTCGGCCAATTCGGCCTACAAACTTCGCTATAATTTAAGTCTACTACTCCCACTAGTAAAATTAACTACTATATATTTTGAAAATCTAACCGTTGAATTGTATATATATATTTTATGTTTTTAACATATACGTGTCAAATTTCATGTCAACAAGTTATTATTTACTATACACTTTATAAACATATTTTTTACGAATAATTTTAGGCTATAAAAATTTTAAATTTTAATATTGGATTGATAACATATCTATTGATATTTGATTTTCTAGAAATTTTGCAACTATGTAGAATATAATAAGAAAATGTAGTCCAATGATTAATTTGTCAAAATTCACATTTAATTAAAAAATATTGAGTGGACTTGTATCGCCTTAGATGACTACAATAAAGTTTGTTGTCAAACATTGTACTTTAGTTTTTTGAATTTGTTCTTTCAAGCAAAGGTTTTTTTCCCCAAAGAAATTAAATTAACCCAATAAATTAGTTAAAACAAAATAACTAAATTAAGGTGTGAAAATAAACCTTAACGGACTAAAATGGACTATAGGGACCATTTGCCTTTGGTGTTTATGCAAGTCAACAAACATGCTCATACAACTTGCATATGTCTTGACTAGCTATCGAGTTGAAAATGCGGGCACCATTCTTCTCATGACTTTGCCTCTTAACTTACTTCAATATATTAACCTTCACCGGAAATGGTTTATGTTTGATTAACTTGTTCACACGTCTGTGTTGTTGGCTAATTTACCTCTCACATTATCCTTGACTAAAGGATACAGGGCTAATTGCAGGGAATAAACATGAGAAGTACCATTTGATTAAACAATTGATAATGTCCTGGAAATTTTGCAATAGAATATCATCCTCTTACCTATGAGAAAAAATGATTAAGCAACAATATATTCTATTTCCTATAATATATTAGCTATAAATATATAAGGCTAGTGGCTTTCTGTTCCTCAGCAAGAAGAAGCTGAAAAGGGTTACAAGGATGTACAAACATTTTCTCTTTGCATTGCTTTCAGGTTTCTCTCTACTTTTGGTCCAAGGCCAGAATCAAACAGGTATGGTTATCAAGGTCTATCAGAGTTAACATTAATTGTCACTTTATTACTGACCAAATGGCTAAGGTCTCTCTATTTTTGGTCAGGTTTCATTAGCTTAGATTGTGGGCTACCAGCTAATTCTAGCTATACTGAGCCAACAACGGGCATCAATTATACATCAGATGCAACGTTCATAGACGTTGGTGTAAGTATGAGTATATCACCAGCGTACAAAACAAATAGCCTTGAACAGGAGTATTACTATGTCAGAAGCTTTCCTCAAGGAATCAGAAACTGTTACACAATTAGTGTTACAAATGGCACCAGATATTTGATCAGAGGGAGTTTCTTGTATGCAAATTATGATGCAAAAAGTAAACCTCCAGGATTCGACCTGTATATTGATGCTAATAAGTGGGATTCAGTGACATTACTCGATGAATCCACATTCATCTTTGCGGAGCTCATACATGTACCAAAATTAGATCATATAGATTTTTGTCTGGTGAACACAGGCAATGGTGTACCGTTTATTTCAGCATTAGAACTAAGGCCATTGAAAAATGACACGTATGTCACTGAATCCGGATCATTGTCAACCTTTCTGCGGCTTGATTTTGGTTCATTAACCAATCAAACATATAGGTGAATCATATTTTTTATTTATCATGCCATCTTATATTACTATGATTTTGCTAAGAACTTCTAAATTCAATATGCGTCAGGTACAAAGATGATGTTTTTGATCGCATGTGGTTCCCCCCTACGGCCATGTTTGGTTGGACACCAATAATTACTTCGCTTACTGCGGTCATGGATACAACTCACAATGATTTCCACAGCAATAAACGCAAGTGCACCCATGACATTCAACTGGGTGCCCCCTGATAACACATCCCAATATTATGTCTACATCCACATTGCTGAAATCAAAGCTCTCAAAGCAAACGAATCTAGAGTATTCAACATTTCTCTAAATGGGGAGTTATGGGGTGGACCTTATATTCCTAAGTACCTGCACACAACCACTGTATACAGCCCTTCAGCCTTGAAAGGGGGAAAATTTGAGTTTGCTCTTTATAAAATTGAACAATCAACTCTTCCACCACTCATCAATGCCATTGAGGTTTACACGGTTGTAGAGCTCTTACAATCTTAGACAGACCAAAAAGATGGTAAGTTATTCACAATGCATTATTTTTCTTTAACAAGGTTTTTAGTTTGTCCTAATATTCTTGATCTCAATTTTTAATAATTTCTTGTATGCATTCAAAACATTAGTTGATGCGATCAAGAACATCAAGAGAATCTATGGAGTAACAAGAAATTGGCAAGGCGATCCATGTGCCCCTACAGCGTATGTGTGGGATGGATTAAACTGTACCTATAATGCTTTTGAATCTCCTACAATCACATCACTGTATGTATATGCCTTCAAATAAGCTAAAGAACTATCTTAGTACAATCTTTCATGTTAGAACAACTGAAAATTTTCTATTAATTAGGAACTTGTCATCAAGTGGATTGGCTGGGCAAATTGCTCCTTACATATCCAATCTCACAATGATCCAGTAATTGTAAGTATCGAAATCACACACAATCAATTAATTTTCATGTAAGAGCGTAAAGAGGACCAATATTTAATCTCCATTTACTATTACAATAATAAATTTTTAATTGAATTCCTCATTTCAGGGATCTATCAAATAATAGCTTAACAGGACCAGTTCCTGATTTTCTATCAAATTTGCAGTCATTGAGGGTCCTGTAAGTTATATGGATTTTGGAAAATTATTTCTAAACTTTTATTTGAAAAGGGGATCATATTTTCTCAACCTTTGCAGAAACTTAGAAAGAAACAACCTGAGTGGCTCACTTCCTGCTGCCCTTCTTGACAAATCAAAGAGTGGTTCACTGTTACTAAGGTCTCCTTTCTGTCATAACTTTTTGTGCCATTTTTCATTTTCATAACTATCCCACTACAAGAAAAATGTTAGTGTGTATAAGGGATTAGTGGTGATTGCAATTCTTACCTTTTATGCCATGATTTTTTTAATGTTAGTGTGGCAGAAAATCCAAATCTATGCCCATCAATTTCATGTACAACGGAGCAGAAGAAGAAGAAGAATATCATTGTTCCAATAGTTGCATCCATTGGCGGATTTTTCATCTTGTTATTAGGTGCAGCTCGTATCTTTTGGATATTTAAAAGAATAAGAGAACAAGAAGGTAAGACAAATACTGCGTCTACTAATCAAGGTTAAATGTTTATTCAAGTTGCTTATTCCCATTTGAGAAAAAAAATTTTTACTCCACATATATTTTATTCAAATTCTTGACGATGTTAGGAAAAATGACAGGAGTTAAAAGTATCCAACCTTCAAAATGTACAACTAGAATCAAAGAATCGACAATTTACCTACTCTGATATCCAGATGATTACCAACAACTTCGAGAAACTTTTTGGTGAAGGTGGGTTTGGAAAAGTTTATCTTGGTTATGTAGATGGAATTCCTGTGGCTGTAAAGATGATCTCCCAATCAGCAGTTGAAGGGTATCAGCAATTTCACTCTGAGGCATGTAACCGAAACTTATGCCATATTTTTTTAGTTCATTCGTATATGTGAAAATAATTTGTACGTGACTTTATATTACAGGTTGAACCTCTTATAAGAGTTCATCATAGAAACTTGACTATCCTTGTTGGATATTGCAATGAAGGACCCAATCTCGCTCTCATCTATGAGTACATGGTGAACGGAGACTTACATTCCCATATTTCAGGTCTGGTCACAAGTAAATATATAGGTTTCACATACTAATTTGGTCATTACATTTCAATTTCTGAAGATCACTAACTTTCTGTGGGTCATATTATAATAAGTATAGAGAGAAAAATTTTCACATTGTGGTTTGTTGTGATTAGAATATAACTGTGTTATCAATGGTAGAGTCATAAAAATATATATTCCTCTGATCATAACTTGCTACCTTAACAAATTGTAAAAATGGTTGTGAGAAAGGTTCCAAACATTGGAAAATTTAATAATTAAATTGCTTGAAGAATATGTATTCAGTAAAAACAGAATTTAGAGAAAGGGAAAAGTAATTTGTTCATGAGACTTACTACTTTTGAATGCTTTGGATGCAGAAAATAACTCAAATATCTTAAGTTGGGAAGGCAGGATTCGAATTGCATTGGACTCTGCACAAGGTTAGTCTTAGTGTAATTCTTTTCTAACATGCATCTTTTCACCTTTTCAATGTATGATGTGTGGATTTTTTAATGCAGGATTGGAGTATCTACATGATGATTGTAATCCACCCATAATTCACAGAGATGTGAAGCCATCAAACATCTTGTTGAATGAAAAATTCCAAGCCAAGATTGCTGATTTTGGCCTATCCAGAGTTATCCCAACTGATGGTGGTAGTTATGTGACAACAGTTGTTGCTGGCACTCCAGGCTACTTAGACCCCGAGTAAGTACCAGTTTGTTAGGATGGTTTAACACCACACTCTTTTGAGGATTACTTTTTGAAACCTCACATTTTCTATTGAAACAACTTTTGAATCAATAAAATATATAAATAAATAATTCTCTAAAAATTAGTTCACCATGCAGACACGGTCCATTATAGGTCTAGTTAACATCTTCAAAATTTAAAATTTTTCAATCAATTTAATGACAATTGCAATTAGAAGAAAGTAACATATCTTAAGATACCCTTTTGAAGTTTAATCCGTATCAAAAATATTGTTGTAACTGGAATCAAATTTTTTTTATTTTTTCCGAGAGGGGTTGCAGGTACTTCAGATCAAACAAATTAACTACGAAAAGTGATGTATATAGTTTTGGAGTTGTTCTTATGGAGTTAATCACAGGCCGACCTGCTATAATGAGAAGCACTGAGAACGTTCATATAAGCCAATGGGTCAATACCATGGTTGCGCATGGGGATATTCGAAGTATTGTTGATCCAAGATTACCAAACGGAGATTTCGATCTCAACTCTGCCTGGAAGGTTGTTGAAGTATCCATGATGTAAGGTTGAATTTAATCAACCATGTGTTGGCTTTATTCCATGACAAATTTGCTTGTAATATAGCACTTAGAAACCTTGTATTTAGGTGGGAATCATGTAAGGGTAGTGTGTGAGAGAGTGTGAAGAAATGCTCAAAATAGTGCAGTGAAGCAGAGACTCGCGGTTAGGACTCGCGGGTGGCTCGCGGCTTGCAAGCCGCCAAAAGTTGCTCACGTGCAGAGCATGCAGGGGAGCTGAACAGTCACGCCACCTGGAGCACTACACGACAAAAATCCAGACTGGCCATTAAGTTAGCTCGCGACTTGAACTCGCGACTCAGTCAAGTCGCGAGGTCAAGTCGCCAGCCAGCCCTGTTTTTGGAAAAACTGACTCTTCGTATTCCATTCTCACACCAGTATAAATACCCCTCATTCCCACAAGATATGTGTGGCTATTCAGAAAGAAAAACCCTAAGAGAGGTTTCTTCAAAACACCCACCTATTAGAGAGAGCTACCCATTCTTAGAGAGAAATCTTTGTAGTCTCTTCTCATTCCCTCTCTCATTGTCATACCTATTGAGAGGAGATTTCTATCCAAACACTACCCACACCCATTTAGAGTGTTGAGTGTTCTTGGAGTTTTGGGAAGCATTGGAAGATGCCAAGGATGGCGGATGCTATGGTTTAGTAGCAGAATCCGGTAAGCTAGAAAAGAAAAAGGTTCGGCGCAACCTCGTTGGAGCAAGAAGCTTGGAGGGCTTAGGTGCACTGGGTAGATTAGGCTTGGAGGGTCTATTGCTGTCCTTGTATCCCAACTATATTTTCTAGTGGATTGATTACCGCTTGGAGGGCGGCGGAGAGGTTTTTCGCCGAGGGCTTCGGTTTCCTCTTCGATAACACATCGCGTGTTGTCTTTGTGTTTGCATCTTCCTTCCTCTCTATCTTTGTCTTTTATTTATCTGCTGTGGATTTTAATCTGTTGTGGCTTAGATAGTATTTAATCAATTTCGTATGATAGCATATGTTAAGTTTCCGCACACTAGTTGTTTGACATATTACTTGAATTGATTAAGTTGTAATTTGGGGGTCTAAACGTTCAAAGGTGTTTTTGTACACGTTATTGAACTTTCAATTGGTATCAGAGCGGGTACACTGATATTGGTTTCATTACCATTGTGTGATCCTTGACTCCCGTTTGAGATGGATAGGTCTCAATCCCTAAATGCACCTCCATATTTTGATGGTAGTAATTATGCTTTTTGGAAGGTTCGAATGAGAGCTTTTCTGTGTTCTATTGATGAATCTGTTTGGGATGCTGTTGAGATTGGTTGGACCAAACCAGAGGCAGCCAAATCCACATGGGATAAGGCAGCACTTGCTGCATCTAATGCTAACAGTAAAGCACTCAATGCTATTTTCTGTGGTGTGTCTCCAGATGAATTTCACAGGATTTCTCATATTACCGTGGCCATGGGAGATTTTGGAAACTACCTATGAAGGCACGAAGAAAGTGAAAGACACCAAGTTACAAATGCTGACCACTCGGTTTGAGGAGCTCAAAATGAGTGAGGATGAGTC
Organism: Quercus alba; assembly: GCA_036321655.1. Lineage (NCBI taxonomy): Eukaryota > Viridiplantae > Streptophyta > Magnoliopsida > Fagales > Fagaceae > Quercus > Quercus alba. Next base: position 17,556,653 of record CM070302.1, on the reverse strand, counting down.
TTTTGACTCTTTCTATGGGAAGTTAAATGAAGTGGTTGTCAGCAAGTTCAACTTGGGGGAGAAAACGGAGGACTCGAAGATTGTAAGGAAGATCCTTCGATCATTGCCGGAAAGTTTTCGAGCTAAAGTGACAGCAATTGAAGAGAGCAAGGACCTCGATGACATCAAAGTGCAAGAGCTGGTTGGTTCTCTGCAGACTTATGAGATGTCACTGCCCAATCAACGGAAGAGTAAATCTCTTGCTCTAAAGACCATTAATGAGAAGGTGGAAGATCAAGACTCATCGGGAGAAGATGTGGTTGACAAAGATGTTGCATACCTTGTCAAAAATTTCAAAAAGTTTTTGAAATTCAAAAGTAATGGCAAATTTGATGATAAAAGAAAATTCCAAAGTTCTGGAAGGGAGAAAAGGGAATTCAAAAGGAAAGATGGAAAAGAATCCCAACCTACACAAGGTGTCACTTCTTTCGAATGTAACGGGCATGGACACTTCAAGAAGGAATGTCCGAATTATTTGAAATCGAAAGGTAAAGTGTATGCCACGACCTTGAGTGACTCTGATTCGTCTGACTCAGAGTCTGAAGAGAGCTGTGATGGAGAGGGGAACTATTCGGCTTTTATGACTATTGCTCATGTTAAGTCTTCAGATGAGCTGAATCTGCTTGTGCGAGACCTTGGAGAACATAGTGATGATGAATCACTAGGACTTGTTGAAGAATCGGATGCTGAAGAAGATGGAAGCACAGCGAATCTTTAGGAGAATTATAACTCACTCTTGGAGAAGTCCGGGGAATACACAAGGGTGGCCAAGGCTGCTGTGAGAAAAATGAAGAAGGCTGAGGAGGACTACAAAAGTCTCCTAATCTGATATAGGGAGGCCAAATGTGAGATAGAAACTCTAAATGGAGAGTTGTCCGAAACTTACACAAAAGTAAGATTTCTTGAGAGTGAGGTTGTGCAAGCAAATGCTAGAGTAGAGAGGGTCACCACCAAGAAGCTAGATGATGTTATCTCATCTCAAAAGAGCTTTTCACACAAATCCGGATTGGGATATACCGGAGGAGGTAGTTCGTCTGGAAATGTCAATAAAGAAGTGAAGTTTGTAAAGGCGAAAGCTCCAGTTGTAGCTAACCTTACTGGTGAGAAGCTCGAGGTGGAGGAGAAGAAGAATTTGGTGAACCAACGGATGTTAAATCCTCGCAATCAGTTTGTAGGCAGATCTGAATCTCGTGCCAAGTCACGTCCTCGACCACAAAGAGGTCCTAGAGGAACTTATGTGTGCCACTATTGCGGACTTCAAGGGCATACTCGACCAAATTGCTAAAAGCTGAGAGCAAAGAATAGTGCAACTCCTCAAAGGTCAGGAGGACCTAGAAATGATAGAAGAATTTGGGCTGGAGATCAATCTAGAGATCAGAATGGTGATCCCGGAATGATGAACGTGATGAAGATGATTGGTGCATTCACCAACTGCTTGGAAAGCTTCTCACGAAGGTTTGAAAGCCCTAACTCCCGTACCCAATCCTATAAGGAAATCACCCCAAACGCAAGTGACGTGAGGGTGAATAAGGGTACTCATGCATAAGCATTACAACATGTCCATGCATTAATACTTCCTATGCTTTGTGACTATGTTTGTTTGTTTTGCTTGCTATTTTTGCTGTTTGATTGTTTGCTTGTCTACTTGTGAATATATTTAATTTTGTCGTATCAATCTTTTTGTTTATTGTGTCAAAAATCCAAAAACCACATAAAAATTAGAAAATCAAAAAGCTTGATTGACTTTGTTGAGTTTTTGTCTCAAAACTTGTTTTGCCTTGTACCTTTGTGCTAATGGCTTTGTGCATTTTCGAGCATTGCTTGTTTTCATGCACTTATATCACTGTGGGAAAAATCTTGAAATCTTTGTGATTGTTGTAAATAGATCTTCAAACTTGTCATGAATGATTAGTGAATGGTTTTGTTGATCTTGAGACTTGCATAGACTTGTGTCTATATATCTTCCCACTCTTTATTTTTGTTTTGCTAAAAAGAGCTCACCAAATGTAAATCTCCAAATGAAAAGAGATATTGAGCTGCAAAAGCCTGTCGCACATTCTAGTATTTGACTAGGAAAAAGGGTAAGCGACCTTATATTGAAGTGAATGTTCATTCAAAAAGCCAAAGGCTTATTCATTAAAGTGAAATATCATATATCACTCTCACAATGAGAGGTGATTGACTCAAAAGATCAAAAAGATCAATTGTTATGATTGAAAGTGGAGTCAAATGTAAAGCTCCAAATCATGTTATCAAGTTTTGTGGGAGGTCATATATACATACTTCTATAATTGAGATGGGTCACATGATCTAGTGCTAATTGTGTATGCCTTGGTTGAATTGATCATTGAAGCTTCACATTAGACGAAGGACTATCTCATTGTTGATATCCACACACATCACACAAGTTTATGTTTAATAAATGCCATATTCATTTGTGTGATTGTACTTGATAAAATGTGTTTTCACATGCTCAATCTTTGTTAATTCAAGCACAAAAAGATTTTTGAGTGTTTTAGGTGTTTTTGGAAAGTATTTTGTTTGAAAAATCTGAAAATTTCAAAAATCCAGTTTTGCCCTGTTTTGGCGGCTCAGTCGCGGGTATGTCAAGTCGCGAGCCTCAGTCGCATCTTCGCTGGTCATTTTTGGCGACTTGTTCGCGAGTGGAAGGTCCAGTCGCGAGGTTCACTCAGAGATTTTCGCGGCTTAGCTCGCGACTTACTCGCGGGTAGACCTTCCAGTCGCGAAAAACACTTAGAAAAATTTTCAAATTTTCGTCCTAGGGTATTTTGGCGGCTTGATCTGGCGACTTTTTGGCGACTCGCCCAGTCGCGAATCGCCCAAAAACAGCTTTTTAATGGGCATTTTGTGGGAAACTTGTTTTAAACCTCTCCCATCCTCTCTTAAACCCCTCTTTCAATATTTTTACATCAGAATCCAACCAATTTGAATGGTTTTTCATTCCTTTAACATTTCTAAGGTATTTATAAATTCTTTTCATTATTTTTTATCCTTGGATTATGTTTTGGAGAGTTTTGTGCTCTTGGTTGGGATTTTTATCATAGGGGTTGGGAAAACTTAATTTTTATCAAATTTCTTCATGGGATTGGTTTCTTTTATTGTTTTGCATTGGATGTTGGCCCCTTGTGGTAGAAAGAACATGTATTAAGGATGGATTTCATGATGTTCATGCATTGTTTCACATTTTTGTTCATAGTGTGTATGCTAGGTGTTTGATAAAATGCCTCTTAGACATTTTCTCGCTTGTTTGGACTCCGATGAGTACCAAACTTTGGGGTTTCTCATGTTTCCTCATTAGGAACATGTTTGGTTCATTGGTTGTGTATTTAACACACCTTGCCCCACATGTGCATTTTTCATGCATTGGTCATGCATTGCACTTAGCCACCTCTTGCACACACCTCTACTACCCTTGTCATGCATTGGTCTATACCTTGCTTCTTCATCCTAGCATGTCATGTCTGTCTTATGCTTTGTAGCATTTTACTTTGTCATGGGTTTGAGCTTCATTTTCTCATTCATCTTGTACCCCTCATGCATCATTAGCATTGTTCGTACCTTCATCTCTTGCCCTCGTTTCTTCTTGACCCTTTGTCTATTCCTGACAAAAAGGGGGAGAGTATACTCTAGAGAATATTCCAGAGTATTTTGTCATTTCTATATGACTCTTGTGCACATCCTTAGGGGGAGAAATTCTATTTCTCATGCACATTTGTAGGGGGAGAGATATTCCATAGGGGAGATGTATATACCAAGGGGAAGAAGACATTGAGATAATAAGAAAACTTTGTTTTGAACAAGCACAGGCTTTATGGTGCTTTGAGTTATGTTTTGTGGTTCTCTTCGCATCATGTTTTTATTTTGGACATGCATACTTCCTTATGCTATTGTGCTTCATTGAATGCATGTTCGGATGATCAATTGCTTTGCTATGTGATCATTGTAGTTATTTCTATATGACTGTTTCGGTGTTTGATCAAGTTGCTCATATGTTTTACATCATGTTTACTTGATCGCAATTTGCTTGTTACATTATACTTGTCCTTTTATTACTTGCTTTACCTTGAGGGTCTAATGTGTTTTGTGCAAGTGTTTCAGGTTACAAGTATATATGTTCCAAGTGCATCACAGCTTCTCATCACTTTGAAGGGGAGAAACTTTATGCACTTTTAGTTTATATTGTTTAAGTTTTTATTCAATATAATGTATTTGTACCCATGTGCTTGTGTAAGCTTTTAGGATTTATGTTTTTATGCATAGTTTGTAGGCTATATGGTTTGTACCTTGCTTAGTGCAGCCTTTATGCTATGTTAAAATCAGTACTTTAATCTAAATGTTCTGCATTTTGGTTTATGTACTGTCACTCTTGTGCCCTTGTAGGATTGTTCCTAGATGCATATACCTTGTGTGTTATGCATTGGTTGAGTGTTGAGCATACATGTGTCTTGCCTTGTGCTTGTTAACTTGTATATCCTTGTGTTCATTCCAAGTGTGAATGAGCACTGTGATCACTACCTTGTGGTGTTCACTTGGTTGATCAAGCCATGGTTTGTTTCTTAACTCCATCTTTGCTTGATCACATATTGCCTGTTTCATATGCATTTTATGATTTTCTGCTTACAATGATCATGGTGTATTGTTGTGTTTCAGGAGATTCATGTTCATATGATTCAAGAGCTGCACAGCTTCTAGACTTAGGTGTGAGTGAGTTTTGCCATTGTTCCCAAACTCACGTTTAAGTCTAGAGTCTGTTTTAGGGTGTTTTGTCATGGAATAGCCAAAGGGGGAGATTGTAAGGTTGAATTTAATCAACCATGTGTTGGCTTTATTCCATGACAAATTTGCTTGTAATATAGCACTTAGAAACCTTGTATTTAGGTGGGAATCATGTAAGGGTAGTGTGTGAGAGAGTGTGAAGAAATGCTCAAGACAGTGCAGTGAAGCAGAGACTCGCGGTTAGGACTCGCGGGTGGCTCGCGGCTTGCAAGCCGCCAAAAGTTCCTCACGTGCAGAGCATGCAGGGGAGCTGAACAGTCACGCCACCTGGAGCACTACACGACCAAAATCTAGACTGGCCATTAAGTTAGCTCGCGACTCAGTCAAGTCGCGAGGTCAAGTCGCCAGCCAGCCCTATTTTTGGAAAAACTGACTCTTCGTATTCCATTCTCACACCAGTATAAATACCCCTCATTCCCACAAGATATGTGTGGCTATTCAGAAAGAAAAACCCTAAGAGAGGTTTCTTCAAAACATCCACCCATTAGAGAGAGCTACCCATTCTTAGAGAGAAATCTTTGTAGTCTCTTCTCATTCCCTCTCTCATTGTCATACCTATTGAGAGGAGATTTCTATCCAAACACTACCCACACCCATTTAGAGTGTTGAGTGTTCTTGGAGTTTTGGGAAGCATTGGAAGATGCCAAGGATGGCGGATGCTATGGTTTAGTAGTGGAATCCGGTAAGCTAGAAAAGAAAAAGGTTCGGCGCAACTTCGTTGGAGCAAGAAGCTTGGAGGGCTTAGGTGCACTGGGTAGATTAGGCTTGGAGGGTCTATTGCTGTCCTTGTATCCCAACTATATTTTCTAGTGGATTGATTACCGCTTGGAGGGCGGCGGAAAGGTTTTTCGCCGAGGGCTTCGGTTTCCTCTTCGATAACACATCGCGTGTTGTCTTTGTGTTTGCATCTTCCTTCCTCTATCTTTGCCTTTTATTTATCTGCTGTGGATTTTAATCTGTTGTGGCTTAGATAGTATTTAATCAATTTCGTATGATAGCATATGTTAAGTTTCCGCACACTAGTTGTTTGACATATTACTTGAATTGATTAAGTTGTACTTTAGGGGTCTAAACGTTCAAAGGTGTTTTTGTACACGTTATTGAACTTTCACATGACTTGTGTATCTGAAAATCCCCTCAATAGGCCAACCATGACTCAGGTAGTGATTGATCTAAAGGAGTGCTTGGCAACAGAATTAGCTCAAAGGAGGGGGGACAGTGTGACTGAATTAAATGATTCAAGTTCAATTTTCACAATCAATGTGACTACTGGAACTAGTCCATCAGCAAGATAGTTCTTAACTTGTTCCAAGAATTAAAATTGGCATACTGAATCTTGAAGCTTTCCTGCTTTGGGTCTACTTTTCTTTAATTTTATCATTTGTGTCAGATCTTGTTCAATGTTGGCACATTCCGTTCGAAGTTTCTACATACTTTTATCATCAAACAATTTGTATTTGTGTTTTGTGGGTCATTTGTGTATTTGAGTAGTAGTGCTGCTCGTTTTTCAAGTTCGCATCTGCAAAGATCAAGTTCACACCAGCGAGGCGGGCACGTGGCCACGGGTGGCGGCCGAAATTAACTTGAATCTTATATATTCTCAAATCAAATATCATGTACTCTATGATTTACCATAAGTTATATGAAACTCTTTTTTTAACTATTTGTTGGCAGCCGATTGTAATTGAATCAATTCAAACCTAGAGATATGCGGTTGAAACAAATGAAAACTACATAATGGAGGCTTTAGAATTAATTTATGCTCGATATGGACGTATATACTACAAGTTTATTCGTGAAAAAATTATTTACTACTCATGTCTAATACTCAATACATGTTTTAATATTTAGGGACCACATAAATAACTTCTCATATAAATATTAGCTAGGAAAAATACTATAAAAAGTCTTATATATATATATATATATATATAGGGCATCACATCCCATTAACTATTCTTATTGATAAAACACAAATTTAGGCTATTACAACAATGTTTACTACTCTCTCTCTCTCTCTCTCTCTCTCTCTCTGTGTGTGTGTGCACGCGCGCGTGTGTAAATTATTATTTGAAAAAATTACTTATCAAATAGTATATAACATCTTATATTCCTGTCTGGAGTACTATTACATGACATGGGATTGGGTTCTTTGTTGTGGGTTTATAACCAATATTTGTTGTGGCTTCCTATGTGAGTAACGTAATGTCACAATGTACTATTTTGAGTACTTTTATGCACAATTGAGGTGCTGTATTGTACAACTATTTTTAATGATATACGTAACTCAAAATTCCCAAGTTTTAACATGTATGCAAAAAGCATTCATTATCATGAATATTGCATTTCATATGTACATTAGCTATGCTACCTAGTAGATTGTGTCTCAATATTGTTTTAGGACAAAGTTTGGCTACAATCTTGGTTGTAATTTAAAACTATAACTTCCTTTAAAAAAAAAAAAATTAACATCGTTACATATTTTGAAAATCTAAATATTAGATTGCATGTTATTTACGCTCTTAACACATATATGTCAAATGTTGTGTTAATTGAATAATATTTATTATATGATCCATAAACTTATTTTTTATGTATAATTTTATATTAAAAAACTTGCAATTTAAATAATTGGTTGATGGCATAGGTATTGATATTTGATCTTCTTGTAGTTTTGCAAGTGTAGGGGATATATGAATAAATGTAATCCACTGTTAGATTTGTCAAAATTTACCTCCAATAAAAAAATATTAAGTGAAGTTATAACCTTAGGATACAATCAAATTTGTAACTAAACTTCGTACATTATTTAGTTATGGTTTCACAAAGTATGTAGCAACCTTTTTAGTCAAATTTTGTGGCTTGTAGTAGTAGACAGCTACTTTTGAAGGCTATATAGGACCTTATGTGTTAGACCTAGGACTTGTTGCTGCCGTTACACATACTAAGGAAATTTTACATATTTGTTTCGTAACTAATTGTGGTGATGACTCTTATCATTTAGAAGAAGATGTTGACATGTAGCGAAGTCAAACCCTTCATTATTTTGTAGCCAATGATCATTGTAATTGCTCATAGAGCTCTGATTCATTGTTGGAAATTTGTGGTTTAATTTAATCTTGATGGATCAAAGGGTACTTTTGATTAATTTGATCCTCTTCAAAAGAAATTTGTATGTAGATTCTTTAATGTTAGTGAGAAACCCTTGGAAATGAAAAGTCCTTAGGAAAAAAAAATGCAGGTCCTTTTCATTTGTGGTCTCATCACAAACTAAGCCTTTGGTGAATTTGGGACATAATCATAGTTGTCAAAACATGAATTATATTGCAAATCAGTTTTTTATTTTTCTGTATTATGTATCGTAAGATTCATAAACACATAATAAAATTTATAAAAAATTATAGATATGCATGAGTTGGGTACGGGGAGGGGAGGCCAACCCTACACCTATGCCATACCTATTTTGGTGTAAATTCAAAACTCAGTCCCCACTCCATTTGCTATGCAGGGTGGATAAAACCCACCCATTAGGGTTGGGTGAGGCTGGTACTTGCAGGAAAGAATTTAAATTATCATCCCTATTTCTAGTATATAAACCCTACTTGAGTTCATTTAAATTCAAGGTACTTAATATCAGAGATATAGCTATTAAGACCTTAACACCAAAAGACATTAATTTTTCCTACCCCACTTTTTGGCCACACATTGCATGGAACATCAGCTAGTTGTAATAAAAATGGTGATAACTCTAGCATTTTGCAATTCATAAATTATGCATGCATGTGGCTCATTCTCTGAAAGTGATAGGAGAAATACCTGGTGCTGGGTGGTTTTGAGATAGGCTTTACCAACTACTGACACCTATTTCTTGCTGGAATTTATTGGATAGAGATCATTTTGATGGAATGAAAGTATTCCCTTTTGTGTTATCAGCTACTGCTCAAGGAAAAGTCAAATCTGCTAACCAATATTGAAATAATGACGAAGTCAATGGGAATAAATTATGCCCAATAATTGTCATAATACGGAGTCCTTTAAGTCTTTAACGCGCTTTGTAAGGAGATACTCTAGTACTTATAAATATTGAAAAACATTTAAGTATTAGTTAGTGGCCAAGCTGCATTTGATAATTGTTTTGTTTAGTGGCCAGGCATTTGATAATTGTTTTAAGAAATTCGCTATTTATAATCCAAGTGGTAACAGTGCTGTTAGCACAATAATATATTTAACTATATTGTTGGAATTTTTCTTGTTCATATAGAAAGGAAAAGACTTTCATACACTGTATGAATATGAATTTCTAGACTAAGGTCAGACTTCAGAGTATTATAGATGTTTAACCCATGCATGTTTCCATTATTCTCATTGACTAGCTCGGAGTTAAAAAAATAAACAAATAAATTTTGCACGTATTTTGCAAATAAATTAAATAATTTGATAGTCTGTCAGTTTGCTAGAGAAAATCATCTAGTTATGAGTACAATTGATTAAGTTGTTAAACTATATATTCTGCTTTGTTAAAGTACTTATTAGATGATGGAGAAAATTTCTGCACTAGTGTTCCTATAAGCCAGAAGACAGATAGATGGTCATGATGGGGAGCTTTAAACATTTCATCCTTACATTTCTTGTTGGTTTTGCCCTTATACATCTAATTGATGCACAGGATCAAACAGGTATGATAATCTAAATTCTTGAATATATCATTGAGCTAATCCCATAGCTAAGGTATTGTTCTATCTATTTGTCTCAGGCTTCATAAGCATGGCCTGTGGATCACCAGCCAATTCTAGCTTTTCAGAGCCAACAACAGGCATAAATTACATTTCGGATGCGGCATTCATAGACACTGGTATAAGTCAACAGATATCAGCTGTATATAAAGATGGCTATCAACATCAAGTATGGAATCTCAGAAGCTTTCCTCAAGGAATCCGAAACTGTTACAACATAAGCATTGTGCAAGGTACTAAGTATCTGATCCGAGGAACTTTCGTATATGCGAATTATGATGGACTAAGTAAGTTACCACAATTCGATATCCATCTAGGAGTGAATATGTGGGATACGATCAACATAACAGATATGTCCCTTGATTTCTCCACGGAGCTCATACTTGTCCCATATCAAAATTATTTACAAATCTGTCTTGTAAACACGGGCTTCGGGGTGCCATTTATATCGGCAATAGAGTTAAGGCCATTGAGCAATAAGACGTATTTATCAAATTCTGGATCATTGGCACTCTTCGCTCGCTTGGACGTGGGTTCAGTAACTGGCAAAACATACAGGTGAGTCATTTTATATAAGATTACATCATTTGAACCAGTATATATATATATATATATATATATATATACACACACATATAGTAATGGATCGGAATTGAATGCTCCCCATATTGCACGAAAATGGATAAGGCCCATTTCACCATTAAAATTTCATTTTCTAGATCGGGCCACACGAAGAATGTCTTCGTGAAATTTGACCAATCTAATGTTAGAATGTATTTTCTTTAAATACACTCGGTGCTTGCGAAATTTAAAGAGGATATGTGATGAACAACTGCCTCATTTGTAAAATGTTTAAATTTTAAGTTCATTTTGTTATAAAATTATTTACTAAAAATGTGATTATGGATTAGTAAATAAAATCTTATTTGTATAAAATTTAACATATGTGTTAAAATGAGGAGAACATATAATCTAACCATGGGTTTTTAAAAATATTAATTAAATAAAATATTATTAGGCAGTATAATGTTACTTAAAGTTATATAAGACTTAACTTTATCTTAATAATTCGATCGGTACATAAAAGAGGAGGGGAGTTTCAAACCTTAGTTCTCCTTAGAATAATTTATATTGGATTTTTGGTACTTAGCTTAAATTAGTTATTTTTATTTATTTTGATATTTTGACACTTAGCTTTTGATGAAAATAGAAAGTTAAAATCGACTGTATAAATTGTAATTATTTATTAAATAATGGACTTAAAAATTCCAATATATAAAAAAAATAAAAAAAAAAAAAAAAAAAAAAGGACTTAAAAATTCAAAGAAGATCCATTTTTTTATTAGGTCTCACAAAATTGCCTCAACGTGGTAACCCAACCCAACACAAGGTGGGCTAGTTTTTAAAGTTACCATTGGTTGTGTTGGGTTGACGTTTTCTCAATCAAAAAGGCCACATTAGATTGAAAAATAACCCAAACCCAATATGAACATTGCACACTATTATCAATTAGTTGCTGGCTTATTCTGAATATCTTTGTTTTCTTAGGTATCCAACAGACCTTTATGATCGCGTTTGGACTCCCTTCAACTATAATTCGTCTACAACTTTAGGTACCTCACTTCTTATTGACTCCCAAAGTAACAATTATTACCAACCACCCTCTATTGTTATGAGCACTGCTTCCACTCCAATTAATGTTAGTGCTCCTCTGGAGTTGAATTGGAATTCGCAGAATGCTACTTCCTCACAATACTATGTCTACATGCACTTTGCTGAAGTTGTAAACCTCAAAGCTAATCAGTCCAGATCATTCAACGTTACAGTAAATGGGAAGTTCTTTTATGGACCTATTGTTCCTCAATACTTGTACACATCCACAGTGTACAGCACATCCATCTTGGCGATTGCCCAAAATTATGATCTTTTAATCTCCAAAACAAAAAGTTCAACACTGCCACCTATCCTCAATGCACTCGAGATATATTCAATTAGAGATCTCTCAAAACCAGGAACAAACCAACAAGATGGTATGTTTTCTTCTACACATGCATGTCATCTAGTGCCTTATTCTATTTTGTACTTTTTAAAAAAACTTATTTGGATGCATATGAAAATGTTATAGTTGATGCCATCACAAAAATCAAGTTAGCATACGGAATACAAAGAAATTGGGAAGGAGATCCGTGTCTCCCACAAGCATACTCATGGGCAGGTTTAAATTGCAGCTAGGATAGTATTAACCCACCTAGAATAACATCCTTGTAAGTTTATTCATTCATATAAGCCTTATGACTTGGAAACTTATTTTTGAAGTATCTCTTACTGTGAAATGTAAATTGAATCAGGAACTTGTCCTCTAGTGGATTGACTGGAGTGGTATCTGTTTTTATATCAAATCTCATAATGTTACAATATTTGTAAGTATTTGCAATTTACTTAGTAAAAAATGTAAAAACATGATAATGATTACCAAAATTGTTACAATTTTTATGACAAGGTAAGTGATTTTGTCATTTCAGGGATATATCAAACAATAATCTTACTGGATCAGTGCCTGATTTCCTTTCGCAATTGCAATACTTGAGGGTCCTGTAAGTTGAATTTTAAGATTGTTACCAAAAATTTCTTAATTTGTTAGAAATGACAAAAATCATATACACCCTACCTTTGCAGAAACTTGGAAAAAAATCAACTCACTGGTACTATTCCAGCTGACCTCATTCAGAGATCGAAGAATGGTTCTCTATTACTAAGGTATGATTTTTTTCGAAGATAATGTAACCCTTCATTATAACAATTATTTTCCTTTCATAATACATGATCTCACCACCATCCTTTATTTGCTCTAGTGTGGATGAAAATTTAAATGTTTGTGGATTTGGATCATGCAAAAAGAAGAACAATATTGCTGTTCCAATAGGGGCATCGGTTGGTGTATTGCTCATCCTCTCATTGATTGTTGTGGCTGTCTTGTGGGGACTTAAGAGAAGAAAAAAAGACAAGAATAAAGGTTAGAATTGAAATACAAGACCCATATTCAAGTAAACAAAGAATACATTCTCCTCACTTATGTTTCTTATAATAATGATGTTCACAGTGGCCATAGCGGGAACAGAATCCAACATCCAGACGACGTCGTTTCAGTCAATAGAGTCAATACAACGCCAATTTACATATGCTGATCTTATAAGAATTACCAACAATTTTGAGAGGATTCTTGGTAAGGGCGGATTCGGACAAGTTTACCATGGCTATGTTGATGACACTCAAGTTGCAGTGAAAGTGCTTTCTGTGGCATCAGATCAAGGGTATCAACAATTTCAAGCAGAGGCAAGCGACAATGACTTAGATTCTTGAGCTTTCACATGGATACATACACAGATTTATATATCATACTAATGAAAATGATACTTCTTCAATTACAGGTGAAACTTCTTATGAGAGTTCATCATAGAAACCTGACCACCCTTGTCGGGTATTGCTATGAAGGAACAAATATGGGGCTTGTATATGAGTACATGGCCAACGGAGACTTAGATGCACATCTTTCAGGTTGGTCATAATAAAAGTATCTAGAGAAGATTCCAATTTTTAAGCTACCTTATTTGATTCTCCATAGGAATTGAGTATATTATCGAATTCTTTTTTTTTTTTTTAAAGAGAGGTGTCCTGTATCCATACTCCATTGGCATAGTCTACGACTAGTAGTGCATATGTACACGACCAAACTAAGCTTGGGCCTAAAGAGGACACAATCCAACATTAAAGATAGAAAACCATTTCCCTTTCTAAATTTTTCTTGCATTAATTTTCGCATGATCAAGATTACTTTAACTGAATCACACAACTAGAAACGCTTAGGAATTTCATATAATGCAGGTAAGAATAATAACATCTTGAGTTGGGAAGCAAGGCTAAATATTGCAATGGACGCAGCACAAGGTTAGCCATGAGTGATGAGTTGATTTGCTTAACTTTATCTTTAATAAGATTTCATTTTATTTTTTCTAAAAATGATTTGGACTATAAAATGTAGGACTGGAGTATTTGCACCATGGATGTAAACCACCTATAATACATAGAGACGTGAAGACTACAAACATCTTGTTGAATGAAAATTTTCATGCCAAAATAGCTGATTTTGGTCTTTCCAAAATTTTCCCAACTGATGGTGGCACTCATGTGTCAACTTTTAGTGTTGCCGGCACCCCTGGGTTCCTCGATCCTGAGTGAGTATTTTTTTTACTTAAGATTACTTCTCAACTTCAAAATTCATTTCGTTAAATACATCATAAGTATCAGTGATCCCAAGCATTAGATACAAACCTTATACCAGTTAAAGACAAATGGGAATGACTTGAAAATTAAACTTCTAATAATTACAATTTTTTTTTTTTTTTTAAGTATGACATGCATTGGCTTGCAGGTACTCCACTTCATATAGGTTGACTGAAAAAAGTGATGTTTATAGTTTTGGAGTTGTCCTTTTGGAGATAGTCACAAGTCAACGTGTAATAGAAAGATCCCGTGAAAATACTCATATAAGCCAATGGGTGAGAATCATGGTTGATAAAGGAGATATTCAAAATATTGTTGATCCAAGGTTGCATGGAAATTTCAATGTTAACTCTGCTTGGAAAGTTGTTGAAATCGCAATGGCTTGTGTGTCTTCCACCTCCATTGAAAGGCCAACCATGAGTGAGGTGGTGATTAAACTAAAGGAGTGTTTGACATCTGAATTAGCTCAAAGGAAGGGTGAATCAAATTATTCAGTTGAAATGGTCAATATGAATATGATTACAGAACTCAATCCTTCAACAAGGTAACTTGTCCAAAAATGATATTGGAATATTGGATCTTAACTGTCTTTGAATTGGGGCAAAAGTTAGGTATAGTTCCTGAAATTTTCTACATTACTTTCTTCAATTAGATTCAAACACATGATTGCATTGATCAATGAGAATAAATAATGTTGTCTTTCTCAATGAAAATTAAATCTAATGTTTTTATTTGTTTGATATTAATTGAGAAACTCAATAAATTGTACCTAAGTTCTATTATTTTCTTTAATTGTAATCTCCCGATAATTCATATTGGACTTCAATGGAACACATGACGTGTTTGTTAAAAGTTGTACCTATTGCCTGTCCTAATAGACCATATGTTTGTAATATTTTCCTAAATTTATCATATCGGTGGATTCATCTTTTCCAGTGAAATAAATGACCCTTTGTTTTAGTATATTATACTAATAATAATATGAAACCGGCGTTTCAAATTATCGCTACAAATATTCCTAAATCGGTCGCTTCAATTTTTAGGCTATAGGTGCATAGCTCACCGCTGCTATTCTTAAAGTTAAACCTTCAAATCTTTCTCATAAAAAGAAGAAGAAAAAAAAAAAAAAGGAAGGTTAAACCTTCAAATTGGTTTTTGTTATTGGAGCCGCATTGAAACGTTTCTGTTGGAGCTTTGTTCCTATGGCCTTCATGAAGGTTCTTATTATATTCTTCATGTTTGAAAAATTTCAAGAAGATAAAAAATCAATAACTATATTATCAATCAAATATTTATATTTTAACTTTTATAGTCTTAAATTATGCACGAAAATTAAGTTCATGGATTGAATAATAAATAATATCCAATTTAAACAAAATTTGACATGTATGTTAAAAACATAAAAAGCATACAATCTAATGATTAGATTTTTAAAATATGTAACCGTGCTAAAAGCTTTAGTTAAAATCATTTTATTCCATAAACACAATAAATTTCACAGCTTGTTGAAATAGCAAATTGTGATTTATAATACATCAATTTCACATGGGGTCTCCAATCTTCACTAATTTAATTCAAATACCCCAAACTTAAAGCATTCTTACCCAGATTCCTTAATCAAAATCAACTTTAACCCAAACACCTAAATCGATATCAATCCAACCAAAGATAAGTATATAACCAAATCCATAAATTTTAACAATGAAAAAAAAAAAAATTACCATGGGGGTCATAGGAGTCTAATGGTGGTGGGAGATTGGACTTTGGCAGGTATACGGCCTAGTAAACTCCCTCTCTCTCTATCCCAGCTTTTTTTTTTTTGGTTGTATCAAAACGATGCTCCCTCTTATGAACTCTATCTCTCTCCTTCTCTACCTCTGAATTTCAAGGGGTTTTTTTTTTTTTTTTTCTATATATATATTGAAAAACCATTAAATAGTTTTTTAAAGTTTTGAAACAGTATAATTTATCGCTTTTTTACTTAAACATGGAAAAATTTTGGATAGGCTTTTTTCCTACATGGCAGCACGACCTTAATTGCAGGAAAAAAAGCCTTTTCCTACAATTAAGAAGGTGCTGCCATATAGGAAAAAATCTATTTAATTTTCTATCACGTTTACTATTAAAAAGTGTTAGGTTCTAAAAGTTTAGAATAATTGGCAAACCATGAACATAAACTTGTCTAAATATAGATCTTAAAGTCTATGAAGTCATCTTAGACAATTCTTAAAATGCTTCAAGTCAAAATTCAAAGAACATACAATTTGCAGGTTCAAAAAGTCAAAATCAGACTGGTTTGATCAATCAGGAGAATTTTTCAATCGATTGGAAGTCATAGATTAGCAAAAATCAGCAAACGTAAAAAGCCCATAACTTGTTCGTTTGAAGCCCAAATCGCGATCTGTTTTTTCCAGTATTTAAAGGACATTATAAGCTAACCCTAGAAGGGGGCTTTTAAGTTTTTTAGAGAGAGACGAGTGCATCTTGTGCCTCTAATTTTAGATTTAGGGTTTTGTACCCAAAGCTCTCTCAAGTCTTCTACCAACAATATTCTTTGAAGAAACTCAAGATCCGGTGTTGTAGAAGTTGCTGCTACAAAGATCAACAAGTGAAAGTGATTTAAAACCTTTGAGTGGGATCTCAAAGTCATAAGCGTGGGTGCTTGTGTTGCAGTAAATCCAAGAAGAGAAGGAATCCGTAAATTCGGAGCTTGCACATAGTCGTGTCAGTAAGTTACTACTAGAGGTAGTAATGGATTTAGGGTTAAATCTGATTGTAAAAACTTCAATTTTCTTATAGTGGATTCGATTTACCTTGAGGATAGTTAGGTCAAATCCTTTCCAAGTTTTTACCTTGAAACGGTTTGTTTCATCAGTTTTCCTGGGTCATCATATCGTGATGTTATTTATTTTCCGCTATTTTGCATGATATGATTTATTTGTGTTTAACCTAGATCTGAATAATTAATCTAAGTAATCACTTGGTTAATATAATAGGTTAAACAATCTAGTTTAAGAGGTCTAAACGAACAAAAAAAGGTAATAAATTGAACTATTTCACAGCATTAAAACACCTTTTGATCTTTTTCACAACATTAAAACACCTTTTGATAGCCTTTCAATGTAAAAGAAAACAAACCGCTTAAATTAGTGAATTGCAATCAAAAGGGAAAGAGAACAGAGTTCATTGGAACCATACACTGAACAGCAAAAACAATCCCCCTCACTCCTTATTCGGAAGGTACGCATTTTCTGGAACTTCTTACCGACGAAGAGAGAAATATCTAAGGTCGGCCATCACCATCAGTTTCCCCACCACTGAAAACAAAACCCGATAGATACTTCTTCTATAACTAAAATTTGATAAAAAAAAATATTTTTTAAAAAAATCTCTCTTCCCATCACTTCACTTCCTTCCTAACTAGAACTTCGTTCTCATCTAAACGTAGACCTTCCCCTTTGGCCTCTCACTAATTCGTTTCTCTTATAAGTTTCATTGGCTTTGAATCTTTCGGGGTACGTATTAGAGCCTTGGTAAGATCACCTTGAATTCTCAATCTTCACTACTTTCTTCCTATTTTGTTGTTATTTTTGTTGTCCTAATCTACTTGAATATGAATAATTTGTGGTTTTTGTTTCCAAAAATAACTTTGAGGCTCAAATGTTTGTAGGAAATTGAGAAAACAAATAAGGACACTGGGAAAACTACTAAATTTTCGATTTGGGGGTTATTATTAATTTTGGGATTCGGGGGTTTCTAATTAGGGTTAACTGCAATTATAGATTTCAATTCCTACCATGTTTTCCTCTCTTCTTCTTCTTCATTTTTTTTCTTCTAGGGAAACACCATAGAAGATCAAATTCTACCTAGGCTTTGTCTCTTGGCATTTTGAGGAATGGTTAGTGATGTTTTTATTTTATTTTTAGGATTTTTCCCCCTAATCGATTGGTGTTCAGTTGCCTATAATAAATTTGAGACACAATGTTATGTTATTTTTGCTATGTTGGTGTGAATTGATGCTTGAACCTTTTCAATTTTCCCTATTAAAAAAAAAAAAAAGACGACATATTCATAACCAAGTTGGCTGAGTGATTGAAAGAATAGTGGAAGCTATAGCAACAACCTTGGCCCACCTGCGGTTTCCTTCAATTTCATCATCATTCAAATACTTTTGTTTGATCAAGCACATCGAGGAGACCATCAATTTCTACATGATTAGAACAATGTGTATGTGGCTTGATTTTTTATAACATTGATCTAAGATTAGATTATTCTCATGAGAATATTTACATAAAATTGAAAGTTGAAACTTCCTTTGATAGTTCTTATTTTAATTTTAATTTTTTTTTTTGGGGGGGGGGGGGGGGGTGGATTCATGTTATTAAACTATCCTTTCATTCCCATCTAGAACATATACACCGTGTGTTTGACTCACTCACTTTTGCATTTTTCTGTATTTTTTTGGGTGGATTCATGTTGTTAAATTGTCCTTTCATTCTCATTTAGAACATGCACACCATGTGTTTGACAAAAGGTCTTACTCACTTTTGCATTTTTCTTTTTTGATCATTCAATAGTTATACTCTTCCATTAGTTTAAGTCAACTTCAGGGTTTGTGTCTCTTGGTTTTATTTATCAAAGGAATCACTAACACATTGAAACACCACCCATGTGACAAACCAAAATATGCTATTGACAATTGACAAAAAGCATGGCAGGTGTTACTTAAACCCAAGCATGGCAAGTATTTTAAACAGAAAAAATTGGTGTAAATGGGATTTAAGTTTGAAAGCACATTTAAAAGGTAATTCACACCTTTCATGGTAGTAAATTCAGGAGGTTTTATTGGGACTAATGAAGATATTACTTTAATGCCCATTGAAGTAAATGAAGATTCATTTTGGATGACAATAGCTTAAAGAGTTGGCTAATGGCAGCCAGATGGGGAGAGCTAGAAATCACCATGTCTTACTGAGAGCCAGTATCTTAGTGATCCTTTTCTACACTTGGAGGCACTCACAGTTTGTATTAGTATTTTCTTATGCTCCCCAGATCAAATGGGAGCTTAATTTTAGCCAAAGATGCAGTCTTCAAAATTTGGTCAAGGTGTTGGTCCAACTCATAGAGGAATCTAAGGTTAAAAACAAAGATAAAATTAGGAGTCTTGTTGATAATTAGCTTCAGAATTGGTAGCCTAAGACTAGATTAAAACTAAAATATTTACACAGAATTTAAGTATTGAACTGGTCTAAGACTTAAACCAGAAAATGCATATTAGCCGTTTTCTTTTGCTACCAACAAAGTTTGTCATATGATTCATCATGTTCAAGTAATTCGTTTTGCTTTTCAACTAACATGCATAAGTTACGAATTGATTCTTCTTTATCCTTGTAATAGTTCAAATTCACGATTGATTATGACAAATTATAATTGTACAAAATTTATCATATGATATATTCATAATATGCTATATCTCTGTATATAAACCATTTTGAGGTCTTGGTATGATATATGTGCGTGGGAATATAGCATTTTGTCGTTCATTTAGATATTTGGGCTATTCGGTTGATTGTCTTTAATTTAGATATTTGGATTATTGGTTTTGGTTAAGGTTGAATGATGATGAAAAATGAAAAGAATGGCACAATCAAAGAGATCTACAAACCCACTTATAGAAGAAGTAGTGAAGGTAAAGAGAAAACTCAGAAAAGTCATAGTTTTTTGCGTGTCTAAAAACTCAAACCCAAACATTACACTGGTTTGGTATTAATTGTTTACTTAACATAGTTTCACAGTTATAAGGGATTTAAAAAATAAAAATAAATAAAAATAGAAAATAAAAAACAATTTGAAAACCCAAACTGAGACAGTCCATTAAAGAGAAAGGCATAGGGGGGCGATTTTTTTTTTTTAAATCTGTCATCCAACTGCGACAGTCCAGTGTCTGTGTCAACATGTATAGTCTCTATTTTTTGTTGATTTAAATTTGGCATCAAATATAATTTAGGTCTAGAGAGGGCAAAGAGAGAGAAACGAGAAAGACAGAAAACTGATACCTTCCGATTAGACCACCTGAAATTGTTATAGGTATTTTTTCTTTTAATTTTGCTTTAAATGTTTGAGTTGATTTAGGATTAGGTTTGGGTAGTTAATTGAATTGATTTTGATTGTCAATTTGTCATGTAATTACTGCTATAATTATTGTTTCTTTGTGTATTATTGTTATTTCCTTTTATGCATGTTTTGATCTCATGTTGGATCGATAAAGAGTTGCGATTGTCAATTAACCATCTTCTATTGCATTTATTTTTAAATGAATTTCCTTTTCGTTTGTTACTGCCTAATTAGTGATTACTATAAGAAAAAAAAAATCAAAAAACAAAGTCAGTATTAGGCAGACTTACCACTAACAACAATCCTCCCACCATCATCATGCCGGAACCACTACCTATAAGTTTTTCTCCTCATTTTTCAATTTTTTCATTAAATATGATCATAATTTGATATTTTATTTAGAGTGGTTTCAATTTAGGTCCTTTCAGTTTGTGCATCAAATATGATCAAGTTTTTGATATTTGTTTGGATTGGTTTCAGTTTAAGAATTTTACACTATTTAAAAATAGAAGAAAAACAAAGATCGAAAGAGACATAAATCTTAGGGCAGCCACCATCATCATGAAGCTGGAACCGTTATCGGTAAAGGTTTTCTTTATTCTTTTTTAAAATTATGTGGTAACTATGATTTATGTTTGGGTATTTGGTACTATAGGTTCGATTAGGCATTTGGGTTAGATTTGATTTTGATTAAGTTTATTGGATTTGATTTGGTTTATGGTTAGGGTACTTGTGTTGCTTTGTTTTGGTTTTGGATTTTCGAGTTAAAATTATTTTGGGTAATTTTTGAATCACATAGAGAGTAGAGCATTTTTGATATCTTCAATTTCTTTTATGCTTCTTGAATGAGTATTCCTGGTGAAGAGTTTCCAATCATTCCACTCAGCATTTATTTGTTCAACTCTCTCTTGGATTCAATTGTAAATTTTATTTGTCATTGATTGATTTCAATTCCCTTGAAAGCAATCCTAGTCTAAGTAGAAACAGTACTAGGTATAGTTTCCACTTTATTTGAACTCATTGGTAATTTTCTTTTTAATTGAGTGTTAAATAGGGCGCTCTCTTTTACAAGAAAATTTTTCACATAAATTCTCTTTTCAATTGCCACATAAAAATGGATAAAGACTAATTAAAATTCAAAAGATAAGAACACTTTATTTTCATAGATACACTATATCAGGACATTTTTCAAGCACCACATAGTGATAAGTATTAATTAAACAATAAAATATGCATATTTCTTTGAAATATACCTAAATATCGTATTAAAATTTTATTAGAATGATATTTCATTTAATCTACCACTATCATAATCTACTAACGCAAACATGATATCATCAAAATTTTATAATATTTCCATGAGCAAACAAAACATTATTATGATATCAAATATAACTTATGCTAACCCTAATATATCATCATATATAAAAGCAGAGACCACATGTGAGAAAGCATGGGGTTCTTCCATGTGGCAATCTCTTTTACAATAAAACTTTTCCCAAGAATTCTTCACTCAATTGCGACATCAAAATAGATATCGACTAACTAAAATTCAATAGATAAGAACTCTTTATTTTCTTAAATTCACTGTATTAGGACATTTCTCAAGCACCACATTAGATATGAGGATTAATTAAGTAATAAAATATGCATATTTCTTGGCAATACACATAAATATGACATTGATATTTTATTAGAATGATATTTCATTTAACCTACCACTATCATAATCTACTAACATACACATGATATCATAAAATTTTTATAATATTTCCATAAGCCAACAAAACATTAATATGATACCATAAATAACTTATGCTAACTCTAATATATTATATATAAAAGTAGAGATCTCATGTGGGAGAGCATGAGGTGGTATGTGACACTCTCTTTTATAGGAAAAATTTTCACCAAAATTCTATACTCAATTGCAACATCAAAACAAATAAGGACTAATTAAAATTGATGTCATTACTTATACCAGGCCCAAAGAGTCCTGGGAATGACATTGATGTATTCTTGAGGCCGTTGATTGAGGAGCTGAAAGAATTGTGGGAAGATGGGGTGTGTATGTATGATGCTTCAACAAAAGTGAACTTTCAGATGAGAGCAGCAATGTTGTGGACTATCCATGACTTTCCTGCATATGCTGTTATTTCCGATTGGAGTACAAAGGGAAATTTGGCATGTCCTAGTTGTCATAGTGAAACTACTCATTGTAGGTTACGAAATGGATATAAGATATGTTGTATGGGGCATCGTCGTTTTTTGGCCTTAGACCACAAATGGCGCAATAATAAGTCACAATTTAATGGTAAAAAATAAGGGAAGACAGCAGCCAAACAGTTATCTGGTGATGATGTGTTAAAAAAAATTCTTCCATTAAAGCCAATTATATTTGGAAAAGGCTAGAAAAATCAATTTCTAGAAGGGCATGGACAGTTTCATAATTGGAAGAAGCATAGCTTTTTTTTTTGAATTGCCATATTGGAGAACACTTTTGTTATGTCACAATTTGGATGTGATGCATGTTGAAAAAATTATATTTGACAGTGTGATTGGGACAATTATGAATATTAAAGATAAAACGAAGGATTCTTTAAGCACTCGTCTTGATCTAAAAGAAATGGGCATACGATATATGCTCCACCCCATAGAGGTTAGTGGGAAGATAGAGCTACCCCCAGCTTGCTACACATTGTCAAATGATGAGAAAAGGGCCATATGCTTATGGGTAAAAAATCTTAAATTTCCGGATGGCTACTCTACAAATTTATCTCGATGTGTGAATATTGAGGAGAGAAAATTTTCTGGTATGAAGACTCATGATTGTCATGTTTTCCTAGAAAGATTAATCCCACTTGCAGTGTGTGACCTTTTACCTAGAAAAGTATCTGATGCTTTGACTAAGTTAAGTAACGTTTTCAAAGAATTGTGTTCCAAAGTGTTACGAGTGGATGATTTGGATCGTCTTGAAACCCAAATTGCAATAAATTAGAAAAAAAAATTCCACCTTCTTTCTTTGATGTAATGGTTCACTTGGCCATTCACCTATCTTAGGAAGCTAAAGTTGCAAGTCCAATGCAATATAGATGGATGTCTCTAGTTGAAAGGTAAAGTTTACAAAATTTCATTATAATCTAAATTTCAATTGCAAACTAGTATTTTATTTTTTGATAAAATTTCATATTATGCCTTCAAATATAGGTATTTGCACAAGCTTAAGAGTTATGTCCATAATAAGGCACAAGCAGAAGGGTCTATTGTAGAAAAGTATTTAGCAGATGAATGTCTAACATTTTATTCTCACTATTTACATGGAATAGAAACCAAATTTAATCAAATTATGATGGAGGTACTTCCGCATGTGCTAATACCTTTCAATTGTCCATATTCTCAACACCTGGATGACATTTAGGGAAAGCAATAAGGTGTGAGTTGAATGATGATCTTCACAATGTAGCAACATTTTATGTCCTTCAAAATTGTGTCAACATTGACCGATTTGTTGAGTAAGATGATCTTCACAAAAATTACTTCTTTGGTATTCTCATGATATGATATTAAAATTGATTAGGATTTTTGACTGTGGGCAGAGAACATAAGAATATCCTTACAAATGCAGGTATTCTCGACATTGACAGGGTGCATAGACAAGAATTTATTGCGTGGTTTGAAAAAACAGTAAGATAGTAATTTATTTTGAAAATGTATGTTTGTTTATATTTTAACTACTATAACTTGAGTTTAACCTTATTTAGGTTTTATTGTAGATCACCAACTTATATAATACAAGGCAAGTTGATGGCCATATGCTTTCATTAGCTCAGGACCCTGAGAAAAGGGCTATTTTTTTATCGAGGTTACAATGTTAATGGATTCAGATTTCATACAAATCAATGTGATGAAAGTAAAAGTACACAAAATAATGGAGTTATGGTGAAAGGGGAGGATCAAAGTTGCAATCTGCCTTATTATGGACGACTAACAAACATTGTTGAACTTCAATATACTGAAGGGAACAAAGTTGTGTTGTTTAAATGTGATTGGTATGATATATCTTGTGAAAAAATTGGTTATAAGAGAGATCGGCATGGAACCACTATTGTTAATACATCACGAAAGTTGAAAACCGTAGAGCCATTTGTATTAGCATGTCAAGCAACTCAAGTTTACTATGTTAATGGAATTAAAGATCCCACATGGAATGGTGTGATTGAAACCAAGCCATGAAACCTTTATGAAATGTCATTAGATGAAGAAGAGCCATACCAAGAAGAAGAAAAAGAGGATGATAATATAGATTGGAGTAGGAGTGGCGTTGAGAATATGATAATCGAGTGACTTCAAAGGCTTAAAAGGACTATTTAATGTAATTCTTCTTTGTTTCTAATAAAGCATTTCTATCCTTTTTAGCTCAAAAAAAAAAAAAAAAAGAAAAAGAGAGAGAGACTTGACTTATTTGATAATGTTTATATTGTGATTGGCTTATATTTCAATTGGACAAGCTCGCTTTCCTTGATGGGAAGAAAATTTTATTCACTTTTGAGAAAGAGAGAGAGTACAAAAGGCTGCTATTTTTGAATTTTGGACTACCATTTTGAAGTTGAAATTGCTATCATTTTTTTATGGGTAAAATTTATTAGAAAATAAGGACAGATCTTTCATAGATAGGATGTATATAAAAGACATTTCTTTTAGGCTGTAAACAAAAGGTTCATCTAAAGTATACAAAGTGCTATATGTTTATGTATTTCCTTTTATTTTTCTTTGAATTTTAGAATAACTAATAATTTCATGATTATTTGTGAAGGCTAATTGTGGCCCTCGCAAATAATTTAGTATTAGTGAGGGTATATTTCTAACTCATACAAAAAATAAACTTTTTGCAAGGAATTTTTATTGTCTCTCGGAATAATTTGGTGGGAACATTTCCCTCCAAAAAATTTTACATTTTAAAGATTATTTGTGAAGGTCGATCCTAGCCCTCGCAAATAATTTAGTATTAGTGACGGCATTTTTTTAATCGTCACAAATAATACACATTTTGTGACAGATTTTTAATTGTCACTCGCAAATAATATGGAGGGAAAATTTCCCTTCAAAATATTAGTATTTGTAACGGTTATAACACATAATTGCGACAACTTTTTTTGTTGTTCACAAATATTTCACATTTTACTAAGCATTTGCGAGAGCTTTATTTTGCCATCACAAATAAGATTTTTTGAGAGGGTTTTTTGGGTCCGTAAAAAATTATTGGTTGCTAATAGACATTTTTCTTGTAGTATTGAAAAGATAAGAATTCTTTATTTTCATAAATTCATTATATCAAGGCATTTCTCAAGCACCATGTTAGATGTAAAGATTAATTAAAATAGGCATATTTCTTGGAAATATATGTAAATATCAATTTAAAATTTTATTAAAATGATATTTCATTTAACCTACCACTATCATAATCTACTAATATAAATACAATATCATAAAAATTTGAAAATATTTCCATAAGCCAACAAAACATTAATATGATATCATAAATAACTTATGCTCACTCTAATGTATCATATATAAAAGCAGAGATCTCATGTAAGAGAGAATGAGGTTCTGCCATGTGGCGCTCTCTTTTACAAGAAAATTCTTCACATAAATCCTCTACTCAATTGACACATCAAGATAGATAAGGACTAATTAAAATTCAAAAGATAAGAACTCTTTATTTTCATAGAATCACTTTCTCAAGATATTTTTCAAGCACCACATTAGAGATAAGGATTAATTAAACAATAAAATATGCATATTTCTTGGAAATATATGTAAATATCTTTTTTAAAATTTTATTAGAATGATATTTCATTTAACCTACCACTATCATAATCTAGTAACATAAACATGATATCATACAAATTTTATATTATTTTCTTAAGCCAATAAAACATTAATATGATATCATGAATAGCTTATGCTAACTCTAATATATCATCATATATAAAAGTAGAGACCTCATGTAGGAGAGCATGAGGTTCTACCATGTGGCACTCTCTTTTACAAGAAAATATTTTACAAGAATTCTTTGCTCAATTGTGACATAATAAAAGATAAGGACTAATTAAAATTTAAAAGGTAAGGACTAATTAAAATTTAAAAGATAAGAACTCTTTATTTATTTATTTATTTATTTTTTTGAGAAACAACTCTTTACTTTCTTAAATTCACTGTATCAAGACATTTCTCAAGCACCACATTAGATATAAGGATTAATTAAACAATAAAATATGCATATTTATTGGATATATACATAAATATCAAATTAAAATTTTATTAGAATGATATTTCATTTAATCTACCATTATCATAAAGTACTAACATAAACATGATATCATAAAAAATTTATAATATTTCCATAAGCAATCAAATCATTAATATGATATCATAAATAACTTATGCTAATTCTAATTTATCATATATAAAAGCAGAGACATCATGTGGGAGAGCATGAGGTTCTGCCATATACCATGTAAAAGAGAGCGTCATATGGCAGAACCTCGTGCTCTCCCACATGAGATCTTTGCTTTTATATATGATACATTAGAGTTAGCATAAGTTATTTATGATAGCATATTAATGTTTAATTGGCTTATTGAAATATTATAAAATTTTTATGATATCATGTTTATGTTAGTAGATTATGAGAGTGGTAGGTTAAATGAAATATCATTCTAATAAAATTTTAATTTGATATTTACGTATATTTCCAATAAATATGCATATTTTATTGTTTAATTAATCTTTATATTTAATGTGGTGCTTGAGAAATGTCCTGATACAGTAAATTTAAGAAAATAATGAGTTTTTATCTTTTAGATTTTAAATAGTCCTTATCTTTTATGATGTCGCAATTGAGTAAAGAATTCTTGTGAAAACTTTTCTTGTAAAAGAGAGTGCCACATGGTAGAACCTCATACTCTCCCGCATGAGATCTTTGTTTTTATATATGATGATATATTGGACCTCATATGGGAGAGCATAAGGTTCTGCCATGTCACACTGTCTTTTACAAGAAAAAATTTCACAAGAATTCTTTACTCAATTACGATATCAAAATAGATAAGGACTAATTAAAATTCTAAATATCATAACTCTTTATTTTTTTAAATTCACTGTATCAGGACATTTCTCAAGCGCCACATTATATATAGGAATTTGTAAGGACTCAATTTGTAACGACCCCAAATTGGTATTGGGTTCACACGTTTGAGGCCCAAACAATAAAATTTGTAGAGCGTGGGCTGAAAGGCTAGGCCTTGGTCACCGGACATTGGTTAGTCAAGGTATTCATGATGGACGCACAGAGGTGAACTTAGTGTATCTAATAAGACGTTTCCCCTGGCACGGCCTAAGCGGCTTCGGTCCTAGACCTTGTCAGAGGAGTTTCATGTTCTTATTATTCTCCCTTTTCTAGGATTCAATGGCTTGGGAGACGATATGTCCCCCCCCCCCCCCCTTTCCTGAATTGCTTCTCTTTCCTTTTTATACTAGCCTTTACCCTTCCTCCAACATCCACGTGTAGGTTCAACTTTCCAGAGCTGATACTTGTCCCATCAGCCCATACCCAAAGTGGTTGGGGGTGGTTGTAAAAGCTGAAAAGTATTGCTCTGTCAAGCGCAGAATATTTAATTGCAGTAATGGCAACCTTTCCTTTGTCTTTTATCGCCATATTGTCCAGGGGTCCTTTCTCGATCAATGTGGAGGTGTTCAGCTTTTCCTTAAACTATTCCTATATCGTACTTGCCCTTTCTTTCAGGAGCGCTTTGGGATGCTGAGGACAAAATCGTTCTTGACTATATCTCTAGGCCATTTGGACTTTCACTATATGTCCTCAACAATGTCCCTCCTCGGCTCGGGCCTTGGGCCCTAACGCAAAGTGGGCCGGGGTCAAAAGTTCTCTGGCCCCACAGAATTATTTACACAGTAAAATATGCATATTTCTTGGAAATATACGTTAATATCATATCAAAATTTTATTAGAATGATATTTCATTTAGCCTACCACTATCATAATCTATTAACATAAACATGGTGTCATAAATATTTTATAATATTTCCAAAAGCCAACAAAACATTAATATGATATCATAAATAACTTATGCTAACTCTAATCTATCATATATAAAAGCAGAGATCTCATGTGGGAGAGCATGAGGTTCTACAATGTGACACTCTCTTTTACAATAAACTTTTTTACATAAATTCTTTGCTCAATTGCTACATCAAAATATATAACGACTAATTAAAATTCAAAATATTAGAACTCTTTATGTTCTTAAATTCACTATATTAGGACATTTCTCAAACACCACATTAGAAATAAGGATTAATAAAAATTGAAAGGATAAATACTCTTTATTTTCTTAGGTTCATTGATTCAAAACTTTCCTCACTTTCACAAAGATCAAAACTTTTCGTGTTTCCACTTACCATTTTCACCTCTTACACTTCTTCTACTTTACATATACTGTTAGGTTCTAAAGATTTAGGATTAAATGTTTAGAATTCTAAAGATTTACATGTTGTGTTGGCAAACCGAAAACAAAACACGTCTAGTCTATGTGTTAGGCATTACTCAAAGATGTATGTTTCAAGTTTCAATTTCAATCGATCAAAAATTAGATTCGACCGATCAAAAATTGTAGAAATCAAATTCTGCAAAATTTTAAAATAAGGCCTAAGCCCATGAAAATGTTTAGGGTTTCAATCAAATTTGTCCACATATAAAAAGGAAACCCTAGCTATATTTTGAAGACCTTTGGAAGACTTGTGTGTTACCCTTTGTGAGATCTAAGTGGTGTTGTACCTTGTAACTACACAAGTGTCTACCAGAGCAAGATCTACAATGAAGTATTGGTAGAACCTAGTTGCTGCTACAAAGATCAAAAATTGAAGGTGATCTAAAACTTTTTAGTGGGATCTCAAAGTCACAAGCGTGGGTGCTTGTGTTGTAGTAAGTCCAAGAAGAGAAAGAGTCTGTGGATTCGGAGCCTGCACGTGGTCATGTCAGTAAGTTACTATTGGAGGTAGCAATAGATTTATGGTTAAATCTGATTGTAAAAATTTTGATTATCTTATAATGGATTTGCTTTACCTTGAGAATAGTTAGGTCAAATCCTCCCCAAGTTTTTACCTTTAAATTGTTGCTTTCATTGGTTTTCTATCGTGGTGTTATTTACTTTCTGTTGCTTTGCATGATATGATTTATTATTGTTTAACCTAGATCTGAATGATTAACCTAAGTAATCACTTGACTAATATACTAGGTTAGACAATATGTTTTAAGGGGTCTAAATAAACAAATAATTGGTATCAGAGCAGGTTATCTATGGTTTTTAGGTTTTTATACCTAGAGTTGATCCTTGACCCCTGCTGTCATAGAACACAATCACTCTCTAGTGATCCCTCCTCACTTTGATAGAAATAACTATGCTTATTGGAAGGTTAGGATGAAAGCCTTCTTGAAATCTCCATGATGAGAGAGTATGGCTCTATATTGAAAACAGTTGGGAAAGACCAACCACTTCTATTAGTGAATGGACAACTGCCCAAAAAGAAGCAGCAAGCTTTAATAGTAAGGCAATGAATGTAATATTCAATGCTGATTTTATGAATGACTACAAACATATTGTTGAATGAAAATTTTCATGCCAAAATAGCTTATTTTGGTCTTTCCAAAATGTAAAGTTGTAATTTACAATTATGTGTTTTGTTGGCTTTAATTCTATGTCAAATTTGATTGTAATTCTGTTCAATCTTTTGTACCCTTTATTCCATGTGGGATTTATTTGTAAAGGTTGTGTGTGAGAAAGAGAGGGTGTGAAGACTCAAGGCATTGAAGACTGAAGTGTTTTCGCGGGTAGCTCATGAGTAAGCATCCCGCGAAGTGATGCATGTGCCCTGCACATGATTGGAATGCGAAGAGTCAGGATAGGATGGAGACAACTGGTTTTCACGAGTATCTTGCGGGTAAGGCCTTCCTGCGAGACACCCGCGAAACATTCTGTTTTTCCAGACTGTCATTTCTGATACACACTTTTTGTACTTACAGTATTTATACCCACATTACCCACAGATGTTGAGGAGTGCTTCAGAGAGAAAACCCTAACCACAAACCTTGAGAGTTAGAGATTGTTATACCCACATATCTCTACACAATTGCTTATGGATTTTCCTCAACTCCTACCTCTCCATTTCCATACCATTGAGAGGTTGATAGCTCAAACACTTACCACACCATTTCAGAGTGTTTAGTGAGGTTTTTTGTGCTGCTGGGAAGCATTGGAAGAAACTAGGTTTTAGCCGATGCAATCGGGCGTATTATGGGATTCAGAGAGCTAGACAAGACACGGTTCCGAGAAGCCTTGTTGGAGTAGGAGGCTGGAGGGTTTAGGTGCATCGGGTAGATTAGGCTTGAAGGGTCTCTTGCTATCCCATGTATCCCAACTGATTGTCTAGTGGATCGATTACCGCTTGGAGGGCGGCAGAGAGGTTTTGCCCCGAGTACTTCAATTTCCTCTTCACTATCACATCGGCATATTATCTTGTGTTTTCATTCTTCTTCCCTACTCTTTTATCTTTCATATTACTATTGTGTCATATTGAATATGGCTTAGAGTAGTTTGTTTGTTTATCCGCTTGCATTTACTCTATTCCACACTTAGTATAAGTTAGAGTAAAATCTATTAAGTCATAATTTTTAATTAGGGGGTTTAAACAGCTCTTGTGTTTTAACACATTTTCGAGCATTCACAAAATTTTCCCAATTGATGGCAGCACTCATGTCTTAACTTTTAGTGTTGCTTGCACCCCTGGGTACCTTGATCCTGAGTTAGTATTTTTTTGCTTAATATTATTTGTCATATTCAAAATTAATTTCGTTAAATACATTATATCAGGGGGTTTGGTTTGTCATGATGTCACATTACACCATAATATTACGTTATTGTAATCTTACATTAATGTAATCTTAATACAAGCTTAAAACATTATATTGTTTAAGAATGTGATGTGATTAAGGTGATGTGATATATTTTTTAATTTTAAATTATAGTAATGTGAGAAAAAATAAAATAAACAAAAAAACTTAATGTCACATCATCATAATGTGCATCACATCAATATCATATCACAGCAAACCAAACGCCTGCTATAAGTATTAGTGATCCCAAGCATGTGACCAATTCAAAAAAGAAAATGGATACAAACCTTATACCAATTAAAGACAAATGGGAATGACTTGAAAATTAAACATCTAATAATTACAATTTTTTATTCATTTTTAAGTATCATATGCATTGGCTTGCAGGTACTCCACTTCATATAGGTTGACTGAGAAAAGTGATGTTTAGTTTAGGAGTAGTTCTTTTGGAGATATTCACAAGTCAACGTGTGATGGAAAGATCCGATGAAAATACTCACATAAGCCAATGGGTGAGAATCATGGTTGATAAAGGAGATATTCAAAATATTGTTGACCCACGGTTTCAAGGAAATTTCAATGTTAACTCTGCTTGGAAAGTTATTGAAATAGCAATGGCCTGTGTGTCTTCCACTCCCTTGAAAGGCCACCCATGAGTGAGGTGGTTATTAAACTAAAGGAGTGTTTGACATCTGAATTAGCTCAAAGGGAGGGTGAATCAAATTATTCAGTTGAAGTGGTCAATATGAATATGATTACAAAGCTCAATCCTTCAGCAAGGTAACCTGTCCAAAAAAGAGATTGGCATATTTGAACTTAAACTGTATTTGAATTGGGGCGTTACATTCTCTAATTAGATTCTATTTGTTTGATATTAATTGAAAAGCATAATGAACTGAACCGAAGTTTTATTATTTGCTTTAATTGTAACTCCTGTTAATTCATATTGCACTTCAATGGAACACATGATGTGTTTGTTAAAAGTTGTACCTATTGACTGTCCTAGTCAAATGTTAGTAATATTTTCCTAAATTTATAATATTGGTCGATTCATCTTCTCCAATGAAATAAATGATTCTTTGTTTTAGTATATCATACTAAACTTATCATTATAAATCTTTTTCTGTTTTTTATTTTTGAGAATCATATCATAAATCTTTTCCATTGAAATAAATGACTCTTTGATTTAGTATATTATACTAAACTTAATATAATATGAAACCGACGTTTATATATATATATATATATATATTTTTTTTTTTTTTTTGAAGAAACAAACCGACGTTTCAAATTATCACTACAAATATTCATAAATCGGTCACTTCAATTTTTAGGCTATAGGTGCAAAGCTCACAGCTTCTATTCTTAAAGTTAAACCTTCAAATTGGCTATTGCTATTGGAGCTGCATTGAAACGTTTCTGTTAGCGCTTTGTTCCTGTGGCCCTCACGAAGGTTCTTATTAATCCTCCACATTTGCAAAATTTAAAGGAGATAAAAAATCAATAACTATATTATCAATCAAATATTTAAATTTCAAATTTATATTGTCTTAAATTATGCATGACAAATAAGTTCATGGATTGAATAATAAATAACATCCAATTCAAATGAAATTTGACATGTATGTTAAAAACATAAAGAGTATGCAATCTAAGTTGGGAGTATCTTCGAAGTCAGGTGTTCATGAAGTTGGGAGTATCTTTGAAGTTAGGTGTTCATGAAGATGGGGGTAGGACTGAATCGGTGAAGGTGAACCACAAAGCTCAGGTAACGCCGCACGGTCCAGCGGTGGCGCTCAACACTGTGAATCCAAGGGAAGCTATGAGTGAGCATTTAATGGATGAAGCCGTTAATTTGGATGCTCCAGAAGTAACGCATATAGTAGGGAAATGTACAAAGGGTGTAATCAATGTCTCATTATCAACCCCACAATTTTCGGGTAATCATAATATCAAGAATCAAGGGGCAGTTTTTTCTGCCAAAGAATTTGATGCCAGAATAAATGAGATTAATTTAGAGATGGGAAAATTTGATCACATTAACTGCATGACACAACCAAGCAATATTTCCCAAGATATCTTAAGTGAGGCACGTGAGAAGCATGTGTTAGCCAAACCACAATCCCAACGGCAAGTGTTTAATATGGTCAATATTCCAAACAAGGAAAAAAGCGCAACAACAACAATGAAGGGTAATGAGCCAAATCAGTCCAATCAGCCTCCACACCTTGCCATTTGGAAACCACCTCCATGGCCTATCCTGAAGGTGAACTCTGATGATGCAATTTTCTGGGAACAAAATTATGTGAATGTCGTTTTGGATATGGGAGGTGAATTAGTGTTGTTTTGGAGATCGACTATTAATGTAATTGTGGAGGGTTCGGGCACAAATTTTATTGATACAATGTTTCAAGAAGAAGATAGGGCAGGGATTGGAGTGATCATCCGAGAATGCCAAGGAAAAGGCTTCGTACACATGGTCGGAATCATCCCTCTCCCCCTAACTATCATATAGCTTGAAACTTTGGCTATATTGAAGACTTTACAGTTTGATACTAATCTGAGTTTGGAAGATGTCACCCCAGAGGAAGTTTCAGAGATTGCAATGAACACTTTGAATGCAAATTCCCAGTCTTTAGAATCCTTTGGTTTACTTAGTCATGATGTTAAATGTTTTGCAAGTTTATTTCATTGTATTAGGTTTTCACATGTTCGTAGAGAAGGATTGTTGTATTCTTATATTAAGAGAAACGACAATGAGGTTATTCATAGTCTGGCTAAAAATGCATTATGCATACCAAATTTTCAAGTATGGATGGAAGATGTTCCATCTCATATTGGTTCGATTTTACAATTGAAAGTAGTTTTTTATTAACAAAATCCATCAGGTTTTTTTTTTCCTCAAAAAAAAAAAAAAAAAATCATTTTATTCCACAAACACAATAAATTTCACAACTTATTGAAATAACTGATTGTGATTTATAATACATCAATTTCATGTGGGGTCTCCACTCTTCACTAACATCACTGTTACTAAACAGTAAACACGATTCACAAACTACTATTTTAACAATTATGAATGTTTTTGTGAAACTAGTTTTGCCATTGATTCATTATTGTCTAATGAATAAAAAGTAAAAATACAAATTACTCCTTTTACGTTTGGGCAATAGTCTTGTCTTCCCACTCTCTCCTTCCCCACCCTTGTGTCTTCTGTCTATATTATCTCAGAAAAAAAGAAGAATAAGTGGTCTAAATTAGCATTTCAGTCAGTTAGTGAGTGAGTTTTTGGTTTATAAGTCTCACAAGTACTTACAAAAGTTAGGCCCTTTTGTAAGTGTTAGTGTTGTAAGTCTTGTTTTCCCACTCACTCCTTCCCCATCCCCTGTGTCTTCTGTCTATATTATCTTAAAAAAAAAAAAAAAAAAAGCTTGGGCAATTGTCATTTTAGTCATTTAAGTTTTGTTTTTGTCATTTTGGTTTGTTAAGTTTACATATATATATATATATATATATAGGGGAAGCAATTGGGCAGGTTAAGTAGTTTTTGGGTTGGGTCATAAATGGGTTGGGTTACCCATTTATCTACTTATTATCTATTTAAATATAAATTAAATACCCATTATCCACCTAACCCACATAATCCTTGACCCACCCATTTAACCCAAAATGCCAAATAAATTTTTTTTTAAACAAATAACAAATAAAATCTCATGAATTAAAATTAGGACCGACTAAAACCCAACTCACCAAATCAGAAAAAACATATTGATAATCTATAATTGGTTGAACAAAAAACCAATTTAGGAGCAACTCAGTATTCATCAATAAAAAGAAAAACCCAATAAATCAAAAAAAGAAAATGATGCAGTGTGGGCGTGTAGAAGCAGAATCTGTAATACACAATTACTACAACTCTTCCACAAAACCTAAGTTTCATAAGAACACTAGGCTAGTAGGCAAAATAATAGAGAAAACATCTCTAGCAAACTTTTATTCAAAAACACACATAACATCAATAACCTCTCTATAAAGAGTATTTATAGGAATAGAAATTCTCCTACTCCTTTTAGGAAAAGAAATAATAATCCTACTTCTACTTGAGAAAGGAAAAACAATTTAATTAGGAAAAGAAAAACAATTAAAATCCTAATTCAACTAGAAAAAAAGAAAACAAAATAAAATATTTTATTTTTCCTTAACCAATCTGCATCATTCTCTCGGGGTTGGGGAAAACTCGTCCTCGAGTTTTATGGCAATCTTCCATGATCAATTGGAATCCCGAATAATCCTCTCCATCCTATTCTTCTGTGCAAGACAAGACGAATCAGTATGCTACTTATCAATCGTTTATCACTCATAATAAATCTTGATGTACGGATTTTTATTCTTGACTTCTTTTGCCACAGCGAGATATATGAAGCAAGTAATAAAAAAGAATCCATGCACACATCTAAAAACTTCATATTTCCTCCTCGACA
This sequence comes from Quercus alba, assembly GCA_036321655.1. NCBI lineage: Eukaryota > Viridiplantae > Streptophyta > Magnoliopsida > Fagales > Fagaceae > Quercus > Quercus alba. The sequence continues at coordinate 17,521,239 of CM070302.1, read as the reverse complement.
AACATTACTTAAAATCATTCATTCACGCCTCTTGTTGACCTCTATCAATTCTTGTTCAATAAAATCCTCCCAGAAGGGATCAATAACCTTTTGTTTTTGAACATCGAAAGTCTCATCAATGATGTGAGTTATGGGCTCATCTCGTATGTATATAGCTTTATTTTTATCAAGTTCAATCTTTTCTCCCTAACTAAAATCTTCAGGATAGTCATCATAAATTGGTGGAGAATCCCAATCTACTAGACAAACTCTTTCAATATATTCATCATCCTCTTTGATATCGCTGCCCTCCTGCTCGATATCAAGATCCTCCTCCTCCTCCACAAAACATGGATTTGGATGGTAGTTTTGAGGTTGACTTCCAACTACTAGGGCGGTGAGTTGCTTTGAAAGCACATCAAACCACTCATCTATTCGTTGAAAGAACGCCTCTAATTGCGCATCGTGTGCAACCTCATTGCATTCATACACGTCATCTATGGCAACAGGTTTTCCCCCACGTACTCCTCTTTGCGCCATAGTAGGAACCTAGACCGGCTCTAATACCAAATAATGCAGCGTGGGCGTGTAGAAGCAGAATCTGTAACACACAATTACTACAACTCTTCCACAAAACCTAAGTTTCATAAGAACACTAGGCTAGTAGGCAAAATAATAGAGAAAACATCTCTAGCAAACTTTTATTCAAAATACACATAACATCAATAACCTCTTTATAAAGAGTATTTATAGGAATAGAATTTCTCCTACTCCTTTTAGGAAAAGAAATAATAAACCTACTTCTACTTGAGAAAGGAAAAACAATTTAACTAGGAAAAGAAAAACAATTAAAATCCTAATTCAACAAGAAAAAAGAAAACAACATAAAATATTAAAATATTTTATTTTTCCTTAACCAATATGCATTAGAAAATCAACTAAATTTTTAGGAAAACCCAAATTTCACATTCAATTCAAACTAAAAAAATCAGTTCTATTTCCTCTCTTCCTTCAATTTTTCTAAGCAACCAAACAAAACACAAACACACATAAACCTAAAATTCTTCAAATTATATAAAATAGTTTATTTGACATTTATCAACCAAACTGATACTTTATTCAATTCAAATTAGTTGGAATAGTCAAGATTTTAAGACATTTTTAGGAGACTAACATTGTAATGTCCTAGGTAAAAAATAAAATAAAATAAAATAGGGGGTCAAATTTTGGCCCACACGTGAGCCCCCAAGTCACGTTCCGAACTCAAAAGGGTCCAAAACATGAAAAAAACATCTTTAGATTTTTCCTTTTTTGAAAATTCAATCCAAATGACTCATATCAAGTACCAATATCAAGAATTATCATAATAATTCCATTAAAGATACTCCCAAAATAAGTTAGAGCTCTATGCAATAATTACAAGAATCATTGGCCACAAAAGAATGGAGGTCTGAATAAATTTAATTACAAATCATCAACTTGTTCCATCAATGAAAATAAAGTCATAACCACTATAATATACAAAAGAATGAGTCAAGCCTACTTTGAGATATACATCATCTAAATATCTCCATCACAAATGTCTAACCTCTATCAGTAGTTAGTCTAACTACTGTTAGCCACAAAAACATGTCTCAAAATGATCATTGTCTACTCTAAAAGATTTTGTAAAAGAATGCGATGAGACAGAGCTCAATAAGTAGCATACTTAATGGTGTGGGGGGAAATGCAAGTTTCATTTTCAATAATAATAATATGACAAAAATGATTGAATAGTGAAACACAAAGTTTCTCAAAGTAAATACCTTGAAACTATATAAAATAATCTGTAAGCACTAACAATATAATTCCAAAGCCATAAAATCTAACATATGGTAATTTATCACAAATATATCACACTACCACATAGACCGGTCAGGGGATTTACCTATTCACAATTGGCATGATATTGTCATCTCTGGTATGTAGTCTCTTATCCCCATGGGCAGCAGCCTCACCCATACCCTCAAGGTTTTGTTTCTCCCCCCATGGGCAGTAGGGAGAACGCGTCAAATAGGACCTCTTTTGCTTGTGGTCTTTTGGCCCCATGGGTAGCAGCCTCACTCACACATAATTAAGGAACCTTTTTTCCCCATGGGCAGCAGGAAAGAACGTGTCATCCAATGTGAAAAGACATTGACCTAGTTCTGATTCCATTGTCATAAAGACTACGGACACCAAATCGAGTGATCACCGGGAAATCACACATGGCATAGAGTTAAAACAACATAAAGCTCACAGGTTACATGTACTTTCAAATACATAATTTATATCCAAGTAGTTTCAGAAAAACCTTAAATAATCAAAACTTCTATAAAGTTTGTAAGGTTTTCAACTTCATCCCTTGTCAACAAGATTTTCCATCAATATCCCAACTAATACAAGACAAGATAAATAAGCACCTTTAAACTTTCCAATATACCATAAAATTCATGATTTCCTTATCAAAGATTATATAAAAAATGCTCATATTTTCCATGTCAACAATCCATGCATTTCCCCATATGCAGTACCTAATATGATGCACTTTTCACAAATAGTCATATACATTTAAGGTTATGACAGAATAGTTTTTAGAAAAATATATTTTTCATAAATAGTTTCCAAAGATGTGTCTAACCCAAAAACCACGTTTATGTAACATGATTATTTTCCAAAAATCCCATTAAAAAGCTACTTATCTCGCAACCCGCAAAAGCCTAATTCTCCCAACTCCAAAGGAGGTTAACTAGAACCTAAACAAGATCAAGCAAACCTATCACAATAAATATAAAGCTTGAAATTGTATCTAGCTACACTTAATTAGGCAAGCCTAGTATTTAACCACATAAATAAAGTATTTCACTTCCAAACTTTCTCAACAATTTAATTTACAAGGCATAGACTCCAATTCATACTCATAATTATTCTCTCTAATACTAAAACTTCAACACCTCATAAGTACTTCCCACAAGATTTTTATAATATCATCAAGAGACCCATGATACCAAAAATCACAATATCGTCCAAGACTAACAATTTAAATCTTTAACTAGCCCCAAATAATCAATGAAAATTATATTCACCATCTATTTCATATTAAAAGGCCAAAACCCCTAAATCTTCACTGCTTAGATAGCCACCATTGTAAAAATTATAAACCCACTCATCAAATAATTTCACCAATAAAAAACCCATACATATAAACACATTTATATCACTTCCAAAACTCATAAATTACATGGGTATCATTATCAAAACTTAGATAACAATAATAATAAATAAATAAATAAATAAGCCTCTAGAAAAAACATATAAACCTACCAAAAAGATTAGAAATTTTCACCTCAAATGAAAGATGTAAAGGTGTTTAGAGGATCTTAAGGATTTTCTAGTGATTTTGTTAGGAAAAAATGGTGGAGATAGTGGTGAAGGAGGTACACCGGTGGGAAAGGATGAGAGAATGTGAAAGAAGTGTTTGTGTTGTGGTGACAGAAAATGAAAAAGAAAAAGAGTAGAAGACCTTAGTTGACTGGCCAAAGAGGAGAGATATGAGTGACATTTGTGTGGTGGGGGAGTGGGGTAGGTGGGCATGTGTGTCTCAAAAAGAAAATCTCACTAAACCTTTTTATAAAAAAACTTGGGCCATTACACCCCAGCTACCCCTTATTTCCCAACCACACAAATCTCACAAATATCTCTCTCTCCCTCTTGATCAGCTTGTGAAGGGCTTCTCTTCTCTTCTCTTTTTCATTTCCACACAAACAAAAACACAAACACACCCACAGACACTACTCTCTACCTCTCTCTTTCACTCTCTCACTAGTGCTCATCCCAACACCTCTACCGTTCTTTTTCGGGCGAGTTTACAACTAGAAAAACTCTATAGCAACCTCTAAGGCTTCTTCATCTCTCTTTTATTTAAGGTAAAAACTTCTAATCTTTTTGGTGGGTTTTTATACTTTTGTTAGAGATTCTCTTTATCTAAGCTTTTGGAGTGATAATCTTGTGTTTTGATTTCATGGACTTATTTGATGAGTGGGTTTATGATTTTACAAATGGTGGCTATCTAAGGTTTATTTATGGTGGAAATTTAGGAGTTTTGAGTTATAACATGTGATAATTGGTAAATCTAATTTTTCCATTGCTATTAGGTTTTTTTGGAGCTAGTTAAAGATTTAAATTGTCTGTCTTGGAGAATGTTGTGATTTTGGTTTCATGGGTCTCTTGAAGATGTTGTGTAATTCTTGTGGGAACTACTTATAAAGTGTTGAGGTTTTAATGTTAGGGAGAATGCCTTGAATGACTTATGAGTATAAATTGGAGTCTATGCCTTGTAGATTAAATTGTTAAGAAACTTTGGAAGTTGAATTACATTATTTGTAAGTTTAAATACTTAGGCTTGCCTAATTAATTGCTTATTTGCTGATTCCTAATTCGTATCTAGATGCAATGTCAAGCCTTATGCTTATTGTGATAGGTTTGCTCGGTATTATTTAGGTTCTAGCTAATCTCCTTTGGAGATTGGGGATTTAGACTTTTTGGGTTAAACATATTTTGGAAAATTGTTTATGGAAACTATATTTTCCTAAAAAGTGTTGTGTTGTAACCTTTATGTTTATGATTATTTATGAAAAGTGCATCATATTTGGTATTGTATATGGGAAAATGCATGAGTTTTTGGTATGGAAAATAAGCATTGTGGATTTAATCCTTTGATGATGGATTTCAGGAAATTATTGCATTGTTTGCAATCTCTAAAGATGCTTTATCTTGACCTATGTTATTTGGGAAGTTAATACAAAATATTTTTGACTAGAAATGGTTTTGAAGGCTTTGAGAATCTTGTGAATATCTTGGGTATTCAAATATTTTATGAAACTACTTGGAAATGAATTAAGTCTTTTAAATTAAATGTAATTTTTGAGCTTTTATGTTCTACCCATGTACTGTGACATGTGATTTCCTGGTGATTACCTTACTAGATACTATAGTCTGTGTGACATTGGTATCTTAGCACCCATCTTTGTGATGGTTATTGCATTTCCTCTACTCCCATTAATTATACTACTTACTGGGCTCTGTCTCATCTTATTCTTTTACCAAACTTTTTCAGAGTAGGTAGTGATCTTTTGAGACAGGTTGTGGCTAGTTAGACAAACTACTAATGGATAATGGACTTTAGTGATGGTGATCCTTAGGTATTGTACACCCTAGAGGAGGTTTGACACACTCTTTTGTAAATAACAGTGGTGATCAATTTTATCTCTGATGTGACAAGTTTGATGTGTAATTATAATTATTTAGATCTCCATTCTTTTGTGACCAGTGGTCCTTGTAATTATCATAGAACTCCGACTAACTTTGGGAGTACTTTTAATGAAATTGGTATGAAAATTACTTGATGCTAGTGGAAATATTTTGGATTGAATTGCCCAAATAATTGCAGGTACTTTTTGCTAGGCTTTGTGGAGCCTAGTTGTGTTTGATCAAGTTAACAACCCAACCCGACTCGAATAAAGTTGCATGGTTTTTAATAGGAGATTTTCTGAGGCTTAGTCCATGGAGCGGAGGCTTGTGTGCAGGATATAGAAACCGATTTTGGTGATTAGGGTTTTGTTGTTGTTGTCGTCTTGAGAGAGTGTGAAACATTGTAGCCACACTTTGTAATTTTTCCCTGATAATAGTGAAATCTCTGCAACTTCGTGGACATAGGCAAATTGCCGAACCACGTAAATATTTTCTTGTGCGTGTGATTGTTTTCTTTGGCATGTGTTTTTTCTAATTTTTTTTTCTCACAGTTTGGGAATTTTTGATTAATTCCCTACACTTTTGGGTTGTAGCTTCCTCATGCTTTGGACCCTTTTTGGGTTTGGGGCGTGAGAAACATATTAAATTATATGTAGACTTTATTATTTAAATTGATTAAATAATTTTGAAATTTGAAATTTATAAATTTCAATTCAAAGCATAAAATTCTTTCATATCGTAAAATTACAAAAAAAATCAAGCAAATTTCCAAACGTTTCCTCAACTATTCAATTTTCACAACGAAATACCGACCCACAAATCTCAAACACCCATTTCATTATCTCAACGAAAGGAAATCATTTGTTACTATTGGCATAGAAAAATGTGATAAAATAAAGAAAATGACTTAAAACATTTCTATTTATAATGATTTAATTGCCTTTAGCTAGGCTTCCACATAAAATAAAATTAAAAGCAAAAAAATAACATGAAAAGCACTCTAAAATCATTATTGGCTTTCACTTTTATTGTCATAGCTCATATCGATATTGCATTAAATAGCAATAACCAACTACAAAAGTACCTAAAAATTATGAGTTTTAAAACATTTAAAAAAAACAACTAATCTCATCAATGATCAATTAAAATGTTTCTTTCTATTTCTCTTTAATTTTAAAACAAAATACAATTATAACTTTCCCACACCAAACACCTAAAGACCCAAAGTCAATCGCATACTTTACAGAATCCACAACATCTGATCTTAAGATCAAAACAATAAGTTATCATTGTCACTTAATAAAAAAAGCTAGCTCTCTTCCTTGGTTATAGGCAACTCATACAGTTTAAGTTTAAATGGGATGATGAAGTTGGAGCTTAGTAGGAGTCCTTGAAAGGTTGAAGATATACGACATCATTCTTGGTTATGATGTATTTAAGATGACATGACATGGTGACATGACATGGTGGGCATGTACATATAAAAAGCAAGCTCTCTTGCATGAGGTTTCTAGTTTAATATATATATATATATATATATATATTTATATACTGATTTGGACTATGCAATGTAGGATTGGAGTATTTGCACTATGGTTGTAAACTACCTATTTTTATAGGTGTGTGAAAACTATAAACATTTTGTTGTCTTAACTTCTCAAGGAGTCTCTCTAAGGTGTTTATCTCCACATTAGAATATTTGTAATCCACAAAACCGTGACAAATTCTGGAAAGAAAATTCTTAGGTTCTAAGGAATTAGGAACTAATGTATTAGAACTTCATTTTGCAATATTGGCAAACTATGATCAAAACGTTTTAGTCTTGTTTATACTTATTTAGACTTGCTCAAAGTATGTGTTTTTATGTAAAGTTGGAATCGAGTTACTGCAAGATTTACTGTGTAAATCTGCTTGGCTCGATCGATCAAAAGTCATGCAGATTTTTTTTTTTCTACAGAATTTCCAACTTAGCCTAAGTCCGTTTGACATGTAAGGTTTTATGTTTTGCCCTAAGTATAAAAGGGAAAACTCTAGTCACGTTTTATTATTGTTCTTTATGTTGTGTGTATGAATCTTCTATGAGATCTAGAGGTATTTGCCTTCACAAACACTTAGGGTTTCCAATCTCAAGATTGATGTCAAGAGTTTTGTGATTAATTCAGTTGCAGATTCAAGAGCTTAAAGATACACAAGCCGGAGTGCTTGTACTTGCTAGGAATCCAAGAAAGAAGTAGTCCATGGACTCGGAGCTGTCATGTGGTCGTGATAGTAAGTTTTCTACTCGAGATAGCAATAGGATGTTAGTGGTCTAAGTCGCTATTGTGTAAACTTCAATTCTTTCATAGTGGATTCAGTTTACCTTGAGGATAGCTAGGTTAAATCTTCCCCAGGTTTTTTACTGGTTTGGTTTTACTGGCTTATCTTATTGTTGTGTTCTTTATTTTCCGCACTTTACAATGATATGATATATTTGTGTTAACCTAAATCTGTTTAATTTGACTAAGTAATCATTTGGCTAATTAACTAGGCTAATCTGGTTGTGTTTTAAGGGGTCTAAAAATGTACAAATGATATCAGAGCGGGTTGCTCTCTTGTTGTAGATCTTTTGATCTAGAAGCTGGTCCTTGACCCCTATTGTCATGGAATACGGACACTCTCTTGTTATTTCACCTCACTTTGATGGGAATAATTATGCTTATTGGAAAGTAAGGATGAAAGCATTCCTAAAATCTATTAATGAGAGAGTCTGGAACTCCGTTGAGTACAGATGGAAGAAGCTCACTACTCCTGTTAGTGAGTAGCAAACTTCTTAGAAAGAAGCAACCGCTTTTAATAGCAAAGTTATGAATGCTATTTTTAATGCTGTTTCTATGAAGGAATTTAAAAGAATCTCTAATATTGAGATTGCTCATACAGCTTGGAATATCCTCCAGACTATGCATGAAGGCATAAGGGCAGTTAAAATCAATAAGTTACAGCAATTAACAACTAGATTTGAAAGCATTAAGATGTCTGATGATGAATCTTTTGATGAATTCTATGCTAAGCTTAATGATATTGTTAATTCTGCTTATAATCTGGGTGAAATCTATTATCAACCTAAAATTGTTAGGAAGATTCTTAGATCTTTAACAAAAGATTTTAGACCCAAAGAGATTGCCATCACTGAAAGCAAGGATGTGGACTCCATCCCTGTTAATGAACTTGTAGGATCTCTTTAGTCCTATGAGCTGGACCTAGCTAAGATTGATAAATCCAAATCAATGGCTCTTAAGTTTGTTGATGATGTTAATATGAGTAGATTTGATGATGAGCTCTTTGCTACAGAGATTGCTTACCTTGCCAAGAATTTTAGAAACTTTCTTAGGAACAATAGCAGAATAGCAAGAGGTAAAAGCAGTGCTAAACCTAGAAATTTTAGGAGGAATGATCCCACTAAGATGAATAACACTGAAAAACCTAAAAAGAAAGTAGGTCAACCTTCTAATAATTATATGGGTCAACAATGTTTTGGATGTCAAGGTATGGTCATGTGAAATCTGAATGTCCAACATTCTTAAGGTCTAAGGGTAAGGCTATGGTTGTAACCCTTAGTTATGATGAAGTTTCTGAAAATGAGTCTAGTAGTGATAAGGATGGAAACTTCATTGCTTTCATTGCTTCTGCTGTAGTTGATGAAAGTGTTTCTGTTGAAGAGAACCTTTTTGATGGGAAACTCTTTGAGGATGCAGATTTACAAAAAGCCTACAATAAATTTTGCAAAGTTGCTGCAAGGGATGGTATGAGTGTTGATTTAGGCTTAAAGAAAATTGCATCTATTGAACTTGATAAGAAAAATTTGCTCATGAAACTATTTGATGCTAATGAATTATTAAATAATGTGAAGACTGAGAACATGTTTTTGCTTGATAAAGTTAAGAATTTTGAACTTAAATTATCTGTTGCTAGAGAACAAACTAATAGGTTTGCAAGCTCCAAACTTGATTACATGCTAAGTGTTCAAAAGTCTCCCTCACACAAAACTGGTCTAGGTTTTGTAGAAAGCATCTATGTGCCTGAACCACATTCCACAAACTTTTTTCCTTCTTCTGAACCCCTTGTGAGTGAGGTTGTCAAATTTGTAGAAGTTACACCGCCTAGGAAAATTAGGGTTGATCTTCAAGAATCTAAACCTAAGACTCCTAATCCTCCTAAGGACAAGTTGCATGATAGACCTGCATGGGTTTGTCATTTTTGTGGAAAGGCTGGGCACATTCGTCCAAACTATTACAAGTTGCAAGCTGCTAAGCGAGCAAACAAGCCAAAAGTGCCTATGCCTCAAGCATAAGATCCTATGGCTCTAAACCTTTATTCCAATCCTGGAGTTGGTAATCATTCTAGTATGAATAAGAACTCCAATACTCGAGGTGCATCTAAAAAGTTTTGGATGCAAAAGGCTCAATCTAATTGAATCTTTCTGACATGGTCCTTGTTCTTCATCGCTCTACTCTTTGTGACCATTTTTCTTTGTTACTCTTGTTTTCTTTGCTTTTTCTAGGGTTTGCATTGCATAACATTCATGCATTTCATTCTAGGTTATTTTTGTTATTTCTTTTCGAAAAAAAAAAAAAAAAAAAAAAAGGAAGGAAAAGGGAAGCAAAATGTGTTTTACATTATTTGTCTTGGATTTGAAATCAAGGTTGGCCAATTTATTTTTACATAACATGTGTATGTACCTTGTTTAGCTTTGATGAGCTTATTTATTGCACTTTACTAGTCTGAGCTTCATAGTGCATGTTGTGTGGGAAGATGTTTATAGTTTTTGATCACATGATCTTGATCTTGAAGTTATATGCCTTTGATTGTCAGACTTGAACTTATTGAGAAAGACATAAATAACCATTTCACCACTGTTTACTAGCCAATCATATACACCTTAGTGCATATCATAAGATTTTGTGCTCAAGAAAGTGTAGAAGATACACAAAAAGAACATAAGGTGTAGCCTCGGTTTAAATGCTAAAATTGGTGTGTACATTATTGGGCTTTAATAACTTCAAAATCAAATAAAATTGGTGTGTACATTATCCTGGCTATTTTAATAAGTTTCTAATCAAATAAAATTGGTGTGTATATTATGATGCAAATCAAGAAACTTACATGATTGCAAGTTTTTATTCTAAGAGATGTGAGAGTTATATGATGTAACTATTTAGGTGATAGTCTCTCTTAAATTTATGTGATGAATTTTGTAGAAATTGTGATTGATTTCTATTTACATATCACCTCACATATATCTCAAGTTTTGCTAGTTGCATACATTACACAAGTTACTCTTTTCTAAACTTTGTACATGTTATTGTGTGTAATTTTGGTTTGGCCAACCAAGTTTGAAAATTCCTTAAGTTTTATGCAAAACATGTTTGCTGTTTGAGAATTTAAGGATAATTGATTGAAAATCTTATTTTTGGGAAATCTAAGTTCAATACACGTGTTTTTGAAGAGCATTTCATCTCATACTCATGCATTTTATTCATAAAATACTATGCTTTGAGGAGTTACTACATAAAATTGCTTTGTTTTTCAAAAAACTGTGTTTTCCAGATTTTTGATTGATCGAAAATGCGATTAAAATTTTGTTTTGAATCTGACCGACTCGATCATTGTTGGATCAATCGAAAGTGATTTTTGATTAATTGAAAATCGTATAAAGAGTTTTTTAAAAGCTTTGTTTCTCACATGTTCAAACAATATTTCAAAACTTTCAAAAGCTTTTCTCTCTCCCTTCGATTGGTCTAAGATTCCAAGCAAGATTTTTGTTATTTTCGGCCAAAATTTCTTCAAGGGTTTTTGTCATCTAAGGCCGGTAAGACCTTTTTGCCCCTCCTTTTTCATTTATTTTCATGTTTCATGCATTTTTTTTTGTGCATTTTAGGGAGAATGTCGAACCTATGATAATTTGGGATTTTTGTTGATTTAAGCCTTTTCTTTGGAAATTGATCAATGGGTTTTTGTTGTGAGACAATATAAAACTGTTCTATGTGAATTAATTTGATCAATTTGATGATTTGTGAAAAATTGGAATTTCTAGATCTTGAAACTACCCGATTTGGGGATTTTGTTCAATTGTACTTAATTTGATGAAATTGGCTTGTTAGATTGATTCATTTGATCATTATAATGTATTGTCTCTCTTGTGTAATGGCCAATTGATCAATTTGTTGGGTTTTGTGAAAATGGGTTTTCAAATTTTGGGGTTTTTGTTGTAAACTCTATGCTCAAGCGAATTTTGTGATCTTGGAGTAAAATTGAACTGATTCTCACTGCATTTGAGCATGCATCATGTGTTGATATTGTTCATGCATCAAATAGAATTTTTATTTCTATATTGTTCTATGCTAAGTTACAGTCTGGCCTTGGTTTTTTTGTTTTTTTTTTTTCTTCTCTTCTGTGTTTGTCCTTCTACTCTTTAGCACAATGTCTAGGAAGACTAGAGCTAATTGGAAATCCACCTCTACTTCTTCCCCCACCTTTGATAGTGAGAGGTTCTTGAGTAAGAAAAACCAGGAAGCTTATGAGAAGCTGAACCAGCGTAGAAACATTTGGGCTAAGAGAAAGGTTCTTCTAGGTGAGCTAGATGGTGTGATTAGGAGAAACTTTGACTGTAGGGGCTGATTACCTCTGTTGGATGTTGATCATCTTCCTCCGGTTACCTTGATCAAAGAGTTCTATTCGAACCTCTCTGTCCACTCCTATGATTCCAACACTCTTGTGAGAAGTTCAATACAGGGTGATGAGTACACCATTACTCCTTCGATAGTGGCTACTACTCTAGGGGTACCTTTGGTCCAGCATCCTGCCTATCCGTACGATAAGTCTCCACCTCTTGATGACATTATGTCATTTATTACTGGTACTACTATCCAGTGGGGTTCTAATCCTCAGATCACCTCTCACGAGTTGATCGAGATTCACTATCTTTTTTTTCGGATTTCTTGCCATTCCATTTGGCCTATCTCTCATCTGCACACCATTCCTTTGGAGAGATGTGTTTTTTTGTATGCCTTTATTTCCGATGCTCCTATAAGCTTTCCTTATCTTTTTATTCGTTCTTTGATTGAGGTTCATAGGAGTAGTTTTACTGCTCATGCTCTTTTTTCCCCCGTTTTTATTCACCGGATTTTGTTACATCTAGGTTTAGATGAGTTTCTGGCCTCTGAGTCTGTTCATATTATCGCTCCTATTGGTGCCACCTTTCTTAGGCAGAGGGCAACTCAAATGAGAGCAAGCTCTAAACACCCTAGGGTTGAGTCTTCTGGTATCGTACCTCCTCCTCCCTCTTCTACAAGTGATACTACGGCTGAGGAGTCTGTTGATCCTGCTGCTGCTACTGCTGCTGTTCCCCCACCTTCTACTTCGGATGATTCAAACATTCGTTGTACGTTGAAGACTGTCATGACCGTTTAGGCGACTCATAGTCAGCTTTTGGTGGATATGCTTGTTGAGTTTCGTGCCTTACGAGCAGATTTGGAGCATTTTAGATGGTCGCCCCCGCCGCCTCCTTTTGGTGATGAGTGAGAGCCCTTTGGCAATTCGTCACAAAAAGAGGGAGTACATATGTAGGGGAGATTTTATTGTTAGGGGGAGATTTTTGATGTTTTGGAGCTGTGGAGCCTTTAGATTGTATCTAGGTGCTTCATTCTGTAGTTACATTTTTTGACTCGTGATGTATTTTTTGTTTTTGATTGGGTTGTTCATGATAGGGGGAGATATATTGATGATATATGTTTCTTATTTCACATTGTTTATTGATTTATATTTATGAGGTTATTCATGATATATGTCTTTATTTTTTATGTTATGTGAAATCAAGAAGTTACTTTATTTTACTTGTATTTTCCACACATGTGTTTATGTATTTGTTAAGTGTTACAGAAATATACAAGTTGATTCAATCGTGCTGCTGTCTACACCTGCAATTGATAGATGGCAGTTAGGTTGAATTTGTTGTTTTGGGTAATATTTTTGTAATGAGCCGTTTTTATGTAACTTTGAGCAATTTGTTTAGTTTGTGTTTTGTCACGGATTGCCAAAGGGGGAATTTGTTAGGTTCTAAGGAATTAGGAACTAATGTATTAAAATTTCATTTGGTAATGTTAGCAAATCATGATAAAAACATTTTAGTCTTGTTTAGACTTTTTTAGATTTGCTAAAAGTATGTGTTTTTATGTAAAATTGGAATCGAGTTACTGCAAGATTTACTGTGTAAATCTACCTGGCTCGATCAATCAAGAATTAGACTCGATCGATTGAAAATTGTGTAGATTTTTTTTTTTTTTTTTTTTTTGCAGAATTTTCAACTCAGGCCAAGCCCGTTTGATGTGTAGGATTTTATGTTTTGCCCTAAGTATAAAAGGGAAAACCCTAGCCACATTTTATTGTTGCTCTTTATGTTGTGTGTGTGAATCTTCTGTGAGATTTAGAAGTGTTTGCCTTCACATACATTTAGGGTTTCCAATCTTAAGATTGATGTCAAGAGTTTGGTGATCAATTTAGTTGCAGATTCAAGAGCTTAAAGATACACAAGCGAGAGTGCTTGTACTTGCTGGGAATCCAAGAAAGAAGTAGTCCGTAGGCTCGGAGCTGTCATGTGGTCGTGGTAGTAAATTTCCTACTCGAGGTAGCAATAGAATGTTAGTGGTCTAAGTCGCTATTGTATAAACTTTAATTCTTTCATAGTGGATTCAATTTACCTTAAGGATAGCTAAGTTAAATCCTCCTCAGGTTTTTTACCGGTTTGATTTTCCTGAGTTATCATATTGTTGTGTTCTTTATTTTTCGTACTTTACAATGATATGATATATTTGTATTAATCTAGATCTGTTTAATTTGACTAAATAATCACTTGACTAATTAAATAGGTTAATATGGTTATGTTTTAAGAGGTCTAAAAACGTACAAAAATGGTTAAAAACCTAGTATTGATTAATGGGACTAGTGGGAATGAATGACTTGAAAATTGAACTTGTTGTATTCAAAAATAATAAAATTATGACATGCGTTGGCGTTTAGGTATTCCGTTTGATATAGGTTGACTGAGAAAAGTGATATTCGTAGTTTTTGGAATTATTCTTTTGGAGATAATCTCAAGTTGACCTGTGATAGAGAGATCCCATAATGAAAACACTCACATAAACCAAGGAATGAGAATCATGCTTGCTCTAGGGGATATTCAAAGTATTTTTGATCAGAAGTTTCATTGAGATTTTAACGGTTATTGCTGCTTGGAAAGCTATTGAAATAGCAATGGTTTGTGTGTCCCCCACCTCCACTAGAAGGCTAACCATGAGTCTGGTAATGGCGAAACTAAAGGAGTGTTTGCGTCTGAATTACCTCAAAGGAAGGGCGGTGAGGGTCAATCAATCTATTCACGCGAAATGGTCAACATGAATATGATTTTATGAAGTCAATCCTCCAACAAGGTAAATTTTTGTCCAAGGAGGTTAATATTTTGCTACCCCTCTTTTTTGGTCATAAGGTAATTCCCTATAAAGTTTTTCAAAATGCACCATATATTGCTGGGAGCAATCAACTAGTTTTAATAAAATGGTGATAGCTCTAGCATTTTGCAATTCATAAATTATACATGCATATGACTCATTCTCTGAAAGTGATAGGAGAAATCAGAAATACCTGGTCTGCTGGATGGTTTTGAAGGACTATAGGCTTTACCAACTACTGACTCCTATTTTGATGAAATGAAAGTATTTCCCTTCGTGTTATCAGCCACTGATCAAGGAAAAGTCAAATCTGGAAACCAATATTAAAACACCGACAGTCTGACAAAGTTAGATGGAATAAATTATGCCAATTCATTGTGATAATAAGGGATCTTAAAGTCTTTAACACGCTATGTAAGAAGAGATATTCTTATTATAAATAATAAAAAGCTCTCGGTGTTAGTTATCGGCCAAGCTGCAGTCGATAATTTTTTAAAGAAATTCGCTATTTATATTCCAAGTCGTTACAGAGCTGTCAGCATAACGATATATTTTACTAGTTCTACCCAAAAAAAAAAAAGGAAAAAAAGAAGAACAAGATATATTAATTTTACCATGTATTGTTGGAATTTTACTTGTTCATAAAGAAAGGAAAAGACTATAATACACTGTATTTAATATTTCCATTATTCTAGACTAAGGTCAGACGCCGGAGTAGTTAATATTTCCATTATTCTCATTGACTAGGAGTTAAAAAATACATTGGTAAATTTTGCACGAATTTTTCAAATAAATTAAAAAGTTTGATAATCTGTCAATTTACAAGGTAGAATACATCTGGTGATGAGAACAACTGACTAAGTTTGTTAAACTATTCTGTTTTGTTAAAGTACTTAGGAGATGGTGGAGAAAATTTCTGCAGTATTGTTCCCATAAGCGAGAAGAAAGTTAAGAGGGTCATGATGGGTAGCCTCAAACATTTCATCCATGCATTTCTTGGTGGTTTTGCTCTTATACATCTAGTTGATGCGCAGGATCAATCAGGTATGACAATCTAAATTCTTGAATATATCATTGATCAGCTAACCAAATAGCTAAGGTATTATTCTGTCTGTGTCTCAGGCTTCATTAGCATAGCTTGCGGATCACCAGCAAATTCTAACTATTCCGAGCCAACAACTGGCATAAATTACATTTCGGATGTAGCATTCAGAGACACTGGTATAAGTCAGCAAATATCAAATATATATAAAGGTGGCTTTCAACAACAAGTATGGAATCTCAGAAGCTTTCCTCAAGGAATCCGAAACTGTTACAACATAGGCATTACGCAAGGCACTAAGTATCTGATCCGAGGAACTTTCCTCTATGGGAATTATGATGGACAAAGTAAGTTACCACAATTCGATATTCATCTGGGAGTGAATATGTGGGATACGGTCAACATAACGAATGTAACCATTCCTGTCTTTAAGGAGCTCATACATGTCCCATCTCAAACTAATTTACAAGTCTGTCTTGTAAACACGGGCCTCGGGTTGCCATTTATATCAGCAATAGAGTTACGGCCGTTGAGCAATAAGACCTATGTAACAAATTATGGATCATTGGCACTCTTCGTTCGCTTGGATGTTGGCTTCATAAGCAGAATATCATACAGGTGAATTATATATATATATATATATATGTATGTATATGTATATATATAGCCAAAGCTTATCTATCTATCTATCTATCTATCTATCTATATATATATATATATATATTAATAGCCAAAGTTTAAAGAAAATTCAATTAAATTTTAATTGAATTCTCAATTTTGCACCAGGTGTCTTATTTAATATTTAGTTTTGTATCAAGTGAATTATTGAGTGTAAAAATTGAAGAGTTCAAATCTTATATATATATATATATATATATATATATATATAATGAGAAACCATTACATATTTTAAAAATGTATGGTTTAAAAAAAAAATGTAAACTAATACTATGTATAAATTGAACATCTTCTATAAATTAAAAAAAAAAAGAAAAAAAAAACTGTATAATTGTGATTGTTTTAAATTGTACAGGTGTATCTACACAAGGTTACACACTAGTTTTAATAATGCAAAAATCTGTAATGGCACAACACTTATAGAGGTGTAAAGGGGGTTTTGCTTTCACACTAAATCCTCATTAAGTGCATGTTTGGATCCAACTTATTCACGGCTGTGTTTTCTACTCCTGCGTTTTTGTTCTTTTTTTTTTTTTTTTTTGGTTTTCACGCGTTTTTGGAGTATTGCAGTTACTGTTCATTGAACAATAACCGCAAATGTTGACTTTCTGCAGTGAATAGTGCACATGTGCACTCTTTACGGACCCACAAATTTCATTTTTTATCAATTTTTTCATTAAAAATGGGTCCCACAGTACTATTCACACATTTAAAAATTATTTTGCTACAGTGTTTTCAATTTTCAGTTTTCAGTTTCAGCAAAATAAGCTCTATCCAAACACACCCTAAATATAATTTCATTTAACAGTGAGTGTGATTTTGACCCAACATACCTGAGTTAATCCAACCCAACATAACGTCATTAATCAAATTTTTAAATTTCAAATTTTTGTAATTTAAAATTATGCATAAATATAAGTTTATGGATGGAACGGTAGTAAATAGCACAAAATTTTCAATATGTTAAAAACATAAAAAACATACAATCTAACAATTAAATTTACAAAATAAGTAGTCATATTAATTTTTTTAGTGAGAGTTGTAATTTTAAATTACAATTAAATTTGAACCCAAAATTTATCCCTGAGTTATTTTGATTTTGGAAACTAGCCCGGATGAAAATTGAATATTAGAGTCAATAGAGTAAATTGTAATAATTTATTTGATAATAGGCCAAAAAATTGAGTGAAAGCCAATTTTTGTATTAGGTATCACAAAATTGCCCAATTTCCCGACCAAACAACCCAACACAACAAAAATTGGGCTAGTTTTTAAAGTTACCATAGGTTGGGTTGGATTGATATTTTCACAACCGGAAGATGTTGGATTTGATTGAAAAATATTTTAAACCCACCCCAATTTGACACATACACTCCTCTAAATTCAATTACTTGCTAGCTAATACTGAATATCTATGTTTCCTTAGGTATCCATTCGACATTTATGATCGCATTTGGGACCCCTATAACGACAATACGTACACAATTTTAAGTACCTCGCAAACTATTAACACCCCAAGTAACAATTATTACCAACCACCATCTATTGTTATGAGTACTGCCTCCACTCCAATTAATGTTAGCGCTCCTTTGGAGTTGTTTTGGTATACGGAGAATGCTACATATTCCGAATACTATATCTACATGCACTTTGCTGAAGTAGTAAACCTCACAGCTACTCAGTTCAGATCATTCAACATTACTCTAAACGGGAAATATTGGTATGGACCTATTGCTCCAAAATACTTGTCCACAATCACGTTGTTCAGCCCATCGATCTTGCCAAATGCCCAGAAATATGATTTTTCATTCTTCAAAGCAGAAGGTTCAACACTGCCACCCATCATCAACGCACTTGAGATATATTCAGTGAGAGATCTCTCACAATCTGGAACATATCAAAAAGATGGTATGTTTTCTTCCACACATGTCAATCTAGTGCCTTGTTCTTTTTCTTTTTCTTTTTTTTCTTTTTTTTTGACTTATTAGGATGGATATGAAAATGTTATAGTTGATGCTATCACAAATATCAAGTCAGCATATGGAGTACAGAAAAATTGGGAAGGAGATCCGTGTCTCCCACAAGCATACTCATGGGCAGGTTTAAATTGTAGCTATGATAGTGTTAACCCACCAAGAATAACATCCTTGTAAGTTTATTCGTTCATATAATTAACCTTATGACTTGGAAACTACTTTTGAAGTATATCTTACTTATGTTATTGTGAAATGTAAATTGAATCAGGAACTTGTCCTCTAGTGGATTGACTGGAGTGATATCTGTTTATATATCAAATCTCACAATGTTACAAATTTTGTAAGTATTTGCAATTTACATAATAAAAAATGTATAAAAAAAGAAAAAAAAGAAAAAAAAAGAGAGATAATAATTACCAAATTTGGTTAAAATTTTTTGACAATGTAAGTAATTTTTTCATTTCAGGGATCTATCAAACAATAACCTTACTGGATCCATGCCTGATTTTCTTTCTCAATTGCAATACTTGAGTGTCTTGTAAGTTGAATTCTAATGATTTTTACTAAAAATTTATTTGTTTTAAAAGACAAAAATCATATTCACCGTACCTTTGCAGAAACTTGGAAAAAAATCAGCTCACTGGTACTATTCCAGCTAACCTCATTGAAAGATCGAAGAATGGTTCACTATTGCTAAGGTATGATTTTTTTTGTAGATAATGTAATACTTCATTATCATAATTTTCCTTTCATATTACATGATATCCTCTAGAGAACATTAGTGGGAAAAAAGTTATAAATTCAATGCCTTAAAGTTTCACCGCCATTAATTTTATTGCTCTAGTGTGGACGAAAATTTAAATGTTTGTGGATCTGGATCATGCAAAAAGAAGAACAATATTGCTGTTCCAATTGGGGCATCAGTTGGTGTATTTCTCATCCTCGCATTGATTGTTGCGTCTGTCTTATGGAGGCTTAAGAGAAAACAAAAAGATGAGAGTAGAGGTTAGAATTGAAATACAAGACCCATATTCATATAAACAAAGAATACAATCTCCTCACATATGTTACTATAATGCTCACGATGATCGCAGGACTGGAAATAGCGAAAACAGAACCCAACATCCAGACCATGTCGTTCCGGTCTTTAGAGTCACTACAACGCCAATTTACATATGCTGATCTTATAAGAATTACCAACAACTTTGAGAGGGTTCTTGGTAAGGGTGGATTTGGAAAAGTTTACCATGGCTACATTGATGACACTGAAGTAGCAGTGAAAGTGCTTTCTCTATCATCAGTTCAAGGGTATCAACAATTTCAAGCGGAGGCAAGAGACTATGATGCAGATTTCTTGAGCTTTTCCCACAAATATATACATAGATTTCAATATCAAATTAATGAAAATGAATCTTCTTGAATTACAGGTGAAACTTCTTATGAGAGTTCATCATAGAAACCTGACGACCCTTGTCGGCTATTGCTATGAAGGACCAAACATGGGCCTTGTTTATGAGTATATGGCCAACGGAGACTTAGATGCACATCTTTCAGGTTGGTAATAATGAAGTGTCTAGCGAAGATTTCACATTTTTCACTTCCAAATTTTATTCCCCATAGAATAATCTATACAGAAAGAGAGGAATTGAGAGTATATTATTGAATTCTTATAAAAATAAATTAAATAGAGGAGTCCTGTATCCATAGGCATATTCTACGACTGGTAGTGCATATGTACAATATAAAGTACGACCCAACTGAGCTTGGCCCTAGGGAGGACCTAATCCTTCATTTAAGAATCAAATAGAAAAACGATTTTCCTTTCTAAAATTTTCTTACTGTAATGGTCACATGATCAAGGTTACTTTAATTGAATCACACAGACGCTTAGGAATTTCATTTATGGATGCAGGTAAGAATACTAATATCTTGAGTTGGGAAGCAAGGCTTAATATTGCAACGGACGCAGCACAAGGTTAACTATGAGCGATGAGTTAATTTGATTAACATTTTTTTTAATAAATTTTCATTTTATCTGAAATGATATGGACCATGAAAATGCAGGATTGGAGTATTTGCACTATGGATGTAAACCACCTATAATCCATAGAGATGTGAAGACTACAAACATCTTATTGAATGAAAATTTTCATGCCAAAATAGCTGATTTTGGTCTTTCCAAAATGTTCCCAACTGATGGCATCACTCATGTCTCAACATTTAATGTTGGTGGCACCCCTGGGTACCTCGACCCTGAGTGAGTATTTTTGTTACATAGCTTGTCATCTTCAAAAGTCATCTTATTAAATACAATAGAACTATTAGCAATCTGCAAGCATGTGACCAATTCTAAATCGAAAATGAATTCAAACCTTATACCGGATAAAGGTCAATGGGAATGACTTGAAAATTAAACTTCATATAATTAAATATTTTTAAAAACAAAAAGTTTGACATGCATTGGCTTGCAGGTTCTCCCTTTCATATAGGTTGACTGAGAAAAGTGATGTTTATAGTTTTGGAGTTGTTCTTTTGGAGATAATTACAAGTCGACCTGTGATAGAAAGATCCGATGAAAACATTCACATAAGCCAATGGGTGAGAATCATGCTTGATAAAGGGGATATTCAAAATATAGTTGATCCAAGGATGTATGGAGATTTCAACGTTAACTCTGCTTGGAAAGCTATTGAAATAGCAATGGCTTGTGTGTCTTCTACCTCCACCGAAAGGCCATCCACGAGTGAGGTGGTGATGAAACTAAAGGAGTGTTTGAAATCTGAATTAGCTCAAAGGGCAGGCGAATCAAATTATTTAGTTGAAATGGTCAATATGGATATGATTACGGAACTCATTCCTTTAGCAAGGTAACTTGTCCAAAAATGAGATTGGTATATTGTATCTCAAACTGTTTTTGAATTGGGGCAAAAATTAGATACAGTTCCTAATATTCTCTACATTACATTCCCTAATTAGATTCAAATACATAATTGCATTGATGAATGAAGGATTAATAATATCATCTTTTTCAATGAAAATTAAATCTAATGTTGTTGAGTGTTTGATATTAATTGGAAAACTTAATGAAATGTACCTAAGTTTTATTATTTGCTTTTATTGTAATCTCCTGTTAATTCATATTGGGCCTCAATTGAACACATGATGAGTGTTAAAAGTTGTACCTATGGACTGTCGTAAGAGCATTCTTATCAAAGGTGTTAAAAATGCTAAATGCTATTTTTTAAGCATTTTTAACACCTCAAATGATAAAATCACACCTACATCAAATATGATAAATCTTAAAATTTTTAGCATTGAGCTATAGTGCAATCTCATCTTTGATATTCTACTGTAGCTGGATTGTAAATTTTTTTTTTTTTTATTCACCCTCAGTGGCTCTTTCTCATTTCTGTCTTTCTCTTTCCTCTCTCACTTCTTTCTTTTCTCTTCTCTTGGTTCGGCGATTGTGGTCCACTGATGATTGTGGTTCGGCGATTGTGGGTTGTCATGGGTTGTGGTCCGATGGACATAGATCGTGGGTCCGATAACTGTGGTTTTGATTTTGGGTTACGGGTCATGGGTCATGGTCTGATGGTCCAATGGTCGTGGGTGGTGGCGGCGATGGTCCGATGACTATAGTTTTGGTTCACCGATCTACTGGGTTCTTCTGGGTTTTGGTCATCGATCTACTGGGTTTTGGTTCGGCGTGACGGGTTCTCATGGCTTTTGTGGAGGTTTGTCATGGTGGGTTTGATGCTGTGGGTTGAATCCAGGTTAAAGGGTGGCCATGGTGGGTTAAGCAATAGAACAGCAGTGGAGGGTTACTGTGTAGTGGGTTTGCTGTTGTTGCCATGGATTTTTGTTGTGGTTCAAGTTCATGGTGGTGGTGGAGGGTTGCCATGGTGGTGGGGGTGGATGATTGATGGTGGTGGTTGATTGGCTATTGTGGTTGTGGTTTTGGAGTTTTGTGGGTTTCTTTTGTGTGTGTGTGTGTGTTTTTTTTGGTGGTTTGATTGGCAATGGTGGATTGGGATGTGGGTTTGCTATGTTTGTGTTTTTTGCTTAGTGGGTTTGCTGGTGGCAACAATGGGTTGAGAAAGAGAGAGATAGGGAGAGAGAGGAAGAATAAAAAACGAATAAAAAATAATAAGGAAAGAATATTTAAATGAAATGTTAAAAAAAAACAGAAGTTTTGATATAAGTGATATTGTAAAGTAATGTGTTATATGTTATATGTTATAAAATTGGTTTTTGAAATGTTAAATGCTAAATTTTTTAGAACCTTTGATGGGAATGCTCTAATAGGCTATATGTTTGTAATATTGTGCTAGATTTATCATGTTGGACGATTCATCTTTTTAATAAGATAAATTACTGTTTTTTCTTCTTCTTTTTTTTTTTTTTTTTTTTGTAATATTATAATAAACTTATCATAACATGAAACCAACGTTTCAAATTATCACTACAAATATTCAATATTTGGTCACTTCAATTTTCAGGACAAAGGTGCAAAGCTCACCTCTGCCATGCTTAAAGTCAAACCTTCAAATTTACTGATCACTTGTTTGGCTCCATCCATGTTACTGTTAGTGATTCAATCTGTATTTTTACTACAACTATTTTACCAGCCGCTGATAAGTAAATACGTACTCCTTCCTTTCATATGAATGGTGAGTTCCACTAATTAAATTCATGATGGAATCCACTATTTTGTGAGAGGAGAGAGTACGCATTTATGGTATTCTGGGAGTACCTAATAATTTTCCTTGTTATGGGAGCCGTGTTGGAACTTTTCTGTTGGATCTCCGATCCTTTGGCCTTCACGCAAGCTTTGGTAGCAAGATTTATAATAATAATATTATCCACTCAATCAATGGTGCAAAGAGAGAGTACACTTTAAAATAAATAAAATAAAAATAAAAAAGAGGAAACAAAACAAAACAAAGTTTGCCTATAACTAGTTTGTAGGCAATGACTATAAACTCTCCTATATAATATTTTTATTAGATGTAAATTATGACAATCCACTATTAAATCTCATTCTCTTATTATATTATTCATGCTTGAAAAATTTTATAAAGATAAAAAATCAATAATTTTTTCATCAATTAAATGTTTAAATTTTTGTAGTCTTAAACTATGCATAAAAATAAGTTTATACATTGAATAATATATAATATCCAATTTGAACAAAATTTGATATAAAGAACATGCAATACAATAGTCAAAATTTTAAAATATGTAGATGTTTTAATTTTTTATTGGGAGTTTGTAGTCATAGCCTAAAAACTAGTTTGTAAGCAAACTTTGTCCTCACATTATGACCAAGTTGACCTTCCATTCATTTGGCTAAAAGTTTGTAGTTAAAATAATTTAAAATGCCACAAACACAAAAAATTTAACATCTTTTTGAGATAACCAATTGTGATTTATACTGCATTAATTTCACACACAGTCTCCACTCTCCACTAACATCACTGTTACTATATAGGAATCACAAACTACTATTTTAGCAATTATGAATGTTATTTTTGTGAAACTGGTTGTAGATTCCCATGCCATTGATCCATTATTGTCTAATAAATAAGAAAAGTAAAAATACAAATTATTCCTTTTGTCATTTTAGTTATTTAAGTTTCATTTTTGTCATTTTGATCTATTAAGTTTACATATAAAACAAAGTTTGCCTACAAACTAATATGAGAAAACAAGTATCAAAATGTGGCAATTTTGCATAGATTGTTGGAAAAGTTTCAAATTAAAATTAGGAAAAATAAATAAAGGATTAACAGCTGGGTCATTTAAGACCTAAGCTGACTTCATGAGAATGGTAGGTGAGAATTAAACTCTCCCCTCTGTCATCAGGAGAAAGTATACCATGTTTCGGTAATACCAACTCAGTATATGTTTTGGTATTTCTTATCCAATAAATAAGTGACACATGTTTCAAAAAATCACATCATACTACTATAATAAATTAATCACAATCTTCTATACTATCGGGAAGATAAATTAATCATTTATTGGAGTAATCTGATATGGTTTTTTTGAAACATGTATCACTCATTTATTAGGTAGGAAATACCAAAATAGATACTAAGTTGGTATTACCGAAACATAGTATACTTTCTCCTGTCCTCAGACCATCTGGTCCACCAATTTCTCTCATCTATTCCTTATTTTCATCTTATAACATGCTCTTTCCTTTGCCTCAACACAATCCCAAATACACAGCAATCAACCTTTAATTATGTAGTTGCAAAAAGAAAGTTTAAAAAGATAAATTTTAGGGGGACATTTATCACAACAAATTTATAAAGATGTGTTAAGTCAACCTTTTTATACTTTTATAAAAACAGAGGAAAGGATGTGTCTCGATACATATAAAATAGCAATCAAATTCCTAATTTTGTGTCTTACTTTTCAACTTCTGTGAACATTAATACGAGTTCAAAGCTTTGGTTTGTGAGTGCACATAACCTTAGCTTGTCGTTGAATCCTAGAGTGTGATCGCCGAAGCCATTTCTGCACCAATGATAAATTGCTTCCAGTGGGGCGAAATCACTTCTTAGGACAGTGGATTGAGTTCCACGCCTCGGCTCTCTCTATCATCGATAAGTTTCCTCTAATCTCTTGATTTTACTCTATTGGTTTTGTTAATTAGTCTCATATATTTCCAACAATCACCTTACGTTGTAAAAATGTTTTAGAAAAAAATGGTAGTAACTCTAGTATTTTCCAATTCATTTTTAAAATCATACGGGATGTACCTGGCTTTCTGTATTGCAAAGAAGGATGATAGATTTTTCCAACTGACATCTATTTCTTGCGGGCACTAATTGGATAGAGATCATTTTGATGGAATGAAAGTATTTCCTTTTGTGATGGAAGCTATTGCTCAAAGAGAAGTCACAATCTTAAAACTCTGCCGAAGTCAAATTGAATGAATTATGCCTAATTATTGTCCATAACTAGCAGATCCGCAATACAAGTACACTATCTGTTTGTTTTGAAAATTTCATTAAGAAATTATTTTTATGGTTTATGACTTTATGTATGATACCCATTATGTGTATTAATGTTTAAGATTAATTTTGAATTATGTTACGCATCATCAACTATATATTATATTTCACAAAATGAGTTAAAAAATCTAAATTGACATCAAATATTATATATATTTTTTATATTCTCCATATTTGCAAAATATTAAGATGATCAGAGATTAATAACTACTTTAATTGAAAATATCTAATCAAATAGTGAATAAGATAAGATTACCACAAAATTGGCATACATGTTCATGACAATGAAAATGTGTGATTCAACCATGCGATTTTGAATATATTAAACTAATAAAAAATTTTATTTTTTTGGTAATTGAATAATTGTTGGTGGACGGATTTTAACCATGAATACTTTTGTTAACACACAAAAAAATTTCAATCAATTGAGTTATAAGCTATTGGCAATAATAAAAATTATTGAGTGTTGTAACATCAACAAAAATTTATACATGCATTTAATCTTGTCCCATACATATATATGCACCACAGATAGTGGTCTAAGGTTCTACCAAGTGGCATTGTAAGCAAAAAAAAAAAAAAAAATCTGAAAATATATTAATTCCATTTTTATATTAATTAGTGCATAGTTGATAGAAAATTAATACTTGGAAACTAGAATTGAATGCATGTACCTCATTAAAAATCTAAAAGTAAATTAATATTTCTTCATTAAAAAACACTATCATTTTTTCTTTAATAGAAAAGAAATACTATATATAATTAGAAATATAATTAAATGTTTTGCGTAAATATTGAGTATTGTATTTTCTTCTTTAGAAATGAAATAAAACTTTGACATAAATACAATGGTTTGATGATGTTGAGGGTTAAATGAAGAGAATTACCAAGGAATTGGCCATTTGGCAAACATTTAACTACTGTGGCCCCTGCATTTCACAGTTTTAGTTATAAACTTTTAGAACATGTAGTTCTATAACAACAAAGTTGATTTTTTTTAGGGTCAAAACCCTTGAAAAAAGTATTAAAAGCCCTCAAAAGATATTATTTTGAGGGTTTAACTGACCCTTCATGACCTTTGAAACAAATTCCCTCAAAATGGAAATTTCTACAGACTTCGTAACCCTTGAAACCGAAATTTCAACAGCCTACATGACCCTTGAAACAAATGTTTCACCTTTATCAAGGATTTTTTTTTTTTTTTGATGAAAGACGATGACATTTCAAGACTAAAAACCAAAACACGGTTCAGTACAAGACCTAATGAAAGACCTCCCACTGAGATCTCCCTCAAAAACATCTATAATGTCCACAGGCGGACTATCAAATATAAGAAAATCAGCATTTAAACTAAAACTCATCCTAGCTAAGCCATCAGCACATTGGTTAGCTTGCCGGAAACAATGCTTAATACGGATATTTTGGAAAAGAGAGATTAGATGCCTACAATCATCTAAAATAGGGGATATAACATTATTTACATAACCTGTATTCAGAAGCACGTCAACAATGGACTTGGCATCCATCTCAACTTCAAGACTGCGGATGTTTAAGTTGCAGCACAGTTTGAGCCCCTCACGCAGCCCCCACATCTCAGCGGCAAAACTACTAGTGATCCCAATGCGCTTGCTAAAACCCGCTATCCACTGCCCATCCTCATTCCTTACCACTCCCCCACAACCAGCCAGACCATGAGGCTCACTGCATGCCCCATCAGTATTCAACTTCCTCCACCCAAGGTCAGGTCTCTCCCAACGAATGCTCCTTAAGACTCGACGGAATTGCAATCTAGGGGCAGCCACACAATGCACATACTCTTTGGCTTGATACACAATATCTAAAGCCAAGTTAGTACTCCGACCTTTCCTATTGAAGACAATATCATTTCTACCTTTCCTATTGATGCACATACCTTTATCAAGGATTGACAACCTATTGATGCACATACCTTTCCTATTGATGCACATACCTTTACCAAGTTAGTACTCCGACCTTTCCTATTGATGCACATACCTTTATCAAGGATTGACAACCTTTGAAAAATTTGAAAGGGATAAAAGAACAAAAACCTTTTTTTGAGGGTCTCCCAACCCTCAAAATAAGGTTTTTTTTCTTTTAAAATAAATAAATAAATAAAAACCCACAGCCATGCACATAGACTTTAAAAAATCTATATAATGCCAAAACACAAATATCAAAACAAAATTCAATTAGCTTTCCAAATTACTAAATTCTTCATTCTTGAAGTTTATGTAGACATTTTCATATTAACATAAAGGAACTTAGTATTTTATCTAGATAAAGGAGAAAAAAAAAAGGAAGAAGAAGAAAAGAAATGAATCAGTACAAGAACCATGCATGATCAAAATCTTAATCTTAATCTTAATATTATTCTATTTCAATGCGAAACAAACTGATGTACTAATGTTTAAAGGGTCTCACATAGAGGACTCTGCCTTTTCCTGGTACTTCTCAAAGACTCATGCATAGCCACCAACTTTCCCTTGCATTAAGAACTGCAAGGAAATAGACAAACCAATTAATCATGCACTTGTTAAACGGTTGAGGTGTTTGATGGAAAAATTGTCATACAATAAAGTCCATATTGACAAGAACAAGAAGACTAGACAAGCTCTCTCTTATAATAATTGACTCACTCCCAATTCTTAAAGGCATCATGCAAATAGGTCAAGTTCTCTCTTATAAAATGCATAATACAAACAGTTACGTACATTTGAAATAAGATTAGACAAGTATGAACATGCATATACCTATTTCCTCATAAACAAAATGCACAAGACATTAACAAGTATTCAGCAAGATGTAAAAATGGTAAGGAACTATCAAATGATGCTCTTAGGAAACTAAACTGTGAATCCCTTGACCAGAACTTACATGAATGCAACCTTTGACAGCAGCACAACGGCAAAAAGCCTGTGGTAGTTCCCCGTGACCATAAATTGGATACATAAAACCCCAAATGCATTTGGAAACTTGAGAGGGACAAGAACCATAAAAGCACATACTTGTGATACCTTGCTTCTTAAAATAAAAACCAACCAAACATTCTTGATTCAAGGATGCAAACAAGAAACACAATGCCCTTGTGATACGGTCAAGACAGCAAAGCCCCAAAACCATCCATTATCCAAACAAAGATTACATTCACCTGATGAACCTATTCACACCATTTTACTTTAACAAAGTCTCAAGCAATCCATAATCCAGACAAGCAACATAGTTACTGTCAGTGGTATCATCAACATTACACCAGTAGTAGGCGGTTAGCAACAAGAAAACAGTACTACATAAAGTCGATACAAAACAAAGAAGAAATTAACTACCTGCCAACCGATGATCTCATCAACCATTATTCTGGTAAAAACAGTAGAGAATATAAATAATTAGATGACCAAATAAAAAATCTTCTTTAAAGGGGAAAAGAATATTAAGAATATGTTAATAACAAATAAACTGACTAGCAGGGTGATCAATATTCTGGATCAAAAGAAATTGTAAGCCTCTTCCCCAAGAACAACATGCATTGTGCTATTATATGACAAGGGACTAGATCAACTATCTCAATGGACAGCAACAATTCACTTCTAAATAGAGGAAAACAAAAATAGCAAAAAGAAACAAAGAAATATGCAAATCATAGAGAAAGAATGCATTTCTCACCGCAGGAGCTGCCTCCAGTGCTCCATCAGCAGTTGAAAAAGTCACATACTTTAGTCCATTTTCTTTCATAAATTTAGGATCTAGCTGTGCAGAAGGATAGGGCCAAAACTGAAAATGTTACAAAAATGAGAAAATAAACAGAAATTTTCATAATATAATAAAATGAAACACAGATCATTCGTAGGTGAATCCAGTAGCGACTCGCAGAGTCTTTTCAGCAGTCCCCATACTCAAGAGCATCATGAACAAGAATAAGATCCTCATTCCCCTGACAGCAGGAACAAAAATGATGAACTTTTAATGGTAATGCACTTCCTCATACCAATCCTTGATAAGAAAACAAGGACTCCAGATACCAATTTCGGAACAATGTCTTTTGGCTGCTGAAACCAAACTTCCAAATTGGCAAGCTGCAAAACACATGGGTATTAAAAATTTTGGCTACAGAATATATCTAGGATTAACTATTTATATTATTGGTCAGTCACACAGGCATCCAATAGGCTTGAACCCAAGAAGTGCCATTATAATTGATTAACTATCAAATCAACCCCATAAAGTCCTTTCTAACATATGAGTTTTTCTAGTTGACATAACTAGAACTTAGGAAGAAGGGCAGAATAGAAAAAGCCTTTTAGTAAATAAAAAAAAAGGGAGACTACAAGTCAGAACAGAAAACAAATCTATTGAAAGAAATAAAAGACAAAGCATAACAGAGCTGATACTTTTTTACATCAACCTAGAATGAATCTAGGGGGATTAGAATGTGGGAAGAACAGAAATGTTGAATTTGGTTTTTACACGGGGTAAGACCAATCCAGGGAATGCAAAAAATGCCCCCAACTATATATATATAAACCCAGGAAAATCTGGTAGGAATAGCCCCAGCAGGGAGTTGAATTTGGGACATTCACTTCTTAAGGCATGGTCCCAAATTATTTATTCTACTATTTAGATTTGAAATTATATGGAAAAAAAACTTAATGAAAGTTGAAATTTGGAATGCAAATGAACTCCTATTTGGGGTGCAGCTAGCTGGAGACATAATGAACTGTAATAAAATTCTCTCTTCAGATTTCCCTGTTTGCATAACTAGCCTTAAGGAGAAACATACTTAAGATCTGCGCATTTTTCTATCCTAAGTTTTAACTAATCCTTCTTTAAGAATTACTTTGATAGTTCAAAATCTAGATGCGTTACAGAATCTTTTTGAAGTTGTATATGCATGAGCCAAATCTTGAAATAATTCCTTGTTCTAAAAAATGAAAACAAAGGCAGACAGAAGTTTATAATTACAGCATACAACAGCTAAATTGCATAACCATTCAAAGAAAAGAACATGGCCATAAAACCAATGAGAATAATTTGACAATTATAAAGAGCATACCTGTAACAGTGCAACAATAGTACCAAAAGAATTCCACAACAATGGAGCCAAATCTTAAAATAATTCTCTCTTCTAAAATAAAATAAAAAAACAAACAAACATAAATTAATTAGGCACACCTGTAAGTGCAGCAATAGTAACTTTAGAAGCCAATCTTAATGACACATTATTCTAACTTCATACATACCAAAACGTGGACTAGCTGTTGAATTTGAACGCGATTTTTGCTCTTTTACCCTTCTTTTGTTTTTCAAACTAGGGGAATCAGCGGTGTTGGAGTCGAGATGAGAGGAGACCTTCGATTTTTGAGTTTCCTGAGAAATGTGCGAAAGGAAAATCAAAGAAATGCGCTGAAAATCGACGAGAAAGTGGGAGAAAACAAAGAAACACAAAAATTCAAAGAAGAAATTAGGGTTTGTGATTAGGCAATACCAATTCTTATCAATGCGATTGAGAGACGAAGAAAACACATCGTGACCGACAGAGACGAAGTCACGAAGAGAACACCGAGCTTAGATTGAGAGACAAAGAGACACAGACGAAGAAATCACGAACTTGAGCTGGAATGCTATGTGATTTCCATGATTGTCGAGCTTAGATTTGTATTTGGGGGAAAATGATACCTCAGAGAGAGAGAGCTTGTGATACATGAGAGACGACAATTTTTTTTTTTTTTTTGAGGGAAGAGATTGAGAGTTGAGAGAGAGTGAACTTTTTTTTTTTTTAAAGGAAGGTTGGGTATCGTATAGCATATTCTTTTGTTTTTTTAAATATCTTTTTGAAATTTTTTCAAGGGTTGAAAATTTTTTTGGGAATTTTTATTAGGGGTTGTGAATTTAAGAGGATTTACATTTTAGCGACAAAACTAACCAGTTTTTTATATATTTATTTCAAGGGTTGTCCAAATCAACACTAAAGTAGGACTATTACTAGATTTATTAACGACCTTCAAAATAATTAACACAACCCTTGAAAAAAAAGGTCGAAACAGGTCATGTGATTTGTAATGTATTGACAAAGAATAACTAAAAAACATATATTTTTTTTTGAAGAGAACTAAAAAACATATTCTTACTTAGTTTAAAGAAATGCCGAATTGTGTGATAGTAATATTCCTGTTGTCTAATTTAGGTCAAGCACTATATTTGACGGCTACAATGACTCAATATTCATTTCTTTAAACTTATTAAACTAACCAATAAAATGATCTCCTTTTGGTCTACGAAATACTTATTAAAATTTTTTTAATTATTATAAATAATTTATTTTTCTGAACTTTACTAACCTTTTTCTTTAATTTGCCACATGTCAAATATCCAATTTGACATGTAGGTTTGAAGAGTTTATAAAAAAAAAAAAAGTTTGAAGAGTTTGTAAAGACAATGATATTTTGCTAGTATCATTAAAACATAAATAAAATAGCCTACGTTCTATGTCTAAATACATATATTTAGAATTTGTTTGGGATCCGCTTATTTTGTTGAAACTAAAAACTTTTTGCTAAAAATACTGTAGATAAAGGTAAAAGTTAACTGAAATAGTACAATGAGATTCATAAATAGTACAAAAAAATGCAACATAGCCTATAAATAATAGTAAAAATAAGCTAAATAGTAAAATAAATTTGCGAAAATAATCTCTACCCAACGGAAACTTAATATATTCCAACTGAAAGAATTACTTATTTATGTATGTCTTTACAGTTGTTGATGTAATGATCATATAATAATCACTTCAATACTAAATAACCACGATTATTTTTTATTATAAAGGTAGTAATGTACTTTTTAGAATCCGTTGTTTCAAAAATCGGACTGATCGGCAAGTTCAATTGGTTGAATTGTAAATTGGATACGGAACCGATTCGTTAAAACTGAAAAAAAAAAAAAAAAAAAAAAAACACCAGTGAAAATTGGTTAAGAATCGGAAAAAAGCTAGAACTGGTCCCTTTTTCTTTCTTTAACCGTTCCTGTTTTTTTAAGCTGTTGTAGAATCCAATTCACTGGTAAAGATAATATTTTTGATATTAACATACTTATGCTAAATTAATCATCTATTTGTATCGCCTTAACAAATGTTGTTACATAAAATCTAATGATGTACTTGTGTTTCACTATCTGTAGGCATCCTTGTTTTGTATAATTCTGAAGTGATTATTTTTATTGAATTAATAAGAACTATTTTTTTTTTCTTAGAATAATAAGACCTAAAAAAGTGAATATCAATTTTAGAACCAAAAAAATGAAATAAAACCACACAATTGAAACGAATATCATTAAAGCATTAGATTTAGGAACTTTAGCTTAGAAATAACAGCTTTAGTACTTACAACAGTGGTGTTTCTAACTTCATAGAAAAGAAAATGCATTTTGTAGAGTCCATATTCTTGTAGTTGGCAAATGCGATAAATGTAATCAATTTATAGTGTTTTTGGTGTGTCTTAGGTGGGTTAAAGATGTATTTTATAGTCCAAGACAAAGACCTGATTTCAGATCAAGAAAGAATCAAGTTCAGAGCAAGAAAACAAAGTTTCTATCAGTTTGACTGTTGGCTCGATTCCTAGCTAGGCCGAATAAGATTTTAGATTTCAAGCTCAACATCTAGTTCGATCAATCGAGATTGCGATATTATCATAAATCTAAAACATGAAAAATACTATAACTTCCTCGTTTCAAGCCCGATTTGTGATTAGTTTGTTATGCAATTTAAAGGACATCATATATAAACTATCCTGTTAGCGTTTTAGACCCAAGTAGAGTCAGATTCAATCAGATTTCTAGCCAATTAATTAAAGTGATTAATTATGAAATTAGATCTGAATTCAACAAACATTAGACAAACACAATCCACATAAACATAAAAAATGATAACCCAAGAAAACTTTTGAAATTGTGGTTTCAAAGTAAACAACCTAGGGAGGATTTAACGTAAACAATCCTCAAGGCAACATTTCACTAATATAATGGAAATTTATACAATAGACTTAACCCTAAATCTGCTGCTACCTCGTGTACTAGTTACTCACATAACCACACACAAATCCAAATTTGTGAACTCTTCTATTGTGAAACTGTTGCACACAAACTCTCT